>CM055315.2:59675555-61102430 GCA_029255685.2 Silene conica
CTTCTCTTTCTCGTCGATGTCCATGTCGATGTTCTACCTCCCAAAATCCCCCAAAAACAAACTGCTCTTCCTCATCAATTTTTCATTTTACCACCAGAAAAAAGGAAAAATACAAATTTTCGATTCAGATTATCGTTTGTCTCCAGAACTTCAGCTTCGTAAGTTCTATCACCTCAATCCCAATTTCTTCGATCCCTAATTTTTAGGTATTTTTCTTCATTTTTTCGATTTGTGCTCTTAATTAGCATTTGTTACAACCTATTCATGGTATTTAATCTCTTTATGAACAACGATTTGATTTAATTTGATGTTGTTTTTGTTGTTTAATTAACATTGATTGATGCAGATGATGTGTTTTTTTGGATTTTTGTGAAATTATTGTGATTTAATTCGAAGAAACAAAGATGAGTGACGATCGACGAGTCAATTTCGCAGGTACTCCCCAATTTTTTCCTCATTTCTCGTTTTGTTTTAAAACATTCAACTATGAATTGGTTATGATTTTGCATGTTTTACTGTGTAATTAGTATTTGGAAGACTTTGTTAACTACGTCTTCACCGAGAATTATAGTAAATTGCTTAAATTATGGATTAATTTGGAGGATAATGATGCCGAGTTGAGTGAGGAATTTGTGGTTTATTATTTTTTTTTTGTTTTTGCGGGAATTTGTGGTTTATTATATAATAAAGCAAAATAGTTCACTAACCCGCTTCTTTTTATCATGGAGTAGGAGTCTTTCGATACAGTTCTAAACACGATTTTCATTTTAGATGATTCGAAAATTACCTATTTGTGTCGCGAGTAAGGTTGTTGCTACATTAACTCATCATGCACATCTTACCCCTGATTTGAGAGAACCTTGAGAGTTGAGATACAAGGGTAGTGTAACTAGTGTTATGGATTAAGAATTTGTGTATTCGAGGATGATATTTCTGAAATACGATAGTTGGAGAAACATTAGGTTTGATGCACATACAGTGATAAAAGAGAGGGAAAGAAAACGTACTTGCGAGTTACGACCATTTTAACCTTCTATGATTGTACAAGAGATGAATAGGGTAATTTAAGCCTCTTCTGGCCTTGTAAAAAGATAGAGAAGCGTCTATCAACGGAAAAAAGGCGACCTCCAGGCAGGGCCCTATAACTTAGTCTATTTTCTTATTCTTTGTCTATGCCCCAAGCTTTATAACTAGAGGAAGAAAAACTTCTAAATGATCATGCTACATCACAGACATCCTAAGCTCTCGATCATATATCTGATTCCCGACGTACTACTACTTTTTGTAATTAAAACTCTAATGTACGGCTTAGTACTTTTCTTTAGTTTTTCTGCACTTGGCTTTACCTTTTCCTTCTATTATTATATAAATATACATGCAATCAGAGGATCCCCTGTCATATAAAGAATGAGAGGCAATTGCAAGATAATGGAACGTAGAAACATGCCTCTTGAAAAGACGGTTAATCAAAAATGAATGAGACTAGCCTCTAACCTACTATACCAATCGAAAAGAATCCACAATTTTAATTGTAAAAAGAGCCTGACTTATATTTATGGAGTATTCAGTATGATAGGATCATAATATGCTGTCCTATGAGGGATTCTTTATTGAGTCCTACTTTTCTTTGTCTTTAGGGATTTCTTCAGGGGATTTAATCCTTTTTAGAAACGTCTCTTCTCCTTTTCAGTAAAGCTCGGAAGAAAGCTCTTCTTCTTTTCCAAGGCGTGCGTAAAGTAAAGGCTTCTGAAGGGCGGGTCTGGTCTTTTAGATGGTGAATTTCATCATGGTTGGGCCCTTGCTGTTATGGCATGGAATCGATATGCTTTTAACTTGTGATATTTTTTTTGCGACTTTTCATGCAGGATTTGCAGAAGGGTGCTAAGCTGAATGCTAATGATGGAGAATTTGTGGAGTCTGTTTTGTGTGAACTCTGAATGTTCAAATGACAGTAGAGTAAAAGTCTGTTGGCTTGTTATTTTCTGTAAATATTGGTAAACCATTGATTTAGACGAAAGAGTACGTATTAAGCGAGCCATTTGGTGCAGGTTAATGACCAAAAGTTGGGACCGAGGCCGGAATACAAACCCACTTGGCTTGACGATTTCTTCCTTGATTCTTTTAGGCAAAAGCTATCTAGTAGAGGTAACAAACTAACAATTTGTAAGGATTCATAATTCTCGACACCATTTTAATTATGTTTAATGATCGTGTCGTATGATTGAATAATAATAATAACAGGAGGTTGGATGGGAATCAGAGAAAGAAGGATATGATGGGTTGATTGAACTTGCAAATGGTCTTTTGGTCGAACGAAGTAAAGAAAAAGCCAGTTAAGTTGCGGTATGTATGTCGTCTATATGTCTACGCATAATTCTATTATACAATCCTTTCAGAAAAACCACGGGAAAAAACGGTCGCACAAGAGATTTGTTTATTTATTTGCATCAATGTTCGTCATTGTAGCATAAATTCTTGTTTAATTTCAGTATCTAATCATTCAATCATTCATTTAAAACAAATTCTCGTATAAGAGGCGACCGTAACATATAAAACTAGTCAAATACATACAACATAGCTTGTTAATGTACTACGTGGTAGACTCGTAGTTTATTGTTTGACTTGTGAGTAGTTGTACAACCATGTACTATACCGTGGTTTTTGCTTAAGACGTTTAGTTTTTCACTGGCTATGATAGGTAAGGATACTCAAGTCGTTATTCCCACCATTTCTACTTGACCTGAATTCCTGATGTCTTTGATTTGATGATTTTAAAGCCAGAGTAACGACATTCACATGTAGGTGTTCGTCGAGAGATGCAAATATTTGGAGGAAAGCAAATGTGTAGGAGTTTGTGTCAATACATGTAAACTTCCAACACAAGTCAGTAATCAGTAGCATTGATTCTCAGTATTTCGTAGATAATCTTACAGTAAGCCTGAGAATTTGTGCTTTGTCGCGTGATCATATATGCCCTTTGTCGAGTTTTCAGACATTCTTCAAGGAAGAAATGGGAATTCCTCTGCTTATGGAGCCAAACTTCAAAGACTATAGCTGTCAGGTAAATTCTTAGCATACAGTCTATGCATACAGTCCATACATCATAACTAGTAGTACTACATAACGACTTTAGAAAGCCAATTATGGCTTTCTACTTCTGGTTCATCGCGAATTATAATGACTGCAAACAACCAAAGTCACACAATAGCATAAACATTGATATATCCGGAATTCTGTTGCCTTACAGTTCAGTTTCGGAGTTCCCTTTCCTCCCCGTGAAAACGACACCTCCATTAATGAACCATTATTCTGAGGATCAGCTTGTCTGGCAGATCACTCCACAGTTGCAGAAGGACACATAAGTTGTTTTGTCCTTAACCAATCAATATCAGAACTTGGTACCTGCAATCTAGGTAAGCCTTCACCTCATCTTCTGAATCACCCTTTATCATGAAAGTTGTTTTATCTGGTCCTTTGGAGACGTATTTAAAGAGGTACTTTATTGCCTTGGCAGTGTTACACCACTCTATGTTTATGGGCATCGAACATCAGTAGTAGTCCTGGGTTATATGGTACTATGGATCGGTTGTCTATTTCATGTACTACCCCTTTTTTAATAATCCTGCAAATAAAAGGCAGATGGAGATTAGTTAATTGAGCTTTTGTGATTTTATGACTTTAATTTACTACGTTATAATTAGCCTCATAACCTTCGCCTTATGTTTGTTAGTAGACTTTCTTAAAATTGAACTATCTATCAGTGAAGTGTAATGTAGTTTGTTTACCTGTTATTTTGTGGTCGTCGATATACTGGATATCCATTGTTATCCAATGTTGTTTCCTGATCGAACGACTTGAGGTAGTTCTTGCTACACTTGTCGTTAATCATACATGGGCACTTTGGATTCGCTTTGCCGCATGCACCATGGACCATATATTTTGACACATCTTCATATAATTGTGGGTCATTCGTGCTATCCGGTATCTCAGCATGAATTATGCTTTCAATTGAACTCTGTAGAGAAATCAACCCCATCCTTTTTTAACCACAGTAGGATATGAGCATGTGGTAAACCTCTCTTCTGAAATTCAATCGTACAGACATCTGCCAGTATCAACCATGTTATATTACTTTTAATTTAATGTGTAAGTGTAACTTTTTAATAAGTTTTTAATAACAATACCTGCTATAGTTTCACCAAAATATTTCTCATCTTTTAAGCAATTCATTAATTGCCTTAACTTCAGCTTGAACACCCTAGCGACAATATCTGGTCTATCTTGTACTTTTTGTCCTTGGATATGCTTTAACATAGCTTCAATCTCCGGCCATTTTGGGCTAGCTGTAAATATTATGAATAACTGGGGGTCCATACCATCTACATATTGTCATTGCGTCTTGATAATTTTGTTGCATATACCTTGGGCCTCCGGTAAATGATGCTGGCAAATAAACTCTCTTCCCCACCGCATAACCCATATAGTCACCTTTAGCCACTGCATCACAGAGGTTGTTAAGTATGTCACACCGAAATTTATCATGATTATTTTTAATGCATCACAAAGATTGTTAAGTATGCCACTGCATCACAGAGGTTGGAATAACCTTCCCCCACATAATAGAGTTGAACCTTCTGTATGCCTCAGTTGTACCCCGTATGCATAATAGTCTCTCATAGTTACATTCTTACGTCTGTCACCTTGTCCCTGGTCTTTGTACGGGATATCTGTATGGTAACTGTCCTCGCCATAGGGGAATAATAATGGATATTGTAGGGCCATGTAAGATGGATGTAGCTCGTTAATTCTCTGCAGGCCGTGTGTCTTGTGTTCAATTATTATGTCTTTTCCCTTGGCCTGGTCTCCGGCAGATTCTACAATTAAAGCTGCTATTTCAGAAGTTGTCGGGGCGTTGTACACTTTATCCTTATGATTCCGCGTGCCTATTATACGAATGGATAGACGACTGTCTCCCTCGTCTCTCAGTCTTTCTCAGGCCATTCTCAATGTTTTAGCTAGAGGATTAACTTTATCGAGCATATCCTTTAATCCAATAAGTATATTTGTGTCTAACTTAGGACTTCCCTCTGCTTTGCCCACTGCCTTTTCCCTCATAGCTATTTATGTTGCGCTGTCGTATACATACAACTGTGCAAAAGATGGGACCTGGTCATCAGGGGGTAGTAGTGAGCCTATACGATGTAGAATTTGACCGCTTATGCGGAATACATATGGTCCGATGGTTGTATTGATAGAATTATCAATTTTAGCCCCCATTGAAGTAAATGCAAAACATGAATTATAAACCCGAATATATTGTTTAAATTTTGTACATTCTCTATCATTAGTAGTGGTTAGTAGTCTTTGTAATAATTCTTGTGCCTCCTTAACTTTGTCTAAATCTACTTTTCCGTCTCTACAACACATGTTAAATCTCGTAATATATCTATTACTTGATTTTTTCAGGCGCTCATCGTACTACATTATTGCTCTACATTTCGGACATTCATACTCAGGGTCACCGAGGTATAGATATTCAATCTTTCTCTTTCTTGTATCTGGAACAAAAAAGATAGCAATATATTATTATCGCTACCAGTTTGTATTTTAATGTTTTTGAGCGCTCTTATCTTATTATATAGTACTATGTATTTGACTATGTCTGAAAGCCTATTGAAGTAATGCTTAGGTGATCTGTGGCATAGATTGATTTCAATGATTATGTAACTTGATCTTTAATACATGTTTTTCCCACACAAAATATCAACTGTACCTATTTCATTGATGCAAATTAGGTAGTCAGAACTTGTAACACCCCCATTTATTTAAGGGCCTGTACTAGGACTCCCCAGATAAACAAGGATGTTACCATCTCGGTTTCCCGAGGCAGTAGATTCAAAGGAAAGAACACAATACTTTATTATTGAATGTTAAACTGAAAAGCTGGATCTTACAACCATCTTAAAACTGTCTTAAATAAAACAAGTACAACTCATGACAAAAGACTATAGCGATCTAGACTCTAGTCTGGTCCGGATCCAAGCTCTCCCTTCCCTTAGCTCCCATGGTCTCAAGCACCTGCCAATCTGCTCCCCAATAATTTGGTTTATCACAGGTGATCATGAATACACGGGGTCAACCACGAGGTTGAGTAGGTAATATAGATAAAACATGAAGTGACATAATATAGTATATATACTTCCATTTCCGCATCAATCAGTTCTCCACTTCCACCTCCATCACACCACGCCTCCATCACACCACACCTCCATCTCACCACACCTCCATGGCCATATCACAAGTCCCATATCATAAGACCCATATCACAAGACCCATTTCACAAATCCCGTTCTCCACAATAATCGATAATAATCAACAATCCAAAATACATTCACATCAGTTATAACAATCTTATAGTAAGCAACACATATACGTCATGTCAATAACGCAACCACAGATATATATATCCCCTACCTCAACTGTCGATTGGAATTGTCACTTGTGCAGCGGCTAAAAGTATTCTTCACGGAAAACGTTACCTAAACAGATATTATATAGCAATTAATAACCATACCAAACCCCCATTTCACAAGGTACACTTACTATAAATAGTATCCTTCCTAAAGTGGAAAGTTTCCTAAAATGGAAACTTTCCCGAAATAGCAACTTCCCAAAATAGCATTTCCCAAAATAATAACTTCTAAACTCGTAAAACGTACGACTTACTAAATATAGCAAGAATCCACATAACCAATTATTACTAAATCAGCAACAATAACAATATGAGTAACTCGTAATGAGAGAATAACATTAACCATAACAATTGCTAATAACACGATTAGTAATAATAACAATAATAATAACTTAAATATTAATACGCGTGATATAAAATTATAACATTGCCAATAACATACTTAATAATAATAGTAGTAATATGAATAACATTATTATCCCATAATTGTAAAATCACCTTAATAATAATTGACCAATAATAATGATAATCAATAAAACAACAACCATAATAATAATAATAATAATTTTTACTAGGCTTAGCTTTGCTGTAGCTAAGGGGGTGGGAGCTCAGATTGTATCTCGGCTACCCACCAATTTTATGTAAACTCTTAATTTGTTCTTTTTTTTTTATGATAGGCGCGCACCCTTCTCATAAAAAAAATAAAAAATAAAAATAATAATAATAATAATAATAATGATAATGATAATAATAATAATAATAAATAAAAACAATGCCAAATCAGAATTGACCCACGAATAGCACGAAGAGCACAAACGTGAAAACGCGAAAACGATTACAGCCACTTCCCGACGCAACCCCTGCGACGAAACACGTTGCTCCACCGTACCTAGTCCCCTTCGACCACCAGCTACCACCCTAACCCGACACCACCGACACCCTGCCACCCCTACGACACCAGAACACTCACCGTCAACCGCCGTCGAGGTGGCCAGAAACCTTTCTGGAACCGGTTCTTCACCCCTCTGCTGTAACTCTCCCAACAGACCACCAGCACGAGAGCTCCTGTCGACACCCCTACCACCACTAGCATCACCCGTGACCACCACCAACCCCCTCTCTGACACGCGACCCATAAACAATGGTGGTACCACCGCGTCGACCTCCCCCGAGTCAACGGTGGTACCACCCCCAACTCAACAGCAGAAAACGACTAAACAGAACCCTCACAGCCAGGGGTCACAAAACAGACCTTCGACGCCTACCCAGCCACCCAAACTTGCCGTGACAACCACCCCTGAACTCCCCCGACTCCCACCAATAAGGTGGTACTAGCCACAACCACGAATGGTGACCAGACGTGACTCGAATCTTTACCAAAAACAACACGCAGAAACAGAACACGGAGAACAGTTGTGTGACATACCTGATTCACGACCAAACGAGAGCCCTAGACTTGGTCTAACACCGTTGTTCCAACCCCTTATTCCCTCTCTGTGGTGGCGGCTACAGATTTGTGGTGATGGTTGTGTAGGAATTAGGGTAAAACTATACGAAAATAAGTGTTGTATGGCGGCAGGCAGGCTGGTTGGTGGAAGGTGTTTATCTTTTCTCTAGGGTTAGAACGAGGTGGGCTTTTTGTGTTGTGCACACAAAACGAGGCCCAAGATTCGTGTGTGCCACGATCCCTTGATCGATCCCCCCCCATTGACATATATAACATTATTTGATAGAGTATGATAGAGTACTTATCGACCTCGAATATAAAATAAAACACTAAGAACACATCACTTATAAGAGTGAAAAATCGAAATAAAACCCTTAAACATACGAGGTATTACAGTCTTCCCCCCTTAAAATGAACTTCGTCCCGAAGTTCAACCACACACATATATCACCGTGCTTACAACTCCAACATACATCACATGCTCATATAGACTCGAAAATGTAAACCATCACAATAAGATAATTAACATAAGTGTATACGTGAAGGTACGGGGTATTACAGTCCTCCCCCCTTACAATGAACTTCGTCCCGAAGTTCACCATCTCATGGTCACCACTAGTCACTAGGCATGTAACGAACACAAAACGTGACACCACATAACATCAGGTACTAAAGAAAGTACTTTAAAACACGAGTTGTCACACTCTACCCTCCTTAAGAAAACTTTGTCCCCAAAGTTTAACGCACAACAGAAACACATGACACTTCAACAACCATGATTTAGGGCATAACATGATATAGGGCATAACATGAGTAGCATGGTTATCAAGTATATTCAAATAATCAAGACATACCAATTAGTCATGTCATAACAACTAGCCATATCATAAATTTCATTGAGATTTTACAATCCTATCCTCCTTAAAACATGGTCACGTCCTCGTAACCTTATTATAAAATTCCAGCTCATTACTCTATCTTACTCATTACATTATCTCCTAAAATCTTACTCCAAGTAACCAAGTATCATATTCTCATCGTCGAACCTAAGACCAAGTACAAGGGGTGAGTGAACTGGCGGAATAACCCGCGAAACCCTATATCCATCTCAATATCGATTTCGAACTCATAAAATATAACTCAATAACCATGGTCACTCTAGACCAGAAACATAACTTGGCACAAAGGCCCCATAACTCAATAATAACACCCAATGTCAATCTCCATCTCAATATCGGTATCAATATCGTCAAGGTTCACAGAACCGTGCTCAGCACTTTAAGTATGAACTTTAAGTTACTCACCCACAAGTAAGGTCAAAGAGAACGATAAAAGAAAATGTAATACCAATCATACACAATCCAAAAGATCAATCCCCTGTAACCGGTATACTCGGCTTCGGTCTTAAACAAGCATTATAAAGATTCTCAAACCAGGAATACTCGTGTTCATACCTAACACACCCAAACTAATCTCAATATTCATATATTGTAAGATAATTCCATCTGCAGGCTAGCCAAATGCTCACAATAAAACACAATCGCTGACTCATAACATATGGATACTACTATACATTCAATAACATTCACAATAACAACTCCTCAATAATTACCAACACATAATTAGTCATCGTACATGTCAAGCTTGAATGAAGATTGGAGCACCTAGACTCCGACAAATCAATGAATACAAGTACATATATCCCATACAAGGCTAAATTAATAAGATTGATAGAATCATGTTACGCAGTAAAACAGAATCATAATAGCCAACACTTACGTGCCCTTGAAATTTTAACTCAAACTCAGCCTATTTCCCCCAGTGTAGACAATCAGCAACTCGCATGTCATAAGTGACAATTTAAAACATTTCATGTTCATTATAGAACCAAATCATGTTTTATAAGATACATAGAGCACAATTAGTTAACGTAATTAAACATGGAGCATTGACATATCTCACAAGGTATACATAAATCATAGAGTGACAAGACCGTTTAACATTCCTAGATATCAATAGGTTAAAGCCACTTAGCTACATGCCTCATCCACTCACATTACACCATTTATCATGAAACTGGTAATATACATGTCTTGCAAATTAAGGGGTTTATATAATATGCAGCAATTAAACATCAGGGCAGGATTTCGTCAACACGTAGCTACAGAATTTGTTATGTTGCAAACAATCACAATAATTATCAAAACATCAAGGAGTTATCCTGAATAATCATCACTCGGAAAACATTTTGAACCTTTGAAAACATTGTAGCGGTAATTTGTGGCAATTTATAAACATGAATCAAAAGACAATTTTTACAAGCTATAGATCGAAACAAGACTACACGGAGACATTCTGACTCTCATTTACTAAAACATTATTCTTGTAAACTGTAGCTCATGAATTATGAAAATTTAACGATCAAAGTAAACGAATTCACATGACTAGTATTTCTGTAAATCACATGTCAACCAGTTGATAACTCAATAAATTAGGCTCAGATTTTGAACATAGCAAATGCAATTCAATTTGTGACATATCAACATGCATGAAGGTGTTATAAAGATTATTAGCCAAGTGAACTAGACAACGATATACCATAAATATATGAAAGAACATCAACACGATTCACATCGTTCAAAATAATCACCATTACTTATAACAATTAGATTGCTATATCATGCTAATAGGTTTACCATTCAAATTTTATTCTACCACTTGTGAAGACTCTTCTCCGATAATTATGATTTTAACATCACATACGAACAACACATCATTATTTTGAGCTCATAACATTAGGAAGTAAGAGCGTTGGTATACTTGAAACTATTTTATATAGAAATGAACAAGATGACGTTATCATATAGTAAGGTTCAGATTCATATCATATGCCTACTATTCATGTTACTAATGCTTTATCAGGATATCACATGGTCACAACACATAATTCACATTTGATTAAACTTTTATAAAAAATTTACATAACTCACAACCTCGCCAATTAAACAATATGCAGAAACTTACAAAAATCATAATTAAATAACCGCTTAGCTATCCTGCGAGTTGTTATATCATTAAAAAAAATAAACACGTTTTAAATGACTGCATTTACAAAAACATGGGTCAAAACAGAACCGAACAGTAACAATCTGACCACTATCAATTAAAAGATTTATTTCTCTCAAAATATAACTTCTAATTAACGTGAAATCAAAAGCATTGTAAAACCAACTCAGAAGGTTATCATACATAAAATTTTCATACTCAGTTATGGAACACGTATAAAATGACAGCCCGTGCAAACCAGGTAACATTCTGAAAATTTATTAAAATTTTGGTTCCTTTGCAACTACACATTACTACATCCACACTCAACCTTTCTTATTCCAAACACATTGACAATCATTTGAGGCATAGACATCACTCTGTACAATATTAACATTCATTCCTCATTTCAATTGTAGTTGTCATCAAAATACAGTAAGGGTTTCGAAACTAAAAAAAATCAACTAAATAACTTGATAGTTATACAGGTGTATCCAAGTACGGAAATATAACCTAGGGACTACTACGTATCCCTTATTGATGACAACTTCATAACGAATTTAAATGTATATAACAGGCATAAAATTTTAAATACGATATACGCAACACATAACTATATACATTCATAGCTTAGAACACACATTCTGCATATTACTAAACATTGATTACTATGAAATATAATCATAAGGTCAACAAAATTAATCATCCCTACAAGGAGTTAACATCAAAATCATATTACAACAATAGTCATTTAAAGACCAGATAATCGTATAAACATTTCAAAATACCAAAATCATATGATCACATCACTTTTAAATATCGCTCGACAACTACACACCCATATACTGGAAATTTATAATCAACCTTTCAGCTTGGTCCGCATTCAATATCAATCATAATCTAATAACATCATTAACCATAGTTCACATATTACTTACCCCATTCTTCTCCTGTAAAAATGTTAGTACAATATAACTAGGTCTCTACATAGTCTACCCCACTCTTCAATTACTCTCTTTGGGTTCTCGAGACAGAACCGAGAGGGCCCAGGTTTGGTGTGAGGGGGCCCCTAACTCATCTCGTTCCTTTTTGGGGCTCCTATCAGTTTCATCTCGGGGTTCATTTTATTAGACTCTTCCTACGTTCATTGTTATTCATTTGGTTTAGGCCTGAGGATCGTTCGCTCTGATACCACTTTGTAACACCCCCATTTATTTAAGGGCATGTACTAGGACTTCCCAGATAAACAAGGATGTTACCATCTCGGTTTCCCGAGGCAGTAGATTCAAAGGAAAGAACACAGTACTTTATTATTGAATGTTAAACTGAAAAGCTGGATCTTACAACCATCTTAAAACTGTCTTAAATAAAACAAGTACAACTCATGAGAAAAGACTATAGCGATCTAGACTCTAGTCTGGTCCGGATCCAAGCTCTCCCTTCCCTTAGCTCCCATGGTCTCAAGCACCTGCCAATCTGCTCCCCAATAATTTGGTTCATCACAGGTGATCATGAATACACAGGGTCAACCACGAGGTTGAGTAGGTAATATAGATAAAACATGAAGTGACATAATATAGTATATATACTTCCATTTCCGCATCAATCAGTTCTCCACTTCCACCTCCATCACACCACGCCTCCATCACACCACACCTCCATCTCACCACACCTCCATGGCCATATCACAAGTCCCATATCACAAGACCCATTTCACAAATCCCGTTCTCCACAATAATCGATAATAAACAACAATCCAAAATACATTCACAATCAGTTATAACAATCATATAGTAAGCAACACATATACGTCATGTCAATAACGCAACCACAGATATATATATCCCCTACCTCAACTGTCGATTGGAATTGTCACTTGTGCAACTGCTAAAAGTATTATTCACCGAAAATGTTACCTAAACAGATATTATATAGCAATTAATAACCATACCAAACCCCCATTTCACAAGGTACACTTACTATAAATAGTATCCTTCCTAAAGTGGTTTCCAAAAGAGGAAACTTTCCCGAAATAGTAACTTCCCAAAATAGCATTTCCCAAAATAATAACTTCTAAACTCGTAAAACGTACGACTTACTAAATATAGCACGAATCCACATAACCAATTATTACTAAATCAGCAACAATAACAATATGAGTAATTCATAATGAGAGAATAATATTAACCATAACAATTGCTAATAACACGATTAGTAATAATAACAATAATAATAACTTAAATATTAATACGCGTGATATAAAATTATAACATTTGCCAATAACATACTTAATAATAATAATAATAGTAATATGAATAACATTATTATCCAATAATTGTAAAATCAACTTAATAATAATTGACCAATAATAATGATAATCAATAAAACAACAACCATAGTAATAATAATAATAATGATAATAATAATAATAATAATGATAATAATAGTAATAATAAATGAAAACAATGCCAAATCAGAATTGACCCACGAATAGCACGAAGAGCACAAACGCGAAAACCCGAAAACGATTACAGCTACTTCCCGACGCAACCCCTGCGACGAAACACGCTGCTCCACCGTACCCAGTCCCCTTCGACCACCGGCTACCACCCTAACCCGAAACCACCGACACCCTGCCACCCCTACGACACCAGAACACTCACCGTCAACCGCCGGCGAGGTGGCCAGAAACCTTTCTGGAACCGGTTCTTCACCCCTCTGCTGTAACTCTCCCAACAGACCACCAGCACGAGAGCTCATGTCGACACCCCTACCACCACTAGCATCACCCGTGACCACCACCAACCCCCTCTCTGACACGCGACCCATAAACAATGGTGGTACCACCGCGTCGACCTCCCCCGAGTCAACGGTGGTACCACCCCCAACTCAACACCAGAAAACGACTAAACAGAACCCTCACAGCCAGGGGTCACAAAACAGACCTTCGACGCCTACCCAGCCACCCAAACTTGCCGTGACAACCACCCCTGAAATCCCCCGACTCCCACCAATAAGGTGGTACCAGCCACAACCACGAATGGTGACCAGACGTGACTCGAATCTTTACCAAAAACAACACGCAGAAACAGAACACGGAGAACAGTTGTGTGACATACCTGATTCACGACCAAACGAGAGCCCTAGACTTGGTCTAACACCGCTGTTCCAACCCCTTATTCCCTCTCTGTGGTGGCGGCTACAGATTTGTGGTGATGGTTGTGTAGGAATTAGGGTAAAACTATACGAAAATAAGTGTTGTATGGCGGCAGGCAGGCTGGTTGGTGGAAGGTGTTTATGTTTTCTCTAGGGTTAGAACGAGGTGGGCTTTTTGTGTTGTGCACACAAAACGAGGCCCAAGATTCGTTTGTGCCATGATCCCTTCATCGATCTCCCCCATTGACATATATAACATTATTTGATAGAGTATTGTAGAGTACTTATCGACCTCGAATATAAAATAAAACACTAACAACACATCACTTATAAGAGTGAAAAATCGAAATAAAACCCTTAAACATACGAGGTATTACAGAACTGATAACGATATTTATTCTAACCTGAGTGTCGAACTGTTGTTTCCTGTGTTGAGGTAGATGTAATTTCTGCCCCTTGTGTTGTATGGTTTGATCTCGTGCGTCTTTGGTGTGTGTGGTCTAACCGTTTTCGCTTCTATGTTCTTTTTTGTCTACTTGCTTGGGGATCCATCCTGGAAAAGATACGTAGATAATTGTACTTCTTGTGTGTCTCGTAAATATATATATATATATATATATATATATATATATATATATATATATATATATATATATATGCGGGTTCCGTTGAGTTTGCCATATTCCGTGAGTTACCCCCGCGTACAAATACAATTGACCTAAAATTCAACACGCGTCTAAATTTTCACAATTTTGTTTCAGCTAACAACTCTGTTTCCCCCTTCTCTCTCTGCCAAATTCCCAAAAAAATCATCAATAATCAATCGCACAAAAATTCATCAAATCGATCGCACAAAAATCATCAATTCTTCAATTTTTGATTTCAAAATCCACAATTATTACCTAAACTCATTCATTATCTTGATTAATTCAACTAAAAACTATCAATTCAGAAAGATCAGACGAAAATATTCCAGGAACCCTAATTTTTCGAAGGTACCAAGATTTCTTACGATTTTCTTATTTTAATACTCGAATAACTGAATTATTTGATTCAAATAACAAATTGTACGGCGATTTATGTATTGTTTATCATACTGTTGACATTTGACTGATAATTTATTATCATAATCTTAAAAAATTATTGATAATCTAGATTAGCACACCAACTGTTTGTTAAAATGCCTAGTTGAATGTAGAAACTTAGTTGTAATATTAATGTTAAAACTCAGTTATTGTATCTAGTAGTCACTTCTTGGAA
This sequence comes from Silene conica, assembly GCA_029255685.2. Lineage (NCBI taxonomy): Eukaryota > Viridiplantae > Streptophyta > Magnoliopsida > Caryophyllales > Caryophyllaceae > Silene > Silene conica. The sequence goes on from CM055315.2 coordinate 59,690,936, forward strand.
GTTTTGTTAACTTATATTTTATTTTTTGGTGATTTGCAGGTTAAATCAAGATAGACGTGAATAATTGACGTTCAATGAAAAAAATGATGCATATACCTGGTCTTTTTTGTTAGTTTGATATTATTTAATTTAACAACTCAGTTATTGTAATGTAGAAACTCAGGTGTAATCTTAAAACTCAAAAATTTGTAGTTATACCAATGTAGAAACTCAGTTATTATTGTAATGTAAACTTTAGTATTTGTAGTTATTCTAATATAGAAACTCTGTTATTGTAAAGAGTAAATCGTGTTATTGTATTGAGATCACAAATGTATTCAAATTTCTATGTTTTGTTTGTTTTCAGCTTGTTTAATTGAGTAACTCAGTTATTTTAATGTAGAAACCCGGTTATTGTAATGTAGAAACTTAAAACTTAATTATTGTAATGCATAAACTCAATTATTGTAATGTAAAACCATGATATTTGTAGTTATTGTAATGTAGTAATTTAGTTATTGTAATGAGTAAATCGTGTTATTGTATTGAAACGAAACTCAAATATATTCAAATTTCTACATTGTGCTTGATTTCATCTTATTTAACTGAATAACTAGTCATTTTCATTGAATCAATAAATGAGTTTGGTTAACGCAGTAGATTGGTAATTTGTCTTAGATTACTATATTGTCTTAGATTACTATTGTAATACCCGTATATTTTCGTTACGATAATTGATCTTGTTTCGCGACGAAAAGATAGTTTTAAACTACAACGATTTATTATTTGATAAGTGTACATGTTTATATGATTTAAATTGTGTTGTATGCCTTAGTTGGGGCTCGAGCACGAGACCAAAGGGTAGAGTCTTGGGCCTCGTTAGTTGTGCAAAGCAAACAACCACACGTTTGACAAACCCTAACGCAACCCTAGCCACTCACAAACTCACACCTCACGTTTAAACCCTACCCTGCCGTCATTTTGGACTGCAAAAAGACCTCATCTCTGACCTAGTCTATACACAATTGACACCCTAATCTCACTGCCGCCACCACACAGAAGAGAAGGAGTGTGCTCACGGCCACAACCACCGTCACGTTTTCCCAGAAGTTGGATCTGAAGTCAGGTATGCATCTGACGTTATTTATCACGGTTGTGTTTAGTCGTTTTGTCAAGCACTGTCGAAGGGTTGTGTTTAGTCGTGGTGGTCTTGTTAGTGTTGTTATGCGTTACTGGGTGGTTAAGGGGTGTCAAGGGGGTGGTCGTGGTGGTTTTAGTGCGTCGGTGTCGGCGTAGGAGGGGTATTTGTCACCCCTGGTCATAAGGAGTTCAGGTGGTCGTCTGGTTTATGTGTTTAGGTAAGGAGTATGGGGGTGGTACCACCGTTGACTCGGGGGAGGTCGACGCGGTGGTACCACCGTGGTGTCCAGTTTGCGTGTCAGTGGTGAGGTGTGGGTGTTTTCAAGGGTTATGGGTGGTTGTTGCGGGAGTCGTTATGGGTCTGTTTTGCGAACCAGGGAGTACAGGAGGTGGGTCAGGCCTGAATTCGTGGCCTGGTGCATCTCGCCGGTGCTAGTCGACGGCCTGGTGGTGGGTAGACATGATGGCCGGTGTGTGTGGGTGTCTGGGTTGGTGGTCGTTGGGTGTGTAACATCCCGTATTTTTATAAAAATGATTTTAATAATTTAAAAGTAGTTTACGGAATTTAATAATATTTTTAATAATAAATCGTAAATTTATTTTAAGTTTCTCCGTTTAGATCCGTCTTAAGAATGTTTTAGTTCTTAAGATGTTAACTTGGCAAAATCAAACCCAGACTTGAACCCGTTTCACAAAACAAGTAACCCGACTCAAAATATGGAAAGGACAATATAAACCCCACCAAAACCCTATTCCATCGACATCCATCTTCATTTCCACTGCTTCTTCATTTCCACCATTGTTCTTCATTCTTAAGAGCTTAAACTCAACATTTCAACCTCTTCCCGAACTCGAATCGCGGTAAGTCTTACTTTTTCGGAATCCTTGCGAGATTTGCAAGCTTTCTATCTCTTTCAATTTCAATTTTATCAAACTCGAAAAAGACGTTGTTTTGGGTAAATCCCGTTTTAAGCTTCTAAAACCCGTTTCTTTTGTTGTAAGAGTTGGATTAGAGGACCCGGAGGGTGATAGCTTCGTTATTGAAGAAGAATTCGGAGCTTAACCCGCTTTTAAGGTGACGATAATGAGAAACTCGGCCTTTTGTCTAAATTAGCACTTTATGTGATTTTTGGGTTGTGTTTGATGAATGTTTGTTTAGTCTTAAGTTCTTTAATGTTCTTAATATGTTATACAAACTGATTTTATGAAGTTTTATTGATGAATTTGATGAGGAATGAGATTTAAGGTGTATACATGTTAAGACCGGTTTAATTTGTGATTTTATGGTTAAGTACGGAATAATGGTTTGGATACATGTTCATATGTTTATTTGATGTGGTTTACGTGCTGGAAGTATGAAATCGTTGCTTAGAAACATGTTTGAGTCGGTATTGTAAAGTATTGAATGGATTAGAGAATAGCGAAATTGGCGAAATGCGTGAACAGAGGCTCTGAGCCGGCAGGCTGACCGGCAGCCGGTCGGCCGGCTCAGAGTCCCCTTTGTATTATTTTGGTTTTTCGAAGTTTTTGGGAAATGGGCCCCCAGCCGGTGGACCGGCAGCCGGCCGACCGGCTGGGAGTCCCTTATGTGTGTGTTGTGTTTGAGAAAAGAAAAGAGAGAGGGGTCCCCAGCCGGTGGACCGGCAGCCGGCCGGCCGGCTGGGAGACCTTGTATGTTGTTTTTGAGTATTGTCGGCTGAAGAGTAAAGGACTCTCAGCCGGTTGACCGGCCGCCTGTGGTCAACCGGCTGAGAGCCCCTGATTGTGTTATTTGCTTCGTAACTTATGAATTTCAAGTCGGATTGTATTGATTCCTCTTCCGTTTGCTTCGTATGTTTGGTTGAAATCCCCGAGGTATGGGCGACACTATATTGGGTTCGGGAATAGAGTGAGGATAGAGACCCCCCGGTCGGGCAACAGAAAGGGAAACCGGCTCTCCCTCGGCTTAATTCTCGGGGTCAATTAAGTGTTGGTTTGAGTATACGTCGCTTGCATGTTTGGTTATGAATTGAGTATGTTCAGTATGATGTTTTAGGACTGTAATTTGGATTAGGTTACAGTTCTGTGTTAACTTTGTATTATGGGGTATGATGTGTTAGGACTGTAATTTGGATTAGGTTACAGTTCTGTGTTACCTTTGTATTATGGGGTATGATGTGTTAGGACTGTAATTTGGATTAGGTTACAGTTCTGTGTTACCTTTGTATTATGGGGTATGATGTGTTAGGACTGTAATTTGGATTAGGTTACAGTTCTGTGTTACCTTTGTATTATGGGGTATGATGTGTTAGGACTGTAATTTGGATTAGGTTACAGTTCTGTGTTACCTTTGTATTATGGGGTATGATGTGTTAGGACTGTAATTTGGATTAGGTTACAGTTCTGTGTTACCTTTGTATTGTGGGGTATGATGTGTTAGGACTGTAATTTGGATTAGGTTACAGTTCTGTGTTTCCCTTTGTATTTGAGGTGTAATGTTGTGAGTCAGTGACTAGGATTAGGTCACGGATTTTGGCTATCTTAGTATTGTTCGTCCAAGGCATTGGACGACTCTTAGTCCGGTTTCGTAAATGGTTTGGATTGAAAGACCCCCCGGCCGGGCAACCGGAAGGGAAACCGGCTCTCCTTCCAAATAGTTTCCGAAGTTGGTTGAGAGCCCTTGCGTAAGTATTGCATGATGTTATGAAAGATGAGATATTGAGATTTGTATGCTTCACATGTTTTATATATATGCTGGAGTATATTGTATGCTTATGTGTTGTGTGTCACTGACAATAGGTGGCTAGGAGCACTCTAGTCACTCCCCACTGACTGTGGCGCACATGTTGTATGTGTGTAGGTACATGAGGCTGTTTGCAGGGGGTTACGTGGAGGCTAGCGAGCGATGATCCTTCATCGTTGACTTTACCTTATCGTGTAGCTAGACCTTAGACTTTACTTTCAGTATTTTGTGCCTGTAGGGATATGCTATCCCGGGCTGCTGTATATCGTACTTAATACTTATTTATGTTTTGTCTTTCGCATGTTTGACTTCTAAAGCACCTCGCATGTTTAGTTTTGTTTAAAAAGTTTTAATTCCGCTGCATTTTTGGTACTTTGTATGTTTTACTTTTCCGCTTCGCGAGGGGTTTTACAGTTGGTATCAGAGCGTTATCGCTCCCGACGCACTCATGTAATCCCCAAACTTAACTTGACCTATAACTTGAATAATGAATGAGAGATTTGGGTAGACTTAAGGACAAGTGGTAGACTGTTTGTGATTGTTAATTGTTAGGTTCTAACGTGTTTGTTGATTGTCAATGAGTTTGTTTTCTATATCTTTGAATCGACGAACCGTGAGCTCATCCATTTGGCGATCAAGACCGGTGTTTTCTACCGAAGATGGACGATTCGTGCTACCGTTGGAGAATGCTTCTGAGCCTGGATACTCCTCTTTCTTGGTGCATCGTCTTCTTTGATCCGGATGCACATCCTTTCTTATTGAATAATTGACCATTTTACTTGAAATCTATCTTCATCCCCTTTCGACTTATCCTTGTTACTTGCTTTTCGAAGTACCTTGCAAGTAAACTTCCCCCCTTGATTGAGTTTTGAGGAAGATCTCTGTTGCCTCCGCCTCCTTGATCTTAAGTTGTTGTCTCCGTACTTCTGTAACCGTTTTGAATTGTTTCCTTTCTGAGGATTTTAAACTTTCGTTACTTTTGCAACTTTACTCTTTTGAGAGATTTGAAATAAAAGTTATTTTTGGAAGGTTTAGTTTGAAGGAAGTTGAAAATTTTGCAACTTTGATGGTTTCATCGTTGATTTGCCATTTGAACTCGTTATTGGAGACGTCTGATAACCTGTACTATGCCTATCAACATCGGATCGATCTAAATTTTGAAATTTTTCCTTGATTTTCACCTTGGTTTGCCTTCGGATTAGAATGTCAGGTTCTTGAATGCGCAACGAGAACCCAAACGTTCCTTGATGGAGGCTAGACTATGGTTTTTACTTCTGAAATTTTTGGAAAGAAATCTAAGTTTTTGTATATCAGGTTTTTGTGGAAGTTTTAATCGTTAATGTTGTCCTTGTAGCTGCTTTCAAGTTTCGAGGACGAAACTTTTTAAAAGATGGGGTGATTGTAACATCCCGTATTTTTATAAAAATGATTTTAATAATTTAAAAGTAGTTTACGGAATTTAATAATATTTTTAATAATAAATCGTAAATTTATTTTAAGTTTCTCCGTTTAGATCCGTCTTAAGAATGTTTTAGTTCTTAAGATGTTAACTTGGCAAAATCAAACCCAGACTTGAACCCGTTTCACAAAACAAGTAACCCGACTCAAAATATGGAAAGGACAATATAAACCCCACCAAAACCCTATTCCATCGACATCCATCTTCATTTCCACTGCTTCTTCATTTCCACCATTGTTCTTCATTCTTAAGAGCTTAAACTCAACATTTCAACCTCTTCCCGAACTCGAATCGCGGTAAGTCTTACTTTTTCGGAATCCTTGCGAGATTTGCAAGCTTTCTATCTCTTTCAATTTCAATTTTATCAAACTCGAAAAAGACGCTGTTTTGGGTAAATCCCGTTTTAAGCTTCTAAAACCCGTTTCTTTTGTTGTAAGAGTTGGATTAGAGGACCCGGAGGGTGATAGCTTCGTTATTGAAGAAGAATTCGGAGCTTAACCCGCTTTTAAGGTGACGATAATGAGAAACTCGGCCTTTTGTCTAAATTAGCACTTTATGTGATTTTTGGGTTGTGTTTGATGAATGTTTGTTTAGTCTTAAGTTCTTTAATGTTCTTAATATGTTATACAAACTGATTTTATGAAGTTTTATTGATGAATTTGATGAGGAATGAGATTTAAGGTGTATACATGTTAAGACCGGTTTAATTTGTGATTTTATGGTTAAGTACGGAATAATGGTTTGGATACATGTTCATATGTTTATTTGATGTGGTTTACGTGCTGGAAGTATGAAATCGTTGCTTAGAAACATGTTTGAGTCGGTATTGTAAAGTATTGAATGGATTAGAGAATAGCGAAATTGGCGAAATGCGTGAACAGAGGCTCTGAGCCGGCAGGCTGACCGGCAGCCGGTCGGCCGGCTCAGAGTCCCCTTTGTATTATTTTGGTTTTTCGAAGTTTTTGGGAAATGGGCCCCCAGCCGGTGGACCGGCAGCCGGCCGGCCGGCTGGGAGTCCCTTATGTGTGTGTTGTGTTTGAGAAAAGAAAAGAGAGAGGGGTCCCCAGCCGGTGGACCGGCAGCCGGCCGGCCGGCTGGGAGACCTTGTATGTTGTTTTTGAGTATTGTCGGCTGAAGAGTAAAGGACTCTCAGCCGGTTGACCGGCCGCCTGTGGTCAACCGGCTGAGAGCCCCTGATTGTGTTATTTGCTTCGTAACTTATGAATTTCAAGTCGGATTGTATTGATTCCTCTTCCGTTTGCTTCGTATGTTTGGTTGAAATCCCCGAGGTATGGGCGACACTATATTGGGTTCGGGAATAGAGTGAGGATAGAGACCCCCCGGTCGGGCAACGGAAAGGGAAACCGGCTCTCCCTCGGCTTAATTCTCGGGGTCAATTAAGTGTTGGTTTGAGTATACGTCGCTTGCATGTTTGGTTATGAATTGAGTATGTTCAGTATGATGTGTTAGGACTGTAATTTGGATTAGGTTACAGTTCTGTGTTACCTTTGTATTATGGGGTATGATGTGTTAGGACTGTAATTTGGATTAGGTTACAGTTCTGTGTTACCTTTGTATTATGGGGTATGATGTGTTAGGACTGTAATTTGGATTAGGTTACAGTTCTGTGTTACCTTTGTATTATGGGGTATGATGTGTTAGGACTGTAATTTGGATTAGGTTACAGTTCTGTGTTACCTTTGTATTATGGGGTATGATGTGTTAGGACTGTAATTTGGATTAGGTTACAGTTCTGTGTTACCTTTGTATTATGGGGTATGATGTGTTAGGACTGTAATTTGGATTAGGTTACAGTTCTGTGTTACCTTTGTATTGTGGGGTATGATGTGTTAGGACTGTAATTTGGATTAGGTTACAGTTCTGTGTTTCCCTTTGTATTTGAGGTGTAATGTTGTGAGTCAGTGACTAGGATTAGGTCACGGATTTTGGCTATCTTAGTATTGTTCGTCCAAGGCATTGGACGACTCTTAGTCCGGTTTCGTAAATGGTTTGGATTGAAAGACCCCCCGGCCGGGCAACCGGAAGGGAAACCGGCTCTCCTTCCAAATAGTTTCCGAAGTTGGTTGAGAGCCCTTGCGTAAGTATTGCATGATGTTATGAAAGATGAGATATTGAGATTTGTATGCTTCACATGTTTTATATATATGCTGGAGTATATTGTATGCTTATGTGTTGTGTGTCACTGACAATAGGTGGCTAGGAGCACTCTAGTCACTCCCCACTGACTGTGGCGCACATGTTGTATGTGTGTAGGTACATGAGGCTGTTTGCAGGGGGTTACGTGGAGGCTAGCGAGCGATGATCCTTCATCGTTGACTTTACCTTATCGTGTAGCTAGACCTTAGACTTTACTTTCAGTATTTTGTGCCTGTAGGGATATGCTATCCCGGGCTGCTGTATATCGTACTTAATACTTATTTATGTTTTGTCTTTCGCATGTTTAGACTTCTAAAGCACCTCGCATGTTTAGTTTTGTTTAAAAAGTTTTAATTCCGCTGCATTTTTGGTACTTTGTATGTTTTACTTTTCCGCTTCGCGAGGGGTTTTACAGGGTGTGGGCAGGAGTTTCGTGGAGGTTTAGGCGGCTGTGTTGGGGGTGGTGTTGGAGTCGTGCTAGGGCTGGAGTCGTGGGCTTTGTTTGAGTAGTATGATGTATTATTATTATTATTATTATTATTATTATTATTATTATTAGAATTTTGTTATTATTCTTATTATTGTTGTTGTTATCATTTATCATATACTTAACAACATCATTAGTATGTTTTAGTTGGTTAAATCTTTATTTTAGTTGTTGTTCCGTGTTAATTAAATATGCGAGTCGAGAATTATTTAAGTCATAGGGGTTTCTATTTTTAGTAAGTTTGATAGTTAAGGAGTACGGGAAGATTGTTAATTTGTTACGTATATCTCTTTAGGTAGCGAGTTTCGCGTGGAACATTTTTGACAAGCCTCGGGTGTATCTACGTTTCCTGCTAATTCAGGTAGGGGATAATACTATTATATGATGTGCAATCTACTCTTATTTTTATATGAAGCTTGTGTGGGGAATAAAGCATGTATTCACCCTAAACTTGCAGGATTATAATGAAAAATACAGTTGTGTTTATAGTCATAAGATTAAAAAGGATAAGAAAAAGAATTCAACCTTTGGTCCTTTGTGCTTATGGCCTAAGAACAGGAATTATAGTAAATTCCCTCCTATAACTTGCACCCAAGACTTGATTGAGATGATGCCGCGTGTGCTAGAAAATACTCTCCAATTGCCTTGCAATATGGGGAGAGCTTTTGTGAGGTTTTAGATGTGAGATCTGAGTTTTGGGAAAAAGATGTTCTCAAAACCCTAATTATGAGAATTATGAATTACCAGTAAGTGACAAAAGGAGAAAGACTCTCCTTTTGTATTACTTAGGTCGGCCGAATGGGTCTTGGGTAAGGGTGGGCTTTTTCCACTCTTACCTTATACCTTTGCGTGATTCGACCCGTTTAGCTTTAAGTTGTTCGCGGGTTTTATTTATAAATCGTAACATGTTATCAGATATTAATACAGTCGATATATTAATAATGGTCTGACAAAATACGATATTGTATAATTACCCAAATTAATATAACTGTTTATATTAATACGCGAATACTATATTTAATTAAATATAACCGTTTATATTTAATTTACGAATTAATCTTGTAATCCGTATTAGCTAAAATTATTTAATCCGTATTAAATAATAATCTCAACATCTTATTGACTAATTTATTAGTCAACACCTCTGACTAACTGTTTAGTCATATCCGGCATAAATGTGACTGTATTTTCATACCTTCACATCTCTCAAACGTGTCCTATAGGTGTGACGTATAGGGACCAGTTGATCACCGCCATCCGTATGACAATAACGTCAAACTTATCTAGCAAGCCAACCGTTATTGATAAACGTGGATCAACTGGTAATAATACAAAAGTATGCCCTTGTGATCCTTAAAGAGATTTAATAAGTCATTGTACTTAATTGTCAAGGACACCAGCCCCAACAATCTCCCACTTGTCCGTACAAGGGTATGTGCAATGACGTTATCACACTACATGTGGAGGACACAATCTCCAACAAACTCCCACTTGTCCGTACAAGTGTAGGTGCGATAACCGAATCTCATATCCTTTTAAAATTTCTCCCACTCAATGTGAGACAATTTGCAAATCCGCATTCGCAAAGGTCGTATCTCACAAGCGATCTGTATCAAGAGTGGTTTCCCCGACTAGAGAGTAACTTAACTGATAAAACGAATCTGTATTCGAGCATGGCCATGCATTTCAGTTACTACTCCTCGAGTGACCCTGAGAAATGATAAAATCCTGATAAGGGTTTGGATATTTCCCTCAACTCGAATCCTGCCGATATCGCCCAGCATGAAATAACCCAGAAAAAATCCTCTTGGCCCCTGTTACGGTGACCGTGGGAAAGAAACCAAAGTTACCCAAAATCTGTCTTAATCTCAAGAAACAGTTGAAAGTCAAAAGACTCGACTCTAAGGAACACTATGGAGGTCCTATCCATGACCTGGCACCCAATGTTATAAAACATTTAGGACTCCATAACGTTGTCACGGGGTGTCCTACGAGATATCCGTATAACTCGCCTTTGTGATTGGTCAGTCATCCACGTGACTTATGGCTCGTTGAACCCACCATCAACCAACGTCACAAAATGATTACCTGAGTTATCAGCTCAAGTGGGTAATCAAGGACCAAAACGATGTAATGTTAATCAGTTCACTTTGTGGTGTTCAAAATTGGCGTACAATTCCACATGAAAAACAAAACATTTTATATCATAACAATAAGGTTGAATAGAGTACACGAGAAAATGAATTATTACATGAATTCATAAAAGAGTACTACAACTTAGGAACACATCCAATTCCCATGGAATGAATGTGCCCTTCATGCTTATCACGTGGTAATGCTTTTGTGAGAGGATCAGCTATGTTGTCATCCGTAGCGATCTTATCAATGAAAATCTCCTTTTGCTCCACGTAATCTCTGATTAGATGAGCTTTCCGTTGTACATGCCTAGCCTTGTTGCTAGACTTATGCTCCTTAGCTTGGAAGATGACACCTTTATTATCACAATAAACGGTGATTGGGTCATTCGAACTAGGCACTACTGATAGTCCTTGTAAGAATTGACGCATCCATATTGCTTCCTTAGCTGCTTCTGAGGCGGCATAGTACTCGGACTCAGTCGTAGAATCTGCTGTAACACTCTGTTTAGAACTTTTCCAGCTGACAGCAGCACCATTAAGAGTAAAAACGAATCCAGATTGAGATTTCGAGTCATCTCGATCCGTTTGGAAGCTAGCATCTGCGTAACCCGTGGCGCAGAGCGTTGAGTCGCCTCCATAAGTCAATCCCCAATCTTTAGTCCTCCGTAGGTACTTAAGAATGTTTTTCACGGCCATCCAGTGTTGTTCACCTGGATGAGCTTGGAATCGACTTGTCATACTCAATGCATATGCAACGTCAGGACGTGTGCATATCATGGCATACATGATCGATCCTATTGCCGAAGCATAAGGAATCCGACTCATGCGCTCTTTCTCTTCCACTGACTTAGCTTCTTGAGTCTTGCTCAAGTGAAGCCCAGGAGTCATAGGAAGGAACCCCTTCTTGGAGTTCGTCATGCTGAATCTCTCCAGAATCTTCTCTATATAAGATTCCTGACTGAGAGACAACATCCGTCGTGATCTATCCCTGTAGATACGGATGCCCAAAATTCTTTGTGCCTCTCCCAGATCTTTCATCTGGAAATGGTTTTTCAACCATGCTTTAACCGAAGATAAGAGAGGTATGTCATTCCCAATCAAGAGTATGTCATCGACATACAGTACTAGGAATACAATCTTACTCCCACTCGACTTGATATAGAGACATGGTTCCTCGACTGATCGAATGAACCCATTCTCTTTTATCACTTGGTCGAAGCGATGATTCCAACTCCGCGATGCTTGCTTAAGTCCATAGATGGAACGCTTAAGCTTGCAAACTTTCTTAGGATGTGCTGGATCGATAAAACCCTCGGGTTGTATCATGTACAACTCTTCCTCCAAATAACCGTTTAAGAAGGCGGTTTTAACGTCCATTTGCCATATTTCATAGTCATGAAATGTGGCGATCGCTAAGATAATCCGAATGGAACGTAGCATGACTACGGGTGCAAAGATCTCATCATAGTGCAAGCCTGGCACTTGAGTGAAACCTTTAGCAACTAGTCTAGCCTTGTGGATATCTTGTTGTCCTTCCACGACATGCTTTATCTTGTAAAGCCATTTGCATTGAAGGGGACGTGCCTTTGCAGGTAGGTCCACAAGATCCCACACGTTGTTCTCATACATGGAGTCCATCTCGGTTTGCATGGCTTCTAGCCATAGCTTTGAGTCAGAACTGGTCATGGCACCTTTATAGGTTGTGGGTTCATTACCCTCTAGGAGTAAGACGTCATCTGTATCGTGTTCCTCGACCATACCAATGTATCTGTCCGGTGGAATAGAGACTCTTCCCGACCTCCTAGGTTCCTCAGGGATATCTACCGCAGCCTCGGGTGAAGGAACTGTTTCCTCCAATGGTTGCTCGATAGTTGGTTCTTGAACCTCCGATAACTCGAAGGTTCTATTACTCGACTTGTTCTCGAGAAATTCTTTCTCTAAGAACGTCGCACTAGCCGCAACAAAAACACGTTGTTCGGTAGGCGAGTAGAAGTAATGACCAAACGTTCCCTTTGGGTAGCCTATAAAGTATGTCTTGACCGATCGCGGGCCGAGCTTATCCTCGTGTCTCCACTTGACATAAGCCTCGCAGCCCCAAACCCGAATAAAGGACAAGTTGGGGACCGTTCCCTTCCATAACTCGAATGGAGTCTTGTCAACAGCTTTAGACGGACTTCGGTTAAGTATTAGAGCGGCTGACAAAAGAGCATATCCCCACAATGAATCAGGCACAACGGTGTGACTCATCATGGATCGAACCATATCGAGTAAAGTTCGATTTCTCCGTTCGGACACACCATTTAATTGTGGTGTTCCAGGTGGAGTCAACTGTAGCACGATCCCACAGTCTTTAAGGTGTTGATCAAACTCTCGTGAAAGATACTCACCACCACGATCCGAGCGTAGTGCTTTAATCTTTCTACCCAGCTGGTTCTGTACCCGATTCTGGTATTCTTTGAACTTGTCAAAGGATTCACTTTTGTGCTTCATTAAGTAAACATAGCCATATCTACTCAAATCATCTGTGAAAGTGATGAAATACCTATAGCCATCTCGTGCGTTGATCGACATAGGGCCACATACGTCCGTATGTATGAGTCCTAATAGGTCGGCAGCGCGCATTCCAACACCTTTGAAGGAAATACGAGTCATTTTACCGATGAGACATGATTCACACGTGCCATATGATTCGAAATCAAAGGGCAAGATAGCTCCATTCTGTATGAGCTGTTTAACGCGTTTCTCATTTACGTGTCCCATACGACAATGCCATAGGTAAGTTTGATCTTTGTCACCTACCTTTATTCTTTTATTATTCACATGTAATATCTCGGTAGTTTGATCTAAAACATAAATTCCATTCATGGAAACTGCCTTGCCATAAATCATATTGTGTAAGGAGAAAATACAGCTATTATTCTCTATTACAAATGAAAAACCAAGTTTGTCAAGTGCAGAAACTGAAATAATGTTTTTGGATAAACTAGGAACATAATAACAGTTATATAAAAATAACTCGAATCCACTTGGAAGCTGGATTACGTATGTTCCCTTCGAGACTGCAGCCACACGTGCTCCATTCCCGACACGCAGGTCCACCTCACCCTTGGTTAGGGGTTCTTGGTTTCGGAGGCCCTGCACATGATTACATAGATGAGAACCACAACCAGTATCAAGTACCCAAGTTCCGCAACTTGCATGGTTAATCTCAATCATGTGAATAAAAGAAGAAGAAGACATACCAACAGGAGTAACACGGCCTGCCTTAATGTCCTCGCGATACACGGGGCATGAGCGCCTCCAATGCCCAGTCTTGTGGCAATGGTGACATTCCATGCTTGTATCCTTGCTCTTTGTCTTGCCTTGTGAGTTACTCGACTCACCTGGCCCACTCTTAGCAAATCCTGGTTTCTTGAACCTGGGCTTACCTACTGCTAGGTCGCCCTGAGCTTTAGCCTTCCCTTTACCTTTTCCCTTACTGGAGATCATGAGAACATCCTGCTTCAGACTCCCACTCAACTTTAGATCCTTCTCAGTCTGTACGAGAAGGGAGTGGAGCTCATGAGGAGTCTTCTTCATGTCGTTCATGTAGTAGTTGGCTCTAAAGAGGGCGAACCCATCATGAAGCGAATGAAGCATGCGATCAACGATGATGTTCTCACTGATCTTGCAGTTTAGGGACTCCAGTTTCTCGATATTCTCAATCATGTTGAGAATATGTGGGCTAACAGCTTGGCCCTTCTGGAGTTTCGCCTCAAAGAAGCGACAGGTATGCTCATAAGAAACGATTCTCGGAGCCTTGGAGAATTCGTTAGTGAGCGTGGTGAAAATCTTGTTTGCACCATGGGTTATGAAGCGTCTTTGCAAATTGGATTCCATTGCATAGATGAGTACGTTCTTTATCGCACCCGCTTCCATAACGAAATCGCTATGAGCGCGAATTTCGTTGGCTCTAGCTCCAGTTCCTGGGTGTGGCGGAATGGGCTCAGTTAAGAACTTGAGCTTTCCGTCAGCAATGGCAGCATTCCGTAGTGCTGCCTCCCAGTCAGAGAAGTTTGACCCATCATTCCTCAGTCTAGTTGACTGATTCATGGAGTCCATGAAGGCTTTTAGCCAGGATTCACGTGCTAGCTTGGCACTTGGCATTGGGTCTTCACCAGCCATTTTAGTTTTACAGCAGTTTTAATGAACGTGTTCTACACTGAAAAGAAGATAAAACAAAACCATATAAGCAACTTATTGTTGTGATTTAAGTCTATATTAAATTGAATTTAAACTCGTAGACTCATGCATTTATATAATTGATCTCCCTCAAGAATTATATAAACGATCCCAAGACTCAATTTCCGTATATTGATAAGCCCACAGTTTGGCTAATTCCAATCGTTGGAACTCTTGGTCGATAGATTTCCGTATATCCTATCTATTAGTCCATCTCAGTCACTGGAATATTATCGAGTGACCATGATGTTGAGATAAAATAAATCATCTGTTCCCACTTACCCGACGTAGAAGGGGTCATATTATGCCTACCGACGAAGAAGGGATTCATGGGAGGCTGATTTATAAAGACTAATCTCAATTTTTGGTTATACGAGGAAGACCCCATCAACTTTTATTTATCCATATTTAAGTGAACTAAAAACTAGCATTTGCGTGAATGAATTAAATAAAGTGATGGCTTTTAAATGACATGTGATATCTGTATTGTCACAGAAAACTAACGCGAGACCTCTACATGAGTCAGTTTTCAGGCATGATATAGGTGGTTTGGTTTTTAGGCGGAATATGATGCAAGCTATTATCGAAGAAAGCATAAAGGTAAATGCAATAAACGAAAATAAAAGTCCTAGTGTGGCCTATCCTACCAAAATAAACATAAAACAACTTGGAATCCACTGTTGGACCCTAGAAGCTTGTCTTGATGTTCCATCTTGGTCCTTGCAGCGGGAGTGAGCATCCGGCCTCCGTCTTGTCTTTGGTCTTCACAAAATTACTAATTTAAATTACAAAAGTAGTCCTAGATACATTCTAATTTAAATACAAAAGTAATTACATGGCAAAAACCCAAAACGGAGATTCAAGATCTCAAAATTACAAGCAAGATCGTGTCCCTTCATTACGGTGACACAATCTTCTAAGGCCACACTAAGTTACAACCGTTTGCAAAAATTAAATACGTTATTGAAAGCATTCAAGGCATTCACAAGACGATAAATAAAATGCATCAACTAAAAACAATTTATACATGACATAATACTGTTATTATGATTAATAAATTTATACCAAACCACCTTTTAAGATTAAAATTAAGTGACTATACCGTTTTAATCACCAATTTTAACAAACATATAATCCATTATTTTAAACTGTTTTAAAACAATATGTATCAAACGAGGGTGAACCGTTTCACTAAATAATACACTATTTCCGTATATAGTATATTATTTTAAGCCATGTGAAAATAAAACATGTTATTTTCGAAAATAAAAAAAAAACGAGTCTGTTACAGGGGGGAGGTCGACCGACCTAAACTTGTGGTCGACCGACCTCCTGCCGAAAAACGGAAAAATCTGCAACAGTAAAATCGGTCGACCGACCTATTAATTAGGTCGACCGACCAACAAGTAGTAAAAACGAATTTTAGAAAACGCAAAACGCTGCACCTTTTGAAATTAAAACAAGTTTTTACCTTTTAAACTTTGATTAAAACAAGTAAATCAAAATTAACATCAACAAGGGTTCACATATTGTTAAGAATATCGATTAATTAACAATATGTAAATAGGAATCGAAAAACAAGATCGAAAACTCATAAAGGAAACTGTTTTTAAAAAAAACAGAAAACTCACACAGGGGCGGTCGACCGACCGCTAATACTGGTCGACCGACCGACGCAGCGGCAGAAACGAGATTTTTTAAAATCTTTAAAAAAAAACTTATGAAAAACACAAAAGTAATATTTTCATGGCCTGGCTCTGATACCACTTGTGGGGAATAAAGCATGTATTCACCCTAAACTTGCAGGATTATAATGAAAAATACAGTTGTGTTTATAGTCATAAGATTAAAAAGGATAAGAAAAAGAATTCAACCTTTGGTCCTTTGTGCTTATGGCCTAAGAACAGGAATTATAGTAAATTCCCTCCTATAACTTGCACCCAAGACTTGATTGAGATGATGCCGCGTGTGCTAGAAAATACTCTCCAATTGCCTTGCAATATGGGGAGAGCTTTTGTGAGGTTTTAGATGTGAGATCTGAGTTTTGGGAAAAAGATGTTCTCAAAACCCTAATTATGAGAATTATGAATTACCAGTAAGTGACAAAAGGAGAAAGACTCTCCTTTTGTATTACTTAGGTCGGCCGAATGGGTCTTGGGTAAGGGTGGGCTTTTTCCACTCTTACCTTATACCTTTGTGTGATTCGACCCGTTTAGCTTTAAGTTGTTCGCGGGTTTTATTTATAAATCGTAACATGTTATCAGATATTAATACAGTCGATATATTAATAATGGTCTGACAAAATACGATATTGTATAATTACCCAAATTAATATAACTGTTTATATTAATACGCGAATACTATATTTAATTAAATATAACCGTTTATATTTAATTTACGAATTAATCTTGTAATCCGTATTAGCTAAAAAATTATTTAATCCGTATTAAATAATAATCTCAACATCTTATTGACTAATTTATTAGTCAACACCTCTGACTAACTGTTTAGTCATATCCGGCATAAATGTGACTGTATTTTCATACCTTCACATCTCTCAAACGTGTCCTATAGGTGTGACGTATAGGGACCAGTTGATCACCGCCATCCGTATGACAATAACGTCAAACTTATCTAGCAAGCCAACCGTTATTGATAAACGTGGATCAACTGGTAATAATACAAAAGTATGCCCTTGTGATCCTTAAAGAGATTTAATAAGTCATTGTACTTAATTGTCAAGGACACCAGCCCCAACAGCTTGGTGGTGAAATAATATCACGTGATCGTTATAATGTGTTATTTAAATTATTGTGAGATATTATATGATGTGATTATCTATTGGGTCTTGTGATATGGTGCGGAGTATATTTGGTGTTGGATCGGTGCGGAGTATATTTGGTGTTGGATCGGTGCGGAGTTTATATGGTGTTGGATCGGTGCGGAGTTTATATGGTGTTGGATCGGTGCGGAGTTTATATGGTGTTGGATCGGTGCGGAGTTTATTGGCGTTGGATCGGTGCGGAGTTTACTATATTGTTATATTTATTGTTTTCCCTACTCAACCTCGTGGTTGACCCTGTGTGTTCGTGATCACCTGTGATGAACCAATTATTGGGGAGCAGATTTACAGGTGGCTGAGACTAAGGGGGAGCTATGGGAGGAAGAACTTGGATCCGGACCAGATTAGATGTCTAGATCACCTTAGTCAGTTTAATACGAGTTGTACTTTATTTATGTTGTTAAGACCTTTGGATATGTAAGAACATGTTTTGAGTTTAAGGTTAATTTAAAGTACTGTTTATCTTCCTTTGTATCTACTGCCTCGGGAAACCGAGATGGTAACACCCTTATTTATCTGAGGAGTCTTAGTACAGGCCCTTAAATAAATGGGGGTGTTACAAAGTGGTATCAGAGCGAACGATCCTCAGGCCTAAACCAAATGAATAATAATGAACGTAGGAAGAGTCTAATAAAATGAACCCCGAGATGAAACTGATAGGCGCCCCAAAGAGGAACGGGATGAGTTAGGGGCCCCCTCACACCAGTCCTGGGCCCTTTCTGTTCTGTCTCAGGAACCCAATGAGAGAAATTGAAAAGTGGGGTAGATTATATAGTAACCTCGTTATCTGGTGCTAACGTTCTTGCAGGTGCAGAATGAGGTAAGTAATATGTGAGTTAACATGAATGTTGTGTGTTAGAAGAATATGTGAGATATGAAATGTGGAACGAGTTGGATGATTTAATTGATATCCCAAGAGGATGGAGGTGTAATTGTTGAGCAATAGTTAAGAGTGGTGTGCCCATATGAATTCAGTATTTGAAATGTTCATATGATCACCTGATATTTAAATGACTATCGTTAGTATATGAATCTGATGTTTAACTCCTTGTAAGGATGAGTAATCTAGTTGGCCTCATAAATATACGTTATAGTAATCCATGTCTAGTGATATGCGGAATGTGTTTCCATAAGCCATGAATGTATATAGATATGTGTTGCATATATCGTACTTAAGATTTTATGCCTACTATACGCATTTAAAGTTGGTGTGAAGTTCGTAATCAATATGGGACTTCATCGTAGCTTATAGTTTATGTTTCCGTACCTGGATAAGTTATGATTATGCGATAGTTGAACCTAGTTTCTTTAGATACACATGTATAACAATCAAGTTACTTAGTTGATCCTACTTTCAGAATTGAAATCCTTAATTACCGTGATCCAGATAAAGAGTATGGTAATAATGAGAAATGAATGATAATACCGTACAAGTAATGTCTATGCTCCAGTTATATGTCAACATGTTTCGAAAGCAGAATGGTTGGGTTTCGAGGTAGCAAAGTGAAGTTGTAAAAAAATCAAATTGTTTTAATAAGTTTCCTGGATGTTACCATGTTTGTACAGAATACTATCAGAAATGTGTTCCATATTTGAGTATGAAAATTTTATGTATGACAACCTTTCGAGTTGGTGTACAATGCTGTTGGCTTCATGTTAATAGGAGTTATATTTTGAGTGCAATAAATCTTTTAGTTGACCGTGGTTAGATTGTTGCTGCACAATTTCGTTTTGACCCATCCTTTGTAAAAGAAATCATTTAAGGCTTAGTTATTGTTTATGCATAATCTCACCTCTGCTGTTTAGAATGAGCGTTTACGTTTTCAAGATGCTAGGCCATGTAAAATCTTAATGAGTCGTTATTTAGTTTTGATTCCTGCAAGTTGACTAATTTTCTGTTGAATTGCTGTAAAGTTCTCGTCCAGACCAATTGAGTTGTGTAATAAATAATTCGTTTGAGATATGCATTCGATTATTTTCCTATGTTTAGCTAGTTCTTTATATTCTAAAAATTATGATCGCTCGCACGTTAGCTAAGCTGTTATTTAGTAATGATTGTTGTAAGTTGCTGTGTAATGTGTAATTAGTGGAATTGTGAGTTATGTAAATTTCGTATGCCAGTTTAATCAAATACGAACTATGTGATGTGTCACGTGATATTCTGATATGTGAATTATGCATATGATATGAATATGAACCTTACTATATGATAACGTAACCTTGTTTATTTCGTCAAGTTTAATATGGAACCGTTTCAATTATGCCAACGCTCTTGCTGTCTAGTTCCTGTGATTATAATCTTTATAACTTTTCAAGTATACTGTTATATTAGGATCTGATCAAGATGTGTTGAATTATCAATTGTTGACATATGATTTGTGGAAGTACTAGCCTGATGAATTCGTTGACTTTTATCGTTAATTTTGTTTTCATAATTCATGAATTACAAACCAATGTTTTAGTGAAGGAGAGTCAGAATGTTTCCGTGTAGTCTTGATTCGATCTACAACTTGTAAAATTGTCTTTGATTCGTGTTTATATTTGTCTCCAACAACCCTTTCAATGTTTCAGACTTTTCAAAATATTTTCAGAATGATAAACCAGGTTTAAGCTTGATGTTTGATAATTGTGGAGATTGTTTGCAAAATGACAGTCATGTAGCTATGTGTAGATGAAATCCTGCTTGAATATTTAATTGTTGCTCGTTGTATATGAGTGGGTGGGAAATGTACCTAAGTGATTTTTGTTAACTGATTGATATCCGGGGATGTTAAATGATCTTGTGAGTCTATGAGTTCTGTATACCTTGGGAAATGTGTCAATATTCCGTGTTTAATTACGTTAAATAATCTTGCGCTATGCCTTTTCCTAAATATGAATTGCTTCTATAATATGGTTATGAGCATGAAATATTTTAAGTTGCCAATTATGAGCTATGAGCTTCTTGATTGTTACAATGTTGTGAATATATTAACCCTGTGTTTAAAATTCCAAGAGTATGTAGGTGTTAATCACTCTGATTCTGTTTTACTGCATACGCGTCTCCTACCGATCATAATATTCTTATTATTGCTCAAGGTTATATACATGTTGCGTGATGATTGCTATGGGTTTCTTACAAGTACTTATTTGGGTTGAAAATTTATAATCGTTCCTTTATTTTGATAGTTAATAAATTCTTTTGATAAGATAATTCTTTTGTTGTGAGTTGGGTTGAGCTGTGAAAACGGTAAACTTTTGGTACGTGATTAGTTGTGTTATGTTATATAACTTTATTTTGATGGAACTAATTTGGACAAGAGTATGGTAATGCCCTTTTGCATGAAATTTATTGATATGAATGATATGATGAGCAAGCGCTAGAGAATTAATCTTAGTACGTTGCTAAGTGAGCTAGTAAAGTGTAAGTTCAAAGTTCGGATATTGATGTTAAGGATTCGTTTTGGTCTTTTGGTTGATAGGCTCGAGTTGTGTTCTGGTCGTAATTTTTTTATCATTGTTACCTTTGATTAAGACTTGTGGGTGAGTAGCTTAAAGTTCATACTTTAAGTGTTGTGCACGGTTCTGTGAACCTCTGACGATATTGATGTTAATATTAATATTAAAGGTGAGGTGGAGATTGGTTACTAGTATTGAGTTATTGGGCATGTGCGACGAGTTATGTTTACGGTCCAGAGTAACTATGATTACTGAGTTATTTGAGTTTGGAATCGATATTGAGATGAGAGTGTTGCTTTGGAGGTATGGTTTTAAGTTAAATGCTAGATCACTCACCCCTTGTCTTTGGTCTTAGGTTCGATGATGAGATTACGATACTTGGTTTCTTGGAGTAAGATCTTTTGAGATAAAGTAGTGAGTAGGACGGTGTAATGAGTTGGGATGTTATAATGAGGTTACGGGGACGTAACCGTGTTTTTAAGGAGGATAGGATTGTAAAATCTTAATGATTTTATGATATGGTTAGTTGTTATGACATGACTAACTGATATGTTATAATGATGTGTTTGGTACCGTTTTCTTAAGGGGGATAGGATGTAACATCTCGCGTTTCTTAAGCGTCACTTGTGTTTGTTCATGTTGCTAAGTGTTCTTTACCGTTTTGTGGTGGTGAACTTCGGGACGAAGTTCATTCTAAGGAAGGGAGACTGTAATACTCCGTACTTTTACCTTATTATTTACTATGTTAGTGTGTTGATATTTCCTGGGCATTTATATTCGAGGCATTCATGTCCCAAGTTGATGTGTTGTTAATGTCTTTGTTCTAAGTTCGTGTGAGCGGGATTGGTTATCACCTGACTGTGGTTGAACTTCGGGACTAAGTTCATTTTAAGGGGGGAAGACTGTAATAACCCGAGTTTTATTTCTAAAAGAATATATATATATATGTTTAATGATGCGGTCAACGACATATAATCGTATGTGTTTAGACATAAAAATAGTCGGTAGTGGGGATCGAAGTAAGGATCTAGGGTTTCTAACCTTATAATCACATAAAGCTTGTCAAGGGGTTCGAACCCCTGACCTCTTGCATCAACCATCATTCTGTGATATAAGTCAACTTTTTGTGATGTTTTTCCTTCCAAGTTCGTTTGGGGTTGGTTGTTGTATATATCGTTTCGTGTTTCTCACCTAAGTGAGGATGAACTTGGGGACGAAGTTCAATTTAAGGGGGGAAGACTGTAATACCCGTATATTTTCGTTACGATAATTGATCTTGTTTCGCGACGAAAAGATAGTTTTAAACTACAACGATTTATTATTTGATAAGTGTACATGTTTATATGATTTAAATTGTGTTGTATGCCTTAGTTGGGGCTCGAGCACGAGACCAAAGGGTAGAGTCTTGGGCCTCGTTAGTTGTGCAAAGCAAACAACCACATGTTTGACAAACCCTAACGCAACCCTAGCCACTCACAAACTCACACCTCACGTTTAAACCCTACCCTGCCGTCATTTTGGACTGCAAAAAGACCTCATCTCTGACCTAGTCTATACACAATTGACACCCTAATCTCACTGCCGCCACCACACAGAAGAGAAGGAGTGTGCTCACGGCCACAACCACCGTCACGTTTTCCCAGAAGTTGGATCTGAAGTCAGGTATGCATCTGACGTTATTTATCACGGTTGTGTTTAGTCGTTTTGTCAAGCACTGTCGAAGGGTTGTGTTTAGTCGTGGTGGTCTTGTTAGTGTTGTTATGCGTTACTGGGTGGTTAAGGGGTGTCAAGGGGGTGGTCGTGGTGGTTTTAGTGCGTCGGTGTCGGCGTAGGAGGGGTATTTGTCACCCCTGGTCATAAGCAGTTCAGGTGGTCGTCTGGTTTATGTGTTCAGGTAAGGAGTATGGGGGTGGTACCACCGTTGACTCGGGGGAGGTCGACGCGGTGGTACCACCGTGGTGTCCAGTTTGCGTGTCAGTGGTGAGGTGTGGGTGTTTTCAAGGGTTATGGGTGGTTGTTGCGGGAGTCGTTATGGGTCTGTTTTGCGAACCAGGGAGTACAGGAGGTGGGTCAGGCCTGAATTCGTGGCCTGGTGCATCTCGCCGGTGCTAGTCGACGGCCTGGTGGTGGGTAGACATGATGGCCGGTGTGTGTGGGTGTCTGGGTTGGTGGTCGTTGGGTGTGGGCAGGAGTTTCGTGGAGGTTTAGGCGGCTGTGTTGGGGGTGGTGTTGGAGTCGTGCTAGGGCTGGAGTCGTGGGCTTTGTTTGAGTAGTATGATGTATTATTATTATTATTATTATTATTATTATTATTATTATTATTATTAGAATTTTGTTATTATTCTTATTATTGTTGTTATCATTTATCATATACTTAACAACATCATTAGTATGTTTTAGTTGGTTAAATCTTTATTTTAGTTGTTGTTCCGTGTTAATTAAATATGCGAGTCGAGAATTATTTAAGTCATAGGGGTTTCTATTTTTAGTAAGTTTGATAGTTAAGGAGTACGGGAAGATTGTTAATTTGTTACGTATATCTCTTTAGGTAGCGAGTTTCGCGTGGAACATTTTTGACAAGCCTCGGGTGTATCTACGTTTCCTGCTAATTCAGGTAGGGGATAATACTATTATATGATGTGCAATCTACTCTTATTTTTATATGAAGCTTGGTGGTGAAATAATATCATGTGATCGTTATAATGTGTTATTTAAATTATTGTGAGATATTATATGATGTGATTATCTATTGGGTCTTGTGATATGGTGCGGAGTATATTTGGTGTTGGATCGGTGCGGAGTATATTTGGTGTTGGATCGGTGCGGAGTTTATATGGTGTTGGATCGGTGCGGAGTTTATATGGTGTTGGATCGGTGCGGAGTTTATATGGTGTTGGATCGGTGCGGAGTTTATTGGCGTTGGATCGGTGCGGAGTTTACTATATTGTTATATTTATTGTTTTCCCTACTCAACCTCGTGGTTGACCCTGTGTGTTCGTGATCACCTGTGATGAACCAATTATTGGGGAGCAGATTTACAGGTGGCTGAGACTAAGGGGGAGCTATGGGAGGAAGAGCTTGGATCCGGACCAGATTAGATGTCTAGATCACCTTAGTCAGTTTAATACGAGTTGTACTTTATTTATGTTGTTAAGACCTTTGGATATGTAAGAACATGTTTTGAGTTTAAGGTTAATTTAAAGTACTGTTTATCTTCCTTTGTATCTACTGCCTCGGGAAACCGAGATGGTAACGCCCTTATTTATCTGAGGAGTCTTAGTACAGGCCCTTAAATAAATGGGGGTGTTACAACTATATTCAATAATAGATTGGTAATTTGTCTTACATTTTGCATTTTTGAGTTGAACAGTAATCAATTACTAAAAATAGAAATAATGACGAAAACCGTGTTTTTGGAGTTCAACATGTGCAATTTTGGCATGGAAAGGGAATTCTTTTAAATAACTATCTCGACACCATTACAATAACTATCTGACCCATTACAATAACTATCTGAATACATTACAATAACTGTCTGAACTCATTACAATAGCCGACTTAAACCATTACAATAACTGACTTAAACCATTACAATAACTATTTGAATACATTACAATAACTGTCTGAACTCATTACAATAACTGACTTAAACCATTACAATAACTGACTTAAACCATTACAATAACTATCTAATACATTACAATAACAGTCTAAACTCATTACAATAACTGAGTTAAACCATTACAATAACTAACTTAAACCATTACAATAACTATCTGAATATATTACAATAACAGTCTGAATTCATTACAATAACTGAGTTAAACCATTACAATAACTGTCTAAAAACCATTACAATAACTGTCTGATCCCATTACAATAATTGTCTGAAACTATTAAAATAACTGTCTGAAATCATTACAATAACTGTATGAACCCATTACAATAACTGTCTGAAAACATTAAAATAACTGAGTAAAAGAATAACATAATTATGACAAACTCATGAAGTCACTACTGGATACAATAACTCTGTAGAAGGAAATACAATACAGAACTTCTATAATACAATAACTCTCTTATGAAGTCATTACTAGATACAATAACAGAACTTATATAATACAATAACTGTGTAAAAACCATTAAAATAACTGTCATTTGGAGTATTAACCCCATGAGTGGTTTCCAGCATATCTTCAACAATTCCCTATCACAAATAAAACTGAATTTTCAACACCGGTATTGGATTATGCAATACAATAACCAACATAACTTTAAAAAAAGAAATGAAGTATAACAGTTGGAAACTCTACTTCACTGAATATAATAACAGTAGGAAAGGAATCCTATGTAAACACATAACATATATTATGCATTACAATAATTAACATGTAATGTTACAATAACTACATTGTGCACATGAAGTCACTAATGGAAAACTGAATACAATAACATGTATTATGCAATACAATAACAACTATTATGAATTACAATAACAACTATTATGAATACAATAACAACTATTATGAATTACAATAACATGTATTACAAAATGGAAAACTGAATACAATAACATGTATTATATTATGCAATACAATAACAGCTATTATCAATTACAATAACAGCTATTATCAATTACAATAACAACTATTATGAATACAATAACATCTATTATGAATACAATAACAGCTATTATGAATATAATAACAGCTATTATGAATTACAATAACAAATACTACAAAATGGAAAACTAAATACAATAACATGTATTATGCAATACAATAATTAACATTATGCATTACAATAACAGGTATTATTATGCAATACAATATTTGACATTATGCAATAACTGTGTAAAAAAGGAAATACAATAACAGAACTTATATAATACAATAACTGTCTTGAATGAAGTCACTACTAGATACAATAACAGGACTTATATAATACAATAACTATGTAAAAACCATTACAATAACTGTCTGAAAATCATTACAATAACTGTATGAACCCATTACAATAACTGTCTGAAATCATTAAAATAACTGCCTGAAACCATTACATTAACTGTCTGAAAACACAATTACAATAACTGTCTGAAAACACAATTACAATAACTGTCTGACATGATTACAATAATTCTCTGAGAAAATGACAATAACTGTCACAAAAATAACACTTTCTAGGCTTTACAAACCACACAATCCTTTCCAATACCAAGCAACATTTACAATTTCCAACATTTACAATTTCCTCAACTAAAGGCAACAACCTCTCTCTTTCTTTGTTGATATCAGCTAAAACTAGGATATCAACAATCTCAGCTCTGTAAATAATCCTTTTTAATGGATCATGCAACTCTGATGTAAACAACTCCCCGTTGTAAAACATCATATGCATCATTACAAAAACACCATAATCTAAATTTTTGCAAAAGGTTAACTAGAACATTAGGGCGACAACTGACTTTAATCTTCGCAGCACTGCAAAGAACCATACGAGCTAAATAAACACAAAGTGATGCATATAATACAACAACACCCCATGAAGTCACTACTACATACAATAACTGAGTTTTATAATACAATAACAGAACTTATATAATACAATAACTGTATTTAAATGAAGTGTCTAAACACATTAAAATAACTGTGTACAAACCATTAAAATAACTGTCTAAACACATTAAAATAACTGTGTACAAACCATTAAAATAGATGTTATTGTATTCAAAATAGCCGTTATTGTAATTCATAGTAAAAAAGGGAATACAATAACAGTCTTAGACGAATACAATAACAGTCTTAGACAATTACAATAACAGTCTCAGACGAATACAATAACAGTATTAGACGATTAAAATAACAGTCTGAGACGGTTACAATAACTGTCTGATACGATTATAAAAAAAGGGAATATAATAACAGTCTTAGACGAATACAATAACAGTCTTAAACAATTACAATAATTTCGAAAATCAGGTAAAAAATCTGGAAAATACAATTAAGAAACCCTAATTTTAACTGGAAACAAAATGTAAAGTGACTAATTGAACTACACACCAGTTTTAAGTAAAACACAACTACATAAACGAAGATTTTTACAAAATTGACGAAAATCAAAGAAGTAAGATAAAAAAAACCCTAAAATTATGCTAAAACGAGAAAAAAAGTACACAAAATACTCTAATTGAACTACATAATGAAAAACACTGCGCAAAATTGAAGAATAACAACAGAAAACACAAAAAAAATCAACTTAAAAAAACCTACAAAAAGTGACGAAAATAGAAGAAAACGAAATGAATGTTTTACTGGAGAAACACTGCGCAAAATTACCTGAAGATGAACAGAAGAACGACGAAAATGAGCGAAGAAATCGACGAAGAAAAGATGAGCAAGAGGATGGAGGTTTTATTGGAGAAAATGGAGGTTTTACATTAGAATTATGGAGGTTTTACAGTAGAATTTCAGTTGGGAAGTTGAAAAGAGGGGAAAAAAGAAGTGAGGGGTGAAATTTTGGGTTTATATATGAATTGTGAGATTTAATCTCAGCCATTAATCTGAATTAAAAATGGATGGTCCAGATTCAAAGGTGTAACTCACCAAATATACACCAACTCATATGATCCTACTTCTATATATATATATATATATATAGATATATAATTGGGATCATGTAAGTATATGCTATATATTTGAGTAATGAGTATTAATACTATCCAACCCATCTAATCCATCCAAACTATCCAACCCGTCCAATATTCACATTCAGCGCGGGTCAATATAGGGGTAAATTCGCAATTTCACGCGTGAGTATATAAGCCCTTATTCAGGGGAAAAACACAACTACTCAGTTTAGGGTTTTGATCAGAAATATTTTAGGTTTTTAACATCCGTATTCTCTCTACCAAATTACAACCATAAACCCTATATTCTATGCGCGATTTTCACTTTCAGCGATTTGTGCTCACAGTATTTCAGTTATATTCGTGATATCAGGTACGTTATTGTTGTGAATTCTATCTTTTAACACCAATTTTTGTGTTTTCCGTCAATTCGTTTGATTTTTGTCGCATTATTCGTCATTATCATTCGATTCTTCTACTCTTCATTCTGTAATATGATTAATTAATGTTCGTCGTTTGTTATTTCTAGGTTAATTTGTTGTTTTACCTAAATTTGTTTTGTTTTTGTTCAATTTCTAGGGTTTCAGCTCAATATCAGCTTCGTCCTCTATTTTTCCTCAATTCTCATATTACTTCAATAACATTCCCGATGTCAGGTACGTAATTCTTCTTAATTCGACACGTTTTACTTTTTCTCTTGTATTTCTCAGCTTTACCTCACATGATCTAAGCTTTTATTTTTCATGTATTCGTTCTTACTGTTGATCTTCTGTGGTGTTCTTCCTAATATATGTACCTTAATATACTTTCTGTTATATCAATTGTCAATTTTATGCAAAAATTGATGTCTGTCATGTGATACACTTTCCTATTCTGTCCTTCAGCATGTCTGATATTTGTCTAACAGAACATGCGATTTTGTTCATATTGTGTTTTTCATCATATTCAATAATAATATTGTCATTTCGTTTGTCAGAACATCTGATATTTAGTCACATTCAACTCTTCCAGCACATGATGATATTTTTAAGCACACCGTGTGATATTCTTCTAATTGTCAGCTTTTCAACTACTTCCACATGTGTATTTCTTTCCTTAGATCTCATATATTTATTTCTGATATTTTTAACTTTTCTATGTGATATTATTCACCAAAATGCCTGGCATTGTTCACACTAACAATATTTAACATTGTCCACATCATGTATGTTGTGTCAAATGGCAGCCTTTTCCAAATACAGTTTTTGTTTGTCTACATTTTTATTTTTGTTTGTATCTTTTTGCTAGATCCGACAACTAGTTTCAGTTCTTCTGTTTCTACTAATACTCATGAGTCTGCAATTATTCCTTCGCCTGAACAACATGATGTCCCTTTTAGCACTACTTTACCTAACCCTGCAATTAGTTGTGATCCACATGTTTCTCAACGTTCTGTCCCTCCCCGTGTACATCAGCTTCTACTAGATTCCACCCTGGGTGGTACTGAATTATGGTCAAGGCATGTTGCATCTAAGTTTAAACCACAGATTGGCCAGTTGTTTAACACCTTGGAAGAAGCGATTAGTTTTTATGATGTGTATGCAAAAGCATGTGGTTTTGAACCCAGGAAATATTCCCAAAAAAGGTCTGCCTCTGGTGATATTTTGTATAAATTTGTGGTTTGCAACCGTGAGGGTTTTAGAGATCGTAAGAGGAAGGCTATTGTGTTAGATCAACAACAGGAGGTGGCTACTCCTAAGCCATTTGCTATTAGAAGTACTAAACTGACCAGGGTGGGCTGCAATGCTATGATTGAGTTTCGTTTTAATGGGACTGGATATATTGTGTTCCAATTTCGCGAGTGGCATAATCACCGTCTTTGTTCACTTAGCAATCAACAATTTCAAAAAAAAACCGGTAGCTTCACCTTTACCATAAAAAAACAATAATAGATCATTCAAGGGTTAACCTCGGCCCAACAGCGGCATTTAGGAATGTGAAGGAAGCTGTCGACGGTTATGAGAATGTCGGAGCTCAAGTTGTTGACTTTAAGAATTTTGGAAGGGAAATAAAATGTTACATAGGAGACAGGGATGCTCAATTGTTTATCAACTTTTTCGAAGCCAGACGTGATACCAACCCAGGGTTCTACTTTGCATACGAGGTGGATTCTGAGCAATGTTTGGTGTGCGCGTTTTGGTGCGATGCAGAGTCTCGTCGAAACTATTCTTTATATGGTGATTATGTCTCTTATGATCCAACTTATAGTACAAATAAGTACTCTATGGTTTTCACTCCTTTTACTGGTGTCGACCATCATAAAAGGTCTGTCACCTTTGCTGCTGCATTGCTCTTTCATGAAGATGAAGAGGCGTTCCAGTGGGTCTTTGAAAAGTTCCTAGATGCTATGGGTCAGCGAGATCCCCGCTGTATCATCACTGATCAATGCGCTGAAATCAAGCTGGGTATACGCGCTGTCTTTAAACATGCTATTCATAGATATTGCATGTGGCATATCATCCAAAAAGTCAGTGACAAAGTTGGGCCTGCAATCTCGAAAGAGACTGATTTTCTCACCCGGTTTAATGGTATTGTTTGGGATGGTGAGTTGGAACCTCTGGAATTTGAACAAAAGTGGACTCAGTTGGTAAATGAGCATCATTTGGACGGCAATTCCTGGTTGGCAAATATGTTTAAGAAACGACGAAAATGGATCCCAGCTTTTTTCCGTCATATCCCCATGGTTGTTTATTACGAACAACTCAACGATCTGAGAGTCAGAATCACTTTTTCAAGCGTTTTGAAAATGCTCATGGTACACTAGTTGAGTTCTGGTTGCGGTTTCAAAGCGCCATAGATCTACAGCGCCATACTCAAAAACAACTTGATAGAGACGATTCTCACACTCTACCTGAGTTATATAGTACTCTTAAGTTGGAAGCACATGCTTCCAAGGTTTACACTAATTCTGCATTCAAAGATTTTCAACGAGAACATACTGCTTCCCTTGGGTCTCTTAGTGTTGTTGGCTTCACACCACCTGCCAACGGTACAGAGGTCATTGCTGTAGTTGACGCTCGAACACAAAAGACGTATCAAGTAGCATACAACTGTACAACTAATGATGCTGATTGTTCGTGCAAGTTATTCACAAGGAAGGGTATTGTTTGCAGACACATAATATGGGTCTACAATGGTAAAAAAGTAAAGACTTTGCCGGATAAAAACATTCTTACGCGGTGGACCAAGAATGCCCACAATATCCCTCTTTACGGTTTACATGGTGAGGTCCTCGATGACTTTGATGCGACTAACTTAAGGAAAATGGAGATGTGCAATTTATGGTCTGAATTTTACTCAACTATTGGTGTTCTGAAGAATGCTCCTAAAAATAAGATAACTACTCTTGCTGACACACTAAGGGAATTTAGAACCAAGCTCAATCCGCAAACTCAGGCAATGACACAAGAGCAGGAGTTAGAGATGCTTCTAGGGTGCAGTTCGTCAACTGAAGTCAGGGTTCTACCACCTTGACAGGCAAAAAACAAGGGTCGTGGGAAGAGATTGATCTCGAAAAAACAACAGTGCATAGCCAAAGCAGAGAAGCCTAAACGGCTCTGCCGTAATTGCAAACAAATGGCTCACCATGATAAGCGTAACTGCCCGAATGATTTCGTGCCTGATCCCGACAAAAAGGTATGCTCAGCATGACAAGTCTGTGTATGATTTCACTTTTATTCAACAATTTAAATACTACATGATTATTAGTTATCAACAATATCACTTGTTACTGAAAAAAATATCACATTGTACTGAAAACAATATCACATTGTACTGAAAAAAATATCACATTGTACCGAAAACAATATCACAACTTAATTAAAAAAATATCACATTGTGCTGAAAACAATATCACAACTTAATAAAAAAAATATCACATTGTACTGAAAACAATTTAAATACTACATGATTATTAGTTATCAACAATATCACTTGTTACTACTAATAATATCATAAATTATATAAAAAAATATCACTGTTTCACAAATGCTTTGCAGTCCTCATCTGTTCTCATAATTATATCACAACCACTGTATAGCAATATCACAAACCCTAGAAAATAATATCACACTTTTATTCATACATGCTTTTTATTACTTTTTTACAGGGGAGTTCAGATGATGATGAATACGAGGATGATGATGATGCTGATTGTTGATTGGGTGATGGATTTATCCTGCTAATAGCAGCCTGCAAAACTAGCCGCGCATAGAGCACGTCCTTCAACCATATAGAACACACACTTTTATCAATCTTTTCAAGGATTTATTTTGTAACTAATAGAATAAACATGGTTATAATATGGGATCACAAATATTTATTTGTACTTACTTTTGTTACTCTGTAGAACAATTTGACATCATATACTAAACAGTATCGCAACAAATTCCACGTTATATAGCATCATAACATTCAATAATCACTTCACTTAATATTATACTAAAATCACAATATCACAGTGCATTTATAAAAATATCAGAACGTTGTGAAAACAATATCACAAGTGATTAGAGACAATATTACACAATAGATTCAACAAATATCATATGATATATTTAAACAATATCACTTGATATCTAAAAGAATATCACAATTCGTAATCCTCTTTAAAAACAATAACACAAGTCATTTTCAGACAATATCACAGTGCAGTTATAAAAAACATCAGAACGTTGTGAAAACAATATCACAAGTGATTACAGACAATATTACATGATATATTCAACAATATCATATGATATTTTTAAAAATTATCACTTTATATCTAAACCAATATCACAATTCGTCATCCTCTATAAAACCAATAACACAAGTCATTTTCAGACAATATCACAGTGCAATTATAAAAATATCAGAACGTTGTGAAAACAATATCACAACTGATTACAAACAATATTACACTATATATTCAACAATATCATATGCTATATTTAAACAATATCACTTGATATCTAAAACAATATCACAATTCGTCATCCTCTTTACAAACAATACACAACTCATTTTCAGACAATATCAAAGTGCATTTATAAAAATATCACACATCTTAGCAATAAATCAGACTTTTTCCATTGATAACTTTTATGAAATCCAAACGAAACAATTCTTTTCAATACATTGTACATTGTTAGCATACTTTTTATACTTTTTTCCATCTTTGCAGCGTATTCCATCAGTTTTCCTTACAAAAATTTACATCCATTACTTCAAAATACAATTTGTCATCATTTGCAGTTCCTCATCTACCGTCTACCTCTACCTCTTCCTTTAACAATACCTCTACCCCTAATATTACCTCTACCTCTGCCCGTAATAGTCTTGTATCGTTGAGATCGTCTCCTTTCCTCTTGTGCATCTAATTCTGACTGTTCTTGTGTGCAGTTATGTCCTCTGTAAAAGAAGTCAGTCATAATTTTAGTCTATTATCGTTTGCATTTTCTACTGGTAGCTGTTGAAAATTTAAATTATTAGGTACTTATTATAAAAAAAAGGTTGTTTATCAGTTTTTACCTTTTCCTCTGATATTGGCGAAGAATCGGCATCTCTGTGTTAATCATCGTTGATTTCTGATTCTGAATCAAATGAGTCTTGCTCTTATTTTCGTCAGAACAATCTACACTTGTTAGTTGCTCGTCATCAGGATTCTCCTTCTGAACAATTTTTCTGTTTCCCCCCTTTTTATCAGCCTTTTGTTTTGCATTTTTTTCTTTTCTTTGTTCCTGCAATATCTTCAAAACATTCTTTTTTCCTGCTGCAAAAACTTGTACGTTTTCAATCAAATGGGCCCTGTTTTGATTTATATCCGCTAATAGTAATGCGACACCCATTTCTAGGCAGTAGTAGCGTCTATACACTTTTAAGTCCAAGTCAGCTTCAAATATCTCTCCTTCATAGCGAATCATGTGGAACATTAAGAAGTTCCCAGACTCAGTATTGTTGAGCTCTTTCGTTTGCCAACCAAATGTGATGTTGCTAACATCAAATCCTATTATATCATCCGCTCTGCCAACATTGTTCTTTGCTAGATAGTCACTCATTTGATAAGCCTACAACAATAAACAAAATCATTACTTATACTGTATAAAACAAACATATATTATATTATTGCAATATTAGAATCCTCCTGATTACTTTGCGGATTATCAATAAACCGTACCACTAAATCTGCAGCTTGGTATATTTCAAGTGTGTCATCCCATTCGTCGTACTCTTTATTGTCCAGGACTTCAACTGTGTCATTTTCCCAATTTATGCAGACACAGAAATAATGGTCTTCCAATAGCATTGGGATAAATACAAGATTGGCTTCCAAGTTACATGGCACGATGTTACTTGTAACAAAATCATCCCATGCCTTGAAAATCAATTCCTGATTCCTTTTTCTGTTCGCAGGTTGTTCTCTATCGACCCCCTGTTTAATCATGTTGCACACAGCATCCTGTTCGTACTCTCATTTGTTAAGAGTTCTTCGATATAATCAAAATGTGAATATGCAGAATCAAAAAAATACAAAAGCTTACCATGTGCCCAATCCCAAAGAACATCAAACTTGTTGACGATTTTTCTGTATGCTCAATGTGGTTCAAAATCAGTGCCCAACATTCAATCACGTTACTATTGACGTCCACATTTGGAAGCAATGACAATATATTGTGCCTGGTGATTAATCGTTGTTTGCCAAAACAGGCAACAACCTCACTGCACCAATCGTAAAACAAAAAATATAAAACAGGATGAATAAATAAGTAATACTCATAACAATATCATAGTTATACTGAAACAGTTTCACAAAAATCAATAATAAGTATCAACAAACTAATATAATGTTTTTATTCATGAAATGAAGCATACTTCAATGCGAAAACGTGGTTGTCCAGCAGGCAATAGTCAAGCACTTCTTTCCTCATACTCAACATCTTCGCACATAGGGATTTATTGTTTCTCATAAAGCTTGAAACGACTTCTAACTTAGCATCTGGTACACCACAGTTGTAGGTGCATCCAATGCCATCTGATTTGCCCTTCTTCGAGCTGCCAAAGACACTATTGTTGCCCAAGTCACTCGCAGAATCATCTCGTCCCATTGCTACTCAATATATTTACTTAGTCAAATTATACACCCTATTTATAATAAGATTAACTTAGATTTGTTGTAGATAGGTGTACTAAATAAATATACCTTTTATTTTGGATTTTGGTGTCTCAACCTTGTTTTTTCCACCCTTGCCTTTTTTCTTCTGCACCCTCTTCTTCAGCAGTATAGGTAAAAGTTTACCCTTGATTGAATTAAGTGATACGTGCCTATTTTATGCATTTTATTTATTCTTTTGGCACGTATTTTCTTATATTTTCGTAACTTTTAGTTGCTATTTCTCCCGGAACGGTTTACTTTGGCATTTCTATGTTTTAAATGTAGGAATACGCGGAAGTGAGCAAAACTGAGCTTTATTTGCCTTTCGGAAGCTGATTTGAGTAATAATGCGGAGCAAGGAATCGGATTGCACACCCGAGATGTTGTTATTGGGCCAAATTCAAGATAATACGAACAGAAGCGGTCGACCGACCCATCAGAGAGGCCGACCGACCTAAGCCCAAATCACGGAAAAAGTCCAGCATCGACAGAAGCGGTCGACCGACCCGGAAGCTGCGGCCGCGTCTTTTATTTCGTATTGTACTTACCTAATCTTGTAATTATAACTTATTTAAGAAGACCAAAACTCTAAAATTAGGTCAACAAGCAATTTACTTTAAGCAGCCACTTTAATAAAAACTCCATAGTTAGAGAGAAGTTTTACCAAGCTTTCATCTTTGTTCTTAGATTTTCCAATTAAGTTGTAAGTTTGCTACAATTCAATCTTCCCTTTTAATTTAATCTTGTTATTCATCTTATTGTTGTTTCTTAATTCATGTTTTCCCTTTTATTGTCATCTTTAATTATGTTAATTCCTTTGATGTTCTTAGTTATTGTTAGTTCCATAATTAAAAGTATGCATAGCTAATTCTTGTGATTAGGAATTAGGAGAACCATGGTAAAGACTTGATTTTGATAGTTTAATGATTGAGTTACCAATCCCCCATTGTTGTTGGTGAACTGGTCCTTAGGATTGAAAGATTATTAGGATTAGTTTAACAACAACTTTGGGATTGCCCTTGAACGAAAGTTTAGTGCTTTTCTAGGAACCCTAAGACCGTAAGGATTGGGTAGAATATTGACCTAATCTCCTTTTTACTTTGTTTTATTTCCCTTGTTTATTTTGTCCTTTTAGTTATTAGTTTAAATCTCATATCAACCCCCCCTTTTTTGGTTACTTGTAATAGACTTTAAATTCACAAACATAATTAACCTTGTCTCCTTGTGGTTCGACCCTTGACTTATCCTATCTAGTTTAAGCTGAGGTTTTATAAATCTTATCTTTGGCACCCCTCAACGACGGGTGTCAAATTTTGGCGCCGTTGCCGGGGAGACGGTATAATTTTGTTTGTTAATTTTTAGTTTATTTTTCTTGTCTTAAGGAACTTAGGTTCCTTAAGACCGTTGCTTACCTTTTCTTCTAGTTTTGTTTTAGAAGACAGGTTTTTGAGATGAAGGCTTGAGTACTCTCTTGTTTAGATATGGATTCTATTTATGACCACCTACAGCCAAAGGCTCAAGATTTACCAAAAGGATTCACCTTGCCCACCCCCACCACTGGCTCCTTTGTGCTCCACCCAAATAACATCTTTATGGTGGAACGGAGTCAGTTTTCTGGTCTACCCGACGAGGATCCATTGAAGCATGTTACGACTTTCACGGATTATTGCTGTTCCATACCCATACTTGACGGGGTGACTCGAGATGAGGTGCTGGCAATGATGTTCCTGTTCTCATTAAAAGATGCCGCGCGAGATTGGTACCGCTACCTTGATAGGGCAGCTGAGAAGGTTACGGATTCGACTTCCTTGGCATTGGCTTTTTATAAGAAATACTTTCCCCTTGCAAAAGCCGAGGACTTGAGAAGCCA
Source organism: Silene conica (assembly GCA_029255685.2). Classification (NCBI taxonomy): domain Eukaryota; kingdom Viridiplantae; phylum Streptophyta; class Magnoliopsida; order Caryophyllales; family Caryophyllaceae; genus Silene; species Silene conica. The sequence goes on from CM055315.2 coordinate 59,727,185, forward strand.
AATCACTAACTTTCAACAAGGACCTGATGAAGGATTTTGTGAAGCATGGGATCGGTTCAAGAAATTAGTCCGTTCTATCCCTCACCATAACTTTCAACAATGGTACTTATGTAACCAATTTTACAACGCCCTTTACGATGACTATAAGATGATTCTTGATGCGGCCGCCAATGGGAGATTCCAGAATAACACCGACCATATGAAGGGTTGGGAAACCATTGAAGACATGGCGGTGCATAGGGCCGCCTTTAAGAGTTCACGTGGAAATTCTCGGAGGCTGAATGTGGAGATGAATAGAGTGATGGCTCTTGAGACGACAGTTGAAGCCCGTTTTGAAAAGCTTGAGGCAACCCAGCTGAAGCTTGAAAGTGCGAACCTAGTTACTACGGTTGACAGCACGGGTGAGATTGAGAGATTGAGAGCTCTTGTTGATGTTTTAACAAAACAGGTTATAGAGATGGGAAAGGCTCAAATTGCCTCCTCAAAGGCTTTTGAAGAACACTTGATAAACATAGCCAACCGAATAACTAGCTCTCTAGCTAGTTGTGAGGGACCCATGGAGACTTTGAACGCCATAAATCTTAGGAGTGGCCGTGTTTGTGAAGGATCAGCCCAAAAAGACGATTCTGCCGAGGTTCAAAACAAAGAAACTGATCCCGTCAACAGGTCAGGAGGTCGACCGACCCCTACTGTAGGTCGACCGACCTCGATTCCTGATGTGAGATCAAATTCTGGAGAAAAGAAAATTTCCGATGATACAGAGTCTGGTCGGCCGACCGCTGCTGTAGGTCGACCGACCGGCGTTCCTGAGCAGAATGCTGTTTTAACTCCGGAATCGCTGGATTCTTCCTTCATTCAAGGCCTCACCGAGATATTACAACTGAAAAAGCCAAAGGTTGCTGATCCTATGGCCAATGTCACCGTTCCTTATCCCGAAAGACTGAAAAATTCAAAAGAGGATCGGAAATTCGGTAAGTTTTTGGAGATGGTGAAGAATCTTGAGGTAACCATCCCTTTTACTGATTTAATTACCCAGGTACCTTATTATGCTAAATTCATGAAAGATATTTTGAGTCGTAAGAGGAATTTTCAGGACGACGGTGCTGTTGCTTTTGTGGAAGAATGTTATGTTCTTTCACAAAATATTATAGCACCCAAGTTAAAGGACCCAGGTAGCTTTTCTATCCCTTGTACCATAGGTAATCATGTTATAGGGAAAGCCCTTTGTGATCTAGGGGCTAGTGTCAGTGTTATACCTTATTCTGTATGTGAAAGACTTGGTTTAGGTAGACTTAAAGTCACCAATATTACCCTACAGATGGTTGATAGATCAACCCAAAGACCATTAGGGGTCTTGGAGGATGTCCCAGTAAGAGTGGGAAAGTTCTTTATTCCTGTGGATTTCGTTGTTTTAGACATTGCTGAGGATAGTCAAATACCTATTATTTTAGGTAGACCATTTTTACACACAGCTGGGGCTGTAATAGATGTCAAACGCAGGACCATTACTTTAGAGATTGGAGATGACACTATCGAGTTTAGTCTTGCCCATAAGGCAACTATTCCTACTGATGATACTTGTTGCTCCATTGATATTATAGACAGGAATGTTATCCTTAATTGGAGGGAATCCTTGATCAAGGATCCCTTAGATGATCTGACAATTTTGGATAAGTGTGCAGGAAATCCAGCTGAGGATGCTGAAGAGCTGTATAAGATAGAAGAAGAGGAAGAGGAGTATGAGTTCACTGAAGAAGAGGATGAGAAGCTCATAAGCCTAGCTAATGCAAATCTGGTAAACATGTGCTATTCCATTAATACTGATTCTGTTCAGGCCGTTGAGGTAAAGGTACCAGAGCGTAAGCCACTTCCTCCTAATCTTAAGTATGTTTTCTTAGATGATACTGAACAGTACCCTGCAATTGTTAGTTCTAAACTTAACCCTGACCAACTTTCTGCCTTAATGACTGTTCTCAAAAAGAATAGGAAAGCTTTAGGTTACTCTTTGGATGATATTAAGGGCATAAGCCCTAATGTTTGCATGCATAGAATAGAGTTAGAAGGACATAAGCCTTATAGACAGGGACAGCGTAAGTTGAATCCTAAGATGCAGGATGTGGTTATGGCTGAGGTAATGAAACTTCTTGATGCAGGTATTATCTATTCAGTTGGCAACTCTAAGTGGGTTAGCCCAGTTCAGGTGGTTCCTAAGAAAGGAGGGACCACATTGGTTAAAAATGATAAAAATGAGTTAATACCAACTAGAGTTGTAACTGGGTGGCGGATATGCATTGATTATAGACAATTAAATGCCGCCACCAAGAAAGACCATTTCCCCCTTCCTTTTGTCGACCAAATGACTGAAAGACTAGCTTCTAATAAATTCTTCTGTTTTCTAGATGGTTATTCAGGTTTTTTCCAGATTCCCATCCATCCTGATGTTCAGAGTAAGACTACTTTTACATGTCCACAGGGTGTTTTTGCTTATCGCAGGATGCCTTTTGGGTTATGCAATGCTCCTGCTACCTTTCAAAGGTGTATGATGGGTATCTTTTCTGACTTTATAGAAAACATTATGGAGGTATTTATGGATGATTTCTCTGTTTATGGTAATGCTTTTGATCAATGCTTAGCTAATCTTGATAAAGTCTTGCAGCGATGTATTGATGTAAACCTTGTCTTAAACTGGGAAAAGTGTCAGTTTATGGTTACTGAAGGGGTAGTGTTAGGGCATCTAATTTCTGACAAAGGTATACATGTAGATAAAGCAAAGGTGCAAGTGATTGAGCAATTACCTCCTCCTGTTAATGTTAAGGGGGTGAGAAGTTTCTTAGGACACGCAGGTTTCTACAGCCGTTTCATTAAGGACTTCTCTAAGATTGCTAAACCACTTACACAGTTGCTTCTTAAAGATGCCATTTTTGTTTTTACTGATGAGTGCCTCTCAGCTTTTAACAGGTTGAAGGAAGCTTTGATCTCAGCACCAATCATTCAGCCACCAGATGGGGATCTCCCATTTGAGATCACGTGCGATGCTAGTGACTACGATGTAGGTGCTGTGCTAGGTCCAAGGAAGAACAAGGCTCTTAGTGCAATATACTATGCGAGCCGCACCCTAGATGAGACTCAAGTCAACTATTTCACTACTGAGAAGGAGATGCTAGCTGTAATCTTTGCCTTAGAAAAATTCAGGTCCTATTTAGTAGGTAATAAGGTGATTGTTTACACTGACCATGCAGCTTTGAAAGGTCTTTTTCAGAAGAAGGATTCAAAGCCAAGGCTTTTAAGGTGGATACTCCTTCTCCAAGAGTTTGACATTGAGATTAGGGACAAGAAAGGCGCGGAAAACGTGGTAGCTGACCACCTATCTCGCCTACAGTTGACTGATGGGGAAGATTCTTTACCTATTGATGATTCATTTCCTGATGAGAGCTTATTTATCATTAATAGTTCAGGTTCTTATCCCCCTCCTTGGTATGCTGATTTTGCTAATTTTGCTGTCACAGGTAAAATCCCTCCTGAGTTGTCTTGGCAACAAAAGAAGAGATTTATGTTCGATGCAAAACAATATTTTTGGGATGACCCTTATGTTTTCAAAGAATGCGGAGATGGACTCATCCGGAGATGCGTTCCCCAATGGGAGGTGAAGGACATTCTGGAAGCATGTCACTCTTCTGCATATGGTGGTCACCACGGTCCATCTAGAACCGTGGCCAAGGTATTACAGTCTGGTTTTTATTGGCCTACTTTGCATGCTGACTGTAGGAATTTCGTAGGTAACTGTGATGCTTGTCAGAGAACTGGGAATGTCTCAAAAAGATATGAGATGCCGTAGGTTGGTATTTTAGAGGTAGTGATTTTCGATGTCTGGGGCATTGATTATCAAGGACCTTTTCCTAGTAGTCAAGGTAACAGGTATATTCTTGTGGCTGTTGATTATGTGTCTAAGTGGGTAGAAGCTATTGCTACTCCCCATTGTGATGCAAAGGCTGTTATTAAGATGTTTAAAAAAATCATATTTCCTCGTTTTGGTGTCCCTAGGGTTGTCATAAGTGATGGAGGTATGCATTTTAAGGAGAAACGCTTAGGTGACTTGTTAAATAAATTCGGTGTCCAACACCGTAGGGGTTTAGCTTATCACCCTCAGACTAGTGGTCAAGTTGAGATCTCTAATAGGGAACTCAAGGAGACCCTAGCCAAAGTAGTTTCTAAGTCTAGGAAAGATTGGAGTCTAAAACTCGCTCGATGATGTTTTATGGGCCTATAGAACCGCGTTCAAAACCCCAATAGGAATGTCACCATTCCGGTTGATCTATGGTAAGACTTGTCATTTACCAGTAGAGTTAGAACGTAAGTCTTGGTGGGCTATATGTGATCTTAATTTAGACCCTAATCTTTCCCGTGAGAAACGTTTGTTACAACTCAATGAGTTAGAAGAATTCAGGTTGTTAGCTTATGACAATGCCAGGATTTACAAAGAGAAAACAAAGCGCTGGCATGACAAGAGAATCATTAGGCGTGATTTTCAAATAGGTGATAGGGTGTTGCTTTTTAATGCTCGCATTCGTCTTTTTCCTGGTAAGCTGAAATCCAGGTGGAGCGGACCCTACACCATCACAGCTGTCTCAAAATTCGGGTCAATAGAATTAGAAACCTCATCTGGTGAGAGGTTCAAAGTCAATGGCCAGTATGTGAAGCACTTTCGAGGAGAAAATGAATTTGTCGGTAAGGTTGAAGTTTCTTACTTTGACCCTTTTGAGGATGCTTCTTGATAGGTAAAAAGGTCGTGCGGGACCTCTTAAACCAGCGCTACACGGGAGGCAACCCGTGCATTAGCTTAAGTTTACGTTTTTTTTATTTCCATTATTTATCCTTGATGAGATTTTAAGTTTCTGCAGAAAGAAAAAAATAGGAGAATTCGTCAGGACTGTGGTCGACCGACCCAATTACTAGGTCGACCGACCTTCTGGCAAGTTTAATTTCCTTCTGACAGGTTAAGTAAAATTGGCAGAACAGCTTTACAGGACGGAGGTCGACCGACCCAGAATCGCGGTCGACCGACCCAGAATCGCGGTCGACCGACCGCGAGTGTTTTTTTCCGGTTTTTTTAGAATCAGAGTCACGGTTGTTGTGTGTTTTGAAAACACAAATTTTACCCTCTTTTGCTCACACTTTCTGCACTCTTTTTCTCTCTTAAAAACCCTAAAAACACCCACCTTCTTCACCCTTCACCAATTTGCTTGCTTTCTTTCAATTTTCTCCTTCAAGGTATGTTTTTCTTAGTTTTCTTTCTCCCTTTTTCGTTTTATATCATCGTAATTCCGTTCTAGGTAGTATTAGTTTGTCTTTTTGAGTTTAATTTTGCTCTTAATTTCGTATCCATGCTTGTTTCTGTGTTTTTTCTCTTAGTTTTCTTCTTCCTTTAGATTTTATAGTCTCAGATCTGTAATTTATGTGTGATTTCGTGCTGTTAGGGTTAGTTCAATTCTTCCTTTCAAATTTTTATGCCATTTTTCCGCACGATTTCAGCCCCGAAAATCCGATTCTGACACTGTTCACGGTCGACCGACCCAAAACGGAGGTCGGCCGACCGAACTTTGATTTTCCTGAGTTTCTAATTTCCAGATTTTGAATTTTCTTCTGATAGTCGGTCGACCGACCCAAAACTGAGGTCGGCCGACCAAGCTATGATTTTCCTAAGTTTCTTATTTTGCAGTTTCTGAGTTTTTCTCTGCTAGTTGGTCGACCGACCTAGGTTTACGGTCGGCCGACCTGTTCTGTTACAGGAGTTTCTGTTTTTTTCGATTTTCGTTCCTATTTTTGTTGAAGAAATGTTTCCATATATGCACAAGACTTAAATTTTTTTGAACTTTTCAGATTTACAATGTCTAGCCGTGAACAAGGTGGAAAGCGCTCCCGCACTTCCGGTGCAAGCACCTCCAGAGGCCGTGTTCCTAGTTCGAGAGGGTTGACGGTGCAAGACACGGATAGTCTACCAAACTATCCGCAAATCATTTTCAGCACTCCGGCTCAAAAGGCCCGATTCCTCCATCTCTCCGCTTATTGCTTGGTAGTGGTAACCCGGTTCCTCTGTGTTCCAACCTTGCAAGCCTTGGGATGTCATGATGAGGTGGTATCCTTGCTCGATGGGACGGGTTTCTCAGGACTTGTCACTATGGATGAGTTCACTTATTCCCTTCTCACTCTTGAGTTCTTTTCTTCCTTTACTTTTGATATTAGAGCATATCACCCAGGCTATGATAACATCAGCATTTCTTTTCGTTTGTTCAATGAAACTTTTTCTTTAACTTTAAACCAATTTGCTCAGTTTCTAGGCTTATCTTCTACGGGTCTTACGGATGACCCCACGGGGTCGTATAATGATTTGTGGTCCTGTCTTTCTAATTCCAGCGATAGGAAGAAGAAAAACAGTACCGTTCACCTACCCGCCCCCCGTTATTATTTGCGTCTGTTGGCTAACACTGTTTTTGGCCGCAAAGAGTCTCAAAATGTTAACAACATTGAGCTCTCCATTTTGTCTGGTTATCTTAACATCAGACGTACGGGTCAGCAGTTCTATAACACTGCTTATTTGGTCGCCTCTCACTTCATGTCGGTGGGCGAGGGAACCTCCTTGACTACCATTGTTTGTGGCGGGCTAGTCACTCGATTAGTCCGCTCTCTTGTCCCCCAGTTCCCTCGCTATGAGGATGCGATTGACACTCTCTCCCGGTTCATGGACATGGCTTATGTCAGGTCCGTGCGTTGGGTGAACAGGAGAGATTATTGGAAAGTAGACACCTACCTCAGTGATCGCATCCCCATCACCGCGGCTCCCCCTATGTTACCCCTTTTTACTGTTGTAGGGGAGCCCAGACCACTGCTCCCGTCTTACCACCTCCCCCTTAGAGGAGGCACCTCTAGAGGCCACAGGGCCCTTGCTCCCGGTGCCCACCATCACGCATCTGGGACGGGGTACCCAACTGATTTTACTGCTGCTCCTAATGTTTATGTTCCTCCTTTTGTTGATGACAGATCTCTGCCACAAATGATGGCGAGCCTTTGCGTGCAGTTCAACCAAAAACAGTTGAACGATAGTCTTTGTCAATATCCGGTTTACAAGGATTATGCCACTCAGGGTAGGCTCCCTACCGGCCTATGGACTCACCCACCTGGTACACACCTCTCGCAGGCGGTCGTGACCATGGTGATGCTTCAGGCTCTGCCTCGGGAACAGGCACAAGGTCTGAAGAGGAGGACGAGGAGGAGGAAGGAGGAGAGGGTTCTGAGCCGGATTTCGACTCAGAATCCTAGGGACATGCTTGACCTTACCCTCTTTGGGGTTCGGTTTGGGGAGGTCCCTATTTTCTGTAAGTAGTTTTTTCTTTTATTTCCCCTTAGATTTCCAGTTTTTCCTCTAGATTTCCAGTTTTCCCCTCCTTCCTCCTTAGACTCTTTTTGTAATTTCTAGTCTTTTTCCTTTTCCTTTCTTTGTTTGTTTCTATTCTGCCTACCCCCATCCCTATGCTGTGGTTGTATGCTGATGAGCACAATGGGGGCATTGTGCGTTTTGGTTTGGGGAGGGTGTTTGCATACTCCTTTGTGAGTATGCAATTGTCTTTGTGTCTTTTGTTTTTCATTCCTTTATTTAGGTGTTTTCTTGTTTTCGTTCTCTTTTGTCGCGTGTCCTTCCCTGTCGCGCATTCTTCTCTGTCTTAAGTTTTTATGTCGAGTCGGAACGGACGAATACAATTTATACCTCACATATCACATATTGCCTTGCCTTGCATTTTTTCAAAAATTTTCAAGCTAGTCGTTTGCATTATCTACGAGTTTTTGTTGATTTCATGCTAAATTATTAGACTTGACTCTCTTCTTGGAAAGCTACTACATATTCTAAGGATTAGAGCTTAATAAATCGGTGACATCCATGACCGATTTCATGTAGGTTTGTGAGTAGTTTCTCCTCTTGAGGCATGTCACATCAATGTGCATAAACATGAATTTTGTCTACTTAATACCTGTATGCATTCGGATTTGTGGTTTGTTGACACATGTGGTAGAGGTCCCTCTTTCTCATTTTACCCCATTATCCTCACATAGCCAAATTGAATCTTTTAACCCATTTGCTACATCCAAAATTTGCCTACCCTAGCCGAGCTAGTAATATAGTGCTGGGACTGTTTTGGCCATCCTTTGGTTTGTGCTTCATTGTTAAATATTGATTTTGTGAGAATGGTAGAAAGGACAAAAAGAAAAGAGAAGGATACGAAAAAATAATAAGGACTCAAATGAAAAAATAAGAAAGAAAAAAAAAAAAGAAAAACGAATCAGCCTTTTTTCAAGGGTGGTCGGTCGACCTGCATTCTGGGTCGGTCGACCAGGACCATTGAACAGGTTATTTCTAAAAAAAAAGAGAGGAAGAAAGAAAGAAAGAAAAGGAGAAAATTTGAGAAATTGTAATTTTTGCTCCAAAACTTTGAGCATTGGCATGTATGAAAAAAAAAGTAATAAGAAGTGATCTTATAGTATGGATAGACGGTTGTTAGCTCGGTTTAACCCCTCTTCCCATAACTTATTTTAACCCCTTCTTACCTTTAGCCTCACAATCCCAAAATTGCCTCGGCATGTGTCATGGTTATCTAGTGTGGGAATGCATATGTACGGTTGTAGAGATTTTATTCATGTTAGATTGCAGACATGTTCTTACGGGTCGCAGATAGGTGAGAGTCTTTACTTTTATTTATCTTCTTATCTTTCACATATACATTTGACCCTTTGCTTTCATGAGTGTCTCGAGCGTACCGCGAGAGTCCAATTAGAATGAGTCTTGCAAGGTTGAAAATTTAGCATGTTGTTCCAACATGTCCAATTCGTTTTACTCTTGACATTATGCTTGATTATTTTTGAAGGTTGCATTAAATTGGTTAGGCATAGTGTTGTGTTTGGTTGTAAAAAGTGTAAAATCCGTTCCATTAGAAGTTTTTCTTTTCTTTTGAGTCTTAGTGCTTGCTTGAGGACAAGCAAGGTTTGGTTTGGGGAGTTTGATACGTGCCTATTTTATGCATTTTATTTATTCTTTTGGCACGTATTTTCTTATATTTTCGTAACTTTTAGTTGCTATTTCTCCCTAAACGGTTTACTTTGGCATTTCTATGTTTTAAATGTAAGAATACGCGGAAGTGAGCAAAACTGAGCTTTATTTGCCTTTCGGAAGCTGATTTGAGTAATAATGCGGAGCAAGGAATCAGATTGCACTACCGAGATGTTGTTATTGGGCCAAATTCAAGATAATACGAACAGAAGCGGTCGACCGACCCATCAGAGAGGCCGACCGACCTAAGCCCAAATCACGGAAAAAGTCCAGCATCGACAGAAGCGGTCGACCGACCCGAATAAGAGGTCGACCGACCCGGAAGCTGCAGCCGCGTCTTTTATTTCGTATTGTACTTACCTAATCTTGTAATTATTACTTATTTAAGAAGACCAAAACTCTAAAATTAGGTCAACAAGCAATTTACTTTAAGCAGCCACTTTAATAAAAACTCCATAGTTAGAGAGAAGTTTTACCAAGCTTTCATCTTTGTTCTTAGATTTTCCAATTAAGTTGTAAGTTTGCTACAATTCAATCTTCCCTTTTAATTTAATCTTGTTATTCATCTTATTGTTGTTTCTTAATTCATGTTTTCCCTTTTATTGTCATCTTTAATTATGTTAATTCCTTTGATGTTCTTAGTTATTGTTAGTTCCATAATTAAAAGTATGCATAGCTAATTCTTGTGATTAGGAATTAGGGGAACCATGGTAAAGACTTGATTTTGATAGTTTAATGATTGAATTACCAATCCCCTATTGTTGTTGGTGAACTGATCCTTAGGATTGAAAGATTATTAGGATTAGTTTAACAACAACTTTGGGATTGCCCTTGAACGAAAGTTTAGTGCTTTTCTAGGAACCCTAAGACCGTAAGGATTGGGTAGAATATTGACCTAAAGGTTTATTCTTTGTTCCTTGGGATTGTGTTATTTGGTTATTTTATCTTTCATTGACTTGTTTTAACCATGGGGAACCAAAGTTCCTAAGCTGAGGTTTTATAAATCTTATCTTTGGCACCCCTCAACGACGGGTGTCATTAAGCTTTGCAACCTTATCCATGATCTTAGTCCTAACTTTATTTGAATCACTCATGACAAGAGTCGCTGCAATCTCTGCTCTATATAACCCTTTCTTGTCTTCATGCTGAAGATCACATTCATTTGTCAGTCAATATGCAACATCATGAACACGCCACAATCCAGGTTTTGCTTGTCTGTTTTCCAAGGAAATGCCACATTTTCGATATTGTATTATCTTATGTTATGCTCCTTATGAAAATTCTTGCTGATGAGGTAGTCGCCATACATTATTACCTATACATGTTACACATAACCAACTATTAAAATTTTCAAGTTTAGCAAATGCATTATAATGTTTAGTTGTTATTTATAATAAAGCACTTACAGTAATATGAGTCAGCTTTACAATATCCTCTCCATCGTAATCTTCATACCCTATGTTGTCCATGTAGAAAATTACCTCATTTTTGAAGTCAATGCAGATGCATACATAGTGGTCTTGATAGACTATTGGTAAGAACACCTTCACAAACATTCCAAACCCCAAAAAAAATTTAGACCAAATTGTAGTTCAGTTGATTTGGGAAAAAAATATCACAACTCAATATAAAAAATATCACATTGTACTGAAAACAATATCACAACTCAATTAAAAAAATATCACATTGTACTGAAAAAAATATCACAACTCAATATAAAAATTATCATATTGTACTGAAAACAATATCACAACTTAATTAAAAAAATATCACATTGTGCTGAAAACAATATCATAACTTAATAAAAAAAATATCACATTGTACTGAAAACAATGTCACATTGTACTGAAAACAATATCAAAACTTAATATTAAAAATATCACATTGTACTGAAAACAATATCACAACTCAATATAAAAAATATCACATTGTACTGAAAACAATATCACATTGTACTGAAAACAATATCAAAACTTAATATTAAAAATATCACATTGTACTTAAAACAATATCAAAACCCAATTAAAAAAATATCACATTGTACTGAAAACAATATCACATAAATATGTATTTCAAAACTATTTCTCACCATGTCTGAATCCAAATTCAGTGGCTGCTTACAGACAGTTGACCACATATCCCATGTCTTGAAGGTGTCATCTCTAATTTTATCCTTTGCAGCAACACTATCTAGATTTTCTTCTTCAACTTCTCCGTCATTTATATCTAACATTTTCTCCACATGTATCTGTTGTTTAACAGAGTAAATAATTAGTCTACATGTTAGATATTTTTTAAACTACCTAATCTAAAATTTTATATATTGATGAACACAAGAACTCTATATATTGACATACCGAGTGCGCAAGGCCATAGAAAATCCTTGATTTTTTGTTCCCGTCTTTTCGTGCCATGTCAAACTCATTCAACAATATTGCCCAGCATTCGATAACCACTCCTTCTATTTTTGTGTTAGGCAACAAGGTTTCAATATCACTCCTTGGTATGCAATGGTAAATTCCGAAGTCACAAACAATTTCACTGGACCGTTTTACAAAAAAACATTAGTATATCTTGTTTAAACAAAATAAATGACATTGTATGTGTAACTACAGTACAACACATTACCTAATTTATTACATTTTGTAAAAAAAATATAGTTAAGAGGGACTTACTTCTTGCTAAAAGTGCGATCTGTCAGGAAGCAATAATCCATAACTTCCTTCCGATTTTGCAACACAACATCAAAGTATTGCGCTCTTTCAATCATAAATTCTGATACAAGGTCAGAAGACATGTGCGGCAAACCACAATTCAAAGCACACCCCAAATTTGCAGGCAGAATATCTGCCGAATGAGGTATAACTGTTGAGTGCAATAAGTAGTCACTGATGTTACTAATTTTTGTTCCATCTAAAACAGCATCTGGAACAACATTCTTCAATTGCGTTGCTACATTATTATCTTCATTCATTTCGTGAACCTCATCATCTCCCTCCTTCTCAATTTCCTTTTCATTTGTTCCATTATCCTCTTCCTCACCCTCTGTCTCCTTCTCAATTGATTTATCATGTAACCCATCACCATCTGCCTCACCTTCTTCCTCACCCTTTTCCTCCTTCTCAATTCCTTTGTCATTTAATGCATCACCATCTTTACCCAACTGTATTAAGACGTTTGGGTCACAATCTAATACAATTTCTCCCATTTGAGTAAAAACTCCTGGATCATTATTCATGTTTTGAATCTCCTTTTGAACTTCCTCTTCATTCCATGTGGTCTTGTTATTGAACTCCTCATTGCCTTCGGCCACAAACTTCTCTGTTATATTTCCTACTAAATCATTCAATCTTGAGTCAAAATCATTATCTTGCCTATCATCATCACTATTCAGGTTGGTAACATTCCCATCCTCATTTTGCTTTTCTGTATTGTAGTCCGACTCTTCACCACTTTCCATAAGGTCTTTATCAGTACAGCCGCCATATCTCTCGTGTAATTGTTTGTATTGAATTTTCAACACGTCTGTCCATATATCAAATGACGGTAGACCTTTTTTTCCTTTCTGAAATTCATAAGCTCTGGCAGCCAACATGTCAGTGAAGTAGTGATACTGAGCATCCTTCATGAAAGGTAGTGTTTGAGTTTCGACAGTTTCTTCTTCAGCAACATCATCTTCTGTAGGATTTTTTTCTGGATTTTCAGGTTCCGTTTCACTATGTTGTCTTGATGTACTTGGGTTATCCATTTCAGATGCTTGTCTCATTTTCACAAGCTTTCTCATGTTGTAAACGCATCTTGAAATGAACAATTCATTGTCCCTTTGCATACGTAGATAATCTTCATGTGCTGGCTGTCAAATGAAATAATAATTTTGTTAAAACATATACAATAAATATATTACTGAATATCATCACTACAGTATCACAATATACTAAAACTAGTATCACTAAATATTGAAAACAATATCAAAACATTGTCAAAACAATATCACATAATTGCATTAAGAATACCACAAAAAAAGTTACTCAATATCAGAACAATATCACAACACTATGACAATAAATATCACATGATTGCATTAAGAATATCACAACATTTTGAAAACCATATCATATAATTACATCAAGAATATCACAAAAAGGTTACTGAATATAACAAACATATCACAACATTGTGAAAAAAATATCAAATGATTGTATTAAGAATGTCACAAAAAAAGTTACTCAATATCAGAAGAATATCACAACACTGTGAAAATAATATCACATGGTTGCATTAAGAATATCACAACATTGTGAAAACCATATCATCTAATTGCATTAAGAATATCACAAAAAGATTACTGAATATAACAAAGAGTATCACAACATTGTGAAAAAAATATCACATATTGCATCAACAATATCACTCAATGTTTACTCAAGATCACAACAATATCACAACACAGTGAAAATAATATCACATGATGGAATTAAGTATATCACAACATTGTGAAAACAATATCAAATAATTGCACTAAGCATATAACAAAAATATCACAACATTGCAAAAACAATATCACATGATTGCATTACCAATATCACAGAAAGGTTACTCAATATCACAACAACATTTTGTGTTTTGTAAGTGTCATTGTAAAGATAACTAGTTAGTAGTTCTTACATCCAACGCTTTTGCTCTAATCTGTTCATCAGTTTCAAGCCCTCCAGGCAGCTTCATCGTTATGTACCGTTGTTTTGGTTTCAATTGAATTTCATCTTCATCCGATTTTTGTGTAAGCGTGAGCTTCAGTTCTTCTGAAAAATATATGTTATTGAGAATGTTTGTAAAAAATAATTATATTCTAAATAAAAATAATGTGCAAGATTCGGACCTTGTTGTAGTTGTTTGCAGATTGGGTACGCAATCTTTGATGTAGGAGCACTCCCCAAATACCCAACAACTTTCTCATCATCCACCCTTTTTGCAAGTGATTTATCATCCCAATGTGTAATCAAGGGTAAGGTGTGTGGGCAAGGGTCCCCCTTAAAATCAAATCGATGGAAATATGTTAGCAAAAGAACCAATATGCATCCACTGACAGTTGCTTTTCCATCTTCTTTGCAACTTTTTATACTTGTGACCATTTCTCGGAATACATATTCACACCAATCAAATTCTGATATCCGTTCCACATCCTCAACAGTCTTGACAAGTTTAAGGTCAAGTGTTTTATTACTAGATGGTGCTAAGAAAATGGACAGGCTGTACAGTACGAACATTCTTTTGATGAATTCATCGCCAGCATCATTACACTCTAGCAGTCTGTCATGAACAACTTTCACATTAATTGGAGTTGCCGTGTTTGTCACACCAAACTTCTTTCTCCATTCATTTTTCAACATAGTGTCCTCCACAGAAGCAGCGTTTCCCATTTTTGAAACGTCCACAATAATGCCCCTTTTAGGCAGTTGAAATATGTCATGGACATCATATTTTGTCAATAGAAAATCAGTCTTCTTCGTTGTGAACATATGACTGTTATGGTTAAAACAGTTAAAAAGCATTTGCAGAATACCATGTGGTATTTTTGTTAGTTTCAGCTCCAACATACCACCAAAGCCAATATCCCTCACAGCATGCTTTTGCTCATCATTTAGGTTGTTAATAAATTCAACCAGCTTTTGCGGCCTACACTTAGTTTGGTATGATTCTGCCTTTTTTTGTTTGACCTCGGACAGTTCTACCAATTTTTCATGTATAACCAATTCATTATTTTTGCTCTTCTTTTTTCTAGCTGCCTTGATCATTTTTGGTGGTGATTGCTCTTCATTTGTTGTTTGTGGTTGCTTCCTTTTACCTCTTACGTTGTTAATTATTTCTGAAACTGTTAATTCCATTGTACATCCTGATTCTGAAAAATAATTTGACATGTTATTAGAAATATGTATGAAGATTAAGCCAGTTTTAATCAAAGCAATATCAGAACATACTACAAACAATATCATAGCATACTGAAACTCAATATCTCAAATAAGTTTAAACTAGATTTGAATGAATAATTCAATATAGTTACTGTAAACATACACACACACTCAATAATAAGGTTAGTCAACATTACAACAAATTGTAATTATCACATTTAAAACAATGCTAACTGTCGTTTATGCTAGAAATTTTGAAAACAAATTCAATTCTAAGATATGAAACTCTAAGTTTGGACAATTAAAACAATGATAAAATTAATTTAGGTATTGAAACAGCGGAAAAGATGTTATTAACAACATCTACAATTTCACGAGGTTGACAACAAATACAAAACCCTAATTTTCGAAATCTAATGATGTCGAACTTCATTTATGCTAGAAATTTGACAAACAAATTCAATTATAATATATGAAATTGTAATTTTGCAGAATTGAACAATTAAAATCGTTTAATATAACATGCATACAATAATTTCTAACAAAATCAATATGTATATACAATATATTACTAGATAAACTAAAAAAAATCGTAGAAATGAACAGAAATGAAGAATAAACTTACCTGAACGATTTTGAAGAGAAATATAGTTTGATTAATCAATATAGTTAACGAAAATATGCAGAATGTTGAATTTGCAGTTGAAATCGATTGATTAATCGCCATTTTTACAGCGAGAATTTGAGAGGTTTTTGGAGAGTTTATTATTTTTTTTTATTTTAGATTTTCAAATGTTTATGTTTTCTGAAGATTTTCTGTTTTGTTGGCTTCTAATTTTGACGTGATATTATTAACTACAGTCCGTGATATTTCTGATTTCATTCATTGTTACTCATTACTCAAATATATATGATTTCTCACCTAATCCCGACTCTCTCTCTCTCTCTCTCTCTATATATATATATATATTATATATAGACTTGGGATCCGGTGAGAACCACCTTACAATGAGAACCTTGTGAGAACTCTACCTTACGAACTTTTTTTAAAAAAATTAATAACATAATTGGATTCGGCATGACATTTTATAGCTAGATAACATATTTTTCGGTTCTCACCGGATCCCAATGAGAACCGGTGAGAACTCTTTCTTACGGAGTTTTTTAAAAAAAATTAATGACATAATTGGATTCGGAATGGAATTTTATGGCCAGAGAACATATTTCTCGATCTAGAAAATAAATACTAGTGGCGGAAAAATGATAGATACGGAAAATAGATAGTAGGTGCATGCAAATAAATAAAACGTATCTCACCTTGATTTCCGTCACTAGTATTTATTTTCTAGACCAAGAAATATGTTCTCTAGCTATAAAATGTCATGCCGAATCCAATTATGTTATTAATCTTTTTTTAAAAAGTCTGTAAGGTAGAGTTCTCACAAAGTTCTCATTGTAAGGTGGTTCTCACCGGATCTCAAGTCTATATATATATATATATATATATATATATATATATATATATATATATATATATATATATATATATATATATATATATATAGATTTAGGATCGGGTGAGAACGATTATACGGTGCATACGGTGAGAACGAGTCACGTCCGTTGGATTAAAACACAATCAACGGTTAAGAAATACCCACAACCCACATTCTAGATAGATTTTTTGACGGAGTAGATAATTTTTTTTTTTTACCTTTTTACATAAAATTAGATACATTTTTTTACGGAGTAAATACTTTTTTTTTTACCTTTTTACGTAAACCTATATACATTTTTTTGACAGAGTAGATACATTTTTTTTACTTTTTTACGTAAACCTAGATACATTTTTTGACGGAGTAGATACATTTTTTTTTTTTTTTACTTTTTTTACATAAACGTAGATACATTTTTTTTTTTACTTTTTTACGTAAACCTAGATTCATTTTTTGACGAAGTAGATACATTTTTTTTTAACTTTTTTTATATAAACCTAGATACATTTTTTGAATGAGTAGATGCATTTTTTTTACTTTTTTTTTACATAAATCTAGATACATTTTTTGAAGGAGTAGATACATTTTTTTTACTTTTTTACGTAAACCTAGATACATTTTTTGACGGAATAGATACATTTTTTTTCCTTTTTTTTCATAAATCTAGATACATTTTTTTTTTTTTTTACTTTTTTACATAAACCTAGATACATTTTTTGACGGAGTAGATACATTTTTTTACTTAAGCCTAGATACATTTTTTGACGGAGTAGATACATTTTTTTCCTTTTTTATATAAACCTAGATACATTTTTTGAAGGAGTAGATAATTTTTTTTTAAATTTTTAACATAAACCTAGTTACATTTTTTGATAGAGTAGATACATTTTTTTAACTTAAAACCTAGATACATTTTTTGACGGTTAGATACATTGATTTGTTTCCTTAATTAAAAAATTGGGGTTGGGTTTTCATTAAAGCGAAAGAAGCAGTACAAGAGGCAGAGTCTGGTGAAAGAACTCTTATATTTGCCCAAATAAAAGACAGAGACATGGAAGATAAGCAAATGAAGTGGGTCATGTTCTTGCTCTTGTTATTATGCAATACATTCAAAGAATAGTTACTAGATTTATCAAATATTAGAGTAGATACATTAAACTATGGAGTAGTGGGAATAATCCAGGTGATCGACGTCATCGACGATATTGGTGATCAGAGGTTAAAATAGTGGGTAGATATATCAAAGATTGATGCAATACAGTGAATAGATGGTGATGGTGTTAATGTGTCATGATTTTATCGTTAATAATTTTAATGGGTTAATTAAATTTTCAATTAAATTGATTTGTTGGTCTACTTCCAGTAAAACGAAGCAGGGGTGGGTTTCAAAGTTGGAAATTTTAATGGGTTGATTGAAGCTATTATCAGCCGTACATTAACTTTAATCTAAAGGTTGTTATTCGTTCTCACCGTTTGCACCGAATGTTCGTTCCCACCGGATCTTGACTCTATATATATTTAGGATCCGGTGAGAACGATCATTCGGTGCAAACGGTGAGAACGACTTATAACCATTGGATTTAAAAACATTGAACGACAGATCCACGAACAAAGCAAATAAAGAAAGTATTGTATATCATTATCAAACTTACCTTCTTTCTCTCTCTGTAACTTTCCCTTCTTTCTCTACGTAACTTTCCCTTTTCTCTATACCTTTACCTACTTTATTTTATCCACAACAACTTTTTTATATAAACCTAAGTAAATTTTTTGACGGATAGATACATTTTTTTTTACTTAAGCCTAGATACATTTTTTTTGACGGAACAATTACATTTTTTTTATTTTTTACATGAACCTAGATACATTTTTTGACGGACTAGATACTCCGTACATTTTTTGATTTAAACCTAAATCATTTTTTGACGGAATAGATACATTTTTTTTTTACTATTTTACATAAACCTAGATACATTTTTTGACGGGGTAGATACATTTTTTTTTACTTAAACCTAGATATATTTTTTGACGGAATAGTTACATTTTTTTTAAATTTTTTACATAAACCTAGATACATTTTTTTGACGGGGTAGATATATTTTTTGACTTAAACCTAGATACATTTTTTGACGGAGTAAATACATTTTTTTTTAATTTTTTTACATAAACATAGTTACATTTTTCGACGGAGTAGATACATTATTTGACGGGATAGATACATTTTTTTATATAAACCTAGATAAATTTTTGACTTAAACCTAGATAAATTTTTTGACGGGGTAAATACATTTTTTTTCACTTAAACCTAGATACATTTTTTGACGGAATAGTTACGTTTTTTTAATTTTTTACATAAACCTAGATACATTTTTCTGAAGGGGTAGATATATTTTTTGACTTAAACCAAGATACATTTTTTGACGGAGTAAATACATTTTTTTTATTTTTTTACATAAACATAGTTACATTTTTCGACGGAGTAGATACATTTTTTGACGGGATAGATACATTTTTTTTTTACTTTTTTACATAAACCTAGATACATTTTTTTTTACGGAGTAGAATTATTTTTTTACTTAAACCTAGATATATTTTTTGACGGAGTAGATACATTTTTTTTTTTATATACTTTTTTACATAAACCTAGTTACATTTTTTAACGTACTAGTTACATTTTTTTGACTTAAACCTAGATCATTTTTTGACGGAATAGATACATTTTTTTAGTTAAAACTAGATATATTTTTTGACGGAGTAGATATTTTACATAAACCTAGTTACATTTTTTGACGGAGTAGATAAATTTTTTACTTAAACCAAAATACATTTTTTGACGGAGTAGATACTCTTTTTTTTACTGTTTTATATAAATCGAGATACAGTTTTTGATGAGGTAGATATATTTTTTTTTACTTAAATCTAGATACATTTTTTTGACGGACTAGATATTGAAAAAATATGACGACCCACACTCAAATATTGAAAAAAGAAGATTTTAGTGGTATGTCTACGCGTAAAACCAAGGACTTTTGTTGTGAGTTGATGAGTGATGAAAGAAGATGAAAATGAAGTTAATGGCAACTTTGTGGGCAAAATAAATAATCAAATAGCCGAAGGCGGTGAGGTGAGGGAAGATTCCCAAACCAATACAACAGCGCGAAAAGGAACGTAACTTGACAAGTGTTGAATTTTGGAAAACAAAAGCAAGGCAAAGCTAGTCCATGGTTTTTAATTTTATCAGTCATTGATTTCAATTCAATCTAAGGGATGAGAGTTGTTCTCACCGTTCTCACCGAATGATCGTTCTCACCGGATCTTGCCTCTATATATATATATATATATATATATATATATATATATATAGAGAGAGAGAGAGAGAGAGTTGGGATCACATGAGTCCACCCTAAATATTTGAGTACATGAGTCTAACAATGATATCATAAGTTATATAAAAAGTATCACATTTTTTCAATATCAATTTTTTTTCCTTTTTTTGTTTTTTCTTTTTCAATATTACTTTTTTTGTTTTTCTTTTATTTTGCCTTTTCTTTTAAAATGACATTTTCTTTATTAAAAAAATTCTCTTTTTCAGTATGCATTTTTTTTAAACAAACACGTTCTTTTTAATAAGGCGTTTTTTCTCGAATTTTTTTTCATTGCAATATCACAAGTTACTCAATACAAATATACAATATCACCGGTTTTTCAAAATAATATCACAAAAAAAGTTCGAGAAAAAAAAATTTCGGAAAAAAATTTCGAGAGAAAAAATTGAAAAAAAAAAATTTGAAAAAAATATCCCCGGGAAAAAAAGTTCTTGAAAAAAATTCGTGATATTGTTTAATATAGTGCGTGATATTGTTTAACAAAAGGCGTTTTTTCTCCAAATTTTTTCGATTCTTTTTTCATTACAATATCACAAGTCACTCAATACAATATCACCGGTTCTTCAAAATAATATCACAAAAAAAAATTCGAGAAAAAATATTTCGGAAAAAAAATTCGAGAGAAAAAATTGAAAAAAAAAAATTTGAAAAAAATTATTTCCGAGAAAAAAAGTTTGAAAAATTTTTGTGATATTGTTTAATATAGTGCGTGATATTGTGTAATAAAAGGCGTTTTTTCTCGAAATTGTTTTTCGATTTTTTTCGTTACAATATCACAAGTTATTGAATACAATATCACCGGTTCTTCAAAATAATATCACCAAAAAAAATTTGAGAAAAAATATTTCGGAAAAAAAATTCGAGAGAAAAATTTGAAAAAAATTATTTCCGAGAAAAAAAGTTCTTGAAAAAATTTTGTGATATTGTTTAATATAGTGTGTGATATTGTTTAACAAAAGGCGTTTTTTCTCGAAATTTTTTTTCGATTTTTTTCGTTACAATATCACAAGTTATTCAATACAATATCACCGGTTCTTCAAAATAATATCACAAAAAAAATTCTATAAAAAAAATCGAGAAAAAAAATTGAGAAAAAAATTTGAAAAAAAAAAAAATTTGAAAAAAAAAATTTCGGGAAAAAAAGTCTTGGAAAAAATTTCGTGATATTGTTTTATATACTGCGTGATATTGTTTCATGTGATATTGTATTGAAAAGATTGTGATATTGTAGACTTTGTAGTGTAAAAAAAGTGATATTTTTTAATACAACTTGTGATTCTCTAAATGGACTCCTGGACTCAAATATTTAGGTGGACTCACCGGATCCCGCCTCTCTCTCTCTCTCTCTCTCTCTCACTCTCTCTCTCTCTCTTTATATATATATATAGAGAGAGAGGCAAGATCCGGTGAGTCCACCTAAATTTTTGAGTCCATGAGTCCACCTAAAGTATCACTAGTTGTATTAAAAAATATCACGTTTTTTTTACACTAGAAAGTCTACAATATCACAACATTTTCAATACAATATGAAAGGAAACAATATCACGCACTATATAAAACAATATCACGAAATTTTTTCTAGAATTTTTTTTCCAAAATTCTTTTTTTCAAAGTTTTTTTTTTCGATTTTTTTTCTCGATTTTTTTTTTCAGATTTTTAGTGATATTATTTTGAAGAACCGGTGATATTGTATTGAGTAACTTGTGATATTTTAATAGAAAAAAAAATTTCGAGAAAAAACGCCTTTTGTTAAACAATATCACGTACTATATTAAACAATATCACGAAATTTTTTCATGAACCTTTTTTTCCCGAAAATATTTTTTCAATTTTTTTTTTTCAAATTTTTTTCTCCAATTTTTTTTCTGAAATATTTTTTTTCTCGAATTTTTTTTTGTGATATTATTTTGAAGGATCGGTGATATTGTATTGAGTAACTTGTGATATTGTAATGAAAAAAAAAAAACTTCGAGAAAAAACGCCTTTTTATTAAATAAAAAATGTGTTTGTTTTAAAAAAAAGTGCATACTGAAAAAGAGATTTTTTTTAATAAGAAAATGTCATTTTAAAAGAAAAAGGCAAAAAAAAGGAAAAAAAAAAAGTAATATTGAAAAAGGAAAAACAAACAAGGAAAAAAAAATTTGGTATTGAAAAAACGTGATACTTTTTTATACAACTTGTGATATCATTGTTAGACTTATGGACTCAAATATTTAGTGTGGACTCATGTGATCCCAACTCTAGGGTCGGGATCGGGTAAGAACCATTGGTATAATGAGAACTATGAGAACCACTCCCAACCCTTGAATTTTAGAAAAATAGAACACTTATATCATACCACGATTTTGGTCACCATTGACAGTCATTTAACCAATTATCTCCAATATCTTTCTCTCTGCTCAATCACTTGTTTCCTCAAATTGAAGACAAGCTTCAATATTTTGCTACTTTCTTCATCAATGGACATGGAAAATTAACGCCTCTTTCACAAATTCTGCAAATTCAATAAGGTTTGTTTAGCTTCTTATTAATTTCTTAGAAAATCGATTGTATTTACTTCAAATTTGGTAGTTCGTCAACAAATCAAGGTGAACGAATTGCCGATTCGAGTTTTGTGTAATTGGAGTATGGAATTGAAAGAGTTCACTTATGTTTGTGAAGTTAGGGTTAATGTTCATGAAATTGGTAAATTTGCAGTGAATTGGGGATCTAATTTCGTCTTATGTGTTACTGTGACGGTCGATGTTGTTAGAACTGTCACATACGTTAAGTAGTTTGATATTTTGTCTAGCTTAAGTAGTTTTATTGCTTGTTTGGTTGCCATCTCTGTAATTTCAAGTTTTTACAGAAATTTTAATCGAGGGTTACCTTTTGCTCTTCTCTTAAAGGTTATGTATCTTTAATTTGACTCTGAAACTCTAGATATCAGTTGTAAGCTAATCAAACGCGTATCGATCCTACTATACAGATGTTTAGATAATAGAGGTAATTATAGTAGCAACATTTAAGGTTACAAATTAAAGGACCTATTGTATATCATATACACCATAATTGATATATAAATATACTTTTGCTAATTACATTCCTAGAATAGTCTTTATGTAATGCCTTCATTTACATAACTATGATTGAAGTCTCCCTAAACCAACCCCTTTCTACATACAGGTTAAGGAGTTAGCTGAGAAGGCTCGACCAGAGAAACCTAAGCCTGATGAGTTCCAGGTGGCACATTTGGATTTGTTACATGCAGGCATTACATACTAGTTTGAGGTTTGGTCTTGATTCTTGAAGTTGTTCAGCGAGTGTAATTGTTTAATTATTACCAACAATTTAAAGTGGAATTTCAAATAATCAAGAACATACATTGCTCTCCGTGTACCATGGACTTCACGGAAAACCTCTGATGCGTTGATCTCCTCCAATGTTGAATCCCAAAACCGACGCAAAATCACACATAGTGGTCTGAAATTTGAATTTATTTTTGTTTAAGACGGTCTCATTTCAACTCCGTGTTAGTTGGTTCGCTTTATTTTTATCATGACTGGTGCAATGCTGCCCTAGTTACCATTCTGGTATTCTAAAATATGAATTTATTTTTGTTTTCGTATCTAGGATGGTGCATCAACCACAACTGCATTTCAGTTTCAGTTTGTAACAGGGAAACTCGAAAAATCATTAGGAAACATTCTGTATCAATAATTTGGTATTGCGTAGGAGGTCCAGGTATGCATTATTCCCGATACCATCTCGTCATGAATAAACGACTTAGCCCGTTGTTTGTCAAGAAATCATTCAACCAAAAGCTTAAGCTTAAGCTGATGGTTGGAGTTCCAAGTTGGGTTAGTATTGATACCTAGGAAAGCACGGGATTAAATGTCAAAAGAAGTAATATGTTGTACATGTCGGCAAATAGTATTGGGTAGAAGCTACATTACCGTTTATAATATCTTTGATATAGTCATTACCGTTTAAACATTACGAATATATACATTTTACTTATTCGAATGCCAATTAGCTCAAATGGTAGAGCATTGTGATATGCACAAAATGTGGGTTCGACTCCCATATTGGCTATGAAATACCATTCTTTCTTTTACTTTAAGATTGAAAAATTATATGTAATTGGTAATCCTATTTCAAGTATAACATGTATGGTAATAGTTTTGATACATATGTTAGTTTGTGAACTTGTCTTGAACTTCTGATCATTGCGTAGCTCATTAAGCAATTACACTGGCTCATCATTCAATTTGTTGCTTTTCGTTTGAGTCTAGTCATGGTATGCACATCATTTCTCATATATGAGTATGGTCTAGCTCCTTAATCATAATTGCATTATATTTTTAGCATCATGAGCTCATGACATGTTCCTATCATGATATTTTACAATTTAATAGGCTATATGGGACTCGAACCCATACCTCTGTGTAAAATTTGCACATTGCTCTACCATTGAGCTAATAGCCTTTAGAATACGCTAAAAAAATATGAGTATAAAATAACTGACGTATTTATGCCGATAACTGGCATATCTATGCCGCCTAAATAACTGACATAAGTACATACACTAAAATGCCTTGAAAGACCAGTACATACATTAAGTCTCCTTCATACTCATTTCCTTTATTTCTTGTATATAGTATCTTATTTCATGCACATAGAAATTTAATTCATGCACATCAAAGAACCTTATTTCATGCACATAGAATTAAAATTAATGTCCTTATCCAAGAGTAATTAGCATCATAATATAACCAACTGATGCAACTCAAGAAATTTTTAATGCACTTAAAATCTTATTTTATGCATATAGAACCGTATTTCATGCGCATAGAACCGTATTTCATGCGCATAAAATCTTATTTCATGCACATAGAATTAAAATTAATGTCCATGATCAATTATAATTAGTATCATAATATAACAAACTGATATAATTGAAAAACTTTTTAATGTACATAGAACCTTATTTCATGCACACAAAACCTTATTTTATGCACATAAAACCTTATTTTATGCCCACTTAACATTTGTTCCATGCATATAGAACCCTATTTCATGCACATATAACCTTATTTTATTCACATGCAATTTAAATTAACGTCCTTTTTAAAAAAAAGTTAGTATCATAATATAACCAACTGAAACAATTGAATTAGTTTTTAATGCACATATATGCTTATTTCATGCATAATAAACTTTATTTGATGCACATAGAACCTTATCATTGTTGTTTCATTATAACAGTTGTTACCAAATTCACCTCACCAACCAATCTTCACTTCTGTTAAAATATCTCAAAATTTGTTTTAATAAGTCATATTCCGTACTATTAAGGAAGGACTAGTTAAGGAAGCAAATCAATAGTGCATCTTTCCATTCTTGAACGGTTTCAAGCCTCAGCTAAAAGTGTACCTTGCTGAGGTTAGTGGAATTCTATCATCTTTGTCCCCACTGAATTATAGATTTATAATTGCACATAGAATTAAAATTAATGTCCTTATCCAAGAGTAATTAGTATCATAATATAACCAACTGATGCAACTCATGAAATTTTTAATGCACTTAAAATCTTATTTTATGCATATAGAACCGTATTTCATGCGCATAGAACCGTATTCCATGCGCATAAAATCTTATTTCATGCACATAGAATTAAAATTAATGTCCATGATCAATTATAATTAGTATCATAATATAACAAACTGTTATAATTGAAAAACTTTTTAATGTACATAAAACCTTATTTCATGCACACAAAACCTTATTTCATGCACACAAAACCTTATTTTATGCACATAAAACCTTATTTTATGCCCACTTAACACTTATTTCATGCCCACTTAACATTTGTTCCATGCATATAGAACCCTATTTCATGCACATATAACCTTATTTTATGCACATGCAATTCAAATTAACGTCCTTTTTAAAAAAAAGTTAGTATCATAATATAACCAACTGAAACAATTGAATTAGTTTTTAATGCACATAGATGCTTATTTCATGCATAATAAACCTTATTTGATGCACATAGAACCTTATCATTGTTGTTTCATTATAACAGTTGTTACCAAATTCACCTCACCAACCAATCTTCACTTCTGTTAAAATATCTCAAAATTTGTTTTAATAAGTCATATTCCATACTATTAAGGAAGGACTAGTTAAGGAAGCAAATCAATAGTGCATCTTTCCATTCTTGAACGGTTTCAAGCCTCAGCTAAAAGTGTACCTTGCTGAGGTTAGTGGAATTCTATCATCTTTGTCCCCACTGAATTATAGATTTATAATTGCACATTTTTATTCTCACAAAGACCGAGCAGTAGCAGTAAATTACTGAGGATACTAGTTACATCACCTGAATATCCAAATGCGAAGGCCTTTGGCAATCAGCTTTCGTATAGTCGGAAGCATTGGCGACGTGGAATCACTCCACGAAGTTATATTATCATTGTCGAGACAATTTAACCCACAATTATTTCAAATATTGACTGAATTAACTCACTATTCTGCAAGTTTTAACTTTTTTCTATGAGAAAAGAAATTTTTAACTTTTAGAAAGTCATGAAACATAAAATGAATTATGAACTTACTTGCAATAGGTCCATGGATATGAAAGCTTGGTGAGGTTGGCATGTACGACAACTTGGACATGTGGTCTATTCATGTACGTCTCAGTGGAGTCTAATAAACATGGATCGTACCCTGCTGGTTTCCGACCACACTCTGGCTATCATTCAACCCCAAAAGTTAATATAGTAGTCGCCTACTAACCAAGCCCACTGGAATTCAGAAGAAATTGTACAAAGTGACTTGATTAAGGAGGGGATGAAAACACACAATTTTTGTATAAAGTCATTACTAAGGTCCAATTTTACCACTGTTCGGTATTACAAACAACATAGCCAAATATTCAACAGAAATCCAGTCATAATAATTACGCAACACCAAATTAGAACAAGGATTCTAAATAAAGATTTCGGAATCAGCATGGAACATAAGAGAAATTAGTGATCGTGCAATACTTCAATGATTAACTACGTAAATTGAAGTAACTATTAGATAATTACAGTGGAATGCAAGTAAGAATCAAACCACATTTGAAAGCAACGAAAACAAAATAAGGTAGATCAAATCATAAATGCAACCCTAATCAAACTAATTTGTATCATTAAAATCGTAAAATTGGGGAATAAAAGAGAAATAGAGAAAATTGAGAAATTACCTAAATTGTAATCTACTCAAAATAAAATAAATTATAGCTGAAATCAGCGAGAACAAGTTAGGGGAATTATGGAGTACAATCGTCATTACCTGAATCCGCAAAAATGTTTGGTTGAAGGAGAAAAAATGGTGGTGATCGATGAATTCAACCATAATATGTGAAGTAGTTTGAGAAGAGTCCAAAAATGGTGATCATAGAGTGATAGGATTGGAGAAAATGATCGGGTGTGATATGATCGAGAGGATGATTGGCAAGGATGATGGAAGCAGACAGAGAAAAATGAATCGGGAAAGTGACGGAGTTTAGAGGATTTGGGGTGCGTGTTTTATGGCTTTTAATTCTCGGAAACAATCCCAATCGTCAAATTTCAGCTATATCTAAAGGCTTTAATTGGTTCTCACGGTTCTCATTATCTTGATGGTTCTCACATGATCCTGAATCTATATATATATATAGATTCGTTTGCATTCTTACACAGGTAACATCTGTTTATTATAGTAAGCCCTTTCCTGATTAAATTGTCTTGAGTAGCCAATTTTTTCTGAGTAGCCAGAATAGCAATTACACTGTGTCTTGGTATGACTTTGTTACCTGCTGCAATCTTACTCCAATGATGCAAGGGATATTTAACTCGAAACCACTGATATGCTAGTTCAGTATTGAACTTACCATCCCTACTCCAACCAACAACTGTTGCAAGAGGATCCATTGTCGTTTGCATAAGTTCATTCTTCACCTTTTTTGATACTGCATAAACTTTCTGGTAGATATTCTCGAATCTGCAGGTCCCAAATTGACCCATTGTGAAAATTATAAGCCCTATTCCAATCATACCAAAGACCAGTTGAATTTGTAGCAAATTTCCAAATCCATTTTGATATAAGTGCTTTGTTCCAAGCTTGTACCTCCTTTAGATCTAATCCTCCCTCTGCCAAAGGAGCATTAATGCTTGCCCAACTTTTCGTGACCAGTTTTCTCTTATTCACAGTAGCATTCTAGAAAAAGGATTTGCACAATTTATTGATTTGGGTAATGACACTCTTAGGCAGGAGAATGGAAGCACACCAGAAATTTTCAACACCAAAGACAACTGATTTGAGTAACTGAAGTTTACCAGCGTAGGAGAAGAACTTTGTTGACCATTGTTGAATAGAGCCTTGAATTTTGCTGATCAGGTTCCCATACATAGCCACAGTTATCTTAGCATTATTGAGGGGGATGCCAAGATATCTGAATGGGAAATGTCCCTCTACAAACCCAGTAAGTCTCTGAATATCTGCAATAATACCTTCTGAGACACCACCAAAATAAATCTCTGTCTTATCAGTGTTGGGGTAAAGGCCTGACCATTTTGCAAACTGCTTCAAATGATTCTTAATAGAGAGAACAGATGGAACATCCCCTCTAGAAAATATCATAAGATCGTCTGCGAAAATGAGATGGGTAAGATTCACTCGACATTTTGGGTGATGAGAAACTTGGTGTTCCTGACACATATTTCTGAGATAACGAGAAAGAATTTCCATACTTAGCACAAATATGTAAGGCGATAAGGGGTCACCTTGTCGTATGCCACTCTTCCCTTGGAAAAAACCATGAATTGAGCCATTTAGCTTTAAAGAAAACCAGGAGCTTGAGAGGCAACCCATAATCCATTTGATAAACAGAGGAGGGAAATTATAAGCCTGAAGCATACGTTCTATAAACTCCCATTGAAGAGAATCAAAGGCTTTACGAATATCTACCTTAACCATACATCTGGGAGTGATTTTTTCCTGCCATAATTCTTCACCAATGCTTGAGAGAGCATTATATTCTCATGAATACTTCGACCCTGAACAAATGCTGCCTGTTCAGGCCCTATAAGAATAGGTAAGAAAGGTGTCATTCTGTTGGAGATTATTTTGCTGACAGTTTTATAAAACGTGGAGCAACAAGATATTGGTCTAAAATCCATAACTGTGTCAGGAATTTTCTTTTTTGGAATAAGAGCAATGAGGGTAGAGTTAGCTTGCTTATTCATATGACCAGTCTTGAAGAAAGAGTGTATAGCTTTGCAGAAATCATCCTGAATAAGATTCCAGCTTCCTTTGAAGAAAGCTGATGAGAAACCATCTGGACCAGGGCTTTTGTCTGATGCAATAGAAAAGAGAGCATCATGGATTTCAGATACTGTGACCTGCTTGATGAGCTGCTCATGATCAGCAGGCTGAAGAAAGGAGCTCTGTCTGATATAAGAAACATCCAGAGGGTCTACTGGAGTAGTAGAACCCAACAGGGACTTGTAGTAATCCTCAAAACCTTCTGCTACATCTTTCATCCCCATTTTAATCTGACCAAAACGATCCTTAATTTGACCAATAATCTGTTGTTGCTGTCTTTCTTTTATTTTAGCATAAAAGTATTTGGTGGAACTATCAGAATTGGCAATGCTAGTGGCTTTTGATTTTTGCTTAAGAATGCCAATTTCTATCTTCTTAAACTTGCAATAATCTTGAAGGAGCACCTTCTCTTGTTGAAACCTAGATACATTTTTTAAAGTAGTAGATACATTTTTTTTTACTTTTTTACGTAGACCTAGATACATTTTTTTTTTACTTTTTTTACATGAACCTAGATACATTTTTTGAAGGAGTAGATACATTTTTTTACTTTTTTTACATAAATCTAGATACATTTTTTGAAGGTGTAGATACATTTTTTTTACTTTTTTACGTAAACCTAGATACATTTTTTGACGGAGTATATACATTTTTTTTACTTTTTTTACATAAACCTAGATACATTTTTTTAAAGAGTAGATAAATTTTTTTTAAAAGAATGGTTCTAAAATCTCATATTATTATATTTAATTGTTTTCATTCCTACAAATATAATCGGATGACCCCTTAAAATTCTCCGATAGAGTTATTATGATGATAATTAAATTGATTTTTTTTTTATTTGGGTAATATACTTGTTTACAAAATTGAAGTCCTCAAATAGGTTGATATGAAGTTATGAACCACGAGTTACAAAGCATTTCGTTGTTTTTGTTTCCATGAATTTGACGCATTAACGCAAACAAGTGTAAGAGTATTGGAGGGTGTTGTAGTGTAGCTAAAACGCCAGCACAACAGCGCAACAAGTCAACGTGGCACATGTTTCACATATCTTCCCGTCAAACCCGATAGTCCTTGTCCAGGAGAGTAAATGCCTGTCCGAGCCGACCCAGCAAGATCACCAGAGTGAGGAAGCCGGAGTGGCACATGTGTTAAAGATATGGAACGCATTTAAAAGGTGGAAGAAATTCTAATGTACTCATCTACTAGTATTTAGCTTGATTGGTTTAATTGAAAATTTAATCTCAGCCTTTCAATTAACTCTCATCTAATGGAGGAGAGTCGTTCTCACCGTATGCACCGAATGATCGTTCTCACCGGATCTTGCCTCTATATATATATATATATATATATATATATATATATATATATATATATATATATATATATAGATATATATATATATAGATATTTTAAATTTATAGTAATATTCGCGATACTTCTACATTGATAAGTAAGATAGTACTACACTACTACAACTTCTCAAATATTACTTTATATAATTATATATATACTATAGTTCATGTTGAAAATTGACCCATTAAATGACATGTGTCTTAAAAATAAACTCTGCTAAATGTCACGTGTAAAAATATTGAAAATTGACCTGCTAATAAATGATTCGTGTGTTAAAAGGACCCCACTAATTTAGGGACAACCTTCGTCCAATGCGTACCTATACTCTTAAATTAGATAAATCATAAATCAAGGAAATATATACATGAAAATAATTAATCATATGAATGATAAAATTATCACTAAACTAATTGTTATGTATTTTTTCTATATTATTACAAACCTTCTCATAACTAATATCGAAAATTCTTTTAAGCATTAATTTTAGTATTATTGTTGTAAACTATAACTCGTTTTTTATTAAAATGTTATTTGTAGTTATTACTATTATTATTTTCATAAAATATTATTTTGAACTTCATAAGCAATTTTTTATTTATGAAATTTTTAATATAAAATATAGTATTGATAAAACTAAACTATTTTTTTTTTAAATTGTAAACATTATAAGTCGTGAGCCTTATTTAATTGTTGTAATGTTATTTATAGTAGTATACTGGTGTTCTCCTTGCAATATCCAAATAATTAATCCCAAAATAAAAGTGCTCTCTTTAAGTTTATTACTTTTAAGCAACTAAGCAACTTATTAGTTGTTGCTTTTATTTGTAATCACAATTTCTCATTTGTAACAGACATATCCGTCACAAGCTTGTGACGGGTTAAATATTACCCACTTGGCCACTTGAGTAAGTAAAGACAAACACTTAGTAGTTCCCTAGACTTGTCTTATCTACACAATTAAGTGGTAAAA
This sequence comes from Silene conica, assembly GCA_029255685.2. NCBI lineage: Eukaryota > Viridiplantae > Streptophyta > Magnoliopsida > Caryophyllales > Caryophyllaceae > Silene > Silene conica. The sequence continues at coordinate 59,758,723 of CM055315.2, forward strand.
ATTTGACCCGTCATAAGCTTGTGACGGATATACCCGTCACAAGAGAGACTTATTTGTAATAATGTAAGCTACAAATTGATATATAAATGTTTCAAATTTAAGTATGGTAATATTAGGGATATTTCTACCTGGTTGCATTGATAAATGAGATAATTCTACACTATTATATTACACCTTCTCAAATATTACTTTATACACTGCATTGGTTGACATTTACCCCGCTAAAAACGCATGTTTAAAAAAACCTCGCTAAATTCATTGTTTTGTAATTTTTCTGTAATTATTAACGTTCACGATGGTATATCGAAAATTCATTTTAAGCATTAATTTTTTAGTATTATTGTTGTAAACTATGACTTGTTTTGTTATTAAAATGAAATTTCTGGTTAGTACTATTATTTTTTTCATAAAATATTATTTTAAACTTTTATCATAAGCAGTTCTTTATTTATGATTTTTTATTATAAATTATAGTTTTGATAAATCTAACCTATTTTTGTTTAAATGGTCAACAATACTATATGGTAAACTTTATTTGATTGTTGTAATGTTTATAGTAGTATACAGTATACTGGAAATTAATTCCAAAATAAAAGTGGTTTGGTTGTTGATTTAATATATAGGATAATTAATAGGTAATGAAACATAATTCAACCATATTGGAAATTAATTCCTATATTTGTATTTATAAATATCTAAATAATTTATTTGTTTCAAATAATGTTTTAGTGTAAGTTCTTTGTAAACAATTTACTGAATACAACTATATGTCAAATCTAAAATAATAATTATTTAATGAGCTTATATTTTTTTTGTTTTAGTTTATCATTAAGTGCTCATATATTAAAATTGTTTTTTTGGTGTGATCATATATTAAAATTGTAGACTATATTTTTACAGCATTACAAAAAGGTATAAATTAACTGCATATAAAAGAAATTATTAGAGAACATGGGAAAATGGTGGGGCCTTGTATAATAAATTAAATAATGCAGCTTCAACCACAGAGCGACACCTCAACTCTGTGGTTGTTGCTTTAATAAATTAGATATACACAGAGCGACACCTCAACTCTGTGGTTGTTGCTTTAATAAATTAGATATATGAGGAAGGCATATTGGATGATGAAAGTTTGTGGCTATGAATTATGATATTGTCAAATAATAACTTGCAATCTAATCTCTTTTTGAGAAATAAAATCAGAATATTGATTGAATCAAATTGGGTCGGGTTAGAGTCAAGTCAATTCAGGTTGAGTTGGTTGGGGTCATATCGGGTCATAAATCATTCATAGGTCGGGTCGGGTCAAAACGGGTTGTATGCTAATTTTGGTTGTAGGTTGGGTCACAAGTTGGTTTGATTCATTCAATTTCAGGTTATATCGGTTATCAATTCACCCACGGGTTGGGTCAGGTCGGTTCATTATTTTATCAGGTGTTATCGAGACTGTTTTCAGGCAGTTCGAGTCGGGCTACTCGTATCGGGTCAGCTTTCGCCAACTCTGTACCTATAAGTTAGGGTATGACTTAACCTCATTTCTCCTTGCTTCACTTCATTTCTCCCATAATATATCTTTTATCTTTTTGCCTTCGGAAAACTTTCAAATATTTCCCCGTGAACCCTCATAAAGTCCTCTTCACACATAGGATCTATTCCCACATTGTACAATCTTTTAAAGTAAGATTTGAACTCTGATTCAATAGAATTATGCTGAAAAAACCAAGAAGAATCAGAAGACTTAAGACTCTTAACACAATTCCTTCATGCTCTCCCTTTAACCCAATTAAAAATTAATTTAGAACAGGAATCCCCTTCGAAGCCCAATTCAACTTTGCCCTTTGTCTCCAACAAATAGCAGTATTACGGGCAAACTCAAGGACAGAGGAATTGGTTTCTTGTTATTGACTTGTATCACCCGTTGATGTCGCTATATCCATACTATGAGTTAAATTTTCATCAAACGAGTTCCACTTTTGTTCTTCTTTTCTTTTTTCATAAGCCCAATTCTTAATTTCCATTCTCATATGGGAGATCTTTCTGCAAAGAACATAAGCTTTCGTCCCGTTGAATTTTCTCATCAAAGCATGCTGAATAACACTTAAACATGCAGGATACTCCAGATTCCAATCATCAAGTTTATATGGTCTTCTCCCCTTCACCTTAAGCAAATTCGTGTTTAAGATTATCGGTGCATGATCAGAAATTTGAATTGGTAAATGTAGGATACCCGTCTCAGGTTGTAAACTAAGCCAGTCCTTAGACCTATAAGCTTTATCAAGTCGTACAAAAAGAATATCACCATTGTATCTGTTGTTGCACCAAGTAAAACGAGGTCCCTTAAAGGGGATATCCATCAAACATAGCTCCTCTTTTCACTGAAGGAACGGATTTAGTCCTTGAATATTTTTAGATCCACTCCCACACTTATCCCACGTATACTCAACCTGGTTAATATCACTCAGAATAAGGAAAAGCAAGTGGAGTTTCTGAAGTTGTTCCTTTGATTGATCCTACACCTTGTTTCGTAAGAAGGTGACATCCTCTCCATAAAACAAACACAAATACCACAAAAGTTCTTATCTTCATTAACCAGAAGAATAATAAAGTTCTGGCACGCATAGGTTGCTACAAAAAGATTGCATCCCTAAAACCCATCCAGAGCGCCCCCCCCCCCCCCAGTAGCCCCAAAACCAAAAGAGCGAAAAGAAAGATCTACTTCATGAGTAGTAGTTTTGGTCTTTGACAAGAAAACGAAATCTAAATAATTAGTACTACAAACCGCTCTTACTTTAGGAACTATAGGGTTGAGCGGGTTACATAAACCCCTACAGTTACACGACATCTCTTACATGGTTTTGGAGGGAATTGAGAGAGGTCTATCCCCGCAACACTTTCCTCCTCTTCAGATGAACCAACCACTACATCCATATCCTCAAGGTTAATATGGAAAGCAGGCCTGTGCACAATCGTAGCATTAGAGGTACCCCCATCCTTCTTTACGCAGCAAATAGCCTTTACGGAAGAGAGGTTAGGAAAGCTGTGTTTCAAATGGGTCATCTCAAATCTCCGGGGTCTGATGATATTCCTGCCATTTTTTTTCAACGTTGCTGGGGCACGGTTAAAAGTAGCGTTACCTAGGCTGTACTAGAAATTCTGAATACTAATTATATGTTATCTGAACTTAACCAAACCTTTATAGCGCTGATTCTGAAAATAAAGAATCCGGAGAAGGTAGAGCATTACAGACCGATAAGTCTATGTAATGTGGTTATGAAGATCGTGACAAGGTGCATCACTAATAGGTTGAGGCCTTATATGGGGTCGATGACGGGAATCTTTCAGAATGCTTTCATCAAAGGGAGATGTATTTCAGATAATATTTTAATTGCTCATGCTTTGATGCATAAGATTGTTGGGGCCAGACTTGGGAAGAAAAGCTATCTTGCTTTTAAAGCTGATATGAGCAAAGCTTATGATAGAGTGGATTGGCAGTTTCTTAGAGCTACTCTTCTTTCCCTGCGGATGCCTCTGGTTCTTGTGAACCTTATGATGATATGTGTTTCAATTGTCTCATATAAGATTTTGCTAAATGGGTTGCCGTCTAAAAGTTTCAAACCTACAACGGGCTTGAGGCAGGGAGATCCTCTTTCTCCCTACCTCTTTGTGTTATGTACGAGGTTTTGTCGGCCACTATTATGGAAGTGGAGAGGAATCGTCTCATTCAAGGAGTTAAAGTTTCAAGAAATAGTATGGATGTTTCCCATCTTCTTTTTGTTGATGATTCGGTCTTCTTCATGGAAGCAACAAAGGAAACCGTGGATAATTTTAATGTGTTAATCGCAAAATATTGCAAGGCATCTGGACAGGTGATTAACAAAGAAAAATCGGCTATCTGTGTCTCGGAAAACACCACTCTTGCTGTAACCCAACATCTTCGACAGGTATTTCGTATTGGTATTTCTTAAGACTTAGAGACTTATCTGGGAATTAAGCTAAGCCTTGGAAGGAGTAAAAAAACCTTTTTTGATTCTATGATTGAAAAGATTAGAAACGGCTCTGTTCTTGCACATGATTTTTTTTGTCTGCGGCAGGAAGATTATGCCTTATTAATTCTGTTCTTTCCGTCATCTCTTGTTTTCTTCTATCGATGTTCAAAATACCGTTAAGTGTGACTTCTAAGATCGATTCTGTGATTTCACATTTTTGGTGGGCAGGACGGAAGTCTGGGCATATTATTCATTAGTGTAGTAAAATTTTCTTTACTCAAGTTAAAGGAAGTGGGGGCCTTGGTATTAGGAATACTTCCTGTCTTAATCAAGCCCTGTTGGCAAAGAATGTCTAGCGTATTGTTGTGGATTCTAATTCTCTTTTAAGTATGGTTCTGGGACCGAAATATGGTACTAAAGGCTTTCAGAATCAATGGAGTGCTATTCAACTCCCTGTCTGATCCAATTATGGAATTCGTATCACTGTCTCTGCTTCCTGGGGAGGCAAAAGTCTTTTTTGGGGTTGGGAGTTACTCAAGGAAATTTTGGGATGGAAACATGGTCTTAATTCTGAGTTGGATGCTATTAATTCGAGTTGGATCGAGGGCCATAAACCGAACATCCGGGATGGAAATCTTGTTAGTTGTCAGCCGTCTATCTGTAATCTTAAAGTTAAACATCTTATGCTTAATCGAAGATGGAATGACATGTTATTGAATTCTTTCTTCAGTGAAGATTCTGCTAATAGCATTCGTAATCTCTTGATCCCAGAAGATAATGAGACTGATACTAGTTTTTGGAAATTGTCTAATGATGGGGTTTATAAGGTCAAACAAGGCTACTTATGGGCTTCAACTAGGCTCCTTCATAAATTGGGTACAACTAAGGACAAGACAAGAATGTTTCCAGGAGCTCAACGTATTGCAAAGACCGTTTTATGGCAACTGAAAGTTCCACCTAAGTGGAAAGTCCTGCTATGGAAAATCCTTGTTGATTGTCTACCGATTGGTTCTTAGCTCCTTAAAATAATTGCGAATACGAGGACTCATTGCTATCTGTGTAAATTAGAGGTAGAAATGGAAAAGAAGAACACCTTTTTAGGGATTGTCTGGTGTCTAAGTGTCTCTGGATGGCAATTGATCTGAGAATTAAGAGTGGAATACTCTACTCATATCCCATTCAAACAATGGGTTGTGAACTGAATATGCTTCTTTCGGAAGACGAAGAATTGGTAGTTAAGGATCACTTACTTTTTGGCTCTGGTACATTCCATTTGGGTTGCTAGGAATAATAATGTGCTTCAAACTGTGACTTCCTATCTGGTTGGTATCATGAGTATTTTTCAGTCTGAATGCGCTTCAGGAGTTCATTACCTTGATTCTACCCATGATGGTTATAATCATAACACTTCTTTCAAGCTTTCTGAGTTTGATGAAGCTTCTGATCGATTGAAGAGAGGGGATTCTTTCTTTCTTGTGGGTAAACAGGGGACTTGCTGTCCTGTTAGTGTCGCCACTGATGCTGCTTGGAGGTTGGACAAGAAAGCTGGTTTTGGAGGTGTTTATGATCATTTTCTTGACATGCCTGGTCGTATTAAAGAGGAGCCTTTTCTGTCGGTAAGTGGGTATACGGAAACCTCTGAACACGCGGAAGCTATAACAATTCTTAAGGCTATGTAACGGGCATCTGTGCAGGGGATTTTACATTTGACTCTTTTTCACGGATTGCATCAGCATTATTCTACAAATCACAGGGGACACTGTTTGCGGGCATAGGACTAAAAGAATTGTTGACACGTATTAAGCTTTTATTATCGTATTTTCATTGTTTCTATATTAGTTTTATTTCACTTAAAAACAATACTAGCTCATAATGCGGCACAAAAAGCCATAAAACTTAGTCGTATGTTTCCAACTATAAACAAAGGCGACATAAATGTGTACATTACATAACACAGGTACACAGCAGAGTAGTAGAGTAGTTGAATTTGCATAATTACGTAACATAGTACTGAAATTAACATAATTAACACAACAAAGTAAGACAGTACGAAGTAGTTGATAACACAACACAGTACACTAATTAATACAGGACTCGTTCGAACATGAATTACATAACACAACAAGTCAACAAAGTAGCAGACTAATGGGGTTAACGCAATACACTACTAATTGGAGTAGTTGACTACTTGATCATTTCTCATATTCATAACACTTACGGAGGAGTCAAGTGATTTGTAGTCCCCGGACACCCATCCGAAACCCACTAAACATTCATTCTTAAATGGCAACCCTATCCATGATTTTAGAAACCACATCCTTGGACTCTTTCAGCAGCCTCATACTCTTGTTAAGTTTCTCCCTCTTGCTAGCAATTAAGGGTGATTCTTCAAGCAACCTCTTTATGCCATCTCCACCCGAACCCATCAACTCCTTCACAATCTCAGCCTCCAAATTCTTGTTCACCAACTTCTCGATGGAAAACAGCAAATGCAGAGCCATGGAGTCCACAAGCCGCCTAACAACTATTTTGATGTATGAACTCATCCTTGCCTTCAAGTCCAAAGCTTGTTGAGCCACATGCTTGTGCTTTCTCATTTCCGAAACATTCACCCTTCCAAACCCTTGAATGTTTATATCGGAACTGCAAGTCCCACACTCATTTTTTACACTTTTCATCAACTGATCTTGACCCATCATCAGATGATTCCAAACTGATGTATACTCGGGATTACAGGTATAATCAGCCAACTTTTCCATTTCCACTAATTCCCAGACGTGCTTTGTGGATTCATCTTTCATCCTCGCAATCAGACCATTAACCGCTGTCCTGGTGGACGACATAAGTGAAGGGTAATTGTGGCAGTGACGCTTCAGTACAAACTTCACCACTTCCTCAATGTAAGCCCAAGCATCAGCCATAAACACAACCGGAATATCTGAAATCAATTTGATCTTTTTTTCAAGAATGGCCATAAACGCAGATCGAGGCAGAAAATTTGGTAGTCCAATCCCTTTTGACTCCTCAAGAACCCGAACCTCTTCCATCAAGAAATGGATCGGTTCCTCTTTAGGAATTCCCACAGAATGCAATTTATCAGAAGTGTTGTTAAGCATATCAGCAAGACGAGCAGTGGCGTGCATTGAATCATCAGAATCATCATCATACTCGCCTCGTATCAGAATCTTCCTTAGAGATTCCGTGACAGACCCCATGACTTGTAAGAACATTGCCGTTGCTTCAGGAACAGAAGAAAGACGGTGTGGCATATTGTTCAATTCAGCAGCATTTGTGGCCAGCTTGTCATTGATTTGACGGATAATGTTGGGCAAACACTTGGATATAATGTTAGACTGGATTTGAACAAGGTTATGAGCCAACACCGGGACCCCAACAATGGACTTGTCAATTTTTGAAAGCAACGGTTGAGTTTCGAAGAGCCTTGCTTCCTCCATCCTGGCTTCCTCGTAGCTCTCCTCCCCAATCCTGTTCCTGACACAGACATACCCAAGTCCAATACTGACGTCGTCATTAGTCACCTTCTCTAAGAGACCATTAGGCGCACGGTCCACTTTCGTGACCACAGCCAGGGTCCGCAGACCAGCCCTATCCACAGTTTGCGACATCATTATCGACTCACAAGTTGTAAAATCGACATCTGCAGATATAACATTCAGTATAATACTCTCCTCTGGAGTGATGTACTCCATGATCATCTCCTTAATTTGGTCACAGATATTCTGAGGTTGGCCATTGACTGGCACCCGAGTAATACCAGGAAGGTCCACCATTGTCAAATCCGGCACACCATTTTTCTTGACCACAAGAGTCATGGGTGTGTTTGCGATACCCTTGGCATCCCCAGCAATCTCCTCAGTGGCCAAATTAATGGCATCAGAGACGGTATCCTCATCAGTAGGGACAGTTTTGCCCATGTACTCTAAAGAAAGCTGTGGTTGAGAGGCATGGTGATGCTGTAAGCGCATAATAAGGGGAACCCGAGTGCATATGCCCTGCCCCCTGGGGAGGCTAATTCCAGCCAGGGACTCGAGAACACTTGATTTTCCCGAGGATTGATCGCCAACGACAACTATGGTAGGGAGTTGAATACCTTCCTTCATGACATCGAGAGTCCGAAGCTTGTCGACTGCGTCCAGGAGAGGGCGGATACGGTGATTGTATGAGGAAGCAAGGGCTGGCGGGATGGTGGAGATTGGAGTGACGTCAGGGCAAGGGCAAGCAATGGACAAAGAATTCAAATTCATGATTGTAGATGGAGATTGAGGTTGGTGATGTAGTGAATTGTTGAGACTAGTGACTTAAATAAATAACATACACACGCATGTGTATAAAGTTATTCTTTAAGGTACAACTAGTTTACGAATGGATAGAGCAGTGCATTCTGGATTGATTCCTGGGTTATTTCTGCTGATACTCTGACATTGACAAAGACTAAAGCTACAAGCATGTTAAACTCAGAATGCAGACATGCCGTGCTTTAAATGTTGCACACAAGGCAACTACTTCAACTAAGGCTCTGTTCTTTCTGTCTTTTTAGAGCTGAACTGAACTTAACTGAGCTGAGCTGAACTGAATTGAGCTGAGTTGAACTAAACTGAATTTAATCGAGCTGAACTGAACTAAACTGAATTTAATCGAGCTAAACTGAGCTGAATGACGCTGAAATTAATAAAAATAACTTAAGTTTTATAATAATAATATAAAAAAATGTTTCCTTAATACAAATTTGCGATTTTTTAGAGCATCCACATTGAAAAATATTGTCCATCCTCTTACATGAGAGAGGGTGTTAAGAGCATGTTCTCTTCAATGTGGAACCAATATTGAACATCGTCTTTGAAGGAGGAAGAGGAAAACTTCGTCTATTTTTAGAGGAAATACAACCTAGGCCCTTGTGCCCACTTACCTATGAAAATATTACATATACACTTTATTTTATTTTATTTATAATAAAAAAATAATAAAAACATGAAAGAGGAAGTAGAGAAGATCTTCTTTGATGTAGGAAAAAAAATAGAAGAATAGAACGAGGAGGATGCAGATAGTGGAAAATGAGTTGGATAAAAGAGGGAGTGATGTGTTAAAAAGATATAGGGAGGGGAAGAAAATAAGAAGATTATAACCTTCTCTTCAATGTACATGATCTTAAAAAACAATTATATTAAAAAATATTAATTTTTAGGTTTTTTTAGTCAATTCTAATGGGCTTTGTTTTTTTTTCTATTCTCGTGTTTTAAAATTAATAAAAGCAACATTTGAATAGTTTACGTCTATACATTAATTATTTTTGTTATTATCTAAACATTTTACGTCTAAATGTGGTACATGTGACATGTATTTCATTTTTTATTATCTAAACATTTTACGTCTAAATATTAATTATTTTTATATATAAACATTTGTAAATATTATTTGGTGGATTCAGGATATCCGAATATACTTGGATATTTGTCTGTTATTAGCCATCCAAACGTGAGAAACTATGTATCTGAATATAAGCATGCATGCACCTTCTAGCGGAATATTTGAACATTTTAGTTATCGACATTCATCTTTGAGGATGACGGTTGAAATGACGTTTGGTCAGCTGAACAGAAAGTGGAAGGTGTTAAAAAACATGTCACAAATGACAACGAAATACCAGTATCAAATGTCAATTATCGTATCCGCTTTTACATTTCATTCGGATGCATAAACTTGGTATTCCACTTATACAACATCGAAGTATTCAAGGAAGAAGAAATTCAAACATGGATGAATAAGAACGGAATAAATTCATGGACAAAGTTCGAAAAAAAAATTGGAAAAAAAATAGGGTGTGATATTGGTGTCCATAATGACCTCGAAAATGAAGCACATACATCAAGATGATACGTAAGCCAATAACGAAGCAACATAGATGATGTCTTTGTTAACGATATCTATATTTTTAAGATTATGAATTTCGATTGTGTTAACAAATATTATTATTTGAATGTTATCAAATTTTACTTCTCAATTACTTTTTCTCTACTCTCATGTTTAATAATAATAATAATAATAATAATAATAATAATAATAATAATAATAATAATAATAATAAACAATAAAAATATATATAAAATAATAATCATAAAAAAAATAAGAAAAAGAAGAAATAATAAAAACAACAACAAAAACAACAATAATAATCATAATAATAATTATTAATTAATACTAAATAGAATAAAAATAAATAAATATAATAATAATAATAATAATAATAATAATAATAATAATAATAATAATAATAACAATAACAAAAACATCATCAACAACAACCACAACAACAACAACAACAATAATAATAATAATAATAATAATAATAAACATCATCATTATGCTTTTCTAGCTTCTTGGTTGCAGTCTGTGGCTTTGCAAGATCGGCTTCTTCAGGTTTCGGGTGTCCATGACCCCGGACCATCGTTCCAGTCAGCTTTGGATGCTTTTGCTTTGGTTGCGGACTCTGACTTTCTGCACAACCCTAGTGAGATCGCTGCCACCAAACTTATGAAGAAATTGGCAGATGTTTATTTCACGAGAGTTGTTGCTACGACGGAGTCAGTTTTCTCTTTGCCCCTCGTCAGGTTGTGCTTTGGAAGTCCCAGCTGGGTGGTTGCTCGTCTGATTGGTTGCGGGTTGTCCCTATTTCTGGGTTGGGGCAGACTATGAACAGTAGGACTTACCGGTGCGTGCTCAGCTATCGTTTGGGGGTCCCGCTGTTTCCGGTGTCCTTGCCTTGTTCGGCTTGCTCCAGGGTCTTTGATGGAGATATCTTCGGGGATCACGCTGTCTCTTGCGTTAGTGCTGTTGGTGTCAAACATCGGCATAACCTTGTGCGTGATAATTTGTTGGATATTTGCTACCGGTCGGGGATCTCTACAGGGCGGGAGGTGGATATTGGGTTGCTTGATGGTGCGGGTGGGCCTTTGCGACCTGCTGATTTGCTACTCTATTCTTGGGACCGGGGGCGCGATGTTTGTGTAGATTTGGTAGGGTCCTCTCCCTTGACTCAGTCGGGCATGGCTGATTTTGTGTCAGGAGGGGTGGTGGTTGATGCTGCTCGGCGGAAGTGCGCCAAGTACAAGGACTTGTGCTCGGCACATGGTTATGGCTTCTTGCCTTTCTCCTCCTCTTCTTTGGGGGAATTAGGGGAAGATGTTGTTTCCTTGCTCAAGCGGATTCAGAAGTTTTCTTTGCCCCAGGATGCCGGATCGCGGAACGCTGCTTTCATTTTTTCTTGCCTTAGTTTTGCTATTGCTAAGGGAGTGGGCGCCCAGCTAGTTTCGCGGGTGCCCACAAATTTCATGTAGTTTCTCCACTATTTTTAACAAAAGTTCCCGGTTCTATAATAATAATAATAATAATAATAATAATAATAATGTGGGATGTACTTAATAAAGTCGAGTTGAACTGAACTGAAATGAATTAAATGAAGCTGAGTTGAATTGAACTGAACTGAACTGAACCAAACTGAATGAAGTTGAGCTAAACTGAACTGAACTGAACTGAAACTAGTTGAAAATAAGTCAGAAAGAACAGGGCCTAAATACACATATTTACATGGGAAATACTTATATATGCATTCTTTCATGGGAATAATAGGCAAAGTACCTACCTACGACCTACCTATTACCTAAACTGTCCTTTAATTTTAAAACTTACGAAAGTTACCGCTTGTCACCAGTCTGGATCTCAGGGTGAGGTCATTCACCCACGAAGTATATGTAGAGTTGGCAATAGTGTCCTTTGGGACCCGTTTGGTTCAATTCAGGTCGGGGTTGCGTCTTATCAGGTAATGACTATGCCTATGCCAGGGCCGGTTTGAGTGAGGTTCGGGTTGCTTACAGAGGTACCGATCGGGTTAGTCGGCTCAATTATTGGCTCGAGTTCGGGTCATTTAAATAGATATCAGGTCAAAATTTAGTTATGCCATGTCATTGTCAAGTCAGGTTATTATTAGCTATTTAGCTCGAGTTCCAATACTAACGTCGTCATTAGTCACCTTCTCTCTAGTCAATGGGCTAGCAATCATTGACGGATTTGGGTAGGCAAGTGTCACCCCCAACATAAAAATAAGTATAATTTCTAAACATAAATTTTACAAAAATGTGTTGGGCTTAGTGGTTAAAAGCAGGGCCGGTCCTAGGCATTTAAAAGCCCTGGGCGAAATTGTAAAATTGGGCCCTAGTTTTCAATTTTTTTCCAATTAATTCATGTGTAATTATCTAATATTTAATAAATTAAATAATGGATGTAGAAAAAAATTTGAACTAGATGATATTAATTCTTGAAAAATCTTAAGAAATTTAGTAGAAAAAATGATTTTGAATGTGGAGAATTGGATAGGATGTATCTTATAATTCAACTTTTTTATCGTCAGAAAATTGTAAAAGTTCGAAATTCTTTCGAAGTTAGATATTAGCTTTATTAGAGGAGTCCACTAAATGTATAATGAAAAATGTTTTATAACTCAATTGACCCACTAAAATATAAGTAAAAAATATTAAATGAATGACATAATATTATATTCAAAAAAAATATAGAAATGGTGTGAATTCTAAAAATAAAATATTAAAATTGAAAACAAACTTTATGGGAATAGAACACATAATCTCTTGACACTTGGTGAGATGAATTACCACTAGACTCCACATCATAATTTGAACTTTAATTGTGATACGTTTTATTTTATAAAAAAAACACTTAGAATTTTCACAATAATGGGCCCCTTCTAGACTTGGCCCCTTGTCAATTGTCAACTTTACCACCCCATAGGGCCGGCCCTGGTTAAAAGTGGCTATATGTTAGAAGTTTGGTGAGGTTGGAGGTTCAAAATTTATAAGTAGCTTTTTTTTACAAAAACTTGTTATATTTCATCAAACTTCTCTTTTTTCTTTTTTACAAAAACTTGCTTTATTTCACCAAAGTTCTCTTTTTTTTTTTAAAAAAAAACTTGCTTTATTTTACCAAACTTCTCTTTTTTTTCTACAAAAACTTGCTTTATTTCACAAAACTTCTTTTTTTTCTCTACTAATTACGTGGAAAAAAAATTGTGTCATCCCAAATCTAAAATCCTACATCCGTCCCTGCTAGCAATTCTGAAATTGAATTCAAACATCAAGAACATAATAAAGGTTTGAATTCAAACATTAAGAACTAGGACGAAATTAAAATGTAAAAAATGATTGACGGACTTATACTATGTTTATCAGTCGTTCCTGCAGCCCTACCTAGATCGAATCCCTGCATTAAAATACTAATATATACTTCCTAACTTACTTACTAGACCTAGTTCTTGATTTTGTTATTTAATCAAGTCATGGTTAGACCTAGTAATTCCGACATTATTTTTGGTTAAATTAGAGTCGCATATCGGGACCACACACAAATATCAAGTTCCTAAACATGTTTCAACAAGTCCATTTCAGACCATTTGGAACGAAACTAGTTCCTATAATTTATTTTATTTTACTTTTTTATTTTAATTAATTTTTGTCATTATTCAAGACCTAACCGACCTAGCCCTTGTTAGACCTACCTATAAACGTAGTCTTAGAAAAGTTGAACTTGCAAATAAGGTAGACATGACGCTTGAGTTCGGAATGACCAAAATAAAATAGGCAACACTTATTCTAAACACTATAAATTGTTTTCTAAGAAAGGTCAAACTTTATAGTATGTGTTTTTTCACATACGGATTTTATTCTTTCATATACGTTTTTTTTATCATACTACCCTTGTCAATTTTTTTCACTCCTTAGACCATCCCCAAGCAGTGGTCACGCTAACTAGGTCACGACCCCGTTTTACTGTTAATTACACATTAATTATTTTGACCAACTTTTACCCTCACAAGCAAAAGGTCACGACCTAGGTCACAAACCCAATTATTTTTCACTTTACAACATTTTCCACATACTCTACCACACTTTTCTCACTTACTCAAACAATTATTTTCCCAACAATATATAAAGTCAATATTTTTTTTCTATTATGTTAAATATCTTAATAAAATAAAAACTACCCAAATATTTTACGGTTATATTAATCTTATGGCGTAATTTTTGGAAAAAAAATATTAAATAACCTTTTCATAAGTTGAAAAAGTAAAAAGACGATTTTATCAAAAAAACAAGAAAAATTACTGAAAATATGGTTCGACATAAATTAATGTGCTTACATAAAAATAAAAATTGTATTTATTTGTACAAATAGTAGTAGAGAATTAAAGTAGTGGAAAATATGTAATTTTTTAATTGGTTATTTCATGGAAATAATCCAACCTATGTCTCAGCTTCTCATATTAATCCATAATAACAATTAACTAATAAAAATCCAACCTATAACCTCATTTATCTTTCATTGAACTTTGACTATTTTTAAACTCTTATTATCGGTAGGCTAGCAATTCACCTTCACTTACTTTTTGTACAAGAAGAAGGAAAAACAAAAAGTAAGTCAAGATGACGTGCTTGCTTACCGAAAATAAGAGTTCAAAAATAGACAAAGTTCGATGAAAGATAATTGAGGTTATAGGTTGGATTTTTCTCAGTTAATCGTTAGTAGGGATTAACATGAGAAGATGAGGTATAAGTTGGATTATTCCTATGAAATAAGCTTTTTTTAATTGTGTTTATTTGTACAACCAATCAAAAGTTGACACATACTAGGTCAATTGGTAGGTCAATTGGACACCACCAAGGTCACAAATTGACCTTTTGTCGATTTTGGTCACAAATTAACCATCAAAGGTCACAACTTAATTACACTAATTGCATAATTATCTATGACCAAGCAAGATCATGACCTACCTATTGACCTTGCTTAAGACCATCCCCAAGCAAGGGTCACACTAACTAGGTCAATACATATTTTTACTCTTAATTACACTTAATTTATCTTGACCCATTTTTACACTCCCAAGCAAAAAGGTCACCACCTAGGTCATCAACCCAATTATTTTTCATTTTCCAACATTTTTAATTACTTTCCACATTTTTTAACCCACTAAAAAATTCATCTCTCTTACTTTATCTATTATTATAACTATATTTTAAACTCTTTACATTTTTAACCAATGACCATTAAACAACTACTAGGTCAATAAGTGGGTCAATAGATGGGTCAATACTAAGAAAAGAGGTCACCAATTGACCCTATTTTATAATGGGTCATGCTAATTAAGTTACAAATCCTTAATTAACTTGACCCAATTACTTATTGACCTCCTCATCCATCTTGCTTGGGGATGGTCTAAGGATGGTCTTATCAAATCAATTTTTTTTTGGGGATTGCTATATCACGCCCCCTGTTTTACTTGTTACGCCCCCTATTTTTCAATTTATTCCCATTTTGCCCCTGCGTCTTGCGTTGAGTTTTGACGTTCGTTGGTGATGATGATTTCTGTATTTTTTTTGAGACGGTTTTTAAGACGGTTTTGGAGTTGGTTTTTGACACGGTTTTTGAGACGGTTTTTAAGACGGTTTTTGAGACGGGTTTTGTTTTTTTTTTTAGACGGTTTACGAAACGTTTTTTTGAGACGGTTTTTAAGACGGGTTTTGAGACGGGTTTTGGGTTTTTTTTTGAGACGGTTTACGAAACGTTTTTTTGAGACGGTTTATAATTTCCCATCCAAATTATATTATTCCATACTATAGACGGAAAATAAAAAAATACAATGTCGTTTAAAAAAAATTAATAATAAATTGTCGTGTAAGAAATAAAATAAAAATACGAGAGTTGACATTGCTAGATACGGAAAAGAAAATAAAAATTAAAAAAAAAAATAAAAAAAAATACAATGTCGTGTAAAAAACACGACAGGACCTAGGCCATGTCGTGTGGACCACACGACACAGCCATGGCCATGTCGTGTGGACCACACGACATGGCCTAGGCTGTGTCGTGTAGTCCACACGACATGGCCATGGCTGTGTCGTGTGGTCCACACGACATGGCCAAGGTCGTGTCGTTAAAAATGAAAAAAAATGGAAAAATGCTGGTTGTGGGGTTCGAACCCACGCGTGCTTATGTGTAGAGATCTTAAGTCTTCCCCCTAAACCACTCGGGCAAACCAGCTAATTGATATATGATAGAAAGAATATATTCATATTCAATTAGAATATTTTAAATACTTGAAACTTTTCGAGCAAAGGTACAATTACTCGAGTAAATTATGATATAATGATATATTTACGACGTCGTTATATTACCTATTAGCACGCTTTTCTTTTGTTGGATGAAACAACAAATTTTTCCGAGACATACGCAAAATCGTTCCAAATTTTTTTCCTAATTCGCAATTAAACCGTCTTAAAAATTGTCTCAAAAATTATTTATTATTACCGTCTCAAAAACCGTGTCAAAATCATTCTCAACAAAAAGTCTGAAATTCCGGCTACAAAATTATTATCAAAAACCGTCTCAAGAACCATCTCAAAAACCGTCTCAAAATCGTCACACAAACTATCTCAATTACCGTCTCAGAAAAAACCAACTTAAAACCCGGCCGTCAACAATACGTCAAAAAAAAAAAAAAACCAAAAAAGATTCAGGGGCAAAATGGGAATTATTTAAAAAGTAGGGGCGTAACAAGTGAAACAGGGGGCGTGATATAGCAATTTTGTTTACGAAAGGATAGAGCAGTGCATTCTGGATGGATTCCTGGGTAACTTCTGCTGATACTCTGACACTGACAAAGACTAAAGTTACAAGCATGTTAAACTCAGAATGCAGACATGTCGTGCTTCAAATGTTGTACAGAAGGCAACTACTTCAACTAAATACACCTATTTTCATAGTAGGAAATATGGCCCCGTTCTTTGTGATTTTTTTTTTTTTTTTTTTTTTCACGAATTCTTTTTTACAACGGCACTATCCGTCGCAAGCTTGTGACGGATACCGTTTTCTCTCATAAATTACCCACGTTTTCTCTCTCTCTAACACTATTCATGTGGTCCCCTTTCTCCACTAACTCATTTTATATCCATTTTATCTCACAAAATATCCGTCACAAATGGTGACCCGTCGCAAGTAAGACTTACTATTTTTTTCACCTCTTAGTTCAGTTCAGCTATTTTCAGTTCAGTTCAGTACAGCTCAGCTCAGCTCAGCTTCATTTATTTCATTTCAGTTCAGTTCAGCTCGACTTTATTAATTACATTCTACATTCTCATTCCCATTCTCATTCTCATTATTATTATTATTATTATTATTATTGTTTTTGCTGTTATTATTATTATTATTATTATTATTATTATTATTATTATTATTATTATTATTATATTTATTTATTTATTATTATTAATTAATAATTATTATTATGATTATTATTGTTGTTTTTGTTGTTGTTTTCATTATTACTTCTTCTTCTTATTTTTATTATTATTATTATTTTATATATATATATATATATTTATAGTTTATAATAATAATGGATATTTGCTACCGGTCGGGGATCTCTATTGGTCGGGAGGTGGATATTGGGTTGCTCGATGGTGCGGTCGGCCTTTGCGACCTGCTGCTTTGCTACTCTATTCTTGGGACCGGGGGTGCGATGTTTGTGTGGATTTAGTCGGGTCCTCTCCTTTGACTCGAAATCGATGACGAATCCTGATGCACACACTGTCGACCCTAAAACAACTCGCTCATACTCCATTGTTCCGGTCGAAAATCCAGGCGCGAATATTACTCAGGTGACTTTCACGGGAAAGAATAATGACGACTGGTCTCGTTGTTTTCATCTTGCTCTCCTAGCCAAAAAAATGTAAGACTACATCGATGGGACCATCTCTCAACCACCGACAAACGAACCAGATTATAAATCATGGAGGTCGGCGAACGCTCTTGTCTCGACATGGATTTTCAACTCGATCGATCCAGAACTCCGCACATCCATCTCGCTGCAAGATGAAGCGACTCATTTGTGGACTAATTGTTGGAATAGTTGCTTCAAAAGAATTTGTCTTTACCGAGGAAGTCTTTAATTCCGTCTTCATTGTTTGTGCAATCAGTCGTGTTAATCCTTACACACTGAATTGGTCAGTCATCTTGTTTTCTCAAGACTGAATGTGCACAGAATTCGTCCCACCATAAATGCTACGTACTATGAATCTTACACATCCTCATTGCTATATAAACCATCCCTCATCAATAAAAAAAACTCACTCATCTCATGATCATCACTTATCTTTTCTGCAATCTTTCTCTCTTACTCTTATACTTTACTTTTGTCTACTACTAAATAATTCTAAAGATTCTTTCGCAAAGAACTTGGCTGTGTTCAACTGTTTCTCCGCCTACACCAGAGAAACATTGGTTATGTAATCCTGGGGGTTGAGTGGTACTGAGGCCGTGTGTAGTAGACGGGGCATAAATCAACTTTAGGACAGTGACGCTTGTCACGCCACAACCTTCCGTCTCAGATAAGATCTTTATTGTTTTTATTATTTATAGTTTCTACGCTAATACCTACTATCGTGATAACAATTTAAAGTTGATTTAAGAATTTTTTTTTTATCAGGTGGTGTAGATTAATTCTTTTGCCTAATTCTGCGTTATTTTCAATTATATTAATGGGTGTTTTTGATTTGGGTGGTATTGTAACACCCATGAATCCTATGTCCTCTTTCTCTGAGGTAAAACATTAAATACTTGGTCGTCAAGCTCGTTTCGCGTTTTCATTTGGCAACAATGTTGCAAAGTCGAGATCTTTAATTTAGACCTTAAAGTCATTCAAATTCCTGGAAATGTGAAACCTGATTATCCTATAACTAATCAAAGTTCTATTAGTGTATAGCAATGTTGATAAGTCAATTCTTAAGCATGTGATAAACTAAGATAATATCGCGACAATTATGCATTTGTATGGCAAAACGTTGTCAACTATGTATACATATCTTGGGATATAGTCCTACCTACAGAAGATACATGAGCCGTGTAGGTGCAGCTTTCCAAGGATATGTGGTATTGTGGAAGGAGCTGGTTATACATCCACTTATGTATTCACTAATGTTGCGGTGCATCTATTCCATGTATGTAAGCTTGTTTTTTTTTCTTTTATTTTTCTTAAAACAAAAAAATCTTTCTTTCAGGGAGTATGTATAATTTGGTACAATAAGTTTTTCTTAAGACGGATATATCCGTCTTAATTTATGACGACTCAAGTATATCTATTTGTATTAATAAGATAAAAAATGAAAAAAAAAATATAGGAAGGGACAAAGATGTCTGTCTTATGTGTGCAAATGAGCTATTAGTTAACCCGTCTTAAGGTTATGTATACTTTCTTAAATAAGAATTTGTTAATTTGGCAATGAGTACGTAGACGTTTTCCTCGCCTCTATTCCTAATATAACCTATGCTTTTTGGTGACACTTTTTGGTAAAATGAATATATTTATGGATACATATAATGATATAAATGGTATGAGTTATTCTGTTGTCACTTATGGTTTAGGTTTATCGTGTTGTTATTTACGTATAATGTGATAACATGTTGGCAAAGTAGTATTATTTGAGTAAACTTTGTAAAAGTTTTACTTTTGTCGATTTCTAAATCGTGATGAGGATATCCTTACATAAAATACTTGATAATATATAAAGTGTGATAAAAGAAAATAATGTACGTTTTTATGCAAGACAACATTGAAACTATTTTTTTAATATATGTATCGTTGGGCTAAACGACAATGAATAAAAATGGCGTCTTGCACTTATGAGCATAATTAATACTTATATGACAATATTGGACATTTGATGACATGTATAATTTGTTATCATTATGTTATTCCATTGTGAATTCGTGTTGGTTAGCCAAGTATAAAATGTTAAACATTTTCACTGCTTTGAAATTTTGTTGTTGGCCTGATGTTTTATAAACTCTATGTACATTGTCAATTCTTATGAGAGTGACTGGTCTCATTAGAAGATGTTCGCCTAGCTAAGACTTTAATATAAGTCAAGAATTGTGGGGGTATCTAGCGAAGGTAAGACTCCTTATATCTTTTTGTCGTATTTTATTTGAGTTTCAGTGTCGGAAGTGGTGATAATGTCAATTACATGAGATTGCTTAATAGTTGTGAATACTCTAATATTGAGATTGTATAAATCTGTTTATGAACGGTTGTATGGTAATACATGTTGTAATAATTATTCTGTTTTTTTTGGGTTAATGTCTATTTTGAACCAATAAAAGGTAAAAGACGCCTAAATTATATTTATTTGGTTTGATTTTGCGATGTTCTTTAATGGAAGTTATTGGTGATAATTGGATCACTAATATATGAGCTATTTAAGATGTATTCTTAAGTTTATACATGAAAAAATGAAATTGATAGAAATGTTTTTACATTTATATATATGATGTTTGTATGTGTTACGAGAGGTATGATAAAGCTTATGTCGTTATAAGTGATTGACACCCTAATTTTGGTAAGATAGAAAACAATTGTATCTTTGATAATGCGTTTGGAATTTGATTGAACGTCAAATAATAATAAACTTCATTTGTTGTTCAGATACAATTTTTCATAGTGCTATATCATGTATGTTAACTATATAAATTGTGTTGCTATTATACAATAAGTTGTGAAGTTATTATGCTAGAATTGACAGGAAGAAATTGAAAGGTTCAATGATCTACTAGCATATATTCTTTTGCGGGGAGCTTTGGGCTCCATTGATGGTCATGCGTCGGTAAGAAATGATAATAAAATGACTATTGAACAAACGGATGATGGAAAATACGATCAATATCAATGGGTTCACAAAGGTTGTGAACTATAAGTGGATATTGAGATCCCTTACGGAAAATACGATCGATATGAATGGGTTCATCACAAATATTGTGAATTGTAAGTGGATACTGAGATCCCTTACACAATATAATATCATGAAGTACGTACGTAAATTGTGAAGACGATATTGAGATCCTCCTACCAATGGCCATGGTAGAAGTTGGTGCTGGTTTGGCAGCACAAGGAAATGAGAGTAAAGCCTATTAAGAAGTAAACTGTGATTGATACCCAACTTAGCCTAACTAAGGTCAAATGAGGTCAAACGAAGTCACAACGAACTCGAGATGTAATGTCAACACCATTTCCTTTCAAATTGTTACATGACATTTCTTTTTCTATTTTTCCTTTTTCAAGGTACTGTCGTGGGTTTATAAGGTTGAGTCATAACTCTTAATAAATTCATAGTCCTAACGGGTGATTTGAGACAGTCAGACTTGATGAATTTACCTATGTGAATGTGGGGGCTATTGCTCTAACCCCAAGAGAACCTTAAGGCTTTAGGTTCTCTAGAGGCATTCATAAATTACCAGGATTCATGTGGAGGGCACTTGGGAAGTCCAAGTAAAACACTTGTTATTATGTTGCGTTCATGATGATGAGTTCATGGATGGTACGAACACTAGCCCTGTTTTTGAGAAATGGTAAGTACGCAACTGACCTTTTACCAACTCCACTAAAAGGTTAAAGGTTTTGATCCACCTCAAATGGCGGTCTAAGGTCAATGTATGCACTGGGTGTTAGTTAAAGTTCACAAGACACTAAACATCTAAACACCAAATCTCCGTTGCCAAACATCTTTTCTTTCTTTTTCCCTTGTTTCTTCTTTTGAATCATGTGGGGGATTGTTGGAATAGTTGCTTCAAAAGAATTTGTCTTCACCGAGGAAGTCTTTAATTCCGTCTTCATTGTTTGTGCAATCAGTCGTGTTCATGCTTACACACTGAATTGGTCAGTCATCTTGTTTTCTCAAGACTGAATGTGCACAGAATTCGTCCCACCATAAATGCTACGTACTATGAATCTTACACATCCTCATTGTTATATAAACCCTCCCTCATCAATCACAAAACTCACTCATCTCATCACTTATCTTTTCTGCAATCTTTCTCTCTTACTCTTATACTTTACTTCTGTCTACTACTAAATAATTCTAAAGATTCTTTCGCAACGAACTTGACTGTGTTCAACTGTTTCTCCGCCTACACCAGAGAAACAATGGTTGTGTAATCCTGGGGGTTGAGTGCTACTGAGCCCGTGTGTAGTAGACGGGGCATAAATCAACTTTAGGACAGTGACGCTTGTCACGCCACAACCTTCCGTCTCAGATAAGAGTTTTACTGTTTTTATTATTTATAATTTCTACGCTAATACCTACTATCATGATAACAATCTAAAGTTGATTTAAGAATTTTTTTTTATCAGGTGGTGTAGATTGATTCTTTTGCCTAATTCTGCGTTTTTTTCAATTATATTAATGGGTGTTTTTCATTTGGGTGGTATTGTAACACCCATGAATCCTATGTCCTCTTTCTCTGAGGTAAAACATCAAATACTTGGTCGTCATGCTTGTTTCGCGTTTTCATTTGGCAATAATGTTGCAAAGTCGAGATCTTTAATTTAGACCTTAAAGTCATTCAAATTCCTGGAAATTTGAAACCTGATTATCCTATAACTAATCAAAGTTCTATTAGTGTATAGCAATGTTGATAAGTCAATTCTTAGGCATGTGATAAACTAAGATAATACCGTGACAATTATGTATTTGTATGGCAAAACGTTGTCAACTATGTATACATATCTTGGGATACAGTCCTACCTACAACAGATACATGAGCCGTGTAGGTGCAGCTTTCCAAGGATATGTGGTATTGTGGAAGGAGCTGGTTATACATCCACTTATGTATTCACTAATGTTGCGGTGCATCTATTCCATGTATGTAAGCTTGTTTTTTTTTTCTTAAAAAAAAAATCTTTCTTTCAGGGTGTATGTATAATTTGGTACAATAAGTTTTTCTTAAGACGGATATATACTTCTTAGTTTATGACGGCTCAAGTATATCTATTTGTATTAATAAGATTAAAAAAAAAATATAGGAAGGGACAAAGATGTCTGTCTTATTTGTGCAAATGAGCTATTAGTTAACCCGTCTAAAGGTTGTGAATACTTTCTTAAATAAGAATTTGTTAATTTGGCAATGAGTACGTAGACGTTTTCCTCGCCTCTATTCCTAATATAACCTATGCTTTTTTGTGACACTTTTTGGTAAAATGAATATATTTATGGATACATATAATGATATAAATGGTATGGCTTATTCTGTTGTCACTTATGGTTTTAGGTTTATCATGTTGTTATTTACGTATAATGTGATAACATGCTGGCAAAGTAGTATTATTTGAGTAAACTTTGTAAAAGTTTTACTTTTGGCGATTTCTAAATCGTGAAGAGGATATTCTTACATAAAATATTTGATAATATATAAAGTGTGATAAAAGAAAATATTGTACGTTTTTGTGCAAGACAACATTGAAACTATTTTTTTTATATATGTATCGTTGGGCTAAACAGCAATGAATAAAAATGGCGTCTTGCACTTATGAGCATAATTAATACTTATATGACAATATTGGACATCTGATGACATGTATAATTTGTTATCATTATGTTATTCCATTGTGAATTCGTGTTGGTTAGCCAAGTATAAAATGTTGAACATTTTCACTGCTTTGAAATTTTGTTGTTGGCCTGATGTTTTATAAACTCTATGTACATTGTCAATTCTTATGACAGTGACTGGTCTCATTAGAAGATGTTCTCCTAGCTAAGACTTTAAGATAATTAAAGAATTGTGGGGGTGTCTAGCGAAGGTAAGACTCCTTATATGTTTTTGTCGTATTTTATTTGAGTTTCAGTGTCGGAAGTGGTGATAATGTCAATTACATGAGATTGCTTAATCGTTGTGAATACTCTAATATTGAGATTGTATAAATCTGTTTATGAACGGTTGTATGGTAATACATGTTGGAGTAATTATTCTGTTTTTTTTTTTGGTTAATGTCTATTTTGAACCTAGAAAAGGTAAAAGACGCCTAAATTATATTTATTTGGTATGATTTTGCGATGTTCTTTAATGGAAGTTATTGGTGATAATTGGATCACTAATATATGAGCTATTTAAGATGTATGCTTAAGTTTATACATGACAAAATGAAATTGATAGAAATGTTCTTACATTTATATATATGATGTTTGTATGTGTTACGAGAGGTATGATATAGCTTATGTCGTTATAAGTGATTGACACCCTAATTTTGGTAAGATAGAAAACAATTGTATCTTTGGGAATGCGTTTGGAATTTGATTGAACGTCAAATAATAATGAACATCATTTGTTGTTCAGATACAATTTTTCATAGTGCTATATCATGTATGTTAACTATATAAATTGTGTTGCTATTATACAATAAGTTGTGAAGTTATTATGCTAGAATTGACAGGAAGAAATTGAAAGGATCAATGATCTACTAACATATATTCTTTTGCGGAGAGCTTTGGGCTCCATTGATGGTCATGCGTCGGTAAGAAATGATAATAAAATGACTATTGAACAAACGGATGATGGAGAATACGATCAATATCAATGGGTTCACAAAGGTTGTGAATTATAAGTGGATATTGAGATCCCTTACGGAAAATACGATCAATATGAATGGGTTCACAAATATTGTGAATTGTAAGTGGATACTGAGATCCCTTACACAATATAATATCATGAAGTACGTACGTAAATTGTGAAGACGATATTGAGATCCTCCTACCAATGGCCATGGTAGAAGTTGGTGCTGGTGTGGCAGCACAAGGAAATGGGAGTAAAGCCTTTTAAGAAGTAAACTGTGATTGATACCCAACTTAGCCTAGCTAAGGTCAAATGCGGTCAAACGAAGTCACAGCGAACTCGAGATGTAATGTCAACACCATTTCCTTTTAAATTGTTATATGACATTTCTTTTTCTATTTTTCCTTTTTCAAGGTACTGTCGTGGGTTTATAAGGTTGAGTCATAACTCTTAATAAATTCATAGTCCTAACGGGTGATTTGAGACAGTCAGACCTGATGAATTTACCTATGTGAATGTGGGGGCTATTGCTCTAACCCCAAGAGAACCTTAAGGCTTTAGGTTCTCTAGAGGCATTCCTAAATTACCAGGATTCATGTGGAGGGCACTTGGGAAGTCCAAGTAAAACACTTGTTATTATACCGAATCGCGAAAGGTCGTCGACGTTTTGCGAAAAATCGTCGACGTTTTTTCAACAAAAGACAACTCTACCCTTTCACACTCACACTCTCATTCAAATTAAAAAAAACAAAAAACACCCTCCCCCTCATCACCAAGAACACCACCACACCACACCACCACACGTCCCCACCAACGCCGAGCACCCCACTGTCGACTGGTCCACCGCCGACGACAACCACAACCGCCGAGGACCCCACCGCCGACACCAAGCACCACCAAGGTTAGTTGTTTTGCTAGTCGTTTTTTTTAATTAATTTAGTTTTTGTTTTAGTTTTAGTTTTAATTAATGTTGTATTTTGTTGTTGTTGTTGTTATTTTTTGTTAATTATGTTAGATTTGTTAGTTGTAGTGTTAATTGTTATTGTTTTTGGTTTTCTTATTGTTTTTGTTAATTTTAGGGATTTTGATTCAATTTTTGTGATATTGTTGTTTGTTGTTGTTGTTGATGTTAGTTAGATTGTTGTTATTAGATTTGTTCTAAGTTGAATTTGGGGTTTGAATCAAAAGCCGAATGTTAGGTTTAGGGACGATTTTTCGCATGGAGGGACGTGGGGAGTAGACGTGTAGGGTAGGGGAGGACGTGTGGGGGGGCACGTTTAGGGTAGGGGAGGGACGTGTGGGGGGCACGTTTAGGGTAGGGAGGGACGTGGGGTTCGGGCATTGGTGGGGGGATGGGACGTGGGATAGGGGCGTTGGTGGGGGGATGGGACGTGGGGTTGGGGCGTTGGTGGGGGCATGGGACGTGGGGTTCGGGCGTTTGGGGGATAGGACGTGGGCTAGGGGTGTTGATTGGGGGTGGGGACGTGGGTTTGGGGTGGCTAGGGTGGGTTGGGACGTGGGTTAAGGGTATAGGGTATAGGGTTTAGGTATAGGTAGGGTTTAGGGTTTAGGGTTTATGGTGGGTTGGGAATTAGGGTTTAGGGTTTAGGTATAGGTAGGGTTTAGGGTTTAGGGTTTAGGGTTTATGGTGGGTTGGGAATTAGGGTTTAGGGTTTAGGGTTTAGGGTTTAGGGTTTAGGGTTTAGGTATAGGTAGGGTTTAGGGTTTAGGGTATAGGGTTTAGGGTTTGTTTTTACGTTTAGGCCGTATATTTTCAATTTTTTCTTGTTTAAGTTTTTATTATTTTTGTTTTTTATGACAATTTGTTTAATTATATTAGTTTAACGTTATTGTAATCTCGTAAATGCAGATGTCTTACAATGAGGATGATATCATGCCTGCGATTGGCCGTACCGCAGGCCGAAGAGTGACGGGATCTAAGCGTCGTGTCCCGATAGCATCACAACCAGCAGCAGCACCAGGAGCTGGTAGGGGATGTAGGGGTAGGGGTAGGGGTAGGGGTAGGGGAAAGGGTCTCATAATAAGGACTCCCGACCCTACTCCCGAGGACGAGCTACAGCTACCGAGAGCTTTTTTCAGGGACCCCCGAGTTAGTAGTTCGGAGGACGAGGAAGTTGAGGAGGAGGTGGAGGAGGAGGAGGAGGAGCACGACTCCCAGTTTTTGGACGAGGAGGCAGCCGATCGACCAGCTAAGGTGATCGTACGTGATGGTAGCGGCCGATATAGGCCATTTGTGGAGAGTGGGGCCTCTAGTAGCACGGGCGGGAGGAAGAAGAGTCCGGATCTTTCCTGGCGTCTACAGGGTCCGGTTGTAGGGGGCCGTCTGTACCTACTGTCTTACGTAGCTTCGGTGGCCACGTAGCTCGCAGTAGTTGGACGGATGAGGGGAGCGCGAGACAGTGGATCACGTGTTACGAGAGGCCGGGAGCTATGAAGAAGATGAGTAAGATGAGGGTCCGCTCTGCGGTTATGGATAGAGTTGCCGAGAGCGGGCTTGGTCATCTTAGGACCTGTTTGACCACCGGGTTGGATGAGAACCTTATTAGTGCGTTCGTCGAGAGGTGGCAGCCGGACACCAACACTTTCCACATGCCGTTTGGTGAGATTACGATACTGTTGCACGACGTTCACAAGATCCTCGGCTTACGGGTGGATGGCGCTAGGGTTATGGACGAGAGTACGAGGGGGGAGATTGGTCTGAAGGGGAAGTTCGCGGCCTTGTTTGGCGTTGACGTGGCGGCCGTGACTGCACCCCTTTATAGGGGTGGGGGGATTTTGGTGAGGAAGCTGATGGATGTTGTGGAGAAGGGGAGCCAGGAGGACTCCCTACGGGCGTACATGATGTTGTTGGTTGGACAGACTTTGTTCACCGACAAGTCCAGCGATCGGGTTGTCGCTCGTATGTTGCCGCTGTTTGATGATTTAGATGATTTAGGCGGTTATGCTTGGGGGGCCGCGACATTGGCGTACCTGTACCGACAGTTGGGGATGGCTTCGCGTAGGGAGGCAGCTGGGGTTAGCGGTTGTCTGCCGTTGCTTCAGGCTTGGATATACGAGTACTTTCCGACGTTCAGGCCTCACTCGGGATATTATGTTACGGGACGACCACTTGTCGAGGCTTGGTCACGGGTTCCTAGGTTTAGGGGAGATGAGGAGTTGTTGGAGCAGCACAGGCAGAGGTTGGACGGGCTGAGGGCGGAGCAGGTGAGGTGGCTCCCTTACGGTGTTAGCCCACACAGGGGTTGTCGGAGTACGCTCTACTCGGGGGTGATCAGGTTTATGGATATAGTGGAGCCGTACCAGCCTGATAGGTGTCTCCGTCAGTTTGGCTATGTTCAGGATTACCCGAACCCTATGCGGGTCCCAGCTGCCGAGAGTCGTCCGGCGAAGCCGGCTCAGGGTTACAAGCTGTCGTACGGTGATGCTGCTGATTTGGATTGGGGTTTGAGAGAGGCTGAGATTCCGTTGAGACAGCGTCATGACCGGGCTGTGATGCCGTTTCAGTGTGATCCACGTTACATGAGTTGGTACAAGAAGATTTCTCACCCATACTTCTACCCCCCTACACGCCGTGTTGAGATGGAAGCACCCCCTTTCGCCGAGGAGCCGGAGGTTGGCCGGGCTCTTAGCCGTCATTTCTCGCAGATTTATACTCAAGACCCCGACCAGAAATGGCCGTACGTGCGACGCTTGGTCGATGATATGGAGCGGTTCTACATATCGAGGGATGACGTTGAGGATGATCAGGCTGATGATGATGAGGAGGAGGAGGACGATGATGATGATGATGATGTAGTTTACTAGTTAGTTTTTTTTATGCTTGGACTTTATTTGTTGTCTTTCGTACGGACTATTTTATTTTTCTCGTGACTTCTTTGTTAGTTTATTAGTTATTTTATGCATATTTTAATACATATTAGAACTCATAGCTTACATCGGACATGAACAAAAGCACATAAAACATAAATCGTAACTAAAATTTGATGAAAACATAGAATACATTAGACATTAACGAAAACACATCGAACATCAAATACAAGTTTACAATACTTAATTATCTTCAGATGACGAAGATGAAGAATCCACATCTCCTTCGTAATCTCCAGCTTCAATTATTTCAGGTTGACTAGCCACGTAATGATCATAAAACATTAAAATGCGCAGACGGACATTACCTAGATTGAACACTCTACCGGCACACAAATCAGATAGTGTTGCGTAGTCTATCAAGTTTAGTATAAGCTCGATATATTTAAGGAAATCGCTTCTTAGCTTGCGGAACTCCCACATCTTCCCAGTTACAATCTCATCAGTAACTTCATTGTCTGGAACAACCGGACTGCAGAGGGGGTTACCGTGTAGGATGCCAAAAAGGTTGGCAATTGGAGGATGTTCTACCAGGTCCCAGAAAGTGTCACTCGGAATGACTAGTTCAAGGCGAGAAACTAGTACTGGGAACTGCGTAGTTATAAGATCGATCCTTAGCTGATAGGCTCTGTTTTTTTGAACATTTGTGAGAGCCATATTAAAAGAAATGATTTTAGTAGTGAATGATGTTGTGGTTGTTGCGATTACAATCAACATGAAAACCAGTATTTATAAGAAGCCATAGTATAACGGCAACATTTTCAAATTGTAACGGTTACATTTTGAAATTTGAAATCACAACGGTTACATTTCAATATTACAACCGAAACAAAATTGGTTAAAATGACGGAAATATAAAGACTTGAAAATAGTACACGTCCATACATGGTATGGACGTGAATTGTACACGTCCAAACCATGCATGGACGTGTACTATTCACGTCCATACATGGAGTGGACGTGTACTATTCACGTCCCTACCATGTATGGACGTCCAGGATTAACGTCCATACATGGTATGGACGTGAATAGTACACGTCCACTCCATGTATGGACGTGAATAGTACACGTCCATGCATGGTTTGGACGTGTACTATTCACGTCCATACCATGTATGGTCGACCAGTTTTCAAGTCCATTCCACGCTAGGACGGTTAGTTTTCAAGTCTAATTCAAAATTTCGATTGAGTTCAATTTGTCTATTCCATGCCTTGTACGATTAATTCAACCTAATTTCAAGGCTTAAACATGTAATTCAACAAAAATTAATTGAAAAAAAAATCTAAGATTTAAGTTAGTTATCGATGAGTCGTTGTCGTCGTTTGACATTAAATCGTTGTCGTTATTTGATGTTGATGTTCGAAGTTGAAACCGTTTCTTAGGAATTTACGTTGTTTTTGTTTCAGAGAATAAAAGCTAGAGAGAGAGAGAAAAGGGCAAGAGTTGTCATTTGTCAAAAAAACGTCGACGATTTTTCGCAAAACGTCGACGACGTTTCGCAACCCCCTTATTATATATGTTGCATTCATGATGAGTTCATGGATGGTACGAACACTAGCCCTGTTTTTGAGAAATGGTAAGTACGCAACTGACCTTTTACCAACTCCACTAAAAGGTTAAAGGTTTTGATCCACCTCAAATGGCGGTCTAAGGTCAATGTATGCACTGGGTGTTAGTTAAAGTTCACAAGACACTAAACATCTAAACACCAAATCTCCGTTGCCAAACATCTTTTCTTCTTCTTTCCCTTGTTTCTTCTTTTGAATCATGTGGGAGATTGTTGGAGTAGTTGCTTCAAAAGAATTTGTCTTTACCGAGGAAGTCTTTAATTCGGTCTTCATTGTTTGTGCAATCAGTCGTGTTAATGCTTATACACTAAATTGGTCAGTGATCTTGTTTTCTCAAGACTGAATGTGCACAGAATTCGTCCCACCATTAATGCTATGTACTATGAATCTTACACATCCTCATTGCTATATAAACCCTCCCTCATCAATCACAAAACTCACTCATCTCATCACTTATCTTTTCTGCAATCTTTCTCTCTTACTCTTATACTTTACTTCTGTCTACTAATAAATAATTCTAAAGATTCTTTCGCAACGAACTTGGCTGTGTTCAACTGTTTCTCCGCCTACACCAGAGAAACAGTGGCTGTGTAATCCTGGGGGTTGAGTGCTACTGAGGCTGTGTGTAGTAGACGGGGCATAAATCAACTTTAGGACAGTGACGCTTGTCACACCACAACCTTCCGTCTCAGATAAGATCTTTACTGTTTTTATTATTTATAGTTTCTACGCTAATACCTACTATCGTGATAACACTAATATCAAACAACGCTTTACTGTGGTAAATGACGCGCATATTTATAAATTAGAAAATGATATTATTATGTGTAAACATAGTCCAATAGAGACGGTCATGGCGCACTATGGACGCATTAAAAAGTTGTGGGACGATCTTATTGTCAACGAATGGTTCTCTTCATGTGATTGCAATCCCTGCTCATGCAAACACCTCAGCCTCCTTCATTGACGTCGCGAGAAGAAACGGGTATGTTGCTTCCTTATGGGCCTTGACACACGCTTCTATGTTCTTCGTTCTCACATCCTCGGGGTTGAACCGCTGCCAAATTTAAATCAAATATATAGTCGTCTTCTTCAAGAAGGTATGCACACTTCTCTTGATAATATCTTGCATAAACCACGACCCGACACAATGATCTACGCTGCCCGTGTCCCATGCGGACTGACCAATTCGGGGGGAGGGGGGAATCGTGACATGGAACAATCCCCGGCCTCTAGTTTTAATGATAATACTCTTGTTAATTCGACCACTCAAAATACCCATAAAAATGGTCTCTCTTGCCTTATCTGCAAACGACCTGGGCACACCTTTAAATCTTGTTTTCGTGTCATCCGACTCTTTCCCGACTGGTAAGGAGACATGCCCCTTTTACATTAGTGCCCATGCCACTAACTTAAGTCAGGCTGTGTTTGTTCTTGATAAGCATGCCCGACGTAAACGACAGTCGAAGCAATCCAAGGACCTCGTGCTCACATGGTAAGTCACGTAGACAATCAAGGTTGTTGAGTTCCCCGCAACGGGCTTATAGAATTAGGTGCATGAGACCGGCCCATAAGCAAGTGAGGTTCCATCCTAAAACCAATTTGTGATAGGAGGAGTAGCCCACTTACTTATAAGCTAGTGCCTTCACTATAATTCTACCGATGTGGGACAATGCCCCTCACACACATATGGGAAGAGACCTCAACAAGTCCGCTGCGGGGAACTCAACAAAGGTCATTCTTCCTCTTTGTCTCTTTGACTACAACAGCCTCTGATGGACTTAATCTCAATGACTTAAACCCAAATGAACGTGCCAAACTCGCTAAGTTATGGCAATCTCACACCGCTGCTACAACGGACCAACTTAACGGTAAAGTATCCCTTTCATCTTGGCTTATCGATACCGGGGCATAATCGAGGAGCCACGAGCACGACACTGTTGTGCTAGCTTCGGGCTCCGACGCGAAAATCTGGAAAGAACCGAGCCCAGGCACGGCACGGCCCGAAGCACGGTGGGCCACGGCACGACCGACCCAATGGGTGGCACGGTGGCTCTAGTAGGCGTTTATGACTGTTGGAATTACGGCTGTTGGCACTTTCTCTGTTTTCAGCTGTTAGTCCTCTGTTTTCACTTTTCATCTTTTTTTTTAATAATTCCAATTTTTATAGATACCAACCCAATTCAATTCATTTCTTCACAATTCAATCCATCTCTTATTCTCTTCTACTTATCTTAATTCTTATATAATTCTTATAATTATACAATATAACTTATAACTTATAATTCAATCCATCTCTTATTCTCTTCTACATGGTACCTCTTAATTTTTTGACTTTCTACATGGTACCCTACACTTGTTAAAACATACATAGTACCCTAGTTGTGGTTATTATCACTACGTGTAGCCTTAAACTTTATTTTTCGTCAATTAAACTCAATTTTGGGGGTTATATGATTACTTAGGCGCATAACCAAACTTGACATTTATCCTCCCATGACATAAGGACTCTATTAGAATTAATATCCATTCTTTGGACGTGATAATTTGGCAAAGGTCAATAATTTTTCCGTCAACATTTTTTTAGCCCATATATATCTATAATATTAGGATCGAGATGAATATTGAGTCTAATAGAGTCCTTATGTCATGTGATAGTAAATGACAAGCTTGCTTACGCGTTCAAGTTATCACTTAAAGCTTAAAAATGAGTTTAATTAACGGAAAATAAAGTTTAGGGGTACACGCAGTGATAATGACAATAATTAGGGGTACCTTGTATGTTTTAAAAAGTGTATGGGTACCATATAGAAAGTCAAAAAATTGAGGGAAATTGAGGTGTACCATGTAGAATATCCCTAAATTTTTTAGATATAAAGTAATTTGTTATATAAAGTAATTAGTTAATCGGATTTGTTGAATCGGAAATTCGGAAGTTCAAGCAAGAGTAATTAGCCAATCGGGTTTTATAACATTGAATTTGTTGAATCGGGTATTCGGGTTCAAGTAAGGGTTCAATTCTTCATTTCGATAATCCGAGTTCCGATACCTTTGTTTGCATTTTTTAACCCTACCTTTTATTATATTGTTTTAATTTAAGTAATTAATTCTATTTAAATATTAATTTATCTTTTAAAAAATATTATAATTATGGATTCACAAAACCCGTCAAAGAGGTCATGTTATATTAGCGAGTCAGAACCAAACCCCGAACCACAATTTAACATGAACCAATATATTAATTTTACATTAATTTGTCTTTTTTTTCATCGTTTCTTAATTATTTGCTTAAATCGTATACATTAAAAATACAATAAAAAAGTGAACAAGTTAGTCTATTCTATTCTTTTAAAAAAATACAGTTGTTATAAAAAGTGTTGTTTTAAAAAATATTTAGCACGCGGGTTGGCCCATGAACATGGCACGACCAGCCCATGGGCCAGGCACGGCCCCACACGCAAATCAACCGTACCATGGGCGGACCGCGGTTGGGCTTTCAGTCACCGGGCCAAGCATGACACGACATGGTGGGTCAAAAAACACGGCACGAACGAGCCATTTTAGGGCTCTGGCATGGTGGGCCAACACGCGAGTCGGCCCAACACGACCCACTGCCGACACTAATGAGAGTGTGAGTGGTGGGACGACACCTCTATTTTTGTTTTTGAGTATGGTGATTTAGTAGGGGTATTACATTATTTTTTCTTTAAATTTTTACATTTTACATTTTTTATTCTATTTTTGCATGGGACATTGGATTTGTTTGATCTTTTATTTTCATTGCTTATTTTTTGCTTCTTCCACTACAATGCATTTTTTTTGTATTTTTTTCTTTTCAGGTACTTTTATCCTTTTGCAATACACTTTGTTTTTAAATATCATTGCAACAATTCATTTTTGTATTGTAGTGTGCGATACTTTGACTTTATTTGAAAGCTTTTGTTTATTAAACTATATATTATCCTTGTAATTATATGCGGTGCAAGATAGGTACATATAATATTCTAAAAAAACTATTTAATATATTATAAGAAATGTGTCCAATTTAATTAAATTGGGGAAGAAGTGGGAGTTTCATATATTAAACAATTTACAATTAGGGTGATATGATTTTTATTTTTAGTTTGACTAATCCTAGTCATTAACATAGAATTTTAAAAGCTAGCCTTGATATTGATTTTGAACTTTTGTTTATTTATATCAAAAATTAAAATGTCAAAATTTACTTATTTTACTGATTTGTATTTAACGTTTACAAAAGACCATTAGTTTTCATAAACTATTTAAAATTAAAATGATATATATTTGATTTATCTTTATCTTACTCCAACAATAAACATAGAAATTTAAATTAGTTACTTAATTTTTTGATTGTTTAATTTATTTTAAGAATAAATAGCCTAAGGTTTAATGTTTATTAGGCTACTAATTTTCCTTTAATATTTTTCCTTTTTGTTTTCAAAATAAAAAATGATAATGTGCTTTGAAAATTTGGTCTTAAATAGATTACAAGAGAAATATTTACGCTTATTGGTTTTACTATAAGTTCATAATTTTTTTTGATGCGGGATATATTCCTACTACTAATTAAAATCTAAAACCTTAATAAAATTAAATAAGTAGTTTATAATAGCCGGTAATTTTTTTAATGTGAGATGTATGACCACTCTTAATTATAATTTAAAACTTTGAAAAATATTCAAATTCTATAATTTTTTGTCGTGCGATTTATAGCTACTCCTAATTATTGTTTAAAAAGTATTCAAATTCTAAAATTGTTTTATACAATATTTTCTTCTATTCCCCTAACTTTTTGATGTGGATATATTGTTACTTCTAATTAAAATAAAAAAAATTAAATAAGTGTTTTAAAAACCTTGAAAGAATTAAATTAGTTTAAAATATTTCCTAATTGTTTCTTGTGGGATGTATTGCCACTCATACTTATTATTTAAAAAACATTTAAATTCTAAAACTGTTTTATACCCTATTTTTTTCTTTATTCCCCTAACTTTTTTATGTGTCATATATATTACTACTTCTAATTAAAATCTAAAGAAAATAATGTTTTAAAAAAGTATATCTGTTATATTTTCTTTGTTTCCCTAATTTTTCGATGTTGAATTCCACTCTACTCCTAACTAGAATTTATAATACGTAAAATTGTATTCTATTTTTTTTTATTCCCCTAATGTTTTGATGCGGGATATATTCCTACCTCTAATTAAAATCTAAAACTTTACAAAATTTAAATAAGTAGTTTATAATAGCCCCTCATTTTTTGATATGGGATGTAATGTCACACCTAATTGTAATTTAGAAAATATTTAAATTCTATAATTTTGGTGTGGAATTTATAGCCACTCCTAATTATAGTTTAAAAATTATTCAAATTTTAAAATTTTTTTATACGCTATTTTCTTTCTCTATTCCTCTAACTTTTCGATGTGGGATATATTGCTACTTATAATGAAAAAGAAAAATAGATAAGTGTTTTAAAAAAGTTGGAGACTACCACGTCACTCGAAAAAAAGCCCACGTCGCTCGAAAAAAACCTCAAATATATATTTACTAGATTTAATTCATGTGCAATGCACGGACCTACTGGTAATAATCTATCATGTATAATGTATAACGTAGTGGAAAATAAAAGCATCACAGTTATAGTGCCCAATCTCCACTGCCATTGTATCAAACGCAACTGCAGTTGCCTTTGGATTAACGATAGCATTGCAGGTGGAGATTAGGTCAGTCATCCTTAAATCTTATTCGCCGAGGCTATCTCGGGAATGTGGTTAATAAAATAAGAGATTCTTATGTTGGGACCTTCTATTTTAGGCTTTATTTTTTCGGTTGAGAGAAGTTGAACTGAATTGAATGGAGTTGAGTTGAGTTGATGATACGTGCAATTTATATAGACTTTTTAGGTCCATTTTGCATGTATTTGTCCTTTAACTCTTAGCTTTTAGCACCCTTTTTCCTCGGAATTGTCTACTTTGTTGCCTTTGTGTTCATTGCAGAAAAATAACGAGGGAGAAAAAGAAATGCGCTCGAATCTTGGCAAATCGGCAACTTCAAGGACATCAGGAAAAGACCAGAAATCCCAGAAGAAGGAACCTTGATCGACCTTTGATTTCACTCGATCGAGTTGTTGTTGGAGAAAAGGCGCTCGATCGAAGGCCACCTGCGATGACATCGAGGGCCATCTGAAGAATACTCGATCGAGTACTGGCATTTACTCGATCGATTAGAAAGGATCAAGGAACTACTCGATCGAGTAACTCACTTACTCAATTGAGCTAGGGTGCGAGATTTCAGGATTCGAAAGATTCCTAAAATTAGCATAAAAGGGGAAGAAAAAGGAGAAAGAAAGACATCACTCGACAGACAGAAAAAAAAGCAGCATTGTAACCTAGATCTCATCAAAACACTTTTCTCATTTCTAGAAATCTTTACTTAGTTTAGTTTACCATTTTGTTTTCAAGCAATCTTTTGGTTCTTCTTCCTTCAATCTTGTAGTAACGGTATTCTTCCTTTTATCTTAATTTTTGATTCATGTTTTGCATTTCTTATCTTCTCATCATGTTGAATCTTATTTTATCTATTTGCTTTAGTAATCTCATGAAAATGGTTGGCTAAGTTCTTCACTAGGATTTAGGGGAACTATTGCTTAAGATCTGCTTTTTGTTTCGAATGTTTTAGATTAGGGATTGCATTTAATCGCCGCATTTAATAGCTTTTGATTGTTTGAGTCGACGCATCCAATCAACTGTGTGGATTTCCTAACCCTAGATCGAAAGATTGGATTAGGTAGACATGCGACGAACTTTAGGATGGATTAACTAGAGCGAAAGTTTGTTAGTTTTGTCCTAGGGCGAATAGCGGACCGAAAGGACCTTTTCACTGCCCCTTTCCCGACTGTAATACGTTCTCGACCTTCTCATTTCGCCCTAAGCCATGGTGAACCGAAAATCCTAGTCTCTTCTTTTCTTTGTTTAATCGTTTGGTTCTCGTTTTCGTTTCTTTTCTTTTAAATCTTAGACTATAGATAAACCACAAACAACCACCCTTTTTCGTCACTTAGCAAACTTATTAGAACTTTTATAATTCTCTTCTCCCTGTGGATTCGATACACGACTGCCTCTACTACATTAGTTTGGGACCAGTTGGTTTATTTTTGATAGGGTTACGACAGCCGTGTCAGTTGAAATGAACTGAATGAAGTCGAAGTAATATTTAATTTGATAAGAGTTGAGCTGAACTGAACTGAATGAACTTAAAGTAATAGTTAACTTGAGAAGAGTTAAGCTACATGAAGTTGAGCTGAACTTAACGGAGTAGAGTTGAGCTAAAATGAACTGAATAAAGTTGAGTTAAACTGAATGAAGTTGAAATAAGAGTTAATTTGAGAAGAGTTCAGCTGAACTGAACTAAATACAACAAAATTGAACTGAATAAAGTTAAATTAAGAGTTAATTTGAAAAGAGACAGCATAATTGAACTAAACGGAGTTGAGTTGAACGGAACTGAACGGACTTAAAGTAAGAGTTAATAAAATGTACTCAAAGTGCATTTCTAAGCTGTTGTGCAAAAGATTGTCCTCTGTTTTGCCTAATATAATTAGTGACAATCAAGGAGGGTTCATTACGAGTAGAAGTATTGTTGAGAACATACTTATTTGTCAAGATATTATTAGACTTTATAATAGGAAAGCAGTAACTCCTAGATTTCTTTTAAAGGTGGATTTGAAGAAAGCCTATGATTCGGTGAATTGGGAGGTTATTGAGGAAACGATGATTGCTTTGGAGTTCCCATGTCACTTTATTAAACTTGTTATGGAATGTATTCAAACAGTATCTTATTCTTTGGTATTGAATGGGGAAAGCTTTGGTTTTTTTAAGGGGAGGAAAGGTTTGAGGCAAGGGGATCCTCTGTCCCCGTTGTTATTCACAATTGCAATGGAGTATTTGAGTCGTATCCTTGCCTTTATTACTGAAGAGATGGAGTTCAAGTATCATCCTTTGTGTGGTCCTATGAAATTAACTCATTTGATGTTTGCGGATGACTTGTTGATGTTTTGTAAAGGGGATGTGAAATCAATTATGGTTTTGTTGAGAGCTTTTTCCACTTTATCTCATGCTTCTGGTCTTTCAATGAATCATAATAAGTCTAGTGCTTACTTTAAAGGAGTTGCTGAGTGGATTAAAAGAGATATTCTTCAGATATCTAGATTTACAGAAGGTGGCATTCCGTCTAAGTATTTGGGGGTGCCAATTACTGCTGGAAGAATGACAAAATCAGAAGGACAACAGTTGGTTGAAAAAGTGATGAAGAGAATCAGAAGGTTTGGGAATGGCCATTTGACGTATGCAGGGAGATTAGTGTTGATAAAATCTGTTTTGACTTCATTATATTCTTACTGGGCAAACATTTTTATTATTCCTAAGGGGGTTTTAAATAAAGTGAATGCCATTTGTAGGAATTTTCTATGGGACGGAAAGATTAATCAAATGAGAATTCCTACGGTTAGTTGGGAAAAGGTTTGTAGTCCTAAGAAGGAAGGGGGATTAGGGATTAGAGATAGTATGAAATGGAATATAGCTGCAATTGGTAAGCTTTTTTGGTGGATTCACTTTAGTCCTGAGAAGTTATAGGTCAAATGGGTCAATCAAGTATACTTGAAAGGACAATCTTGGACTGCTTATCAACCTACTGGTGAAGTCAGTTGGGGATGGAAACTTGTTTGTAGCACTCGTGATATTTTAGGAGCTAGTGCAAATAATTCCTGGGATAGTAGTAACCCTTATTCTGTTAATAAAGGTTATCAGAAGGTGAGGAATCAATTCCAAGAAGTTTCATGGTACAATTATGTTTGGAGTGGATGAAACATTCCTAAGCATGGTTTTATTGGATGCATGTTTGCAAGGGATGCTTTACAACTTAGAGCGCGTTTGTTTCAGTTGGGTATTTGTAGTGATGATGTTTGTTGTTTATGTGAGGCTGATAGTGAAACTTGTGATAATGTTTTACACTAGTGTCCAAACAGTAGGAGAGTTTTGGAAGGTATTGCCCAGGCTTGTAATATTGTAATGCCCAGTACTAATGTTATGGCTCAGATATGGGGGAATTAGAGAAGCAAAAAGGAGAAACAAGTGTTTATTTGTGCGTTAATGGTTGTGTATTATCATATTTGGATACAACGGAATGCAGCTCATATAGAAGGGAAGCTCTTGAGGCCTGAAATAGTTATCGTGAATGTCAAAAAGGAAGTGAAGATCAGAATTAGATGTCTTGCTGCTAAGAATTATGATAGCAGATTCCATGCTTTGCTAAATCAGCTACATTTGCTGAATTAGATGTATGGTCTAAGATGTATGATGTAAGCAAATTGTGTAGGTTGTAATAGTTTGTTGATCTTTAATGAATTTCTTACCTTTCACGAAAAAAAAATGTACTCAATGTTACATAAAATCTAAAATATGCGAATTAATTAGGGTCCTGATTTTCGCAGTACACATTTTACTCGATGCAGTACACT
The DNA here is from genome assembly GCA_029255685.2 of Silene conica. Classification (NCBI taxonomy): domain Eukaryota; kingdom Viridiplantae; phylum Streptophyta; class Magnoliopsida; order Caryophyllales; family Caryophyllaceae; genus Silene; species Silene conica. Next base: position 59,798,157 of record CM055315.2, read on the forward strand.
GATGCCTGTCGTTGTAGACACCAAAAATAAACCTAATGAACTACTAACATAGGCTAGTGGTAAATAGGGTCGATTCCAGAGGGAGGCTAGCTGTCGTCTATTGGTCTTAAACTGTCGGTCACAAAACTGGGGTTTTAAAATTGTTTAACTAAACTACGAGATATAAGATGAGAAAAATGATAAGAAAATAGCAAACACGAGATGGATAAGAAATAATTCAGATAAAGAGAATGTGCTGGGAATTCGGGTCACTGTGTCGTCTGCATTATCGGTATAAACTAGGTTGGTCAGTTTATTGGTAGGAAAGGCTGGGTTATTACAGTCACGTGTCTACCCGACTATACCTTCCAGTCTTAAGTCGCCCTAAGGTCATTTTTTGCTTGACTTCCGCCCTCACAAAAACTAGTTATTATAATTAAGCAAGTCTTACCCTTCCAACCTTGCGGTCTAGGTCGGGGTTTAACTAAACGAATGGTCTCATGCGTGCACTCATTCAACCAAACACAAAAATATTGCTTAACGATAATTCCTACCGCAAAACTACCCAACCCGGTTACAACCTATCATGCATAAGACACAATTTCCCTCATCCCGACATATAATTAAATTAGCTACTCATGACGTGATTATGAACGAATACAACTACGATAATTATTTTAACGATTGACATGCTATATTATTACGAAAACAGAATGATAAACCAGGGATGAAGAGGGGCTGTAAAAACGAGATAAACGAGCAAAGAGGGAACACGGTTTTCGAGGCTATTAAGCGAGGGCAGGGGCGAGAAATGGGACACGAAAACCAATGCAAATTAACGGGTATGTGGCAGTATATATACGTAATTCAAAATAGAATGAAACAATGATGAGAAGAGAAGGGAAAACATGAACAAATCTCATAAAACGAAGGGGAAACAGAGACGAGAACAGAGGCGAGAAACAGAGGCAAAAACTGTAACAAATAGCGAACGGGGACAGACCGAAAACAAAGAGAATGGAAACAGTGATTAAGCAAACAAAAAACAATAGAATAAAAGGAGAAAGAGAGATTACAATCAGACAGAAACCGATGTAAGAACAGAATCAAGCCGAATGCAATCCTTGAATTATGTATGGAAAATAGGAACTAAAAGTATTTTTATTTTCGAAGTAAAGTGGTTGCTAAGAGTAAAAAGTAAAATGATATGAGAGTTCAGAACTGTAGATAGATTCATCGATAACCTAAATGAACTCATAAACGAGTTCTTATATAAGACATAAAAGAAAACTGTCAAAAGCTCTCGGGAAAACTAAACAGTCACCCGACAAAGCTCTCGATCGAGAGAAATAACTCCTCGATCGAGAAGAAACTTCTTCATAACGGTCGATCGAGAGAAATAAACTTCTCGATCGAAAACTTCACTGCAAAACTGCTCGATCGAGTAACAAGGCTCTCGATCTAGACTTCTGGACCCTTGAATCTTCTCGATCGAGCACATGACAGCTCGATCGAGGCTTTTTCTCCTCGATGGGGTCTTCGATTGGCCTTATGGTGGTTGACTTCTTTGAATTTCATCATTTGTGGTCGACAGCATCCCTCACGCTTCTCCATGAACAAATATATGTCCTCATTTCTTCCATCATCTACCGGAAATACAAAATTTGAGGTAGAAAAGCTCGGTTTCCGTTACAATCCGGTTCATATCTGCAAAATAGCAATAAAAACTCAAAGTAGCCTATTCGGGGCATAAAATGATAATAAATCACCATATTGCATGGAAATGTGTGCCAAAAAGGGACTAAAAAGTCTATAACATATGCACACATCATACACTGTTGTTAATTTTACCCCTCTCATTTTTCTTTTCATTTTCTCTCTCTAGTCTTTCTCTAATGTTTTCTCTCCAATATGAAAATGTGTACTACGAAAAGTAATTTATTTTCTCAGTACATTTTTACTCAATACAGTAAAATGTGTACTGCAAAAATCAATAGTATAAGTATTATTAGCTTTATTTTATTTTTATTATTTTATTACTTTTTTGTACCCTGTTTTCATGACGAGTAATTTTATAAAAACAATATGTTCGAAATTTAATGTAAGGTAACATAATAATTGACACCCGTCGTTGAGGGGTGCCAAAGATAAGATTTATAAAACCTCAGCTTAAACTTAGATAGGATAAGTCAAGGGTCGAACCACAGAGAGACAAGGTTAATTATGTTTGTGAAATTAAAGTCTATTGAAGGTAACAAAAAAGGGGGGTTTTGAATTTGGATTGTAACTAACAACTAAGATAATTAACTAGCAAGAAAACTAAAATAAGATAAAAGGGGATTAGGAACCTTGGTTCCCCATGGTCAAAACAAGTCAATGAAGGGTAAGAATAATCAAATAACACAATCCCAAGGAACAAAGAATAAACCTTTAGGTCAATATTCTACCCAATCCTTACGGTCTTAGGGTTCCTACAAAAGCACTAAACTTTTGTTCAAGGGCAATCCCAAAGTTGTTGTCAAACTAATCCTAATAATCTTTCAATCCCAAGGATTAGTTCACCAACAACAATGGGGGATTGGTAATTTAATCATCAAACCTATCAAAGTCAAGTCTTTACATGGTTCCCCTAATTCCTAATCACAAGAATTAGCTATGCATACTGTTAATTATGGAAATAACAATTATCAAGAAACTTAAAGAGATGAACATAATTAAAGAAGTTAATAAAAGAGAAAACATAAAACAAGAAAGTAACAACAAGATGAATAACAAGATTTAATTAAAGGAAAGGTTAATTAAAACAAACTTACAACTTGAAAGGAAATCTCAAGAACAAAGATGAAAGCTTTGTGATAATATTCTCACAATGGAGTCTCCAAACATAAAGTACTTGAAAGAAAAATACTTAGATACAAACTTGCTGAAAAACTGCTTAACCTAATAGAAGAGTTTTGATCTCCTTAAATAAGAAATATTACAAGATTAGGAAATCAGAAAAGAAAACGGAAGTCTTGAAAACAGCGTCTGGTCGGTCGACCAGTTTCTTCGGTCGGTCGACCGGTTCAGACTGAGACGGATTTATTTTCTTCGTATTTGGGCTTCCGTTGAAAGTTGGGCTTGATTACTTATTCGACATCGGTCGGTCGACTAGATGTCTCGGTCGGTCGACCGCTTCTCTATTCCTCAGGTTTTATCTGGCCCGATGATTGTATTTGAATGCTCCATCCGAATTTTATTGTTCCAAAAACGGCCTCCAAAAGGCAAATAAAGCTTGGTTTTGCTTACTTCCGTGTATTCCTGCATACAAAACATAGAAACACCAAAGTAGACGATATGGGAGAAAAAGCAACTAAAAAGTCACGAAAGTGAATGAAAATACGTGCCAAAAGAGTAAATGAAATGCATAAAATAGGCACGTATCAAACTCCCCAAACCAAACCTTGCTTGTCCTCAAGCAAGCACTAAGACTCAAAAGAAAATAAAAACTCCTAATGGAACGGACTTCATACTCTCCATAACTAAACATAACACCATGCTTAACCAATTTAATGCATCCTTCAACTATAATCAAACATAATGTCAAGAGCAAAACGAGTTAAACATGTTGGAAAAGCATGCTAAAATTTCGACCTTGCAAGACTCATTCTAATTGGACTCTCGCGGTACGCTCGAGACACTCATGAAAGCAAAGGGTCAAATACATATGTGAAAGATAAGAAGATAAATAAAAGTAAGGACTCTCACCTATCTACGACCCGTAAGAACATGCCTGCAGTCTAACATGAATAAAATCTCTATAACCGTACATATGCATTCCCACACTAAATAACCATGACACATGCCGAGGCAAATTTGGGATTGTGAGGCTAAAGGTAAGAAGGGGTTAAAATAAGTTATGGGAAGAGGGGTTAAGCCAAGCTATCATCCGTCCATCCATACTATAAGATCACTTCTTATTGTTTTTTTTTTTTTTTTTTTTTTTTCATACATGCCAATGCTTCACAATTCCTCCAACTTTTATTCCTTCCCTTTTTTTTTTCTTTCTTTTCTTTTCTGATTTTTTTTCTTCTTTTTTTTTTGAATAACGAACCCACCCAATGGTCCTGGTCGACCGACCAGGGGGACTGGTCGACCGACCAGCCTTGAAGACAGGCTGTTCTGTTTTTTTTTTTCATTTTTCCGTATCTTTTTTTTTTTTCAATTTCCCAAAATCAAAATTCACCGATGAAACGTAAACCAAAGGATAGCAAGAAAAACAGTCCCATTACTAAATTACTAGCTCGGCTAGGGTAAGCAATTTTTAGAATGTAGCTAATGGGTAAAAGAGTTCAATTTGGCTATGTGAGGATAGTGGGAATAATGAGAAAGGGGAACCTCTACCACATGTGTCAACAAACCACAAAACCGAATGCATACAGGTATTAAGAAGACAAAATTCATGTTTATGCATATTGATGTAACATGCCTCAAGAGGAGAAACTACTCACAACCTACATGAAATCGGTCATGGATGTCACCGATTTATTAAGCTCTAATCCTTAGAATATGTAGTAGCTTGCCAAAAAGAGAGTCAAGTCTAATAATTTAGCATGAAATCAACAAAAACTTGTAGATAATGCAAGAGACTAGCTTGAAAATTTTTGAAAAAAATGCAAGGCAAAGCAATAAATGTCATGTGAGGCATGAATTATATTTATCCGTTCCGACTCGACCTAAAGACTTAAGACAGAGAAGAACGCGCGACAGGTTTGTACACGCGGCAAGAGGGGATGGAAACAAGGAAAACACCTAAAGGAATGAAAAACAAAAGACACAAAAACAATTGCATACTCACAGAGGAGTATGCAAACACCCTCCCCAAACCAAAACGCACAATGCCCTCATTGTGCTCATCAGCATACAACCACAACAAAGGGATGGGGGTAGGCGGAAAAGAAGCAAACAAAGAAAAGAAAAGGAAAAAAAAAACTAAAAACTACAAACAGAGTCTATGGAGGAAGAAGGGGAAAACTGGAAATCTAAAGGGGAAAATTGGAAATCTAAGGAGGGAAAACACTTACAAAGTAAATGTGGACCTCCCCAAACCGAACCAATCAATAGGGGCCTCCCCAAACCGAACCCCAAAGAGGGTAAGGTTAAGCATGTCCCTATCCCGCTGAGTCGTAGAACGGCTCAGCGTTCTCCCCGCCATCTCCCTCATCGCCATCCTCCTCATACCCTCCTCCTGCACCTGAGGCAGAGCCTGAAGCTTCACCATGGTCACGACCGCCTGCGAGAGGTGTGTACCAGGAGGGGTGAGTCCACTGGCCGGTCGGGAGCCTACCTTGTGTGGCATACTCCTTGTAGACCGGGTACTGGTAGAGACTATCGTCCAACCGTTTTTGGCTGAACTGCGTGCAAAGACTTGCCAGCATCTGTGGCATAGATCTGTCATCAACAAAAGGAGGAACATAAACATTAGTAGGAGCAGTAAAATCAGATGGGTATCCTGTCCCAGGTGTGGCATGGTGGCCACCGGGAGCAGGGGCCCTGAAACCTCTAGAAGTGCCTCCCCTAAGCGGGAGGCGGTAAGACGGGAGTAGTGGTCGTGGCTCCCCAATAACAATAGAAAGGGGGTACATAGGGGGAGCCGTGGTGATGGGGATGCGGTCACTAAGATAGGTGTCTATTTTCCAAGCACCTCTACTGTTTACCCAACGCACAGACCTGACATAATCCATGTCCATGTATCGGGAGAGAGGGGTGACTGCATCCTCATGGCGAGGGAACTGGGGTACAAAATAGCGGGCTAATCGGGTGACTAGCCCACCACAGACAATAGTGGTCAAAGAAGTTCCCTCACCCACTGACAGAAAATGAGTGGCGACCAAAAGAGCAGTGTTATAAGACTGCTGACCCGTACGTCCGATGTTAAGATAACCGGACATGATGGAGAGCTCAATGTTATTAACATTTTGAGACTCTTTGCGGCCAAAAACAGTGTTGGCCAACAGACGCAAGAAATAACGGGGGGTAGGGAGGTGGATGGTACTGTTTTTCTTCTTCACATCGTTGGAATCAGAAATACAGGACCACATATCAGAATACGACCCCGTGTGGTCATCAGTAAGACCCTCAGAAGACAGACCCAAAATTTGAGCAAATTGGGTTAAAGTTAAAGCATAAGTTTCATTAAACATGCGAAAAGATATACAAATACTATCATAGCCGGGGTGAAGAGCCCCTAAATCAAAGGTAAAGGAAGAGAAGAACTCAAGAGTAAGAAGGCGGTAGGTGATCTCATCCATGGAGACAAGGCCTGCAAACCCGGTCCCAATGAGCATAGCAACCACCTCATCATGGCATCCCAAGGCATGCAGAGCTGCAACACAAAGGAAACGGGTCGCCACTACCGCGCAATGGTCACTCAGATGGAGGAATCGGGCCTTCTGGGCTGGAGAGTCGAAAGTGATCTGAGGGTAATCCGGTAGACTACCCGTATCCTGAACTGCTAGACCTCTCGTCCTAGAGACACGTCCTCTAGATGTGCTGGCACCCGTAGTGCGTGCGCGCTTCCCACCTTGATCACGGCTAGACATTGCAGGGCTGTAAAGTTTAATGAAAAATAAAAGTCTTATGAGCACAAGAAAACAGTGCTGTAACTAAAATAGGCTCGAAAAAGTGCAAAAACAGAAGGTTTTTTACGGGTGTGGTCGGCCGACTACAGGAGTCAGTCGGTCGACCACATCCTTAGACTGTCTGTACATTTTTTTTTCTTTTCTGCTGCACTGGAAAAATCAGAAACCCAAAAAATATCACGAAAAAATGCAGGTATGGTCGGTCGACCGCAATAACAGGTCGGTCGACCGAATTACGATAAAAACTCAGAAAACTGCAACAATTAAATTTCAGAAAAAAACCGACTCTGGTCGGCCGACTATAGTTACCGGTCGGTCGACCGACATAAGTTCAGAACACAAGCCCAGATCTGTAGAATACGAAAACCCAGAAATTCAAATTCAAATTTGGGTCGGTCGACCTCCGTTTCCGGTCGGCCGACCGCAACAGTGATTGTGTCGGGTTTCGCGGGTTGAATTTCGCGCGGAAAAAGGCATACAAAATTTTAAGGAAGCATTAAATTATCCTAATTAGCACAAAACTACCCAAAATTCTCAGATCTAAGCATATAAACTTATGAAGAAGAGGAAAAACAACATAAAAATACATAATCTAGCATAAAAAGGAATTAAGAGTAAAATTCAACTTACAAAGATGAATTAAAACTACCTAAAACGAAAATAAGAAGGTAAAAAAAAAAAAAAAACTAAAAAGAGAGAAAGAAAGAGGAGGAAAACTTACCTTGAGGATGGAGGATGAAGAAAGTAAGTAAAATGGAGGAGGTAGAAGATGAATGAATAGGTAGTTTTTTTTTTAGGGTTTTATGAGAGAGAGAGGTGTGTTGGCAGAATGAATGAGTCAAAGCAAAAATATTATGTTCAGAAACATACACAAACCGTGACACCCTTTTTGCAACAAGAAAAACCGTAAAAAAAAAGCTTGTGGTCGGTCGACCAGAAAAGCTGGTCGATCGACCACTGTACTGTTACCTACTCTGCAGTTTTACTTACCCCGTCAGAAAAAGTACGAAAAATTGTCAGTCTGGTCGGTCGACCAGAGAAACTGGTCGGTCGACCACGGTACTGACGAATACCTATTTTTTTCTTTTTCTGCAGAGAATCCAATTTCCACCTGAGGATAAAACAGAAAAGTAAGAAGAAAACGTAAATCTAAGACTAGAACACGGGTTGCCTCCCGTTTAGCGCTGGTTTAAGAGGTCCCGCACGACCTTTTACCTTCTAAGGAGCATCTAAAAGGGGTCAAAGTAAGAAACTTCGACTTTTCCGACATACTCATTTTCTCCTCGGAAGTGCTTCACATATTGGCCATTGACTTTGAACCTCTCACCAGATGAGGTTTCCAATTCTATTGAACCGAATTTTGAGACAGCTGTGACGGTGTAGGGTCCGCTCCACCTGGATTTCAGTTTACCAGGAAAAAGACGAATACGAGCATTAAAAAGCAGTACCCTATCACCTACCTGAAAATCACGTCTAATGATTCTCTTGTCATGCCAGCGCTTTGTTTTCTCTTTGTAGATCCTGGCATTGTCGTAGGATAACAACCTGAATTCTTCTAACTCATTTAGCTGCAATAAACGTTTCTCACGGGAAAGATTAGGGTCTAAATTAAGATCACATATAGCCCACCAAGACTTGCGTTCCAACTCAACTGGTAAATGACAAGTTTTACCATAAATTAATCTGAAGGGTGACATTCCTATTGGAGTTTTGAACGCGGTTCTATAGGCCCATAAAACGTCATCAAGTTTTAGGCTCCAATCTTTCCTAGACTTAGAAACTACTTTGGCTAGGGTCTCCTTGAGTTCTCTATTAGAGATCTCAACTTGACCACTAGTCTGAGGGTGATAAGCTAAACCCCTACGATGTTGGACACCGAATTTATTTAACAAGTCACCTAAGCGTTTCTCCTTAAAATGCATACCTCCATCACTTATGACAACCCTAGGGACACCAAAACGAGGAAATATGATTTTTTTAAACATCTTAATAACAGCTTTTGCATCACAATGGGGAGTAGCAATAGCTTCCACCCACTTAGACACATAATCAACAGCTACAAGAATATACCTGTTACCTTGACTACTGGGAAAAGGTCCTTGATAATCAATGCCCCAAACATCAAAAATCTCTACCTCTAAAATACCTACTTGTGGCATCTCATGTCTTTTGGATACGTTCCCAGTCCTTTGACAGGCATCACAGTTACCTACAAAATTTCTACAGTCAGCATGTAAAGTAGGCCAATAAAAACCAGACTGTAATACCTTGGCCACGGTCCTAGATGGACCGTGGTGACCACCATAAGCAGAAGAGTGACATGCTTCCAAGATGTCCTTCACCTCCCATTGGGGGACGCATCTCCGGATAAGTCCATCTCCGCACTCTTTAAAAACGTAAGGGTCATCCCAAAAATACTGTCTTGCATCAAACATAAATCTCTTCTTTTGTTGCCAAGACAACTCAGGAGGGATTTTACCTGTAACAGCAAAATTAGCAAAATCAGCGTACCAAGGAGGGGGATAAGAACCTGAACTATTAATGATAAATAAACTTTCATCAGGAAACGAATCATCAATAGGTAAAGAGTCTTCCCCATCAGTTAGCTGCAGGCGAGATAAATGGTCAGCTACCACGTTTTCCGCGCCTTTCTTGTCCCGGATCTCGATGTCAAACTCTTGGAGAAGGAGGATCCATCTTAAAAGTCTAGGCTTTGAATCTTTCTTTTGAAAAAGACTTTTTAAAGCTGCATGGTCAGTATAAACAATTACCTTATTACCTACTAAATAAGATCTAAATTTTTCTAAGGCAAAAATGACAGCTAGCATCTCCTTCTCTGTGGTAAAGTAGTTGACTTGAGTCTCATCCAGGGTGCGGCTCGCATAGTAGATAGCATTAAGAGCCTTATTCTTCCTTTGACCTAGCACAGCACCTAAAGCATAATCACTGGCATCGCACATGATCTCAAAAGGGAGATCCCAATCTGGTGGTTGGATAATTGGTGCTGAGATCAAAGCTTCCTTCAACCTGTTAAAAGCTAAAAGGCATTCATCAGAAAACTCAAAGATGGCATCTTTAAGAAGCAATTGTGTAAGTGGTTTAGCAATTTTAGAGAAGTCCTTAATAAAACGCCTGTAAAACCCTGCGTGTCCTAAGAAACTTCTCACCCCTTTGACATTAACAGGAGGGGGTAATTGCTCAATCACCTGCACCTTTGCTTTATCAACATGTATACCTTTATCTGAAATTAGATGCCCTAAAACTACCCCTTCAGTAACCATAAAATGACACTTTTCCCAGTTTAAGACAAGATTTACATCAATACATCGCTGCAAAACTTTATCAAGATTAGCTAAGCATTGATCAAAAGCATTACCGTAAACGGAGAAATCATCCATAAATACTTCCATAATGTTTTCTATAAAGTCGGAAAAAATACCCATCATACACCTTTGAAAAGTAGCAGGAGCATTGCATAACCCAAAAGGCATCCTGCGGTAGGCAAAAACACCCTGTGGACATGTAAAAGTAGTCTTACTCTGATCATCAGGATGGATGGGAATCTGGAAGAAACCTGAATAACCGTCTAGAAAACAGAAGAATTTATTAGAAGCCAATCTTTCAGTCATCTGGTCAACAAAAGGAAGGGGAAAATGGTCTTTCTTGGTGGCGGCATTTAATTGTCTATAATCAATGCACATCCGCCACCCAGTCACAACTCTAGTTGGTATTAATTCATTTTTATCATTCTTAACCACTGTGGTCCCTCCTTTCTTAGGAACCACCTGAACTGGGCTAACCCACTTAGAGTTACCAACTGGATAGATAATACCTGCATCAAGAAGCTTCATAACCTCAGCCATAACTACATCCTGCATCTTAGGGTTCAATTTACGCTGTCCCTGTCTATAGGGCTTATGCCCTTCCTCTAAATCTATTCTGTGCATACAAACATCAGGGCTTATGCCCTTAATATCATCCAAAGAATAACCTAGAGCTTTTCTATTCTTTTTAAGAACAGTCATTAAGGCAGAAAGTTGGTTAGGACTAAGTTTAGAGCTAACAATTGCAGGGTATTGCTCAGTATCATCTAGAAAAACATACTTAAGATTAGGAGGAAGTGGCTTACGCGCTGGTGCTTTTACCTCAACTGCCTGGACAGAATTAGCATCTATAGAATAGCATATGTTTACCAGACTTGTATTGGCTAGGCTCATGAGCTTCTCACCCTCTTCTTCAGTGAGCTCATAGTCCTCTTCCTCTTCTACTATCAAATCCAGCTCTTCAGCATCATCAGCTGGATTACCTGCACACTTATCCAAAATTGTTAGATCATCTAAGGGATCCTTGGTTAAGGATTCCCTCCAATTAAGGATAACATTCCTGTCTACAATATCAATGGAACAACAAGTATCGTCAGTAGGAATAGTTGCCTTATGGGCAAGACTAAACTCGATAGTGTCATCCCCAATTTCTAAGGTAATGGTCCCGCGTTTGACATCTATCACAGCCCCAGCTGTGTGTAAAAAGGGTCTACCTAAAATAATAGGTATTCGACTATCTTCAGCGATGTCTAAAACGACGAAATCCACAGGAATAAAGAACTTTCCCACTTTTACTGGGACATCCTCCAAGACCCCTAATGGTCTTTGGGTTGATCTATCAGCCATCTGTACAGTAATATTGGTGACCTTAAGTCTACCTAAACCAAGTCTTTCACATACAGAATAAGGTATGACACTGACACTAGCCCCTAGATCACAAAGGGCTTTCCCTATTAAATGATTACCTATGGTACAAGGGATGGAAAAACTACCCGGGTCCTTTAACTTGGGTGCTATATTATCTTGTGAAAGAACATAACATTCTTCCACAAAAGCAACAGCACCGTCGTCCTGAAAATTCCTCTTACGACTTAAAATATCTTTCATGAATTTAGCATAAGAAGGTACCTGGGTAATTAGGTCAGTGAAAGGGATGGTTACCTCAAGATTCTTCACCATCTCCAAGAACTTACCAAACTTCTTATCCTCCTTTGAATTTTTTAGTCTTTCTGGATAAGGAATGGTGACTTTAGCCATAGGATCAGTAACCTTTGGCTCTTTCAGCTGTAAAATTTCAGTAAGGCTTTGAATAACGGAAGGATCCAGCGATTCCGGAGCGAAAACGGCACTTTCCCCAGGAGCTCTGGTCGGTCGACCAGTATCAGCGGTCGGTCGACCAGAGTCTGCAAACTCTGTTTTTTTTCTTTTTTCGGAATCTGATTTCGCGTCAGGAACAGTGGTCGATCGACTTACCGAAGCGGTCGGTCGACCGGTATCAGTGGTCGGTCGACCTCCTGCTCCTTTGACGGGATTGGATTCCTCGGTTGGAATCCCGGCTGGATCATCCTTTTGAGTTGCTTCTTCACAAATACGGCCACTCCTTAGATTTATGACGTTCAGCGTCTCCATGGGTCCCTCAGAACTAGTTGGAAAGCTAGTTCTTTGGTTGGCTATGTTTATCAATTGTTCTGTAAAAATCTTTGTGGAAGTGCAGTGAGCCTCATGCATCTTAAAAACCGCCGTGGTTAAGGCATCAACAAGTGCTCTTAATCTCTCAATTTCTCCCGTGTTGTCGACCGTAGTAACAAGGTTCGCACTTTCAAGCTTCAGCTGGGTTGCCTCAAGCTTTTCAAAACGGGCTTCAACTGTTGTCTCAAGAGCCATCACTCTATTCATCTCTACATTCAGCCTTCTCGAATTCCCACGTGAACCCTTAAAAGTATCCCTATGTACCGCCATGTCTTCAATGGTTTGCCAACCCTTCATATGATCGGTGTTGTTCTGGAATCTTCCATTGGCGGCCACATCAAGAATCATCTTATAGTCATCGTAAAGAGAGTTGTAAAAGCAGTTACACAGGTCCCATTCTGGAAGGTTATGGTGAGGGATAGAACGGACCAACTTCTTGAATCGATCCCATGCTTCACAAAATCCTTCATCGGGTCCCTGTAAAAAGTTACGGATTTGGTTTCTCAAGTCCTCAGCTTTTGCAAGAGGGAAGTATTTCTTGTAAAAGGCCAAGGCCAAGGTGGTCCAATCTTTAATTCCTTCACTTGTCTTTTTAAGGTCCCGGTACCATTCTTGCGCGTCTCCCTTTAAAGAAAACAAGAATAGAGTTGCCAGCACCTCATCTCTAGACACCCCTTCAGGTAGGGGTATAAAACAGCAATAATCTGTGAAGGTTGTAACATGCTTTATTGGATCTTCATCAGGTAGACCAGAAAATTGACTCTGCTCCACCAAATTGATATGAGTCGAGCGGAGTTCAAAGGTGCCAGTGGTGGGTTTAGGCAAGGTGAATCCTTTCGGTAAATCTTTAGGCTTCGGCTGTAAGTAGCTATAAATAGAATCCATAAAGAGAGTACTCAAGCCTTCCTCTCAAAAACCTGTCTTCTAAACAGCACTAGAAGAAAAGGTAAGAACGGTCTTAAGGAACCTAAGTTCCTTAAGACAAGAAAAATAAACTAAAAATTAACAAACAAAATTGTACCGTCTCCCCGGCAACGGCGCCAAAATTTGACACCCGTCGTTGAGGGGTGCCAAAGATAAGATTTATAAAACCTCAGCTTAAACTTAGATAGGATAAGTCAAGGGTCGAACCACAGAGAGACAAGGTTAATTATGTTTGTGAAATTAAAGTCTATTGAAGGTAACAAAAAAGGGGGGTTTTGAATTTGGATTGTAACTAACAACTAAGATAATTAACTAGCAAGAAAACTAAAATAAGATAAAAGGGGATTAGGAACCTTGGTTCCCCATGGTCAAAACAAGTCAATGAAGGGTAAGAATAATCAAATAACACAATCCCAAGGAACAAAGAATAAACCTTTAGGTCAATATTCTACCCAATCCTTACGGTCTTAGGGTTCCTACAAAAGCACTAAACTTTTGTTCAAGGGCAATCCCAAAGTTGTTGTCAAACTAATCCTAATAATCTTTCAATCCCAAGGATTAGTTCACCAACAACAATGGGGGATTGGTAATTTAATCATCAAACCTATCAAAGTCAAGTCTTTACATGGTTCCCCTAATTCCTAATCACAAGAATTAGCTATGCATACTGTTAATTATGGAAATAACAATTATCAAGAAACTTAAAGAGATGAACATAATTAAAGAAGTTAATAAAAGAGAAAACATAAAACAAGAAAGTAACAACAAGATGAATAACAAGATTTAATTAAAGGAAAGGTTAATTAAAACAAACTTACAACTTGAAAGGAAATCTCAAGAACAAAGATGAAAGCTTTGTGATAATATTCTCACAATGGAGTCTCCAAACATAAAGTACTTGAAAGAAAAATACTTAGATACAAACTTGCTGAAAAACTGCTTAACCTAATAGAAGAGTTTTGATCTCCTTAAATAAGAAATATTACAAGATTAGGAAATCAGAAAAGAAAACGGAAGTCTTGAAAACAGCGTCTGGTCGGTCGACCAGTTTCTTCGGTCGGTCGACCGGTTCAGACTGAGACGGATTTATTTTCTTCGTATTTGGGCTTCCGTTGAAAGTTGGGCTTGATTACTTATTCGACATCGGTCGGTCGACTAGATGTCTCGGTCGGTCGACCGCTTCTCTATTCCTCAGGTTTTATCTGGCCCGATGATTGTATTTGAATGCTCCATCCGAATTTTATTGTTCCAAAAACGGCCTCCAAAAGGCAAATAAAGCTTGGTTTTGCTTACTTCCGTGTATTCCTGCATACAAAACATAGAAACACCAAAGTAGACGATATGGGAGAAAAAGCAACTAAAAAGTCACGAAAGTGAATGAAAATACGTGCCAAAAGAGTAAATGAAATGCATAAAATAGGCACGTATCAATAATTAAGAATATATTGAAAAAAAAAAGAAAAAAGAAACAAAAAATAATTGTACTACTTTGAGTAAAACAAAAAAAACACAAATTAATGAAATAAGTTTGTTTAGTAATAATTGACAAAGATTGATTAAGCAATTAACATATGTTGATTTGGTTTCTAAATCAATTGAAGTACTGGCGTAGTATTAAGCATGTCAATTCGTTTCTAAATAATTAACAATGATTCTTCTTTTCATGTTGATGAACAAACCCTAATTAAAAAAGAAAATATATTATTAAAAAAACAATCAAATTACTAAGTAATATAAGATTAATGAATTAATTACCTGTTCGTCACTTGAATAATCGTTCATAGTTGTAAATTTTTGATGGGGTGAAAGATGGTAAATGTTTCAATATTAGAGAGAAGGAAGAGAGAATTAGGTTTAATGTTTTTCTAGGGAAGGGCAACAAATGGAAAATTGGTGTAAAAAGTACTATATTGAGTAAAAAACGTACTGCGAAAATAAATTATGATTAATTATTTTATTAGTTTTAGCCATTGTTTTGCGAGGCATTTGAGTTTGCTTACTTAACCAAAATATAGCTACCTTGTGATTTTGCAAGTGCAGTGTTTGCTAAGTAGCTTATTCGACTACATAAGTTACCTGAAATGAATACTCATACTACATAGAATAGCATTTGAAAAATAAGGTACTTAATCATATTTTTTTTACCCCTTTAATATACTATATTAAATCATTGACACAATTTATCCGTATTATCTATCAAATGGCAATACGATGGCATCAGATATCGTATGATACTTATTATTTTGAGTACCACCCTACTAATGAATAGCAAGATCTATAAATATGATCTTAATATTTTATATTGTTATAAACAAAAAAGGATGATATTGTAATTCACAGTTATTAAATCTATTTTTTAAGTACTTATTTGTATATGATGGCCTGATGGATCTAATATATGGATGGATATTAACTTGGGCTCAGTCAAGTAATTGTCTACGAAATATAATGTACTCTTATTCATAGCCATCTCTTTTGACTATAAAGCTTACATAGTTACATACATGGCCGTCAGATAGAATTGTTTTAATAGTTGATGAGTATGATTCGGCTACCAAAGTGACATCTCTTTCTCCATCCTTTAATTTTGATCTTTTATAATTTACACATTTGTACAACTATTATAGATAGATATAAATTGATAAATATGTTGCAATATACTCCGTACTTTCAAGATGTAAAACCATGATGCCTTATGCTGCAAGAATTATTTGAAGATTTGCTCTATGCATTAAACAAACACCATATACACTCGCTTAATATTATACTTGAAATTTCGAACCAAATTACACGGTTAGTAATGCTAAGGAACCATATAATATAGCATAAATATTAAGAACGAAACATATTTAAGCATAGCAATTAATTAATCATTAATATATAAAATACACATCAATCATATAAAAATAGTAAATATAGCGCATGAAAAAAGAAAGTCAACACAAAAAAGCTATTGGAGAAATATGATGAGATTGACTGATTAGAAGTTGTATATTTATAGCTCAAGCTAAACACTGGGTTTCAACTCGTAAAAAATTTCAATATCAATAGAATTCTACTGATATGCAATTACCCTCCTCTTATTATTAGGAATTTGATTAATACACATATTCCATTAATTGTTTTTTTTTGTCAATGGCGAAGAAAGATGTTACATAAGAAAGGCTTTGCCCGCTAAAGTATGGGCTACAGTATTAAGACGTCTAGGAATAAACGACAAACTTAGACAATGAAAAAAAGACAATAAAGATCTACAGTCTTCCATGATACCATTAATTAAATGGTCTCTCCTACTTGCCCCTGCGAAAGCTGTCATAAGAGATAGGCAATCCGACGATATTCTTAGTTGAAGAATAGTCTGGTTCCTAGCCCATTCCATCACCATCTTGACTCCCAAAGCTTCAGCTTGCAAGGCCGATTCACCTCTAATCTTCGTACTATACTCGGCAAATACCACCCCCCTTGCATCATAAACAATAAACCCAACTGTCGCCTCATAGTTTTTTCTCCATCCAGCATCAACTTTAGCATGGAATCCCACACAATTGACATTCGTATTAATGAGAAAAATCGGGAATCCATCTCTAATCCTACTAATATCGTTACTCTCATCAATCTTCTCATGCATATGGAGGGACTCCTAGTGTTGGGCCCCTCGGGCTTCGGGTGAAAAACTTTCCAAATATCAATTACATCATGTTTAACATTTCTATAAAAGACCTCAATCGGGATACCCTCACCTCTGAATATGATAGAATTACGATATTTCCAGATATGTCATAGGATCGCCACGAACAAAGTGATCCTCTCATCTGTAATACCCGTAAAATCCGTCAATAAAATAAATTGGGAAATTTATTGACAATATAAGTATCGCTTAATAGAGACACGTAAAACTGTCGCATGCATTGTTTTCCGTCACGTAATCGTTAATCGTACACTCTAGACAAATGGACCAATGCATGTCTAGACATGTGGACCAATGCATGCCTAGACATTTGGCCAATGCATGGGAAGATTCCCTTTCCCCTTTGTCCCCCATATGTGACGCCACCCCCTTCCCCATATCCTCTCTTTTTCAATTTTCAACACACCAATTAATACAACACCTTCTCCATCCCTCCTAAAAACAAATATTCAGATTACAAACCATATTTTACACAAAACTTAGTGAGAGGATAAAGTAAGGAAGAGAGAAGAAGAAGGAGAAAAAGAAAGGGGTTGTAGGGAAGGAGGACTTGTCATTACTTGAAGTTCTACACTAAGTAAGCTCTTATGAACCCTTAAAATCTGATTGTATAACCTTTTAACATACATTCACATATCATTCACTACTACAGAAACCCTTAAGGACATCGGTTAATGGACATCAGATTTTGGAAAAATCTGATGCAATTAATTTGCACATCAGTTGATTACAAAAATCTGATGTCCTTATAAAGTAAAGGACATCGGTTTCTATTTCAAACCTATGTCCATAAGTATTGATTTTAATGCACATCAGACTAAATGACAACCCATGTACATTAATTGATCAAGGACATCAGTTATTTAACTAAGCCGATGTTAATTGTTTTTTAGAAAAAACGCGCAAAAAATAAAACAATAACCCTCGCTCAAATAACCCTCGCAAATCATCAGTGATTTTAATCTCACGATACATACAATTCCTATCTACTATTCATCGTCTCTATATACAATCCTACTGTTGATCGTCTCTATATACAATACTACTGTTCAACCTCTAATTCGCTGGCCTACTTGTCGTCGTTCATTATCATTCATCAGTTCGTCCTTCGTTCATTCAGTTCGTCATTCATCAGTTCATTCCTTCTTCTTATTAGGTAATTTTCTTAGTTAAATTGATTATTTTTCTTAGTTAAATTATTTATTTTTCTGTATTTGTTTTGTTATTTTGATGAATCACGAACTGATGGTTGAACGAAACTGGGGGTTTAGGGTTTAAATTGGGGGTTTAAATTGGGGGTTTAATTTGGGGGATTTAGAAGCTAATTCGCCTCTCGTTTGATTTATCGATTCGATTGTTGTTTGATATTAGTTCATACGAGTATATATGCAGGGTTCTCTAAACTGCCTTCAACCCTCTATCTTTCATTTTCTTCATCATTATCAACTTACTTCAACCATTCGACTCTTTACCAGTTCAATTGTGGACTCTAACATGGAGACTTGTCAGGTATCGAATATTGAAAATATATCGAGTATTGTATAGTCGTTATATTTATAGCGACAGTAGAGAATCATCGCCAATCTGTTTGTTCAATTGTTAAATAGTCGTGTTGCAGGAATAATTTCGGAACAATGTCATCATTATTGATCATGATGGAGCAGGTAATAGCAGCCAGCAGGTGGCAATGATGCAGTAATAGCAACAGTAATAACAGCCAGTAGGTGGCAATGGTGCAGGTCTTGGTCTGTACTATTGTTGGCTAATGATTGTTGCAATGAAATCAGAATGTAAGTATGAAATCAAACGTATATTATTGATCATATGTGAGATTTGGCATCTGATACGAGCAAAAGCGAATGGTTTATTTTCGGAATTTGATATGAACAGATGACAGTATCGAGTTAGGAATATCACTAGATTAGTATAAGTCAGATTGTGCATCAGATTGTGCAAGCTGTAACTAATGATTCAAGCTTCACAGATTGCTGTTATGCCTTTTGAAATTTTTTACTAATTGCACATAGGTGTTCATCAAGACTATAGGAATATGAAAAACTATGGCTGATGCCCAGATGGGTAATACTCTTATTATGCACTTCACTTCTTCTACCTGTTGTAGTGTGCCAAGTCTCCAGGGATTTGCAGCGGATCCATCTGGTTTTATCAGGTCGTCCGACGTAATAATTGCAGCTTTGTCAAGGCACGTGAGGACAATTCCATGATGTTTTTGTACTCAGTAGTGATCATCAAGATACGAAACAACATTACCTGAGTACCTGACGCCTTCATGTCTCGCGCCTGTGGCAGTGTACAGACGGTTAAAGGTACACAGTCTTACTTCTGCGTTCAGATGAGTCGTAATGAAAATAGTTATGAAATACTAAGATCTATCGACATAATTATACATTTATACCTGAACTGAGAAGTATGTGGCAATTTGGAGTTGATAGAATCAAAAGCGATATATTTGAACACAGACCGGGAATGAGGATCTTGTTCTTTCAGTTCCCTTTTCCTGAAACCCGCGACAACGACCTGAACCAAACCCCTGCTGCTCCTATTATCATTAGTCCAAATCCCATTAACAAAAATGAGATTTGACCTGTTGTTGCTCCTTCACATTCTTCTTCTTTTGGTTGACAGTATGCAGGGTGTAGATTCTTGAACACTGATGTCAGGTCTATCACCAGTAATCCCTGATAAATGTTAACTTTTTAACGACAGGGAATTCGATAAAAAGGAAAAAAATAACGTTACTTCAGGGGTCTGGCTAGCATGAATTAATTATCAGTACAAGAAACGAGTTAAGTACTAACTGATATATTCGTCTGACATATAAATCAGTCGGTAAATCGGTTAATAGTATTACCGACCAACTGACCTATAATCCAGTCGGTTGGAACGTGAAAAAATCAGTCGGAAATGTCCTTTACCGACTGATATTAATTATTACCGACCATGTTTTCTGGTCGGTATTGTTTTTTTAAATCATGTTATTTGGCACGTGTAATGCTTTTCAATGTGATGCTTAAAGACCATTGCCTATGGATCTTATTTGGCTGTCATCTGATCTGAGGACAGTTCAAGCCCAATCAAATGAGTTGTTTAGTGGATTGTAATTTATATGCTTTACTGCATCGTTCTTATATGAACTAAGTTGCAGTAGATTTGTTATTTTTACAGGCACGGGCAAGTCAAGCTGTTCGATATTATCCTCTCACAAGCTGAAGAAGACGGATATTATCCTCTCACAACAAGACAAGTGGGAGTAAATGGGTAGTGTTCGTCCTGAACTTGTGTTCAGCATAACCTATTGCATCTTTTGTTTTCATTTCTGATCCAGGTATTATATTTATAAAATTCTATCCATTTTCTGCTTTCAAACCAGTACAAATATTAAAATATAGTACCAGTAGATGATGTAATGTCGTTTACACCTTAACAAAACTAAGGATATGACCCAAGATTTTGTCATCGTTTTGACTCGATCCTTCTCTAATATGTTTATTAGGTGAGAAGTGGCTTAGCAAATAAAGACCTGATGACATTATACCTCAAACAGGTTAAAATGGTAAATGGTTAAGCACATCAATAAACTTATAGTACAAGTTTGGAACAGCAAACGCTCTTAAAATCCAATATATTCAAATTAGGTGGTGTAAAACAACATGAAACCCCGTATAAAAACAATCCCTTCATTGCATTCATAATTCCAATGAAGAGATCACATCTTTCGCTGTAATGCGACAGTTCATGTAAGCATTTTGAATCCATGTATAATTTTGAATTGCTGATGATGGTTGATGCCCTGATGTGCTTCATTTAGTGTTCAAAGGAAAGAGAGCAACGGAGATGTACTTGGTCTAAAGTGAATATTTACAAGCCTGTTATTGAGACTTAACTAGTTAACTGTCTCTTTTATTTTACTTTCTTGACAGATTTGTTGGAGAATCTACTGGTACTGTAACTATATGATGTTCTATGAAAGTTGGCAATTGACACTTTGGGGCAGTGAACCAAATTTATTTAATTTTACCTGCATCTGCTAGTTGAATATGAAAATGTTCCATTTTTTCAGTACTGACATTTCTCAATGACTGGTTGTAAAAAAGGTTAAACATCTTTTTAGTGCTAAGCACAACTGAGTTATCTATGTTCTCCGTACTGTTGCCTCGTGATTTTCTTCCACTTTCTGAGAAATTGTGTATTATTTACAAGTTTTCAAACACCGACTGCCATATTCCTAAGAAGAAATCGACGAGGTCAGGGACTTGTGGGCGGACTATTTTCGAAATGCATAGTCTTTCTAGCTAGTAACGTAGTACTTTGATTTTGCAAACTAAGCCGATGTTTGGTTAGTTGTTGAACTTGTGATCTTTAGACTATTTTGGATGTCGTCTAAAATGACACATAACCCTATATGTTTGGTTAGTTGATGAATTTGGATAATGTATATGAAAGACGACCGACCTTTGTCGTGATTTGCTTTGAACTTGTTTAATGAAAGACGAACGACTTTGTCGTGCTTCGCTTTGAATTTGTGTTTGTTTGGTTGAATGTATGGCAGTCTGGCTGGCATCTGAATAATGTGTACTGGTGGTACAAATTACCATCAGTACCAGCTTTTTTTCTAAAAAAAAAGAACATAAATGGACATCAGATTACAGCTAAAGAATGATGTGCATAAATATGAAGGACATCAGACTTATTAAACCTCCGATGTGCAATAACACATGGACATCAGATGTGAGCTAAAGAATGATGTGCATAAGAATGATGGACATCAGACTTATTAAACTCTGACGTGCAATACCATATGGACATCAGATGTGAGCTAAAGTATGATGTGCATAAGGATGATGGACATCAGACGTTTTAAACATCCGACGTGCATTAGCAAATGGACATCGGTTGCACAACCGATGTCCTTGATACCCATAATGGACATCAGGGAACTCTACATCGGTTGCTAATCCGATGTCCTTGACCATAAAAGTCCGATGTCCTTAAGGCTTTCTGTAGTAGTGACTTAACATCTAAACTTGAATATATGAATCTACAACCATGCATGCAAAGGATTGAATTTAGTAAAAACCACTAATTTGTCAAAAACGTAGCATGCATGTGGTAGGTCTGAAATCACAAGTTAAAGTTTATATTTTCGGGTGAAAAAAATATATGATGTTGACTTTTTTATCATGAGTATGCTCACAAAAATTCGTAGCTTTTGCATGCAACATTTGTAAATGAAAAATCATATACTACATTATGTTTTCTGTTTATCCTAGACACTAGATCTGAATTAAAGAGTTATAAAACCATATTTTTAAAATGAATCAGTGTCTCAAATTTTACTATGTTAAACTACTATGAGTCTAGATGATAATAGGCTTTTGAATCAACTCGTTTTGATTTGTTAAGAAGGATTTATGATGTAACACATTTTATGACTCAGTTTATGACCATTGTTTTTGCAACGAATTTTTAGATCTGATAAACCCATTTTTGAGACAACATGCAAGGTTAACAATATGTGGTAGACTCATAAAGGAATCCTATAAAGCCGACCATGCACAAAAATATGATGTTTTGAATTTATTATGATTTTTACAAGTTACTGTTGTGTTCTGGAAAAACGTTTTAATTAGTCTTACTTGTTAAAAACTTACATTTCCATAAAAGGGTAATTTAGTTATACTTATAAAAATAATCAGTGACCCATCTTTTCACATGTTAAAGTTTAATGAATGAAAATTTTATTAGGCTTACGTTTCGACTAGTTTCAACATGTTAAGAGTATTTACCATCCCATAACTTTTTAAGACTCATCTTTGGACCAACTTTGTTAAACTGTAGATTTGGACCTTTTAAAGACGTTTTTAGATTAAATAGGGGCTTAGACTCACAGACTTAAAGGGATTCGCATTCTAGATTGGGGTAGGTGAGAAGTTTTTTAATCAGGCAGTTGGTGGAACAAAGACTGAGAAGGCAAGTCAAACTTAAACTCCCATTGAACATCGAAGCTTACTTCGCAAAAGGGGTACGTGAGCCCAGAGTCTGGTCCGAAAGTGCTTTTATTTAGTTTGGCGCGGAAAGCAAGATCATTTCCTCCAGCTTTATAGCCCCGGAGTTTGGGACGTTAAACCCGCCACGATGCTTTACACGTGCGTGAAAGGCCCTTTTCTTTTTCACCTTAACCGCAGTTTCACATTAGAAAGCAAAAGCCACCGCCTCTTTTCTGATGAAGCTAGTTGATTAGCGCCTTTTTTATCTACGAAGGCCCTTTTGTGTTATATAAAGAAAACTTGTTATCTTTCCATACATGCCGCCGTACTGAATCTAATGATGGATCTGCTTTCTTAGAGTGACATCATCTTGGGGCATTACCATCAAGACAATAAAGTTAGAGGACTCACTAAGGAACCAAACCCCACTTATCTCACCTTAAAACGTTAAGTAACGAAGGAGATACGATGATTTAAAGTGTATGCTTTGAATCTGTAGAACCGAGAAGAATAGAAGATACTGCATAATTTATGACAAGTAGCTATGTAATGATCGAACATATAAGTAACTATAGTTTTAAATATATATTGTAGAGTCGGGATTCGTAGAAGAGGCTCTCTAACCATTAATCGCTCGTAAGGTAAGGGAAACGCTTATCCGTACACTCTTATTAAACCGTTACGATTTGTTACTATCTTGCATGTTAAGACTTTTGGTTATATTGAATTATTTATATTGGTTGAATTTATTTTACAAAATGATTATGGATAAAGATTTGTTTGTTTTGATCTCTTGAAACGGGATTGTGTTTAATATGGAAAGAAGTGCTTTATGATCTTAAAAGTTTTGGGAACCAAAACCGTTTTGCTTTTCTACAAGCTTATGATGAGTTATCAAATTTGAAGGAAATATCTTGGTTATTTGGAAATGGATTCTCATGTTGGTTTGAAACGGTTTTGGTAGAGGGGTAGGTTGTTCCATAATAAGGGACTTCCTATACAGAGCTTCTAATGGGGGTTAGTTGATTGAGACCCCGTCCTCTTATCTTCCTCTTTGGGGTTGGCCCTTAGAGGGGTGTGCACACTCGGGATTCTAGGACAGTTTAGTACATGATTTGGTGAACCTCGTATTCTCCGGTTTAGGGCGAGGGAATCCTCTTCATACGGCCTCTATCCAAGCATATACCGACGTTGGAAATTGTTGGAAAGAAATGTTTTCTTTGAATTGGAATTATCTTGAAAGGTTGGATATGGATTTGAATATTTTGGAACACTTATGTTGTTCTTAATCATTTGAAATTATTTGTTCTCCTTCAATTAACAGTGGCAATTCTTATACTCTGTTTTCAATCTTTCGAAACACTTTTGTTACGCATTATTTTTAAAATGTCTTTTAAGTTATGGTTTCATATTCCGTTTATTCATTATTCGGATTGTTTACCTTACTAAACATTATTGTTGACCCTTTTATTTGTTTTGTCCATGCTTGGACCTGCGGTGATCACAAATTGTGTGAGCAGATCGTGTGACAGGTACTCGTGGGAATTAGTCGTGGGATGCACAGGAGAGCGCGCTTAATGTTTCAATAAAAAACAAATGCTTTAAGACTTTATCTTTCTATTGGATCGATGAACTTTATTTTCGCTTCCGCAAACTTTAAATTTGGTTGTAATCGGATTTTATCCTTTGGATTTAAATTGCGTTAGACAACTACCCATTTTATTTCATGACTAGGTACTACTACCATATTTGGTTAAATTGTGACACGCTCATGATCCGAATTTTACTTGAGTACCCTATTTACAAATAAAGAGGATTATGGGGGTGTTACATCATCTCCTCTCTTTTAACTTTCGGAGATAATCAATCCACTCAATAACCCAATCTTCCTGACATTCCATTAATCGTTGTATTCACTTAATTATTAGTATATTTAAGCATAGCAATTAATTAATCATTAATATAAAAAATACACATCAATCATATACAAATAGTAAATCTAGCGTATGAAAAAAGAAAGTCAAAACAAAAAAACCTATGAGAGAAATGTTTATAGCTCAAACTAATGATTTTTATAGCTCAAATTAAACACTGGGTTTCAACTCGTAAAAAAATTCAATACCAATAGAATTCTACTGATATGCAATTACACTCCTCTTATTATTAGGAATTTGATTAATACACATATTCCATTAATTGTCGTATTCACGTAATTATTAGTATATTTATTAATATAGTAGCAAATTTTATCTTTTGCTATCTCTATTTTGAAACTTCTTATTATATTGTTCAACCAATTACGTTGCTCGAAAAAAGCTTCTTTTAATAATATAGATAAATAGATATTGATTTAAAATTAGGGTGATACGATTTTTATTTTAAGGTTGACTTATCTCAATCATTAACATAGAATTTTAAAAGTTAGCTTTGATATTGATTTTGAACTTTTGTTTATCATAATTACTCTTTCATGTACATGTTTTACTCTTTTATGTACTCTTTTCCATATTTTTTCCATTATGTACCCTTCAAATAAAATGGGATTTTATTTCTCATCTTCTTCTCTCTTCCTCTAATAAATTAATCAAACCAAGTACAACCAAATTCTTCATTTATATACTCTATTCATACATTAAACATATAATTAATCTAGTTCCATCAACAATACATCAAACTTTTGTACTAAAACTAACTTACTACAAATTCAATTAAGCTAATGTTTATAATTAGGGTTTCATTCAAAGAGTAATGTCTGGATGACTCGGGTAGGGGCAACACGGTTGTCCGTGGTCGACGATGGTGGTGGTAAGGACGGGGGTCGACGACAGTGGTGGTAGTAGATGGCGGAGGGGATAGTTATGAATGGAGGGTGGTTGTTTGGGGGGGAGGGGGGTGTGAAGGAGGTCATTGTTTTTGGGGAAAGCAGAAAGGGACAAAAGATAGGGCGGTGGTTGGTGTCTCAGCGATACGGTGGATTCGGCCAGTGGGTGGCCGACGGTGGGTTAGCTGATTGGCGAGATTATGGAGTTGAAAAAAATTAGGGGAAAATGCAGGAAAAGAAAGTATTTTCGTATTTGATTAACTAAAATAACAAGGGTAAAATGGGTAATGTCGTCTATGATTGAGTAAAACGCGTCCATAAAAGAGCATAACCCGTGTTTATTTATATCAAAAATTAAAATGCCAAAGTTTAATTATTTTACTAATTAGCCTTTAACGTTTACAAAAAATCATTAGTTTTCATAAACATTTTAAAATTAAAATGATGTAAATTTGATTTCCTTTTATTACTCCAACAATAAACATAGAAATTTAAATTAGTTACGTAACTTTTTGATTGTTTAATTTATTTTAAGAAAAATGCCTAAGGTTTAATGTCTATTAGGCTACTAATTAGCCTTTAATGTTATTCCTTTTTCTTTTTGAAATAAAAAATGATAATATGCCTTGATAATTTTCTGTTAAATAGATTACAAGAGAAATATTTACGCATATTGGTTTGACTACAAGTTCATAATTTTTTTGCATGATTATTAATAAATGTATACAAAGTATTAGACATATGTCCATCTAATTTGATTTAAAAATATACAATGACGATCAAAAACATAATTGCCTGAAAAAGAATAAATAATTATTGTAATAACAAGCTTTAATAATTGAAGGGGTTTAAAACTGGTAAACTCAGAAATGAGAGGGAAAATAATATGGAAAAGTCATGATATCAAAGCTGATCTTTATTGAAGGGAACATAACAAGTCCATAGTTTATAACAGAGACTATGGCAAAACAAAGTGCGAAGTGATTGATAAATAAAGTAGAAGAATCAGTCATAAACAGCAATTCGGTCCATGATTTTTGAAACAACATCCTTGGACTCCTTGAGAAGCCTGATACTCTTGTTCAGCCTGTCTCTCTTGGCAGCAACAGAAGGTGATTCATCGAGCAACCTCTTAATGCCATCCCCGTATGGACCCATAAGCTCATTCACAATCTCAGCCTCCAAATCCCTGTTAACCACATTCTGTATTGAAAACAGCAGATGAAGTGCCAGTGAGTCGACTAACCTTCTAAGCACAATCTTCCAGTATGCAGTCATTCTGAGCTTCAAATCAAAAGCCTGATGTGCCACACCCTTGTGGTTCCTCATGTGTCCCACATTAACTTGCCCGAATCCCTCGATTTCCATTACTGGTACTTCATTCTCATTCTCCACAATCTTGACAAACTGTTCCTGACATGTCATCAGCTTATTCCAAACTAACATATATTCGGGATTACAAGTGTAATCTGCAAGCTTCTCCATTTCGACTATTTCGTTAACACGCTTAGCTGATTCTTCTTTCAGCTTTGCAATTAACCCAGTTGCCGCTCTAGTGGTGGGCAACTGAAGCGGAGGGTAGTTCTCACAGTGATGCATGAGAACTGACACCAACACCTTCTCAATATACGTCCAAGCTTCTTCCATAAAATCAACCGGAATCTCAGACACTCCTTTTATGTTCTTTTGTAGCATGGTGATAAATATAGATCGCGGGAGGAAATTGGGAAGTTCAATGCCCTTAGCTTCCTCAAGAGCCCGTACCTCAACCATCAAGAAATCAGTGGGGTTCAACTGTGGAATTCCCTTTGACTGGAGCTCATTAGAAAAGGCATTAAGCTTATCAGCCAGACGAGCAATTGCATGCATCTCGGTGTCAGTATCATCACAGAACTCATCGTACTCACCTCGAATCAATAACTTCCTCAGAGATTCTTTAACAGATCCCATGACCTGCATGAACACTGCCATCGCCTCGGGAATCGACTGCAAATGCTGAGGCATATTATTCAATTCAACAACATTTGCAGTTAATTTCTCATTGATCTGCCTAACAATATTTGGCAAGCACCTGGATATAATGTTAGCCTGTATATGCACCAAATTCGTGGCCAACACAGGTATCCCAACAATGGCCTTATCTATCTTTGACAACAGAGGGTGAGTTTCAAAAAGCCTTGCTTCCTCCATCCTTGCATCCTCATAACTCTCCTCACCTATCCTATTCCTAACACAGACATAACCCAGCCCAATGCTAACATCATCATTGGTCACCTTCTCCAACAGCCCATCAGGAGCCCGGTCCGCTTTGGTAACCACAGCCAAGGTCCTCTGACCAGTCTTATCTACACTTTGAGACATCATTATTGACTCGCACGTCGTAAAGTCGACAGTGGCAGATAACACATTGAGAATGATACTTTCCTCAGGAGTGATATACTCCATTATCATTTCTCTTATCTGCTCATATATATTCTCAGGTTGTCCATGGACGGGTACCCGGGTTATACCAGGAAGGTCCACCATGGTTAAATCGGGTACTCCGTTTTTCTTGACCACAAGAGTAATAGGGGTGTTTGCAATACCCTTAGAATGACCAGCGATCTCCTGAGTTGCTAAATTAATAGCATCAGCAACATTAGCCTCATCCGTCTCAACTGTTTTACTCAAGTACTCTAAGAAGAGTTGAGGTTGGAGAGCATAATGATGTTGTAAGCGCATGATTAGGGGGACCCTGGTGCATATCCCTTGACCTCTAGGGAGGCTGATGCCAGCCAAGGATTCGAGAACACTTGACTTTCCCGAGGATTGGTCACCTACAACGACAATAGTAGGTAACTGAATGCCTTCCCTCATGACTTTGAGGTTACGAAGCTTGTCAACTGCGTCAAGAAGTGGACGAATACGGTCATTGTATGAAGCTGCAAGTGGAGGCGGGATGGCTGATACGGGCAACACGGGTTCTTCCATAACTACAAGAGCGTTGTTATCACTATCATTTTTGTATCCTCGGTTGAATGAGGGAGTTTGGATTCTGTTGTTGGACTTAGATTTTGCCATATTTGGTTGTTGAGAAAGGTTGTGTAGTTGAGTTGTGTGTAGGATGAATAATCAAGTGTAAAATGTAATGTGTATATATAGAGAATAGAAGTGGTTTGAGTAGTGATGGTAGTAATGAGGTGAGACAGTTTGATAGGAGAATGAGAAGGCAAAGTAATACGAAAAGATGGACAGTAGATTTATTATTTGCAAAGTGCAGTGTGCAGAGGAGAATGAATGGGTTTGTAACAGACTAGCAATGCAGATTATGAGACGCACTAAATATCACTGTCTTCCTCATACTTAACTTCTTTGCTACAACTCGAGGAATTTGTCTCTTAGTCCTATCACACATTCACACCGTTTATTAGCTTGTCCTTTGGTATGCTTCCGGATGCAATACTCCCTATGTAACACTAAAAAATAATTAAATTCGGGATTTTGTATTTCATCTCCAAAAATATAGCCACTCCCACTACACATTATTTTTTTTCGACAAAGGTAAACTCATTTATAATAAAGGGAAAGAAATACAAAGTATAAAGAACAGGAGAAGTAAAAAAAAACTAACTAGCCTGTCGCAAGGCTTACAGACCAGTGACGGTGTGAGCGTAACATATAACGCACCTGCTTAACAGAATTACAAACTAGTATTGGTATTGGCATATTGTTCGCCAGAACTGAGAATAGTTTTCTAGGTGGAGTGACGAAATTGCATGACTGGCGAAGGCTATTGCGCATACTTGATAGAACCTCCAAAAGCGCGAAGACATGAGTCACAAATGGAGTTGGTGCACGGACCCGAATACATGAGGACTCACCCTTAATAGAATTGGAATATGAAATATTGAAAAAAAGAGAACATGGAATCGTGCGAGCAAAGAGATAAATATAAACCGAAAAATCCACTTGACAGGACACAGTACCTGAGTGATTCACAGGCGAGCGAGTCGGCAGAATTTTATGAAGACACAGTTGATGATGCTTGGAGATAGTTGAATCAGCAAGGAGAATGATTTGTGCTGGAGTAACAGACGCAGCGTTAAAAACAATTGAGTTACGGGAGAGCCAGAGAGCACGAAGGATACATAAGAACGCAAGCCTATTGTCATTCTCATAAGGCCGGTGAAGATGAAAAAGCCTGAAGAGATCGACTATCCAACGTGCTAAAGGAACATTTGGGTTTGCAACCGAATTTAGCCCAAGGATAGAGGCTCGCCAAACATGTTGAACAATATCACACGCACGGAAAAGGTGATCAGAAGTTTCAGGTTGATCATTGCAGAAAACACAAGTAGTTGAGATGCTAAATCCACGATCAGAAAGTTTGCATTTTGTCGGCACAATATCATGAGCAATACTCCAGAGCAAAAGCGGAAGCTGACGAGAATAAGGAGAGCCCCAAATCAATTTTCAAGGGAAAGACCGAATAGAAGGATGTGCCACAACGGTACCTACTTTGTTAAGGAGAAACGAATAACCAGACTTAATAGAATAGCGACCATCTTCTGTATATTTCCAATAGAGGAAGTCATCATCAAGCAAATTCGGAGGCTCCAAAGACAAGATTGAAATTGCCGACTCCCGACTAAAAAGGCGAAACAGAGGTCCAGGGTTCCACTTTCCATCCGGAAGAAATAAATCAGTACTTGTAAAAGAAGTAGGGATTTCATTTTGAAACAAAGGCTTATCACCAAGGACCCAGTTATTAGACACCAGATTTAAAAGCTTATCATTACCAACCTTCTATGCAAACCCAGAAGAAGATAATGATGCGCTCTTGCAAATACCTTGCCAAACGTAAGAAGGATTTGACACCCTGGATTTGTGCAGGGGAATTGGAAAATCCTTACGATATTTCGGGTAAATATATTTGGCTAGAATACCCTGAGGGGCGTAATGGATACGCCAAAAACTTTTAAGCAGAGAAGCCTGTCCCAAAACTGCAAGAAATTTTGAGTGATAGTAGGGGCGTGATGAGTGATAGTAGGGGCGTACCAAGAAATTTTGAGACCTGTAATTTGCTTGCACAAATCAGGCGACCGAAGTTGAGCAGAGAGGACCTCCATACACATGATGAAAAGATAAGGAGATAGAGGATCCCCCTGACGAAGTCCGCATGAAGGGAAAAAGGACGGAGAAGGTTCCCGATTAATAAGGACGCTGTAAGAAACAGTAGAAATACATTCCCATATGATATTACACCAAAAAAGACGGGAAACCGAAATATTTCATAACTGCAATAAGAAAGTGCCACGAGACACGATCAAAAGCCTTTTGCTTATCAAGCTTGAGAACAGCGTAACAGTTGGAACCTCGAGTTGTCTTATTTAGATAATGCATAATCTCATGGGATAATAGACAACTATCGGACATCAACCGATCAAGGATGAAAGCCTGTTGAGAATCAGATATAATAGAAGGAATAACCTTTTTGAGACGATTAGCCAGACACTTTGCAGAGATCCGATAGATAACATTACACAGACTGGTGGGCCGGAATTGGGTTACCATTTCAGGATGATCAATCTTCGGAATAAGAGCAATAAGGGTGTTATTCCATTCCTTGAGCATAACACCAGAACTAAGGAACCGCATAACAGCTGATGTAACAAGGTCCCCAATTTGGGACCAAAAAATTTGGAAAAATTTCGGGGAGATGCCACCAGGGCCTGGTGATTTATTGCCGTCCATGGAAAGTACCTCAGAGGAAATCTCAGAAGCCGAGAAAGGAGCAAGCAGGAAATCGCAACTAAGTTGGTCTAAATGCTTGAGGTGAAGCTTAGAAAGAAGAGGTTGAATAAAACCTTGAGGTAAAGAAGGACTAACCAAAGCTTGACGTCCCAGCAAATCTTTAAAGAAAGAAAGGATTTCATCTGAAATTTGAGAAGGCGTATCAATCCAAACACCCGAACGGGCACGAAGGGTAAGGATCTTGTGCTTGGTATGTAGCTCTTTGCCTAACACGGTTAAAGAGAAAACGTGTAGGGAAGCCGTCCGTGATTTCGAAATGGAGTTTACATCTTTGAGACCAGTAGACCCTATGCTCCTTTAGTAAATGAAGGCGGGAGGAACGTTGTTTCTGATACAAAGAAATAGAAGTCAAGTCCACAATTTATGATTCAAGCACATCCAAATCTTTTTCTATATCGGACCAATTAATTCCATGGGAACGCCGGTGGTTTATGACCCAACACTTGATGGAGTTACGAGCTTTGGCCAATTTGGGAGATAGAACAAACATAGAGGAACTAGAGAAGTGATGTTGCCATGCTGCAGAAACCAGGTGTTGAATTCCGGATAAGAGATGAACTAGTTATCAATTCGATAAGGTCTCTTGGGTTTATGCGAACTCGGAAAAAGGTTCAGAATAATAGGAGCGTGATTAGAAACAAGGATAGGAAGATGAGTGACAATGACGGCTGGAAAAAGAGCAAGCCAATCCTGATCAGCATAAGCTCTATCTAATCGCTCCATAATCAGCTTATTTCCGGATTGATTATTCATCCAAGTGAAACGTGGTTCATAAAAAGGGGTGTCAACTAAAGCATTACTAATTTTCCAGGAAATGAAATCTTGTTGCCCCCGGATCACAGGATTGCCGCCAATTTTGTCTGAGAAAAACTCAACCTGATTGAAATCACCAATCAGCAAGCTAGGAGCAGTCGGAATAAGAGAGGAAATGGAGTTCCATAGAGCTTGTCGGTACGCAAAACGAGGTTCGCCATATATAAAGATTACATACATACTATATTTTGTACAAGAGGTAGAACAGAAGCTAAGATTACAAAAGATAAAGTTAACACTTGACCTAAGATGTAACAACCCGGATTATAAAACAAGGGAAAACATAATATAAAAGAATATCAGAGTGTAACTCAATGATAACTGGGTTAAGGTGGCGGAAACACCTTACCCAAATCCGGATCGATACTCAAATCGAAAACCAAACTAATACATTATTCAAAGGTTCTTAAAACTTAACGCAAAGGTCCTAAACAATTTATTTAGCTCGCTTCGCACATTCCCCAAGCAAGCATCAACCAAACAGCAACCACCTGAACAACCTGAGAAGGGGGTCGACAATCAGTCGGGAGTAACTAGATGCTCTCCCAGTCATGTTTACAACAATTGAATGTAACCAACAATCAATAACAATTGAAATGCAAAACAAGTAAACATGTGAGATCATCTATACTCATGAAAGTCCAATCAAACTTACCGTTATCTGAAGACATATTACGACGATCATGTGAGGATATAAACATGACATGAAATGAAAACAAACTTACCATACCATGATATTCTCAACACCAGACAAATGGAACCAACGAACCTAGACCATATACGACCACTAGACCATGAACACTTACGACTCAAGTAGCTCACGACTCATAGTAACGTAAGGCACAATGCCAGCATTAAAGCATAGCGAATATGGTGACACGCAATCCATCGTAACCGAAGGCACAAAGCTATCATCAAAGCATAGCGAATAGAGCGAACGCCCGTTAGAGCGTATAACCACTGCCTCTAACTTGCCAGAGCGTATAACCACTGCCTCTAGCTGACGGAGCGTATAACCACTGCTTCCATCGGTGTGGAGCGTATAACCACTGCCTCCACGGTACTATGTATAGCGTATAACCACTGCTTATATGCCTAAGACCTGGCCAGACCTCTCGATGCAATAACTGTACACCGAACGACACTCGGGACCCAGAACGTATAACTGACGAATCTGGCCACCCCCGAACATAGACCAAAATAAATCCCACATCAATGGGTGGCGTTAGTTCATTCCGATAGTATATAACTGATACTACCGTCATCTATTCAAACTAGCAAACAACAATGCACAGTATAACTGACTGTACTAACATGCGTGAATACCATCACGACTCAAACCAGTAGAACACCATAACAGACTGTCCTAATATCAAATGCATAGAAGTATCCAACGACATATGCAAACACAATATTATACAATCACTGAGCACAACTCAACATGTGAATCAAGTATAAACAACCCAAAGTTATAGTAACTTTAACTATAACATAAGTAATGGATGCGAGGTTATACTAACCTCGACTATAACTTCCACATATGGCTTGAGGTTATAGTAACCTTAGCCAAACCTTGACACGAACCTAAAGTTATACTAGCACCAACCATAACCTTGAGTCATACCTCAGGTTTATGTTAGTCTCAGCTATAACTTTAACTCGTAATTCAGAGTTATATTAGCTTCAGCTATAACTTTAACTCGCAACCCAAAGTTATATTAACATCAGCTATAACTTTGACTCGCACTTAAGGTTATACCTCTTCAGCCATTACTTTGAGTCGTACTCAAGGTTGTACTAGTTCAGCTATAACCTTGAATCATATTTTCAAGGTTACACATACTTCACTATAACCTTGAGCAACACTCTTATCCATTAGCCGTGTCGTCATCTAGGGTTTTCCTCGCGAACCCTAGTTGTGCGCACGACACCCATAACGACTTATTAACATATTATAATCCACAACCACAATAATAAAATATACATAAATATATGAAACACAATTAATTCATGACAATAAATAATCAAACATGTACTAATCGTACAAACAATCATTAAATCATATTAATTACATCAATTGGCATAAACACAATTAAAAGAGAAACACCTAGTTACCTTTTAGCAATTAAATCTAGAGCTCGTCGTCAACAACGTAGACGTCTTCTCCAGGTGAAATCTCCACGCCTTTAGTAATTATCACACGTGCCAAAAGAGAGAACGAATCTAATAAATATACTAATTATATAAAACTATTAAAAAATAAAACGCTTAAAACATGAGGCTTACGACGAGGAAAGATAGATCCAAAGAGTAGGATCGATCTAGGCTTGGAAAGCACGAAGGAAAAAGGACGAAGAAGTGGCGGCACGAAACCCTAGGTGAAGGGCGTGATACGCGGCACAAGAGGAGAGAAAAAGAAGGAGAGAATTAGGTTTAGGGTTTTAAGAAGATGTGGAAAAGAAAACAAGGGCTTGGTTTCCCTTCTTATATATATAGAGAAGCTCATGGGTTTAATCCAAATTTAGGCCCAAAACTCCACCCAACACTCTATTCTCACATGAGACTTGAGAGTCAAGTGGGCCTTCACCGAATTTCGAGCCCAACGAGCCAAATTAACAAGAAAAGAATATTTTTCCCGAAATAAAATATGAAATATGGGAAAAAGGAATTAAATAAATATATTACGGAAATTAGGGGTGTTACAATCCAACCCCCTAAAAAGAAGTTTCGTCCTCGAAACTGGATAAGAGAACTACCTTACTCAAAAAGGTGCGGATGCTTCTCTCTCATCGATGCTTCGGTTTCCCAAGTCTCCTGCTCGAACTTTTGACTCCTCCACAAAACTCGAACCAAAGGTACAACCTTATTTCTTAACCTCTTCTCCTGACGTTCCAAAATACGAACAGGTCGTTCCTCGTAAGTCAGGTTAGGCTCAACTTCAATCACATCAGCTTGTAAGATATGAGAAGGATCACTGCGATAACGACGCAACTGTGACACATGGAAAACATCGTGAACCTTCGACAAATTCGGAGGTAAAGCCAACCTATAGGCTACCTCACCAACTCTCTCGAGCACCTCATAAGGGCCAATGTACTTAGGACTAAGCTTTCCTTTAATCCCAAATCTCTTGACACCTTTCATTGGCGAAACCTTAAGGAAAACCTTATCACCAACCTCGAACTCGATCTGCCTACGCCGCAGATCTGCATAAGTCTTTTGTCGATCCTGGGCGGCCTTAAGCTTCTCACGAATCAACCTCACCTGCTCAATCGACTCCTGAACCAACTCAGGTCCAAGAACGACTGCCTCACTAGCGTCATCCCAACACAAAGGACTACGACACTTTCTTCCATAAAGTGCCTCAAACGGAGCCATCTGAATACTAGCTTGGTAACTGTTGTTATAAGAGAATTCCACCAAAGGTAAACTCTTTTCCCAACTAACCTGAAACTCTAAAGCACAAGCTCGCAACATGTCCTCGAGCGTTTGGATGGTACGCTCAGTCTGACCATCAGTTGCAGCATGGAAAGCTGTACTCATCTTAAGCTCACTGCCCAAAGCTAACTGCAACTTCTTCCAAAATTGAGAACAGAACCTCGGATCACGATCGGAGATGATATCCTTAGGAACCCCATGAAGACGAATAATCTCACGCTGATAAGCATTAGCTAGCTCATCGAGACTCCAAGTCTCCTTCATCGGAATGAAATGCGCGACCTTAGTCAAACGATCGACCACGACCCAGATTGCATTCATTCCTCTTGGTGACCTCGGCAAACCCATGACAAAGTCCATCGATATAGAATCCCATTTCCATGTAGGAATCTCTAAAGGTTGCAACAAACCACCAGGTCTCTGATGCTCAAACTTAACCTTCTGGCAAACAAGACAGCGACTCACAAACTCGGCGATATCCTTCCTCATATTCGGCCACCAAAAATGTAGTTTCAGATCCTTGTACATCTTATCGCTACCAGGGTGAACCGAATAGGGAGAACTATGAGCCTCCTTGAGAATCTTACCCTTTAAGACCTCACAACTAGGTACACACCAACGACCATGGAATCGCAGACCATCATCAGGTCCAACGTCGAAGCCCTCGGTGCGACCTTCGCCTATGGCGACTCGAACTCCTTCAAGGAACTCATCTTCTCTTTGCTTAACTCGAATCTCACTAAAAATCTCGGGTTCAGCAACCATTGCACTTAAATCTAAGCTACCAGGAAGAACTACCTCAAGGCTCATCTTCTGGAACTCTCGACTTAAGTCATCAGGTAACACCAAAACCGAACTCATAGCGTGACACACCTTGCGACTTAAGGCATCAGCAACCACGTTTGCCTTACCCTCATGATACTGCAGCTCGATCTTATAGTCATTAAGCAACTCTAACCAACATCTCTGCCTCATGTTAAGATCTCTCTGAGTGAAGATATACTTCAAGCTCTTATGATCCGTATAAATGTTTCAAGAGACTCCATAAAGGTAGTGTCGCCACAACTTAAGTGCAAACACCACTGCTGCTAACTCAAGATCATGAGTCGGATAGTTCACCTCGTGAACTTTCAACTGACGGGAAGCATAAGCCACAACTTTACCCTTCTGCATCAAGACACAACCCAAACCAGACTTCGATGCATCACAATAGACATCGAACTCGACGCCCTCTTCTGGTAAAGTCAACACAGGAGCGGTAGTCAGCCTCTTCTTCAACTCCTGGAAAGCAGATTCGCAAGCCTCAGTCCAAATGAACTTGGATTCCTTCTTCATTAACTGAGTCATCGGCCTCGCGATCTTGGAGAAGTCATGCACAAAACGACGATAGTACCCAGCAAGACCAAGGAAACTCCGAATCTCGTTCACATTCTTTGGACTCTCCCAATCGCTTACAGCTCGAATCTTTGATGGATCAACCATAACTCCATCACCAGATATCACATGACCCAAGAAAGTTACTTCTTTTAACCAAAACTCGCACTTCGAGAACTTGGCATACCACTTCTGCTTACGCAGTCTCTCCAAAATAACACGAAGGTGGACCTCGTGTTCAACTTCATCCTTCGAATAAATCAATATGTCGTCTATGAACACCACGACACATTTATCCAAATACTCGCTGAAAGAGCGATTCATTTGATCCATAAAAACTGCAGGTGCATTAGTCAACCCGAACGGCATAACAATGAACTCATAATGTCCATATCTCGAACGAAAGGCTGTCTTAGGAATGTCCTCTTTCTTAACCGGAATCTGATGGTAACCAGACCTCAGATCGATCTTAGAGAACACACTAGCACCACGCAATTGATCAAACAAATCCTCAATCCTCGGTAAAGGATACTTATTCTTGATGGTAACCTTATTCAGCTCACGATAGTCGATGCACAACCGCATACTACCATCCTTCTTCTTGACGAACAAGACTGGAGCACCCCACGGCGAAGCACTTGGTCGAATAAAACCTTTTTCGATCATTTCTTCAAGTTGCTTCTTAAGTTCCTGTAACTCTGCTGGAGCCATACGATAAGGAGCTTTCGAAATGGGACCAGTACCAGGCATCAAATCAATCGAGAACTCTACATCTCGCTCAGGAGGAATACCAGGTAAATCCTCAGGAAAGACATCAGGAAACTCCTTAACCACAGGGATATCTTCCAACTTTAACTCTATTGACACATCACGAACACTGCACAGATAGATCTGATGACCCTTTCTCCCCATGCTAACCATCTTCAGAACAGAAACCCACTTAACAGTAGGTGTAACCCTAACACCCTGATAAGAAACCCTCGAACCCATAGGACTCTTGAGCACGATCTTCTGATCACGACACTGAAACCTAGCATCATAACGAGCTAACCAATCCATGCCCAGTATCACATCAAACTCTCCTAGTTTGAATTGGACAAGATTAGCTGGAAGGATCGCCCCTGCAATACTGACAGGTACGTCCTTGAACAAAACGGAGCAAGAAACAATCTCACCCGTAGGAAGGGATATGGAGGTATCAACGGATGATGAAGAAGTGAGTCCAGCTCGGATGGAAAAAGATTCGGATACGAAAGACATCGACGCACCCGTATCAAAAAGTACGAAAGCAGATAAAGAGTGAACCAGAAAAGTACCCGTAACAACATCTGGATTAGCATCTGCCTCTGCACGACTCATAACGAACACTCGACCAGTCCTTGGAGCTTCAGTCTTAGGAGCATCGAAATTTGGCTTCTGGGGACAGTCAATAGCCTTATGTCCCGGAGCTTTACATGTGAAACATGTGATCGGGTTACCAGACTCACATTGCTTATCTGGGTGGTAAGCCTTCTTGCATTTATAGCAAGATAAATCCCTCTTAGCTTGACCTTGATCACGCGGGGGATACGAACGAGCCTCGAACTTCTGCTTCTTCTGGGGAGCACTAGAAGCAGTGAAAGGCCTCTTAACAAACTTATTCTTTGCATTCTCTTCAGCCTCGGTAGCAAGGACCGAATCATAGATGCTGAGAGCACGATCATAGGCCTGCTGGAAAGAAGTCGAAGGAATACCAGACATAGCAGTCCGGACTTTAGGAGTTAGATTCTTCTCATAACGGCGAGTCCTTGACGCCTCATCCATAGCAACGGAAGTGACGAATCGTGACAGCTTCACGAACTTGTTGGTATACTCCTCTACAGTCATGAAGCCCTGCTGCAAACGAAGGAATTCCTGCTCCTTTTGCCAGCGCATCTCTTCTGGATAGAACCTCTTCTTTAGAGCCTCGGAGAAAACAGCCCAACCATACCCTGGTTGTGCTTCTAGACCAGCTCTAGCAAGAGCCCACCAGTTCTCGGCCTCATCCTTCAGATAGTAGGTGGCGATGTTCACCATCTGATCCTCAGGACACTCAGTAGCAAGGAACAACTTCTCGATCTCTCGAATCCAAGCCTCTAAAGCAGTCGGATCATTCGCACCATCATAAGTAGGGGGACGGTGACGAGCAAAACGATCAAACACAGACTGATGCGGACGGTTGTTGTTGTTGTTATTGTTGTTGAGGTGAGTAGTGAAACCTTCGGCCATGGATGCCAAAGCAGCCTCAAGTCTCCTAATGCGATCGGCATCAGCCTCACCATTTCCGTTGCGCACCATCTGCAAGAACGAATGGTCGTTAAGAGTGGTAACCTAAATACCACTGCAAACAACTACTCATACACTCTACAAACATAAGCAAACCAACGATTCCTATTGGTTTCTACCCCATTTACTCTCACTCGTTAACTAGGTCATTTTACTTTAGTCATCATCTAAGCGAGAGTTGGGAGCGTGTTCGCTCTGATACCAACTGTAACAACCCGGATTATAAAACAAGGGAAAACATAATATAAAAGAATATCAGAGTGTAACTCAATGATAACTGGGTTAAGGTGGCGGAAACACCTTACCCAAATTCCGGATCGATACTCAAATCGAAAACCAAACTAATACATTATTCAAAGGTTCTTAAAACTTAACGCAAAGGTCCTAAACAATTTATTTAGCTCGCTTCGCACATTCCCCAAGCAAGCATCAACCAAACAGCAACCACCTGAACAACCTGAGAAGGGGGTCGACAATCAGTCGGGAGTAACTAGATGCTCTCCCAGTCATGTTTACAACAATTGAATGTAACCAACAATCAATAACAATTGAAATGCAAAACAAGTAAACATGTGAGATCATCTATACTCATGAAAGTCCAATCAAACTTACCGTTATCTGAAGACATATTACGACTATCATGTGAGGATATAAACATGACATGAAATGAAAACAAACTTACCATACCATGATATTCTCAACACCAGACAAATGGAACCAACGAACCTAGACCATATACGACCACTAGACCATGAACACTTACGACTCAAGTAGCTCACGACTCATAGTAACGTAAGGCACAATGCCAGCATTAAAGCATA
This sequence comes from Silene conica, assembly GCA_029255685.2. NCBI lineage: Eukaryota > Viridiplantae > Streptophyta > Magnoliopsida > Caryophyllales > Caryophyllaceae > Silene > Silene conica. Next base: position 59,838,253 of record CM055315.2, read on the forward strand.
GCGAATATGGTGACACGCAATCCATCGTAACCGAAGGCACAAAGCTATCATCAAAGCATAGCGAATAGAGCGAACGCCCGTTAGAGCGTATAACCACTGCCTCTAACTTGCCAGAGCGTATAACCACTGCCTCTAGCTGACGGAGCGTATAACCACTGCCTCCATCGGTGTGGAGCGTATAACCACTGCCTCCACGGTACTATGTATAGCGTATAACCACTGCCTATATGCCTAAGACCTGGCCAGACCTCTCGATGCAATAACTGTACACCGAACGACACTCGGGACCCAGAACGTATAACTGACGAATCTGGCCACCCCCGAACATAGACCAAAATAAATCCCACATCAATGGGTGGCGTTAGTTCATTCCGATAGTATATAACTGATACTACCGTCATCTATTCAAACTAGCAAACAACAATGCACAGTATAACTGACTGTACTAACATGCGTGAATACCATCACGACTCAAACCAGTAGAACACCATAACAGACTGTCCTAATATCAAATGCATAGAAGTATCCAACGACATATGCAAACACAATATTATACAATCACTGAGCACAACTCAACATGTGAATCAAGTATAAACAACCCAAAGTTATAGTAACTTTAACTATAACATAAGTAATGGATGCGAGGTTATACTAACCTCGACTATAACTTCCACATATGGCTTGAGGTTATAGTAACCTTAGCCAAACCTTGACACGAACCTAAAGTTATACTAGCACCAACCATAACCTTGAGTCATACCTCAGGTTTATGTTAGTCTCAGCTATAACTTTAACTCGTAATTCAGAGTTATATTAGCTTCAGCTATAACTTTAACTCGCAACCCAAAGTTATATTAACATCAGCTATAACTTTGACTCGCACTTAAGGTTATACCTCTTCAGCCATTACTTTGAGTCGTACTCAAGGTTGTACTAGTTCAGCTATAACCTTGAATCATATTTTCAAGGTTACACATACTTCACTATAACCTTGAGCAACACTCTTATCCATTAGCCGTGTCGTCATCTAGGGTTTTCCTCGCGAACCCTAGTTGTGCGCACGACACCCATAACGACTTATTAACATATTATAATCCACAACCACAATAATAAAATATACATAAATATATGAAACACAATTAATTCATGACAATAAATAATCAAACATGTACTAATCGTACAAACAATCATTAAATCATATTAATTACATCAATTGGCATAAACACAATTAAAAGAGAAACACCTAGTTACCTTTTAGCAATTAAATCTAGAGCTCGTCGTCAACAACGTAGACGTCTTCTCCAGGTGAAATCTCCACGCCTTTAGTAATTATCACACGTGCCAAAAGAGAGAACGAATCTAATAAATATACTAATTATATAAAACTATTAAAAAATAAAACGCTTAAAACATGAGACTTACGACGAGGAAAGATAGATCCAAAGAGTAGGATCGATCTAGGCTTGGAAAGCACGAAGGAAAAAGGACGAAGAAGTGGCGGCACGAAACCCTAGGTGAAGGGCGTGATACGCGGCACAAGAGGAGAGAAAAAGAAGGAGAGAATTAGGTTTGGGTTTTAAGAAGATGTGGAAAAGAAAACAAGGGCTTGGTTTCCCTTCTTATATATATAGAGAAGCTCATGGGTTTAATCCAAATTTAGGCCCAAAACTCCACCCAACACTCTATTCTCACATGAGACTTGAGAGTCAAGTGGGCCTTCACCGAATTTCGAGCCCAACGAGCCAAATTAACAAGAAAAGAATATTTTTCCCGAAATAAAATATGAAATATGGGAAAAAGGAATTAAATAAATATATTACGGAAATTAGGGGTGTTACATAAGAACCGATAATACAACGAAGTTATCCCAACGCAAAAGAAGGCCACCATTACGACCTACAGAATCAACTCTATAAAAAGAAGGCAGTCCCAGGTGAGCTGTTTTTGTAGCTGCCTCAGAAACAGAGGTCAAAGTTTCTTGCAAAAAGACGATAGACGGATGATGTTGAAGTAGGCTCCGAGCGAGAAAAGGAATTGTAGGATCATCGATCCGTAGGGCCGAGCCCCCTACAATTCTAGCTGAACATTTTCATGATGGACTGGGTGATGATTTACGGTCCATCACCTGACCTGGGACGCGGAGGACATCTTCATCTCTGGAAGAGAACACAGAGGAATGCGTTAGATTAATACTCAAGAAATCAAACATTGGTTGAACAGCAACACATCTTCGCTTAAGAGGAGCAAAGTCCAGCAGCTGGAAATCAAGAGACGGAATCTCTTTACGCTTGAGAGACCAAAGCGGCTGCTCAGAAATGCAAGGGTCTGTAAACAAAGGAGAATCTCGACCAGAAAGGCCTAGCAAAACAGAGGCCATAGACTGTAGATGCGATTCCTCAACAGACAAGTCGAATAAGAGTGTCTGTTCGAACGTTTGAACCTTGGACGGCTATAAAATTTGATGCCAATACCTACCTTACGCTTGAAAACAAATTTTATACTCCTGCCATAGGAGTCCATAGAAGTATTTGAGTGGCCATTATCAGTAGCCATAGAACCACGAAAAAGGCAACTTGTATCCAAAACCCGAGGAGGGGTAAGAGGCTCACCCAAGCCAAGGTTCAAAGAAGTATCTTGTTCGAGATCAGGGGCAGCCATGTGGAAAGACGGTGAAGGGAGTCTTTTAGAGGGACAAAATGTCAGAATTCAGAGGCTGCTCTTGCACAGGAGGCACACATTCATGCCTGATTAGAGGGACATTATCAAGGATCGTCTCCCTGGAATGATCCTCGAGAGCAGCAGTAACAGAAGTACCAAAAATAATGTCATCACTTGATTCATCATCCGAAGTAGATGATGAGAAAGAAAAAATTGAAGTATTACCTCCAGAGTCAATAATCACCGTGTCAGTACCAGAAGTAACATTAACATCAGGAGTAAGGTATTTGAGACGAGGTGGAAGACCAAGTATGTCAGTAGTGTAAAACGCAGTATTTGGAGGGCCATGTAGAACCAATAGACCGCGGCTACAAAGTTCCTCAAGACAAGTTTTAATCTTTCTGCTACCACCAATCTTACCCGAAGGACAGTATGAAACACGGTGACCAATGAAGTCACAGGTCTTGCAAAAGCGAAAAACACCCTCGTACGAGAAACCAACCCAAACATGTTCGTTATTGTTAATAGCCAACTAACATCCTGGAATAAGTGGACGATCCAAATCAATCCACACACAAACCCGAACAAAGTTTCGTGGAGGAACCACGGAATAGAATGATTCCTCCTCACAGACATCGCCCACGTGAGAGAGCAAAAAAGCCGCAACAGATGTGTTAAGTAGCGGAATGGGAAGGTGTCTGACACGGACCCAAATGGGAACAATGTTAAAAACAACATTGTCAGAAACAGTTTCTGGAGCAACTGGGAGAAAGAAAAATATACAGCCTTCAATATTAACCATGTGACGGAGATGGAAAAAGGCAAGATCAGTAGGAGAGCAGAACTCGAAGATGTAGTACGGCTCCAGAGTTTTAATTTTGACGGAGCCCTCAAGCTTCCAATGCTCCGAGATCGCGGCTACAATTCTGGGTTCATCAAAGTAACGTTGATCCATGATTTTACACAAAAGAGCCTTCGAAAAATCTATGCCAGACAAATCAGCACGGAGATGGAGTGGTCGTGTAAGACAAACACCAGCTCGGCATGGAATGGACGAAGAAGAAGACGCCATAGAGAGATCAGGAAGTTGATATTTTTGGTTATATATATGAAAAGCTTATAAGTGAAAGTTGATATCAAAGGTAAAAAAAACAAAGAGGAAAAACAAGAGTTAGGAAGAGGAGGTGATAAACAGGGGAATAACATGTATATAAGGAGGGTAGGAGGTGCATGGAGTAGTAGTATGTGTCAACGTCGGTGAACGCATGACGACGGCCATCTAAGGCAAGCTACAAGATAGAAGGGGTAAGCCTAGGCTGGTAGTGGAGGAGATAGTGGAGGAGTTAGGCGAGGGGGAGAGGTGGTTAAGGAAACCCAATAGGTAAGGAAAACTCCAAAAAGGAGAAACTTTCAAAGAGAGAAATCGTATGAATAAATTATTAAACACCTGAAATTAATTTTGATCCATTTGGTTGAAAACAAAACACTACACATTATTGTAGGAAGCTCTGCTTAACATCACGACCTAAAATACAATCCAGGATTCCAAACAAGACTACTACACTACTACTGATCTACAATTAGTGCATTCTTATGGACCCGACAAAAACTCATCGGTATACATTATTACTTTTTTTGGCCCACTTCAAACAATAAAGATATACACAGTATTTTGTTACCATGTCTTAGGCCCTGTTCTTTCTGATTTTTTAGAGCTGAGCTGGACTGAACTGAACTGAGCTGAGCATGTATTTCATTTTTTTATTATCTAAACATTTTACTCTAAACATTAATTATTTTTATATATAAACATTTGTAGGTAAATATTATTTGGTGGATTCAGGATACCCGAATACACTTGGATATTGTCTCCTATTAGTCATCCAAACGTGAGAAACTATGTGTCTGAATATAAGCATGCACCTCCTAACGGAATATTTGAACATTTTAATTATCGACATTCATCTTTCAGGAAGACGGTTGAAATGGCGTTTGGTCAGCTGAACAGAAGGTGAAAGGTGTTAAAAAAACATGCCACAAATGACAACGAAATATCAAATGTCAATTATCGGATCCGCTTTTACACTTCATAATTTCATTCGGATGCATAAACGTACTTGGTATTCCACTTATACAACATCAAAGTATTCAAGGAAGAACAAATTCAAACATGGATGATAAAGAACGGAATAAATTCATGGACAAAGTTCAAAAAGAAATTGCAAAAAAAAGGGTGTGATATTGGTGTCCATAATGACCTCGAAAATAAAGCACATACGTCAAGATGATACGGAAGTCAATAACGAAGCAACATAGATGATGTCTTTGTTAATGTTAAAAAACTACTATAAAACCGTTGCCTAAATGGATACCATACAACGGGTCTCTTTTACCCGCTTTATACAATGGCTATCCATCTTATATTATTATATTTTATTACTTTTTTATTTGTCCAATAACTACATTTAATAATAACCAACATTCTATTATTTTTCTCATACCATCATCTTTCCCATACATCACTATTTTCCCATGCATACATTTAATTACTCGGATACATTGTTTCCAATGCATCTTCATACATGCTTGAACATTCATGAAATTAGTCATATTCTTTGTTTTTCTTCTTAAGTAAAAATAAGAACAACAATCATTCTCTCATCACGCATCTTCTTTATAATTTTTCTTTAAGTAAAAATAAGAAAAGATTAAAATATTCACTATCATGGATACTAATATCATCCCAATGTCAATGATGATAGACAATGATTCATCTATAGTAGTCGTTTCTGATGTAAACCACGAAGATGAAGACCCTTCCAACGGTGGCACAGTTATGGGAGACGATCTCGCACACGAGAATGACTACAATAGTGACGGTTAGTAAAGTCCTTTCGTTTGTCTGCAAGCATCACTACTACAAAAATCAATATAGACATCACTTAATATACATCAGATATTTTTAAAAAACTGATGTATAACTATACATCATGTTTATATTATTAGAGGTCATGTTAAATGTTTTTCACCATTATACAACTCCTTTGTTATACTTGTTTAGAAGTGTTTGTCTTATGAAATCTCTGGTTATTTGTTTTGGTAACCATGTAATAGTTACATATAACCATGTTATAGTTATGGTGATCATGTTATAGTGTTATGAACTGTCAGATGAACTGATCATTTTTTTTGGATGTGGATTTTTCAGGTGGAGATTTATTTCGTTCATTGGCTGGGGAGACGAGTCTTCAATGTGAGACATTATATTCAATGTATTATTTGTTTTGGTGATCATGTTGTACTTACAGATGACCGTGTTATAATTACTGGTGACCATATTATATTATTATAAATTATCTGATGAACTGCCCATTTTATAAACTCTGGTAACCATGTTGTAGTTACAGATGATCATGTTATAGTTACTGGTAACCGTGTTTTATTATTATGAACTGTCTGATGAACTATACTTGTGATGTGTCTGGTTATTTGTTTCGGTGACCATGTTGTAGTTACAGATGACCATGTTATATTTATTGGTGTCCATGTTATATTATTATGAACTGTCTGGTGAACTAGGCATTTTTTGTGTGTGGATTTTTCAGGTGGAAATTTATTTCGTTCATTGGAAGGAGAGACGAGTTTTAAATGGGAGACATAATATTCTATGTACGAATCTCATGTCGATCAATGCTATTGGTTTTGGAATTACGTTGAGGACTTGTCATAGAAAAAGTCCCAAAGCTCCCACACACGTTTTGATCCGGTGAGGTGTACAACAAAAGGTAGAAGCCAAAGGAAAAAAACAGCAAACTTCTAAAAGCAAAAAAAGGACAAAAGTACAACATGAAAGGGTTGTCGTACACTTCAATCCCTCGTCTCTTATAATATGTTTTTTAATTTAATTTAATCTCGTTTGTAATAGTTTATTAGTGTTTAAGTTTTTTTGTTCCATGACATTAAACTACTGTTTGTAATTTTTTTTCTATTTCATGACATTGAACTAGTGTCCATTTGTGACCATTTTTATCATACAAAGTGACCATTTTTAAATCATTTTTCGCATTTTTTGCCAAACTGGTAAGTTCTGGCCACTTTTAACTCAGAGTAACCATTATATTATAGTTTCTGACCACTTAAAGCATTTTTGGTTAACTGCTCACTCTTTAATACTGATTGAGCATTATACTATGATATCTGACCACATAAACTATAATATGTGACCACATATACTATTATATATGACCATTATATTGATAATTTGTGACCACTTCAGTCATGTAGAGTAATATTTAATACAGAATGACCATTTTACAGTTATTGTGACCACTTTAATCATGTAATGTGACCATTTTTGTATTTTTTAACAACTAACTTTAGTGATAACAAATTAAAGTACAAAGTGATAAATTTTGTGATACAGAGTCACCATTTTAAAGCATACTTGACTCTTTTGGCAAACTATTATTACAGAGTGACCATTATACTATTATATATGACCACTTCCATCATACATGACCACCTTATAATACAGAATTACAATTCATACAACAACTTTTGTATATGAAAAAGTTAATAAACACTGCAAAATACCCCCAAAACAGATAAAATTTCCGGTGCAAGTTTGCTACCAACAAAGTAAAAACACAAGTTTTTCAAACAAAATAACAAAACACTATATCAACATCAGTCTTCTTCTCAGCCTACTTGCCCTTTATCTTTTAAAACTTGCTTCCCCTTCCAATGAACGAAGTAAATCTCCACCTGAAAAATCTATCCACAAAAAATGCTTAATTCATCAGATAGTTCATAATAATATAATATGGTCACCTGTAAATATAACATGGTCATCTGTAACTACAACATGGTCCCCAAATGGTTTCGCATAAACATAAAATATTCATTGTTTTTCAATTAAAAAATAAGAACAAATAAAATGGCCTCTAACACAGTTCTGAACAGATAAAATGGTCCCCAATACCCAAAACTGGTTACTATATTCAACATCTAATATAAAATGGTCTCAATTGCTCAAAACAAGGTAACTTATCTGGAATACGCATAACATGTTCACTATTTTTAACAGTTCAACATTTTCACCAGTAAGAGCATAAATTAACACCATTTTCCAATTAAATCAACATTGAGTATAACAAAGACGATATCTAATTCACACAACATGCAAAATGATATCTAATTCACACAAAATGGTCATAATATAGTAAGAAATAAAATTACCACTTTTTGTAAAATATCAGGAAAATGGATTAAAATCTGGATTTAAAAAACTGGATTAAAAAAACCTCGACAAAATGGATTAACAAAAATTTACAGGACCCAGTTTCTGATAAAAATTAAACATACACATACCTTCACTTACTGTTCTTTTTCTTGCTACGGTCTTTCTCCTCATTTCTTCTTCAATAATCTTGAAATAATTGTGGAAGAATAAAATAGAAACAAAAAATTGGGGAAGAAATGAAATAACTGTGTATATGGAATGCAATAGGAGAGTAGGTGAAAAATTTCTCTGAAGAAGTGAATGTTAATGGTACATGGAATAGTGAAAGGAGGAAAACGAATGGGGAATGAGGAAACAATATGGGGAAGACAAATCTAATTTTCTTGAAGTGCCTTGGAATTTTCGAAATCTGTCAATTAGTGTACACAAGTACCTATTGCAATATTAATTCGTCTGACCCATTTAACATATTCATTTTGTAAAATGGGTTAAAGGGACTCGTCTCACAATATCCATATGTGAGACGGTTGTATAGGATTATTACTGTTGTTAATGATATCTATATTTTTAAGATTATGAATTTCGATTGTGTTAACAAATATAATTATTTGAATGTTATCAAATTTTACTTCTCAATTACATTTTCTATACTCTCATGTTTAGCAATAATAATAATAATAATAATTATTATTATTATTATAAACAATAAAAATATATATAAAAAATAATAATAAAAAAATAATAAGAAGAAGAAATAATAAAAACAACAACAAAAACAACAATAATAATATGATTCAGATGGCTTTCTTGGACTTTTATAAGTCTCTTTTGGGGGCTGAGGACCAAGTCACTTCTGTAAACCATCAAGTGGTCCAGAAAGGGAAGGTTTGTACAGCTGAGCACCATCAACAGTTGTTAAGACCTGTATCAAATGAAGAAATTAAAAAAGTTTTGTTTGAGATTCCTGGGCATAAGGCAGCTGGTCCAAATGGATATTCAAGTGCGTTCTTTAAGGATGCCTGGGAGATTGTGGGTTCCAGTGTGTGTGAGGCCATTAAGGATTTCTTCCAACATGGAAAGTTACTTAAACAGCTGAACCATACTCTGATCACACTCATCCCAAAGTGTGATATGCCTCAAAATGTAACTCAGTTTAGACCCATTTCTTGTTGCAACGTGGTTTATAAATGCATTTCCAAGTTAACCTGTAGTAGGATGGCTGGGGTGTTGGCTGATATTATCAGTGAAAACCAGGGTGGATTTATCAAGGGACGAAGCATTGTAGAAAATATATTGATTTGTCAAGACATCATCCGTTTATATAAAAGGAAGACAGTTACACCAAGGTTCTTACTGAATGTGGATTTGAAAAAAGCTTATGACTCAGTTAACTGGTCATTTTGCAGGAGATGCTCCTAGCTCTGAAGTTCCCTGTGACTTTTACTTGGTTGATAATGGAGTGTGTGAGGACTCCTACTTACGCCTTAGTGGTGAATGGGGATAGTTTTGGGTTTTTTCATGGGAAGAAAGGTTTGAGGCAGGGGGACCCCATGTCCCCATTATTGTTCACTGTTGCCATGGAATACTTGAGTAGAGTGCTTGCATTTGTGACAGAAGAAGTGCCTTTTAATTTTCATCCCTTATGCAGGCCTATGAAGTTAACGCACTTGATGTTTGCGGATGACCTTTTGCTTTTTAGTAAAGGGGATATCCGGTCTATATGATTGTCATTCTGAGAGCCTTCTCAACGTTTTCTTATGCCTCAGGACTGAAAATGAATACTTTGAAGACCAATGCTTATTTTAATGGGGTTGATAGAGCGGCTAAAGAGGACATACTTCAACTAACTGGTTTCAGAGAAGGCAGTTTCCCATTTCAGTACCTCGGGGTGCATATAACTGCTGGAAGGATGACTAAGAAGGAGGGTCAGGTTATGGTTGAGAAGGTTATGCAGAGAATTAGATAGTTTGGCAATGGTTGAGAAGGTTATGCAGAGAATTAGATAGTTAGTGCTAGTCAATACTGTATTGTCCTCTTTGTATATGTATTGGGCTAGCATTTTCATTATTCCAAAAAATGTTTTGAAGAGAGTCAATGCAATCTGCCGTAACTATCTTTGGGATGGTAAGGTAGATATGATGAGGATACCAATGGTGAGTTGGGACAAAATTTGCTCTCCTAAAAAAGACGGTGGGTTGGGTGTTAGAGATAACATTGCTTGAAATGTGGCTGCAATGGGAAAGTTGGTGTGGTGGATTTATTGTAACCCGGAGAAGTTGTGGGTAAGATGGGTGAACCATGTGTATATGAAAGGTGTTCCTTGGTCTCAGTATTGTCTAATAGTGAGATGAGTTGGGGCTGGAAGGCAGTGTGTAAGACAAGGGATAAGATGATGGCTGGTTATAACAATGGTCAGTGGATAATTGGACAACATGGGTACACTGTGAGTAGTGGCTATAATTTGATTAGAGTAGAGTTCCCAGAAGTCCCATGGCATAAATATGTGTGGAGTGCTTGGAATATACCTAAACATAGCTTTGTTGGCTGGTTGATTGCTAGAGAAGCACTGAATGTTAAAGCAAAGTTGTATAGTTTGGGTATTTGTGTGGATGATAAGTGTTGTTTATGTGGAGTAGGAGTGGAGACTCATGAGCACTTGTTTAATCAGTGTCCTTATAGTAGGCAAATTTTAGAAGGAGTTGCGCGGATGTGTAGAATCAGGCTGGCCCCTGATCAAATTATGGCGAATGTTTGGAAGTTGCAGCAGAACAGAGTGCGGAGAACAGTGGTATTGTGTTGTTTCATGGCAGCCCTTTATCACATATGGCATATGAGGAATGTGGCTCGAATTGATGATAAATTAATGAGACATGAATTCGTTATAGAGCAAATTCGGAAAGAGATGCAAAATAGAGTTGTAAATAGGCTGAAAGATGTACATGATAGGAGCTTTTTGATATGGTTTCATAGCATATAGCTTAAGTCTTGGAGAATAGGAGTATGTCGGAAATTGTCCATAGCTTGTAATAGCTTGTTTTGTTCTTAATGAAAGCTTACATTTCACTACAAAAAAAAACAATAATAATAATCATAATAATAATTATTAATTAATAATAATAAATAGAATAAAAAATAAATAAATATAATAATAATAATAATAACAAAAAACAATAACAACAACAACAACAACAACAACAATAATAATAATAATAATAATGTGTGATGTACTTAATAAAGTCGAGCTGAGCTGAACTGAACTGAAATGAATTAAATGAAGCTGAGCTGAACTGAACTGAACTGAGCTAAACTGAACTGAACTGAATGAAGCTGAGCTAAAATGAACTGAGCTAATATGAACTGAACTGAAAGGAGCTGAGCTAAACTGAAAGGAGCTGAAAATAAGTTAGAAAGAACAGAGACTTAGTCTAGTGCTTATGACGGAGCTATTGTGGACAACAGATCCCCACGATCGAATCTCACTCCCCTATAGTAATGTGACTAACTGCACGCTAGTTAAACCAAAGAAAACAATAGAATTCCTAATGATGAATTGAGAAGGGAAATATTTACCTTATTGAGAGTAACACTGATGCCTGTCGTTGTCACCTAGCGGTAAATAGGGTCGATTCCTCGGGAGGCGAACTGTCAACTATCACTCTTTAACTATTGGTCACAATTGGGGGTTTGAAAATTGTTATCTAAACTACGAGATGTGAGATATGAAAAAGAATAAGAAAATGATAGCAAGTACGAAATGATACGAATTAAATCAAGGGAAGAGAAAATATGTTGGGAACTCGGGTCATTGTGTCTTATGCATTATCGGTATAATTGGGTTGGTCAGTTTATTGGTAGGAAAGGCTGAGTCATTACAGTCACGTCTCAAACCCGACTATACCTTCCGGTTTTAAGTCGCCCTAAAGTCGTTTTTGCTTAACTTCCGCTCTCACAAAAACTAATTAAAATAATTAAGCAAGTCTTACCCTTCCAACCTTCCGGTCTAGGTCGGGATTTAACTAAACGTAAGGTATCATGCGTGCACTCACTAAACCAAACACAAATCATATTGCTTAACGATAACTCCTACCATAAACTACCCATCCCGACTACCACCTATCATGCATTAGACACAAGTTCCCTCATCCCGGCATATTAAACGATTTAGCTACTCATGACGATATTAATAACGATTACGACTACCAAACCTATACTAACATGTGACATGACGATAAGTGAATAAAATTAGAATATGAAAACAGTGACATGGGAAACGAGTAAGGCGAGAAAACAGTGAGCAATAAGGGCACGATTTTCGAGGCTTGTGAACGGAAACAAAGGCGCGGAAACAAGCAATAAAACCGAAGCAAAAATGGATTTCAAACAGAGTAACTATGTAATAATACTAGATAATATCATAAATGATTTAAGGGAAGGGATCAGAAACAGAAGCAATAAGCGATGAACATGGACGAAAATAAACGAGAAACAGACGATGGAACGAAGTATGAAAACAGAGTACGAAGCAAACAAAACCGATACAAACGAAAACGAAAAATAGCAAAACAGGAGATACAGATTAAGAATAATAAAAAAAAACAGTAGAAAGACAATAAGAAAGAAAGATTACGATTAAGAATCCGGCTAGAATAAGAGTATACAATCCTTGAGTTTAAAGAAGAAAAACTAAAATTATTGAGTAGAGAAAGTGTGACGGCTGACAAGAAGAGTTCTGAAAAATAAAGGTGAACAGTAGAAAAATGATTGATAACCTAATGAACTCATAAGGAGTTCTTAAATAGAGAACACAAATAAAAACTGCTGTAAATGTTACGAGAAAACGAAGAGCCAGCAACAATTCTCTCGATCGAGAGAAAATGCTTCTCGATCGATAGAAACTTCATCAAAACTGGTCGATCGAGGAAGTCATAGTTCTCGATCGACTTCTTCTTCGGCAAAACCTCTCGATCGATCAACCAAGCTATCGATCGAGCACTTGGAACCTTAATTCTTCTCGATCGAGCACATGACAACTCGTTCAAGGTCTTTTTTTACTCGACAAGGTCTTCGATGGGCCTAAATTGGTCGATTGCCTTGACTTTCTCCTTGGGTGGTTGATTATACTCCTCACGCTTCTCTATGAATGCACAACCAACCTTGTTTCTTCCTTCATGTACCAAAAAGCAACACTTGAGGTAGAAAAATCTCGGTTTCTGCTACAATTCGGTCTATATCTGCAAAACAGCAATACAAACACAAAGTAGCATATACGGGGTATAAAGTGATAATAAATCACCTATTTGGATGGAAATGTGTGCCAAAATAGGACTAAAAAGTCTATAACAAATGCACACATCAAACACTATGCAAAATATTGTCGTATAAGTTGGATGATGCTCGTAAAATTTAAAGGATAATTTGTGAGAAACTACCTTACATTTATGTCCATTTGTGAACAACTACCTTACTTTTTTTTTGTTAACAAATACCTTTTATTTTAATCTTTTATTAAAAACAACCAAAAAAATGTTTTGAGGCCAATTTCTATTTATTATTGATTGGTTTATGCATTTCTGATACATATTGTTCTACTCATCGCAGTATGATGCCGCAATACTTCATACTTCATTTGCAGCAGCCATAGTAACTTAATTCCTATGCTTGATATTGTAATACCCCGTATTTTATAGTTATAATAATACGTTGTTTTATATTATAATACGTTGTTTTATGTTTATACAATATTTGATATTTACGATATGTGGTCGCTAATTTTTATGTTTCGACATTTGGACGATAATTATTAGTATTCATATTTAAATAAATATTTTTATTCATCTAATATAAGTACTTTTATATTTATATTAATTTATATTTCAATAATTACTTTTATACTTAATTTATATTTCTAATTATGTTTATACTTATATTTAAATCATATTATGATACGTATACGATAGTTATTAATGTAATTGTTTAATTAAACCATATTACGCTATACGTGACAAGTTCGTTAAATTAGTTAATATTTATTTGACGGTATTGGGAAATAGGAATAGACAATGTATATGGTTGGACCGAGTATTTTACGAGGTCAAGCATTAGACTTTATGAGACTCAAAGTGACAGTTTTCGATGTTTGATTTCGAGCATATACGAGACTTAGAAACCAACAATATACGTTGGATCAAAATATTTACCATTTACTCTATCAAAACAAATGTAAAGTGTCATCCTTATCACTAACCACCATTATTATCATTATCAATGCAGTATAACTCACAAGCCCTTATCGCTACATACAATTAGAAATTCAAGCGTTTCTGACTTTTTCTGTTGTATCACACATCTACACCGTATCTCTGATATCATTACAATCATCAACGACAATAACTACACCGCTTCTGTTCATCATCAATTGAATATCTACAAAATGAACCCAATATTCAAAGCCTTGTTATCGGTTATTCTATTGCCATTAATGATGCTGAATTTCCAGGTTTTTCTTCATTAATATTCTGTATTGATTATTTGTTTGAATTCCAAAATTTGATTAATGAGGTTCTATCGTTGGGGTAATTGATTTGAACTAATGCAAGGTTAGTGATGAGTAACGTGTAGCAGTTTCGCAATAACAATGTCGGGGTTGGCTGGGCAGGTAGTAGGATAGTAGGTTGATGACACGGTGGTCCTGGTTTGAGGCTGACCACCTGGATTCATTGGGGATGGCGAACGATGGCGAGGAGCGGTCACCACAGTAGACGGTAGCAGAACTTAGCGAGAACTGGGGAAAGCGGGGGTGGTGAAGGCGTGAGTTTGAGAGTGTGTTCCTCGTGGTGGGGACCACGAGGAGGGTGGTGGAAAGGCTTTTCTGGGGAGTAGTGGTTCTGGGTAAGTGGTTGGAGTGGTGGTTACGGTGGTTGGTGTGGTGGTGCTGGCGTGAGAAACTACAGGTACACTCTGTTATAGTGTGTTGTGCAGGCGTTTTGGGTCAAGTTTTATCGTGGTTGTGAGGCCTGGAAATGGCGGCCATAATGGGGACTTTGTGGGCGGTAGGGAAGATGGGAGGATAGAGCCCTTGTCGGTGGCCAAGGGTGGCATGCATGGTGGTGGAAAGGCCGTGAAGTGGTGATGCGTGTAAGTAGTATGTTTAAGTAGAAGGTCTGTTTTGTCGTGGTTATATGGATGGGTTTTACATAGTTGGCAATGGGTGTGGGTATTAGTGTACAGGTTGGGTGTTTTGTTATACATTAATCCTTATTAGTAAACTTTCATTAGTTAATTATTATTAGTTATTTGTTATTAGTTAGTACAAGTTATTAATTAATTAGTATATTATAATCTGTTGTGTAATTGTATGAGTAAGTAATTACATACATTATATTTGTTAGGAGCTAATTATGTGGAGGAATGATTCAAATTGGATTTTAGCTGCGTAACTGGATTGCTTGCTTTACGAGGTAGGATAATTTAATATGTCTTCTTGTTTGTTATTCTGTGTGGGTGCTATTGGATGATTTCTAATGTGAGTTATGGCATATTGAAATATTACATTCATCAGTCTGGCATATGCATTATTATTATTTGATTATGAATCGAGTTACGAAATAGCATGCACAGTTGCATTCATTTATTGTTATCGGCTAGTTGAGAATTGAGTTACGAAATAGCATGCACGGTTGTATTCATTGGCATGGCATATGCATCGGTATATAGGTTTAACGTGGGCAGACATAATGGTAAGAGCCTTCGGGTGATGTATAAATAACTTACCGGCAGACACCATTTTATACCTTCGTGGTGGTGTAGTTCAGCTGTTAAGCTGGTTTCTCGATGACGATCGAGGCAGACCCGGCCAGGAGGAGGCGGGTGGAAGTTTGGGGGTTGAGCTCAGAAAAGGCCATGGCATTGCATTTTCATTTGCATACTCATTCATTGTATATTTATTGGTTTGATTTTTATCCTACTCAACCACGAGGTTGACCGTGTATTCGTTTAACACCTGTGATGATCCATAATGGGGAGCAGATTTGATAGGAAAGAAGAATATATAGGAGCATGGGATGGCTTGAGCACTCGGATGGACCGACTTAGAATTAGGCCACATACTTAGAAGTCATCAGTTGTACTTTCTTTTCTGCCGCTTAGTAATTATAATATCAAAAGTTTAAATTTAACCAGTTTTATGTAAAGTACTTTGGTTTGTTTTACTTTGTTATTACTACCTTGGTCATTCCGAGATGGTAACAGCTCTATTTATTTGAGAATGTCTTGCTAAAGGCTCTTAAATAAATGGGGGTGTTACAAAGTGATATCAGAGCGAATGATCCTCAGGCCTAAACCAAATGAATAATAATGAACATAGGAAGAGTCTAATAAAATGAACCCCGAGAAGGAAGCTGTAACAACCCAAGAATATGAGAGAAAAGTTGTCCCACATCGGTAGAATGTGAGGCTTGTGATATGTTTACAATAATTTCCACCCACCACTTAGTAACAAGGCCTTGTGCTTTTGGGCTTAAGTGAGGACAAATAATGGGCCCAAAGGCATACCTCCCATCTTATTGGGGTTGTGTTACAACCGTGGTGGGTCGGGCTGTTACAAATGGTATCAGAGCGACCTACGACCGTGTGAGCCTGTGGTCGGGAGTACCCGGGTCACACACCTAGCAGGGGAGGATTCTGGCCCTAGTTGCGGTCTGGTTTAACGGACACAACGAGGACGTTGTGTTCTTTAAGTGGGGGAGTTTGTAACACCCCAAGAATATGAGAGGAAGTTCTCCCACATCGGTAGAATGTGAGGCTTGTGATATGTTTATAATAATTTCCACCCACCACTTAGTAACAAGGCCTTGTACTTTTGGGCTTAAGTGAGGACAAATAATGGGCCCAAAGGCATACCTCCCATCTTATTGGGGTTGTGTTATTTGTAACAGCCCGACCCACCACGGTTGTAACACAACCCCAATAAGATGGGAGATATTGACTTTTGCGACGGAAATTCCGTCGCAAAGAGGTTGACCAAACTTGACCAAAATATGGTCCAGGTCAAACTATGACCAGATTTGCGACAAAAATTCTGTCGCAAAAGTCAATATTTGCGACGGAATTTCCGTCGCAAATCTGGTCAAAGTTTGACCTGGACCATATTTGCGACGGAAATTCCGTCGCAAATTTCCGTCCCAAAATGGTTTTATACAGACCCCGCGGGTCTCCTTTTTTCCCCAAATCAATTTCAATTTTTTTCTCTTAAAACCTAATCGGCGATTTTTGAGCGACAACAACCCACCCCACCCCACCTCACCACCCCCGACGCCGCCGCCCCTGACACCGCAGGCCACCACACCGCCGCCTTCCTTCCTTCCTCCCTCCTTCTCCTTCCTTCCTTCCTCCTCCTTCCTCTCATTCTCCTTTCTTCTCCCTGCCACCTCACCACCGCCGCCACCACACCGCTGCCACCTTGCCGCCGCCACTTACTTCTTCATTCTCCATTTCTCTTAATGTATGTTTACTAACTTTCGTTATTTATGTACCGTCTTAATTAGTTATTTTTAGTCCGTCGCAAAATTCCGTCGCAAATTCCGTATTATTGTTTTTTATTGTTATTAAGAATAGTTAGTTTAGTTTAATTGTTATTTGATTAGTTTAGTTAGTATTGTTAGGTGATTAGTGATATTAGGTTAGTAGCTAATTTCGTCCCAAATCCGTCGCATATTGTTGTTAAGATGTTTAGGACGATTGATTTTTGATATAAAATTTGCATTGTTGTTGATTGTTAGTGTTGTTGATTTGTTTAGAATATTCTTGAATAGTACCCGTTCAATAATTACACATTAGGTGTAATTGTTGAATAGTCCCTGTTTTGGGACTGTCTTTGAATCTTTCATGCCATTTAGGTAGTAAACACTCTTATATTTTCTTGATTGTAATGAAACAAAAATTGGGCAACACTTCCTTATTGTTCTCCAAATACATTCTATATAATTTATTTGGAGAACAATAGGGAAGTGCTGCCCAATTTTTGTCTCATTACAATCAAGAAAATATAAGAGTGTTTACTAATGGTATGAAAGATTCAAAGATGGGTTTAGGCTGGAGAGATAAGGACCCCAGACCAATATATGTAAATTGTTTTTTTTGCAGGTTGGTGTTGGTGTTGGTGTTGGTGTTGGTGTACATGTTGGTGTTGGTGTTGGTAGTTGTTGTTGTTGTTGTTGTTGTCGTTGTTAATTTGTTGTTTACTAGTTGTTGTTGTTAGTTGTTGTTATATATATGTAGTAGTTGTTATTTAATTGTTGTTGTTAATTAGTTGTTGTTGTTGTTGTTGTCGTTGTTAATTAGTTGTTAACTAGTTGTTGTTATATATATGTAGTTGTTGTTATGTAGTTGTTGTTGTTAATTAGTTGTTGTTTGTTTGTTAAAATATGTAGATTTACTATGAAGAGATTAGAAAGAAAATGGATGTATGAAAGGTTGGATTCTAGGAAAAAAAATAAGGCAGGATTTCGTAATTGGTGTTAATGAATTCATTAACTATATTAAGCAACAAGACGAATTCGTTAGAAATAGAGAAATTAGGTGTCCATGTTCTAAGTGCAAGAATACAAAGTATTTAGTTGAACAAGAAGTACGGAAACACCTTGGTTTGAGAGGGTTTTGTGATAACTATTACGATTGGGTGTGTCACGGAGAGAAATTCTCCGTTGAGGAAGAGGGAAGCTCATCAATGCACTCCGACAATCCTTATAGGGATATGGTAGAAGATGCGTTACGCGATAGCATTGATCAAATGTAATTGGCTAGATAACTCCGAAAGAGACATGCAAGTACATAAGGAATATAAGCTTGTGGATGTTAACCGGAGTAGAAAATTTGCAAAGTACGACCCATTTGTGTTGGCATATCAAGTGGAACAAGTTTACTATAGTCCTTATCCAGGTATAAAAAAGGATCAAAGTCAATGGTCAGCGGTATTCAAAACCAAGGCTAGATCACATGTCGATGCCCCCGTTGATGAATCTTTCTTTCAAGAAAATGTTACTAATGGTGAAACAATACTGTCACCAATTGAATTAGAAGAAGAAAATGAAGATGAAATTGTGGAGGAACCAGAATACATACGAATTGTGGCAGAGGAGCAACGTGAGGATGAGGATGATGAGGATGAGGATGAGGATGAGGATGAGGTTGAGGATGAGGATGAGTACGAGGATGAGGATGAAGATGAAGATATTAT
This sequence comes from Silene conica, assembly GCA_029255685.2. NCBI lineage: Eukaryota > Viridiplantae > Streptophyta > Magnoliopsida > Caryophyllales > Caryophyllaceae > Silene > Silene conica. Next base: position 59,857,386 of record CM055315.2, read on the forward strand.
AGATTCTCTTTGTAAGGATGTAGGAATAAATTGTTCAAGTGATGATGATGATTAGGACTGCTATCTATTAGATTTGATAATCTTGTATTTGTTGAAATTATTGTAGATGCCGTATGGCTTAATGTCAATGAAATCATCCTATTTCATTTATTATTCAAGTTTTTAATTACGTAAAGCATTTCTTTCTAATTGTTGCTATATTAGTTTGATAATATGCCGGGCGGAAGACGACGAGGTACTGGTAGTCGTCAGCCTCAGGGAGGACGATCGGGAGCTACTCATGATGAGGACGAGATTGTTCCTCCTGAGCCTCAGCCGCCTACACATCGAGTACACCTCGATCCGACTGATTACGATGGCGGCAAGTGGTAAGTATCTCATTTGTTTACTTATTGATTGTATATATATATATTGATTATAATATGATTACTTGTTCACTATTTTATTTTCAAATTTAACTCTTTTCAGGTTCAGTGACAAAGAGGTTTCCGATCTCGTGACCTTGACCATTATTTCCAACTACAAGGAGTTTGCGCCCAACTGGTCACTTGCGTCGGATGCCATCAAGGACGAGTGGTGGAATTGATTTGAGGTATTTATTAACTGTTACCTATTTCTGTTTTATTATTTATTACCTATTTTTTGTTTCATTATTTTTTAACTATATTTTTTTTTTAAACAGCAACATGTTACCTTTCATGCTCGTGATAGAGAAGCGGTTAAGACGGCGTGGGCCAACATGATGAAAGACCGCCTACGCAAAAAAATCCACCACGCTTTAAACAAAATTGCGGAGCAAAGGCCGTCTTGGATACCGGCCGATATTTTCGAACAACTTAAGGTTAGAAAGACTGATCCAAACTTTCAAGACAAATCTTCGAAAAACAAAACCAACCGGATGTCAGGAAGTACCAAAAAAGGCAAGGCCTTAGGTACTCACATTATGGGTCGTAAAAACACCCTACAGATGATGGATGAAATGGTAATTTCTTAGTTTTTACTTCACTTTTTCTTGTCTTGAATAATTTTTAAACAATTCGCAAACTTTGACAATCTTGAGTGTTTTTTTTAACAAGTGCCGTTCGATTTAAATTGCAGGCTGGACAAGATGGGAGGGATGTACCATCCGCCTTGAAGTTGTTGGAGAAGACAAAAAAGCATGCCAAGAAGGGATGGCTATCAACGAAACCCAAAGAACTCTTTGTAAGTTAACAGAAACTTTTCTTTATGTTTTAGTAATTTGGTTTACTAATTAATTAACGTATACTAATCACACTTTATTTTTGTTTTGTAGGAAAAAGTTTTTTCAAGAAAGTCAAAAATGATAAGTGAAGGGGTCCCGGAGCAAGATATCGACGACAACGAGATCTACTTCGAAGAAGTAGGCGGTTTTAACAAGAAAGGGTTGATACTGGGTATGGGAAATGCAGCACCAGTTATTTACGAACGTCGTCGTCACTCAAGCGTTGGGAACCCATCATCATACACCCCAGGTTTGTATTTTATAGTATATTAAAAATTAAGACTAACCAATTATTTAATCGTTTACTAAATGAATATAATATCATGTTTGACTATTAATTGCAGGTATCGTCGGCAGAGTTCTTCGAGAGAATGCTCAGCTAAGAGAACGTGATCTCGAGACATCTCAAAGGCTGAAGGCAATAGAAGAGTTCTTAAGTCAGCGGGGGGAGTTCACTACTCAAAGCTGCAACACAGGAGGCTTTTCTCAGCCGAGACGCGACTTCGATGATGATGGCGGCGACAATGCTAGGTCGGCCAGCCATTTTGCCACCCCACAGCCCACTGACACCACTGTTAGATAGGTTTTATTAGGTTGTTTAGTTGGTGTACCGCGGATTATGTTTAGTTTTTAGTTGGATGATCATTTGTAAAACCTTCATTTTAGTTATGTCTCAATTTGCGACGGAATTCCGTCGCAAATGTTAAAGTCAGTCAACATTTGCGACGGAATTTCCGTCGCAAATTTCCTCTTTTGCGACGGAATTTACGTCGCAAATGTTGACTGACTTTGACTTTTAGTCAAGGTCAGTCAATATTTGCGACGGAAATTCCGTCGCAAAAGAGGACATTTGCGACGGAATTTCCGTCGCAAATGTTGACTGACCTTGACCAGATGGTCAAAGACAATCCGTCGCAATGCTTGGTCAATCTGTCGCAAAATTTTTGCGACGGAAAAATCCGTCCCAAAATAACTTTTTGCGACAAAAATAAGGGACAGACACAGTCCGTCGCAAATCCATCGCAAATGATGGTTTTGCGACGGATTTCACCCTTTTTGCGACGGACCATTCCGTCGCAAATAGCGCATTGTTTTGTAGTGGGGGTCGTATTAGTGGTGGTTCTGGTTGTTGTCGAGTGCGAGTGTTGGCTGCGGGGTTCGGCAGTAGACAGGTCACGGTAGTCGGGTGGCTAACCGGGCTTGGTTACGGCTTTGGTGGGACACGCGTGTTGAGGAGAGTACGGTTGGTGGTGGTTACGGCAATGGTGGTGTCGGCAGTAGTCGGGTGGTTGGTTTTCGCGGTTGGGTGAAGAGTCGTAGGGAGGGGGGACGTATATGTGTATGGTGCGTATATTATTATTAGTATTATTAAATTATTATTATTATTATTATTAAATTATTATTATTATTATTATTATTATTATTATTATTCTCATCATTTTTGTTAGTACTAATTATTATTATTATCTTTGTTAGTGTTGATATTGTTATTACCATGTTTATTGTTTAGTATTCGTTAGTAAAGCGTGTCACCACCACTTTTGGTTACGGTTTTGTGTTAACCTAAGTTATGAGTCGGGAAAGCTAGTGAGTCATAATAATTTCTACTTTGGGAAAGTTTCTATTCTTGGAAGCTTTCCATTTATAGTAAATTCTATTTATTAATCCATTCCATAAAATATGTTAGGTGACGGTTTTCGCGTGGAATACTTCTAGCAGGCTTGTGGTTGAATATTCTCCTGCAATTTGAGGTAGGGGAATTACTGTGATTATAGTGTTGAACATGCTGTTAATATTTGGTGATTTCCATGTTTATCTTATGCTATAATATGACTGTTATATGAGCTATTCAATTATATCTTTTTGTGATACGTTGTGATCGGTGCGGAGTTTATTTGGCGTTGGATCGGTGCGGAGTTTATTTGGCGTTGGATTGGTGCAGAGTTTATTTGGCATTGGATCGGTGCGGAGTTTATTTGGCGTTGGATCGGTGCGGAGTTTATTTGGCGTTGGATCGGTGCGGAGTTAATGGCCTTGGGAGCGGTGCGGAGTTATTGGCCTTGTGATCGGTGCGGAGAAGGGATGATTGAATCCTTACATATGTATGATATTGTTTGTTTATATTTTCCTCTACTCAACCTCGTGGTTAACCCTGTGTATTCGTGATCACCTGTGATGAACCAATTTATTGGGGAGCAGATTGACAGGTGTTGAGACTATGGGAGCTAAGGGAAGGGAGAAGCTCGGATCCGGACCAGTCTAGAGTCTAGATCACCATAGTAGTCTTTTCATGAGTTGTACTTTAGTTTTTACAAGACAGTTTTATAAGTTGGTTGTATGAACTCGTTCTTTGAGTTTAACCTTATTTAATTAAAGTACTGTTTATCTTTCCTTTGTATCTACTGCATCGGGAAACCGAGATGGTAACACCCTTATTTATCTGGGGAGTCCTAGTACAGGCCCTTATATAAATGGGGGTGTTACACTTTCAGTCCAAACTATTTACGAAACTGACTAAAGAGTCATCCAATGCCTTGGATGAAAAAAACCAAAGTCAAGTACTATAATCATCACTATCATCATACACATCTGACACTGTACCAACTCAAGGCAAGCAGATATAAAACAGCAAGTATAAAGGTTCAGAGGCGACATCTTAACGCATAACCTAGATACTAAATCAATCAACAAGTATAAAGGTTCAAAGGCGACATCTTAACGCATAACCTAGATACCAAATTCACAATCTCAAGCAAGGACTCAGGGGCGAAAACTCAACGCATGGACCGGCTATCAATAAGACACGAGACTCAGAGGCGAAAACTCAACGTATAGACTAGCACCCAATTCACAATCAAAGTAAGGAACTCAGAGGGGAAAACTCAACGCATGTTCCCCTACTACATCACAAGACACTAGACTCAGAGGCGAAAACTCAACGCATGGACTAGCATCAAACACCTGCACTCCGGGTAAGGTATGACAACCTGACTGCCCCGTTGTGCAGTTGCTCTACTCGTCAGACTCAGAGGCCAGCTTAAGGCATGTCCTGACGTGATCACTCAAACATGTATGGGCTCAGAGGCGACATCTCAACGCATACCCAGACACGACAACCAAACATGTATGGAGCTCAGAGGCGACATCTCAACGCAAACCTCCATGCACGACAAACAAACACATATAGGGCTCGGAGGCGACACCTCAACGCATACGCCTATATATGACAACCAATCTAGGTACTAAGTTCAGAGGCGACATCTTAACGCATAACTTAATACGTATCACTATAAGCATTCAACTTAATAACTAAATCTTAGTTCATATCTCTTATGTTTCTAAACAACACTTAATTGACCCCGGGAACTAAGTTGAGGGAGAGCCGGTTTTCCTTTCGGTTACCTGACCGGGGGGGTCTCTATCCTCTCTCCATTCCCGAACCCAATATAGTGTCGCCCATCCTCCGGGGACCTCAAATACACATAAAAGGTACACGGAACGAATGTAACACCCCCATTTATTTAAGGGCCTGTACTAGGACTCCCCACAAAAATAAGGATGTTACCATCTCGGTTTCCCGAGGTAGTAGATACAAAGGAAAGAACATAGTATTTTATTATATATGTTAAACTGGAAAGCAAGTTCTTACGACTGTCTTGAAAACTATAGTGATCTAGACTCTAGTCTAGATCACTATAGTCTGGTTCAACTCATAACAGAAGACTATAGTGATCTAGACTCTAGTCTGGTCCAGATCCAAGCTCTCCCTTCCCTTAGCTCCTACAGTCTCAAGCACCTGTCAATCTGCTCCCCAATAAATTGGTTCATCACAGGTGATCACGAATACACAGGGTCAACCACGAGGTTGAGTAGAAGAAAAGTAAACAACCAAACATTACTATAAGTAGAAAGTCAAACATCTCCACTCCGAATCACAAGACCCATTATCTCCGCACCGAATCACAAGCCCCATTATCTCCGCACCAATCACAAGACCCATTAACTCCGCACCAATCACAAGACCCATTAACTCCGCACCAATCACAAGACCCATTATTCATCACCTCGAATCATATCACAGAATATAAAGTCAAATAAAGCAATATATCATTCATTCAATAATAATATGAACATTGTTATCAACGATCAAATAACTCATCATCAGGCATACGGTATTCCCCTACCTCGAATTGCAGAAGCGCAGAAAAATCCAAAGCTCGCTAGATATGTTCCACGCGAAAACCGCTACCTAAACATGTATTCGTAACGAATTAATAACTTCCAAAACCCCATAAACAACCCATACTTACTATAAATAGAAACCTTCCTTAAGTGGAAAGTTTCCAAAAATAGAAACCTTCCCAAAATAGAGACTCTCATGACTCACTAATTCCCGACTCATATTTTTAATTAACACGAAGCAATAACCAAAACAACAATAATAATTAGTATTAAACAATAATAATTTAACCAATTATAACATTAATATTAAGAGTGATATTACTAATAAGAATATTGATAATAATAATAATAACAATAAATGATAATAATAATAAGGAATAATAATAATAATAATAATAATAATAATAATAATAAACACCAACAACCACCAAAAACCCGACACACACAACCCGCGACTCCAAGACCTCTTCTCACCACCGCGCGCCACATCCTGACCACCAGCAACCACCGCCCATGTACCCCTGACTACCGGCTACACCCTCGACCACCAGCAACCCCTTCGTTTATTGCCGGCGAGGTGAACCAGAGCCATTTGCAGGGCCTGGTTCACGACCCCCTGTACACCACCCTCTCAACAGCCCCCACGACAACCCCTGAAACCACCAATGCCATGCCTTACGCCGACTACACTCACCACCAACACCACCATTGACATCCGATGACTACAACCACCATGGTACCACCGCATAGACCTCCCCCTAGTCGGCGGTGATACCATCCCAAACAACCCCCGACAACCAGTAAAACCAAAACTCCCTAACACTCCCTTTCAACCTCCTGACGAAACCCCCTGTTTCCACCACGACCAACCACCATTGACCCCGTGACTACCACCACACGCACAAACCAATAACCCTCTACCCAAAAACACAAAGACCTAGAACCGACAACCAAACGAACCCATAAAAAAACGAATTATAAAACAGTAACATACACAAAGTTAACGGATCTATGGTGAACATACCTGACTCTTCGCCAGAACGAACCACCCTAGTCTAGGTTTAGACCACCGTGCTGGACTCCTTCCTCCCCTCTGCTGTGTTAGCTAGGGTTGTGTATAGTTTGGTTATGAATTCTCAGTTAGGGTTAGGGTAAAACGTGCCTCAAATATGGCGGCCTGTGACTGCTGTGATTGTGAATTATCACAATGGGATGTTTGCTCTTTACTCAAATCGAGGCCCAGTATCAAGTTCCAACTGGTCACAGGTTCGAACCCCCTTAACGACATAACATGTTAACAACCTTTGGTAGCCTAGGTCCCCATTTCGAGTTCCACCAAGGCCTAATAGCCATACCGTTACACGTAATATACACTAGCTCACTATCGAATATCTACGATTAAATTACCATCGACATCAACGATAACTATATATATAATAAAAACGGAGTATTACAACGAGTCTCAAACAAAATCGATTAACCGTTTGAAAGTTACAAACTATTTAAGATAAACAAGGCTCTCAGCCGGTCAGTGGCAGGCAGTCGGCTGACCGTCTGGCAACCCAAGCTCCTTACAATTCTCAATTACGAAAACACCCTATAAGGGCCCCCAGCCGGTCGGCAGGCAGCCGGCCTACCGGCTGGCAGCCCCTCCTTCTTTACGATTCCACGAACTACACAAAGAACAAGGGTCCTCAGCCGATCGGCAGGCAGCCGGCCTACCGACTGGGGAACCCAATCCTTCAATTCTTAACATACGCAACACAACTAGGACGGACTCTCAGCCGGTCGGCAGGCAGCCGACCTACCGGATGGGCACCCTAAAAACTAAAACTTCAACTTTCGAAAAACAACCACCAAACACTCCCAGCCGGTCAACCGGCGGCCGGTCGGTCGACCGGCTCAACAAGAGAAATGGAGGTTTTTAGGAAGAGTGAAATGTTTTGTTGGTGAAGATGAATGTCGACATATGCCATGAATTGTAGGGTTTTATTGTCCTTTCCGTTTAAATGAAAATGGGTTTGAAATGTGGACGGGTTTTTATGATACGGACTTAACTTGCCAGGTTGTATTCGTCTTAAGGACTTAAGGTTCTTAAGACGGATCTTAACGATTTAATTAAAATACTTTCTCAATAAATATTAAAATATTATTTTATTCCGTAAAAAAAATTTAAAACCTTAAAAATATATTTACGAAAATACGGGATGTTACAATCACCCCAACTTCAAAAAGTTTCGTCCTCGAAACTCGAAGGCAGAAGTAAGTACTAAAACCAATTTACTTTCAAAATGTATCACGCGGGTTATGGTAAGCCAAGATTTTATTCTTCAAAAAGGCTTCAAGTAGAAATATATTCCAAGGCACAAGTCTTCGTCAATGGACGATGGGATTCTCGTTACGTATTCAAGAGTCCGACATTCCAAATCTGAGACAAGTCCCAAAATTAAATCAGCAAAAGTTCTAAATTTAGATTGATTTGGCGTTGATAAACACAGCACAGGTTATCAGACGTCTCCAATAACACCTTCCAGTGGCAATCAACGCTGAAATCCATCAAAGTTGTAAAACGTTCTGCTCTTTAAAATCAAGTTTCCTTCAAAATCGACCTTTATTTATTTTCAACAAAAGAGGGGGCGGTTCCCAAATCCTCAAAACAATTAAGGTTTTCCGAAAATCACTGCTTTCCGTGTTAACAATAGTTAACAACTTCCAAAAACAGTCACCGGGAGCGTAGAAACGATCATAGAGATTAATTTCGACACGAAGGATTGAGAGTTTCAAGTTTCACAGCTGACAGAACATACAAGGAAAGATCGAAGAAATGAATTAACCAGGTTAGGGGTCAAGGAAGACGGTAACTCTTGCCAAACATGGGTACACTAACCGCTCAATCCATAATCAAAACATTGTTACAACGATTCCTTGTATATCCCAAGAAGGGCGAGTTCAGTAACCCCTAGACTCACGATGGTTTCACGATCCCTCTCACTATCATCTCATCCACAGAACAAGGTATTCCTCAACAAGAAGGTTTCCAAAACTCCCACTGAGTTCACACTAAAATCCGTTCAACCACGATTAAGGATCTCTCACTCAAGGTGAAAGCCTAAACACATTCCTCAGAACAAGGTTTACGCACTTTCTAATTCTAAATCCGAATTCTAGCACCATAACATCGAATTCTAAAATTTAGGGTACCAGACTTTCTACACTATGACTTTTCTCAATCAGACTGGCCATAACCAAAATTACATATATCCTTTAGTCCTACGTAGTTCAATTACATCAAATTCATCCTATGGGGGTATTTCGAAATCCTAGGTTCTCCAAAGTCATCTATTACCATAAAGCGAACATTCCAAGGTGAGGTCTCACTAAAGTAACAACTTCCAAGTCAAGCAAGCCTACGACCGGTTCTCATGACTATTTCCTCAAAACGATACAGATCCTAAAGTTCCTCGAAGTCTAAATAAGTATCATTCTCTCAATGACCTATTCCTAAAGATCTTAGGCAACTAATCTCAGTTAGTTCCTTAAAGATAATTCAATCAATTCTCAGGCTATTAAACTCATATGATATATATACTATACTCGCGTTACAGTCCACCAAATAACCGTACTTAAATCAATGCGTTTCCGAACTGCATCTCCCAATAAATCATTCTATTCTCTTCTCAAGCTGGTGATGCATCCTAAATTCTCCTTTAAGTTCTTCTTTAGATAAATGCTAAGATCCAGTAAGTAACTTAAGGTCAACCACTCAGTTAATTCCACAAGTCCTCTATAAATGTTTCAATGTTCTCACACCGTTACTAATAACTCTCGTTCCTCAAGTTTAAGCGGCATTAACTTACCTCATTCACTTATCTGACAACAACGGTACCTTAAGCACATTCTTCGAAATCCCTCTCTACTCTAAGTTCCTCTAGATTCTCCGAATGGAAATTACAACTTACAATCACTCATGACTCATCAAGGTTCTCATACCTAAGTTCCATCGAAAGCCATGTATAACACTCTATTTAGCGCAATTATCCCATCGCTCACCTTTACCCTTCAAATTGGTAACACATAAACACTAGGGTCACTTAACATATCTCATAAAGCCTTATAGGTTTTCCTCAAGTAACGACACTCTCCAAAAACACGTCTATAGTTGACCTCAAGAAACTCCTAAGTCTGGCTAAGGTGAGTTACTGCGCAAGGTGTTCCAGGGAAGTAAGTTATCAGGTTGAGTCGAAAGGAAATGAAGATAGATTCCAAAGGAGATTAACAGGAATCTAAGGGAGGAGATTAAGATCTTAACGATTATGCGTACACCAGATTACAAACAAAGCAGTAGACATGCACGTACCAGTAGGTGGATCGGGGCGGACTCCAGTCTCAGCTTGAATCTGAACAGCTCTAGCTCCACTGGTCGCAGCCTCTGGGTCAATGGTGATAGCTCTGTCAATGACGATATTCCTCTCGGGGCACTCGAAGAAGCGATGCCCGGGCTTCTTGCAGGCATGGCAAAGGTAAGGGTTACCATGACAGTCAATTCCGGGATGAAGATCTTTGCGCCAATTAAAACACTTTAGGGGAGCGCCAGGTGGAAGGCTCATGCTTCGAACCTGAGAAGTCTTAGCTTTCTTGGACTTCTTCCTCTTCTGGGGATGCTTCCTCTTTCCAAGAGGAGAGGAGGCATGAGGGCTAAGAGGTCTCCCGCTTCGGCATCTATGCAAAGGCGGTGGAGGAGGAGAGAAGGCTCTAGCTCCTTCACAATAGATCTGGTAGGGGTCCTCCGCTCGTAAGACACCGTAGTAACTCTGGAAGTAAGAAGTCGGGTCACCACTGGCTACACTCCTAGTCTCAGCATTAAGCTTGCTCCGAAACAGGTAAGCTTTGTCTTCCTCTCTCTCAACTAGCTGTGGGACAAAGTGGATCAGCTCCTCAAATCGATTGGTGAAGGCTTGAACAGAAAGGGTTCCTTGGCGAAGATTCATGAACTCGGTCATCTTATCTTGGCGGATGTCCCTGTGGTAAAACCTCATGCCAAGAAGAGTCTTGCAACGACTCCAAGTGAAAGTAAGGTCACGAGTAGCAGGAGCACTGATCGTCAACCACCAACGTCTAGCCTCACGGACTAAGAACTGAGAGGCTACTCGGGTCTGATCCTCAGGTCGAACACCATAAATCATGAAGTTCCTCTCCATGTCAAAGAACCAGGCGGTGAGGGTCGCATCACTGGTCTCTCCGTCGAATGTCTTAGCTGCATTCCTCCACATATGAGTGATAATCCAAGCCAATCCTCCAGGTTGGTTACTTCCCGAGGTTTGAAGTGACGAAGAGGGCATGGACGACCTAGCTATGCAATCCTGAAGAGTTTGAATGAGGTCTTGCGTCTCAGCATTCTCGGCATCGGTCGGCTCTGTCATTCTTCAATCATAAGAGAATAAACTGTTAGACGTATTCTTAACAAGGTAAAAACAAACTACAATATAAGTCCTTAAATCTACCCCATCTCTCATTCATTATTCAATTATATGGTCAAGTTAAGGTTGGGGATCACATGAGTGCGTCGGGAGCAATAATGCTCTGATACCAACTGTAAAACCCCTTCCCGAAAGCGGAAATAAATAAACATACAAAGTACTAAAAATGCAGCGGAATTAAAACTTTTAACATACAAACATGCGAGGTGAAATAAACTGAAAACTGAAACTGGTATAAACCAAATAGATAAGTATAACAGTCTAAGTACTGAAATGGAATATGTACAACAGCCTGGGATGGAACATCCCTACAGGCACACAAAACAACTGTATCAAAACTAGAGTCTAGCTAACGTAATGGGTAAGTCATATCGATGAATAGGATCATCGCTCGCTAGCTCCATGTAAACCCTCCATCAACCATCCTGCATGTACCTACATACATGTAAACATGTACGCCACAATCAGTGGGGAGTGACTAGAGTTCTCCTAGCCACCTTTTGTAACGACACGTAACACAGAAATGCAAACAGAATACTCCAGCATATATACACATGTGAAGTATAAATCTCATCAACTGAATCTCATTCTATCATGCAATCACTAATGCACGGCTCTCAACCAACTTCGGAAACCATTTGGAAGGAGAGCCGGTTTCCGTACCGGTTGCCCGGTCGGGGGGTCTTTCAGTCCAAACTATTTACGAAACTGACTAAAGAGTCATCCAATGCCTTGGATGAACAAAACCAAAGTCAAGTACTATAATCATCACTATCATCATACACATCTGACATTGTACCAACTCAAGGCAAGCAGATATAAAACAACAAGCATAAAGGTTCAGAGGCGACATCTTAACGCATAACATAGATACTAAATCAATCAACAAGTATAAAGGTTCAAAGGCGACATCTTAACGCATAACCTAGATACCAAATTCACAATCTCAAGCAAAGACTCAGAGGCGAAAACTCAACGCATGGACCGGCTATCAATAAGACACTAGACTCAGAGGCGAAAACTCAACGTATGGACTAGCACCCAATTCACAATCAAAGTAAGGAACTCAGAGGCGAAAACTCAACGCATGTTCCCCTACTACATCACAAGACACTAGACTCAGAGGCGAAAACTCAACGCATGGACTAGCATCAAACACCTGCACTCCGGGTAAGGTATGACAACCTAACTGCCCCGTTGTGCAGTTGCTCTACTCGTCAGACTCAGAGGCCAGCTTAAGGCATGTCCTGACGCGATCACTCAAACATGTATGGGCTCATAGGCGACATCTCAACGCATACCCAGACACGACAACCAAACATGTATGGAGCTCAGAGGCGACATCTCAACGCATACCTCCATACACGACAAACAAACACATATAGGGCTCAGAGGCGACATCTCAACGCATACCCCTATATATGACAACCAATCTACGTACTAAGTTCAGAGGCGACATCTTAACGCATAACTTAATACGTATCACTATAAGCATTCAACTTAATAACTAAATCTTAGTTCATATCTCTTATGTTTCTAAACAACACTTAATTGACCCCGGGAACTAAGTTGAGGGAGAGCCGGTTTCCCTTTCGGTTACCCGACCGGGGGTCTCTATCCTCTCTCCATTCCCGAACCCAATATAGTGTCGCCCATCCTCCGGGGACCTCAAACACACATAAAAGGTACACGGAACGAATCTCAAACAAAACCGATTAACCGTTTGAAAGTTACAAACTATTTAAGATAAACAGGCCGGCTCTCAGTCGGTCAGTGGCAGGCAGCCGGCTGACCGTCTGGCAACCCAAGCTCCTTACAATTCTTCAATTACGAAAACAGCCGGTAAGGGCCTTCAGCCGGTCGGCAGGCAGCCGGCCTACCGGCTGGCAATCCCTCCTTCCCTTACGATTCCACGAACTACACAAAGAACAAGGGGCCTCAGCTGGTCGGCAGGCAGCCGGCCTACCGGCTGGCGAACCCAATCCTTCAATTCTTAACATACGCAACAGAACTAGGACGGACTCCCAGCCGGTCGGCAGGCAGCCGGCCTACCGGCTAGGCACCCTAAACACTAAAACTTCAACTTTCGAAAAACAACCAACAAACACTCCCAGCCGGTCAACCTGCGGCCGGTCGGTCAACCGGCGGCCGGTCGTCGACCGGCTCAGAACCCCTGAGCACGAAAATCGCCTTTACAGTAATTTACAAATTCCACCAAATCGACATCAAACTTTTACGATTGCTACCAACAACCAATTCCCTGCATACATAAGACTTATACCATTCATTAACAAGCATGAATTCCTAACATTTAAGCATATTAGAAACATATTTTGTATTCGTCTTAAGGATGCAATTTCTGAAAATCAACCTATAAGCATGTGAAACACAATCGAAGCATATGAACATCATACTCATGTATTCCTAGCATGATTCTAAGTCCATTCAACATAAATAACATATAAAATCAGAAACTAAAATCATCTAAACCAAGAAAAGTGCTAATATTACAAATAAGGCCGAGTTTCTCATAATTGTCACCTTTAATGCGGTTATGCTCCAATATCCTCTTCCACAATGTAATTACCAACACCAAGATCTTCTAAGTCTTCTCCTACAACCAAGAGAACGGGTTTTTAGATGCTAAAACGGAATTTACACAAAACAGACACTTTTTCAAGTTGAATGAAAATGAAATTGAAAGAGATAGATGTCTTGGAAATCTCGCAAGGATTCCGAAAAGGTATGACTTGCCTTGATTCGACTTCGGGAAGGTCTCGAAATGTTGAGTTTAAGCTTTGAAGAAAACAAGAGAAATGGAGGTTTTTAGGAAGAGTGAAATGTTTTTTTGGTGAAGATGAATGTCGACATATGCCATGAATTGTAGGGTTTTATTGTCCTTTCCGTTTAAATGAAAATGGGTTTGAAATCTGGACGGGTTTTTATGATACGGACTTAACTTGCCAGGTTGTATTCGTCTTAAGGACTTAAGGTTCTTAAGACGGATCTTAACGATTTAATTAAAATACTTTCTCAATAAATATTAAAATATTATTTTATTCCGTAAAAGTAATTTAAAACCTTAAAATATATTTACGAAAATACGGGATGTTACACTAAGGATGGCGAGGAGCGGTCACCAGAGTAGACGGTAGCAGACCTTAGCGAGAACAGGGGAAAGCGGGGGTGGTGAAGGCGTGAGTTTGAGAGTGTGTTCCTTGTGGTGGGGACCACGAGGAGGGTGGTGGAAAGGGTTTTCTGGTGAGTAGTGGTTCTGGGTAAGTGGTTGGAGTGGTGGTTACGGTGCTTGGTGTGGTGGTGCTGGCATGAGAAACTACGGGTACACTCTGTTTTAGTGTGTTGTGCAGGCGTTTTGGGTCAAGTTTTATCGTGGCTGTGAGGCCTGGAAATGGCGGCCATAATGGGGACTTTGTGGGCGGTAGGGAAGATGAGAGGATAGAGCCGTTGTCAGTGGCCGTGGGTGGCATGCATGGTGGTGGAAAGGCCCTGAAGTGGTGATGCGTGTAAGTAGTATGTTTAAGTAGAAGGTCTGTTTTGTCGTGGTTATATGGATGGGTTTTACGTAGTTGGCAATGGATGTGGGTATTAGTGTACAGGTTGGGTGTTTTGTTATACATTAATCCTTATTAGTAAACTTTCATTAGTTAATTATTATTAGTTATTTGTTATTAGCTAGTACAAGTTATTAATTAATTAGTATATTATAATTTGTTGTGTAATTGTATGAGTAAATAATTACGTACATTATATTTGTTAGTAGCTAATTATGTGGAGGAATAATTCGAATTGGATTTTAGCTGCGTAACTGGATTGCTTGCTTTACGAGGTATGATAATTTAATATGTCTTCTTGTTTGTTATTCTGTGTGGGTGCTATTGGATGATTTCTAATGTGAGTTATGGCATATTAAAATATTACATTCATCAGCCTGGCATATGGATTATTATTATTTGATTATGAATCGAGTTACGAAATAGCATGCACGGTTGCATTCATTTATTGTTATCGGCTAGTTGAGAATTGAGTTACGAAATAGCATGCACGGTTGCATTCATTGGCATGGCATATGCATCGGTATACAGGTTTAACCTGGGCAGACATAATGGTAAGAGCATTCGGGTGATGTATAAATAACTTACCGGCAGACACAGTTTTATACCTTCGTGGTGGTGTAGTTCAGCTGTTAAGCTGGTTTCTCGATGACGATCGAGGCAGACCCGGCCAGGAGGAGGCGGGTGGAAGTTTGGGGGTTGAGCTCAGAAAAGGCCATGGCATTGCATTTTCATTTGCATACTCATTCATTGTATATTTATTGGTTTGATTTTTATCCTACTCAACCGCGAGGTTGACCGTGTATTCGTTTAACACCTGTGATGATCCGTAATGGGGAGCAGATTTGACAGGAAAGAAGAATATATAGGAGCATGGGATGGCGTGAGCACTCGGATGGACCGACTTAGAATTAGGCCAAATACTTAGAAGTCATCAGTTGTACTTTCTTTTATGTCGCTTAGTAATTATAATATCAAAAGTTTAAATTTAACCAGTTTTATGTAAAGTACTTTGGTTTGTTTTACTTTGTTATTACTACCTCGGTCATTCCGAGATGGTAACAGCTCTATTTATTTGAGAATGTCTTGCTAAAGGCTCTTAAATAAATGGGGTGTTACAGATATACAACTAGACCTGGCAAACACAGATCGGGTCGTGTCGGGGTCGTGTTCGTGTTCGTGTTCGTGTCACATGTAAACAAGTGACAAACCCTCCAACCCCAACCTAACCCAATTAAATTCTGTGTCGTGTTCGTGTCGACCTACTTAGATAAATGGGTCATCAAGCCTCAACCCTAACCCGTTAATTTCGTGTCGGGTTCATGTTGTGTTTTCGTGTCATGTCCATATTTGGAAAGTTTAAGGCCCTGTTCTTTTCGACTGAAACGAGCTGAATTGAGTTAATTGGAGTAGGGCTTAATTGAACTAAATTGAGTGGAATTGAGTTGAAATGAATTTAGTTGAATTAAAAGTTAATTTTGTGAAGAGATTAACTGAAAATTATTGATTGAACATAAATACAACTTAACGGAATACAACTAAGAAAAACTGAAAGAAGCTGAAATTAAGCCAGAAATAACAAAGCCTAAGTATATTTATGTGATTGATGATAAAAAAAATTAGGATTTATTTAGTAGACAGGTCATTTGTGTAAGGTTCGTGTTTAAAGAGCTCAACCGACCCAATTAAATATCGTGTCGTTTTCGTGTCGACCCACTTACATAAATGGGTCATTAAGCCTCAACCCAAACCCGCTAATTTCGTGTCGACTTCGTGTCATGTTTTCGTGTCGTGTCATTATTTGCCTGCTCTATATACAAACTTGTCATTGACTTTTTGGGTGGAAAACTCTATCTCTTTTCTTTATATGGTATGGCCGGCAAGACAGACATTGAGTAGAGCGAAGGCGGCGAAGCAAGTGAAGGTGCGGCTAAAGACTGACTTTTTACTTTGTTTAAGGCAGGGCTGACTTGGTTGAAATGAGAGAGGCTGTGGATAGTAGATCTCGTGACTTAGGGGGCAGAAATAGGATGTCCAAGTGCTACTTGCTAGTGAAAGGATTTAGCAGGTCCTTTGGATTGCTACTATGAATAAGTTTTTGAATGTGATAATGGGCATTGCAGCGTAATCAAAGAAGTCGATAATGGGCATTGCAGCGTAATCAAAGAAGTCGAGTCCTCAAGGCCGTGCTTTAGTTTAGAAATTTAAGGTAGTTTTTGACAAAATAAGAATGAAAATTTAAGGTAGTTTTTGACAAAATAAGAATGAAAATTTAGATAACTCACACATTTGAAATCCAACTCATAAATAGAAATTGGCCTGGTAGTTTCTAATAAATTATCCAAATTTAAACTCACAAACTTATATCAGCTGTTATAAGTTAAAACCGTATCCTTCTTTTGGTTATCTGAGTTTCATAAACAATTGTGGGATCTCGTTCAAAAAAATCCGACCTGCCGGATTCGAACCAGCGACCTAAGGATTATCTGCTATAACAACTACAGTCCTCCGCTCTACCAACTGAGCTAAGGTCGGATGCTGATGCTAATTATCCCCATTAAAGACATGATCTTTAGTTCTAAGGAAATGTACATAGATTTGTCCACTCATATGATTTAATCATAAACTACTTTTAATCCCTTGCACGGGTAGAATTTTAGTTAGTATACTAATAATATGTAATATCTTAAAATAATAATTGAATAAAAAAATGTTAAACAAATAAGTCAAGTTTGTGTAAGGTCAAACCTAGAAAATGATTTTACCCCCTTAAGTAGGGAAGTATTTAGAAGCTTTAAATGACTTCATCTTTTTGCATGTCATTTAAAATTGTTTGATCAATTAATAATTATTGTCGTGATGTTTTTATTTTAGAAAGATATTGACATACAACTTTATGTTGTTCGTCTATTAAATAGTTCATTGGATTATCCTTTAACTACATTATTGATAAGATCGTTTTACAACAATTTATTAGAACCATTTACGACAAATTTATAATCAGAAGAATATTATCAAGCTATCCTAAAATGTCCAATTTAACACTAATTAGGGTGTGAGACGGTCTAATACTATAAGACGATTTATGAATATAAAAATTACTCTTTTATAAATAGCAAACAAGATATAACTTTTTCACACAAAAAAATATAAAACTATCTTATTTTAAAAAGTGGTGTTAAAATAATACAAAGTACTTTCATACACTCTATAATACTATGAAGTCATTTTTATTATATAACTCATGCAAATACGGATTATATAATTGGGCACAACGCCACAAGCTAAACCCAACTAATATGTCATTAATTTCATCCATTCGCAAAATAACCACATTTACTTCAGTGTCTTTATTTCCTTCGTCGTTCCAATGGTCTCTTCCAAGTTTTTTCCCACTTATTTAAAATTAATTGTTCTATACATTTCAAACATAAATCCGAAACTCTATTATCTTTTCCCTAATTTAAAGTTCGTTTTTCTACATTTTTACATACACTTTCTATTAATTTATCTTATTATATAATCAAAATAACCATCAAAATCTTTTCACGGAAAAAATTGATCAAATGTAAATCTGAAACTTTATCAATATGAAGTTCAGTATTTTCATGTTTAGTCAAATCTCTTATTTAATAAAATACTTGTGATGATTGATGTGACAAGGTTACTCGTTTTTTCGTGTTTGATCGAAATACATGCAATCGACAGTATTTAAAAAAATTCTTGAGTTTAAACGATAGTTTTAATTTGTTTTTGAGTTCTTAGATTTAATAATAGATTAATCTACAGTCACTTTTTTTCTCTATCTATAATTCGAATGTGTTTTTTATTGGATGATGATTTATTTTATTTTATTGATACGTTTTTCAAATTTAGATATATTTTAGTAAGTATTTTTTTCACTTGTTTTTCTCTATTATTTTTCGCAGATTAATTTCTTGGTGTATCTTTTTCAAAACATTTACCATTTAAAATTTCCATTTTGTTAATTTTATTAAGAGAGATATTCTTCATTTTGTAACATAATTTCAATTTAATGTCGTCGAAAAGTTGTTAGATCTACTGATTATTAAGGATGCAATATTGTTGATTTTCATAACAAATTTGTTGATTTTATAGACAACCTAATATGCATTGCTAATAAGACCATCTTTTTTCGATGTCGATATTGTTATAGTTGTAATTTTACTTGTTATATTTTCTCGAAAATTGTAATTTTTATTTTTTTTAATTTTATGGGTCAGGTTTATTTGACCCGATTCAAAATCTTTGATCAATGTTTTTTTTATTTTTTAAATCGACGTTTTTTTGTTAATTTTTAATTCCTTATATATATTTTTTTCGTATTTTTAATCTACGTATTTTTAAATCTCTATATGTATTTTTTTTGTTTTATACATCTTTATGACTACTTTTTTGTTTAAATATTTGTTAATTATTTCTAAATTCTAAATGTCAAACATTTTTTATTAGAATTTTAGTGATTTTTTATTTTCGAATTTGGAGTAAAATTGGCTTTTTAACGGGTAACTAGGTTTTTAACCCGTGAAATTCACGGGTTTATCTGTTATAGTTTTGTTATTTTATCGTATTGTTAAGATTTGTCCGTGTAATTAGTTTATCCATTTAAAAAAAATAGTCTTAAGATACATAAAAGTTAGTTAGTCAATGTCTTATTTCTTTGACAACTCTAATTTATTTTTAAAACTATATATTGTATTTTAGCTGTTATTTTGATTAATATACTAATGACATGTAGTTTTTAAAAAAGAGTACCTTCAATGAGTTCATCAATTCATGACACTCATGCGTAAACTCATTCTAAAGAGTACGTTGAATTGTTTTGGCTGCTCTTTTAAATGCTATTTATATTGAAACGCATGTGAAATAAGAGTTATTTAATTTGGCTTGAATAAGAATTTGTACTGTCAACAGTCCTTGGCGAAAAATAAAAAATAAATAAATTGAAATTAAATTTTACATTATTG
The DNA here is from genome assembly GCA_029255685.2 of Silene conica. Lineage (NCBI taxonomy): Eukaryota > Viridiplantae > Streptophyta > Magnoliopsida > Caryophyllales > Caryophyllaceae > Silene > Silene conica. The sequence continues at coordinate 59,876,848 of CM055315.2, forward strand.
ATCCTATGATTGTAAATTATTCACCTTCAAAACCACTAGCAACATGGGTCCATAAACGTGAAGAAAATTAATTATTAATAAATATTTTAAAGTAATTTTTTTTAATAATTTAGTGTAGTTGCTAGGTGGGAAAAAATTAAACACTTAGGGTTGCCTTTTAATTAGATTAGATTGTATAGATAATTTGTGTACTAAATTTCTATATAAAAGTTTGAACGTCCCTTTGTTTCTAGGTATATGAAAATAGTGAGTGAAGACGAAAGGGCAAATTAATACATAATATTTGATTATATTCCTTTTTTTAGAATGATAAGGGATGGCTGATATCAAAATTGGATAAACTAGATTGAAGAATTGATGGTTGAGATTTGATTGAAAAATAGAGTGGAGGGCCCAGATTTAAATTGGACAAAATCAATTCAATTGAAATTGGGATGAAGGGTGAGAATTTGATTGGAAATGAGAATGGATGGCTGAGATTGATATTTGCAATTACTGTTATTAAGGGGTAACCTTAAGTCCATGTTCTCCCCTTTTAAGAGGAAAGGATAAATTCTCTAGTGTAAATAGTTTAAAACATGCTTTTTAATTAAAATAGAAATATTTTTATCTTAATATTTTATTTCTTATATATAAATCATATTTTTTAATAGTATGTAGCATATTTATGAAATTTAATAAATGCTAGTCTTAATATTTTATCTATATTAATATGTCAAAAATCTTAAATTTTAAATTTTGCAAAAATGATAAATTAAGTAAAATAGCAGCCTACTACAAAGGAAACCAAAAAGTCATCCTATTAAATAAAAGAAATAAAAGTTAAATAAACATGTAGGTTAATAACAAAATTTACGAAAGGACAATAAATAGTTTGTAGTAATTTATTTTTGTGTTTGCAACTAACATTTTTTTATTTTTATTTTATACTTATAAGCATATGACACGTGATTTTAGATATGACTTTTTAATAACACATGACATAGTAAGATACTTAGTATTGTCTTTTTAACATCGATACCCAGAAGTCATGAACCTTATCTTGAATTTCATAATAACAAAAGAAAACACTCAAAAGTCACAAAACATATCCTCGGTTGTTTAAATTTGTAAGCACTAATTTTTCCTACCCATATCGTCAATAAAACTGTATGTGTCACTAATATGTCTTATCTTACTATTCACATCAAATTTAAGTGTATTAAGGTTTTAAATTAATTAAATAATTTATTTATTTTTTATGTAAGTTACATTGCTGGAATATGAAATATTCATCACATTTTCAAACTTCATCATACGCGTTTGTTATATTCAAATTTAAGGGCTAGCAAGATTTTTGGTATTAATAAGATATTTAGTCTTGTCTTTTTATAATATTGTATAAATAAATAGTTAACCAAGTTGATATTTTACAATATTGTATAAATAAATGAATAATCTAGTAATCAATATAAGTAAATTATGTATTAACCAATATAAAAATGTCATTTTAATTAAAATTAAATCTTTTAAGTAGCCCTTTAACTATATTGTAGACATAAATATTAATAATATTGTACATTTAGTCATTATTCATGTCAATAAGATTTATTTGTCCAAGTTGTTAATATGATTGAGATCCTTGCATATCCAATTTCATTCTATGAGAGCTATTATGAGAAAATGATAAATAAAAAATACCACATACAAAAATAAAACATACATTTTAAAGTTTATGAAATACTATTTTTTTCATGAAATTTAAAATAATTAATCATTAACATTCATGTTGTCAATCTTGTAGTTACTTTAGTATTGAGGGAAGTATGGGGAGTATTTGTTTAAGCAGGTCTAGTATTCCCTTCCCTTCTTCATATAGTTCTCTTTTTCCAATGAATCATTTCTACAAAAAATCCACTAACCGATCAATAACAAACAAAATGGTGGAGTTGACTTATTTAATATTAACTTTATGATTATATTAATTTAAAATTTTCCTTGAATAATAAAAGAGATAAGATATTGATTAATAAAAATGTAAGTATATTTACCTTTGAATAACACAACTCCACAAATCTTGACAACCCCTAAATAACAACAAAACAACATATATGTAAAGTTAAAAAAATGTGATAGTACTTTTTTTTTTTTTTTGGAACTCGCAACTAAAGACTACATAGACATTACTAGATTAGCCTGATTATGAGCTAATCTATTTGAAGATCTCGGAATAAAACTGATACTAGCACAATGAAAGAAATTTAGATGCTTTCTCGCTTCAGCAAGCTGATTTGCCACTTGTATCTGCGTACTTTCCAACCCTGCAAATTGAAGAACTGCACTCAAACAGTCCGAGAGAACTTCGACATGGCGTATGTTTTTGTTTCTTGCCCATTGAAACGCATAAGAGATAGCAAGGACTTCCGCCTGAAGAACCGAAATCGCGAGGCATTTTTGTCCACCCTGCAACATATTCTCTCCTTTCTCATCAAAGACCACCCACCCAAGACCCGAGTTAAGTGAATTAGACCAACTCGCATCCACTTTAATTCTATGACAGACACATGACCCTACATGACCGACCAAACTCCATGGTATTGAGTTACGAATACCTTCTCGGTCATCCTCTTCAACCCCCTGACCTTCCTTTTTTCCCAAAAGCTTATCCTGCTCTCCATTCTTCCCCAGTTACTTGTGTCTTGCCCTTAACACCACATCAACCATACCCTCGTATCCCTTAAAGAAAGATGTCGGCTCAAAAGACATTCCATTAAAAAGAATGTTATTTCGGAGTAACCAAATGCAACGCAACATAGCTACAAACCTGATGATATTTTCGACGCCATTTGGTCCAACTTCCAAATACGAAACACATCCAATCACCCAATCTCCCAAACTCATGTTCATCATCTGCCCTGACCTGATACCTAACCACGACGCTCCCCACAACCTACAAGCCATTTGACAATCCCTCAAAACATGTGCCACCGTTTCCAGAATTCCTTCCCCCCCGCCCTTGCACAATCCACAAAGATGATCTTCATCCAGAAGAAGGCCCCTTTTTTGAAATTCTCTTCCCACCGTAAGGTATTAGTAAATATTTTCCATAAAAAAACTCTCCATGCCTGTGGGACTAGTAAACGCCACAATTTCTCCTTACAGAACTTCTTCCCTTTCTCCGACAAGCGCTCTCTATCCATCTTAGAACGGTGATTCTCAAAAAACTCCTCAAAAAGCGAACCATAACAACTTTTAACCGTAAAATTCCCATTATTTGTCAATGGCCACACCACCTTATCCCCACAATCCTCACTCCCCAACTCAACTGTCAAAATCTTACCAACCATGTCCTTATCAAAAAGAAAACACAACTTAGTTTTATCCCATAGTCCTTCTTCAGTGATTAAATCCCTAATTGCAATATCCTTCAACACCCAAAAATCCCTCCCCAAGAGGCGTTCTTTAGGTTCCGGATTTTCACCATAAAGCCATTTCGACGTCCAAATGTTTAAATCTGATCTTAACGTGGGGTTCCACCCAATTTTATCTTGAATAGCATTAAAGCCATATAGAATACTGCGCCGACCCCATGACATCCCCCCCTTATTGTACATTCGAAAGCTCCCCGCGTCATTCCTTTCTACCCTTAACAGATTCCTAAAAACCTTACCAAAATATGACCTTTCTCCACATAATAATCTCCAAGCTTGTTTGGTCAGTAAAGCCTTATTAAAACACTCAATGTTTCTAATCCCCAAACCACCTTTCGATTTCGGTAATCCTAGAAAGTTCTTACTACACCAGTGTAAAGATCTCCCCGATTTACATCCCGCCCACCAGAAATGTGACAGTAAAGAATTAATCTTACGTGTCACACTTACCGGTACTTTGAATACCGATAGAAAGTAATTTGGTAAGGTTGACAGAATAGAATTAATCAGGGTAAGACGACCAGCTGGCGATAGAAAGATACCTTGCCAAGATGTAACCTTTCGTTGCACATTTTCCACCAATCCTGAAAACAGATTACTTTTCGAGCCCTGAAGTTCCGTCGGTATTCCCAAATATTTCCCAAAACCCTTACTTTTCCGAATCCGAAAGTCCTTCAAGATAGACTGTATCCTCCCTAACGTCATTTATCTTCATTTAGCTTTTGACCTGATAACTCACAATAGCACATGATCATATCGTATAGAAACGCCGTACTCTCCCCCTTATCCTCCAGAAAGAAAACCGCATCATCCGCAAAAAAACAAATGTGTCAATCTCTCCACACCATCCCCCATATGAATCCCTCTAATGTCCCCCCTCAGTTGAGCCTTACTTAAGTTCCTCGATAATGATTCCATACATCACAAAAAGGTACGGAGATAAAGGATCACCTTGTCTGAGACCGCAACTTGGCCGGAATAACTGTGATAGGGGCGTTCCATTCAACAAGACCTCATAAGAAACCGAAGAAAGACAATTCATGATTAAACGAATTAAGTTTTCCGGAAAGTCTAGTCTTCTTAACACCGCTTCCACAAAGTCCCATCTCATTCGATCATACGCCTTGCTCATGTCGATCTTAAAAGCCAACCTACCCCTCTTTCCTTGCTTGTAAGCATTGACCTTATAGATAGCTTCATTCGCAAGCAGAATATTATCACTGATATTCCTACCCGGAATGAAAGCATTTTGAAAGTTCCCCACTAGGTATTTCATAACCCTAGCCATCCTGTTAGTCACACATTTCGAGATTACCCGCATGAACACATTGCTGAGACTAATAGGTCTGAAATCTGTCACCTTCTCAGGATTATCGCCCTTAGGGATCATAGCAATAAAGGTTCTGTTACACTCCCTCAACACCCTACCCGAGTTAAGAATCGACAAGGCGGCCTTAATAAAATCCTCCTTAATGAAAAACCAACACTTTTGAAGAAGCACTGCTGGAATACCATCAGGTCCGGGCGACTTCATTGCCCCCATTTGGAATACCGCTTTTCTAACCTCCTTCGCTGTGAAAGGCTTTCCAAGGCACTCCTTATCCTCATGTCTAACCCCTTCCCCCATTTCCATCAGAAAATTCTCTAAAAAAGCCATCTCCCGTTGACCATAAACAAGTTCTGAAACCCCGAAAATCTCTTTAAAGTAAGTTTGGAACTCCTCACCGATCTCCTGATTATCATAAACCCAATCCCCATTCTCCTTCTTAATGCCCAAAACAAAGTTACGACCAGCTCTCCCTTTAGCCCAATTGAAGAAATATTTTGTACAAAAGTCCCCTTCCTTAGCCCAATTAATCTTAGCTCGTTGCTTCCAAAAGATCGTTGCTGCCATAGCAAAATTCTTCAACTCCTGATGAGTATTATCATAGTCATCTGAGTCCCCAAAGTTAATGGCTTTCTCCCGATCTTTTTCCAACTGCTTATCAAAATCCTCCCATTTCCCTTGCCATTCTTCCTTTTTATCAAGGCTCCATTTCCTAATCACCTGTCTGATGTTTCCCAGTTTTTTCATGAACGTAAAAAACAGAGAACCCCTTACATTTATCGACCACTTATGTTTTATTAACTCCACACACTCCTGATATTCAAGAGCCCATGCATCCACTTTGTATGGCCTTTTCAAGTTAGTCTTTGTCAGCTGTAAATTAATTCTAATTGGCGCATGATCAGACAATTGAATCGGATAATGCTGTAACCCTGTATCTGGAAACAAGGTAAACCAGTTCTTTGACCCCCAAAGCTTTGTTTAGTCTTTCATACACCCTATTACAACCCTTTCTATTATTGCACCAAGTAAATTGTGGTCCCTTAAATGGAATATCTATCAACTCGTTTCTAATTTTCCATTCCGAAAACAACGCGGCCCCTTGAATCAATTTAGTGTTTTTACTCTGCTTTTCCCGATTAAACTCGACTTGATTGAAATCCCCCATAATCAGGAAGAGATAATCTAGTTGCCCTAAAAGACCTTCAAGTCTCTCGAATACGTATTGGCGATTTGTCGTTCGTGGGTTGCCATAAAGAAAGATATAGTACCAACTACGACCATTTCCATATTTAACTAACACCATAATAAAGTGGTTACAAGCAAAATGGAGGCTTATGTTAACGCCTCTTTTCCATCCCAACCACAAGCCCCCCGAAGCACCACAAGCATCCACACCCGTGGAGTGCTCAAAGCCAAGGCCCCTAAACAAAAGACTTACATGCCTACGCTCTTACTTTCGGAATTATAGGGGAGAGCGCGTCATTAAGTCCCCTACAATTCCACATTAGTCCATTCATGGCGTTGGAGGAGGTTGCATTGGCTCAACCTCCGCAAAGCCCACTTGTTCATCCTCACCAGAAGAGTCGGAGGATTCCTCCATATCAGAATCATTAATAGACATAGTAAACCCCACTCCTTTGCCACTGCCCCCTTCCTCATGTTCCCCATTCAACACTCCAACCCCATTACTGCATTGCCCCTCCTGAACTGTACCTTGACCCCCACCATCTCCCTCCACCCTAACCTTCTTAACCATACGCTACAGGTAAGATTTAGCACTCTTAACCGATAGAAGTTCCTCCTCTGGAATCAGAATATAATCAGTTTGGGTTGCACACTTCCTCTTTCTTGCATTCCCTATCTCCTCCTTGAATTCCTTACCCATTTCATCTTTATGATAGACTTCGATCATCCCCAGAGTCCCATCAGAGTTACTGGGAGGGTCAATCGCAGCCATCAACGAAGAAAAAGCTCCTGCCTGAGGAATGTCAAACAGTTTAACCTTTGAACTTTCGCCCTGCTCCTTATCAGTCTGTTGTTTTTCAGCTTGCTCTTCATCAGCTTCTCTATTCTTACTCATCCCATCCTCCTTCACTACTTCTTTCCCCCTTGCAATGGCATGTTCAGTGGCCCTCCTCACCTGCTCCACAATCCTCTCCAATCTAGACAGCCCAGGATCTAATTCCATACCTTTTCTGATCAGGAATCTGGGGCAGAAATAGGATCTGCCCTAAGACTCCCCTCACTAGTCTCCATCACCTGATCCACCATTCCTCCTTCCTCCCCCAATCCTAGCTGCAACATTGTATTAATCCCACTCATCACCTCCCCTGGCTCATCCTCAGACACCAGATCTATAGTAGAGCTATGGTGAAATTCTGAGAAATCTTCAGGAGTACCCGCAGCTGGGTTATACAGATCATAAGGATAACTATCCGTACTCTGGGATGAATCATCCCCACTGGAAATGACAATCACGCTCTCATTACTCCCTTCCCTTCCTGGCTGATACTCAGCCTCATTTCTCTCAACTTCCATACCAATATATCCCTCTGGAAACTGATCAAAGACTAGAATCTCCCCTTGAGGTGGTTCAAATATCTGATTGAAACCTCTATAGTCATCATCCAACATGGCCCATTCCCTATCCCCTTCAACCCTAGTCAAAATACCTTCCTGAATTCTCTGTTCTCTGTCCACCACCCCATTCAGTCCATTTTGAGCTGCATAGACTAAGTAGGGATCATTAGCTTGTAGCTGTCTCAACTCCTGATACGAATTCTTGATCAAAGAACTCGTCCGTGGAAGCCTTCTTGTAAATCTTGAAAACAATCTTGAATGAAGTAACAAAATAGGACAAATAAAGAACAATCTTGGACGAATCTTGAAATAATGATGATGGATGATGAGATGGACGGTGATGATGGTGTCGATGGTGGTGATGATGGCCATCGATGGTGGTGGTCTTGGTGGTTGTTTATTGTAGTTGTGACGGTCTTGAGGTGAATCCCCAAGGTAGAAGGATATTTGTTCGCCCTAGACCTATAGGACACCCAATGGTGAATTACTCCCTAGACCTATAGTTTGTAATTCGTGCTAATATTTGAAACGCGACAAATACTAACGGTTCGGATCAACACTCGATGAGTCCTTGAGATTTCCTTAAGAATGCCTTAAAAGAAAACTTGTAAATTTTAATTGCTTGAATGATTAACTGTTTAAACAAAGAAGACGATGTGCCCTATATATAGGTAGTAGCACACCCCTAGCATCACACGTCCCATTCGAGTGAACAACTCGAAATTTGACTCGGAATGGGAATCCTAAAATCTATCTAATTGGATCAAAATTAATCCTTATTAAATCCTAACTCTATTCTAGGTTGTTAAATAATTAAATAAACTAATCCTAACAACCTTAGAATAACTAACTAGATAGTAACTAACTTTGTAACAAACTACTAATTTTTAACAACCTTAGTAACCACCTAATAACAAACTTTCCTAACAAACCATAACTAACTTCTTAAAGATAAAAATAACATAGTAATTAAATATACTCCAAGTCTTTCTTGGAATCCGATTTAGCCGTGACATCCACCACTCGTGTCCGAGCCATGATCGGTCCTTCGACAGCCCATGACCGAGCATCCCATGATCCATGGACCGTGCCTTCCCAACTTGGGCCGTTCCCAACCGTTTGTCCTTCCTTCGATTCGAATTGTTGCTTGATCTTACTTTATTAGCCCAAGGTCGTAATGCCCAACGAATCTTTACTAGATAATACACTAGCCATACTATAATTAATTTTAAGATAGCTAATATATTTTGCCTCACCGTTTTGTGCTCATGATAACGATTTGTTGCCCTATCCATATTCGGATCATCCCCTCCTCCTTTAAAGAGAATTGACCTCAATTCTTGATGTTTAGACTTCAAGAACCTTTGATCTTGGGATATATTACCTGCAATAGAGAACAAGGGTTGGTATGTCAAGTTAACCATCGTGTGGTCGCGCCTCCTAGCACCATCACGCGACACCACTACATCTACGCCCTCCTCCTTAGCATCGCAACTCTTCCCAAGAAAGCCATCTATACTTATATCTAAAGGAGTCTTGTAACCTCCTTGACCTAGTACGATCCCCGCTTCCCTTGCCTTAGCTCGCACCACACTCGCACCTCGCAACAACCTACTATCCCCCTCGAAAATTGTTGATGCCCGTGGTTCACGCTCCACCTCAGTCCTCTTAGCCACCTCTGTGCTAACCAACTCTTCGCGCATAACCTCGGTTACCCCAGCCTTCACCGCATCCTCATGTCCGTTCTTTCTCATCGTAATTGCGTTGTATGGACCCTCGACCCTAGGTATTATTTTCCTTTTCTTTCTAATTGGAAATTGTTCTTCCCCCAAGTATTCTTTCATTAGATTTCTAGTCTCCAACGGCTTGGACTTCCCGTGTTTAGTGAACATGCGTTTGTGGCCCTCATTCACAACGACCTTCCTTTTCTTCGACTCCTTATTCGGGATCAAAGTAAAGTTCGTATCAGATTTCCCTACCCCATATAAGAATTCATCTATGCATATCCCTAATGGAGTTTCATAAGCGTTTTCTCTTGTGAATGGCCTGCTTTTTATTCGCCTTAAAGCATAATGGACGGATCTCAGCAATTTTGGTTTCAAACTATCTTTACTTGTTTCATCCTTCACATGTAACTCTTGGGTCCGATTCCTTCTATTAATGGAGTGCATAGGACGTGTAGTCCTTGGAACTAAGTTCATCCGACATTCCGCCCTTACCTTTCCCTTTGCTAACCCTCCTTCTAAACCCAAAGCATCTAACCTGTCCCCCTCTATGGCTCGTTTGTCTTCCTTTTCCTTCATAATCATAGTAAGACTAGCCCTCTTGCTTCTCTCCGTATTCATATCTCGTACAGCTTGTGGAGTCATTGGTTTTAGAATGATCTTCTTACCCTTATTCATTAGCTCATACTCGTTGGTCCTTCCTCGATGCAAAACATCTTTATCGAACAGCCAAGGTCGACCCAATAGGATATGACATGCCTCCATAGGTATTACATCGCATACTATGCTGTCTTGATATGATCCTATGGTGATTCCCACCCTAACCTGTCTCGTTACTCTTATAGCACTCCCATCATCTAACCAATGCAATAAGTATGGGTTTTGATGTGTGGTAGTGGTTAGATCAAGTTTGGACACCATCTCCTCGGAAGCAATGTTTGCACAACTACCCCCATCGATAATCATACTACACCACTTGTCTTTCACCTGGCACTTAGTATGGAAGATTTGGTTTCTTTGATCGGTTGAGATTGAGTCAGTTTGAACTTGTAGGTTACGTAGCATTAGGTTTCTTGGTAGTTGTAATGGAACTCCTACGCCCCTCACAACTCTCACGCCCTCCATAGTAACTCCCTCCATGGATCGTCTTGAAGATAAAGAAAATCAAGAGCCGAAGCTCTGATACCACTTATGATACGAATTCTTGATCAAAGAACTCGTCCGCGGAAGCCTTCTTGTAAATCTTGAAAACAATCTTGAATGAAATAACAAAATAGGACAAATAAAGAACAATCTTGGACGAATCTTGAAATAATGATGATGGATGATGAGATGGACGGTGATGATGGTGTCGATGGTGGTGATGATGGCCGTCGATGGTGGTGGTCTTGGTGGTTTTTTTATTGTAGTTGTGACGGTCTTGAGGTGAATCTCCAAGGTAGAAGGATATTTGTTTGCCCTAGACCTATAGGACACCCAATGGTGAATTACTCCCTAGACCTATAGTTTGTAATTCGTGCTAATATTTGAAACGCGACAAATACTAACGGTTCGGATCAACACTCGATGAGTCCTTGAGATTTCCTTAAGAATGCCTTAAAAGAAAACTTGTAAATTTTAATTGCTTGAATAATTAACTGTCTAAATAAAGAAGACGATGTGCCCTATATATAGGTAGTAGCACACGCCTAGCATCACACGTCCCATTCGAGTGAACAACTCGAAATTTGACTCGGAATGGGAATCCTAAATCTATCTAATTGGATCAAAATTAATCCTTATTAAATCCTAACTCTATTCTAGGTTGTTAAATAATTAAATAAACTAATCCTAACAACCTTAGAATAACTAACTAGATAGTAACTAACTTTGTAACAAACTACTAATTTGTAACAACCTTAGTAACCACCTAATAACAAACTTTCCTAACAAACCATAACTAACTTCTTAAAGATAAAAATAACATAGTAATTAAATATACTCCAAGTCTTTCTTGGAATCCGATTTAGCCGTGACATCCACCACTCGTGTCCGAGCCATGATCGGTCCTTCGACAGCCCATGACCGAGCATCCCATGATCCATGGACCGTGCCTTCCCAACTTGGGCCGTTCCCAACCATTTGTCCTTCCTTCGATTCGAATTGTTGCTTGATCTTACTTTATTAGCCCAAGGTCGTAATGCCCAACGAATCTTTACTAGATAATACACTAGCCATACTATAATTAATTTTAAGATAGCTAATATATTTTGCCTCACCGTTTTGTGCTCATGATAACGATTTGTTGCCCTATCCATATTCGGATCAACTCCTCTTCCTGTTCCTCCTGCCCTCCTTGTTGCAGCCCAAGGTCCTCCTCAGCACTATGGTAGACCTCATGTTCATCCTCTTCCCCCTACCATTCCTCACACTATTCTCCCCCCTTCCCCCCTGATCCATTCCTCCCAAGTTACCCCCTCGCATTTCTGCTTCAGTAAGTCCTTGTTGAAAAAATTGCCCCTCCACCTCTATATCATCAGCCTCCATGTTTTGTCCCTCACCCCCTGGAAACTGAGCCCCCATGTTTTGTCCCTGTCCATAATAAACTCTTACTTCCCTTCCAGCTTCCCCCTCCTCCCTTACAAATCCATGCTCACCACCGACTTCCTGTCCCACCTCACCCTGAACCCCTGCAGCAGCACCTTCACCCCCTTGTTCACCCACTCCCTCCCCGACATGTTGTCTAATGTTAAAGATAACGGGTCCAGCAAATGGCTGTGAGGTTACAGCAAACCTCATGCCTGGGTAAACTCTTCCCCCTGGGGTAATCCCCAAGTTAAAGTCGACCACTCTTTCTGGTGATTCCATCCCTCTCCTCCTTCTCCTTATCCCCAAATGAACCCTTGAGTTCACATACCTTGTTGTTGAAGGTGTTGCCCTAAGATCTAAATTAAACATGGTGTGATTTGTTCTCGCCTGGTATACTACAAAACCCCTCTTAACCGACCTGTCCATCATCCCATTTATCTCAGATACTATCGTCATAGTACTCTCACGACATTGCCCTCCCGTGTTTCCTATTTTACCACACTTTATGCAATATTTAAACACCTCCTCATATTTAAATTGTACCCATAATAATTGTCCATTATTAAGAGTTAAGAAGAAACCTGGAACTAAAGGCTGATTAAGTTTAATACATACTTTCAAGCGGAGATAATCGTTGTCAGGGATGCCATCAAAAGGTTGTACGAAGAAACGCTGGCTTATGAGTCTTCCTGCCACCACCGTCGTGTCTTCAGTTAAATACTCGAATGGTAACCCGCACACTCTAACCCACAACTCCGCAAAAGGAAAACGAACCGTACGTGGTACCGTATCCGGGTACCACTTAGCAAACACCATCAGAGCTCCTTCAATAGTAGCAGTACTCCTCATCAGTAAGTCCTCAATATCCTGAACCTCCTCACAATGGAGTACATAGATTTCCCCCATACGAGCGGCAGTTACCCTACCCCTCGTACTATCAATTACATCATTCACCAATTTCGGTTCAAAGAGCCTGTAATCCACAAGAAAACCCAACAAACAATTTCCCTAGTACTCCCTTGATCTTCCCAATTGGCCAGGATCAACATTAATAATTGGTCCCGTTCTTGGAAACCTCCAAACATTTGCATGCAAAGCATTCATCACATCAAAATCCACTCCCTCATGGTTCTGATGGACTTGCTCATATTCATAGCCTCATACCGGAGAACGATCACCATTCCCCTCTTCCCCAAAAGCAAACCTACCAAATTGGTGTTCAAATTCCATCTCCTCAAAGAAAGGTGGATGAAAGTCCTTTTTGCAAGTGTAACAATTTTTTTGATTTTTTGATGTGAAATTACTGTGACGAAAAAAGCTTTTTGAGTTGGATGATGAAAAACCCCTCATCTCCACTCCTTAAATACCTAGAGAAGAAAGATTTCAAACCCTAACTCCTCACCTCCTCTTGATTAGACAACACCTGAAACTAATCCTCGAAAACCAGCTAAATGATAAACCACCAATGAATCCCCTTGAAAACTAATAAATAAAACTAAACCCTAACCCTAAAAACCCCTAAAACCAAACACCACACGCATGACAAACTTTTTGCTAAAACGAGGTCATTTAAGCCTCTTAATCCTTGTGCATGTCAGACTTAACCAATGCCCTTCCTTTAATAGTAATAATACCTATTCTGATCAGATTTAGCTTCCCCAGAAATGAAACCCAAGAAAACACTCCACTAGCGATGCAGTGATTACACTTGGATTGTAACACTTAAAGAGACACGAAGAACAAGAGAAGTTGTAATAATGATAATGATTGGAGAGAAACGGATACCAATTTGGATTGTAAAATTTTGATTTTAATTTTTGATCGAAAAAGACGAAGAAAAGCTCCCCAAATAGGAGAGAAGAGCTCTCTATTTTTTTAGAGAGAGAAAAATACAATATGTCAACCAAATTTCCTCTTTACCTTTTCAACGTGATAGTACTTCATAATCAATAGAACTTAAAAATAAATATATAAACTACTAATTTAACACCTTAATAAACCTTACCGTAATACACTTACAATGATAAGAATAATTATTTACGCATACAATTCTCTCGGTAATGGGGTAAACAAAATATTAGCTTGAATTTTGTCTCACAAATGTTGTCTTCCATCAAATATTTATAGCCAATTGATGATGCATTTTATGACTTTTGGACGACTTATTATTATTATTATTATTATTATTATTATTATTATTATTATTATTATTATTATTATTATATGCATAAATATGTAGCAATATTTTATAACTTTTAATCATCCTTCTTCATTATTAGCAAATTTAATATAGACATAAATATAGAGTAAGGAGAAATTAAATGTATAATGTTTGCTTTAATTATTTTTTCCCTTTTTATATATTTTTTTTAACAAAATCTATCTTGCATTAGAGTAGTTTAATCATTCTTTGTCTTGCCTTTTATTTAGATATTATATTTATAGATTTATATATATTCAATTTAATGAAATTATATCTAATTTAACGAAATTGAGCAAGTATATATCAATAAGACTTAAGAGAAAATTGCACATATAAACAGTTTAAAATTAGAACAATTTAAATTTTTATTTATCGTTAAACCTATTCTAATTTTAAGAAATTAAAGGACCGATGTTTTAATGTTAAGTATGTTATTATCTTCCCTTTATGTTTATAAATTATTGTTACTTTATAAAAGATGTAAAATTAGAATTATGTGGTATTTATTTATTGCTTAAAATATTCTAACAATAAACTTCGAAATTTTAAATTTAATATGAATTTAGAATTATATGGTATTTATTTGTTGCTTAAATATTTTAACAATAAACATTGATGTTTTAAATTTATTAGGAATTTTGATTTAATATTGTATAGATTTAATTTATCTAGAAATTAAAAAGGCCAAAGGTTATTGTTTGTTATGCTATTTACATTTAATGTTTTAGATTTTTTTTCTTTTTCATTTTAAATAAGAAATAATGATGTGACTCCAAGTCACGTACTATAAGTGACATGGCTTTTTGTTAGTGCTAGGTGGCATTCTCTATGTGACATTTTATGTTACCTTTTTAATAATATTGCATAGATAATGACGTGGCTACATGTCATATGTAATAAGTGATGTGGCTTTTTGTTAATGTTAGGTGGCATTGTCTATGTGACATTTTAGGTTACCCTTTTAATAATATTGTATAGATGCTAAATCCAACGCAAGATTTTACTGTCTCCAACACATTTATCCGCCTTATTCCTACTCTACCCTTCTCACTTCTTACCCACAATTGAAATTAAGAAGATAAAAAACCAACATCCCTGATCTACTCCACCATCGATATGCATCGATGTCCGTTGCTCCTACACCTTTGGCGACGTCGATGGAGGATCAACGACGAACATATGGTGTTGATTTATCAAAATTCCATTGAGAAATCCCAAAAATAAATCTCAAAATTTGCGAGACTGAACCGATGACGGAGGAAGAAGAACATGATTGGGTTTTCGACGACGGAGAGTTGACGATGATGGGGAGTTAAAGTCGCGGAGGGAGGTGAGTAATCGAATACTCATTGAGAAATCCAAAAGAACACAACACAAAGAGAGATCTGCGACGTAAGGCGGGGAAGGGGTTGGGCTGAAGGTGACGAAGCGTCGATGGCAACGAAGGGGATGACGCTGGTGGGTGTTGAAGAAGGCAGAAGGGGAAAACGATTGTATCATTTGATACATAAAGGGGGAAGGGATGGTTCAACAGAACCGAGAGGTGGTCGACGACGAAGGGTGGTCATTGTGGCTGGTGGATATGTAGTGGTGCTAGTGGATGGTTGCTTAGGGATAGTGTGGGGGTGGTCATGGATGGTGAGTAGGTTGGGGCATTGAAGGGTATTGATGGAAAAAAGAAGGCAAAATGTGTTGAATAGAGTAAAAGATTGTACGGGATTTAACAATTACGTTTTTAATATGAAGATAATATTTATTTATAATTTTTGAATGTTAAATGAATTTTCACCGAAGAAAGTCTTTTGAAATCCTAAAATTAAGCAGCTAATGAGAATGCAAGAAATGTTATGGCTATTATAGACAAGAGATACTACGACTTTGATGGACTAAGGGGTTGTTTGGTTTATGTGGGAATTAAGTTCATGTGGGAAGTAGAAAATCCCATGAATTAAGTTCTCACATGTAATTCATGGGATTTATAAAAAAATTGTTTGGTTACCATATAGGAATTGACACCTCTCATTAAATAAATTCATACATATTGTTTGGTTGGATAACTCAATTCCCATATTTTTTGTTGTAAATACTATTTTACCCTTGCATACAATATAGTCGGCTAAATATACCATGATAGATAAATAAGATAATGTATATGTTGAACCATGGAAGAACTCAAGTTCCTATCGAACTCTAGATTCCTCCATTTTTCCAAAAAAGGGTAACCAAACAACACCCTCAAATATCAATTCATGGGATTTCAGAAATCCGGTGTTTTTATGGCGCAACCAAACGACCCCTAAGTTTATTCTAAATTTGTCGTCGTTTGGGGCTTTGGGCATACTGTTTTTTTTTAAATAATCTAAACTTGCTTATTTTTCTTTCGATTGAAAACTAAAAGGGGTAATCAAGCTAATTTGAGCTGGAGTTTGGTGACTTTAGAATCGGCTCAAAACTCTCCGCGATTGAAAAATTAAAGCTTTGGCTAGGCTTGAATTCGCTAGAACTTGATTTAATCATTATTTCGTTAAATTTTCACTTTTATAATCAATCTGAAATAAATGTTAAGATAAATAACAAAATACCAAAAAATTAGCGATGATAATAAAAAATTCGAACATAAAAGCTATAATTACATTTCAATAACTAAAAATAATTGCAAAATACTAAAACGAAATAACAAAAAGAATAAAACGAGCCTAAACAAGACCCAAAGGGGGATCGAGCATAGAGAGAGGGTGAGGATTTGGTCATGCTCGACTCGAAATCAGCCGGATGAAAGTTTTGACTGAGTCGATTCTAAGGGCCCACTCATGGCTATTAAATTATGATAAAAAAGACAGCATCCAGTTGGTCTTGGTTTAGACCACAATTTTAGTCTGAAATAATAAGACGGGATTTTATAACCATTTTACAGCCAAATGTAACCATTATTTACAAACAAGTTATCATAAGCTGTAACATTGACCATACTATCGTGGTTACATTTGGCTGTAAAATGATTACAAAATCCCGTCTTATTATTTAAAACCAAAAGTGATGGTCTGAAACAAGAATTTGTGAAGAAAATTATCTTTAGCAAATACATACAATTTACAAAACAATCATTGCAAGCGACGATTTTTAAACAATCTTAACTTCGTTTTAAGTTCCATCATGCCAACTATTGAAGCTCAAATGAGAATTTTATTATGTTTGCCAAAAATTTGGCCAATTTATTACACACAAGATCCAATTATGGTATAACAAGCCTAACCATGGCAATGAATAATAATAATAATTTGTATAATTATATGAGCATACACATTAATAAGATACAAGTATTATATTCTATGACCTACTCTAATCCCAAAGCTGTAAAAATAAGGAGCTCAAACCCTGAAAAAGGAGTTAAATGCCATCCAAACCTGGCCAGAACCCGACTCATCCAACCTGTTTGATACCATTACATTTCTATATCTTCAAGTTCAGGAAGAGGGAACCGGAGAACTGCTGCAATGCCTGTCAACTGTGCCAATTCTGCATTGACACACCACCTTAATCAGTAACAAGAAGATACCAAAAAACAGCTCACCAACATAGACGAAACCAACCAACAACACTAATACTCCTTTTTCCTATTTTTCGTTCAATTTTGGATGCATAGGTACTGCGAGAAGATACTAATTATCAAGTACTCCGTACTATTTTAGTGATGTTAAATGGTTTCTATTAAGGAGTATATTCATATAAATGTGTAGCTGCGAAAAACAAGGGATAAGGAAAACTCACATCTCATTGTGTTCTACATTTAGACAATGTATTTAACAATAAAAAACGGGTGATATCAATCTAATCTAATATAATATGGAGTATTATTTAATGATGCACTTGAGAGTAAAATATATATAATGGACAAACTCGGAGTAGGTGTACATACGTTCCCCTGAGACATGCATAGAAGAGAATATATGGGCATTTCCGCCAGAACTCTTGACTGAGCTGACAAATTTGACATATTTTTTTCGCGTCGTTACATCAGCGTTCCTGACAGAATTAACAAAATTGATACAACACTTACATTAGTTGCATACATGGCAGAAATAGCAGAAATTAAGTTTGGCTAGACAAGAAGACAGTAGATATGTAAATAAATTAACAAGTAATTGGCTGGAAGACAAATTAATGTTTGAAGCTGTGTTAATTCGATACTTCACTGTGGCACTGTGGCGATTGCAGCACTCCAATAATAAGTCATTTTATTATGACCGGCATTCTCTCACGTATAAAAATTTGCAACTACACTATAACATAATATTATAAGAGTATTTTTTAAAAATTGAAGATGATCACGCCATAAAATCCACAAGGAAAAACTAACCTGAACAGTTCATCAGTGATTAGCAGTGTTTGGATAGCCATTCGCTCATGGGCAACTTCTACGTGTTTAGGACCATAGCATGCACGATCTGGGTCCTACAGAACACAGAAAACAGGATCACAATAGAAGACAGAAAAAGAAGGTACAAAAAGCCTGCAGCATGATATTTACTCAAATACCGAAAAAAATCTCACGTAAAATCACCTTTACGGGGCAAATATTTTCTCTGATTAATTTTCTATCAATAACCACATCAGAATTTGCAAAAGTTTCCATAAACATATTCTCTTCTAAGTTGTATCTACATGACTACATACATATCACTTTATACCTCATTGTTCACATGTAAGAGATACGGTGAACAACTCTACACACAAAATGAAGAGACATGCTTCAAGCTGTGCCCCGGGAGGGGGTATCAGTCAGGGGCACCATTTAGCAACAGTTTACTCTGTACTACAACGTGTCTGTCAAAGATCTCTAGAAGTCCAGAGAGTATAACAAGCAGCAAGATCCATCTTGGTTAAAAGGCGTGCTGAAAAGAAAGCCAAAAATACATCTCAAGATTAGAACCCTCACATTTGATAGCATGTTGAAGAACTCTTCAAGAGCGCGAACCTCTTGTGCTGCTTTTGTATCTTTTATCATGCTCATTACATTTGGTGCATCCAAAACCTCTCTCAAACTATGCCTGCAATAAAAAAAAGAGTGAAATTATGAAAACAGAAACGGAAAGATAAAATGTAAGCCAGCTATGCAGACACCCGCAATTACATATTTCATTATCAACGCACCAAAGAGACTGCTGCACCGAGTGGGGTAAGGTTTTGACATATACAACCTTCCCCCTTTAAATAATTAAAGGTTATTTTTGAATTGAACTTCAAAAATCTGCTACACGCCTACACACCGACATATTAAAAACAAAACAAAAAAAAAACAGTAGATGGTTTTAAGAGTTATTCAGTCACAAGACGACTTTCAAGCTTCAGGCTTTCAGCAATAGGCGACTTCATAAATGCGTGCCAAAGGAAAAGACAAATGTTATCAATTATAAACGCTATCTTCGATTTCAAAGAAAGAGGCGACAATATCAAGAAAAGAGATCATAGAGAATTAAAATGCTTCTAAACAATTTAAAATTAGATGTCATACTTGTATCCGGAAGTTGTATGCACAAGAATTATGCGCGACTTGTTCTCTATTATAGATCTTAGCTGCTTTCTCTCAGCTTCAAGCAACAAGTGACGATGAAATTGGTCCTGCAGTAATAAGTCGTCTGTCAGATAAGAATGGGCTACATCATCATTCAATATTTCCTAATTAATCAAAAGGCTCTCATTCTCCGGCATATTTACGTGTGGCAGAACAGCAATAATCCAATGCCTTAGAGGCTACACTCCCTTACCTTGTGTAAAATTCACCAAAAGTTATGCTCATTAGACATTTGTTAGCTTAGAAAGTGATCACTCCTTACTTCTAGAATGTATTACCGTCATTCTTATGATTATTAATGTCTTCAGGATAACTCTTTTATAGAAACAAACACCTACTTAGAGTTTAGGCCAAAATATAGAAAAGCTATACTATATCTGGCAAATAATGTAGAAACCTTGGTGAATCCAGGGCTCGCAATGACAGCACATCGGACAACCTTGAAATCCACATGTTTCAGAAAAGCCTGATAGAGGAGCATAAGAGCGTGACATAGGGGATTAGTGAAAGCAGAAGAGAAAGCAGGTATTTCATCTGGGGTATGCTTCTAAAAAGGGAGAGAAAGAGAGTCAAACACACCTGTAAAACATTCTCGAAAAACTTTTTCAAGGCCTGTAAGGAAAAGAAGTATAGAACATAAAAATTATATTCCCACTTGCGAAACTGGCGAAGAAAAAATTATAGAACAGCATATCACAGTTTGTCTACCAGTGATGGTACATACAGATTCATATCCAGCTATAGCAGGTCCATGTTTCCGAGGGATGGCTACTTCTATCCGTGAACGAGTAAGGGTCACACTGACAATCAGAGAAACAAACAAAACATAAGAAAATCAGTTCCGTATAAATAAGAGATCACGAGGAAATGGCCGTATAAAGAATGTTAATGCCCGTGATTGAATTTGACAACTCTGTCACTGTGTGTAAGCATGCTACGGTGAAATATGATGTTAACCAATATAGATTTGTTATATTGTTGTCATTCTCTCCTTCGCTCTTTGTCTCTCGAAGTTGAGAGACTCGCACTATATATTCTAGACCTTGGATCTAAAATTAACTCTAGCCGTGTCCATTTATTGTAGGGTTAATAGATTATGATGCATCTCTCATGCTTTCTCTCTCCTCACAAGCAAGACTCACAAGTCACACCTATACAGCAGTTCAAGTATAGCAAGAGTATTAAATTGAGGCTGCAACAACAGGTCATACCACGACCTTGACCAAAACCGACATTAATACTACGTTTCTAGCCAAACATATTCAAGAACAGAGCATGGTATTGCGGCTTAAAAGGAAGAAATCAGTTCTCATATGCGACAAATACAGTAGACTTGTAGGTTACTTGTGTTTTAAATCATTTCATGTTTCACAGTTGAAATAGCCAAAAGTTTACATTATGTACCCAGCTATACCTTTTACCAATCAGCAATATATGTGCCAGTCCTTCTTGCATAATTATAACAGCTAAATCAGCACTTGCTGTAGGATCTGTATGAAATAGATACAAAATATAACCCATCAATTAGGCTTCGATGTATGGGGGCTTGCTAATAGTAGCACTTGATTATAGAAAAAAGAAATTCTCTATTTTTATTTTCTAAACTCATTATAATACTCCCGTATATTACTATCTGCCTGATTCAGCTACATATTCTGGTAATTTTCCGATAAAATGACAGCAAAGCTGTAGCTAGTTTTATAAATATACATGGTGGTTTTCTTCTCCTTTCTTATTTTATCGGAAAATTACCAGAATATGACAGCAAAGCTGTAGCTGTAGCTAGTCTCAAATCCACCAACAGGCAAGTATACCCAGCTACAATGTTAGCAAAGCAATCTTAAGAAAAATTATACTCCCTCCTACTCACTATTTCCTTAAACAGATTATTAGGTTTTCTTCTCCTTTCTTATTTTGGAAACTTTTACTCATTTTATTCATCTCTCTCTCCTATCACCAAACCCCAGGCAACTTTTTTACTCTTATTTTATTCATTTCCTTAATGTTTGTGGCCCACAATTCATTATTTAACTCCTATTTATTCATCCCTCTCTCCCATTCCAAACCCCACCCAACTCTTTTATTCTTATTTTATTCCCCTCCTTAAGTACTGTGCCTACAAAGAAAGGTAAGAAAAAGAAGAATAGGAGGGAGTACTATTCAATCACACAACTGGCTGCTGGCATGACATGCAAACCATGTACTCTTTTGAGGGACAAAGCAGGTAAAGGATGAGAAATACAGTGATAGACTGAATTCGCTGATTTGAAGAAAGCAGAAAGTCTATTATATGCTACAGTTGATAAGAGATTAGAGATGCTTGATAGCAAAAAAGAAAATACCTGCTGCTTGATGGAGCATATCTAAAGCCATTGAGTCCCATATATCCTACATAAGCAACAAATATATGCTCAACAAACAGGCCAATAGATATATGGATCAAGATATACGGGGTTTTTATGGTCATGTTTTCCAATCAGAATAGATCTATGGAGCAAGCAAGGTACATCTAATTTACTACTACAAAATTCCTTGTCTGCCAAGAACTATCAGGATTCAGGTTCGTTTTTCAAATAAATAAAGCAAAAAATGGATTATCCCTTGAAGTGACTGGTGGCAGTTCAGGAAAAATAGTTTCTATACTTCCTCAACTTAAATGTAAAAGGATTGGTTAGTCAAGCGAGCACCACTTTCAAATAAGCGGAAGTTACATTGCGAGACTTTCAACAACACCTAATTACTAAAGGCTATTTGGGAGTTTGAAATTGATACTGAAACGAACAAGTCTTAACTCAAAAGGCGAGGAGACGAGGGGCATAATTCATCTGTAACTCATAGAAAAGTCAGCTGATTAAATATGGCCGATAACTTTGGAAATAGAGTTTTGAAAGGAAGAGTAAGCCATATGAGTAAAATTGCGAAACACCTCTAACTTTTTGTCTCCAGGCTAACCCAGTACAGGAACATAATAATTCAACCTGTAGGCTGTCCACCAACTGATAGCACGAGGACACACAGAAAAACCTTTGAGAGAGTGGTACACTCGTCAATGATTACATGGTGAGGATTTCGAATGTCTACAGCTTACAAGAGTAAGAGTGACAATGAATATCCGGGAAATAATCTTTTTTTATGGCTTTTGAGTTTTAAGAGCAGATGCTCCAACTGATCTACTTCACACAAATTCAGTGAGGAGAAATCTTTTCATAATGCATAGAGGACATATCCAGATTTTTTTTTGAAGTTCAAAAAAAAAGCAAGAAAAGTACAAGACTCCAAGTATATCTAGACAACTGCAATTTAAGCATACCTTCCTTATCACAAAAGGACGATGAAGCTCAATTTCGAGAGTGTGAAATGCTCCTATCTTCAATTAAGAGAAAAAAGAGATTGGGAAATTATTAGAGATAGTACATTACATGATCACAGAACACAATAGACCAATAAGTACCTTCACATGCTCATTTTCCAGAACATTTTTGCCACGTATACGTAAGATGCCTCCGTCTTTATCATATTCCACAGCCTGTGAAAAAATATTAGAATCACATCAGCAACAACACTGAAGCAACTGAACTTGGGAAATGATGCTTACAAATCCCACTGAATTTGTCTTGAAAGAATTGGAAAATTGCAAATTGTACAAGCATAGTTTCTTATCAGGGATAGATAGATAACTTCAGTGTACAAGCATTTCTCCCATGAGAGACAAAAGAATGTAATCTAGGTCTTTAATGCATGCATAACGACAATCTTTCATTAAAAATAACGAGACAACTAACTCTTGACCCTATTCTGAAGCTAAATTACTTTATCTACAGACAAGCTTTAGGTCCCCCATGACCCAAGTGAAATGTCTAGAGATATTGATACCTCCACTTTAATTTCCAGCTTAAGCTTCACACGTTCTGCATCCCTCCCTCCAGAAGCCACCTCTCTGAGAACTTTCCTGCATATTCAAACAAAATCAATCAATACTAGAAACCAAGCTTTCAGCAAACACAAAATTCATTACAATTAAAACTAAACATCAACCAGTGTTAATTAGAGCGTGCTTGGATACAAAAAATGGGAGGGAGAATGGAGCAAAGGAGTTTTTCCTCCAAATACTTCCTATGTTTGTGGAATTTTGATTAGTCTTGGGAGTAAGGAAAATGAATCCCTCCAAATCCTTGCCCCTTCAATTCCCCCCACCCTTATTTGCTATCAAAACAAGGAATTTTAAACCCCCTACTCTACCTCCCTTTCTTTTCCCTCCAAATCCCTCAATCCAAACACACCCTTAAGGTTTATATGTGCACTAGACAGCTAAGTAGGAGCGGAAAGGGAGGGAAGAGAAGGGGAGGGGGAATAGATTGAGTGTCTGGATACATTTCCTTCCAAATCTTTCCTATGGCGGAGGGATTTTGATTTGCCTTGGAGGAGGAAAATGGATCCCACCCAATCCCTCGCCTCCATTTCCCTCATACTCCTTTTGTTATCAAAATAAGGGATTTGTATCACTCCCTCCTCCACCCCTTCCTTTCCCCCCAAATCCTCCTATCTAAACAAGCCCTATAAGTTCCATGACAAACAATAGCATAGAAGTTGGGCAAAATACTACTCCCTCTTATTCAGCCTACTCTTCCCTCTTTCCTTATTAACGATAGTCACGTTTTCTTCCCTCTTTCCTTATTTGGTAAGTTTTTGGGCTGTTAAATGACCATGGTATCCTTGTAATGTTTTCTTATTTACAAGAAATGCCACTCATCTGGCCCACTCTTACCCACTCCCAATACACTTATTACTTTTTTTAATACATTCTCTTTCTTACATACAAGTCAAAGTGTACCTTTCATTATTTCTTTAATACATTTTCTTAAAAATTGTGATTTGGGGTAGGGGGAAGTTTAGGGTGAATTGGAGGGAGTAATTCTTATGAGTTGTCTACATAAATTATATTATCATAGAACTATTGGAATTTGGAAGGGGGCCATGGCGCACCTTATTTTATCCTCCAAGATCCATCACCGATCACTGCTAATATCTACCATGGGACAACATAATTACAAAAAATTCAAATACAAAAACTAAGGGTAGATAGAGCCAATAATTATGCACCTTAAAAACCCCCAAGGGGTTGTTTGGTTGACACCTTAAAAACACATGAATTGCAAAATCACATGATTTACAAAAATATGTCTTGTTTGGTTGACATATTTTTTGGAAAATGGAGGAATTAGAAGTTCCTAGGAACTTCCAATGCCTACATGATATAGGAATTGGCTTACCTACCCCTCCCTTGGTCATTGGAAATTCCCATGGAATTTGATTCCTACATGGGCAACCAAACACCTTTGTCAATTCACCCGAATTGGATGCTGGAACTTAATTTCTATGAAATTGAAGTTCCTAGGCAAATTAAGTTCCTTGATCAACCAAACGACTACTCTTCTAAGAGTAGGTAATAATGCTCATAGAGGCCAAGGCTATGTAGATAGACCCACACAACACTGCCTTGCCTGATAAAATGCATCCAATAATTTAGTGTTGGATAACTGGGATTTATAAAGATTCATCCAAATAAAAGCATCATAATCTCTACATTAGATTTACATACTACTCGATCAACGGAGTCGACCTAAAGAAACATCCGAGATACCATAATTGAGAAACAAGTTGCCAGAAACGCACATAGAGCCACTGAGCCAAGCTAAATTGTTGACCTTGGGGTTTGAGAAACATAATCGAGTTGAGTAGCACTGTTTACTAAGTTCATTGAAGCTTTCCTAATTGAATTAAATTGAATGTAACTAAACTAAACTAAACTAAACTAAAATCGGGTGAACGGAATAAAATTGAACTGAACTAATTTCAACCAACCATCATCTCTTAATAGTCGAAAACAAATCAAAAGCAAACTAATTAGATAAGACAGTTAAATTAATACCTAACAGTGACAGCAAGAACATAATCACCCTGAGCAATCAAATTATAAGCAGCCCACAAATCATCTCCTTCCTCTGGAATCATCTGCATACACTAATTTATTACACAACTAGGTAATTCAAACTTGCAAACTTGATCATAACATCAAATAACCACCAAAAGTTGCTAAAAAATTAACCATTAAAAGTTGGCATATTTGATTGTAAAATTAAAAAAGCATAAGAATTAAGCAATGGGCACCAAGTAATTAACAGTAAAAAATAGAGAAAAGATTGAACCTTTACACTGCCGGGACCACGAGGAACTAGGTTTCTGTGAACAATCTTCATGATTTGATCTCTCTAGTGTCTCTTGTGTTCCCTAGACTCGGTTTATTTGTACAGAATGTAGAAGGTTTTTAGGGGAGAGATAATTTCCAAAAACTGCGCAAATAACAAACAACTAATCAATTAATCAATCAATCAATATATATACTTAAAAGAGCAACTTTTCGAGCGATGTGATTGGTTCAAGTTTTGTGAATTATTTAAGTTATAATTATGAGAATTGGAAAACTATTTATTTAATTGACTATTATCTTAGATGATTAAAATTTGAGAATTGACCAACCATAAATTAATTAAGTAATTAAATACTTGGATATACTTTACAACTAATAATAATAAAATAAGTAGCTAACAGATAGAATTTACAACTGGTTAGAATTATAAAATAAAAGAAGACAAGTGCGACTCAAACACGTCACCTATTATATTAGGGAGTATATATATTTGCATCCGTATTTATTCGTCTTTCCAATGTTTTTGCTTTGATTTTAATTTCTTTATATTGTTTCCATCTTATATATTTGTTTTCTTTATCATTTTTACACATATGTATACTAACTACTGTATGTTTTTGCTACGGAATTTTTTTTCAGGACAACGGTCGACAATTCGGCACGCTTGAAATGACTATAAGAAGCCTAGCTACTAGAGATATAAGAGGTTATTAACTTATTATAGTCTTGAAAATTACCGTACCTTTGAATCTTTGATATGATCTAATCACTAGAAAATCATTACTACATTGGTATTTAAGAAATTCTTTTGCACGTGGGATTAATTCAAGAGCCAAACATAAAAGTTAATTTCGAGCAATATTACTGCAAGAATTTGATCAACAATAATATAATAGGTTATATAATTTTGAATGTATTAGAATTCTAGCTGCGCAATTACACAATATCTATTTGAGTGCGATACAAATTAAGTCTAATTATATATGTAATTTAATTACATATATAGATGGATAATTGTTATTTTTAGAGCGATTACAGTGGCTATTACTTTGGTTAAATAAATTAAATATATAAATAAATAGATAATTAAATAGTATTATTGTTTTTAGAGTGATTACATTGACTATTACTTTCATTAAATAAATCAAGTATATAAATAAAAAGATAAAAAGATAATTAAATAATAATAAAATATTAGTTGGATAATTATTGAATTAGTTAATAAAATAATTGATTTCATTGGTTATTGTTTAGAGCAATTTCATTGGCTAATACTTTGGTTAAATAAATTAAGTACGTAGTATATAAATAAAAAGATAATTAAATAGTAATAAAATATCAGTTGGATAATTATTGTTTTTAGAGCGATTACACTGGCTATTACTTTCACTTTCGTTAAATAAACAAAGTATATAAATAAAAAGATAAAAAGATAATTAAATAGTAATAAAATATCAGTTGGATAATTATTGTTTTTAGAGTGATTAGATTGGCTATTACTTTGGTTAAATAAATTAAGTATATAAATAAAAAGATAATTAAATAGTAATAAAATATCAGTTGGATAATTAATGATTAGTTAATAAAATAATTGATAACTAAGAATTTTGGCTACCGTAAAGTTATGGTATAATTTGTTGTTTCCCTTCTCTTATTTAGTTAATAGCATAAATAGATGTATTTATGAATATATTAAGCACTTAAGTTTACGAGGTATAATTAACAAATACAAACTACGGAATTCGAACACATAAGAATATGAGCTAATGTAAAAATATTAAGAGTTTAAGGGAATCACGAACTAAAAAATACGAGCACCGAAGAATGCGAGCTATTAACCTAATAATACTGGCTAATATAAGAAGAATACGATCCGAGTTATTAAGCTAAGAATAACAATACGAGCTATTAAGATAAGACGAGTTTTAAAATACGAGCACAAATGACAAATGAATACAAGCTAATGAAAAAACAATACGAGTTATTAAGATAACACGAGCTTCAAAATATGAGCACAAATGAATACGAATACGAGATTAAAAGATCACGAACTTAAATATACGAGCACATAATAATACGACTTATTAAGATGACAATATAAGCTAATGTAAACAGAATACGAAAACATGAGCTAATTGAAACACTTCTCGAACTAAAAAAGTAGAATCAGATTTGAAAGACGTCAAATTTCATGATATAATAAACACTTAAGATTACGAGGTATAATTAAAAGAATACGAGCTACAAATTACGAATACATAAGAAATACGAGCTAATGTAAAATGAATAAGAAATTAAGAGAATCGAGAACTAAAAAATACGAGCACACATGAACGTGAGCTATTAACGTAAGAATGCGAGCTAATAAAGCTATTAAGCTAAAAATACGAGCTAATGTAAAAAAATACGAGTTATTAAAATAAGAATACGAGCGTATAAGAGGATCACGAACTTACAAATATGAGCATGTAAGAATACGGGATAATATAAAAAGAATATGAGCATGTAAGAAGAATACGGGCTAATAAGAAAATAATACGAGCCTGATACATCTAATGTTTTACTAGCCATAAAAAAACAATCATACCTGAATTATTCTTTACATATGGCTATTATACTAAGTATTTTTAGAAGATTAACTCTTACGATAATTACTTTGAAACTATGTCAAGATATTACCCGGGCAACGCTCGGGCATGAAATCTAGTATATATAATTAAAGGAAGTTTTTTTCTAAGCACGTGTAGTCTCCACTTTTTACAAAACACTTATTTATAAATAATGATTTATTTATAATTTTTCTACTAGAAATATTTGTTTAGATAATAATAATAATTTATTTATAACTTCTCTATTAGAATTAGAAAATAAGAAAATAATAAATTATTTATAACTTTTCTATTAGATTTAGAAAAATAAAAAATAGTTGATTATTTAAAATTTTCCTATTAGATTTAGAACATTATTATTCGTTAATATTTATATACTTATTATTTAAGTTGATTAACTTTATTCAACGTTTTTATTAAAAATAAAAATCGGAAATGAATTAGAATAATTGATTATTTACAATTTTCCTATCTTAGAACATTATTCTTTAATATTTATATACTTACTATTTAAGGTTATTAATATTATTCGGCGTTTCTATTAAAATGAAAATGGGAAAGCGTAAAAAAGAACTAATTTAGTTTGTTTTCGTCTTAACATTAAAGTGAGTCAAAAATAGTCTCACGGGAATATAAGAGTAATAAGACAAATCTTTTACTTTTTCTTATACATTATGTTCTTATCTTTTCCATATTACTAGATCATTCAAACTTAAAATGAATATCTCCATCTTAATTAAAAATGTGTGGAACTAATAAATGAATTAGTTAAATATTTAAGTTTAAACAAATTTCTACCTAAAAGGAACATTTGCGATCAATCATATTCGACCAAATTAAGCGCAACACTACTAATTTTTGGTACAAGATCAGAGTATCACTACTATTCAAATGAATATTATACACTTTCGTACTTAATTATGCGAAAGAAATGAGATAATTTCTTTAATTAAGTAAAAAAGAAAATAAGATGAATGCCAGGTATATTATACTTTAGAGAAACCCCAAAAATGTCAAATTTGGATTTAATTAGTATTAATATAAATATTAAAGACCACAATGATGATGTAGATAGGTGCGTGAAGTGGAATAATTGTATGGATGACATGTTTTTTAAATGGATATTGAAAGGTATTTCATAAATAACAATATTTATTCCTACATATTTTCACCTTATTATGAGACATTGTGTTATAAAATGACATATTTTTTTACGGGGGCGGAGGTAGATAGGTTTTGAGGGAGCATGTAAGTGTCTTCAGGGATAGGGTTGCTCTCCGACGTTTAAGATTATTATTTGAGTAATACAAGCAAATTGGTCAGAGATGTTCAAGAATACAGTTTATGATTCTGATTATCAAGTTGGTTAGTTGGGTTGTCAAGTTACGATTTAAGAAGTATAAATATAAATATATAGATATTAAAGGACATAATGATGTAGGTGATCTGAGTTAAGCGAAATAATTGTGTTGATGAGATGAAATGCAAGTGGGCATTAGAAGGTATCTATACAACAAAGTAATGACAAATAAATTCCGAGACGGATAGAATAAGCCGTAAAAAGATCAAAAATATTTTTTAATTAGTATTAGATTATAGTTTATTATAGTCCGTATTTTTTTCCTCCATATTTTCAACTTATTTTTTACAGTGTGAAATTGTTTTATAGGGTAGGGGTTGATTTTAAATTGTACGTGTCCATTTGTTTAGGGATGGGGGTAAATAGATCTCGTGGGAGGAGGTAAGTTTCTTGGGGGATAGAGTTACTCTTCGACGTTTAAAACTGTGATGTAAATTGCACAAGAAAATGTCTATAGATTAGGGTTGTTCAGGGACACGATTGATTATGTTAATCAAGTTGGGTAGTTATGTGAGAAGGGTATGACGAATACCTAAACGGTGTCGAAAATTTGCGTATGTACTACATAACAATTAGAACAGCTGAGCAAGTACATAGGTAGATAAATTTTATTTCAAAATTCTGTGATAATAACAAAGGCACAAATGTTATGAAAATAACTTAAAAATCTCCAAAGTAACATGTATGCATACTCAATTTTGATTGTTATAGGGCGGGGTTTGATTTTACATTGGATATATCTATTGTTTCGAGCGGTGGGGGTAAATAGGTTTTGAGAGAGGAGGTAAGTGTCTTGGGGGTAGGGTTACTCCACGACGTTGAAGAGTGTGAGAGTAGTAAAAATAAATGTCGGTAGGTTGAGGTTTCCAGGCACTAGTACAAAAATCCCCTATTGCGTCAAGGGGATTACGTCGGTTCTAATATAACTGATACATTTTTCAACAGATTTTAACGGTTAAGTTGGTTAATTAAGTGGGTGAGAAGGGTACTCCATGTGTAGAATTACTCCCTGACGTTTACGAGTGTGATTTAGAAGATAGAAAAATATATTCATATGTGGGGCTGAGTTGTTTAGGGATATGAATAGGATTAATGTTGATTCTGATGAGTTTGGTTGGTTAGTCAGGTGGAAAGGATTGAGTTTGTGAAAAAGTGGATAACGTGAGATATTGATTGAAGAAGGTAAATGAATAAATTTTATTTGAAAATGTGTATTATATGAGAAAAGATCTGACAAATATATAAATATAGCAGGCTAAAAACATTTAAAATATCACGTGTATAAACTCAATTTTGTTTCTTTGTTGGACACAAAACTAAACAATCAAATGTTATACTCTCTTCAGTCCTATTGAATGCTCCATTGAGCCAGGGAATAATTTTTAATGTGGAATGGTGTTATAGTGTTTTTTGTGGGAGTATTCTTGAAAATATTTAGGGGTGTGTATAAAAAGATGTCGTAATATGGAGTTGCAGTTGCAAATTTACAATGATAACATTGTAAATACAAGAAATAGAAGAAGATATTTATGTCAATTATTTTATCAAGTATGGAAAGAAAACATTGGATTAAATCAAGAAAGTATATGTCATATCAGTATTACATCGCGGTAGATAGGTCTTGAGGTATGAGGTAAGTGTCTTGAGGATATAGTTATTTTCCAACATTTAAGAGTGTGATTTGAGTAGTACAGGTAAATATAGATAGAATGGGGTTGTTCAGGGATGCGCATACGGTTAATTCTGATCGTCAAGTTTGTTAGTTGAGTGAAAAGGGTACGAACAATGCCTAAATGGTGTAGAAAATTGGGGGGGGGGGGGGGGGGGGGTGTATGTAGCAAGAAAACTGATGAAGTAGATGAATTTATTTCAAGGTTGTATTATGTGTAAATGACTTAGGAATAGATGTTATAAAAATAAGTTAAAAATCTCTGAAATATCATGTATGAAAACTCAATTTTGGTTGTGTTTTTCTTGTGAACACTACAAGAATAACTAGATCGGGCGACCGTTTTTGGCGACTGCAAAGCTTAGTCGCCAATTTGGCGACGAATTAAAATAGTCGGGCGACTGAAGCCAGTCGCCAATTTGGCGACAGAACCAATTTCCCAAATCTCCCACCACCGACACACACGGGCGACTGAAATCCAAATTTGGCGACAGAAATCAGTCGCCAAATTTGGCGACAGACCCTATTCCGTCGCCAAATTGCTCAGTCCGTCGCCAATCCTTTTTATAGAAACAGCGAAAATCAGACCATATCTGTAACACCCCCATTTATTTAAGAGCCTTTAGCAAGACATTCTCAAATGAATAGGACTGTTACCATCCCGGAATATCCGAGGTAGTGAATAACAAGGTAAACAAACCAAAGGTAATTTAAATAAATACTGATTAAATTTGAACTTGGTATTACAACAATTACGAGTTCCAAACTTGATAAAAGAAAGTACAACTGACGATATCTAAATGTGATCTAACTCTAAGTAGGTCCATGCCATGTCTCCCTCCATGCCCAGGCTCCTAGTCCATCTGTCACTGACCTGTAAAATCTACTCCCCATTCCGGATCATCGTAGGTGTACACGAATACACAGGGTCAACCGCGAGGTTGAGTAGAAAGATAAATAAGACAACAATATAATATACTCCGCACCGATCCAACGCCAAATAAACTCCGCACCGATCACAAGACCCAATATACTCCACACCATATCACAGACCCTTTATCTCCGCACCAAACACAGACCCTTTATCTCCGCACCAAACACAGACCCTTTATCTCCGCACCAAACACAGACCCTTTATCTCCGCACCAAACACAGACCCTTTATCTCCGCACCATATCGTATCACAGAATTATATATCACAATATACCAATCATATAACAATACAGATGAACATAGTTAATATCAACCAATAATAAACAGATTACACATCTCATATATGTAGTATTCCCCTACCTCGAATTGCAGAATGACAATCGAACAACCGCTAGCAATGTTCCACCTCGAATTCCGTTCCTATAATTATTATTACTTAATATCATTCACATGTCAACTATAAACCTACTAATTATAGCATACAATCCACCCATCAATAAATAACATACTTATACACTTCCAATATTAATGTGAATTACACAATAACAATAATACAATTAATATTGATCATAACATACTCTCATGGACATGTCATCATCATTACTAGTTATAAACTTAATAATTATAACGTAATTCAAACATTGACTATTACGACATCAACACAACAACAATATAAATAACCATAGTTACTAATTATTAGAAACCTTCCATAAATGGAAATTTTCCATAAATAGAACCTTCCCAAAATAGAAACTTCATAACTCATAAATTTCCCGACTCACCAACTTTGACTAACATGAACGAACATCCAATGATATTGTTATTACTACTAATAATACCAAACATAACAATGACAATAATGTTATCAAGAGTTACTAAAACAATAAGAACAACAACAATAATAATAAGAATAATAAGAATAATAATAATAATAATAATAATAAGAAAAACACTAAACACTAATATTATTGTCAAAGTTAAAGATAAGCAAAATCACGTTTGGACCATAGCATACACGCTGTACAGTAGCACACAAAACGAACAGTGACTTTACCCATAACCGTGACTGACCGCCCTATCAAACACTGCCACAACCGCCAATTGCAACCACCACCCTCGCCAGTGACACCACCAGGCTCACCTCTGAGCCGTGGGGGTTCCTGGGAAGCCAGTAGTTGCCGTCGACACCGTGACAACAACCCACAACCACCGACACAAAACCCATACACCACCTGCTCCTCTGTTTCGCGCGACACACACCTCCAACGAATTCCCCTTTAGAACCGACACGACACCTCCCAAACCACCATGACAACCACTACCCAACCACCCCGACCACCATAAACCGACTAACCTTAACACCCAAAACCATCGCCAAAAGAAACTACATCGAATTCGTACTTAAGACCCTGCGTTTGATACTCTGTTCTGAAACGAGAGCAGCGACTGACACAAGAGACAAGAAACAACCGTGACTGGTGGTTCCTGGTGGTCGGCGATGACTCTACTGGGGTCCAAACATAACTACTAACATCCTAGACCAAAGATACATGAAGATCAGAACCACATATGTTAACAATGATTCAAAAATCGCGAAGAGGAAACGGGTGAGAAACAGAGAAAAGGATTACGAGGATGAGCATACCTCTTTCATGGCCCAAACGAACCGCCCTGAACCACCCTAAACCCACCGTGTGAACCACCCCTATAGTCCTTGCAGTGTCAGCGGCAGTTGTGTGGTGATAGAATGCTGATTAGGTTAGAATTAGGTTAGGGATGAGTGTCACAGTGACGGCAGGTTGTGAGGTGCTGCGTGTGTTTGTGTAAAACGAAGTGTGGGCTGATTCATAAAAAAAACACGCATTTCGAGGCCCAACAACGGTGTGCCAAAGGTCCCTAGTTCGAATCCCACGGACCACATAGAATATAACACTTATTTGATAACTTCATCATTTAATAAATTAATTATCGGATACTAGTTTAATAAAATATTATCTACACGTCGATGTAAATAACAAATATTAAACTTAACGATTATATATAATTATTATTATTATCATTATAGCAATTTAGCAAAATGTGTATCGAAAAGCACATAATTATACGTATAGCAAAATGTGTATCGAAAAGCACATAATTATACGTATAGAAAAGCACATGTTATACCCCATCTTGACAAAAGTATAAAACGACTCATTAATATGAACTTATGAAAATACAGGATATTACAGTCCTCCCTCCTTAAAATGAACTTCGTCCCGAAGTTCACCATCCCATGATCCATCAACCAGTCTCTAGGCACATAACGAATTAAAAGTGGAGCACCACATGACATCAAGAACTAAAAAAAACGAAATGTCACATTCTACCCTCGTTAAGAAAACTTTGTCCCCAAAGTTTAACGTATAGCTAAATTAAATCCCCGAACACAATAAGATGCATAACATAAGTTATCAGGATTATCAAATAGATGCGTGCAAACAATCATGACACAACAATTTGCCATGTCATAACAACTTAGCCATATCATAAATAAAAAGATTTTACAATCCTATCCTCCTTAAGACACGGTTACGTCCCCGTAACCTCATTATACAGATCTCAGCTCAATAATCCGTCTTACTCATTACTTTATCTCAACCATCATACTCCAAGTAACCAAGTATCGCACTCATCGTCGACTCTAAGACCAAAGACAAGGGGTGAGTGAACTGGCGGAATAAAACCGCCAATCAATACTTCCATAGCAATATCAATTTCAAACCCTGAATATAATTCAATAACCAAGGTCACACTGGACCGTAAACACAATATGGCACAACGGCCTAATAACTCATATCTCAATACCCTTAACCAGTTCCCATCTCAATTTCAATATCGATATATTCACAGTGTTCAAAGAACCAGGCACAACACTTAGAGGTGAGGCAAAAGTACGACAAAATTAACAATACCAGAAAAGAAAATAGAGCCCAGAAAGACAAAATAATAGGTACTTGCAAGTCCTCCCCCTTTGAATACACAAACACAGCCATTAAACATGAACAGCATTGGTAGAGCAAACATTGAAATCATCTCGTCATTCAACCATTCCAACCTTAACAATTATACCTTACCCTCCATTACCTTTCATCATATTATTCACTTTATAAACAACTCACTTTTTCACCAACAACCCAAACTCTTGTACATAAATCACAACTCCCCAAAGCCCAATGCAAGGACAAAGCTTACAAAATATTATAGGTAACTTATACCCATACATTACATGAGTGACAAAGAAATAAATTCCCTATAACCTCAGCACAGAAACCCGAACAATCACAAATCAATTATAAGAAATATAATGAACAACCTCGAACAATAATAAGATCGGTAGGATCATGTTACGTAGTAGAACAGATTCGAAGTAGATAACACTCATATACCCTTGAAATTTATCACAAAATTAGTATACTAACAACAATGTAAACAGTTAAGAGTTAAATGTTTCATGCTCATAAACATATCATAGAAGCAAAATCATATTTTAGGAAAAGACATAGAGCAAAATTTTAATGAACGTAATTAAACATGGAGCATTGGCATGTTTCACAAAATATACACCATTTATAGACTTACAAGACCGTTTAACATTCCCAGATATCAATAAGTTAACAAAATCACTTAGGTACATTTCTCGTTTACTTACATTACATCATTTATCCTGAATACGACTTGCAAAAATATGGATTTTATACGATGTGCAACAACTAAACATTCAAGCAGGATTTCATCAATGTGTAACTACAGAATCCGTCGTGTTGTAAACGCCATAATTATCAAAACATCAAGCACTATCATGGATGATCATTACAGTGAAATCATTTTGAAACTTTTGGAACATTAAAAGGGGTAATTGTGACAATTTAGAAATACGAGTCAAAAGACAATATGACAAGCTATAGATCGAAACAAGATTACATAGAGACATTCTGACCCTTCTTTACTAAAACATTTTCCTTGTAAATTTGTAGCTCATGAACTAAGAAAGTTTAACGTCAAAAGTAAACGAATTCACACACTAGTACTTCCATAAATCACACGTCTACCAGCTAATAACTCAAGATATTATGATCAGATTTTAAACATAGCAATGCAATCCAGTTTGTGACATAACAATATACATGAAGGTGTTGGAAAGATTATTATCTCGGTGAGCCAGACAACGATATACCATAAATATAGGAAAGAACATCAACACGAATATCACTTCATTATTTTGAGGTCATACCATAGAAAGTAGGAACGTCCGTACAATTAAAACTATTTTATGTAAAACCCAACGAAATAAGCAAGGTTACATTACCATGTAATAAGGTCCATATTCTTATCATAAGACTATTGTTCATGTTACTAAAGCCATAACAGGGTGTGACGTGGTTCATCACATAAATTCATATTTGCTTAAAAAATTTTTTTTTTTTATATACAACTTACAGAACTTACGATTCCAACAATTAAACATCATGTTGCAACTTTTAACAACAAAAAAAAAAAAATTATAATTAAATAACCGTTCAACCATTTGTTAACCATTATAGTTTTTGAGAAATATCATGGATTCTCTAATCATAGGAAAAAGAATAAAGTGCACAAATTAAGGAAATTATTTATAACAACTGGTCTAAACAGAACTTTACGGCAATAGAACAGGAAACTGGACAACTTGCAAAGATCAATATTAATTAACATCTAGTTAAGATTTTACGTGATTTATTATTTGGGAACGTGAATGAACATATTAATCATTGGAGTTGGAATAATACAAAAACAGTAGATACATTTTAAACGGTTCCTCGTTCAGAGTATGGTTAACACTGAACCGTGCAGTGACAGTCTGACCATTGTCGGCTAAAACATTTATTTCTCTCAAAATATACTTCACATTAACATGAAACCAAATGCATTGAAAAGCTGAATCAGAAGGTTAGCACACATAATATTGTCATACTCCCATAAAGAATACATTTCAGATGACAACCCGTACAAACAGGGGAACATTCTGGTCTTTATATAAAATTTTGGTCCCATTAAAATTACTTCATATTATCATATTAAACACAATCATTATTCCTCCAAAACATGTTGACATACCATCGAAATATAGAAATCACGTTGCATCATAATAACATTTATTCATTATTTCATTCTGTAATAGTCATCTAAAACACGGTAAAGGTTGCGTAACAGAAAAGTAGATCATCTAAATGTCTGGATATTTATACATGTATATACTAATGTAACACACAACTATATGACACTCATGGCTTGGGGCAGCACATTCCGCATATCACTAGACATGAATTACTATAACATTTAAATCTGATAGGTCATATCCAAATACCAAGCAATATATTGCAAAAGTTACGTTAGTCATTTAACAACCAGATATCCTATAGACAATTCGAGACACCAAAAACACATGATCATATCACTCTAATTCAGTATACAATAAATATACACCCATTCCTGAAAATTTCGATTCAATCCTTTATATCAATCAGCGTTTCAATATCAGTCGCATTCTTCTTATGCATATCATCCTACTAGCCAAGCTTATATTTCAAACTCGTATTTCAATTTTCATGTCCTCAATACTTAAAGTAATACATTCCTCAATCACTTCCCAATATCAAACTCATAGAATACAGTGCATCATTAACCATGTACACATCATCACTTACCTCATTCCGTCCCTGCAAAATTGTTAGCACAAGATAACTAGGTCACTATATAATCTACCCCACTCTTCAATTACTCTCATTGGGTTCCCGAGACAGAACAGAAAGGGCCCAGGTCTGGTTTGAGGGGGCCCCTAACTCATCCCGTTCCTCTTTGGGGCTCCTATCGGTTTCATCTCGGGGTTCATTTTATTAGACTCTTCCTACGTTCATTATTATCCATTTGGTTTAGGCCTGAGGATCGTTCGCTCTGATACCACTTTGTAACACCCCCATTTATTTAAGAGCCTTTAGCAAGACATTCTCAAATGAATAGGACTGTTACCATCCCGGAATATCCGAGGTAGTGAATAACAAGGTAAACAAACCAAAGGTAATTTAAATAAATACTGATTAAATTTGAACTTGGTATTACAACAATTACGAGTTCCAAACTTGATAAAAGAAAGTACAACTGACGATATCTAAATGTGATCTAACTCTAAGTAGGTCCATGCCATGTCTCCCTCCATGCCCAGGCTCCTAGTCCATCTGTCACTGACCTGTAAAATCTACTCCCCATTCCGGATCATCGTAGGTGTACACGAATACACAGGGTCAACCGCGAGGTTGAGTAGAAAGATAAATAAGACAACAATATAATATACTCCGCACCGATCCAACGCCAAATAAACTCCGCACCGATCACAAGACCCAATATACTCCACACCATATCACAGACCCTTTATCTCCGCACCAAATACAGACCCTTTATCTCCGCACCAAACACAGACCCTTTATCTCCGCACCAAACACAGACCCTTTATCTCCGCACCATATCGTATCACAGAATTATATATCACAATATACCAATCATATAACAATACAGATGAACATAGTTAATATCAACCAATAATAAACAGATTACACATCTCATATATGTAGT
The DNA here is from genome assembly GCA_029255685.2 of Silene conica. NCBI lineage: Eukaryota > Viridiplantae > Streptophyta > Magnoliopsida > Caryophyllales > Caryophyllaceae > Silene > Silene conica. The sequence goes on from CM055315.2 coordinate 59,915,662, forward strand.
ATTCCCCTACCTCGAATTGCAGAATGACAATCGAACAACCGCTAGCAATGTTCTACCTCGAATTCCGTTCCTATAATTATTATTACTTAATATCATTCACATGTCAACTATAAACCTACTAATTATAGCATACAATCCACCCATCAATAAATAACATACTTATACACTTCCAATATTAATGTGAATTACACAATAACAATAATACAATTAATATTGATCATAACATACTCTCATGGACATGTCATCATCATTACTAGTTATAAACTTAATAATTATAACGTAATTCAAACATTGACTATTACGACATCAACACAACAACAATATAAATAACCATAGTTACTAATTATTAGAAACCTTCCATAAATGGAAATTTTCCATAAATAGAACCTTCCCAAAATAGAAACTTCATAACTCATAAATTTCCCGACTCACCAACTTTGACTAACATGAACGAACATCCAATGATATTGTTATTACTACTAATAATACCAAACATAACAATGACAATAATGTTATTAAGAGTTACTAAAACAATAAGAACAACAACAATAATAATAAGAATAATAATAATAATAATAATAATAATAAGAAAAACACTAAACACTAATATTATTGTCAAAGTTAAAGATAAGCAAAATCACGTTTGGACCATAGCATACACGCTGTACAGTAGCACACAAAACGAACAGTGACTTTACCCATAACCGTGACTGACCGCCCTATCAAACACTGCCACAACCGCCAATTGCAACCACCACCCTCGCCAGTGACACCACCAGGCTCACCTCTGAGCCGTGGGGGTTCCTGGGAAGCCAGTAGTTGCCGTCGACACCGTGACAACAACCCACAACCACCGACACAAAACCCATACACCACCTGCTCCTCTGTTTCGCGCGACACACACCTCCAACGAATTCCCCTTTAGAACCGACACGACACCTCCCAAACCACCATGACAACCACTACCCAACCACCCCGACCACCATCAACCGACTAACCTTAACACCCAAAACCATCGCCAAAAGAAACTACATCGAATTCGTACTTAAGACCCTGCGTTTGATACTCTGTTCTGAAACGAGAGCAGCGACTGACACAAGAGACAAGAAACAACCGTGACTGGTGGTTCCTGGTGGTCGGCGACGACTCTACTGGGGTCCAAACATAACTACTAACATCCTAGACCAAAGATACATGAAGATCAGAACCACATATGTTAACAATGATTCAAAAATCGCGAAGAGGAAACGGGTGAGAAACAGAGAAAAGGATTACGAGGATGAGCATACCTCTTTCATGGCCCAAACGAACCGCCCTGAACCACCCTAAACCCACCGTGTGAACCACCCCTATAGTCCTTGCAGTGTCAGCGGCAGTTGTGTGGTGATAGAATGCTGATTAGGTTAGAATTAGGTTAGGGATGAGTGTCACAGTGACGGCAGGTTGTGAGGTGCTGCGTGTGTTTGTGTAAAACGAAGTGTGGGCTGATTCATAAAAAAAAACACGCATTTCGAGGCCCAACAACGGTGTGCCAAAGGTCCCTAGTTCGAATCCCACGGACCACATAGAATATAACACTTATTTGATAACTTCATCATTTAATAAATTAATTATCGGATACTAGTTTAATAAAATATTATCTACACGTCGATGTAAATAACAAATATTAAACTTAACGATTATATATAATTATTATTATTATCATTATAGCAATTTAGCAAAATGTGTATCGAAAAGCACATAATTATACGTATAGCAAAATGTGTATCGAAAAGCACATAATTATACGTATAGAAAAGCACATGTTATACCCCATCTTGACAAAAGTATAAAACGACTCATTAATACGAACTTATGAAAATACAGGATATTACAATATCCCTCATTCGCAAATCAACAAACACACAAACACACAATTTACCTCCTACGGCGAAAAACACCACCATCACCACCCTACCCTACGTGTTCCGGCCACCTTCAACACCACTGTCACCGGATTCCGGCCACCACCACCACAACCCTACTTGTTCTTCCCTTCATTCAACTCATTTAAGGTTTGTTTACTTCTTCCTAATTCAATTTCAATTTCAATTTTTTGATTGATTGTTGGTTTGTTTTGTGCATTTAGTGATTGTAGTAGGTTATTAAGACCGTCTTAGCTTATTAGGTTGTGATTAATTAGGTATTAGAAGCCAATTAGCATATTAATTAGATAATTGTGGGTTAGGGTTTATAAGAAGTTTGTATAAGACGATGTTGTTAGCCTTATTGATGTTGGTTAATTAGATTAAAGTAGTCGATTAGGATGTTTAATAGCTTATTAGGATGTTAGTTAGATTATACTAGCTTATTAAGACCGTCTTAAATTAGCTTATTAGGTTGTGGTTAATTGTATAATTGGAAATTGTTGTTAATAAATTGTTATTATTATGTGATTGAGGTTGTTCTTTAATTAAGTGAGTGTAATTTTAATTTAGATATATGTAATTTAAGTGCTGAAAATTGTTTTTTGGGTTTTTTTGTTTAGATTAAAATGAAGAGATTGGAACGTTCATGGATGTATGATGGAGGGTTATTAGATAATAAGAAGAGACGTTCTAATGCTAGGTTTATAGAGGGTGTTGCCGAGTTTATTGAGTTTGCTAAGCAACAAGAGGAGCATGACTCGTTAGAAAATAAACTTAGGTGTCCTTGTAGCAAATGTCGAAATATGAAATACCTATATGTCATTGAGGTACAAGAACATCTCTATACAAATGGGTTTCGTCCAAATTATTATAATTGGATTTCTCATGGAGAAGCCTATTCCCCAATTCACGAACAACCTCACATCGAACATGTTGACGAAAACCCATATAGAGATATGGTTGTTGATGCCTTGGAGTTTAATGTAGTCAATAATGACGATGACCGTGTAGCCTTGAATGAAGAGCAACCTCCAAATCCCCAAGCAAAGGCTTTTTTTGACATGTTAAAAGCTGCGGAACAACCTTTATACGAAGGGAGCAGAATGTCATTATTACAAGCCGCCTCTAGGATAGTAACCTTGAAGTGTGAGTATAATATGCCATTTCCTGCCGTTGATGGTATTGCTTCTTTCCTTGAGGATGCTATCCCCGAAGATAACGTCATGACTCGAAGTTTCTACAACACCAAAAAAGTAGTTAAAGGTCTTCAGTTACCACATCAAAAGATCGATGCTTGTCCCGAAGGATGTATGTTGTTTTGGAAAGATGATGCGTTACTTGACAAGTGCATAAAATGTGGAAGAGATAGATTTCAGACAAGCGATGGAGATGTTGTTTTCAAAACAAAAAAAGGCAACAAGAGTGGTAATAGGGGTCAAAAGTGTAAGAAACCAATAGCAGAAAACCAATTAATTTACCTTCCTCTTTCCCCTAGACTTCAAAGAATTTATTCTACCAAAAAACTTGCCGAACAAATGACATGGCACAAAGAAAATCCACGTACTCCTGGGAAGATGTGTCATCCAAGTGACGGGGAAGAATGGAAACGATTTGATCAAATCTATCCTGAATTTGCCGAGGAACCCCGGAATGTGCGACTTGGCTTGTGTACGGATGGATTTAGTCCTTTTACCCAATTTGGCAAGAATTACTCTTGTTGGCCCGAAATGGTCACACCATACAACTTACCGCCTTGGTTATGTATGAAAAGAGAATTCATTTTCTTGTCTCTCATTATTCCCGGTCCTAAAAATCCGAAAGGCCATTTGGATGTTTATTTACAACCATTAGTGGAAGAATTGAGACAATTGTGGGAAGTTGGGGTGGAAACATATGATGTTTTCAGAAAGCAGAATTTTCAACTAAGAGCTTCACTTTTATGGACAATAAACGATTTTCCCGCATATGGTATGCTATCTGGCTGGGCTACTGCGGGACAAAAAGCATGTCCTCGTTGCATGGGTGAAAGTAAAGCTTTTTGGCTTCCGAATTCCAAGAAAATTAGTTGGTTTGATTGTCATAGATGCTTTTTACCACTAAATCATTCTCTTAGGAGAAACAAGAAAGCTTTCAAAAAAGGGAAAGAGGTACTTGATGATGCCCCGGATCATCTTCCGGGTGATGAGGTATGGGAGTTGATATGTGATTTCCCATCTTCTATTGATGGTACTGAAGAAGAGTTTAAAGAACTCAAAAAGAAGAAAAATGGTTGGTTTAAAAGAAGCATATTTTGGGACCTTCCATATTGGAAAACAATGTTAATCAGACACAACTTGGATGTGATGCATATAGAAAAGAATTTTTTTGAGCAATTAATTGACATGATCATGGATGTCGAAGGCGAAACATGTGACACTATTGGATCAAGAAAAGACTTGAAGTTGTTTTGTGATCGTCCCAAATTACATATTCGCAATGATGGGTCCAAGCCAAAAGCCATTTACACTCTTGACAAACCACAAAGGAAGGTATTGTGTGAGTGGTTACGAAATCTGAAATTCCCCGATGGATATGCATCAGATTTTCGTCGATGTGTTGATCTTAAGAGGCTCAGGTTACAAGGCATGAAAAGTCATGATTGTCATGTGTTCATGGAGCGACTACTACCCGTTGCTTTGAAACATCTCCTCCCAACCACGGTATGGAATGCAATTGTTGAGATTAGTCAATTTTTTAGAGATTTATGTTCGTCCTCAATATGTGTTGATGACATGATTCGTCTTGAAGATCAAATACCACTAATATTATGTAAGCTTGAGATGATCTTTCCCCCTTCATTTTTCAACTCAATGGAGCATCTACCGGTCCATTTGCCCTACGAAGCCAAAGTTGGAGGACCCGTTCAATATAGATGGATGTATCCATTTGAAAGGTAATATACTAAGAGTATTACATATTTTTGAAATTTTAGATTAACTAATATATTACAAACTTTAATTAACAACAACGTAATGAATTATATATAGGTTTCTTAATCATTTGAAGAAAAAGATTGGAAACAAAGCAAAGGTTGAAGGTTCTATATGCAATGCCTATTTAACGGAAGAGATTGCAAATTTTTGTTCTCTCTACTTTGAAAAACATATAGAAACCAAAGCAAAAAACTTGAATCTTGATGAAGCAGATGAAGTTGATACAAGTATACCCGAGTTTTTTCAAACTCAAGATGGTGAAGGTTGTTCCTCTAAAGGTGGAACGAGATATTTGGATGACAAGGAATACAATCGTGCTCACTTATACGTTCTATCAAATAGCGAGATCTTAGAGCCATATGAAACGAAGTTTGGTATATAATAGTTGTACAATTTAAATTCATGCTTGATATGTTTATTTGATGTTTTTTCTTCTCCTACTAATATTTTCATTTATGTGATTGTAGATGGCAGGAGGTCGAGGTAGAGTGCGAGGCGGTGGCAGTAATCGTGCTAATATTTCATCCGTGCAAGAAGAAGAAGAACCAGTAGAAGAAGAGGTACAGATTGAGCCTCAAGTGGATGAGGACTCGGACGATGGTATACCGATTCAGTACACCCAGGATAACCGGATTATACTTGATCCGGCGGGACTATGGTAAGTGTTGTTGTTTATTATATGTGTATTATTCAATTTTTAAAGTAATAAAATGATTTGTTTTAATTAACAATTTCTGTTACAGGTTTAGACATCAGACTCCTCGTCGAGGGGTCGTTGCTAGCACAAAGGAGAACTTGTTAGGTCCTGTGCCTACTTCTTGGGGGAAAGCTAGCAAGGCTCAAAAAGAAGCTTGGTTCAATGCGTATCGGGTAATTGCATTAAATATAGTTAGTTTTTTTTTAACTCATTAAGCTAACTACTAATTAAATTAACTGTTTTTTTTTTTGTAGCAATCTTTCTATTGGGCTCCTGAACATGAACAATCCGTCCTTGATAGATACCATGAAGTTGGTAAAGCAAGATATAGAGACTATATCTACAAGATTGTTAAAATAAAGAAGGAACCGGAGCATCTAAAAGGTACATGTAATATATAAGTTTTGTCACTTGTAAATACAAGAATTAATGAAAATATCTTAATACTACTAACATACTTTTTAATTGTAGGTGAGAAATATCAAGATCTCCTAAAGCAACGCGAGACTCCCGAGTTCCAAGCCGTGTCCGCTCAAAAGAAGATCAACAAGAGAAGAGGGAAGAAAGATGCGGAGGTCGAGCCTACCCATCACGGGGGATCACGATCATTTTTTACGCGTATTTTTAGTGTAAGTCTTGAATGAATACTTCTTTTTTGAATGAATATACTATACTTCTTATATTAACAATTTTCCCTATTTAGGGAGGGAAGAAGAAGAAGGATAGCAGCAACAACGACGGCGGCAACAAAGACGGCGGCAAGAAGCCGATGATGACGATGCCCGAACTTTTCCTTGACACGCATTCCAAGGTCAACGAAAAGACGCAGAGAAGAATATGGATTAAGGCGAAGGACAAAGAGTTATATGTAAGATAGTTTCTCTCAACTAATGATGTTTTTTTGTTACCTTCGTCAATGATTGTTTTTGCTTAACTAATAATAGTTTTATTTCTTAATGTTATAGGAGAAATATGAGGCAGAGAAAGAGGCCCACCCTGAGCGGGATGATAATGAAATTTGGTTCAAATTGGTGGATGGTTACAAGAAGGGTATGGTATATGGGGCTGGACAAGCTCATGGGGTGTTTTACAAAGAACCGGCTAGAAGGTCCTCATATGAGCCGCGACAAACCTATGAGCCGTCTATTGTAAGTCAATTGCAATCCGACCTTGAGAAAGAAAGAGCCGCAAATGCGGAAAGAGATGAGGATATGCGGTTGATGAGAGAACGTCTTAAAGCCATGGAGACATATTTCTACTCTTGCAACCCCGGTCCACGGCCATTTAATGAAGATCCTAATGATCCAAGAGGAAAGGGAGGCGACGGTAGTGGAGCTAGCATGGGATTTCAAGCAGTTAATTAGTTTAGTAACTTAGGAGCTAGCATTGTCGAACGTGGAGATTTATTAGTTTAGTTAACGTGTTCATGTAATTTGATAACGGTTCTCTTTTTCTATAAAAGGAGATTTGGTTGTTGATTCAAAAGGTGTTCGTCACCAATTGCTGGTTACTTTCTGGTTGCAGGTGTACTGATATTATTTCGTATTGGATTTGGCAAAAACGAAATAATGATTTTCATGAAAAATGCTCAGGAATTTTGGCGACTGAAATGAAGTAATGGCGACGGAAATCAGTCGCCAAAACAGAGCACAAGAAACCAAAGCTCCTGGAAAGTCAGGAGCATTGGCGACTGAACAGGGGGAATTGGCGACTGAAGTCTGTCGCCAATTTGGCGACTGCTTCATTTCTGTCGCCAATTTGGCGACTGCCATGTCTGTCGCCAAATTGTGTCTTTGGCGACTACCATGTCTGTCGCCAAATTTGGCGACGGATTTCAGTCGCCCGAATTTTTTTGGCGACAAAAGTCAGCGACAACTGTTTGGCGACTGTTGTCCGTCGCCAATAGGTGTTTTGCGACAGATTTCAGTCGCCAATATTTGTCGCCCGACTGTGTTTTCGTTGTAGTGGAAACACAAAAATAAGTAATCAGATGTTAACAAATACCATGTCAATATAGTATTGTTAACGTTTAATTAGGTTACTTTTTTGTCTTAGTGGTTAAAAAAACATCGTGGTTTGAATTTTACACCCAATTTCAATGTAACATCTCGAGTGTTGCATCCACCGTTCATTCCTTAACATTTCTCTCATACCTCTTTTGTTAACCAAACAAAAAAATGCATGTTTTTGTTTTCTACATCAAGGATTTCTCATTCAAACAGGATCGGTTTTGAAAGCAAAAGTTAGCTAGGTTTCTGATAGTTGGATCAGATGAACTTTTCAAAGGGAGAGCTAACATTGAGGGATAAGTCCGGGTGTTTCGTGAAGGAGAGGTGACTTGAATATTTTAGGTGTGTATTGGAAGCTATGAAAGAGTGTCGATGATGAGTTAGATGGTTGTTTGAGGTAGGAATAAAGATGACTAAATCGCATTTGATGATTAATTTCATGATAGATTAGTAGGTGTGGCTTTGAATTTTGGACCATTTCATGTGTTGTTCGAAGAGTAAGAGTAGTGGTTCGAAGGGTTCTTTAGTCTGGTACTGTAAATGATTGTGGCGAGTTGGTGGTAACATTAATGACAGAAATGAATATAAATGGGGTAATTTTATTAACAAAATAACACAGGCATAGAACGAACTAATACTATTTTATATAAAAAAAAAGTCTTATGATTTACTTTTGATTTACATGGTGAAAATATTATGAATATCACAAATTAATTTAGTACCGTGCATCGCACGGACAAAAATACTAGTTAGATTATAAATTGGACATGTTTTTTTTTTTTTGGTTGTTGATTAGGTAAGGAAACTAGGTTGATCCTCTTGGACCTATCTCATCCTTTCGAATGAGTAAGGTAAGTTGAAGCCACCGGCTTTCAACCCACCTCGAAAGAGTTGGACATGAATGTCCAACAGAAGCCATGAAGTCAGCAACCTTGTTGGCTTCACGGAAGCAATGTTTAATTATCACTTCATCGAAAAGATAGAAGATCAAGTTTCACATCCTTGATAATACTAGAGATTTCCCACGGGATTTGCCAAGTGCTACGGAGGGAGTTGATAACACATAAATTATCACCCTCCACAATTAACTTAGAGATTCCTAAATGTTTAGCGGCTAAAATACCTTCTTTTAAGGCGAGTGCTTCTGCGACAATAATACTATTAGATCCGCACTTTTTTGCACCTAGCAACACGACTTCACCATTATGATCTCTTATACAATATCCTAAAGCAGCTTTATTGCCATCTATTCCCGATCCGTCAAAATTTAGCTTTAGAAACCCATTTCTAGGTTTCTCCCACCAGATTTCCTTCTTACTAGAAGTGTTTCTAACACACTTTACTTTCTCAGGATTGTTGAGATCTTTATGTCTAGTTTCGTTCCAGGCCTTAATAGTATTATTACATAACGTAATAAGTTTGTTTATATTGAAATTAACATTATTAAAGATAATATCAGTTCTATAAAACCATGCATTCCACCAAATAAAAATGATCTTAACGAAATCATTTTGTGGAATTAAGTCTTTTAGATAATTAAGCTTCATTAGAAAACTTTGATTTGCAATATTATCATACTTTGACAAAAAGTTATTGTAGCTAGTAATGTTCATTTCTTGGATAATGGACCTAATCAAAGGACATTCGTAAAAGAAATGATCTTTATTTTCACTAGGATAGTTACATAAAATGCAATGAGGTGGGACATTAATATGACTTTTGAGAAGTCTATCTTGCGTTGGAAGGCCGTCAACACATGCTTTCCAAAGAAAAAATTTCAATTTTGATGGAATATTCAATTTCCAAACCCACTGAAAATTACATTTGTCATGAGCGTGATCGAACAAACCTTGCGCTAACCAAGTTGTTGTTTTTGTAGAAAAATTTCCATCCACGGACAACCCCCATATGAGGGCATCTGGAATATCATTATGTGGCAGTGGAATGTTAGTAATCTGATTCACAATATCGCTATTTACCAAATTGGCTAATTTACAAACATCCCATTGTTTGTCAGAGGTTATGAAATCTTTAACCAAAAGATTAAGATCGCGGCTATTATCATCATCACTCGTAATGCTGTTAAGTGGGTGCGAGAAAACCCAATTATCAGACCAAAACTTAATATTGCTACCATTACCTACCTGCCATCTCAATCCTTTTCTAAAGAGAGTCCGAAGACTCATAAGCTTACGCCATTGCTAAGAAGAGACTGAGTTAGGCTTATGATCAAAAAGTGAACAATTTCTCAAGTACTTTTTAGTTATCACTTTAACCCATATACTCTCCTTATTCATAAGGATTTTCCATAGAAGTTTCATTTGAAGGGCTTTATTAGCTGCCTCAGAAGACTTTATTCCCAATCCACCAATCGATTTCGATAAGCAAACTTTATGCCAACCAATCAAACTAGGGGAGCGTTGTGAAGGATTCTTATTCCAAAGAAAGTCTCTGTTAATCTTATCTAATCTCTTATGAATTGATGAGGGAAGAAGAAAGCTTTGCATTTGAAAAGTTCCCTTCGAGGCTAAATTAGCATTGATTAGAACTAGTCTACCTGCTTGTGATAAAGAATTTGCTTTCCATTTCGATAACTGGGTGCACGAAGATTGAATAATACTTTCGAAAGTACTTTTAGTTACTCTGTTATCTATTATAGGGCATCCTAAATACTTTCCCAAATGAGTTTCCTCGTTCATACGGAGAATACCTCTAAAGGATTCCCGTTGAGATCGCTCAATATTTCTAGTGCATTGAAAAGTGGATTTGTCAAAATTAACAAACTGTCCTGAAATTGTGCAAAAATTATCTAAAATAGACTTAATGGTTCTACAACTTTGGTTAGAGGCTTTAGCGAAAATGATCGTATCATCCGCAAAAGTAAGAAAAGGGATTTTTTCAATCCCAGATCCAATTCTAATACCAATATCACTAGAACTAAGATCACTATTCTTTTGTAGAGATCTTGCTAAAATCTCCGCACACATAATAAATATATACGGGGAGAGTGGGTCTCCCTGTCTAATACCTCGAGTGGGTCTAAAAACGTCTCCCGGTCTTCCATTTACTAACACTGAGAACGAGACAGTTTTTATACATACCATAATCTAAGAAGTCCATTTGATACTAAACCCCATTTGCTTAAATGTTTCCTTAATAAAACTCCATTCTAGTCGGTCGTATGCTTTCTCCATATCAAGTTTAATTGCAATCCAACCCCCTTAATTACCTTTTTTACGTTTAAACGAGTTAAAAATCTCGTGGGCAAGAAGAATATTATCTTGAATAAAGCGATTAGGCGTAAAGGCCCCTTGAAACGGATGGATTACCTTATGCAAGACACTCCGAAGGCGAGTAGCTAAGATTTTCGAAATAATTTTATAGATTGTTGAACAAAGTCTAATAGGTCGAAAATGATTTGCTGTTTGAGGATTGTCAATTTTAGGAATTAATGCTATGAAAGTATGATTTATTTCTTTTAGTAATTTTCCTGAATGGAAAAAAGCTAAAATTGCTTTAGTTACCGAATTTCCTACAATATCCCAATATTTTTGAAAAAATTCTATAGGAAAACCATCGGGACCTGGAGCTTTATTTGCGGCTAAACTAAATACAGTTTGTTTAACCTCTTCCACACTAATATTACTTGTAAGGAAATTGTTATCTTCGTCTGAAATTAATCCGTTAATAGATTTAAAGTCTTTATTTTCGTCAAAATGACAAAGTTGATTCTTTGTATACCTAAGTTCAAACTCGTCAGATATTTCTTGCTTAATAAGGTCTTGATCAGTAATATAAGCACCATTTCTATTTATGAATTGCTTAATCTCATTTCTGCTACGTCTAATAGTGGCATGATTTTGAAAATATTTGGTATTACTATCTCCAAAATTAGCTTTATTTATACTAATTTTTTGTTGCCAATAAACGCGCTTGTAATCTAGCAAGGCATCACGCTTTTTCAGCCATTTCAACTGAGCAACTTCTAGAGTTGTAATATGGGATGAACCAAGATGGTTTTGTATATTTTCTAACTTTTTTTCAGCTATAGAAAGTTGTCTAAAAATATTTCCGAAAGTAGATTGATTCCATTTTTTAGCCTTTTGCTTTAGAAATTTGCATTTTTGAGAAAGGCAAAACATATAGGACCCCTGAAATTGATGTTGCCAACACTTTTTTACTAACTTACTAAAATCGTTTCGAAGGGTCCACATAAGCTCGAAACGAAAAGGAGGGGATTTCGCATGAGCTTGGTCAGGAAACTTTACAGAGATAGGACAATGGTCGGAACTAGTAAAAGCATGGTGGACAAATTGCGTATTTGGATAAATACTCATCCAATCAGGGGATGCTAAAGCTCTATCGAGAATTTCAAAAACGTTATCAGACCCACACTTCTTCTTCCTCCAAGTAAAAAAGTTACCGGAGAAAGGGAGATCTATAGAATTGGTATTATTTAAAAAATTAATTAATCTTAAACAACGTGCATTGTTAACGATTGCACCCCCTTTTTTTTCACTCGGGCTTTTAATCTCGTTAAGATCCCCTAGTAATAAAAAAGGCACATCAAGATTAAGGACAAAACTTTGAAATTCACTCCAAAAGTCCGATTTCTCAGATGGTTGAGCCGGAGCATAAACAAATATGAGGCAAAATTTGACATTAATAGTTAAGTCACAAACTTCAGACGCAATGAATCGATTCGACTTAAACTTGACAATTAACGAAAAGGTCATGGATACAGATTCTTTCCAAAATAGCCAAATACCACCTGATAATCCAATACTAGGAATAAAATCACACACATTAAACCCAAAATTTGCTATAAGGTGGGGTTCAGGCGCAGACGTTGATTTAGTGTCACAAATTGCTAAGATTTTAATTCCATTTGATGAGCCAAAGAAATTTAGCTCTTCGGCAAAATTATTTCTTTTTGTACCTCTAACATTCCAAAAAGCAATATTCATTTGGGACAGATTATATTTGTAACCAATTTTCTAAACATAGACTTGTACCCGAAAGCGCTGCATGAAAGAAACTGATACACAATCGATTGTGACCAATATTCTAAAAATAGATTTGTAGTCATACTCAAAAGCTGAAGGGCAAAAACGCAGCTATAGAGAGATTGCATACAAAAGTCATACGTAAAAAGCCTGATCCATGGGAAATGAATTGATAACAAAAGCTCATCAATTGCCAAGACAATCTTACGATAACCCACGCAGCTATAGAGAGATTTCAGAGATCTAACCGTACAACCTCGCTGGGTATAAAAAAGACAAGATAAAAAATCAAGGCAACACCCAAAGAGTGTCGAAGAAAACATCCAAGTAACATCTAAACCGGATATTAAGCAACGAAAGAACCAAAAATTACAGCTTAGCAAAGCTAATAGAGGAGTACACCACCAAGCAAAGGACAACTTATCAAAGCTACTGGTGATAGACCAAGAAGAACTTGCTGAGAAGCTAATAAATAAATGCAAGTGGGTTAAAAACAAAGGAGTTTTAACCATCAAGACTAAGCTTGTTACAAAAATAAGCAACACCAAGATTAAATCAGTATGACAAAATAATTCTAGATCATAACTGGGAAAGTATTTAGCACAAACGCTCGTAAGAGGAGCTAGAAAACTTCTGACTGAAAGAGGCTCTTGATCTACACTTTCCTCGAAATAGACACAGAACTGGGTAGAGCTTTCCAAGGCTAGACTGGAAAGCAACCAAGTGTCCATTAAGAGAGAAAGGGATAGATCAAGATAATTGACTGAACAGATGACCAAAGTATTCATAAATACCGAGAGTAACATGGGAGGGAAAAAAACCTCAGATGCTAAAGCAGGAGGAAACCAAACCCAAGCCGAAACCCGGTTCCTGCGAAAGCTTGACACCTTTGTACTCCTTAGCCACATTAATAGCAATGAACGAAACGAGAAGAGATTCTCGTCATCATCACCATCACCATCAATGGAACCGCCAACAGCCTAGGAATCGACGAAAAAAAGACCTTTAAAGGAGAACAAGAACACCAACACCATGATGAAACACCAATGGAAGGATACAGACAAGACACAATCCAGAACTCACCATGAATTTTCTCAAACAAATGAAAAAATTGAGATCTGAACGGAGCATTAAAGACGATACTCAAACGAGATAACTTGGGCAGAGAAACTTGTGCATAATTAACAAATACTATAGAGTAATTTTGTTCAGGGGTAAAGGTTGGCTGAGAAATGAGATGACGGATGAACTGTAAATGTTGTTTTTCAATGTCTGATTTTCTTTTTGATTGCTGTTTGACAGCTTTTGATTTTCTTTTTTTCTCTAAAGAATTCATTGTTTGAGATAAAAACCTCTCACTAACCTCTCTCTCATTGCTTTTACTTACGTGTTCGTATAAAAACTTTTAATTGGACATGTTAGGGGATGATCAACTGTGACTCAAACTCTGATATTTGTTATGCTAACAGGAAAGGATATTTGGAAGCCAACTTGGAATAATCCAACTTCCAAATATCCTATTGTTCACCTGCCTTATATTTTACTAATGCAATAGTCACATGCTGACTTGGTATCAGAAAAATTTTCTATAATCTGAGTGGAAGAAAATTAGAGTTACTATAAAATTTCAAAAAAAATTAAATATAATAAGCTAACTATGTAATGGAATAATTATGCGAAAATTATGGAACTTCTTAAACTGAATGCTAACAATAAACAATAATAATAATAAAAACAGAAATATTATGGAATGAAATCAAATTAAATTTGCAGTAGCCAAATATTATGGAATTATGGAATATCTATAATTCCATATGGGTGCTGATTTTCGCAGTACACATTTTACTCGATGCAGTACACTGTTGACAATTTTACCCCTCTCATTTTTTCCTTTTCATTTTCTCTCTAATGTTTTATCTCCAATATCAGAATGTGTACTACAAAAGTAATTTATTTTCTCAGTATATTTTTACTCAATACAGTAAAATGTGTATTGCGAAAATCAAAAATATAAGTATTATTAGTTTTATTTTATTTTTATTATTTTATTACTTTTTTGTACCCTATTTTCATGACGAGTAATTTTATAAAAACAATATGCGCGAAAATTAACGTAAGGTAACATAATAATTAAGAATATATTGAAAAAAATGAAAAGAAACAAAAAATAAATGTACTACTTTGAGTAAAGCGGAAAAAAACACAAATTAATGAATTACGTTTGTTTAGTACTAATTGACAAAGATTGATTAAGCAATTAATATATGTTGATTTGGTTTCTAAATCAATTGAAATACTGCGTAGTATTAAGCATGTCAATTTGTTTCTAAATAATTAACAATGATTCTTCTTTTCCTGTTGATGAACAAACCCTAATTAAAAAAGAAAATATATTATTAAAAAAACAATCAAATTACTAAGTAATATAAGATTAATGAATTAATTACCTCTTCGTCACTTGAATAATCGTTCATAGTTATAAATTTTTAATGGGGTGGAAGATGATAACCGTTTCAATATTAGAGAGAAGGTAGAGAGAATTAGGTTTAATGTTTTTCTAGGGAAGGGCAACAAATGAAAAAATTGGTGTAAGAAGTACTGTATTGAGTAAAAAAACGTACTGCGAAAATAAATTACGTTCCATAATATTCGGAATTACACAATGTTAATATAATATTCTTAGCAATCATATCTTCAAACTAATCATATCTTCAATCATATTATATCTTTTTTCATTCCGCAAAATATATGATATATGATGTGATTTATAATTTTATATCCGTATATATTCTTCATGATAACAGTGCAACAACTATTTTCGAATTAAGTAGGAAATGAGATTGAGAATACCAACTAATTAAAGCTCACATAAGATACAAAGATGAAGCTTGAATTTCCCCATCTCCAAGCTCAGATAATAACATTTTCGAATATGGATGCAGATTAACATAGATTAGTAAGGAAATGCGATTAATATTGGGTCATGCTTTTCACATACGAATTTTACTCTTTCACATACGTAAATTACGCTTTTTACCCCTTTCATTTTTTCAATCATCTCTCAGGTCTTATCCTCCCTACCCCATTCACCACTGCCGCCAACGCCTCCGGTTCCTTACCTGATCACCACCAACCACCCATATTACCAACGATTCCATCAATTTTCCCGAACTGCAATTCCAACAACGAACCACCCTTCAAGCATCCCCGATCACATCCAACGCAATCCCTGTTCATCACCATCTTCCTTGTTCTTCAATGTATGTAAAATTCATTAAATCATAAATTAAAAAAAGAAAAAAAGTCTTGAATGCATGCCGAATTGAAATCAGCCGCACATTCAATGATTGTGTTGGAACAATATTATGATTTTTCTATTGTCTAAGAATACAGCACTATAAGTTTCAGGAATTAATTGCTTAGATTCTGCAGATTCTGGGTTGCTTAGATTCCGAGTACACATGTACGAGGATAAAAGATTGAATACAACACTATAACAAATTATCGTGCAATTTTGTGTATAAAAAAGCAAAGTAATATAGTTTTTGTTGATAAATTGAAGTAACTACTAGTTTGATATAAGAATTAATATACATAATTGAATAGTTTGATTGAAATTTAATTAGGTTTTAGGAGAAATTGGTAAATAAAAGGTAAGTTTTTTTTACTTGAGGGGAGGGTATGATTAGAAATATTGTGGAAAAAATGTATGTGAAAGAGTAAAAGTCGTATGTGAAAAAGTAATTCCATTAATATTGTGTGGGAAGATTATTGATTTTCTTTGCTGACTATAAAAAACTCACTAAGACAACAAATTGATGATGATTTACCTTTGGTGGGGATGGAGGCGTCTACAATTCTAGACTTTAGATTATTATACTTTTTCCTTTTTTTTCCTTTTAACTTATAAAATATATGTCGGATTAATTTAATCTCGCTCGGTTTATATATTAATGTGTGCACGGTAATTTACTAGAGTGGATTTTCGTTATAGTGTAACACAATTTTTCAAATAACGTAAATTAATTTTTACACGAATAATATTTATTTAATATATTAAATGGGTGGTCGTTTAATAAAACTATATTGTCTTAGTGTAAGACTGTTGAACACAACAAATGATTGTTTAATATAGAACATCACTAGTTTTAAACCCGTGCAAATTACACGGGTATATTTTTAGAAAAAATGTGGTGGATAATTAATATTATCGAATAGTGTTAATAATACGTAAATATTTTGCATTCAATTTCTATTATATTGATAATACGTTAAAATGCATGTTTTAAATAAAATTTAGCACATTAAATTGAGTACCCAAAAATGTAAATATTACTATAAAATCAAAACAGTTGTTCAAATGAATAACGATTACATTATCCTTCAACAAAACATAAATATAAAATTAAAATTTCTCAAACTAATTTGATTCTAAATACTGAAAAATTTCATGACAAACTACATTAGTCGTTTTGTTGGATATATGTTTATCATCATCACAAATCAAAAGTTTCAAGCCTTGTTTGTTTGTAATCCTGGAAATCGCCCCGTAAAGCTGGCCATGACTAAAAACAGGTCGTGGAAGATAGATGCTGACTTGAGATAAAGATTGTCCTTGACTCTTATTAATCGTCATAGCAAAGCAAACAGAAACAGGGAATTGCCTTCTGTTGAAACGAACCGGGAATCTACTCGAGTCTGACGGAGTAAGTGTTAGTCGAGCAATATACACTTTATCCCCTTTATGACTGCCGGTTATAACCGTACATCTAATCACGCGTGACCCTAAATCTGTCACAATTAATCTCGTGCCATTACATAAACCACGTGATTGATCGATGTTCCTAAGAAGCATGACCATTGCACCGACCTTTAACCTCAATTGATGATTCAGGAGTCCTGAACATTTAATACTATTGAGGTATTCGGTAGAGTGTAACTCATGATCACCCATTCCCGTATCATTGTTACAGACTTCATCCGAGCTTAAATATAAAGCCTCATCTTCATTGATAAGCGACAACACATAGTTGTTAACCGCTTCAACTATCTCGTGCGTAGGGGCGAGAATTGCCCTTTCTTGGAGGTAATCAGGGTTCCATAAATGGCTTATAAGATTTGGATAAGTGACATTTACTAATGACGCAATCAGATTTGTGACATCTCGAATGAGTAAATCGTCTGGGAAATCTAGATCAACTTCTCCGTCATTTTCACCGCCTGCTAAACCATCTCCAATTTCAAGAATCCATTCTGAGAATTTTCTGATATCCTCAACATTGCTGTCCGAATTCCCAACTTGCAAACGCATATTCTTTGTGAGTTTAAGCACCTAGACAATTTCAAAGGTTAACGTATGAACATACGTAAACTATAAACACAGTAAGAAATAATGTTGTAACAGATATATGTTATTATGATAATAAATAAAAATACCTTGCAAGAAGACCACAAATACGATGAACATAAAGATGCACGCACAACGTCAGCCCTACTTCCTTTAGGGACAACGGGCAAAGTTTGCCGAAAATCTCCTCCGAAGACTACCACCTTTCCTCCAAACGGTAATACGACATTTCGCTCATTAACAACACGCATTACATCTTTTAGGCTTTTATCAACAGCCTCGAAACTATGTTTGTGAGTCATAGGAGCTTCATCCCATATAATGAGTTTCGCCCTTATCAAAAGCTCGGTTAAATCACTACCTGGCTTAAGTCGAGAGCATGTAGAATCCTCATCCACAGTGATCGGTATGCTTAATCTGGAATGAGCTGTTATACCACCGGGTATCAAGGTTGCTGCAATTCCGCTTGATGCAACTGCGACAACAATATATTCTCTGTCATCACCAATTAAGCCTAACGCATAACACGCTTCTCTAAATGTGGGATAAACAATGTTGTTGACAGTCCTGATGTCCTCAAAACACGTAGGCCCTTTAATGTGGTTCAACATGATTCTCATAAAATACAGCTCTCCGCAGTTCGGTGGGACGTGAACCAGCCTACCAATACTAAACCTTTTTTTCCTAAGACTCCATTGTCGCTCCTTTTTGTTCCAAAAAAATTTAGGTGGGAATTGGCAATATAACAATTCTTTTGCAACCTCTATATCACGTTCTTCAGAGCCGTTGCAACACATCCAATTCAAAAACTGTGATGCTCCAACCGATGATCTGTCAACAACGTCGTCAATGAAAGCGTCGTCATCAAATACAACACATTGCTCATCTGGAAGATGGAATTGCAACCTTTCAACAGCTGGAGTCCTATAGTGAATGTCAAACCCAAATATTCTCCAAGCAGCTTCACACGCGGAGAGATATCGACAGTCGTAAAATCTCTTAATCTCATCAAAGCGACCTGGGTCGTCATCATTGCGACGCATATAAGATGACTGCATCGTAACTCTATCAGACCCCTTGTTAATGTACTTGAAGAAGTACTTAATCGATCGAGACTGATTGTACCATTCAACATTGATATGAGCCCGATATTTCAACAACAATCGAGAGTTATATGGAATGACAGATTCATTGCCAAGCGGAACACCATCCTTGGTTACCGTAACTCCTTTCTTGCTTCTCTTGTATATAGGATAACCATCACCGTCAACCGTTGTTCGTTCTGTACACAGTTTAGGGTAATATTTTGAGCACTTGTCTCCAATCATGCACGGTGATGATAACTTCGCTTTACCACACGGGCCATGAAGCATATATTCACAAACAACAACATGTAAGACTGGGTCCTTAATCGGACCAGGAATCTCGGCCGAAATGATTTTGTCGACATCTGCAGCTGTAGGGAACTTATCCTCTCGATGTAGGAATAGTAATATATGAGCATGTGGCAGACCACGCTTCCGAAATTCAATGGTATGTACCGCTTCAAAACACATGAATGAATTAATTAGATAATATTAAGAATTGTTGATTGATGAATAATGCATTAAAATAAAACATTGTACTTTATTGTTTACCTGCTCTAGTTCTTCCAAAAATTTGTCGATCTTTTAAATCTCTCAGCAACTCATCGAGCTTAATTTTGAAGACACGACATAAAATATCTGGACAATCCTCTGGTCTCAAGCCTCTTTTTTCAACAAATCGAACTATTTCCGGCCACTTGGGGTTACATATGAACGTAATGAATAAATCAGGATAACCGAACCACTTACAAATAGTCATGGTATCGAGATAATTCACTTTCTTCCACTTGTCACCCCCCGGAAACGAAGGAGGAATTATATACCGAGCACCGACAGAAGACGGTTCGACGTTTCCTCTTGCAACAACAGTTGAAAGGTTCTTGTAATTATCCACTCGTAATCGATCTTGGTTAAACCGAATATAGTTCAGCCTATACGATTCAACCGTCATATAACCATCCACTAAGAACTGGTTGTATCCCTTCCCAATAGTAACACCGTTGGATACTCAATATCCGGTGGTCTATCTTGGAGACGATAAGCAAACCACTCCCGACACGTTAATTCCTCACGTGGCCGGTCGCTCGTGCTAACCCCAATAGAAGCTTCACTGTGTAGAATACCCAACCGATAACCATCCTCCCCAGATGGAAATAATAGAGGATATTGGAGTGGAGTATATTGAGGGTGTAACTCTAATATCCGTTGCAAACCACCACCCAACTTACGTGCGATAATATCCCGTTTCTCCATATTCGGACCGATATCCCCCTCAATCAAAGCTGCAACCTCTGAAACCGTTGGCCGATTATATGTTCTTTCATCGGTATCTCTTCTGGAAATAAGTCTAATACTCACTTCAGTTTCTCTATCTACAGATAATCTATCCCTAACCATTCTAAACATCTTAGCAAGAGGATTATTTTGATCAATCATATTTTGTAACAGTCGTATAAGATCATCATTGAACCGTGACGGATCACTGGGACTGCATTTTTAAGATTAAAGTGTAAAAAAATTTCGGCGAAACGATTAAAATGATTATAAAGCAAAAACATAATAAATTAAATGGTTTACGACTAAAGATAGTATAATAAATTTACATACCTGAAGGCGTTTTTACGATTATGGACCTTGATGCGTGTCTATTTTATGATGTTTTTCATCTATTTTTACACGCATTTGGTCGCTCATTTACTATGTTTTAGCCCTTATTTCCCAACAATTGTCTACTTTCGTGTTTTTATGCACTTTTGCAGATTTATGCGGAAAAGGGACAATTTTACACCAAGCTTATGCCCTCGAGATTTTGCATAACTAAGGAACGAAGGAAAAGTCAACTGGAATCATTAATCAAGTACCAAAAGTCAAACCAAGAAGAATCGAAGCAATCTTACACGGGAACGGGTCGACCGACCTATTACTTGGGTCGGCCGACCAGATCTCTGTCTTGGAAAGCCCAGAATTTTCCTGAAGCCCGTAAAGAGGTCGACCGACCCACATAGTAGGTTGACCGACCCCAGCGCAGATCAGAAGCTTTTCGGGAAGTCCACAAGAAGTGTTAGAGTCTTTAGGAAACTCTATTTTTCCGCCTACTTAAGAAAATTAGGAGTTTTGGGTTTAAGTATTCAGTCATATATTCAGTTTCTTTTTATCAAGCACTTTTATCAAGTTCCAAATTCAGTTTTACATTCAGTTTTAGTTCAATTGTAATCTTTCAATAATTCTCAAGCACTTTAGTTCGTTCTTCAATCATTCAAGCATTCAATAAAGTTCGTTCCTTTTCATCTTAATTCCGATTTCCGGTAATTTCTCCTTTAATTTCAGTTTTCCTATTGATAGTTATAATTATCGTTTTCGTCTTAAGATAGAATCTCAAGTTTTATTATTGATTGCATGTTTAGATTGATACTCATTATGATCTCCATGTTTATCCCTGTTTTTATTGTTGTTTCAATAACCATGCGTAGCTAAATACATATGTTAGGATGTAGGGGATGAATATGCGTAGGTAGTATAAGTTCCGAGACCACCTGTAGCAGGGCCGTGGTCGGTCGACCCACATAATGGGTCGGTCGACCAAGGCTGTGGTCGGCCGACTGGACTAGCCGGTCGGTCGACCCACTCGCGTCCGTTTTCTGTTCGTTTTTAATTCGTAAACTTTGATACCCTACAATGAGACTGAAAGGAGACTTGTAGGATGTTAGTAATGACCTATCCAAGATTGAAAGATACGGGGAGGGCATTGGTTTACACCTTAAGACGGCTAGGTTACTCAAGACTGAAAGGTATGTGACCTAGGATTTAGGAATCACCCTTATTGTTGACACCCAATAATTGTGAGACCTAGGAACTAATAGCATAGGCCGAAAGGAGCTATTAGGTACCATAGATCGAAAGGATATGTTACACCCCTTACGCGACTGCAATACATGTTGACCTTAGGATCTATATTACCTTAGCTATTTATTACCCAAACATCCTAGCATCCCTTTTAATATAGTTTTAATCCTAGTTTTAATTACTTGTTTATTTTATTCTTTGCCTTAGACTTAGTAAACATCTATTCAAACCCCCAAAACTGTTACTTTAAACATTAACATCAAACAATAAACATTCCCCACCTCCTTGTGGTTCGACCCTGACTTTCACTATCTATTGTTAAAGTTAGGAATTATAAATTTTATCTTTGGTACCCTCAACGACGGGCATCAAATTTTGGCGCCGTTGCCGGGGAGGTGACGCCAGTGTTTATTGTTTCTTGTTTTTGTTTCTTTTGTTTAAGGAACTTTTGTTCCTTAAACCGTCTCACTTTTTTCCTGTAGTTTCCATCTTATGCGCAGGTCAGTTCAAGAGAACTCCTACCACTTGACCACGAGCTTGAGAAGACCCTAAGGGAAAAAAAGGAAGCAACTTTTAGAAAGTAGGGAAGGAGGTTCACCATCTTCCCTATTTCAAGAAGACATCTTTGAACAACAATCATCACCATAAAATACACCTTCACCAAAAACACCCACTTCACAACCAAATTCACCCCACAGTCCATCTACACCACCAAATTCCTATTTCCCAGTTTTCGAAGTAAAAGAAGAAGAGATGGCCGAAGAAGCAAGCATTGCAAGTCACTTCATGCCACAGGCGAAGGATCTCTATAAGGGATTCACTCTACCTGCAGGTACAGGGAAACCATTTGAGACTAAGCCTTCTTACATCTCCATGGTGGAGAGAAACCAGTTTGGAGGCGCATCCAATTAAGATGCAGCTAGGCACATTGAAATCTTTACAGATTATATATGCTCCATAGCACCCCCAGATGGAGTAACCCAGGATCAAATAAAAGAAACCATGTTCATCTTCTCCCTCCGAGATTCAGCACGAGAATGGTATAGGGATCTGGACCGCACTGCTGCGGGAGTTACAGATTGGAACACATTGGCTTTAGCTTTTTACAGGAAATATTATTCTGCAGCCAAAACTAATGCATTGAGAGCGCAAATAACAAGCTTTAAACAGGGGCCTAATGAAGACTTCAGTGAGGCTTGGGACAGGTTCAAGAGACTTGTTCGATCCATACCACATCATGGATTTGAATAATGGTTTCTTTGCAACCAGTTCTATAATGGTCTCTACGACGACAACAGGGCCTACTTAGATGCTGCGGCTAATGGAAGGTTCCAAGACAATTCCGGAGAGACTAAGGGTCTCAAGATAATAGAGGATGTTGTTGTGCACCGTGCTGAACATGGAACTTTCCGCGGTAACCAAAGGAAAGCCGAGTCTAACGTAGCTGCTATTGAGGCCTTGATGGCCAAGTTAGAGAAGCTAGAGAGTGGTGGGAAGTTTGACATTGGGAGTGGGAGCAAATGAGGTATGTACCAGGTGAATGCCGTTCAAGACGGACCCTTTACTTGTGAGAGGTGTGGTGGAGAGGGGCATGTGTCAAAATTTTGTACCTCATCTAATGAGACATGTGCCGCCTTTCAGCATTATAGAGGGAACAACTTTTATGACCCAAATAACAATAATGTCCATCCCAACATGAGGTGGACAAGCTAGAATGTTCTCAACCCACAACACCTGCAACCGCAGCAAAATCCCACATACATCCCCCCACATAAGCAAGGTTTCCAAAAACCACCCTTCAACCCTCAACCACCTTCAAACCCACCACCCAATACAGATGCTCTTATCCAAAATCTCATTGGGTTGGTTCAGAAGGAATCACAGGCTCGGGAAGCAGGGATGAAGATGTTAGAGTCTCAGATTGCTCAAATCGCGAGCAAGAACGATACTAGGGCTCCGGGTCAACTTCCGACCAAGACGGACCGGAAGAAAGAAACCCTAAACATCATTTCTCTAAGAAGTGGAGCTAAGGTGGGAGGCGAAAAGGGTAAGGCGAAACAGCCGAAGCCGATTAACAACGAGGAAGGTCGACCGACCCAGGAGCCAGGTCGACCGACCTCTGAGCAGATTCCAGAAAATCCCGCTGTAGAGGAAACAGGTCGATCGACCGAGGAAGAGGGTCGACCGACCCCCGATGCGGAACAGGAGGCTGCCTTTCGACCCGAATTACCAAACAACTTAAGGGATTTCCTTTTTCGGGGTGATGAGACCCCTGGATTTCTGAGAAGGGCTGCAAATACTGACTCTTCCGCCCCTCCTTTTCCGGAGAGACTCATACCTACAAAGGAACAGGTATCTTTTGATAAATTTAAAGACGTAATTCGTTCATTGAATGTTCAAGTTCCGTTTTTAGAATTAGTTCAGCAGGTTCCTTCTTATCTTAAATTTATGAGACAACTTTTGTCAAGAAAGAGGTCCTTTGTAACACCCCCATTTAACTAGGAGCCTGAACTAGGACTTCCTGAGTAAATAGAACTGTTACCATCCTGGGTAAACCAGGGTAGTAGATATTCACAGTGAAAGAAACACAGTACTTTAAATATAAAAGTTTAAACTGATAACTGTTACAAGCCATAGTCCAAAAGACTTCCAAAACAACTGAAATAAATTAAACGTTCAACTAAGAAGCAGCTAAGTGATCTAGCAGCTAGGTAGGTCTAGTCCATGTCTCTCTTCCATGCCCAGTCCTAATCCACCTGTCTCTGACCTGAAAGATCTACTCCCCATTCCGGATCATTGTAGGTGAACACGAATACACTGTCAACCTCGCGGTTGAGTAGGATAACACAATAATAAATAATAATGCAACACAACAATAATATGCAAATGCTTATGTCATGCTCGAGCTCAATCACAATCTCAATCTCAAACCCGAAACACCCAGCCATACCGAACCTCCCGGCAGACTATAATCGGCCGTCGCCGAACACCAGCTCAAAAGCTGATAAGACACCAGGCCTGGTCTGCAGAACCACCCTAGGCTTTATATCAGATTAACATCTGATCCACAATTATCTCAATATCCAATGCACATGCATGCTCATGAATGCAATACCAATAAGCTAATCATATAATAACATGCTCATACAATTCATGCTTGCATCCACACATATGAACCACATACAATCATAACTAATCATAAAATACGGTACCACTGTATCCTACCTGGAATAGCAATCCGTACACAAGCAACCACCGTCTAGAAGTATTCCACCTCGAACTCAGTTCCTATAAATATTACTTTAAATCAATAACTACTCGCACAACTAACATCACTGACTTGATTACGTGACCATGCTCATTTTCATGCCAGTGATAAACTTACTAAAAATAGAACTTACTAAAAATAGAACTTACTAAAAATAGCATACGACCTCCTAATAGCTTATTACTAAAGTAGTATCACCACGATAAAATTCAATAGACCAAAACTAGAAGTAGTAACCAACATATTGTCATTATATTTCACCAAAAGCGAGTAATTATTAACAATAGTAATAACGATACTAAGAGTAATAACAAGAATAATAATAAGCATTAATAAAAATAATAACCAATTGTAGCAAGACTAGTGTAAACCATACTAATTAATTAAACAAATTAACAAAGACCACAAAGATAGGCTACGTGAAAAAAAAACCAAACAAAACGACTATCACACAACCTCTACAACCCAGCCGTGACACTCATCGACCACCGCTCTCAACACCTCCGGTAGCCCCTGGCCTCCCCGCTGGCACCACCAGGCTCGCCCTTGAGTCGTGGTGATTCCAGGGAGGAGGTCAGTGGCCGCCGACCACCGCCATTGTCACCAAACCACGACAACGAAGACGGTAGCACCAACCAGTGTAACATATTCACGGTTCTGCTCATGTTTTTAAACCCGAAATAAAACCACCCACAACCACCAAGAACCACTGTGAGATCCATCACTACAACCTTCACACCACCCACTGACACCTTACTCCGACAACCATGGCGATTGTGAACAAAAAAGAAAAGAAATTATGGTATTACAGGTCTGCGTTTAACCCCCTGTTCTGAAGAGATTTCTAAACTTATTCGTACCCCCATAACGAAACCTGCCACCACCCTACCACCACACGCCGACAACCCCCGTGTCAACCACCCCACGAACCACTAGGCTACAACCTTTCCAGACACCCTCACAACCAACCAGAAACTACACATACCAGAGCACGAATTAGAACACAAACCCTTATGTTTAACACGCTGTACAGGAAACGATAAAAGACCCCTCTGACCACGGCCCTAAATCACCATCCACAGTGGCCTACGACGGTTAACGACGGCCCTAAACAGACCCACTCATAACTACTAACACCACAGTTCAAGTTTACATGGTTAACAGACCCATAATGTGAACAGAAACCCTGTGTAAAAGCGTTATAAAAGTACAGACAAGTGATAAAATAACGAAAACAGGGTGAGTGTACCGTATGTCAGACGCAAAACGACCACCGTTGACCACCCTTTTACCACCCTTTTACCACCGTGGACCCCTTCTTCCCAATCCTTGATGTGGCGGCAGCAGCTTTGGCCTGAGATTTGAGGAGTTTAGGTGCTAGGGTTAGGTTTTCTAGGTGGGTTTATATAAGGGGGCTGATAGAATTTGTTGTTTTTAACAAGTATAGAACGTGTGAGGGTTTGGAAACGAGTTGGGCTGTTCAGCCCGTGACACGCTTATCGAGGCCCATATAAATAAAACACGCTTAACGATAGCTAATTACCCGTTCCCGACACCTACTTTATCATATAAGATATAAGAAAAATATTTGCTACACTTAGTCGACGAACTTAAACGATCCAAATAATTAACAACACGTCGCTTTAAATAAAAGAAAACATATTAAAAATACGGAGTATTACAGTCTTCCCTCCTTAAAATGAACTTCGTCCCGAAGTTCACCATCCGAAGGTCAACATGACTGATCATTAAAGCATGTAGCAAACACGGAAAGTAACATCATATAATATTAGGAAAAACTAAAAGTACTTTAAAACACGAATTGTCACATTCTACCCTCCTAAAAAAAAAGTTACGTCCTCGTAACATACCTCAGGTAAACAGTTCAGGATACTTTTCCCTCATCGAAACCTCAGTCTCCCAAGTAGCTTCCTCGACATTATGATTTGTCCATAGTACTTTGACAAGCACGGTCTCCCCATTCTTGGTTTTCCGCACCTTCCTGTCGAGTATTTCCTTGGGTCTCTACTCGTAGGTCAACTGCTCGTCGACCTCGATGACCTCATGGTCAAGGATATGCGAAGGGTCACTGATATATCTCCTCAGTTGTGAAACGTGAAATACATTATGCACTCTGGATAATGCTGGTGGTAGAGCTAATCGATAGGCTACCTCACCGACTCGCTCCAAAATCTCGAATGGCCCAATGAACTTCTGACTCAACTTGCCCCTCTTGCCAAACCTCATCACTCCTCTCATGGGTGATATTTTCAGCAACACTTTTTCTCCAGCCTCAAAGGTGATGTCACTCCGTTTCAGATCTGCGTAACTCTTTTGCCTATCTTGGGCGGCTCTCATCTTCTGACGAATTACCTGGACCTGTGCTATCATCTCCTGAATCATCTCAGGTCCCAAAGTCACTGTATCAGCTCGATCATCCCAGCATACTGGACTCCTGCACTTCCTCCCATACAACGCCTCAAAAGGAGCCATCTTGATGCTAGCATGATAGCTGTTGTTATAAGAAAATTCGATCAAATCAAGTCTGTCCTCCCAAGATCCTCCAAACTCTAGTACACAAGTCCGCAACATATCCTCCAGTGTCTGGATAGTCCTCTCAGTCTGACCATCAGTTGCTGGATGGAATGCAGTACTCATCTTCAAAGTAGTTCCCATCAATGTCTGTAACTCTTGCCAAAACTTAGAGACGAACCTGGAATCACGATCAGAAACAATGTCCTTAGGGACACCATGAAGTTTCACCACATGCTTAACGTAAGCCTTGGCTAATTCAGCCTTACTCCAAGTCTCATTCATTGGTATGAAATGGGCCGACTTAGTCAACCTGTCAACTATCACCCAAATCATGTCATTCCCTCTCGAAGTCCTCGGTAACCGCACAATGAAATCCATGGAAATGCTTTCCCACTTCCACTCAGGTACGTCCAAAGGTTGCAACTTCCCTTGCGGCCTCTTATGCTCCCCTTTTACCTTCTGACATACCAAGCAACGAGAAACAAATTCAGCTACCTCTTGCTTCATCTTTGGCCACCAAAAAGCTTTCTTCAGATCCTTGTACAACTTATCCCCTCCAGGATGAACGGAATAAGGTATAGAATGAGCTTCAACCATAATCTTTCTCTTTAGTTCCTCATCTTCAGGCACACACCATCTCCCATTGAACCTCAAACTATCATCTCTGTGAACCTCGAACTTAGAATATGGCTCTGCTTCACTAGCTTTGCTCACTGCCTCACGCCACTTCTGAATTCTAGGATCACTCTTCTGTCTTTCTCGAATCTCGGAATATAACTCAGGCTCGATCGTCAAATCCCCTAGGGTTTCACCCTTCCTTATCACTGCGATTCCCATCTGTCCCAACTCACGATACATACTCAATCTGGACATAGCTGTGCATAGAGCGTGAACGGACTTCCTACTCAATGCATCAGCCACAACATTAGCCTTTCCTTCCTTGTACAGAATCTCCATATCATAATCTCCAATAAGCTCGATCCATCTCCTCTGGCGCATGTTTAATTCCCTCTGAGTATAGATATACTTCAGGCTCTTATGATCAGAATACACTTTGAATGTAGCTCCATAAAGATAATGTCGCCACAGCTTAAGTGCAAAAACTACCGCTCTAAGCTCCAGATCATGCGTCGGATAGTTCTCCTCATAAGGCTTCAACTGCCTAGAAGCATAAGCAATCACTCGCCCGTTCTGCATCAGCACACATCCCAAACCCTTCTTAGAAGCATCTGTATAGACTTCAAAAATTTTGCTCCCTTCTGGCAAAGCAAGGATAAGAGCTGTAGTAAGACGCTCCTTCAGATCTAAGAACGCCTTCTCACAACTCTCATCCCAGACAAATCTATTCTCTTTTCGCATCAACGAAGTCATCGGTTTAGCTATCTTTGAAAAATCTTTCACGAACCTCCTGTAATAACCAGCCAAACCCAAGAAACTACGGATGTCAGCCACATTCCTTGGTCGCTCCTATTTCGAAACGGCCTCAATCTTGCTAGGGTCAACAGATACACCCTCCTTAGACACCACATGGCCTAGGAAAGCCACTTTCTCGAGCCAGAATTCACACTAACTCAACTTAGCATACAATTGATGATCCCTCAAAGTCTGTAACACCAGGCTCAAATGTTTAGCATGTTCTTCTCTATTCTTCGAGTACACCAAGATGTCATCTATAAACACCACCACAAACTGGTCCAGATAAGGGCTAAACACTCTGTTCATCAAGTCTATGAAAACAGCAGGTGCATTAGTCAAACCAAATGGCATCACTACGAATTCATAATGCCCATACCTCGACCTGAACGTAGTCTTGTGGATATCTGCATCTTTGATTCTCAGCTGATGATACCCTGACCTCAAGTCAATCTTGGAAAACACACCAGCCCCACTCAACTGATCAAAGAGATCGTCGATGCGAGGT
This sequence comes from Silene conica, assembly GCA_029255685.2. Classification (NCBI taxonomy): domain Eukaryota; kingdom Viridiplantae; phylum Streptophyta; class Magnoliopsida; order Caryophyllales; family Caryophyllaceae; genus Silene; species Silene conica. Next base: position 59,945,253 of record CM055315.2, read on the forward strand.
AAAGGATATCGATTCTTGATCGTCATATTTTTAAGCTCCCTGTAATCCACACACAACCTCATGGTGCCATCCTTCTTCTTTACAAACAATACTGGCGCTCCCCATGGTGATACACTCGGTCTCACGTATCCCTTGCTTGCTAGCTCATCCAGCTGTTTCCTCAATTCCTCCAATTCCTTAGGTCCCATGCGATAAGGTGCTTTAGAAATTGGCTCAGCCCCAGGTTTCAGATCAATGCCAAAATCCAAGTCCCTCTTTGGCGGTAACCCTGGAATTTCTTCTGGAAACACGTCTTCAAAGTCCCTTACAACATCGATCTCTCTAGCTTGGGGTTTCTCTGCAGTCAGATCTCTCACATGGCACAACAGCATCTCATCACCCCTCTTCAGACAAGTCTTCAGCGCATTGATGGTTATCAGCTTCAGTTTAGGCTTTACAGAATATCCCTTGTAGGATACCCTCACTCCTTTGGGTCCCCTCAAAGTGATCTTTCCTTGGTAGCAATCAATGTAGGCCTTATACTTTTTCAGCCAATCCATACCCAGTATCACCTCAAAGCCACCCAAAGGGAACTCTATCAAGTTCGACTCAAAACTTACATCTCCTACTTGGATCATTACATTGGGGTAAACTCTATTACAAGCTATGGACTCTCCGGACGATATGGTTACAGAATCAGCTATACTACTATATACATCGAGTCCTATAGCCCTAGCATGCTCCGCAGATATGAAACAATGCGATGCACTAGAATCAAATAAAACGAAAGTAGGAAAAGAGTGTACTAGAAATGTACCCGTAACAACATGAGCGTCCTCCTCTGCAGCCTCCTTGCCCATCATGAACAAGGCCCCACTTTTCTTGGCCCCACTCTGGTTCACAGATCCTGCTCCACTCTGAGTGCTAGCCTCTGCCAAGGTCTTTTGGAAATTACCATTACCACTGTTTTGATTTCCTTGGTAACGGTTCTGATTATTGTAGTTATTGAAATTCCGTTGGTAGCTGTTACCCCCGGATCTGTTGTTCGAGTAGCTTGCATTTGGCGTTCTGAGACCGCCACTTTGGTTGCCCCTATTATAATTGTTCCCAGCACTCTGAGTTCCAACCCAACAAGTTGCTTGCTTGTGTCCGATCTTCCCACACTTAAAACATGCAACACTTGAACCACTTGCCCCATTCGCAGATCGGTTGCCACCACGATTGCCATTTCCCCCTGGTGCACTGTTGGAGAAAAATGACCGGTACTGGTTATTCGGCTTCTTATTCCCTGAGCTCTCGGCCCCAGATTCTGCTTTCCTCTTGTCACCCTTGGTTTTTTCTTCCTCTTTAATCATGACAACGATTCTTTCTGCCTGGCCAGCTCTCTCGTATACATCTTCCACAGTCGTGGGCTTAGTTGCTAGAAAACTTCTCTTGATTTCTATGGTTAGCCCTTTCTCAAACCTAGCAGCTAACATCTCCGATGTGTAGCCCAGGTCAGCTACATTCTCTGCCAGCTGCATAAATTTACTGTGATATGCTTCCACAGTCATTTCCTCGGTCATCTTGAAAGAATCGAACTCAGCTCTCAGCTTCCCTTTCACATGCTCCGACACAAATTTAGAGGACAGAATCCCCTTGAATCCTTCCCAGCGCACATATTCTGACCCAATTTCCTCTGCAGCTGCCTTTATCTCTTCTTTATTGTTGTTCCACCATAACCTAGCTGTACCCTTTAAATAGAATACAGCTTGGTCCACCTTCATCGATTCTGGTACAGACAGCAGTTCGAAGATACTCTCGAACTCTCGGCACCACTCCGCAAGTAAACTTGGTGCTCCTTCCCCATCGTACTTGGTGGGGTTGTGCCTAGAGATATTATTGCTCATTTTGACTGCATCAAATTGAGTGTTTGCCCCAGTCCTAGCTAGGAGAGCAGCGTTCATAGCTAGTAGACGATCAAATTCCTCTTGCGAGACATTAGCAGTGTTGGGTTCTCTTCTGGGAGGCATTTTGCTACACAAGTGACAAAATTTATAAGCATCCTAGGTCAACTCCTACTCTGACTTGGTCTTGTTAACATACATAACCTAGCATGTAACTTCTTTCATACGGTTCTGTCCTATTAACATCATATTAGAGGTCTACCTAAAGGCTTAGGGATCACATAACCGCATGCATTTATTCATACAAACCACACTCATAGTCAAAAATTTAAGATATAAACTCATGTTCTCAACGCTTGGAAATAACAACATATACATGCCATTCATCATGTAACATCACTTTCATGCTTCACAGTATACATATATATACTCATCCATCATAACTTACCTCATTCCCTTGGCGCTGAAATGTTAGTACAACATACTTATATATATATCTGCCTTAGGTCTTTCCAAAACTACCCACACTCTTCAACTCTCAAGGTAACCAGGTTAGACTGAAAGGGCCAGTGACATGGTTTGAGGGGGCCCCTAACTCATCCCAACTCCTAGGGTTCCTAACAGTTACTAGCCTGGGGTTCATTTTATTTGGACACTCCTATGCTCATTATTTTTCATTTTAGTTTAGGCCTGAGGATCGTTCGCTCTGATATCACTTTGTAACACCCCCATTTACCTAGGAGCCTAAACTAGGACTTCCTGAGTAAATAGAACTGTTACCATCCTTGGTAAACCAGGGTAGTAGATATTCACAGTGAAAGAAACACAGTACTTTAAATATAAAAGTTTAAACTGATAACTGTTACAACCCATAGTCCAAAAGACTTCCAAAACAACTGAAATAAATTAAACGTTCAACTAAGAAGCAGCTAAGTGATCTAGCAGCTAGGTAGGTCTAGTCCATGTCTCTCTTCCATGCCCAGTCCTAGTCTACCTGTCTCTGACCTGAAAGATCTACTCCCCATTCCGGATCATTGTAGGTGAACACGAATACACTGTCAACCTCGCGGTTGAATAGGATAACACAATAATAAATAATAATGTAACACTACAATAATATGCAAATGCTTATGTCATGCTCGAGCTCAATCACAATCACAATCTCAATCTCAAACCCGAAACACCCAGCCATACCGAACCTCCCGGCAGACTATAATCGGCCGTCGCCGAACACCAGCTCAAAAGCTGATAAGACACCAGGCCTGGTCTGCAGAACCACCCTGGGCTTTATATCAGATTAACATCTGATCCACAATTATCTCAATATCCAATGCACATGCATGCTCATGAATGCAATACCAATAAGCTAATCATATAATAACATGCTCATACAATTCATGCTTCCATCCACACATATGAACCACATACAATCATAACTAGTCATAAAATACGGTACCAGTGTATCCTACCTGGAATAGCAATCCGTACACAAGCAACCACCGTCTAGAAGTATTCCACCTCGAACTCAGTTCCTATAAATATTACTTTAAATCAATAACTACTCGCACAACTAACATCACTGACTTGATTACGTGACCATGCTCATTTTCATGCCAGTGATAAACTTACTAAAAATAGAACTTACTAAAAATAGAACTTACTAAAAATAGCATACGACCTCCTAATAGCTTATTACTAAAGTAGTATCACCACGATAAAATTCAATAGACCAAAACTAGAAGTAGTAACCAACATATTGTCATTATATTTCACCAAAAGCGAGTAATTATTAACAATAGTAATAACGATACTAAGAGTAATAACAAGAATAATAATAAGCATTAATAAAAATAATAACCAATTGTAGCAAGACTAGTGTAAACCATACTAATTAATTAAACAAATTAACAAAGACCACAAAGATAGGCTACGTGAAAAAAAAACCAAACAAAACGACTATCACACAACCTCTACAACCCAGCCGTGACACTCATCGACCACCGCTCTCAACACCTCCAGTAGCCCCTGGCCTCCCCGCTGGCACCACCAGGCTCGCCCTTGAGCCGTGGTGATTCCAGGGAGGAGGTCAGTGGCCGCCGACCACCGCCTTTGTCACCAAACCACGACAACGAAGACGGTAGCACCAACCAGTGTAACATATTCACGGTTCTCCTCATGTTTATAAACCCAAAATAAAACCACCCACAACCACCAAGAACCATCTTGAGATCCATCACTACAACCTTCACACCACCCACTGACACCTTACTCCGACAACCATGGCGATTGTGAACAAAAAAGAAAAGAAATTATGGTATTACAGGTCTGTGTTTAACCCCTGTTCTGAAGCGATTTCTAAACTTATTCGTACCCCCATAACGAAACCTGCCACCACCCTACCACCACACGCCGACAACCCCCGTGTCAACCACCACACGAACCACTAGGCTACAAACCTTCCAGACACCCTCACAACCAACCAGAAACTACACAGACCAGAGCATGAATTAGAACACAAACCCTTATGTTTAACACGTTGTACAGGAAACGATAAAAGACCCCTCTGACCACGTCCCTAAATTACCATCCACAGTGGCCTACGACGGTTAACGACGGCCCTAAACAGACCCACTCATAACTACTAACACCACAGTTCAAGTTTACATGGTTAACAGACCCATAATGTGAACAGAAACCCTGTGTAAAAGCGTTACAAAAGTACAAACAAGTGATAAAATAATGAAAACAGGGTGAGTGTGCCGTATGTCAGACGCAAAACGACCACCGTTGACCACCCTTTAACCACCGTGGACCCCTTCTTCCCAATCCTTGATGTGGCGGCAGCAACTTTGGCGTGAGATTTGAGGAGTTTAGGTGCTAGGGTTAGGTTTTCTAGGTGGGTTTATATAAGGGGGCTGATAGAATTTGTTGTTTTTAACAAGTATAGAACGTGTGAGGGTTTGGAAAGGAGTTGGGCTGTTCAGCCCGTGACACGCTTATCGAGGCCCATATAAATAAAACACGCATAACGATAGCTAATTACCCGTTCCCGACACCTACTTTAGCATATAAGATATAAGAAACATATTTGCTACACTTAGTCGACGAACTTAAACGTTCCAAATAATTAACAACACGTCGCTTTAAATAAAAGAAAACATATTAAAAATACGGAGTATTACATCCTTAGATAAGGTTGAGTCAGTGGCCGTCACTGAAGAGTCATCCAGTTTTTTGTCACATGTTATTGCCCCTCACAAACTCGAGGACCCTGGCCTGGGAGTTTCTCTGTAACTTGCAATATAGGGACCTTTCCTGTTAAAAAGGCGCTATGTGACCTAGGGGCTAGTATCAGTGTCATGCCTTTAATTGTTGCCCTAAAACTAGGAATGACCAATTTTGCAGTAACCAGCATGACTGTCCAGATGGCAGGCCGTACATCTATGGAACCCATATGGGTGTTGGAAAAAATCCCTGTGCGTATAGACAGGTTTTTCTTCCCAGTTGAGTTTGTAGTACTGGACATCCCTGAGGATGCCCATATACCTATAATACTAGGGAGACCTTTCCTTCACACTGCGGGAGCCATCATAGATGTAGGTACTGGAACCTTAACTTTCAAAGTAGGGAAGCATTCTCTTATTTATGGATTATCTTATAGGAAAAAGGATGCTATGACCCCTATTACTTGTAATGCAATTACTTCTGAAAAGAAGTATAAGGTCATCACTACTTCTCCTGCTTTATTACCTACTCCTATACCTGTTTTTACACCTCCGTCCCAGATTGGGAGCAATATGGAGGACACCTCTATTTTGACTAATGCAGGAACTGGTTTGGGGAAACCGACAATAAAGGAGGCCACGGTGCAGAGAGGAGGATTGGGATTCCTGAGCTATAGGGAAGATGAGGATCCAGATGCTGTGGATGAAGAGGATAAGAAAAAAAGAAGAGAAGCTCAAGAGAAGAATCCATCGCATATACTTTGCGACGGAGAGGAGACGTGTTTCGCCATTCAAGCAAACACTGTGGAGACTACGGCATGTCGTCAAAAGCCGTGGTCTGAGATATTCCGCATTTTTAGCGGATAGTTGTTTAAGTTTTCGGCCCTTTAAGACAATTTACTTTTTGTTTGTTTAGACTTTTTAAGTTTGTTTGCTTTTAGTTTTAGAACTTTTTCCGTTGTGTTTGCATAGTTAAGACTTTCGGACTTGGTTCTGGGATCTCGCGCACTTGTTAGGCGCGTATTTGATGATTTTTCGGGATTAACGAAGAAACGAAGACCGTTGTGCAGCAGAGGGGTCGACCGACCGGAAATCTGGGTCGATCGACCTGGTCCCTGCAATTCTGGAATTCCTGCAGTCCGCAGGAAGGTCGGTCGACCCAAAACATAGGTCGGTCGACCTACCCATCCGCCACGGCCTGTTCGCTTCTTCCTCGGGTATCATGCAACCATCTTGGGCACTTAGAGTGGCACTGCTGGCCACCAAAACCTCCCAGCTTACGCTGGTTTGGGGAGGTTTTTCTCATACGCTTAACAATCCAGTGAGTTCTTTCTAGTTTCCTTGGTTTTTATTTCCTTGCATCTTTCTTTTAATTTTCTGAAACCTTTACTTAGGCTAATGCACAATGGGGACATTGTGCGGGTTGGTTTGGGAATGGTTTCGTGTCACATGTATTGCATTCTGTCACAAGTTTACTGCATTTCTGTATTGCATTGTTCCTTTCTTTATTTTCCTTGCATACACAAAGGAAAATCCAAAAAAATAGAAAAAATCAATAAAATTCCAAAAAAATGCACGTTTATTTTAGCATATAGGTCGAGTCGGAACGAGAGTATTTCAAGGATGATCTTGGCTATCTTACAGTTTATGCCTTTACCTTGCCTTGTCAACTTGTTTTAGTATGAGAGTCCTTCGCATATCTACGAGTTTTTGTCAACTTGTTTTCTTGAGACTTGACTTATACCTTGGCAACCTACTATACATTCTAAGTTTTAGAGCCTTATTCCTGGTTTCATTCTTAAACCAGTTGTTTAGGATGTGAGTAGTACTCCCCTTGGAACATGTTACATCAATATGCATAAACATGAACTTGAATTGCTATATACTTGTTTTACTATCTCGTTTTGTGAGTTTTGATACGTGCATTTGGGATCCCCTTTTCTCTTATTTACCCATAAGTTTCACATAGCCAAAATTGCCTTTTTATTCCCCCAAAACTACATCCCATACTTAGCCTACCCTTCCAAGCTAGTATCTGTGGTCTTTGGTTTAATCTTGAGGTATCTTGGTTTGTATGCTATCTTGAGCAAAAAGAGAAAAGAAAGAAAGAAAGCAAGAAAAGAGAAAAAGAACAGAAAAATTCAGAAAAAGAAAGAAAGAAAAGAAAAACGGAAAAAAGTCAAAGCGTACAGGAAAGAGGTCGACCGACCACCTTCATAGGTCGGCCGACCACCAGACAGCATCAGAGTTTCAAAATACGTTCTGAAATCCCTTTCTTTTATTTGTTATCACTCCCGTACTTCATTTAAAATATTTAGGAGTCCTTTCTTACATTTAATGTGAGAGTTGTGCTACAAAAGAGCACTTTCTTAATATCAAAAACTTGTGAATTATGTTGTTGGAAATCGGTCTTACTAGCTTGGCTACTAACCTCACAAATCCAAAAACATCTTAACCACTTTTACCTTTTACCTCACATATCTTTCATTACCCCAATTGCATGTATCTGAGTCACTTGATGAGTGTGTTAATACATAGTTGTAGAATTCTTGTTCATATTAGATTGCAGGCATGTTTTCATGGGTCGCAGTTAGGTGAGTGTCATGACAAATTTACTTCTTTCTATCTTTTACATATACTCACCCTTTGCTTCATGAGTGTCTCGAGCGTACCGCGAGAGTCCATGGTATAAAATCTCTATAGTCTTTATGTTTGCAAATTTGACGACACCATAACTCGTTTGCTTGATTCGAATGTTTTCTCATTTTGTACTTGGCATTGGTTTAGGCTTACATGTAAATTTCGCTCTGAGATTGAAATCGTTCCATTCGTTAAGATCGAGTCTATTTCTTGCTTGAGGGCAAGCAAGGTTTGGTTTGGGGAATTTGATGCGTGTCTATTTTATGATGTTTTTCATCTATTTTTACACGCATTTGGTCGCTCATTTACTATGTTTTAGCCCTTATTTCCCAACAATTGTCTACTTTCGTATTTTTATGCACTTTTGCAGATTTATGCGGAAAAGGGACAATTTTACACCAAGCTTATGCCCTCGAGATTTTGCATAACTAAGGAACGAAGGAAAAGTCAACTGGAATCATTAATCAAGTACCAAAAGTCAAACCAAGACGAATCGAAGCAATCTTACACGGGAACGGGTCGACCGACCTATTACTTGGGTCGGCCGACCAGATCTCTGTCTTGGAAAGCCCAGAATTTTCCTGAAGCCCGTAAAGAGGTTGACCGACCCACATAGTAGGTCGACCGACCCCAGTGCAGATCAGAAGCTTTTCGGGAAGTCCACAGGAAGTGTTAGAGTCTTTAGGAAACTCTATTTTTCCGCCTACTTAAGAAAATTAGGAGATTAGGGTTTAAGTATTCAGTCATATATTCAGTTTCTTTTTATCAAGCACTTTTATCAAGTTCCAAATTCAGTTTTACATTCAGTTTTAGTTCAATTGTAATCTTTCAATAATTCTCAAGCACTTTAGTTCGTTCTTCAATCATTCAAGCATTCAATAAAGTTCGTTCCTTTTCATCTTAATTCCAATTTCCGGTAATTTCTCCTTTAATTTCAGTTTTCCTATTGATAGTTATAATTATCGTTTTCGTCTTAAGATAGAATCTCAAGTTTTATTATTGATTGCATGTTTAGATTGATACTCATTATGATCTCCATGTTTATCCATGTTTTTATTGTTGTTTCAATAACCATGCGTAGCTAAATACATATGTTAGGATGTAGGGGATGAATATGCGTAGGTAGTATAAGTTCCGAGACCACCTGTAGCAGGGCCGTGGTCGGTTGACCCACATAATGGGTCGGTCGACCAAGGCTGTGGTCGGCCGACTGGACTAGCCGGTCGGTCGACCCACTCGCGTTCGTTTTCTGTTCGTTTTGAATTCGTAAACTTTGATACCCTACAATGAGATTGAAATGAGACTTGTAGGATGTTAGTAATGACCTATCCAAGATTGAAAGATACCGGGAGGGCATTGGTTTACACCTTAAGACGGCTAGGTTACTCAAGACTGAAAGGTATGTGACCTAGGATTTAGGAATCACCCTTATTGTTGACACCCAATAATTGTGAGACCTAGGAACTAATAGCATAGGCCGAAAGGAGCTATTAGGTACCATAGACCGAAATGATATGTTACAGCCCTTACGCGACTGCAATACATGTTGACCTTAGGATCTATATTACCTTAGCTATTTATTACCCAAACATCCTAGCATCCCTTTTAATATAGTTTTAATCCTAGTTTTAATTACTTGTTTATTTTATTCTTTGCCTTAGACTTAGTAAACATCTATTCAAACCCCAAAACTGTTACTTTAAACATTAACATCAAACAATAAACATTCCCCACCTCCTTGTGGTTCGACCCTGACTTTCACTATCTATTGTTAAAGTTAGGAATTATAAATTTTATCTTTGGTACCCTCAACGGCGGGCATCAGACCTCTTCTTCGGTGTCATATATATACAATTGACAGAATTTAGGGCTTCCTTGTGGTAGTGGCAATAAAGTCCCTATTCGATGAACATTTTGACCTCCCATCCGAAAGGTGTACGGTCCTCTACCTTGATTAATGGAATGATCAATCTTACCACCCATAGAGGTGAAGGAGAACATCGAATTATAAGCTCTGATGTTTTCTCTAAAATGTTTGCTCAACGGATGTTGTCCATTTAACAGAGACTTAAGAATTTCAGGTGGTTCACTCAAATATGGGAGAATAACTTTGCCATCTCCACAACATAATGAGAACTTAGGTTGTTTTGTACCACGACTTTTCTGTTTTCTCTCTTCGAACCACATTTGCGCCCTACATTTTTCACACTCATAATCTGGATCTCCAATATCCCAATATCCTACAAATTGTAAAAAAAAAAATAAACGGAAAAAATTTATGTATATTAACTATAATGTAGGAAGTCAATTATCTAATAATACAAAATATCACCAAAAAAAGATATTAGACTAACCTTCATTAATTAAGTCAGCAGATTGATTTTCGACTTGTCTTGAACATTCTCCACGTGAGTAGGATGAGTTCATTACATAACTGTCAACCCTTTCTTCATTTGGAGTTAGAGTAGGAATAACTTCATTGAGAGATTCACCATATTCAGCACATAATTCTCTTACCAATCGTTCAACAACGTCGGTCGCAGAACACGTACCTCCTAAGTAACATAATTATGCACGAATATGAGCTCAATTGTTATCGTACAAAAATAATCAATATATATGTATGTATGTATATACCTGTAGCGGTGGAGTTAAATGTTGTAGCAGAGGGACTTAATTGAGGAAATACGGTACTGACATTATGATTATGTCTTTTAATTTAGTTGAACATATTTTCCTTTTTTCTCTTGCCATTTTCGCCCGTAATTGATTAGGCGTTAGAATAGGACCATGGACTGATGGCGACAAACTGCCGATAGTTATGTTATTTGAAGGTAAGGTCGTTGAATTCTGTTCATCCACATTTCTTCGTCTAGATTGACTTGGAGTTTGAGGCACTTGAAAACACAAAAAATAGATAATCATCTATTAGACAATACATTAAAACATGTGGTGTGCAAATTGATTTTTCCCCAAAATATAAAAATGATTCCCCCCCCCCCCAAAAATGTAAACAAATGATAAATTATAAATACCAGCATAAAAGTGATTACCATTTGTAACGTCAGCCAGCGTAGGACGGATATTTAAATTATGAGTTTGACATATGTCAACAATCATTCGTCTTGCTGGTTGAGTCGAATGAACTATAAAAATAAAATATAAACAGCATGTTAAATTATATAAAACGGAAGATTCATATCGAATATTTAAGTTTGTATTGTTTAAAAAAATATAGTATGTATCATCGTATATTAATTGCACGGGAATAGTGTCATTGATTAATTTTTCTAAAATACATAGTTCAATTAATAATCCGAATATATTTTTAGAAACACATATTTTAAATAGTTATGTATTAATATTGTTATTTTAAATAGTTCAATTAATAATCTGAATATTGTAATATTGTTATTTTAAGTAGTACAATACGGGAATATTGTTATTTTAAATAGTATAATATTCGGATTATTAATAATATAATTATCATAATTTGGTAAATGTTAATTATCCACGGTAATTTTTCTAAAAATATATTCGGATTATTAATTTTTCTAAAAGTAACAATATAGACGTTAAATATTAAGATTATTTAAAATACACTAGTTGTTACTCCGCGCGCGATGCGCGCGGAATTCCAAAGGACGTAATTCATAATTAAGTAAATATTCATAATTTCAACATAGTACACTTTTTTTAGCATATCATATTCATGTGGGGTGTTGATCTGTTGTAGAATGATTTTGATGGAAGAATAATTATATACTGAATGACTAACATATTTGATTATAATCATATAGTCTATCTATCACGTTTAAGTTACGTAGACATTGGCTCACGGGAATCGTTTTAATGATTTTATACATACACAACAAACATTCTAACCCGATAGTTACTATCAAAACAGGATAAAATTAATAGGAATAGAGCTAATGTCCTTTTACTTTGTGCATGTCACTTTTTCTCCTCTATTTCCTTATTCTCTTTAGTTATTCGTATTCTTCTTTCTTTACTCTAAATTGAAAGAGGGGAAACACATTGCGATGTTATCTTTTGTTCTTACGGAGTTTATGTTTATCAAAAACAAATTTTACATCAAGAACAAAATCATTATAACACCTCTAATCCTCTTACCCTTTCTGATCCTTCTAATCTTACGCATGATTTTGTGCTACATGTATATAGTTTTTTACTTGTGTGCCAATTGAGCATGTTTTCAATTGAATCCTCATGAAAATTGGAACGTGAATGAGCTCGACTATTGAAAAATATGTAATGTAGAAATAGTCTAAACAAAATCAAATTTATAATAAATGTCGATTTCTATTCTTAAAATGTTGCACTCTATCAGGTGAAGCTTGTACGCATTTTGTCACCAACTGTAGCAAATACTTCTTCAACCTTGAAACAGGATATACTCAATTAAAAAATATACTGTGGGATGGAAGTAGACAAAATTGGCAATAAGTTAGTACTTCTGATGACCCAATCAATTACTTTGAACTTATCAATACAAAGAATGACTATAGACAACAACCCAACTTCACACAGCTGATTTGAACAGGTAATGAAGTACATGCAAGGAATTCAGAAGTTAAGCATAAATGCAGAGTATAAATTTAACACGAATCCAGCATATCCGAATGTACTAAATCGTGACACAGTCTAATATACGAGAATATATAATATGTTTATACCCACAGGTATTCGCTCTTATTCAAGAACAGATTCAAATAAAAGTTACAAGAATACAATAGTTCAGCTTAGGATTAAACAGTGTTGCATCAAATTTACTGCGATGGGCTTATAAGTCTGAATCGTAGTACCCCTCGCTCTCTGGCAATATAATAACAGGGCCTTCTTCATAGACACTTAAATCATCCAAGTCTCTATTTCCCTCTATCCAAACATGGTAGATATATCTTGCTTCTTTTGCTGGTAGATCAAGACAGCTACATTGGATAGAAAACACGCGACCCCACCTTGTCCTGATGATTACCCCGTCACTTCGTTCACTCTTAACCTAACTTCTATAATCAACCGCCATTTTAGATGTATCTTTGCCAATTGCAAATAAAGAAGCCTACCTTTTGCATACTTCAGCCATGCTATGTCTATCCTGATGATTGAGTCTCTTGAAAACGCTGGTCATCAACTCATTAGAACTGAGCAATAGATGGTGAATTCTACTGCTTTCTTTTGTCTCTTTCAGCACATACTGTGTCTTAAACATTGATCTTGATCTGAATTGCTCCTTTTTCCATCGTATGTAGTCATGCTCAAACTCACGCCTGTCTTCTTTGTTGAAGTAGACAACACCAGCAGAGGGAGGCATACTTGTGTAGTGCAGAAATTAGACATTGAAGCTAAATACTTTAAATAGAAGAAAACGATTATGGTTTGGATACATGATGGAATTATGAAGGGTGTTGTATTGGGTTTATTTACTGGTAATTGATTACTATTGATTGGAGGAACATTGATTATAATGGTTCATTTTTTTTTATCTCTGCATAACATATAACCACATGGCATAAGCTCTTTCTTTTGTAACCCTATTACTCCAGTACCTAATTGTCTATGGGATAACAACAAGATGGACCAGATCATCTTAAATCTGGATATAATTGTGCATATTGATGGCGTATCATGGGTATATAATTATTTGCACATCCACCATGTTAGCAAGACTAACAGGGTAAACACAGAGCCTATGACACACGGAGCCGGTTTGCAAACATGTTGAATCAACGTGTGGTGCAGCATAGATAACACGTTGAATCCCAACATCGGAGCCTATGACACACGTTGATTCTCAACGTCTCAGCCCAAGTCATGTGTGAGTATTAAACGTTCAACCTCAGGTTACACGCATACCTACATCGTCCCCCATTCATAACCCAGACATACGTATTCAATCTCCCAATTTTTTGCAAAATTGAATGTGTCTTTCAACGATTAACAACATTGTAATGCAAGAGCTAAGCAAGTCCACAACACCTAACCATTTGATTCATAAAGAACATAACCAATTACCACTAAAATCAATCAAACTAATCAACCTTATTCAAATTTCACAACAAAACCATTCTAACAAATAATTTCTACTACAAATCATGTTACTGAACATCTAATCGTATCAATATAACAAATGTAAATTAATGTACAATTCATTTAATCAATTCATATACTATTTAGGATTGAGTACATAAAAATATTTAAAACATACTTTAAGGGTGGCAGATGGAGGTAGGAGGGGTGCTGCGGTGTTTTGGTGGTGAGCGTGGTTCTGTGTGATGGTGCACGGTGGCGAGGGCTTATCTATCTCACATCCGTTCGACCTCATGACCTCCGCTCTCGAGCTTCATCCAGACGGGAAATTTCGTTACAAAGAGAATAGAGAAGAGAGGAAAATCTGGAAAAAAAGAGAGATAAAGAGGGTTTGAGTCTTTTTATTATCGAATTCCAAGGGAAGTAATTTGTTAGTAAGTAGATGTTCATAATTCTGACATGGTGTATTGAGTTTTGTGTATCATATTTACGTGACTTGTCGATTGTTTTAAAATTATATTGACGGAAGAATAATCATATACTTCCTCCATTTTTATCCAAATACAAGATTTGCTTTTTGTACACTATTCACCAATCAACTTTCAATCTCATTTTTCTCTCAATACGTAAGAAAAAATATATTCATGTGGGGTCTTGTTTAATTCGTCTTTACGAGTACATTGATAATATATAAATTTTATAATTTTTACAAATACGTAGTTAAAGATATGAAGCACGCAAAACTTGCGTTGGCAAACGTGAATAAAACAAATCTTTTATTTGGATAAAAATGGAGGAAGTATTGAATAACAAACATCTCTAATCATAATCATTTAAACTGTTCATCACGTGTGAGGTATGTAAACATTGGCCTACGAATCCCATTTACCCAAATTTATACATGCACAACAACCAGTTTAACCTGATAATTATCAATATGTATAATAACTTAGTTATGTGAGAAAAATACTTAAACTTTGAAGCCTCTTATATATGTAAGGGATATGATAGTACAAAGTTGGAAGTAAGAGAACTGAATGTACTCGACCTTAATTTACGTTGAGTACTTTCAATTTAATTGCAACCTATCTTCAGGAATAGTAAGAGAACTGAATGTACTCGGCTTTGATTTACGTGCGTCTAACACACATTAAAGTGAAAGTACTCAACTTATATTTTTTCTATCTATTTTTCTTGTTAGATAGAGAATAAATCCCCACAGGCGAGTCTGTGGCGGGTTAAGAAAATTGTATGTACTCTACTTTACTGTGTCTAAAACGGAGTGAATTTGCTCTTTATGTATGTTTAGTCGCGGATGCTTCCCATATCGATTGCGTCTCCCCATTAGATATCCATCTAAGTAGTCGTCAATGGAAACCCATTTCGCGAATTCTCTCCCCGGACTGGCTTCACCCAATTGTCGTGGCACCAACTTGAAAATTGTGAAGAATGCAGCTGACCAGTCATTACGAACTCTCTGTGGATGAACAACAAGGTATTAGTTGGTTTGTGAAAGTGAAACAGTATATCGTACAACAGTCAACGTAGACATAGTTCAACTGATGAAAACTAATGGGATGTAGGGAGTGCGATTGAACTGACTGTACCTTAAAAGTGTGTTAACCTGTTGGGTTAAACATTCTGAAGGAGTCCTTCGATGATGCCGATTCATTTCCGTAAATCTGCAAGTAAAAACACAAATTTCAGAATAATTATACATGAAAGCCACAACTTTTTCTATCATACAGACGTTAAATGTGAAAGCCACAACTTTGATACGACATGTAACTTTGGGTGTGACTGAATATATCCCATGACACTTCTATTTTTCGTTTGCCCAAAATCAGGTGGTTTGAATGCCTTTTTTAGATACGATAAATCAGGAGGTGAACGAGGATATGTAGAAGGAAAATGAAGATAATTAGAAAATAATAAGGAGGAAGTATATAAATAAATTTAGGAAGATAAAGAATGTTCCACACCGTAATCAGCACGTGGATAACTAATACTTGTTACACTTATGATCAAACCTATTACTACCTCCGATTTCCTATGATGTTCCCTCTTTCCGTTTTGGTCTAATTACATGATGTTCCCTCTTTCCTCTTTTGGACAACTTTGTGTGGTTCAAAATCAATTTAATGTGGGGTCATGTGTATTGTGTGGTCCAAATTGATTTCCTTATTTCTTGTGTTAAAATCAAAAGGGAACAACACAAGAAATCGAAGGGAGTATATTTTATACGAGGAATAAACTTGTTAAAAATAAAATTAGAACACTTTCTCATCCTTCTTTTGATACACTTATCTTAATATTGTGAGATATCAATTTAATTTTAAATATCATGAATAATACACTATATCTTTAGCTTATACATTGTTCAGAAGTAAATATTCAATCTAACTTGTGTATTTATTACAAATACGAAGCTAGATCCGTTGGCAAATGTGCAAACAATAGGTCTCCCTATTTATCCTACTTATTTACTTATTTATTCTCATAGGTGATATTTGACCCGACACAAGCTTGTGACAGATACCGACTGCCAGAAATGTGATGTGCAAAAGCAAACATGCAGAGTGGTTATTTGTTTAAAAGGTGACATTTTAATGAATGTTACCTTTTCAACCTCATTAGCCCATTTGATCGTTGTATACTAAAGGATTAGCGTGGTCATACTACTAAAGTCAGATACCTAAACCTTTGTTTCTATGCATTATCTTTATAATGTCAATCGTAAAAAAAAGAGTCCATTCAACTTTCTGTAGACACCAAAATTTTATTATTTCGGTATCTTTTAATGATTTGGTATCTTTGGCATTTAAAGATAATTATCAAAAATATTGTGATAATATCTTAGCATATTTCAGAATATTACAACTTCTCCTCCAAGCTACTTTACTATAAATACAGAGGTTGTGTTTAGGGTTAAAGGAGAGCAGATGGATTAAGTCTCAAACGACCCCATCATCCTACTACCAAATTGTAGGTAAATGGAATAAGTCACAAAAGAGACCCCATTATCTCCCTACGAGATTAAGTCGATAAGACCCTCGTAGCCCTATCAAAACCCTTCAAAACCCTTAGAGATGGAATCAAGAGAGTTACGAAAATTGTAACCTTCAATCTTTCGATAATCAAATAAAATTCTTGTTTTCCGTATTATTTTTATTCCTCTTTAATTATTATTGCAGGTTTCAAATTTTATGGTTTACACTTTCATTCATCAACCCGCGACTAATACCAATGGTAAAAAAAATATCGTCCTCATAATCACATTTTTTCACAAATTCACCTAATCTAAACATATAAATTTACAACTTAATCAAATTAACTTAATCTCACCGAAATCCATTAAAATTGTATTCATCAAACCACAACCAAACCAGTTCAACACCACTGTCAAATTGTCAATAATCCAAAAACCCGTCTTTACCATCACATTTTTCTCACTAATTCACCTCATCTTAACCCATAAACTTCAATTTAACGAAATCCAATCAAATTCAATCAATCAAATCATATTGAATACTTAAAATCAAAAAATTCAGACATTCATAAATTAACTTAATCTCGCCAAAATCCATTAAAATTTTATTCATCAGACCACAACAAAACCAGTTCAACACCACTGTCAAATTGTCAACAGAAAACCCATCTGACGAGGTTTGTAAGTTTATACTTCAATTTTTTTATATCTAGAGAGGAGTTGCCATTATTTCATTTTTCTCAATTAATTTTTTGGCATTGCAAATAGATAGGCAAACCCATCTGACGAACGCCAAATCTGGCCCATGGAGGAAGGTTAAAGGTTTGCAAGAAGAAATTTGTTTTTGATTTTTAATATCTCCATTGCCCCATGTTTGTTGCATCACAGGTTTTGATCCTTTGTAGACAAATTTTCTCTTTGTTTGTTGAGCTGATGACCTCTTGAGGTGACAAACATACCATCACAATTTTCTCATTAATTCACCTCATCTCAACCGGTAAACTTCAATTTAAAGTCTATGTTCTATAATTTACAAAGTCGAACATATAAAGGGTACTTACAGTACCATCGCCTCTAACATAGAAATTCTCACTAATTTTTGGATGCTTGCATTTGAACCTTTCCTGTAAAAGTATAAGACAACGTTATACATCACACATTATCTTATTAACAGAGAAAAAACATATCAGTAACAAAAGCATGACATTTATAATAAAGTAGAACAATCTACTTCAATAATTCTGAGGCATGAATGCACAAAATCAAATCGCTAAACAATCATCATGTTTTCGTATTTGCTTTTCAGGAGACTCCTTTGGGGTTGGAGGGAGTGGAGGTGCCTTAATAAGCTTATCTTATTTAAATAAGATAGGGTGTCTACGCAGTGTAAATAAATACAATACGCAAAATTTAGTAGATAATATCCGCATCTCGAAAGCATTCCTGATACGAAACGTTATACGTCTTACAAACACACGGAAACACGTCATCCCGAAAGTGTAATAGTCTTATTGTACATAAGTACTAATAATCAATATAACTCCAGGTTTGCACATTAATATAGCTTACAAAAAGAACACCTTCCCAATTGGTGATAATTGCCCCCCCTCGCCTCTTCTTTCCACCTAAACCACCTGATCAAGCAAGTAAAGCTCAGAGATAAAATGAAAATACAACTACAAAATAAATAGATGGCAACAACTCTAGACATCTCTAGAGCACCATTCATGATCCTAAGTGGTTGGTAGATAAAAACTATCATTTCCAAATAGCTACATGAATCAAAGGGAAAAAAGGACCATTATCTGTATACTGCCAATCAGCCAATGTTAAGTTGTTAACCATGTTAATTGAGATCAAGTAACAATTTGTCAAATCCAAGTAAGACAAGCATTTATACTAAGGCTATTCCAACTTGCACCTGCTACTAATCTCTAAGATACAAGCAAGTCTCCTCTTCGACTCAGAAAGAAAACCTTACTCCCAAAATCACCAAATAATAGGTATCATGACTATCATCTACCAAATGTGGTGATTATAACCCATTCTTTACTTTATATTTAAATATTCATAGTAGGTTTATGGTTAAAATAACTCTTGCCTCTAGATTGTTAGAAAACGAACTGATACAAGACCAACCTCAATATCATGACCACATCGTATCAAATACACAATCCTCACCTTCCTACAGGATAAGGGGTTGGATGTATCACATGCAAAACCTTTTCCCAGTGTTGTTCAGCCAAAGAGGAAAAGAAGAGAAAGGGAACAAAAACAAATAACATAGAAACAAAAAGAGAAACTCGCCTCGATATCATTTCGATCACATAAAACTTAAAACAAATACTAACCTATCAGTTAGAACACAAAATTATACCTACCAATCAAACTAAAATGATCACAATGATAAAGCGCAGGTCACAATATGAGTTGGATTGACATAGAATGTCTTGGAATGACAGTGATCACAATGATAAAACTATACCTACCAATCAAAGTAATGCTAGGACAACAGAAAACCACTAATGCAACATTGAATACTCGGTGACGTTCAATTAACGAGGATGTTTTGCAAGGATAGAGGAATATCAAGTCCTACCAAGATTATTAACGAAAAAAGAGAGTTTTACAGGTTGAAGTAAGATAATGCAGAAGACGAGTACAATAAAAAAGAGAAAGTAAGGATTGGCACCTAATATCTATTGTCCACTAATCCAAAACCGTTTCAGTGAATATCGTAAAATCAAATTTGGGGATGGCTAACAGAAATAAGGATACACTAACGAAACAACAACCACCGCACGAGAGCCTTAGTAATAAACCTGGTCATCAGGCAACTGAAGCAGCCAAACTCAGTGTTGTGATTGAATTTTCGTCCAAAGATGGGTTCATGTGCTTAGCGTGCAAAAGCAGCTTAGCAAAGAGGACTCGAGACTAAACAGACTTCTTTCTCATTCATGGATTTTACTACTAAATTGCCCAAATCAGAGAGATCCAGTTTTCAACAATCTCGTCTTTTGACGTTTAAATTTGCTAAAATTGGACACAAAAGCGGTACCGATGCCCTCTTCTCATTGACTTTCTTCCCCGCTTTCTTAATTGGAGCTGTAACCGTAGCATGCCATCGGACTGTTATCAACCAACCTAATTTGTAATCAGTTTCAGAAAAGTGGTCATTCTTACTCAGGCTTGTCTCGATAACAGCCTTTCGGCCTAAGGTCTCTTTATTATATATGAGAAAGCTGAGAGATCATTTCTTCTCTATTATAAGGGCTCTTGTACTGACCGAGACATCCTATCTAAACTATAGTGGTCTCAACCCCCTGCTTCTACTGATTATGCATAATCCAGTCCACCTTTTATAGCTTAGTTAGCAGAGTATTCAAAGATTAATCATGTCTTCGGCTAGGAGTTCATGCTATACTTGATCAGAGAGATGTCTTTCGGAGGTTGAATGATAAGTATCTTTCTTAAATTCAGGAGCAGGAACATAACCAACATCCTTGGCCGCCATTATTAACCTACCTGCACTGCACATAAAATCAAAGACAATAATCGACTATTACTTAATTACATACACTTTAATAAATGAATTTAATTAACAGGTACAATCGAAGTAAATGTAATTAGACATCAAAGAAAAAGCATTGAACGAATACCACACGGCGGCGACGGAGACACGACAGAGAATGGTGGGAGATGCGATAGACGGCGGCAGCGGCTATAACAGAATGTAGGATTTTTTTGGGAGGGGAATGGCTATATAACTCCCAACTATTTTTGTTTCCTTAATTAAATAATAGGGTTTAAATTTAAGAAGCATCCCCCAATCATGTACTCGATTCAAGCATAGGACAAGCAAGAACTTTCTAAAGCATAAAATGACATTCAGGATAGAGTAAGATTACCCCTGATCTCAAAGTACGGGGCCTGAGCTTGTCGAGGATCACTAATACTCGACACTGGTATCACAAGCAGCCTATTAAAGTTAACTACTTGCAATAGTAAACAACTGAACACCAAAGACAGAGTTCTCAGTTTATTAAAAAAAGTAACTGAGTAAAGTAGCAGATATAGTCCGTATGAAAACTATATATTTAAACTCTCAATCGGAGAAGCACCTTCATAATATCATTACACACTATTGAACATGCGCAATCACACACATCCATGCATCAAAATATATATATACCTATCTAACTTGGAGAAGATTATGGTTATAAATAGTGAGCTATTATGGTTACACCCAGTACATTGATGTTAGGGAAAAGATTAGCTTGACACTTTTAACTCGGTCACAGGTCAATATAAAAAAATAAAAAGAGACATCTAAGACGAAAAATCATTTCCATCAGGTCGATATCAATCACACAACAAATTTTTCATGTGTTCCCAAGTGATGCAGAAGGTCCATATGCTTCAAATCTTATACCTAGCTACAAATTTTACAACAAAATTCAGCAAAAGAGAATCCCAATAAAATCATTCAAATCATTTGCCTCCAGAACCTACACTCCCACTCATTCAAATCACAGATGGAACCCGAACAAGTAAAACTCAAAACAAAAACATTTAAATTTGAAACATGGAAGCCAACAAACATCAAAATTTGGAACTTATAACGAACATAACACCAGAAAAATCAAAAGATGGAAGTAATACTCTAAATCAAATTGAAGTTATAGTTTTCTACCTCATTCTCTGAGCATTAGCATCGGCTTCAGCATCAGCAGCGGCTCGACGCAATAGCCTGCAATAATCAAAATCCATCTCATAATTATGTAACCAAAAAACTTCAAATTCACTAATAATATTAACCATATGAAAGAATAAAAAGCAATCTAATATAAACACATAATAAACTAATATCATCAAAAACTTAAAAACAATGTCGAAATCAATCAAAAACATCAAATTTGGACAATAACCATCAAAAACCATATCAAAATCAACCAGAAGCTTCAAACTTGGACCATAGTAACAATCATAAGAAAGAATAACAAAAAATATTCACACATAATCAACCTAACAAACCAATAATCATCAAAAACCCATGTCATAATAAATCAAAAGCTTCGTACTCGGTCAAGAAAACAATCATATTCGAGAATAACAAAAATTATAGATGCTCCGTCTCAATCATTTGTTTAACTTTGATTAAAATGCCCCTCACATTGAATAAAAGAGTAAACAGTTGATCGAGAAAAGGGAGCATACACATAATCAGCATAACAAATCAATAATCATCAAAAACCTGTGTCATAATTACCCAGAGAACTCAAAATTTAACCCCATATCATTAATAATGTGACATAATCAACATAATTAACCTAACAAATCAATAACCAACAAAAACCCAAGTGATAATTAATCAAAAGCTTCAAACTTGAGCATAACAAAAATCGGAAGAAAGATTAAACATGAAATAAAGAAGATATAAGTTTGAACACGAGAAGAATCGAGCTGACGATCTTCAACACAATCAGTAAATTTATCGAAAGCTTTACTTTGTTGTTGCATATCCTTAGAATCTGTCAATATCTCAATTCCTTCATCTCCACCCTCCATTGTTACTCTATCTGTGTCTTTGTTGCTGTCGCTTCTTCTTGTGCTGCGGTTTGTGCTCAATTTGTAGCAGAGTTTGGGATTTGGAGTTTGAGGTGTGTGCTTATCTTTGCAAGGTTTTTTTTGGCTAGTCTTCAATTAGGGATTTAGGATTTTTAGGGCATTCTTTGATTGAGGGGTGGCTTCCTAGACCTGGCAATGGAGATAGCAATTCGGGCTGGGTTAAGGCGGGTGGCAGGAACATATCAGAGTATCCATCTGAAACGGCCTTAGGAACATCAAAGCTTGAGTTGAACTCCTTGGGGCGAGGAACTGGCAGCAATGATAGCCCGTCTCGAATTCCAGAGACCTCCATCTTGAACGGGTTCTAGAAAGCAATGCTGCCATAAAGAGAGAATTGTCAGCCAAAGATGATTAGTAATAGTATACTTGCAAAGACAAATGAATGTTGCCATAAAGGCATAAAAGTACTACGATTCCTAAAATGTTGTCTGCCACTCTAAGTTCTGAAGTCTCAAATGTCTACCAAATACCACTTCTTAATTTCTTAGTTTCAAAAAAATTAGCTAACAACATCCATATTCAAAACAGAAAAAGATCAATGTTGTGACCATCAAAGCTAACATTTTCCATATACTTTTGCTATTTTTTTCAAAACTATCAAAATCATGCAATCTGAGAGGAGACATCCCAAGTACGGTCTCCTACTGTTCTCATGACTCAATAGGTCTCAAATCGTCACTCTGTTTTTCTCAATTTCTGATAAAAATATATATGGGTATTCGGCCTGGTGTATTTATAACTGATCAAGGTCGGTGTTTGTGATTCATTCGGAATCAATCGTAGAGCAATAAAGGATAGAAATTAGGATTAGAATATGATAAGAGATTGAATTTGATATGGAGTGAAATTCCATCTTCTCGCTGCTTCTGAACTTCCCAATTCCCTTATTTTATCTCTTCTTTTAGTTAATAATTAATATTAATATTGTTGTTGAGTTGTCAGTGTAAACCAAAGGCACGCACGTACACTTCGAGGTCCACAAACAACATTAGCTGGGCTTTTCATTCGTTTTGGTTTAGCTTGCATTTCTTGTTCGTTAATTACTCGGCCCATGTACATTTCTCTTGGTCCATTCTCTTCCGTCTTGTAATCTGCTTCAATAATAACTCTGATTCTTACATCCGACTTTGAGGGTTACTCAACAAATCACAATATTAAAGAAGATCGAATAGTTAAAGAAAATCTTTGATAACAAAATATTATCTGATAATCTTGAAAGTATTAAATTATTTTATTATGTAGCGGATATTAATTAATCACGATTAAAGGTGTCATGATTAATTTGATACACCTATCATCAAATTATTTCACGGTTATTTCTATGATTGTGATTATCATGTCATATTAATCTTCCGTCTCGTATTGTTAGACATTATAACCAATTTTTCATTGTTCAACTAAATACCCAATTTTCTACACATTTCAATTCTACCAAAAGGTGAAATAAACCCACCATAAGCAACTAATTGCCTAGTTAAATTTCGTTTGAGGACAGGGAGTCTATTAAGAACCTTACAGTTTTACTTTACGTAGGACACAAACTCATCAAAACTTTTAACCACAAGGCCTATGCCTCTTCTCTCAATTCTAGTTCAAACTTTTCTAATATTATACAAGGCGAAATCAAAGGAACTTATCCGATTTATTGCAGCTATGGGGTAATTGCTACCATCCTCATCCTTGAACAAGCCTTAATTGATTCTTAGGTCAACGAATAGGTTCACCGGTAATCCCCACATGAAATTAAGCAATACCTATTGCTAATATCAAACTTATAAAGCCAAATTAACAAACAAGAATCAAATAATTAAAAGAAATTATGTCAAAATAACCATTACGTGCAAATTTTTCAATACATTGGACATCTTCATCTGTCTATATGTTATTATCAACCAAAAAATTCAGCAAACAAGAAGCAGAAAATTTGACCTCTCTGAAGTGCTATTGCAT
Source organism: Silene conica (assembly GCA_029255685.2). Taxonomy (NCBI): domain Eukaryota; kingdom Viridiplantae; phylum Streptophyta; class Magnoliopsida; order Caryophyllales; family Caryophyllaceae; genus Silene; species Silene conica. The sequence goes on from CM055315.2 coordinate 59,969,600, forward strand.
TTTGTAGAAATGTATCAAAAGTTAGGGTTACAAAATTGAAAAAAGTGATGAGACAGAACGAATTACCCTTGTGCTAGACTGCTTGGCACCCTTAGGTCACATCTCAATCTGAAAAGTGTCAAGATGACCCAAAGCTATGACTAAATAGCCTCTAGAAGGAAGAACAGAATCCCTACAAGTGAAAAAGGGAAAAAAAAAACATTTTAAAGAGGACTTCTATATCTTCTGACGAGGGCCAATTCAGAATAAACGACATGTTTTATTCACTGCCATTATTTATAATTACCGAGTATTCGAGAGTGACTAAATTATACACCATCTAAAGAAGAACAAAATGAAAGAACCAACTAAAAACCCAAAAGGGTGAGCTACTGTAATATATTTGGGAGATTTCGTATGCTCACGTTCCATAGTAATGAGTAGAGTAGTATATAACCCGCCACTTCCAAATTGAAATATGAATCATTAAATTTACAATTGAATAGAAGGACACAAGGAGCTAGATTTCATACCCCTACACTATCAGTTTTCTTAAAAAAGGTCAAACGAGCATTACTTGATTTATTTCAAAATCTCTAAAATGCACCACATATGATAATGTTAGAAATGCCTACGTAATTTGGCACCAACTAATTATCTATACCAATGTATCTGCATAATATTTGAGATACCCAGTCTACTGTAAATGCAATGTGAATTTTGATTTAGTAAGCAAATGCAAGTGTAATAACAGGCTATGTTAATGTTATCAAGATGACACATACCTAAGTCGCTCCTTTATTTTCATTTTGCGGACATATCACTCTTCATCAAATTTTATCGAAGCCGTCTCAGACTCTCAGCCACTACTTTCTAGAGAGCAGACCCAAATTTTACCTCTAGAAATATATGTAAATAAACCAATATGGCAAAACGATATTTTCCCCCGAATTATCAATTATTGCCTTTTTGTGTCTCGTCAAAAAATCTACATAAACAAGCACGCTGTTAAAAATCTGGAATGTATTGTTAAGACAGGCATACAAGAACCTTGTTGCAAGTCCGATACTACTTGCAAAAGCCGTCGGAGGGGACTGGTTGGTGCTTGAAGCGAAATACAAATGACCAACGACTTCTCTGCAAACTGATGGTAGGCCTACTCCCCGCTTGCACTAACCTTAGCTTTGAGATTGGAATCTTTCTTCTCCCAATCCAAACCCTTAGCCGTCAAAAATACCTTTCCTTCCCTCCATTTACCACCACCATTCACGCCTCCTCATTAATATATATACTACAACTACTAATCCTAGCCTCCAACACCAATTACTATTAAAATAATCTGATTATTTCTTATGGCAAGACCACGCCAGATAATATGGTATATTTCTCTGCATTTATAAAATACAAATAGATTTACAAGATTCTAAAGCATAGTACTCCGTATCTTTTAAGCTCGATATTGTATTTACTAAGTTTCCATGGTATCATAAATGCTACCAAGGTCTGTTCAAGGAAATTGTAGACAACCCTCCCCAAATTCTGATATTTATTTTAAAAATTAGCGCTCTACTGAAGGTATATCATTGTCTTACTGCCTAGACTCGCTCAATTTTTTCAACACAACATTTTTAAACGACTTTTTAAGACAAAAATATAATGAAATAACAATGATCAACACAAAGAGAGTTGTTCTGGGATAAATCGATATCATGTGCAAAAAGAAGCATTCAAAATATTACCATGATCAAAATCTGTCTACGTATTATCCTTTTGCCTTGCTTTTCTTTTCTCTATTCTTGGTATCAAACAAGGCCTAAATCTGTCCATGAATTATCCCTGAACCTTAGCATAATCAAAATCATAGGCATAGGTTGCATAAGAGTCACAACATATGATGTCATGGACATTCTCAGATTGAAGATCATGGGTAAACTGACCATACTATACAGCGAAACCAACACCATTTACGAAAGCAACACCACTCTTCTTCAACAGTAAATGTACAAATAAATAGAATGGAGGCGGTACTAAGAAAGACGATGATGACATACTTTCTTAAATGAAACCAATGCTACTTCGTAAGTCAGCGTAGAGCTTGGAGGAACCACGGCCAACTCCTGCTTTGACTATGACAAGCTGAAACCATACTCAGGAGCAATTGTCAAGAGAGCAACCTCGCCCTTCGTCATAGTCACCACAGCTCTATCGAGCCCCTCAATGACTTGTTCTGCGCAGAAAAAACTTATCAGATGCGCAAAATCCCATTTCCATCAGGCAAAAGAAAAGAAGGAAAACAAGGATGCCCTGTATGCCATACCTTCGTCTGTCTCGAATTCAAAAAGCTCATCATCATCACTATGACCCTTGTTAACAAAAAAGGTTCCATCCTGAAGCTTTCCAATCAATTTTACCGCCAGAACACATTCATATGATGTGAGCAATTGCACAAACAACAGGTATATTCAGTGGAGAACTCAGAACTACAATACTACGCCAATCACATTTGACAACAACTCCCTCATTAGGACAGTCATATCCTTCTCCTCCCTTTAGAATCTTCTTTACAATCTTCTTAGCATCAGTTACATTGGACACGATCTTCCAAGATACCAGCTCAAGAGTGATCAAAGGAGTTGCATTTGGAGAAACAACAACTCCATCAGCACAGACTGGTCTCCCCTGTGGCCCAAACCCATCTGCAACAGATAATTCCAGCTAAAGTTTAGAGAGACATTATTATAATGTCCATGAAAATATTCTACATATTTCACTGAATCTTACACTGCGGCTTCACTGTTAATAAACCTTTTCTCCCTTCTTCAGAGTCTTCACAGCTTTTGGTAACACATAGCAAAAGTGACCTGCACCCACCAAAAATGAACATAAAAAACAGCAAATGCTGAACTATGAGTAATTACTCCATGCCCTACAAATGTCACAGAAGAGCTTCGGAAAAACATGGAGTTGATCAATGAGCTTTGAGTTTTATCCCTAACAGTTTTAGGGATTCTGAAGATGGATGTGACCCAAGCCCTTCAATGGATTGAACAAGTAACAAGTGACCTAAAATAATCTATGAGATAGACCTACCGTCGCACACGGTGATCTCCACACCATCGGACTTTCCAACTAAAGTTTCGTCTTCAAGATGAGCTTCATACTTCACTGCAATAAACAAGCAGATGTATCAGACCCAGGTCATACAGGAAACAGGAAACGGCCAGAGAATGAAAGGGATCTGGTAAAAGTGGCATCGGACATGGATGTTATAAGCTTAAAGTCTCCGGCAGGTATGGCAATAGTAGAAATGGCGGAAGTCGCCATATTATCAATGTCAACATAGTAGAAATTATCTGTAAGTTACTATATAGATCATGCCCAGTTGACTGAAATCACATGACTGGCATGATAATCCCCATTTATGAAATCACATGCCCAGTTGACTGAAATCACATGCCCGAAAGCATCAAAAATGAAGTTTGTCTCCAAACATGGAAATTAATGCACATTTATAAGAAAACTACAAATTCTTTAAATTATATCTTGCCAATTTCTTTTGCTTCTAGTTTCTTCATTATCTATGAACCCACGTGGAGAATAGTTCCTCACTAAACCCCCTTATTTAGGGTATTTCCCATTAGCTATACACTTACATTTCCCATTGCAAGTAACCCTTTGTCGAAGAATAGCATAACCCCCAAAAAGGTGAAGAAAATGCCAAATCCAATTTATCCGAGTCCAATTTCTGTTTTTTGACAATTCAAGATATAAAAATCAGGCTCTTAAAAAGCGCTTGCAAATACCCGAAATTCGTGATAATGTGTGACATAAATAAAACTTTCGTAATTAGGAGAAACTTTTATGCGTAAGAAAACGTGGTCTAACTGACAGAATCACATTTATAACACAAATCTAGGAGTTGACAAGTAAAGACACCTGCACCATCTGGAGACCACAGGCCTAAGTGCCTAACGGCTAGACAGTGAGAGCGAGAATGAGGCAAACGCCTAGTAGTAACTCTCACCAGACCTGACGTCAGTCCGGGGATATCATTTTCACTCTTATCCCGTCTTTAGAGCTCCGGGACTACAAACAGCCACAACCTAAGTACTGGTCCAAGGACATTCTCACTATATACTTTGATATGGTCTAGACCTCAAGGATAAGAACACGACAATGATTGAATCAAAAATATTAATTACCGATGGGTAGGTAAGTCGAATGCTTTTGACAGCTTCAGATGTCTTCTTATTGTCAGGGTACATGACTAAGACGGCTTTTGGAGAAGATATGCCAGCAGACTGCAATACTAATGGCCTTGGTCCGTCACCGTATAAGACGGGAAATCCCTTATCTTTTGCTGCCTGTTTAAAAAGACGAAACCATTTTTAAGAACTACTAAAGCATAGCACCATAAATAATATAGTTGATCAGAATATATTAAGATATATAAACTGCATAAATTTTACAAAAAGAACTGTCGAGTCATATTATGCTGTTTTATGTTGCACGATTTGAGCTTAAACTCGGAAAGTAAATATGTTTAGGGAAACCTTGACAACAGCAGGATTTTGGTCAAAAGCAACATACGGCCATCCCACGGAATTGCCATCTATGCCAGATGCCAATGGTGCAGACAAAAAAATTGCAAAAACCTGCAATTTAAAAATAGACAGACCAATAAATCCGAATGCTAAATATGTTGTTATAGCTAATAGATTTCAGCTTATGCGTGATGATTTGATACAACTTTTACAACTTATGAATTTGATACCGTACCTGACCCATCTGACCCAAATCTGAGAATAACTACAGGGTCACTTGCTTCGTAATTCATGCCATCTACCACTTTCTGCAAATAAAATGTTAAAATTTGAGATGCAGCGTGGTCTCTGCCTAAACATAGACTGAAGTACTGGACTTGAAAGAAAAAGGCACGCCTGCCGAAACCCAAAACTTTCTATCATACATAATTACATCGTGTACTTTATTCGCTATCAAGTATCAGTTTTTTCCGAAAGAGCATTTGCGCCAACCCATGGTCATGGCAAGATTTGAGATGTGGTGCTTAAAAATGAGAGATTTTGAGAAGTGTAAATAAGAGCAAATGGTTGCCCCTCCATACCATAATATGCCCCCATTGGACTTCGATGGTCAAACACATCTCAATCTCGACCATTGGGACAATAAAAACGGGATGGAGGTTTTACTATATAGGAATGAAGGGATTGAAAGGGATCCTATATTCCTATTCAGAGAGAGTCAGATATTTACACGCGGATATTATGGCAGGGCTTGTGTTATGCTTATAGCATATACTCCTTACTTTGTAGCAAAGACGGTTGAACTGGATCATGTTGGGAGTAGGTTAAAATTCAAGATGAATCGTGACGGCCAGGAACACAAAGTCACAAACCCACTTCTCCCAAATAACCAGATATCTCTTCAGATACTTAACGTGTCTGGATCAAATTTTGAAGCAATGACGTCAGCAGCTTTTCTTCCAAGCTCATTTAGCAGCGGTGTCAGTGGCATTGACAGCACAACAACAATTATGAGTAGTTTATTCAGCTCTAGTGGTAAAACTCCAAGCCTGGTCCAACGATTTTCAGACAGAAAACAAAACGAGTATCAATATGCATAAAAGGTTTCCTGTTATGTTATCAGTACTGAACAACTCACCTATTTGCAAGAGATAAAACTACAAATGCAAATTCACCCCCTTGGGACAAAAGGAATCCTATTCTTATGCTTTCTTTTAGGGATAATCCGACACAAGGCCCTATAGCTGCTATTATCATCGTCTTAATAGCAATTAAGCCCCCTAGGAGGGCAAGGATGTTCGGCCATTCCCTTAAGAAGCTGCAGGGAATTGATTACCGACTTTGCCTTTATACAATTGCTATTATCAACGAGATAATAGGAAGTGCGAAATTTATTAACAACAATAAGAAAAGAAATATAGGAAGTTTTCTAAGAATATCAGTAGTAGTCACTGTTCAGACAGAGAAACAAGTTAGTTACAAAAGCAGCAAGCTAACTCATCAAGACATCTCAAGACGCGGCATAAAACTAAAATACTGAGTAGCTTAAAAAGCGACATTGCTCGATTTCCTTTACACAAGAGGGAAGTTCTTCTCCCACTACAGAAAAAGAATACGCCGACTGCTAATAAGAAGAGTTTAATAACCAAAGAAAATTATTGGCATGGAAGTCAGCCACTTCTTAATAACAACTCTAGTCGCACGACGCATAAGTTTTGTTCTATAAGTCCCCTGTCCTACTGTAAGTATTGTTCTAGTGAGATAAGACGAGCTTGAATGCTTTTAATGTGTGAAGCATTTACTGCTACACCAATTGCTTCTTACTCTTTCTGGAAAAAGACTTCTTATCATTCTGCCAGAGGATCTATGTCTACTGGAACTCTAAAGGGAGCTTCTTTCTATAAAGACGGCTTCCAACTTAAACAAGCAGTACCTCATTCATCTAACTCTTACTTAAATTCTTAAGTAGATAAGATGATTTCAGATCACGATATTTGACAAGTTGTTCCTGGCCGGTCTATTTCTACATCTGATCTGCCCCGAATGTTCCTACCAAGCATACCAACCAAAATATGATCCCAAACCCAAATTATTCCTTGCCCCAAATTTTATGGCTCCAGGCCACCTATCAGTGACTCGCTAATTGAATAGCTGAAATATATTCGATCCCAAAATGTCCAGATCCGACGATAAACATACCTGAAATTCCGCAGACCCAAGCCAACATCACCTGTACCCAACCTAAATGACCGGTTTGTCAGGTCTAGGTTTGCTTACATTTTTGTGCCCCATGACTTCATAATTTCCTGGTTATCTCATTATAGTAGATCACAGGAAGGCCAGGAAATGAAACTTGAATCAAGCTTATCTAATCCCCTCAAAATTTCAAATATTAAGCAAGTATTAGAGTTTGGTATCACCTAAGACACAACAGCTGCAAGCTTCTTCAGTAACGCATAAACATCATGAAGCACATTGTACGGAGTACTTTCTTATCCAGCCATTCTATTTATAACTAATGAAAGAACAAACATGCTACAGCTCCAATAATCAGGATTATTCACATTTATAAACATTCCATATCTCCTACCCAGAGAACCATGAACTTTCAGGCGGGCAAAAAACGATATCTGATAATCATTATAATTTTGACAGTCAAATTTTTTTTATTCAAAAGTCAAAAAACCTATGACCCTGCCCCTCGCACCCCTGATCAGCTTTAAGTTCTGGTGTGACAGGTCTACTGCAGGCCAGCACATTTTTGTGAGCAAAAGCCACTACACTACTACAGTACAAATTTCAAAAGAAAGAGCTGGTTAAATGTTCTAACCGTTTCCATTCCAAGCTCATCCCGCATGCTATTCATTTTTTTGCGAATGTTTAGCGTCTTAGCAACCTTGCTAAATGATGTCTTATCATCGCAACTTATCCTGTAGTACAAAGGAATTAATCATTAATTACTAACACACAATCATCGGACAAAGCTTGCCAGGCATTTCAACAAACCACAACCACTGACATCATAAATAAATACTATCTAGACTCTAGCCATTGCTTGTGAGCCAAATGCCACTCACCTTTTAAAAACACACACAAGAAAAGCACATTCCTAACCTATTGTGTGTTGAGAACCTATTAAACCAGTGAAGTATCAAAATACACAGCTTTAGATTTGTCATCTGGAATGCCTATGACCCAGCTTGAGGAAACCCGTAGCTGAAATATGCTAAACCTACAGCGCCAATTGTAGGACAAAGCAAGAACTATTCATCGTGCCTTCATCACTTAGGAGCATCAGTAATTCCAGGCTTAACTTCATAATATGAATCTGCAGATTGTCCATGATCCCTCCACATCATCTTAAACCCAACACCTTAATTACAAAGTTTACAACTTATTACCAAAATACTAATTAAAACTCACAAAATCAACTCAAAATCCCAGAAAATTAGATGAAAAAATAAAAAATGAAAGGGAACCCAGATGATTGAAGGGCCAAATTCAAGGAATAAACACTAATAATTTAATTATTATATGCTTAATTTGTATATTGGGGGCGTTTTTGTATCTAATTAATGATTGAAGATGCAGCAATGACTCTTAATATGGCAAGTGTGGCTAGTGCTGCTGCCTATCATCAAGAACAGACAAGGCAGGCATACTTTCATCTACCAACAAAGGTATGAATCAAAATCCAGTATCCAAAAATAGATTCAGTTAGCCTCACCGCTCCACCGAGTGAATGTCCACATAAAACGAGTTTCCGTTTCTTCATCTGAGCAAGCTTATACAGCTCCAATGCTGGTATTCCTTTTGCACGAGCCATGAATCCCTGTAATCAATTATCAATGTTTGTCACCAGATAGTCCAAAGGGAAGACTAATCACCATTTGTCAATGCAGCTACATTATAGAAGGAATTCTTTGCACTATTAAATCAATCAAACATACACATGTTTCATCTTACTCTGTGAGCTGCAGGCTTCAGTTTATGCTTCATCTGCTTAGCTTTTATTCCAGGTGTCTTCGAGCGAGTTTCTACATTTCCCTTTCGGCCATTGGTTATGTCCAAGTCAGAAACTTCTGCTTCTTCCACATTTTCCATCTCATCCTCATGAAATAATGCTTCTTGAAATATATTAGCATCAGCCATCATATCCCTAATTTAAAAAATAGAAAGTAAATATCAAACTGTATACAAAGAAAGGCAAGATGGTCAAGCAAAGAAGTGTCTACAGCACATACTTGTATTGTTTTGTCCCAACAAAGGAAGCAAACAAGGTATCGCCTGCTTCAGCTAACAAATATCTACATTGAAACAAAAAACAAACACGAGAACATAAGGTAAAATTCATAACCATAGGAGGACTCATAGGACGCCATCAATATAGCAAGAATACTGAACCTGTGAGGAACATAGTCTAGAGAAGGCTGAACTCGCTCCTAGCAAATGACTTGTCCCCCGAAATCAGCTTTGAACTTGTTAACAGATCGAATTAGCTCTGCTGCAGGCCTCTGTTATCGATTATATCAACAAGCAATCACACTTAAAAAGTTCCTCAGATTATGTCAACTACTTCAGCATCAATATAACACAAAAATCGATAAGAATGATGATTTAAATAAATCAGAAATCACAATCAGGTAGAGAATTTAATCAACATTTGCACTAACCTATGAATTTGAGTTCGCACGGTTGAATTTCTAGCTGATAACTCATGATTATTACTCAGATGACTCTCTTTATAGTTACTGCAACTTTGAATTAAAACCTTGGGTTAAACTATTTTCTAGGAAACCTCCTTGTAAGGTAATCCAGAAATAAATATGGAGTCATTGGAATCATCTTCCACTGAAGATTCGAAAGCACCAATATTTCCATCCTTTGAATTGTCTTGGCTTCAAATACATACTTACTATCCTCAACCTACGAAATAATAATTCAACCATCATTATTTCCCAACTTCAGCATTCGACCGATCACCTAGTGAAACTCGAAAAGCAAAATCTTTCAAAGGATTCATAGATGATACACATCAAAAGCCACAAACTGGGAAATTCAGAAAAAGGAAAAATCTCAAATTTAGCATTCTGCCAACAAAAGGAACATCCTTTGGTTTTACATTCAATTAACTGATTAAAAATTTCATTGATATAAATCCTAGAAAATTGATCAGAGTGAGATTACAACTATAATAACACATGCATGGTAGATGTGAATGTGTACTTATGTTCCAGTAATCACAACTTTTCACTTAATACAACAATAACAGCAGTAAAGAATGTCGATAAACCGGCATGATACAAGATAAGAATGAACAGTTCATTAAGAACATACATCATCGTCATCTGATGAGGCGGCTGGCTCTTCCGCTTTTTGGAGCTATCATTCAACTGGAGCTTATCGATTTCTCGAATTCGGGATCCATTACTTCGGGTCAAATAAATATTTGTTTATCCCTCGCATTGACTTTCCCCTCTTTCAATTTAGGGTTTTGAATCTTTCCCATAGTATCAATTCAACATTCATTAGCTCATTTCTAATCAGCCCACAAGAATAACAAAACTCGTAACAGAACTCGAATAAAAATAACCTAAACAGATTCTACAAAGCCTTTTTCAAAATGTAAGGATAGATTCTTTGGATACACGCGTGACAATGATAAAGGTATCAAACCTGATGCTTAAGCTTTTGATCACAATCCCGCCAAGAAAACACTGCCTTGATTCTTCATCATCTTCATTTTTGAAAGGTCGTCCTAAAAACTAACATAAACCCGAACAAACTCCGTCTCGTTCTCCGTTTACTTGGTAGCTAGTTATCACGAACACATTTTGAGGCACATATCACTATATCAGCAGCCTTTAAAAAATGATTAGCGGGATTAGGTACCAGTTACAGCACTGTTCAGTTCTGTGAAAATGTCACAAAGATATAAAACACTCCAATCCGTAGATAATTTCTGGGAATAAGAAATTGAAAATGGTAACAATCGTGATCATTACAACTTACAAGGAACCTACCAGGCTACCATATTCAAAACCTTCTGAAAATTCCATCAACACATGTATCCATTCAATCTAAACTCACTAAACTTTCTAAGAATCACAACAAATCAAAATCAACAATATTGCGTGATATAACCAGATCTTTACAAGTGAATAGGAATGTTTTCATCAAAAAATTGTACCTACCCAGGAAAGTATCCCTCTTCTGATGCTAAAATCCAAGAACCCTAAATTTAAATTCCAAAAAATTGGAATGTTTTCATAAAAAAAAAAAACAAGCATTTACAAGTGAATAGGAAGAAGTATGGGAGGAGGAAGTATGGGAAGAAGGATGGGAAGAATTATGGAAGTATGGGAGGATGGCAAAGAAGATAATACGGAGTAATAGAGTAAAAGGACAGAGCATAGGACAAACAGTGCACTATTCAGCACATGATAGGCACGGTTTCTACTGGCCTACTGTTCCAATTTCCCAAGTTCATACATTTATAGGGGTTGTAGATAAGATATACATGTTGCCTAACCCATCATAAAACTATTAAATAGTCTAACCCATTAAAAAATATGTTAAATAGCCCAAAATACCAGCCCATACCCGTATAAGCCCATACTCTACCTAACTCATTCAAAAACCCTAATTTACACACCCTAATTCTATAAATACCCCTAATCCATCACCAACATAAACATTTACACAATCTCTCCTTCTATCTATCTTCCTCCTACATCTCTCTAAAAAAAACCCTCTGTCCGCCACCCACCGCCACCTACCGCCGCCACCCACTGCCACCTACCATTGCCCACCGCCGACCTCCGCTGCCTTTCGCCGCCATCCGCCATCTGTCGCCTGTTACTTCGTTCCTCTCTCTCATGTTCTTAATTAATTAATTAATTAATTGTATTTCATTATGCAATTTTACATACTAATCTATTATGTTTGAAATATTTATTTCTACTATTTATGTTTTACGTTTGAAATAATAATGTAATCATTTTATTCCTTTTTTTTTCTCTTTGTTATTACTCTATTTCAATAGATCTAATAAATAGATCTTATTGTTTATAATGTTAATATCTGTTTTTATTTAGTTTATGTTTTAAGTTTGGAATATCCATCTTTTGCATGTAAGGATGGTATAATTTTATGCCATATATTTTTTTATTCTGTTATTATACTATTTCGATAGATCTAATAAATTGTAACACCCCCATTTATTTAAGAGCCTTTAGCAAGACATTCTCAAATAAATAGAGTTGTTACCATCTCGGAATGTCCGAGGTAGTGAATAACAAAGTAAAACAACCAAAGTACTTTATATAAAACTGATAAAATTTAAACTTTGTTATTACAGTTACTATATAACAGAAAAGAAAATACAACTGATGAATTCTCTAGGTGTGATATAATTCTAAGTCGGTCAAAAGTATGCATCTCACATTCCTGCCCCAGCTCCTAGCTCATCTGTCTCTGACCTGTAGAATGTACTCCCCATTCCGGATCATCGTAGGTGTACACGAATACACTGTCAACCTCGCGGTTGAGTAAGGTAACACAATAATTATAATGCAACAATTATGATATGCAAATGCAATGATATGCTCGAGCTCAATCTCAATCTCAATTCTCAATCTCAAACTCATACCCTTGCACCAAGCCCTACCGAACCTCCCGGCAGACTATAGTCGGCCGTCGCCGAACACCAGCATAACAGCTGAGGTCACCAGGTCTAGTCCTGCAGAACTTGCCTGGGCCCAATAATATCTCAATTCTGTGTCCAATGCACATGCCATGCTCGTGAATGCAACAATACTCTTAATCAATCATGCTATTAAATAATGCAATGCTCATACCAATAATAATAATCAACATTCAATCCCAAACAATATCATCCTCATATGAATCATACTCAGCATATTTAACACACAATACCACATCCATTCATAACACAGAATAGAGTATAAGGTCAGTGTATCCTACCTGGAATAGCAATATAGTCCAAAAGCAAGCCAGCGAGTAAACAGAATAATGCCACTTCAAAATCGTCACCTAATAATATAATATACATAATCACTAACTAATATAACTACGTAAATAAATATAATATATCAATTATTCAAATTAACGATTTAAATAATATATTACGCATAACGAGACCGTATTAAACATGACTACCTCAATTAACTTAACCGACCCGTCAATATCACTTTCGTAGCTAACTTTCGTTAAATAAACGAACATTAAAATTATAAACGAAGTATTGATAACCGTCGCATTCTTGTATATTAAAATTACTTACCAACTTAATAATTAAATATTATGAACAATATTACAAATAATAACAATTCTAATAATAACATATAATCATACCAATACTCTTACTAACCATAATAACAATAACAAATTATTGATAATAATGATACTAGCAATACTAATAAAAATAATAATAATAATATAATAATAATAATAATCATATATCCAGTAATACTAATAACAATGCAACAACCAAAATTACTTACACTAAAACAACCGCCTTACACTTAATCTAATTTTATTAGCACACAACACGCATAACACACGATTAACAGCCAAAACGTGCAGCCACCGTGACTAACTACCCTTACGAACACCACCTCCGACACCACTTGCAACCCCTGACTTCTCCTCCGGCACCACCAGGCTCGCCACTGAGCCACGGTGGTTCCAGGGGAGGAGTCAGTGGCCGCCAACTAACCACAACCACCATCTACAACCGGCACCAACACCCAGTACCCACGCCTGTTCCCTGATTGTGTTATTCATGACACCAAACGAAACCCACTCCCACTTCAGACACGACAACCCAAAACCACCATGACAAGGACCATCCCAACACCCTAACTACAACCTTCATGACGACCCAACACCCATACGAAATCATAAACAAACTATCGAAGGCAACAGGTTAGAAACAGAGCTGGTCAAAACGCAAAACTGGTTTTATAAAAAACACGACTCTGACACCGTGTAAAACACCCACCATCGACGGTCAAGAAAAGTCAACGACGACCCTAACACTACCCACACATCATCACCACACATCACAGATTGTAATTATGCATAACACAGAGAATTTAAGCGTATATACCAAACGGATTTCATACAAAAAGTGTTACGGAAAAACAGAGGAAAAACGAGAGGATGATGATCTTACCTGCTTGCCCTAGCAAACGAGCCACCCTAGCAACCCCTAACCACCGTGTAAAACCCTCCTTCTCAGACTATGATATGGCGGCAGAAAAGTGGCAGAGAGATTATGTGTGTATGTGTGCTAGGGTTAGGGTTTCTGAGGGGGTACATATGACGGTAGGAGAGGGAGTTTGAAGAGGGTTGTGGTAATAGTGTTATGTCGAGTGATGGGCTGTATGTTTGCACACATACCGAGGCCCATTGCTAACTATTAGACCCGGTTTATTACAAGCTCGTAGTCACGTGGTTGCACACAAAACGAAGTCCCAACTCATACTTAAAACTTCAACCCGACATTACACATTTAACATGTAAAATATACCAAGCGCATAAACATATTCGACTAATTATCGAATAGTAAACGACCAAAGTTTTATCAACACGACCTCATACTTATAAAATATTACGGAGTATTACAGTCTTTCCCCCTTAAAACGAACTTCGTCCTGAAGTTCACCATACCATGATCATACTTCAGGTCACTAGGCACGTAACGGACATAACCACATAACATCAGAAACTAATAAAGGTACTTTTAAAACACGACATGTCACATTCTACCCTCGTTAAGAAAACTTTGTCCCCAAAGTTTAACGTATCACTAAATTAAAGGATACATCACGAAACACAATAAAATGCATAACAGTGGTAACAGGGTTATCAAGTATATTCAAATAACAAACACGACATACCAATTAGTCATGTCATAACAATTAGCCATATCAAAAATCAAAAAGATTTTACAATCCTATCCTTCTTAAAACATGGTTACGTCCCCGTAACCCCATTATAGAAAAAAAAATTCCACATTCAATGCTCAAGAGACCATCGATACAACAATCATAATTCATTTGATAAGGTAATTACAACTAGCATCCGACAGTTGAAGCAACAAAACATATTTGTCATTTTCATGCTACACAGTGACACAAAATCAAGGTAACTAGCAACTATTTACCCTTAAATTTTTAACACAAACTTAACATATTTACACCAATGTAGACAATCAGCTAACTCATAGTTCATAATTGACAATTAAAACATTTCGTTCTCATGATCATATTATAGAAGCAAAATCATATTCTAGGAAAGGCATAAAGCAAAATTAACCAATGTAATTAAACATGGAGCATTGACTTATTTCACGAGGTATACTCCAACCTCAGACTAGAAAGACAACTTAGCATTTCTAAATATAAATGGGTTAAAATCACTTAGGTACACTTCTCATCCACTCACATTACATCATTTATCATAAAACTAGTAAACATGACTTGCGAAATAAGAGATTTATATCTTTGCGGAACAATTTCCTATTCAAGCATAATTTCATAAACACGTAGCTACGAATTTTGTCATATAGCAAAACAATTACTATAGTTATCAAACATCAGCTTTATCATGGATTATCACCTTGAAAACATTTTGAAACCCTTTCAGACAATGAAGTTGTAATTGATGGCAATTTATAAACACGAATCAACTCACGATTTTATAAGCTACAGATCGAAAGCAAGACTAGCACTCCCATAATTCACATGCCAACCAGATTACTAATTCAATACATTATGATCATATTTAAACATAACCATATGTAGTTCACCTTGTGGCATAGCAATAGTGTCGGTATAAATAAAACTAACTTTATATAAAGCTCATCAAAATAAGTAAGGTTATACTATTATATAATAAAGTTCATGTCCATATCATATGCCTACTGTTCATGCTACTAATGTCATATCAGGATATCATATGGTTACATCACGTAATTCATAGTTGATTAAACTTTTATATTGAAAACTTACATAACTTACAATTTTAACAATCCAACATCATGTTATAACTTCGAAAAAATTATAATTAAATAACCGTCTAGCCATTTCTGAACCATTATAGTTTTTGAGAAATATAAAGAATTCACAAATCATAGGAAGATAATCAAATGCACAACTTAAGGGATTTATCCATAACAAATTTTTTTTTTTTTTTTTTTTTTTTCAACTCAGTTGGTCTGAACAGAAATTTTACAGCAATTAAACAGAAAATTGGGCAACTTGCAAAAATCACTATTAAATAACGACTCGTTAAGGTTTTACGTGACTTATCATTTTGAAAACGTGAATGAATATTCTAAACAGTGGAGGTGGAATTATGCATAAAAAAAATATACGTTTGAAAGGATGTCATTTGCAAAAACATAGGTCAAAACAGAACTGTGCAGTAACAATCTGACCACTGTCGACTAAAATATTTATTTCTCTCAAAACATAACTCCTATTAACATGAAACGAAAAACATTGGGAAGCTAACTCAGAAGGTTATCATACATAGGATTTTCATATAGATATATGAAACACATTTTAAATGGCAGTTCGCACAAACAAGTTAACATTCTGGAAATTTATCAAAATTTTGGTTCCTTTGCAATTTCACATTACTACATCGAAACTCAATCATTCCTCTTCCAAAGCACGTTGTCAAAATATTTGAAGCATAGACATCACTTTGCACCACATTAACATTCATTCCTCATTTCAGCTATAATTTTCATCTAGTACACAGTAAAGATTTTGAAACTAAAAGTAGAAACAATTAAATAATTCAATAGCTATATATGCATAAATAAATATGGAATTGACATGTAAATTTAATGCATAAACTACACATAACTATATAACATTAATGGTTTGGGGCAACATATTCCGCATATCACTAGACATGATTGCTAAATCAATTAGTAAAATAATAACAATCATAAATCTCAAAATTCAATCATGTTTGCCTAGTAAGCCAAACAGTAAACTCTTGCAAAGAATAAGGAACTCAAATAAGAAGTGTATATATACTTAGAATAACAACAGAACAGTTATCAACGGACACGACACCCGTTTCGGTCTACTGGCTTTACACATAAGACTTAACTTGATTCTACATCCTGTAACAACATAGCATGGTTGGCTCTACTAACGATTCCAGTCATTCATGTCATATCTCTCTTACATCTAACCTCCTATGTAGC
Source organism: Silene conica (assembly GCA_029255685.2). Lineage (NCBI taxonomy): Eukaryota > Viridiplantae > Streptophyta > Magnoliopsida > Caryophyllales > Caryophyllaceae > Silene > Silene conica. The sequence goes on from CM055315.2 coordinate 59,986,376, forward strand.
TATAGCTTATGTTGCTTCTATCATTAACTCATTACACATATCATTATACTATATTTCTACCTAAGGGTTCAGGGATCATATAGCCGCATGCATATCACCATACAAGTCAAACTCATATTTCAACTCATATACTCATACTCATAGTCTCAAAACTTGGAAGTCATATATTCCAACCAACATTCAATATCATTATCATGTTTCACGATACATATCTCCAACCATGTTTCACATCATAACTTACCTCATTCCGCTCCTGCAAAAAAGTTAGTGTAATATAAGCAATATAGGCAAGGTCTGATCTTTTATCTTGTTACTACCCACTCTCTACATCACTCAGGGTTACCAGGTTAGACTGAAAGAGCCAGTGGCTTGGTTTGAGGGGGGCCCTAACTCATCCCAATCCTGGGGCTCCTAACAGTTACTAACAAGGGGTTCATTTTATTTGACTCTTCCTACGTTCATTATTATTATTCATTTGTTTTTAGGCCTGAGGATCGTTCGCTCTGATACCACTTTGTAACACCCCCATTTATTTAAGAGCCTTTAGCAAGACATTCTCAAATAAATAGAGTTGTTACCATCTCGGAATGTCCGAGGTAGTGAATAACAAAGTAAAACAACCAAAGTACTTTATATAAAACTGATAAAATTTAAACTTTGTTATTACAGTTACTATATAACAGAAAAGAAAATACAACTGATGACTTCTCTAGGTGTGATATAATTCTAAGTCGGTCAAAAGTATGCATCTCACATTCCTGCCCCAGCTCCTAGCTCATCTGTCTCTGACCTGTAGAATGTACTCCCCATTCCGGATCATCGTAGGTGTACACGAATACACTGTCAACCTCGCGGTTGAGTAAGGTAACACAATAATTATAATGCAACAATTATGATATGCAAATGCAATGATATGCTCGAGCTCAATCTCAATCTGAAACTCATACCCTTGCACCAAGCCCTACCGAACCTCCCGGCAGACTATAGTCGGCCGTCGCCGAACACCAGCATAACAGCTGAGGTCACCAGGTCTAGTCCTGCAGAACTAGCCTGGGCCCAATAATATCTCAATTCTGTGTCCAATGCACATGCCATGCTCGTGAATGCAACAATACTCTTAATCAATCATGCTATTAAATAATGCAATGCTCATACCAATAATAATAATAATCAACACTCAATCCCAAACAATATCATCCTCATATGAATCATACTCAGCATCTTTAACACACAATACCACATCCATTCATAACACAGAATAGAGTATAAGGTCAATGTATCCTACCTGGAATAGCAATATAGTCCAAAAGCAAGCCAGCGAGTAAACAGAATAATGCCACTTCAAAATCGTCACCTAATAATATAATATACAAAATCACTAACTAATATAACTACGTAAATAAATATAATATATCAATTATTCAAATTAACGATTTAAATAATATATTACGCATAACGAGACCGTATTAAACATGACTACCTCAATTAACTTAACCGACCCGTCAATTTCACTTTCATAGCTAACTTTCGTTAAATAAACGAACATTGAAATTATAAACGAAGTATTGATAACCGTCGCATTCTTGTATATTAAAATTACTTACCAACTTAATAATTAAATATTATGAACAATATTACTAATAATAACAATTCTAATAATAACATATAATCATACCAATACTCTTACTAACCATAATAACAATAACAAATTATTGATAATAATGATACTAGCAATAATAATAAAAATAATAATAATAATAATATAATAATAATAATAATCATATATCCAGTAATACTAATAACAATGCAACAACCAGAATTACTTACACTAAAACAACCGCCTTACACTTAATCTAATTTTATTAGCACACAACACGCATAACACACGATTAACAGCCAAAACGTGCAGCCACCGTGACTAACTACCCTTACGAACACCACCTCCGACACCACTTGCAACCCCTGACTTCTCCTCCGGCACCACCAGGCTCGCCACTGAGCCACGGTGGTTCCAGGGGAGGAGTCAGTGGCCGCCAACTAACCACAACCACCATCTACAACCGGCACCAACACCCAGTACCCACGCCTGTTCCCTGATTGTGTTATTCATGACACCAAACGAAACCCACTCCCACTTCAGACACGACAACCCAAAACCACCATGACAAGGACCATCCCAACACCCTAACTACAACCTTCATGACGACCCAACACCCATACGAAATCATAAACAAACTATCGAAGGCAACAGGTTAGAAACAGAGCTGGTCAAAACGCAAAACTGGTTTTATAAAAAACACGACTCTGACACCGTGTAAAACACCCACCATCGACGGTCAAGAAAAGTCAACGACGACCCTAACACTACCCACACATCATCACCACACATCACAGATTGTAATTATGCATAACACAGAGAATTTAAGCGTATATACCAAACGGATTTCATACAAAAAGTGTTACGGAAAAACAGAGGAAAAACGAGAGGATGATGATCTTACCTGCTTGCCCTAGCAAACGAGCCACCCTAGCAACCCCTAACCACCGTGTAAAACCCTCCTTCTCAGACTATGATATGGCGGCAGAAAAGTGGCAGAGAGATTATGTGTGTATGTGTGCTAGGGTTAGGGTTTCTGAGGGTGTACATATGACGGTAGGAGAGGGAGTTTGAAGAGGGTTGTGGTAATAGTGTTATGTCGAGTGATGGGCTGTATGTTTGCACACATACCGAGGCCCATTGCTAACTATTAGACCCGGTTTATTACAAGCTCGTAGTCACGTGGTTGCACACAAAACGAAGTCCCAACTCATACTTAAAACTTCAACCCGACATTACACATTTAACATGTAAAGTATACCAAGCGCATAAACATATTCGACTAATTATCGAATAGTAAACGACCAAAGTTTTATCAACACGACCTCATACTTATAAAATATTACGGAACATAAATAGATCTTATTGTTTATAGTGTTAATATTTATTTTTATTTAGTTTATGTTTTAAGTTTGGGATATCCATCTTTTGCATGTAAAGGTGGTATAATTTTATTTAATATTTTTTTTTCTTTCTGTTATTACACTATTTCAATAGATCTAATAAATAGATCTTATTTTTTATAGTGTTAATATTTATTTTTATTTAGTTTATGTTTTAAGTTTGGAAAATCTATCTTTTGCATGTAAAGATGGTAGAATTTTATTCCATATTTTTTTTTCTTTCTGTTATTACACTATTTCAATAGATCTAATAAATAGATTTTATTGTTTAAAGTGTTAATATTTATTTTTATTTAGTTTATGTTTTAAGTTTGGAATATCCATCTTTTGCATGTAAAGATGGTATATCCATATTTTTTTTCTTTCTGTTATCACACTATTTCGATAGATCTAATAAATAGATCTTATTTTTTATAGTGTTAATATTTATTTTTATTTAGTTTATGTTTAAGTTTGGATTATCCGTCTTTTGCTTATAAAGTATAATCGTATTCCATATTTTTTTATCTGTTATCACACTATTTCAATAGATCTAATAAATAGATATATTTTTTTATAGTGTTAATATTTATTTTTATTTAGTTTATGTTTTAAGTTTGGGATATCCATCTTTTGCATGTAAAGATTGTATAATTTAATCCATTTTTTTTATTCTGTTATTACACTATTTCAATAGATCTAACAAATAGATCTGGTTGTTATTGTGTTAATATTTGTTTTTATTTATTTTATGTTTTAAGTTTGGAATATTCGGAGCTCTATTATATTGTTCCTTTTATTCTATTATTACTACGATTTAAATAGATTTTAAAATCAGATCTGATTGTTTATTGTTTTAAAATTTGGTCTTATTAATTTTTTGTTTTATGTTTAAAATACTCCCATTCTTTATGTTATTTCAGATTAATGGTTATTATATGTATACATGTGTATTTGTAAAATTATCTAATGAACTTGAGCTCATAACTAAAAAATCATAAGTATTAACCAACCTTATGTAGTCCAACATTAGTGTGTTATAAAATAATCATTAGTTAGGTAAGAGTTTTAATAGTTATTATTGAATATTTGTATTTGTATATTTTTTTGTATCTGTATCTCTATTTTATAGGGTACTTTATACGGTATTTTATACGTATTTTATACGGTATTTTATATTTACTTTATACGGTATTTTATACGTACTTTACTATATAGTTTTAGTAGTCATTTTATTGGTTAATAAGGTATGTTCTGTAATGAAGGATTAGTGTGGTTTATGTAGAGATGGGTTTTACAGTGTTGTTGTTTCAGGTATGCCATTTAGAAACAGTCATATAATCTATTTATATAATTGGTAATAAAGGAGAAAGATTTAAGTTTTTACTACTTTATTATGCATATTTATATCTTGCATAATGACTATTGATAAGATTATAATTTATTTAGCATGGTCACTCTATAAAGTCCTAATTCCTGCACCATCTTTGTTGTTGCTTGTTATCGCTTTAAGCAATTGGATTTATTTTTGTTTTAGTTATTATACATTATATGAAAAATCATTTGAACATAAACTAATAAGAGTAATACCTTGTAATTGCTAATTATAAAAAGTGAATGTAATTTAATAAATGAAATCATATTGTTTTCTTGTTGGCTGCTATGTTGTTTCCTCCTTTTTTTCCAGATTTTGAAGAATTACCCTTCTCCATTATTATATGCCAAACCCAATTTATTGACTTCAATTTTGAACTGACGAAATGTTTTCCTTTCCCCTTGAGATATACAAATTGTATTGTGGACTTGTGTTTGAATGTGTACTGTATTTCTTTCCCTTTGCAATATACAAATTGTATTGTTTACTTGTGTTTGAATGTGTACTACTGCTTTCCCCCTTTAATACAGAAAATTGAATTACACTACTACTTAGTAGGTTGAGTTTTATTTATTTAATAACCTCCCCATTTCCCACTACTCATTTCCCACTACTTTTGTAACCACCTCCTATTTAATTTTGCCTCGCAATTAACCCAGAAAAATCCGAATGGTATTATTATTCGGGATTGTGATGGTTTGCGTTGGCTTGGGTTGGTGTCTTATACGGGTTATAAATAAGTATCATAACTTAAAAATAGTATAATGGTATTGATTTATATTAGAATAATACGTTTTTTTATAAAGTTAGTTTTGTGCAATTAAAATTAATCAATATATTCATATATTACTAATCGTTATATTTTAAAATGACATTAAATTATTGAATGAAAACGTATCAGTACTGTAATTATATTACTTTTATTATTGTTCTATAAAAACAGTATTCATGTTGTATTTATATGTTATACGGGTTATTTAATGTTATTAGTGTTCTATGAAAACAATGTATTTGGTTTGATATTTTAATTAATCATTTTATATGTTATTTATGTTGTTTATATTTCCAAATTTTGGTGGTTATTCTCATTATGTCAATGTTCATAGAATTGTTATTGGTTGTCTTTTTTTGTATGATTATTGATTTTTTTAAAATCTGACAAATGTGTTGTTTAAAATGAAGTAATTGACGATGTATCATTGCTTAATTATGCATGCTTTCAATTAAAAATATTGCTAGTGAAACTCTTTCATAATCTTATAACAAATTTGTCTCGATAAAGTTGTTTTTAGATATATTACTCATACAAATAGAAAGTAAATAAATTAAGTGTACACATTGTTTACAATTGCTAGAATGAAAAATAGGCTGTTAATTCTGATTCAGTCACTTTTTATTCTCTGTCTTGCTTGCTTCGAGTCATTTGTGTCCATTTGTTCCAGTTGGTTTGCTTTTTCCGTATGCTTGCTGCTTTACCTGTTGTAGTTCTTCCTTTGCTTTACCCCTTTTTTCTCGCTGCTTAACCTGTATTCAAAATTGTTGTACAATAAAAGCATGTGCACATACAAAAAGCAAAAATTTAACCAAGTTAAAAAACATCAAAAACATGGCTGTCCCGTAAGAAACAGAGTCTAAAACAGTAGTTCAAAACATAGGAAAAAAATATGCAATGTCCAAAGCACAAATAACTAAATCGTCCAACAAAAAAACTTCGTGAATAGTCCGGCTAGTTCAAATTCTCAAATTCACATTGGTGCTTTTCCTGATTTTATCTCCTGAAGTTTAGTTGCAGATGACTTGTCTGATGGTTCCTCTTCTACCACAGCACCTCTCTGCGGTGTTACTTCCGTGTCTTCTAATTCTGTAACGGGTTCATCTTCCATCATATCTCTCATTTTTTCCTATTAAATAAACGTTTAATTAACCTACGTTATGTTTGCGTGATTAATGTACTAAAATATTTAAAGAATATTTAAAGAATAAAAAATATTCACCATCATCGAGTTTGATTTGTTACTATCTTTGCTTGTACTTGTCAGTCCTGATATTGCTAGTTCCTTTGTGGCTGCATGCATATGTTTCCACTGCATTATTGTTCTGGGATCACCGCACAAACTGATTACACCATAACTGTGCGAGTTTTTCTCAATGTTAAAAACTTGATTCACTCTTATTTTAACAATAAACTCTTTCTCAATTAATGGCTTGAAATCCGGTGGTGGCACAAGCTTGAAAATCTGAAATCAAGTACAATAAGTTATCAAATTCCTTTATGTTAATAACTTAAATATTTATCAAATTTGATATTGAAATAGAAAAAAACTCCATCTTCATCAAGTATTTTTTGTGCTGTTTTTCCTAGCAACTCAGCCATAGCATCGTCCCATATGATAAATTCACACAAATTTGTGTTTTCATAAGTGACATAAAATTTAACTTGAAACCTGTTTTTTAGAACAAAAAAACATTTATTATTTAATTATTCACAATAGTTGGCTATTTATTAGTAAAATTTATGTTTAATTAGTACCTTGAAGTTGCTGATTGTGTCCCAATTCCCTTCAAACTGCAACGATTTTTGGTTTCTCGTTCCTTCAAGCAATACCATAGCCCATATTCTTTTTGTTGTACTTTTGATCTACATTCTTTGCATGAATTGTAATACCAACCCATTCCAGATGTATCCAGTTCAACAAATGTTGCCATAGTCACATATGCCCCTCCTCTTCTTAGTTTCTCTATTTCGTCTAATGATTTGATATTTGCACTTGCAAGGATTGGATGATGATATGTTTCCTCCCCACACTGGTTATTTGCAAGTCCAGCCTCTTCGAAACTGGTAAGGCAAAACAAATTCCGGTTTGTGTGATATGACTTTTGAACAATAAAAACAATTTCAAAACTAAATATAATATAAATAATATTTGAAGATATGATCAACACAATAGCATAGAAAGTATGAAGAGTAACATTCTAATTACCTCTTGTTAAATGAACGAACAACATACATGTCTGGATTGACCAGAATTTTCGTTGCTCCCCATGTAGTTGTTATGCTTACTTCACCCTCATAAACTGATCTCTTGATATGTAATAATACCAACGTTGGTTTTGTTTGGCCCTTGAAACGTTCCTCTATTTCCGTAACTTGATTCACATACTCACCAAATAGAGTACAACATAGTAGCTGATTCATGGAAAAAAACGCTTGGTAAGTATACTTTCATTAAAAAATAATTGATTTTATTAGATAGGTTAAATATATTGTAAATGTGTTACTCATTGTCCTTTAGAATCATTTTCATCCTGTTCTTTCCGTTGTTGCTCTGCACAATAGGGTAGACATGCTCCAATTTTCCAATCACATCTGCAAAGTGAACATAATAGTGGTTTAGACAATTTCTATAACAATTTCAATATAGTTTTTAAATTAATAAGAGACTTTATTCTTACCAACATAAAGTCGGTCCGGCATAGCACCAATATAGAACTCCTTAAAGGTGTAGAAAATTTCTGCACTCAGTGGTAGGTCTATATTATTTATTGGTATCACCTGTCAATGATAAGATTCTGCACAATTAATGAATAATATCAAATCAGACACAAAATATTCTATTACTCTATTTAGTCATATATTATATGCACATTTATATTGTTACCTTTCATAGCTCCACAATTAGTGGAATTAGAATATATGTTCACACTGTAAACATGTATATAAACGTATGTACTACCTACTCTAATTATCAATACAAACAATCATATTAATCTTACATGGTATCAGAGCTAGAATTTTTAAATCCAAAATTAACGAGATAAGTTTTTAGTTCGGTATACCATGCTCGTGGTGCTTGTTTGAGTCCGTATATGGCTTTTTGTAGTTTGCAGACATAGTCGGGTTTGTCTGTGTCAATAAAACATGCAGGTTGAGACATAAATACAGTGTCGGTTAGTGTACCTTGTAGAAAAGCATTATTGATATCGATTTGATGTAGGTGCCACCCTTGTGTAACTGCAATTGAGAGTGTTAGACGGATTGTAGTGGGTTTGACTACCGGACTAAAGGTTTCCGAGTAGTCAATACCCGGTCGTTGGTGAAATCCTTTGGCTACGAGCCGGGCTTTGTGTTGCTTGAGGCTTCCATCGGGGTTGTACTTAACACGATATACCCATTTACAACCAATGAGGTTTTGGGCTTGAGTTGGTGGAACGAGAGTCCAAGTTTGATTGTGAATAAGGGCCTGATATTCAGCAACCATGGCGTCGCGCCATCGGGGGTCAATTAGAGCTTGTTTTGTAGTGGTAGGAGTGGTATATGTGACGGTTGATTGTGCCATTTTGGCATACTTGGGGTTGGGTTTGACTATATTATGAGACAATCGGGTGCCATGTTTATGGGTAGGTGGTGGTGGGGGTGGGGGTGGTGGGGGCGTGTTAGTGGAGGTTGAGGCTGTGGGAGAGGGTATAGGAATAGGCGAGGTGTTGGCAGGTGATTGTTGTGGGGACGTAGGTTGGCGAGAAGAGGATTGGGAAATAGGTGTAGTTTGTGGAGTAGTAGGTGTATGTACGTGGGTTGGTATCCAAGTTACAGGAAGGGTAGGGTCCACTAAGGGAATTGCAAGATCACACCAATGATCAGGAGATGGGGTTTTGTTAGTTGGCGTTTGCGTAAGGTCCGGATATGGGTTCTTTGTTTCAATGAAACGAACATGACGGGATGTGTAAAGTTTCTTATTTTCGGGGTCAAAACAGTAATAAGCGCTTTGTGTTGTTGAGTATCCCACAAAAATGCATGGTTTGGACCGACTATCAAGTTTATGTGTAGTGTATGGTCGGAGCCATGGGAAACATAAACAACCAAAGGGACGGAGTTTGTTATAGTTAGGTAATTTTTAATGAAGAGATTCGTATGGTGATTTGTTTTTAAGTGTGGGTGTGGGTAGGCGATTGATGAGATATGTAGCAGTTGAGAATGCGTATGGCCAGAATGTGACAGGGAGACGGGCTTGGGTTAGTAGAGCGAGACCGGTTTCAACAATGTGCCTATGGGACGCTCTGCGAACCCATTATGTTCCGGGGTATGAGGCGGAGATGTGAGATGATTGATACCCGCATTTAGAAGGTCGGGGGTCATTTTTGTGTATTCCCCTCCATTATCGGAGTAGAATTGTTTTATGGGTCGGTTGAAAAAGTTTTCCACGAGAGCTTTAAAACGGTTAAAGGTTAATTGTGTGTCGGATTTGTTTTTAAGTGGATAGAGCCAAATATAGTGACTAAAGTGGTCGACAAATATGATGTAATATTTAAAATTATCATGAGAATATAGGGGTGTTGTCCAAACATCCGAAAACACAACATCAAGAGGTGCAGTAGATTGAATTGTGAGACTGAGAAGGGTAATTTGTGACTTTTATTCATGAGGCATGGCGTACAATGAGAAATATTGGAAATGCGGAAATTAAAAGTATTGTTTAAAAGCTTGAGTGTCGCATCCGAGGGATGCCCGAGTCGATGGTGCCAGAAGGTGGAGGTGACGGCATAGGCTTGATGGATGGGTGATGGGTGCCATTCATAAACACCAGCATTAAATAAATCTCCCCTGGAGTAGTATGGTGCCCGTCGCTAGTGCCTTAAAACAAAAGGAAGTAGGTGAGAAAATAGCAACCGCATTATTATCATTGAAAAATTGCGATACGGAGAGTAATTTTCGAGAGATGGTCGGAACCACTAAGACATTTTTAAATGAAAGAGAATTATAAGAGAAAGAACCATGCATAATGAGTGATGGGTAGAGCGGATCCGTCGCCTATAATGAGGTTGTCAGCGCCGTCATATGGGGCATGGAGCGAGACGTTGTTGAGGTCGTCAACTACATGGTGCGAGGCACCGCTGTCAATTAGAAAGGACGACGATGAGGATGTGGGAACCGTGGCTGTGTGAGCGTGTGGGTGAGGAGTCTGTCTAGTTGGTGGCGGGGGGAACGAAACAGTGGGGTATGCACGACGAAAGTCAGCGCAGTCACTGATTACGTGTCCCTTGTTTCGACAATATTGACAGCGGCCAAGGAAGGGTTTAGGATCTGGATTTTGGTCGTTTGATTGGACAGAATACCGCGGTTGGTTGGAGTTTGTGGTGTTTTGAGAGCGTGTAGTATATTGGTGTTGGTTATGGCGTGGTTGTTGGTAGTAAGGGCGACGGGTTGCTGCGTTTGCGGAAGGCTGGAAGGCAGAGGCTGGGGTTTGATTTTTGACAAGCAATTCGTGTTGAATTAATTTTTCGTGTAGGGTTTCGAAGGCAATGGGTGTATCACGGGCACGGATGGAGTCATTCACTGATTTATACAGATTTTGGTCTAGGCAGTTTAGGATTTGGTGGGTAAGGTCTTCGGCGTCAATGGGTTTGCCAAGTTGAGCGAGTTGAGCCGCGCACGACTTGATTGAGAGAAGGTAATCAGAGACAGATTGGTCCCCATGGCTAATGTTGCGAAAACGATCTTTGAGTTGTAGTATATGGCCACTGGATGGGTTGGCATATGTGGTTTCAAGGAGTGTCCATGCTTCTCGAGATGTATTAGCATCGAGAATTATGGGTGCGACGTCGTCATGGAGTGTACCAGCAATGGCCCCGAGTATGAGATTATCTTGACGGAACCATGTGGTGTATGCGGGGTTGGGAATGGGTTGTGGGATGGGTTCGTTTTCAGAGGCAGGTGGGGTGTTATTTTGTGGTGGTTGTGGCGATGAACCATCAAGGAAGGCAAAAAGACCAAGTCCTTGAAGGAACCGAATAATTTGGAATCGCCAGGAACGATAGTTTGTTTTGGTGAGACGAGTGCAATTGGGAAAGGTAACGGATATGAATGGTTTTGTGGGTTCTTCGTTGTTAGGGATGAGGTATTGGAATGGTTGGTCATGGTGAGCGTGGTAAGTACAACAACGATGAAAGCGGTTTGGATCGAGAGAGGAATTGATACCATCTCGGACCCCTTTCTTACTTCCTCGGGATCGAAGTAACACATACAAAAACCGGCATACATCTAAATCAAACCAAATACTTATACGATATCCTACAAAAAATACAATTTTCATGAATGTAATCCGGCCACAACACCTATGCTGCCACACCCGCCTCTTATACCCGAAACATCAAACCCTATCGTCAATGAAAGTGACTACCGTGCACTTATTGGTAGCCTCCAATACCTATCTTTAACAAGACCCGATATAGCCTTCCCAGTAAACAAACTCGCACAATTCCTAACACATCCAACCAGTACTCACTGGACTGCCCTAAAAAGACTCTTACGCTACCTTCGTGGTACTTTACATATGGGCATTCACCTCTCCAAATCATCACCACTGTCATTACATGCTTTTTGTGACGCCGACCTCGCTGGTGATCACTCCGACTATGTGTCAACATCTGGATTTTTAATTTACCTTGGCTCAAATCCCCTATGCTGGTCCTCACGGAAACAACGCGCCATTTCCCGTTCATCAACTGAAGCGGAATTCAGGGCTGTCGCTGACACAAGTACCGAACTCCTGTGGCTAATGACTCTCCTTCTTGAGCTCGGTGTTACCATCACCAAACCACCGTCTATCTATTGCGACAATCTCAGCGCCACTTCATACTCTGCAAATCCGGTTTTTCACTCCAAAATGAAACATCTCGCACTATCTTTTCACTTTGTTAAAGAGCAAGTTCGTCTCGGAAAATTACGCGTACAACACATAAGTGGAGACGACCAACTAGCTGATGCGCTCACTAAGCCATTACATAAATCTCGGTTCCTCGGTCTAATTCACAAGATTGGTCTACGCTCTCGCCCGTCCATCTTGAAGGGGAATGTCAATGATAAGATTCTGCACAATTAATGAATAATATCAAATCAGACACAAAATATTCTATTACTCTATTTAGTCATATATTATATGCACATTTATATTGTTACCTTTCATAGCTCCACAATTAGTGGAATTAGAATATATGTTCACACTGTAAACATGTATATAAACGTATGTACTACCTACTGTAATTATCAATACAAACAATCATATTAATCTTACATCACCCTAGTACTGTAACCTGTTTTTTAGAACAAAAAAACATTTATTATTTAATTATTCACAATAGTTGGCTATTTATTAGTAAAATTTATGTTTAATTAGTACCTTGAAGTTGCTGATTGTGTCCCAATTCCCTTCAAACTGCAAAGATTTTTGGTTTCTCGTTCCTTCTCGCAATACCATAGCCCATCTTCTTTTTGTTGTACTTTTGATCTAAATTCTTTGCATGAGTTGTAATACCAACCCATTCCAGATAAATCCAGTTCAACAAATGTTGCCATAGTCACAAATGCCCCTCCTCTTCTAAGTTTCTCTATTTCGTCTAATGATTTGATATTTGCACTTGCAAGGATTGGAGGATGATAAGCTTCCTCCCCACACTGGTTATTTGCCAATCCAACCTCTTCGAAACTGGCAAGGCAAAACAAATTCCGGTTTGTGTGATATGACTTTTGAACAAAAAAAACAATTTCAAAACTAAATATAATATAATTAATATTTGAAGATATGATCAACATAATAGCATAGAAAGTATGCAAAGTAACATTTTAATTACCTCTTGTTAAATGAACGAACAACATACATGTCTGGATGGACCAGAATTTTCGTTGCTCCCCATGTAGTTGTTATGCTTACTTCACCCTCATAAACTGATCTCTTGATATGTAATAATACCAACGTTGGTTTTGGTTGGCCCTTGAAACGTTCCTCTATTTCCATAACTTGATTCACATACTCACCAAATAGAGTACAACATAGTAGCTGATTCATGGAAAAAAAAAACGCTTGGTAAGTATATTTTCATTAAAAAATAATTGATTTTATTAGATAGGTTAAATATATTGTAAATGTGTTACTCATTGTCCTTTAGAATCATTTCATCTTGTTCTTTCCGTTGTTGCTCTGCACAATAGGGTAGACATGCTCCAATTTTCCAATCACATCTGCAAAGTGAACATAATAGTGGTTTAGATAATTTCTATAACAATTTCAATATAGTTTTTAAATTAATAAGAGACTTTGTTCTTACCAACATAAAGTCGGTCCGACATAGCACCAATATAGAACTCCTTAAAGGTGTAGAAAATTTCTGCACTCAGTGGTAGGTCTGTATTATTTATTGGTATCACCCTAGTACTGTATTCAAACCATATTTTACATGGATGATAGGTTGTCATATCTAGCCCCACTCGATTTGATGAAATGCTAAACTTCCTTATTTTGTATGTGTCTCCTTCGTTTAGACTCTCGAGAAATATCTTCACCAACTTATTTTTAATTGTTGCTTTAATTGTTTCTCCCTGCATAAGGTAAAATAGAAAAGAACTCATTAGTACATTAAATGTGCATATTGAAACATTTCATTTGTTGAATGAGATAAGTACGTCTTGGTCCACCAAAATTAGCTCTACTCCTTGTATTTGTACTGGAACGGTATCTGTTTTCTTGCACCAAAGCGTGTTACCCTCACTGTTATTTGCTCTGTTCTTTTTGTTGATTTACGAATTTCGGAAAGCAGAATACTTTCAATAGCTGCCATAATTATTTTAGTATTGTTTGAATTGCTGGAATTACTGTTTATAGGAGATTTGTGGGAATGTGAAATTTTGATGCGTGTAAAGTCTCACAATTGAGCTGTGATTTCTATTTATACTGCATATAGATTGTAACTTCTATGTTCCACCATCTGCCCCACTTCTGTAAACCTCCTACTTATGTCTCCCACTTATGTAAACCTCCCAGTTATTGCTTTAACTGTTTTTAAACCGCCAATTAATGCCTCTCAGATTTGTTTGGGTTTGTAATTGTTGGCCCATAATGTTTTTTTCGGAGGGTTGAGGTTGCTGGTTGACCCATATTGAAATTCGAAAAGTTGGCCCTTTGTTTGACGTCGGAATACTGGCCATTTTTTGAACTAACAATCGATTGAAATGACCAATAGTGTTGTCGTTCTAACGAATTTGTTGTAGCGGAATGTTCCGGTAGCCTATCATTGTCACCTTCCCGATGGAATGGCAGCTGGTAGTTAGTTGCTGAAATGTTTTGCTCCAAATCAATTCTCGGTGATGACTGGCTATCGTACCAGATCTGAGAGAGTTTTTACGATTTAAGTTTTTTCGGAAAATAAATATCAATTTATATTTCGTAATCATTGTCTTTACTGAAACAATTTTTAATTAAATACTTTTGTTTCTAATAAAATTATTTAATTATATTTAATAACAATTTGCCTGTATATATATATATTTAATGCATATAATATATACAGCATGCTTTTATGCTTTTGTTTTTTTATGAAGTATATAATTAGTTACATAAAGGAGTTTATAATATTTTTTATATTTGATTTTAAGTATATAACCATTCATCAAAAATCAAAATAAGTTTTTAAAATATATATACTTCCTCCATTCATATCCAAAGTGTAGTTTTGCTTTTTGCACAAATATTAAGAAATAGGTTAAAAAATTATTAAAAGTACAATTGGATGTGTGTAAGGTGTTTTTTTATTAATTTAAATGGGTGATAGTTGATTATGGTGGGTCATTCAATGGCATTTTGTGTAAATAATTGATGTTCATAAGGATATTTTAGTAATTTTTTAGGCTTTAATAGGAAAGTGGTAGTTTGGATATGAATTGATTAAAATGGAATAAGTGTAGATTGAATTTGAATGGAGGAAGTAGAAAATTACGCCATTCATGATTTAAATAAAAATGTTCATAATGTTTCAGATTCTACAACTTTGGGCATTTATTTAGGAAATGTAGTATATTAAGCTGTTATTGAGCAGGAAAATCATCAAATATTTTGCGGGATCCACCTGAGTACGCCATTAACTCATATTAACTCATAATCAGATTATATTATGCGTGGAGGAGTTTATAATTTTTATTACGCCATTAACTCGCAATCAGATTATAATTTGCGTGGAGGAGTTTATAATTTTTTTTCCTAATTGTATATTAATACAACGTTATTTTAATAATGTTTCAAATTTTGTATGTTCGGTTTATTATTGTTGTAAATTTTTATTAATTATAATATTTTACTCATCTAAATAAATTGTGGTCTAATTATCACAATGTCTATTTCTAATTAATTGATGTATATAAAAATGTGCGTAATGTTTCGTAATCTACGATTTTAGGCATTTATTTTGAATACGTAGAATATTAGGCGGTTATTGTGCAGGGAAATCATAAAGTATTGTGCGGTACCCACCTGAGTGAATTAAAAAAAAAAATTTAAAAGTTGGATGAATGACGTGGCGCAACCACAGCCTGATAAATGTTTCAGAATTTATATAGATTAGATAATCGGATTATATTTTGCGTGGAGGAGTTTATAATTTTTATTACGCCATTAACTCGCAATCAGATTATAATTTGCGTGGAGGAGTTTATAATTTTTTTTTCCTAATTGTATATTAATACAACGTTATTTTAATAATGTTTCAAATTTTGTATGTTTGGTTTATTATTGTTGTAAATTGTAATTAATTATAATATTTTAATCATTTAAATAAATTGTGGTCTAATTATCACAATGTCTATTTCTAATTAATTGATGTATATAAAAATGTGCGTAATGTTTCGTAATCTACGATTTTAGGCATTTATTTGGAATACGTAGAATATTAGGCCGTTATTGTGCAGGGAAATCATAAAGTATTGTGCGGGACCCACCTGAGTGAATTTTAAAAAAAAAAATTAAAAGTTGGATGAATGACGTGGCGCAACCACAGCCTGATAAATGTTTCAGAATTTATATAGATTAGATTACTAAATTTAAGCAAATTTACGTTTTCAACCCTACTATACATTTACTAATTAAATTTCAACAGATTATTTACGTTTTGGTTTTAATGTAGGATATGTAATATACAACTAAATTGTAAAATTATTTTACATATGTAGAAATGGTGCAATGGGTAACATCTTAATTAACAAAATATATGACAACTAATGTAAACCGACATGTGTGATAAATCATTCGAAATAAATTTATCCGTAAATAATTAATCTATTTATATTTCATATTATTAAAGTTCTAAAATAATTAATTTCTTTATCTTTATATTATTAACCATATTAATTTCATATTATTAAAGTTCTAAAATAATTAATTTCTTTATCTTTATATTATTAACCATATGAATTAATATCAAATGAGTCCACCCCTTAGTGTTGAGTCCTTGAGTCCTAATATCAGCTCTTAGATCTAATTTATTGGATGGTTGGGATTAAAACAAAAAAACACCCACCCAACATTCAATTAATGCTTTGTCTTCCCTAATATCATTTTCCAATGTGTATTAAATTTTAATTACTGTGTGATTCCCGTCGTTGAGGGTATCAAAGATAAAATTTATAATTCCTAAACTTTAACTATAGATAGTGAAAGTCAGGGTCGAACCACAGAGAGGTGGGGAATGTTTATTGTTTAATGTCAATGTTTTAGGGTAACAATTTGTGGGGTATGAATTGGTTGTTACTAAGTCTAGAAACAAATATAAAATAAAACAAGTAAATAAGAATGAGAATAAAACTATAGTAAAAAGGATGCTAGGATGTTCGGGTAGTAAATAGCTACGATAGTGTAAATCCTAAGTTAACATGTATTGCAGTCGCGTAAGGGATGTAACATATCCTTTCGGTCTATGATACCTAATAGCTCCTTTCGGCCTATGCTATTAGTTTCTAGGTCTCACAATTATTGGGTGTCAACAATAAGGGTGATTCCTAAATTCTAGGTCACATATCTTTCAGGCTTAAGTAACCTAGCCGTCTTAAGGCGTAAACCAATGCCCTTCCCGTATCTTTCAATCTTGGGTAGGTCATTACTAACATCCTACAAGTCTCCTTTCAGTTTCATTGTAGGTTATTATAGTCTACGAATTAAAACAGTCTGAAAACAAACGCGCGTCGGTCGACCGACCAGCTAGTCCGGTCGGCCGACCAACACCCCAGTCGACCGACCAGCTAGTCCGGTCGGCCGACCAGCTAGTCTGGTCGGCCGACCAAGGCCCTGCTACAGTCGGTCTCGGAATTCGCACTACCTACGCATATTACTCCCTACATCCTAACATGTCAAATTTAGCTACTCAGGGAAACTGAAATAACAATAATAACAAAGACGGAATTCAGGGCAATCATTAATCTAAGCATGTAATAACAATAGAGGCTTTGGGATTCTAACTTAAACCACATGCAAGCAATTCTAAACTAACAACAATAAAACTGAAATTGAGAAGAGAATTACCGGAAACAAGGATTAAGGCAGAAAGGAACAAACTTTATTGAGTATCGCGGAAAGATTGACGATTACAAGGAATAAAACTAAAGAAAAGTGTTTGATGATAATTGAAAGATTAAAACTAACAACTAGATGAGGTAATACTAGGTAGATAAAAAAGATGGAAAAAACTGAATAATCTGAATTGTAACAGGATGATTAACCCTAAACACGATATTAGCTTAAATAGGCGGAATAAAGAGTTTCCTAATGACCTAATCACTTGAATGGGCTTTGCAGAAAAATTCTGGGTCTGTGCTGTGGTCGACCGAGTTAGGTAGTAGGTCGGTCGACCTCTTGTCGGGCTTGGACTTTCGCTCTTTTCATAACAGTCGCATGGTCGGTCGATCTATGTAGTAGGTCGGTCGACCTAATTTCCTGTAGGCCTGCTTTGATTTATTCTCGGTTTGACTTCTCGGCACTTGGTTCGCGCTTCGAGTTGACTTTTCTTCGTTCCTTGGCTATGAAAAATCCCAAGGGCATAAATTTGGTATAAAATCGTCCCTTTTCCGCATAATTCTACAAAAGAGCATAAAAATACGAAAGTAGACAATTGTTGGGAAATAAAGGCTAAAACATAGTAAATGAGCGACAAAATGCGTGTAAAAATAGATGTAAAACATCATAAAATCGACACGCATCACTGTGCTTTCTCATTCTCATTCATCCTCATTCTTTCACGTACCTTCCTTAATAATTCTCTCTCTAACTCTCTCTTCTCTTTCATCTCTTTCCACAAAAAGTTGCAATGGTAACCACCGTTGGAGCTCCGACACCTTCCCACGCAGTTGTGCCACCCAAAATCCAAATTGTTCCATATATTATTGAAGTCACACAGATAAAGACGAAGCTAAAAAAACAATATATGAACAAATTTTAGGTAAAACTTAAAAGAAGTTCAATTCCCAATTAAAACAAATCAAAGGAAAAAATCGAAGCTTCCATGGTTGTTGCAATAGTGGAGAAGTACAATATTTTGTCAACATTCTTCAACCAAACGAAGGTCGTCCATTTGCCCATCCATCAATCGGCAACTGGCAGTTCTGCATGTTCGTCGGCAAGTTTAAAAACGGAAACTCCCCACCGGCTACTCCCGTTTGCATATGAACCCCAACACCAGGTTGACTCTCCGCACCGGCTCCCGTGGGTTCTTGGAGACTGACATTGGTGACCTGACCAGTCCCACTTAGAACGCAGATCCATCTTTGTCTTCGAGTCTTTGTGAATCGAAATGCTCTGACATATCAGCGCCCATTGTAATTGGCTTGTGACCAATTGTAATTCATAATAAAGAACAAACCAAACCCTTGCTTGCCCTCAAGCAAGAAAAAGACTCGATCTTAACTAATGGAACGATTTCAATCTCAGAGCGAAATTTACATGTGAGCCTAAACCAATGCCAAGTACAAAATGAGAAAGTGTTCAAATCATGCAACCGAGTTGTAGGGTCGTCAAACTTGCAAAATTGGAGACTATAGAGACTTGATACCATGGACTCTCGCGGTACGCTCGAGACACAAATGAGGCAAAGGGTGAGTATATGTAAAAGATAGGAAGAAGAATATTTGTCATGACACTAACCTAAGTACGTACGACCCATGAAAACATGCCTGCAATCTAACATGAACAAGAATTCTACAACTATGTATAAACACACTCTTCAAGTGACTCGGATACATGCAATTGAGGCAATGAAAGATATGTGAGGCAAAAGGTAAAAGTGGTTAAGATGTTTTTGGATTGTGGGGCTTGTAGCCAAGCTAGTAAAACCGATTCCCAAGAACATGTTTCACAACTTTTGATATTAAGAAAGTGCTCTTTTGTAGCACAACTCTCACATTAAAAAATAAGAAAGGACTCCCAAATATTTTGAATGAAGTATGGGAGTGATAACAAATAAAAGAAAGGGATTTCAGAACGAATTTTTTTGAATTCTGATGCTTTCAGTTGGTCGGCCGACCTATGAAGGCGGTCGCTCGACTGACTTTGCTGTATAATTTGATTTTTTTGTTTTTTCTTTTCTTTCTTTAATTTTTCTGAATTTTTCTGTTCTTTTTCCTTTCTTGCTTTCTTTCTTTCTTTTCTCTTTTTGCTCAAAATAGCATACAAACCAAGATGCCTCAAAAAAATAAACCAAAGACCACAAATACTAGTTTGGAAGGGTAGGCTAAGTATGGGATGTAGTTTTAGGGGAATAAAAAGGCAAATTTGGCTATGTAAAGCTTATGGGTAAATAAGAGAAAAGGGATCCCAAATGCACGTACCAAGACTCACAAAACGAGATAGTAAAACAAGTATATAGCAATTCAAGTTCATGTTTATGCATATTGATGTAACATGTTCCAAGGGGAGTACTACTCACATCCTAGACAACTCGTTTAAAAATGAACCAGGAAATAAAGCTCTAAAACTGAGAATGTATAGTGGGTTGCCAAGGTATAAGTCAAGTCTCAAGATAACAAGTTAACAAAAACTCGTAGATATGCAAAAGACTCTCATACTAAAACAAGTTGACAAGGCAAGGCAAAGGCATAAACATGTAAGATAGCAAAGATCATCCTTGAAATACTTTCGTTCCGACTCGACCTATATGCTAAAATAAACGTGCATTTTTTTGAATTTTTTCATTTTTTCATTTTTTCATTTTTTTCTTTTGTATATGTAAGGTAAATAAAGAAAAGAATGATGCAAGACAAAAATGCAATAACGTGTGACAAAATGCAATGGAACAATGCATGTGACGCGAAACCATTCCCCAAACCAACCCGCACAATGTCCCCATTGTGCATTAGCCTAAGCAAAGGTTTCATAAAAAAACAAAAAAGTAAAACCAAGGAAAAAGGAAAGAACTCACTGGATTTTTAAGCGCATGAGAAAACCTCCCCAAACCAGCGTAAGCTGGGAGGTTTTGGTGGCCAGCAGTGCTACTCCAAGTACCTGAAAAAGTCAAAACAAAGAAAAGACCTTTTTCGGGGATTAAACATGTTTTGGGTGACAAATAATGAATTTGAAGGTTTGAAAATAGAAGAAGGAGCGGAAACATAAAGGAAAGAACAAGGAAGAGCTTCCCTATCTTGTTTTTATGTTTCCGAAATACCGAGATACGTCTGCTCAGGAAAGCTGGTCGGTCGACTCCCCTCCCTGGTCGACCGACCAATTGTCAGTCTTCTGGAATGCAGGGATTTGGTCGACCAACCTATGGTGGAGGTCGGTAGACCTGGTTTCCTGTACAGTAACCTTCTTCTTCGCGAGATTAACTTGCATTAACCTTCCCCAAACCTGAAAATCATTATACATGCGCCCAAAATATGCGCAAAAATCCAAAACCAAGTCTAATTGTCTCTACTACGCAACAAAAAGCGAAAATTGTTCTAAAACTTAAAGGAAACGAAATTAAAAAGTCTCAACAAAACAGAAAATAAATTGTCTCAAGAGCTTAAAAACTTAAACAACTATCTGCTAAAGATGCGGAAAATCTCAGACCACGGCTTTTGGCTATATGCCGTAGTCCCCCACCGTGCTTTTTTGAATGGTCAAACACGTCTCCTCCCCGTCGCAAAGCATATGCGACGGACTCCTCTCTCTTTCTTCTTTTCTTCTTCTCTTGTCCTCCTCATCAACAATATCCGGATCCTCATCCTCCTTATAGCTTAGGATCCCTAGTCCACCTCTTTGCACAACGACCTCTTTCACCATGGGCTTCTCCACACCAATTCCTGCATTAGGCAAAACAGAAATATCCTCCATATTGCTCCCAATCTGGGGCGGAGGTGTAAAAACAGGTATAGGAGTGGGTAACAAAGTAGGAGAAGTGGTGATGACCTTATACTTCTTTTCAGAAGCAATAACATTACAAGTAATAGGGGTCATATCATCCTTCTTCCTATAAGATAGACCATAGATGATAGAATGTTTCCCTACTTTAATGGTCAATGTCCCACTACCCACATCAATGATGGCTCCCGCGGTGTGAAGGAATGGTCTTCCTAGTATGATGGGTATATGGGCATCCTCAGGGATGTCCAAGACTACAAAGTCTACTGGGAAGAAAAACCTGTCAATGCGCACAGGGATGTTTTCCAATACCCCTATGGGTTCCGTAGATGTAGGGTCGGCCATTTGGACAGTCATACTAGCAACTGCAAAATTGGTCATTCCTAACTTTAAGGTAACGCTCAAGGACTTGACACTAATGCTAGCCCCTAGGTCACATAAGGCCTTTTTGACAGGAAAGGTCCCTATGTTGTAAGGTACAGAAAAACTCCTAGGGTCCTCTAGCTTATGAGGGGCAATAACATGGGACAGAAAACTAGAGGACTCTTCGGTAAGGGCTACCGATTCAACTTGATCTAGAGACCGCTTTCGTGATAAAAGTTGTCTCATGAATTTTAAATACGCAGGAACTTGTTGAACTAGTTCTAAAAATGGAACTTGCACATTTAATGAACGAATAACGTCTTTGAACTTATCAAATGATACCTGTTCCTTAGTTGGTATGAGTCTCTCCGGATAAGGAGGGGCGGAACTTTCAGTATTTGCAGCCCTCCTCAGAAACTTGGGGGTCTTGTCACCCCGGAAAAGGAAGTCCCTTAGGTTGTCCGGTATTTCAGGCCTGAAGGATTCCGTCTGTTCAGCGTCAGAGGTCGGTCGACCTTGCTCCTTGGTCGGTCGACCTGGTTCCTGTGTTCCAGCAGCCTCTGGATTCTGCGTCGTGGTCGCTCGACCTGGCTCCTTGGTCGGTCGACCTACCTCGCTGCTACTCGCCTCTTTCTGCTTCTCTTTTTCTTCTCCACCCGCCTTCTCGCCTCCTACTTTAGCTCTGCTCCTTAATGATATGTTATTTAGAGTCTCCTTCTTTTGGTCCGTCTTGGTCGGAAGTTGACCCGGAGCCCTAGTATCATTCTTGCTCGCGATTAGAGCAATTTGGGACTCTAAAATCTTTATACCCGCCTCCCGTGCCTGCGACTCCTTTTGAACCAACCCGATGAGATTTTGGATGAGAGCATCCGTATTTGGTGGTGGCTTTGAAGGTTGTTGAGGGACAAAAGGGGGTTTTTGATAGTTTTGCTTGTGTGGAGGGATATAAGTGGAGTTTTGTTGTGGTTGTTGATGTTGTGGGTTGAGGACGTTTTGACTCATCCATCTCAGGTGCGGGTGGATGTTGTTATTATTTGGATCGTAGAAATTATTTCCTCGGTAGTGTTGGAAAGCCGCGCATGTTTCGTTTGACGAAGTACAGAATTTGGAAACATGCCCCTCTCCACCGCATCTCTCACAAATGAATGGTCCGTCTTGAATGACATTCACTTGGTACATACCACCTTTACTCCCACTCCCAATCTCAAACTTCCCGCTATTAACCTCAAGCTTGTCAAGTTTAGCCATTAAGGCCTCAATAGCTGCAACATTAGACTCAGCCTTTATTTGGTTACCACGGGAAGTCCCGTGCTCAGCACGATGTACAACAACATCTTCTATAATTTTGAGACCCTTAGTCTCTCCCGAATTCTCTTTGAATCTCTCATTGGCTGCAGCATCCAAATAGGCCCGGTTATCGTCATAGAGGCCATTATAGAATTGGTTACATAGAAACCACTGTTCGAATCCATGATGTGGTATGGATCGAACGAGTCTCTTGAACCTAGTCCAAGCCTCGCTGAAGTCTTCCGAAGCTCCTTGCTTAAAGCTGGTAATCTGCGCCCTCAAGGCATTGGTCTTGGCTGCAGAATAGTACTTCCTATAGAAGGCCAATGCTAATGAGTTCCAATCTGTTAATCCCGCAGCAGTGCGGTCTAAGTCATGATACCACTCCCTCGCCGAGTCTCGGAGGGAAAAGATGAACATAGTTTTGTTTGATTTGATCCTGCGTCACTCCATCTGGGGGTGCTATGGAGCATATGTAATATGTGAAGATTTCAATATGCTTAGCTGCATCTTCATTGGCCGCGCCTCTAAATTGATTTATCTCCACCATGGAGATGTAGGAAGGCTTGGCCTCAAATGGCTTCCCCGTACCCGTAGGTAAAGTGAACCCTTTGTACAGGTCCTTCACCTGTAGCAAGGAATGACTGGCTATACTTGCTTCTTCGGCCATCTTTTCGTCCTCTTCTACAAAGGCTTGGAAGTATGTAGTTATGGGTGTTTTGGGTGTAAGTGGACTTTGAGGTGATTGTTTTGGTGATGGTGGATCAAAGATGTCTTCTTGAAATAGGGAAGATGGCGAACCTCCTTCCCTACTCTCTAAAAACTGCTTTCTTCTTTCTCTTAGAGTCTTCTCAAGCTCGTGGTCCAGTGGTAGAAGTTCTCCTTGAACCGACCTGCGCATAAGATGGAAACTACAAGAAAAAGGTGAGAAGGTTTAAGGAACAAAAGTTCCTTAAACAAAAGAAACAAAAACAATAAACAATAACCACTGGCGTCACCTCCCCGACAACGGCGCCAAAATTTGATGCCCGTCGTTGAGGGTATTAAAGATAAAATTTATAATTCCTAAACTTTAACTATAGATAGTGAAAGTCAGGGTCGAACCACAGAGAGGTGGTGAATGTTTATTGTTTGATGTCAATGTTTTAGGGTAATAATTTGGGGGGTTTGATTTGGTTGTTACTAAGTCTAGAAACAAATATAAAATAAAACAAGTAAATAAGAATGAGAATAAAACTATAGTAAAAAGGATGCTAGGATGTTCGGGTAGTAAATAACTACGATAGTGTAAATCCTAAGTTAACATGTATTGCAGTCGCGTAAGGGATGTAACATATCCTTTCGGTCTATGATACCTAATAGCTCCTTTCGGCCTATGCTATTAGATCCTAGGTCTCACAATTATTGGGTGTCAACAATAAGGGTGATTCCTAACTTCTAGGTCACATACCTTTCAGTCTTAAGTAACCTAGCCGTCTTAAGGCGTAAACCAACGCCCTTCCCGTATCTTTCAATCTTGGGTAGGTCATTACTAACATCCTACAAGTCTCCTTTCAGTCTCATTGTAGGTTATTATAGTCTACGAATTAAAACAGTCTGAAAATATACGCGCGGCGGTCGACCGACCAGCTAGTCTGGTCGGCCGACCAACACCCCAGTCGACCGACCAGCTAGTCTGGTCGGCCGGCCAAGGCCCTGCTACAGTCGGTCTCGGAATTCGCACTACCTACGCATATTACTCCCTACATCCTAACATGTGAAATTTAGGTACTCATGGAAACTGAAATAACAATAATAACAAAGACGGAATTCATGGCAATCATTAATCTAAGCATGCAATAACAATAGAGGCTTTGGGATTCTAACTTAAACCACATGCAAACAATTCTAAACTAACAACAATAAAACTGAAATTAAGAAGAGAATTACCGGAAACAAGGATTAAGGCAGAAAGGAACAATCTTTATTGAGTATCGCACAAAGATTGACGATTACAAGGAATAAAACTAAAGAAAAGTGTTTGATGATAATTGAAAGATTAAAACTAACAACTAGATGAGGTAATACAAGGTAGATAAAAAAGATGGAAAAAACTGAATAATCTGAACTATAACTGGATGATTAACCTTAAACACGAGATTAGCTTAAATAGACGGAATAAAGAGTTTCCTAATGACCTAATCACTTGAATGGGCTTTGCGGAAAAATTCTGGGTCTGTGCTGTGGTCGACCGACTTAGGTAGTAGGTCGGTCGACCTCTTGTCGGGCTTGGACTTTTGCTCTTTTCATAACAGTCGTATGGTCGGCCGACCTATGTAGTAGGTCGGTCGACCTACTTTCCTGTAGGCCTGCTTTGATTTATTCTCGGTTTGACTTCTCGGCACTTGGTTCGCGCTTCGAGTTGACTTTTCTTCGTTCCTTGGCTATGAAAAATCCCAAGGGCATAAATTTGGTATAAAATCGTCCCTTTTCCGCATAATTCTGCAAAAGAGCATAAAAATACGAAAGTAGACAATTGTTGGGAAATAAAGGCTAAAACTTAGAAAATGAGCGACAAAATGCGTGTAAAAATAGATGTAAAACATCATAAAATAGACACGCATCACTGTGCTTTCTCATTCTCATTCATCCTCATTCTTTCACGTACCTTCCTTAATAATTCTCTCTCTAACTCTCTCTTCTCTTTCATTTCTTTCCACAAAAAGTTGCAATGGTAACCACTGTTGGAGCTCCGACACCTTCTCACGCAGCTGTGCCACCCAAAATCCTATTTGGTCCATTTATTATTGAAGTCACACAGATAAAGACGAAGCTAAAAAAACAATATATGAACAAATTTTAGGGTAAAACTTAAAAGAAGTTAAATTCCCAATTAAAACAAATCAAAGGAAAAAATCGAAGCTTCCATGGTTGTTGCAATAGTGGAGAAGTACAATATTTTGTCAACATTATTCAACCAAACGAAGGTCGTCCATTTGCCCATCCATCAATCGGCAACTGGCAGTTCTGCATGTTCGTCGGCAAGTTTAAAAACGGAAACTCCCCACAGGCTACTCCCGTTTGCATATGAACCCCTACACCAGGTTGACTCTCCGCACCGGCCCCCGTGGGTTCTCGGAGACTGACGCTGGTGACCTGACCAGTCCCACTTAGAACGCAGATCCATCTTTGTCTTAGAGTCTTTGTGAATCGAAATACTCTGACATATCAGCTCCCATTGTAATTGGCTTGTGACCAATTGTAATTCAAAATAAAGAACAAACCAAACCCTTGCTTGCCCTCAAGCAAGAAAAAGACTCGATCTTAACTAATGGAACGATTTCAATCTCAGAGCGGAATTTACATGTGAGCCTAAACCAATGCCAAGTACAAAATGAGAAAGTGTTCAAATCATGCAACCGAGTTGTAGGGTCGTCAAACTTGCAAAACTGGAGACTATAGAGACTTTATACCATGGACTCTCGCGGTACGATCGAGACACACATGAGGCAAATGGTGAGTACATGTAAAAGATAGGAAGAAGTATATTTTTCATGACACTAAGCTAAGTACGACCCATGAAAACATGCCTGCAATCTAACATGAACAAGAATTCTACAACTATGTATAAACACACTCATCAAGTGACTCGGATACATGCAATTGAGGCAATGAAAGATATGTGAGGCAAAAGGTAAAAGTGGTTAAGATGTTTTTGGATTGTGGGGCTTGTAGCCAAGCTAGTAAAACCGATTCCCAAGAACATGTTTCACAACTTTTGATATTAAGAAAGTGCTCTTTTGTAGCACAACTCTCACATTAAAAAATAAGAAAGGACTCCCAAATATTTTGAATGAAGTATGAGAGTGATAACAAATAAAAGAAAGGGATTTCAGAAAAAAAAATTTTGAATTCTGATGCTGTCAGTTGGTCGACCGACCTATGAAGGCGGTCGGTCGACTGACTTTGCTGTATAATTTGATTTTTTTGTTTTTTCTTTTCTTTCTTTATTTTTTCTGAATTTTTCTATTCTTTTCCTTTTCTTGCTTTCTTTCTTTCTTTTCTCTTTTTGCTCAAAATAGCATACAAACCAAGATGCCTCAAAAAAATAAACCAAAGACCACAAATACTAGCTTGAAAGGGTAGGCTAAGTATGGGAGATGTAGTTTTGGGGGAATAAAAAGGCAAATTTGGCTATGTAGGGCTTATGGGTAAATAAGAGAAAAGGGATCCCAAATGCACGTACCAAGACTCACAAAACGAGATAGTAAAACAAGTATATAGCAATTCAAGTTCATGTTTATACATATTGATGTAACATGTTCCAAGGCGAGTGCTACTCACATCCTAGACAACTGGTTTAAAAATGAAACCAGGAAATAAAGCTCTAAAACTTAGAATGTATAATGGGTTGCCAAGGTATAAGTCAAGTCTCAAGATAACAAGTTAACAAAAACTCGTAGATATGCAAAAGACTCTCATACTAAAACAAGTTGACCAGGCAAGGCAAAGGCATAAACATGTAAGATAGCAAAGATCATCCTTGAAATACTTTCGTTCCGACTCGACCTATCTGCTAAAATAAACGTGCATTTTTTTGAATTTTTGAATTTTTGAATTTTTTCATTTTTTTCATTTTTTTCTTTTGTATATGTAAGGTAAATAAAGAAAAGAACGATGCAAGACAGAAATGCAATAAACGTGTGACAAAATGCAATGGAACAATGCATGTGACACGAAAGCATTCTCCAAACCAACCCGCACAATGTCCCGATGTGCATTAGCCTAAGCAAAGGTTTCATAAAAAACAAAAAAGTAAAACCAAGGAAAAAGGAAAGAACTCACTGGATTTTTAAGCGCATGAGAAAACCTCCCCAAACCAGCGTAAGCTGGGAGGTTTTGGTGGCCAGCAGTGCTACTCCAAGTACCTGAAAAAGTCAAAACAAAGAAAAGACCTTTTTCGGGGATTAAGCATGTTTTGGGTGACAAATAATGAATTTGAAGGTTTGAAAATAGAAGAAGGAGCGGAAACATAAAGGAAATAACAAGGAAGAGCTTCCCTATCTTGTTTTTATGTTTCCGAAATACCGAGATACGTCTGCTCAGGAAAGCTGGTCGGTCGACTCCTCTCCCTGGTCGACCGACCAATTGCCAGTCTTCTGGAATGCAGGGATTTGGTCGACCGACCTATGGTGGAGGTCGGTAGACCTGGTTTCCTGTACATTAACCTTCTTCTTCGCGTGATTAACTTGCATTAACCTTCCCCAAACCTGAAAATCATTATACATGCGCCCAAAATATGCGCAAAAATCCAGAACAAGTCTAATTGTCTCTACTACGCAACAAAAAGCGAAAATTGTTCTAAAACTTAAAGCAAACGAAATTAAAAAGTCTCAAAAAAACAGAAAATAAATTGTCTCAAGAGCTTAAAAACTTAAACAACTATCTGCTAAAGATGCGGAAAATCTCAGACCACGGCTTTTGGCTATATGTCGTAGTCTCCACCGTGCTTTTTTGAATGGTCAAACACGTCTCCTCCCCGTCGCAAAGCATATGCGACGGACTCCTCTCTCTTTCTTCTTTTCTTCTTCTCTTGTCCTCCTCATCAACAATATCCGGATCCTCATCCTCCTTATAGCTTAGGATCCCTAGTCCACCTCTTTGCACAACGACCTCTTTCACCATGGGCTTCTCCACACCAATTCCTGCATTAGGCAAAACAGAAATATCCTCCATATTGCTCCCAATCTGGGGCGGAGGTGTAAAAACAGGTATAGGAGTGGGTAACAAAGTAGGAGAAGTGGTGATGACCTTATACTTCTTTTCAGAAGCAATAGCATTACAAGTAATAGGGGTCATAGCATCCTTCTTCCTATAAGATAGACCATAGATGATAGAATGTTTCCCTACTTTAAAGGTCAATGTCCCACTAGTCCACTACCCACATCAATGATGGCTCCAGGGGCGGATCCAGGATTTAGAAGTGGGGTGGGCTAGACTCATATTCGCGACGGTCAGTCATATGAAACCATCAAAACGTATAATTGAGGTCGCACATATGTGAGAGATGTTAGACATTCGGCGGTTGCTCCGTTTGTCAAACTTACATCGTTTGGGCCAATTTTTTATTATTTATAAATGGTATTTTATCGAAAGGCAAACAAATAATAATGAAAGAGTGATATCTTTTAAAAATATACAGTATGATTGAATATTACAAAATGTGTACTTGCATAAATCTATGTTACAATAATATTCAAGGATACAAGTTTCGCTATATACTAGTAAATTCAACAATCGTCATTTAAAAGAACGTTAACATTTCGTAATCTCCTTCTTTTTAAAATACAATGGATTTGTATTCTCGAATAGACATGTATCTCAACTTTGTTAAAAGTAAGGATTTATGGCTTTAAACAACTTAGTATATAAAAACTTTAGTTATAAGGAAAATAATAATAGCAATTTACGATTAATATTATTAGGATTTATGATAAAATGCTAAACAACTTATTAGGGTAGTAAATAAAAAAAATGCAACTAATGAGGTTCGAACCCCTACCATCAAGCAAAAAAAAGACTTTTACCTATACTCTTACCAACTGAGATTCACAATAACACTGAATATTTTTAGATGTATATTTATTTTATTCTTGAAAACAGGTTGGGCTGAAGCCCACCCAGCCCTGTGGGTGGATCCGCCCCTGGATGGCTCCCGCGGTGTGAAGGAATGGTCTTCATAGTATGATGGGTATATGGGCATCCTCAGGGATGTCCAAGACTACAAAGTCTACTGGGAAGAAAAACATGTCAATGCGCACAGGGATGTTTTCCAATACCCCTATGGGTTCCGTAGATGTACGGTCGGTCATTTGGACAGTCATACTAGCAACTGCAAAATTGGTCATTCCTAACTTCAAGGCAACGCTCAAGGGCATGACACTAATGCTAGCCCCTAGGTCACATAAGGCCTTTTTGACAGGAAAGGTCCCTATGTTGCAAGGTACAGAAAAACTCCTAGGGTCCTCTAGCTTATGAGGGGCAATAACATGGGACAGAAAACTGGAGGACTCTTCGGTAAGGGCTACCGATTCAACTTGATCTAGAGACCGCTTTCGTGATAAAAGTTGTCTCATGAATTTTAAATACGCAGGAACTTGTTGAACTAGTTCAAAAAATGGAACTTGAACATTTAATGAACGAATAACGTCTTTGAACTTATCAAATGATACCTGTTCCTTAGTTGGTATGAGTCTCTCCGGATAAAGAGGGGCAGAACTTTCAGTATTTGCAGCCCTCCTCAGAAACTTGGGGGTCTTGTCACCCCGGAAAAGGAAGTCCCTTAGGTTGTCCGGTATTTCAGGCCTGAAGGATTCCGTCTGTTCAGCGTCAGAGGTCGGTCGACCTTGCTCCTTGGTCGGTCGACCTGGTTCCTGTGTTCCTGCAGCCTCTGGATTCTGCGTCGTGGTCGCTCGACCTAGCTCCTGGGTCGGTCGACCTACCTCGCTGCTACTCGCCTCTTTCCGCTTCTCGTTTTCTGCTCCACCCGCCTTCTCGCCTCCTACTTTAGCTCCGCTCCTTAATGATATGCTATTTAGAGTCTCCTTCTTTTGGTCCGTCTTGGTCGGAAGTTGACCCGGAGCCCTAGTATCATTCTTGCTCGCGATTAGAGCAATTTGGGACTCTAACATCTTCATACCCGCCTCCCGTGCCTGCGACTCCTTTTGAACCAACCCGATGAGATTTTGGATGAGAGCATCCGTATTTGGTGGTGGCTTTGAAGGTTGTTGAGAGACAAAGGGGGTTTTTGATAGTTTTGCTTGTGTGGAGGGATATAAGTGGAGTTTTGTTGTGGTTGTTGATGTTGTGGGTTGAGGACGTTTTGACTCGTCCATCTCAGGTGCGGGTGGATGTTGTTGTTATTTGGATCGTAAAAATTATTTCCGCGGTAGTGTTGGAAAGCCGCGCATGTTTCGTTTGACAAAGTACAGAATTTGGAAACATGCCCCCTCTCCACCGCATCTCTCACAAATGAATGGTCCGTCTTGAACGACATTCACTTGGTACATACCACCTTTACTCCCACTCCCAATCTCAAACTTCCCGCTATTAACCTCAAGCTTGTCAAGTTTAGCCATTAAGGCCTCAATAGCTGCAACATTAGACTCAGCCTTCATTTGGTTACCACGGGAAGTCCCGTGCTCAGCACGATGTACAACAACATCTTCTATAATTTTGAGACCCTTAGTCTCTCCCGAATTCTCTTGGAATCTCCCATTGGCTGCAGTATCCAAATAGGCCCGGTTATCGTCATAGAGGCCATTATAGAATTGGTTACATAGAAACCACTGTTCGAATCCATGATGTGGTATGGATCGAACGAGTCTCTTGAACCTAGTCCAAGCCTCGCTGAAGTCTTCCGAAGCTCCTTGCTTAAAGTTGGTAATCTGCGCCCTCAAGGCATTGGTCTTGGCTGCAGAACAGTACTTCCTATAGAAGGCCAAGGCTAATGAGTTCCAATCTGTTACTCCCGCAGCAATGCGGTCTAAGTCACGATACCACTCCCTCGTCGAGTCTCGGAGGGAAAAGATGAACATAGTTTCTTTGATTTGATCCTGCGTCACTCCATCTGGGGGTGCTATGGAGCATATGTAATCTGTGAAGATTTCAATATGCTTAGCTGCATTTTCATTGGTCGCGCCTCTAAATTGATTTCTCTCCACCATGGAGATGTAGGAAGGCTTAGCCTCAAATGGCTTCCCCGTACCCGTAGGTAAAGTGAACCCTTTGTATAGGTCCTTCACCTATGGCAAGGAATGAATGGCTATACTTGCTTCTTCGGCCATCTTTTCGTCCTCTTCTTCAAAGGCTTGGAAGTATGTAGTTATGGGTGTTTTGGGTGTAAGTGGACTTTGAGGTGATTGTTTTGGTGATGGTGGATCAAAGATGTCTTCTTGAAATAGGGAAGATGGAGAACCTCCTTCCCTACTCTCTAAAAATTGCTTTCTTCTTTCTCTTAGAGTCTTCTCAAGCTCGTGGTCCAGTGGTAGGAGTTCTGTTTGAACTGACCTGCGCATAAGATGGAAACTACAAGAAAAAGGTGAGAAGGTTTAAGGAACAAAAGTTCCTTAAACAAAAGAAACAAAAACAACAAACAATAAACACTGGCGTCACCTCCCCGACACCGGCGCCAAAATTTGATGCCCGTCGTTGAGGGTATTAAAGATAAAATTTATAATTCCTAAACTTTAACTATAGATAGTGAAAGTCAGGGTCGAACCACAGAGAGGTGGGAAATGTTTATTGTTTGATGTTAATGTTTTAGGGTAATAATTTGGGGGTTTGAATTGGTTGTTACTAAGTCTAGAAACAAATATAAAATCAAACAAGTAAATAAGAATGAGAATAAAACTATAGTAAAAAGGATGCTAGGATGTTCGGGTAGTAAATAACTACGATAGTGTAAATCCTAAGTTAACATTTATTGCAGTCGCGTAAGTGATGTAACATATCCTTTCGGTCTATTATATCTAATAGCTCCTTTCGGCCTATGCTATTAGTTCCTAGGTCTCACAATTATTGGGTGTCAAAAATAAGGGCGATTCCTAAATTCTAGGTCACATACCTTTCAGTCTTAAGTAACCTAGCCGTCTTAAGGCGTAAACCAATGCCCTTCCCGTATCTTTCAATCTTGGGTAGGTCATTACTAACATCCTAAAAGTCTTCTTTCAGTCTCATTGTAGGTTATTATAGTCTACGAATTAAAACAGTCTGAAAATATACGCGCGTCGGTCGACCGACCAGCTAGTCCGGTCGGCCGACCAACACCCCAGTCGACCGACCAGCTAGTCTGGTCGGCCGACCAAGGCCCTGCTACAGTCGGTCTCGGAATTCGCACTACCTACGTATATTACTCCCTACATCCTAAAATGTGAAATTTAGGTACTCATGGAAACTGAAATAACAATAATAACAAAGACGGAATTCATGGCAATCATTAATTTAAGCATGCAATAACAAATGAGGCTTTGGGATTCTAACTTAAACCACATGCAAGCAATTCTAAACTAACAACAATAAAACTGAAATTAAGAAGAGAATTGCCGGAAACAAGGATTAAGGCAGAAAGGAACAAACTTTATTAAGTATCATGGAAAGATTGACGATTACATGGAATAAAACTAAAGAAAAGTGTTTGATGATAATTGAAAGATTAAAACTAACAACTAGATGAGGTAATACTAGGTAGAAAAAAAAGATGGAAAAAACTGAATAATCTGAACTGTAACTGGATGATTATCCTTAAACACAAGATTAGCTTAAATAGCCGGAATAAAGAGTTTCCTAATGACCTAATCACTTGAATGGGCTTTGCGGAAAAATTCTGGGTCTGTGCTGTGGTCGACCGACTTAGGTAGTAGGTCGGTCGACCTCTTGTCGGGCTTGGACTTTTGCTCTTTTCATAACAGTCGCATGGTCGGCCGACCTATGTAGTAGGTCGGTCGACCTACTTTCCTGTAGGCCTGCTTTGATTTATTCTCGGTTTGACTTCTCGGCACTTGGTTCGCGCTTCGAGTTGACTTTTCTTCGTTCCTTGGCTATGAAAAATCCCAAGGGCATAAATTTGGTATAAAATCTTCCCTTTTCCGCATAATTCTGCAAAAGAGCATAAAAATACGAAAGTAGACAATTGTTGGGAAATAAAGGCTAAAACATAGTAAATGAGCGACAAAATGCGTGTAAAAATAGATGTAAAACATCATAAAATAGATACGCATCAGTATGTTTTCTCATGCTCATTCATCTTCATTCTTTCACGTACCTTCCTTAATAATTCTCTCTCTAACTCTCTCTTCTCTTTCATCTCTTTCCACAAAAAGTTGCAATGGTAACCACCGTTGGAGCTCCGACACCTTCCCACGCAGCTGTGCCACCCAAAATCCAAATTGTTCCATTTATTATTGAAGTCACACAGATAAAGACGAAGCTAAAAAAACAATATATGAACAAATTTTAGGGCAAAACTTAAAAGAAGTTAAATTCCCAATTAAAACAAATCAAAGGAAAAAAATCGAAGCTTCCATGGTTGTTGCAATAGTGGAGAATTACAATATTTTGTCAACATTCTTCAACCAAACGAAGGTCGTCCATTTGCCCATCCATCAACCGGCAACTGGCAGTTCTGCATGTTCGTCGGCAAGTTTAAAAACGGAAACTCCCCACCGGCTACTCCCGTTTGCATATGAACACCAACACCAGGTTGACTCTCCGCACCGGCTCCCGTGGGTTCTCGGAGACTGACGTTGGTGACCTGACCAGTCCCACTTAGAACGCAGATCCATCTTTGTCTTAGAGTCTTTGTGAATCGAAATGCTCTGACATATCAGCGCCCATTGTAATTGGCTTGTGACCAATTGTAATTCAAAATAAAGAAGTTCTAAGTCCTGCTTGCATAAGGATGGAAGATTAGGCTTGATGAAAGCTAGATAAGTCCGTGTTCTAATGGAATTCTTTATTTTTAATGGAGTTCTAATGGAGTTCTTTTTTTTTTAATTCACAAAAACATTTGACTTTTTGTATGCATACAGTCTCTTTACTTTTCATTTGTGACGGACCGACCCGTCGCAAACTTACGACGGGCCGAATACATACCAGTTTTGCATCTAAACGGGTGGGGCTGCATTAAATGGGGGGTGTGACAAGGGGGACATGAAGTACTACACACTATTCATGAATAGTACTCTGGCCATATTTAATACTAATAAATATTGATGACCACACTATTGTTTTTTTTTGTTTAATGTATATGATGGTGTTTTTTTTGTGTTAATGTTTGAATAAGAAAATCATGGTTGTTTTTAAAAAAGATTATCTATTATGATAATATGGTGTTCTTGTTTTTTTTGTTTAACACAACACTACTAATGCCCTAAGTGATGAACACGAATACTTTAGTTATGAAGATGGTAATAGGGATGGATTTTTAGAATGACCTATGTTTTTAGATAAATGTTGCCTTTTTTGTGTTTTTTGTATCCCTGGCAGAAACTACCAAATGTTGAGGATGTTTCCAACGTATGCATGGCCACCTGTTTTTAACATTTCAGATAAATGTTGCCATTTTTTTAATTTATGTTTCCCTGGCAGAAATTAACAAATGTCGTGGGATGTTTTTCAATGTATGCAGGGCCTTTTTTTAGTATGTCTGATATTATGTTACCCTTTTTGGGATTTATGTCTCCTTGGCAGAAAAGATGGCCATTTGTGAATGTGATGTTTCCACTTACGCTTCTGATGTGTCCCTGCATTATTTGTTAAATGTGCAGACTACGCAACGACTTTTTTTGTCTGATTGCCGAATTCTGCCAGGGTCACATAACTGTGAAAGTTGCCAACATTTTTTTTTTGGCTGAATTTTCTGCCAGGGACACATAAATGCGAAACTTGGCAACTTTTTTGTTTGATGTGGTTACATTTACATCTGTTTCTGCAGGTGTACCCAGAAAGTAGGCATAGGCTTTGTCAATGGCATATCCAACAGAACGCCATATCTCATTTTGGTTCTTTAAAGCATGACAAGGTGTTCCAACAGATGTTCATTTCCAACAGATGTTCCAACAGATGTAGTATATGTACAATGTTTATAATATGGGAACATTTCTGGTCATTTATGGTGCCCTGTTTTTATTATGGTGTAATACGGATGTTTTCTTATTATAACATATTTTCAGATTAATGTTCCCTTTTTTGTAAAATATGTATCCCTGTTATGAAACATGGGTATCTCACTTTGTTATGTGTATATAGTACGTTTTATAATATGGGAACATTTTCTGTTCATTTATGGTGCCCTGTTTTTACAGTTTGTCGTTCATGACCGTTTCTTTGTCCCCCCTATTACACTAGCTACAAAAAAACATATACATAATATAATGTACACTGACGTTCATAAAAGAACATATTCCAATTCATACATAAAACTTGCAAACCTTTTTATACTACGGGCCCGAATGGTCAATGCCTACCCCGTCATTCCAAAAAGTTGCCGGACCATTCGCTCGCGCCCCCATAAACCCCCACATGTGGGGGGGGGGGGGGTGACATACGCCCGCCAATAAAATGTGCAAAATACACGGCCATAACACGCGGCCCTAAAACATACAATGTTAAGGCCACATACGGCCTGATAACTACGGCCACATACGGCCAACCAAAGTTTCTGAACACTGACAATTTTTTTTTACAAGGCCTAACAATGGCCGCCAAAAACAAAACATCACCCCAACACCAAATTAACAACTTACTTTCCCCTCCCCCCTGCTGACCTCCTGCCCTTTCCGCGCCCAGCCGGCTTGGAGGGAGCACCGATGTCTTCCAAGCGAAGGGAAAATGACGGGCTGGTGAGTCATGCCCTTCAACCTCTTTCTTCTTCCTGCAACAACAATTTTCAAACGGGAACGTATTAAACACAGTATAAAATGTATCAAATGTATTACTAAGAATTACAAATAGTAACGATGGACACAAAAGACAATTCTGCCTATCAAGAACACCAAAACTAAAACAAAAAAAACTCCACAATAGTAAATAATGTACATATAAACAATTACAAGCAGAATGTGAACATATTTTACTGCCTCAGATATTAACGACAAACTGAAACATATAAACGACAAATACAAGGATCAAGACATCATAAATTACAAATAAACGTTCCTAAAATAATAACTAATGAACATAGAAACAATTACAAAAACAATGTGAACATCATTTACAACAGTTACAAAATGAAAAACCGAGGAACCATAAATACAAAGTAATAATGCCAACATAGTACGCATAATAGAAAACATAAAATGCAGACAAAATGTACACAAAATTGTCATTAATGTACCCACAAACAATTACAAGTTTAATGGCAACAATTTTACTACAATCATCTAAAAAAGACAAAACAGAATTAGCAAGACACTAAAAATGACAAAAAATGTACCAACTATAATAAGCAATGTACACACACGACAATTTCATTATGAATACCAACATATTACTACACAACATGCTCATCACATAAATGTCAAAAACGAAATAATGCATAAACAAAAAACAAAGTGCCACAAAATATAAACATATCAATGTCAACCATGTCACAAACTCACTAAGTAAAACTACCTAATATAATTCAAACTGTAACCCACTATCATTCGTGACAAAAATCCTAAACCCTAAAAACGTGACAAAAACCAACAAAATACCAACATTATAAACATCAAACACAGACAAATGAAAACATCAACTCTAAAAACCCTAAAAACGTCACTTTCGTATAAAAAAAATTCAACAACAAACAAAAACCAAAAAACTACCAACATTAAAAACATCAAACAACATCAACTCTAAAAATTAAACAACAAACAAAACCCAAAAAAATACAAACATTTAAACATCAAACACTACACCATTGTTATTTAAAAACCAAAATGCAAAATAATAATGTGCAGAAATATAATAATAACCAATCATACTATTTCAAAATACCATACAACATTATATCACACTTTCGGCTAACAAAAAATCAACAAACAAAACCCAACAAAATACCAACATTATAAACATCAAACACAGACAAATGAAAACATCAACTCTAAAAACCCTAAAAACGTCACTTTTACAACTCTAAAAACCCTAAAAACATCAACTCTAAAAACCCTAAAAACACAGACAAATGAAAACAAACAAAACCCCAAAAAATATCAACATTACAACCCTAAAAATTAAACATCAAACACTACAACATTGTTATTCAAAATACCATACAACATTAAATCACACTATTTTAAACAAACATGCGAAAAACGAAATACTATTACTAAACAACTATGCAAAAATCGAAACAAACACTACAAAAAACAAAACATGCAAAAAAAAGAAATATTAATTTAAACAAACATGCACAAATTGATTACTATTATAAAATAAACAACAAACCCTAAACCCTAAACCCAAAACAAAACATTCAAAAAAAAAAACTTAAATGTTATAATAACAACAACCCAAAAAACAAAACAAAAAAAACAGATTCAAATTTTACCTTCAACAGCCTCTTCGGATTGATTTCGTGGAACATTTTTCTTTACCACGCGTCTTACAGCTGCTTTCCTCACCATTTTTTTTGTGATTATTGCTTTTAATAATGACGAGTTTTTGGTGGTTTTGGTTTGCTTTTTACAGAGAGAAGTTGGAGAAGAAAGGGAGGTTTTTTTTTTCTTTTTACAGAGAGAAGGGTTGAGAGGAGTAAATGAAGAGAGTAAACAAATGAGGGAGTTAATGTAAGATGGGAAGTGACGGGTTAGGGGGGAAGGTGGGGGGACAAATGAGAATTGGGCCAGTCAAAAGTCCAATCACCAATTTAATGCAAAAGTCCAAGCATCTTACCGTATTCCCAATACGGTATGTATTCAAGCCAATACGGTTTCTACTTGGCCCGTCGCAACCTTAAGACGGGTAGTTCCGTCTTAAGGAAAACGGACACAACTTCACTAACGGTGGGATTCGAATGACTTCTTTATTTCTATTCACGTTCTCCGCCTTGGTCAATGATTTACAAGTGAGAAAGAAAAACATTTTAATTTTTAATTTTTAATTAATTTTACGTACGTATTTGCTTGTATGCTTCTTTATTTACGTTATTTCAATAATTTTTAATGTTCAGTTTTATTATTTTGTATATTTATTTTTTTTTGTTTAATTTTTATTTTCAGGTTTAACCAATTACACAGTCAATGTTATGGAGTTACACAGTCAATAGTATGGAGTTCCACATGTATTGATATAGAGATACACTAAATATCATTATTTTTAACAGAATATATTTTTTTTGAATTTTTCGTAAATTTGCTTTTTTCGTAAATTTGATTTTTTTCGTAAATTTGATTTTTTCGTAAATTTGATTTTTCAGATCTAGGATTATATTTTGGAGGGTGGTGGTAAAAACCATGGAGTTCCAATATTCAAACCATGGAGTTATACTATTCGAACCATGAAGTTACACTAATAGATTATATTTTGGATGATGGTGGTAAAAGACCATGGAGTTCCTCTATTCAAACCATGGAGTTACACTATTCAAACCATGGAGTTACACTATTCTAACCATGAAATTACACTAATAGAACTATGGAGTTCCACTAATAAAACTAATAGAATTATGGACTTACACTAATAAAACTAATAGAACAATGAAATTTCATTCAGAAAACAATGGAGTTACATTCTTAAAATAATGGAGTTTCACTCAAAAAACAATGGAGTTTCATTCATAAAGTAATGAAGTTACACTATTCAAACCATGGAGTTACACTATTCAAATCATAGAGTTACACTATTCAAACCATGAAGTTACAACTTCTAAAACAATGGAATTATGATCTTACACTAATGAAACTAATTATGGATTTACACTATTCAAACCACGGAGTTACACTATTCAAACCATGGAGTTACACTAATAGAACTATGAAATTCAACTAATAAAACTAATTGAATTATGGACTTACACTAATAAATGGAGTTACACTAACATAACCATGGAGTTACACTAACATAACCATGGAGTTACACCAACAGAACAATGGAGTTACAGTAACAGAACCATGAAATTACACCAACAGAACAATGGAGTTACACAATTAAAATAATGGAGTTACACAATTAAAACAATGGAGTTACAGAATTCAAACAATGGACATACACAATTAAGACAATGGAGTTACACTATTATAACAATGAAGTTACACTCATAAAACAATGGAGTTACACTATTATAACAATAAAGTTAGACTCGTAGAACAATAGAGTTTCACTCATAAAACAATGGAGTTTCACTAATAAAACAATGGAGTTACACTCCTAAAACAATGGAGTTACACTATTAAAACAATTGAATTACACTCGTAAAACAATAGAGTTACACTCATAAAACAATGAAATTACACTATTAAAACAATGAAGTTATACTGTTAAAATAATGGAGTTACACTCCTAAAAAAATTGAGTTACACTATTAAAACAATGGAGTTACACTCGTCGAACTATAGAGTTACACCCATAAAACAATGAAGTTACACTATTAAAACAATGGAGTTACACTATTAAAACAATGGAGTTACACTATTAAAACAATGGAGTTACACATAAAACAATGGAGTTACACTATTAAAACAATAGAGTTACACAATTAAATCATTAGAGGACCAAAGTTACACTCGTAAAATGTTCAAATTATATAATTTCAAATTTTTATATACAAAACCGAATTAAAAAAGTCAAATTTAAACTCGCACAACATTATGTAGAAGGGATTCTGAAATTTTCGAAAATTCAATGGCCTACGAAAATAACACCATCGCGTTGGGTTCGAAAAAATAATAAATTTAGGCTTTTGTTTCGCCTTAATCGGAGTCCGAATGACGATTTACGGAGTCTTTTACTAACCCGCTTTTATTTTACGCGGGTATAATATTTCGTTTTTTTAAATTCTTTATTTCCATATTTGAAATCTAGATGGTAGTATTAATTTAATAAATTATTTGATAAAAAGAGAAAGTGAATTAATTAGAGAAATGAGAAATTGAAATTATGAGAGACAAAACATTAATTACATGTTTGGTGGGTGTCTTTTTTGTTTTAATGTCAGCCATCCATTCTCTAATATCGAATGGCTAATATTAGGACTCAAGGACTCAACCAAAGATGTTAACTCATTTGAACTCGACTCTTAACCACATTAATCTAAAATACTAAAAACAACCCGCGAATTTCACGGGTTATAACCTAATTTTAATCCAATTTTATTTTCACACTACAACCTTCAATATCTATCTATATTACCTATACGAGTAAATGAAGTTTTTTTCCGAGCATTATGAAGTCTTCAACTTTCATTAAATACTTACCTAATATATATATATATACATATATATATATATATATATATATACATATATATATATATATATATACATATATATATATATATATATGTATATATATATATGTATATATATATATATATATGTATATATATATATATATATGTATATATATATATATATATGTATATATATATATATATATGTATATATATATATATATATATGTATATCTATACATATATATATATATATATATACATATATATATATATATATACATATATATATATATATATACATATATATATATATATATACATATATATATATATATATATTTGAGTAATGAGTATTAATACTATCCAACCCATCCAATCCATCCAAACTATCCAACCCGTCCAATATTCACATTCAGCGCGGGTCAATACAGGGGTAAATCCGTAATTTCACGCATGAGTATATAAGCCCTAATTCAGGGAAAAAACACAATTTATTCAGTTTAGGGTTTTGATCAGAAATATTTTAGGTTTTCTACCTCCGTATTCTCTCTACCAAATCACAACCATAAACCCTAGCTTGTAGGCGCGATTTCCACTTTTAGCGATTGATGATCACACTATTTCAATTATATTCTCATATCAGGTACGTTATTGTTGTGAATTATAGCTTTTAACACCAATTTTTCTGTTTTTTGTAAATTCGTTTGATTGTTGGCGCATTATTCGTCATTATAATTCGATTCTTGTAGTTTTCCTTCTGTAATATGATTAATTACTGTGCGTCGTTGTTATTTCCAGGTTAATTTGTTGTTTTACCTAAATTTGTTTTGTTTTCGTTCAATTTGTAGGGTTTTAGCTCAATATCAGCTTCGTCCTCTATTTTTCGTCAATTCTCATATTACTTCAATAACATTCCCGATGTCAGGTACGTAATTCTTCTTACTTCGACACGTTTTAGTCTTTCTCTTGTATTTCTCAGCTTTACCTCACATGCTCTAAGCTTTTAGTTTCGTATATTCGTTGTTACTGTTCATCTTCTTTGTGTTTTCCCTAATATTTGTACCTCAATATACTTGTTGTTATATCAATTGTCAATTTTATGCAAAAATTGATGTCTGTCATGTGATACACTTTCCTATTCTGTCCTTCAGCATGTCTGATATTGTCTAACAGAACATGCGATATTCTTCAATAATAATTTTACGGTGACATGTGATTTTGTTTATCAGAACATCTGATATTTAGTCACATTCAAGTCTTCCCGCACATGGTGATATTTTTAAGCACACCATGTGATATTCTTTTAATTGTCAGCTTTTCAACTACTTCAACATGCCTGACATTGTTTACACTAACAATATGTAACATTGTCCACATCCTGTCTGTTGTTTTAAATGACAGCCTTTTCCAAATACAGTTCTTTTTGTTTACATTGTTATTTTTGTTTCTATTTTTTGCTTGATCCTACAAGTAGTTTCAGTTCTTCTGTTTCTACTAATATTCATGAGTCTGCAATTATTCTTTCCCCTGAACAACATGCTGTCCCTTTCACTACTGCTTTACCTAACCCTGCAATTAGTTGTGATCCACATGTTTCCCAACGTTCTGTCCCTTCCCGTATACATCAGCTTCTTATAGATTCCACCCCGGGGGTACTGAATTATGGTCAAGGCATGTTGCAACTAAGTTTAAATCACAGATTGACCAGTTGTTTACCACCTTGGAAGAAGCGATTAGTTTTTATGATGTGTATGCAAAAGCATGTGGTTTTGAACCCAGGAAAATATTCCCAAAAAAGGTCTGCCTCTGGTGATATTTTGTATAAATTTGTGGTTTGCAACCGTGAGGGTTTTAGAGATCGTAAGAGGAAGGCTATTGTGTTAGATAAACAAGAGGAGATGGCTACTCCTAAGCCATTTGCTATTAGAAATACTAAACTCACCTGGGTGGGCTGCAATTAGACCTGTCAAACGGGTCGAACGGGCGGGTTACGGGTCAGGTAGATACGGGTTCGGGTAAAATACGGGTCAAGTCTATACGGGTTTCGGGTCGGGTTCGGGTAAAAATAAGGGTCAATCAACATCTTTTCCTCGCATCTTTTAATACATTTTTTATATCGTAATTTATACCCTTTATACGTTTTCTCTCCTCTTACTCGTCTTAGTCAATATAATTGTCACCATTTTCGCCATCACCACCAAAATCACCATCGTTATCGTCATCATCACCCTCATTACTGGCTAAGTACGATAATTAGACTCAAATAAGATAACAATGATGACGTGACATGTGATCTGAGGTGATGAGGTGGCAGTGTTGACGCAAAGTGTGGTTCAGTTCGATGTAATACGGTGAAAGTGACTGTATGACACACACTTCGAGGTGATGATGTGACATGTCAGCCTAGGCGATGAGGTGGCAATGATGATGTGGAATGAGGTGTAAGTGACAGTGTGACACACATTTCAATGTGATGACGTGACATGTAGTCCATCAAAATAATGAGGTGACAGTGCTAACGAGGAATGTAACTTGACGTACTACACTAAAAGTGACGACGTGACACACACTTCGTTGTGATGACATGGCATGTGGTACGAGGTAATGAGTTAATGGTGAAATGATGGTGTGACACACACTTTGAGATGATGACGTGGCATGTTGTTTGAGGTGATGATGTGACATATCGCATATTTCTGCTCAAAATTTATAAGTCATCAATACCTATATGATATTGTATATTTTAAAAATGATATATTGTCTTGACCAAACGGTCAACCCGCTGCGGGTAAATTTTTGA
The DNA here is from genome assembly GCA_029255685.2 of Silene conica. Classification (NCBI taxonomy): domain Eukaryota; kingdom Viridiplantae; phylum Streptophyta; class Magnoliopsida; order Caryophyllales; family Caryophyllaceae; genus Silene; species Silene conica. The sequence continues at coordinate 60,030,232 of CM055315.2, forward strand.
CCCGTTATTTACGGGTCAAAATGGGTTCGGGTATCTTTTGGGTTCGGGTTGAAAAAACCGGGTTATTTACGGTCATTTTTCGGGTCGGGTCAGGTTTTGACAGGTCTAGCTGCAATGCTATGATTGAGTTTTGTTTTAATGGGACTGGATATACTGTGTTCCAATTTCGCGAGTGGCATAATCACCACCTTTGTTCACTTAGCAATCAACAATTTCGAAAAAAAAACGGCAACTTCACCTTTACCATAAAAAACAATAATAGATCATTCAAGGGTTAACCTTGGCCCAACAACGGCATTTAAGAGTGTGAAGGCAGCTGTCGACGACTATGAGAATGTCGGAGATCAAGTTGTTGATTTTAAGAATTTTGGAAGGAAATAAAATGTTACATATGAGACAGGGATGCTCAATTGTTTATCAACTTTTTCGAAGCCAGACGTGACACCAACCCAAGGTTCTACTTTGCCTACGAGGTTGATTCTGAGCAATGTTTGGTTTGTGCGTTTTGGTGTGACACAGAGTCTCGTCGAAACTATTCTTTATATGGTGATTACGTCTCTTATGATCCAACTTATAGTACAAATAAGTACTCTATGGTTTTCACTCCTTTTACTGGTGTCGACCATCATAAAAGGTCTGTTACCTTTGCTGCTGCATTGCTCTTCCATGAAGTTAAAGAGTCGTTCAAGTAGGTCTTTGAAAAGTTCCTAGATGCTATGGGTCAGCGAGAGCCCTGCTGTATCATCACTGATCAATGTGCTGGAATCAAGTTGGGTTTGCGTGCTGTTTTAAACATGATATTCATAGATATTGCATGTGGCATATCATGCAAAATGTCAGTGACAAAGTTGGGCCTGCAATCTCGAAAGAGACTGATTTTCTCACCCGGTTTAATGGTATTGTTTGGGATGGTGAGTTAGAACCTCTGGAATTTGAAGAAAAGTGGACTCAGTTGGTAAATGAGCATCATTTGGAAGGCAATTCCTGGTTGGCAAATATGTTTGGAAACGACGAAAATGGATCCCAACTTTTTTTCGTCATATCCCCATTGGGTGTTTATTCCGAACAACTCAACGATCTGAGAGTCAGAATCACTTTTTCAAGCGTTTTGAAAATGCTCATGGTACACTAGTTAAGTTCTGGTTGCGGTTCCAAAGCATCATTGATCTACAGCGCTATACTCAAAAACAACTTGATAGAGACGATTCTCACACTTTACCAGAATTATATACTACTCTTAAGTTGGAAGCACATGCTTCCAAGCTTTACACTAATTCTGCATTCAAATATTTTCAACGAGAACATACGGCTTCCCTTGGTTCCCTTAGTGTTGTTGGCTTCACACCATCTGCCAACGGTACAGAGGTCATTGCTGTAGTTGATGCTCGAACCCAAAAGACGTATCAAGTAGCGTACAACTGTACAACTAATGATGTTGACTGCTCCTGCAAGTTATTCATAAGGAAGGTTATTGTTTGCAGACACATAATCTGGGTCTACAATGGTAAACAATTAAAGACTTTGCATGATAAGTACATTCTTACGCGGTGGACCAAGAATGCGCACAATATCCCTCTTTACGGTTTACATGGTGAGGTCCTCGATGACTTTGTTGCGACTGACTTAAGAAAAATGGAGATGTGCAATTTATGGTCAGAGTTTTACTCAACGGTAATGTCCTGTTTTGCGACGGAATTCCGTCGCAAACGTTGACTGACCTTGACCAGAGAGTCAAAGTCAGTCAAGGCTTGCGACGGAATTTCCGTCGCAAACTTTGACCATTCCGTCGCAAATATTTGCGACGGACAATTCCGTCGCAAAATTTCAATTTGCGACAGAAAAAGCGACAGACACTGTCTGTCGCAAATCCGTCGCAAACGAGACATTTGCGACGATTTCCTATTGTTTGCGACGGAACTGTCCGTCGCAAATGCGATAATGTTTTGTAGGTGTTCTGAAGAATGCTCCTAAAAATGAGATAACTGCTCTTGCTGACACACTAAGGGAATTTAGGACCAAGCTAAATCCGCAAACTCAGGCAATGACAAAAGAGCAGGAGTTGGAGATGCTTCTAGGGTGCAGTTTGTCAACTGAGGTCAGGGTTCTACCACCTCGACAGGCAAAAAACAAGGGTCGTGGGAAGAGAGTGATCTCGAAAAAACAACAGTGCATAGCCAAAGCAGAGAAGCCTAAACGGATCTGCCGTAATTGCAAACAAATGGCTAACCATGATAAGCGTAACTGCCCTAATGATTTTGTGCCTTATCCCGACAAAAAAGGTATGCTCAGCATGACAAGTCTGTGTATGATTTCACTTTTATGCAACATTTTAAATAGTATCTGATTATTAGTTATCAACAATATCACTTATTACTAATAATATCATAGATTATATAAAAAAATATCACTGTTTCACAAATGCTTTGCATCACTCATCTTGCTATCTGTTCTCAAATTTATATCACAACCAGTGTATAGAAATATCACACACCGTAGAAATAATATCACACTTTTATTCATACATCCTTTTTTTTACTTTTTCCCAGGGGAGTTCAGATGAGGATGAATACGAGGATGATGATGATGCTGCTGATTGTTGATTGGGTGATGGAGTTATCCTGCTAATAGCGGCCGCCAAAACTAGCCGCACGTACACCACGTCCTTCAATCATATAGAACACAAACTTTATCATTCTTTTGAAGAGTTTATTTTGTAACTAATAGAATAAACATGGTTATAATATGGCATCAAAAATATTTATATGTACTTACTTTTGTTACTTTGTAGAACAATTTGACATCATATACTAAACAATATCGTAACAAATTTCACGTTATATAGCATCATAACATACAATAATCACTTCACTTAATATCATACAAATATCACAATAACTACCAACAATATCACTACATAACTGAAAATAATGATTATTTACTCAATAATAAAATTCAATATAATCAAGTGACATAGCATTAAAACACTATCAAAGTGCAATTATAAAAATATCAGAACATTGTGAAAACAATATCACAAGTGATTATAGACAATATTACACGATGTATTCAACAATCATATGATATATTTAAACAATATCACTTGATATCTAAAACAATATCACAATTCGTCATCCTCTTAAAAAACAATAACACCACTCATTTTCAGACAATATCAAAGTGCAATTATAAAAATATCAGAACGTTGTGAAAACAATATCACAAGTGATTACAGACAATATTACACGATATATTCAACAATATCATATGATATATTTAAACAATATCACTTTATATCTAAAACAATATCACAATTCGTCATCCTCTTAAAAAACAATAACACCACTCATTTTCAGACAATATCAAAGTGCGATTATAAAAATATCACAATTCGTCATCTCACTAGTAGAAAAACATCCATTTGCTGCTCCTTATTTGAGGCGTTTTTTACCAATAGCAGCAAATAAGTAAATCAAAATTTCTATTTTCTAAAATAGATAATTACATTTGAGGCGTTTTTTAGGACCCATGCCGCAAATATAGTTATTGAGGCGTTTTTTTATTAAACGCCGCAATAGTGAGATAACCTATAACTCTCCTCCCTCAAATAGTCAAAATAGATATCTCCCACAAATAAACACAGCGTCCCTCTTTCCCCTTCCTTCTACCTCGCGGATTCCAACATTCCACCACTCACGTCGCTGCACCTCAATTACCTCCGTACATCGCCATTACCACTACGACTTCATGTCGGTTGCACCTTCTTCCAATATCTTCTGCCTCCTAATAGGTAATCATTCTTTTAAACTTTTTGATTTTCATTAATTAGGGTTGATGGTTAATTCGATTTATTCGAAATTAGTTGCATTCTTCTGTTATTTGATAATAATTATAGCATAATATTTGGTGTGTTTGAAGTAATAGGCATAAATGGATTGGATTTTATAATTAGGGTTAACCGATTTAGGGTTTTAGATTCAAATTCTATTTACTTGTAATAATATGATAGTGTAATATGCATAATTGTTGGTTTTTTTTGCAATAATCTGAAGATTATTGATTTTTTTTAGTTGAACAAGGTTACTTGATTTTATCTTAATGTATATGAGTTAGGAAACTTTTGTTGTGTTATATCATATATGTCCGTCTTCTTCTTGTTTCAAGTTATTTACTGGTTCTTTGTGAGACCTAAGTACAATTCTTTGAATCTCATTGTTCTTGTTCATGTGAGTAATATGTCCATGGATTATGTGTGTCGATCGATTGCAGAAGTTCAGGTACTGTATGCTCTATTGTTATTTTCAGTTTGAAACTTTTTGGTGGAGTTTATGTGTTATGTGGTAGCTGATTGCCTGTTATGTGTGTTTTTCAGAGACTAGGATCGAGGAAATGTTATGCTTGTTAATGCAGAGCATGCATTTGATGCTGCTTATTTAAAAGCATTGGGTGTGGATGTCGAAAATTTGATTGTTTGTCAGCCTAACAATGGGGAGATGGCTCTAGAGAGTAAGAATTACATGATATATTCCGAATTAGTGTAGTGGCTCGCGCTATTCACATATTTTACTTGGATTATACTGTATCTTAATGTCGAGAGAGACTAACAAAACATTTAAGTGCGTTTTATAGTTCTCATCAATTGCATAGGCTTTATAGTTCTCATTAATTGCAGGCACGTTTATCTTATGAGCCAAGCATTGCGTAAAATGTCTGGGAACGCATCAAAAGCTGGTTGTACTCACTTTTATGAATCAAATAAGGCATAAGGTATGAATAAGTGTGGTGTTCCTTTGTAAATGTCTGCACTCCTCTCTCACCCCTCGTATGCTCTGTATTGGATTGTGGACATAATGATCATTCCTGCATATATTACGTGCTTTTCAAACATGATACTGCACAGCCACCACCAGGTAACTTAGCAACAGCCTAACAAACCCTGAGTATCTCCTTAGCCTCATCATTGCTTCTGCACTTACATCATGCCTTATATGAATATTTAACCATTCAATCAGTCTAGTGTAGCATAGTTTGGTATACTGACAATCCTTATTCAAATGTTGATGATTCTCAGGAAAGGTAGCACACAGATAACAATGTCTGACTTGTTATTCCCGTTCTGTTGAATCCGTCAAGAGTTAACAGTTTCTCATGCTTTATCAACCAAGCATTAAAACAATGCTTTGGTATGTTATATCTATTCCACACGACCTTTGTCCAAGGTACCTTCACATCCTCATTCTGAGCAAGCCATTCATACCCTCTTTCAATGGTGTAATCATTATCTGCTCCCAGCCATTTGTCACTAATATACTCCTCCTTCAACTTCTCCTTAACCTGATAGATTTTCCTCCAAGCCCAGGAACTTGCAGTGGTAGGTCTGTACTTCATTCTTTAGAATAAAGATGAATTAGAAACTGATGGATGCTTTATTTTGTTAATGGTGCTTAATTGATGATGTTTCTTCCATTATCATTTTGGATTTTGGTTTCTTCGTCTCTTTTTTGTCGATGGCTGTTCTATTTTCACGGGTTTATAGTTTGATGCATTTCTCGACTCAATTTTGTGAGTACCTACTTAACTGGGGCTGACGACCAAAACTGATGGATGGTTTAGTTTGTTAATGGTGCTTCTTAATTGACGATGTTTTTGCATTCTTATCTAGCTTTTTTCATTCATTTATCCGTGATAGTTGTTTTATTTGCGAGGGTTTATAGACTGATGTAATTCTCGGGTCAATTTTTTTTTACGGTTTTCCTGAAATTAGAATCATTGTTGTTCACATTTTAAGTGTCAAGAATTTAGGACATGGACCACAACTCCACAAGACAGTTGTTTTAGATCCTTAATTTCGTGTATTATTGGGGATAAACCTACAATTCTTATCTCTTAAGCTTTACATTGCATGTGCATGCGTCTTGTTATCTTTAAGTAGCTTCCTCCTTTAATTAATAATTAGTATGTTAATTAATTAATTATGATAATTGATGTTTTTTGTAGCGGAAAAGTTACTAGCGGTGGAATCGCCTTAAAACTCTTCGCTTCACTTCGCCTTGAGATACGTTCTAAGGGTTTAGATCATTCCACAGGTCAACATATTGGATATCCAGTGTGTTGGTTATTACTTCTTCTACTTCCAGTTTTCTGATGTTAAGGTTTGTCTTCATTTATTATAGTACCTTATTATGCATCCTCAACTCCCTCCTAATTCCTCATTCACCTCACTCTTGATGTGCTTATTCATTCATCAACCATTTCTGGTTTGGAATGAAGTAGGAACCTTCTGCCTTTACTTTCTAACAGGCTGAATTCATCATAGTATATGTTTAGCTGGGTTAGGAATGAAGTAGGAACCCAACGTTTGAGAGTAGGTGGTTTACTTTCTAACAGGCTGAATTCATCATATTTTAGGTTTAAGTCTCACCAAAAGCAATCTTGTGGGTGGTTTACTGGCTATCACGTATACCTGAGGGTGGTTAACCCGGTGTGTGTGGTTTGAAAGCTATTAGATATAAAGGCTTGGGTGTCAACAACTTGATTTGATGATTTTGATACGGTTTTAATTTTGGCGGAGGTGACGTACACCGGATTGTTGACTCTCTTAGCTTGTAACTTGTTGTGTTTGTAGGTTGAGAGATCAGCAGGTGAAGAGGAAAGAATGGAAGCTGGAGGAGTTAATCTTAGTGATTTCCTATTAGATGCGCCTTTAACACCCAGATCAATAGGTAAACATTACTCTGCATTTCACTATTGAAAAATACACAAAATCCTAACAAACTTCCATATTATTATTATTATTATTATTATTATTATTATTATTATTATTATTATTATTATTATTATTATTATTATTATTATTTTCTTCCCTGATTTATATTATGTGATACTCTGATGAGACTACGTACAGAGGCAGAAGTAGAGTTATGCAAGAGGAATGAATTAGACGACTTCATAGTGATCGAGACAAACGGGTTATGGGACGTGATTGACAATGACGCGGCAGGAGATATGGTTAGGAAATGCTTTAGAGGACAGGTGAATAAGACAGTAATAGAAGGCGTGGGTGGCAACTGTGCTGCTGCAGCCGCGACTATGTTAGCTGAGCTAGCCATTGCTCGTGGTAGCCGAGACAATATTAGTGTCATCGTTGTTCAACTCCGTGACTTTGATGCCAATTCCAGCTCTTTTACTAAATGAACACTCCCAACTTATGTCTATCACTCGCTCAGTCTCATCAGATGAATTCAGCTAAACAACACTGAACTTGCAACAGCAGCATATCAGCACTTAAATTTCTTAAGCATTGTATATTTTTGTATTTGTTATTTAGAATAATTACAAAAATGATGTAAGAATTTCTTGTGGAAATATACATTTGAGAGTTATTATATTTAAGTAACTTGTTTAAATAATTTCATTTGAAAAAAAAAAAAAAAATTTTTTTTTTTTTTTAATACCTATTTGCGGCGTTTTTCTCAAAAAACGCCTCAAATAGATGACCTATTTGGGGCGTTTTTTTAGAAAAACGCCTCAAATAGCATTTTCTATTTGCGGCGTTTTTTTAGAAAAACGCCTCAAATAACCCCTTATTTGCGGCGTTTTTTTTTCCGCCTCAAATAACTTTTCTATTTGCGGCCCCCTTATTTGCTGCTACACTAAAAACGCCGCAAATGACCTCATTTTTGACGCCTCAAATAAGCATTTTTCTACTAGTGAATCTTCTCTTTTGGGTGGTCGTCTTTTTCTGGGTCGCAGGTAAGTTCGCTCTCACGTTGTCTGTTGCTTCTCCTTTCGTCTGTTCTTGCTCTGCCGGTGGTTTGTGTTGTTCTTCCCTACCGGCGGTAGTGCAGGGGTGGTGTTGCAGGTCCCGTGGTGCTGCTGCCGTTTTCTTCTCCTTTGTTTTCCTCTCTTTTTCTTCCCTATTTTTTTTCCTGTTTGGTGGTTCGTTGCTGTTGCCTTCTGCCGTCGGTGATAGAAGCCTCGTGGGTTGTTTGCTTTTTAGGGCAGGCTGTTAGTGGGTTCTAGTTGTTACCCTTATTCATGCCTCCCATGGTTCATTTCCATTTTCCTTTTTCGCATTTGCATGGGTGCCCGAATGGTAACGACCGGGGTCTCAAAAAATCCTCCTGGCGGTATCATTTTTAGAGTTGGCATTGCTGTGACGGGGCTGAGAGTCTTACGCGTCAAACTTTGTCTGATAGTTTGGCTGTTTATTCTAATGCCGAGATTACTTTGAAGCGGATGAGGGTTTGGCTTTGCGGGGTATGTCTTAAGACATGTGCCTTTCGCTCTAGATGTCAGCATGTAGAGGGTGATATTGTGGACCCTCCGGATTGTGGTGATGGTGTTGTTCGCTTTGTTATTCAGGGTATCCCCAGACCCCCTGCTCCGTCTCCATCTGGTCCCGTGTTTTGATGTTGGGGTTGAGCTTGATTAGTGGTCTATATCTTCGCTTGATCGTTTGTTTACTTTGAGCCTTCGTTCTGTGAAATCCATACCTCCTAAGTGTCGGCTTGGGTTTGCTCGGGTTTTGAAAGGGGTTCTGGATGAGGTGGCCGATTCTCCTGGTGACCTCTCCTACTGGATTTGGTTGTTCGTTCTGCCTCTTTGTCTGCTCAAGACCTTCACTCCTCGGAGTAATCTTGAGTGTAGGTCCGTAGTCCGAGAAAAGTATTGTTGGGGCTATCCTTGCTTGGGGGCATCTAGAGGGGGGTTGCAGTTGTTGCGGGAGTGTTTGGTTGAGGGTTCTCCTTCGTTTCATGTGGATGAGGAGCTTGATTTGAGTGAGCTTAATCTTCGCCAATGTCGGCGAAACATTAGTGATGGCCATTATACTGTTGCCGTTTGGGTGCTCTCTTCTTTTGGTGTCGCACCCTACTCTGTTGCCACTTTTGAGGCTTTGCAGGAGAAGCATCCTATCGTCCCCTCGCCATCTTTACCCCCCTTTGCTTGAGGATCATCATCCACTTGTTGCTTCTTCAGCTGTGGTATTGGATACGATTCGTAGTTTCCCGCGCGACACTTTTTGCGAGAGGGATGGTTTTCGCGCTCAGCATCTTATGGATTGTTTGAGTGGGGCTGTTGTGGCTATCTCTGATGATTTAATCACTTCTATTACTAGGGTGGTTAATCTTTTTTAGAGGGCCGGTGTCCGCTGGCTCTTGGCGAATACCTTGCTAGTGTTCCGCTCACACCCCTGGTTAAGCCCATGGGTGGTCTCTGTTGAGCCATAATTAGCCTGATCATATTTCTATCTAGTCTGATTATTCAATGTAGGCCTAACAAAAGAGAATCCGGACAACCCTGAACAATCAAGACAAATCAGGGAAATACACCCTAAACAGGATATATGCCTGTCCGGGCATGGAGTGACAGCTAAACAGAATCAAGTAAAATCATACCTGAATGACTCGTCCTGGTCAGTAGTACAACAAGCCAGTCTGCAAAAGATACTAAAGCTCCTATTTTCAAGGGAGACCAAGTCAAAACCCTAAAGGAATACTGAAGAATCGTGTGATCATGGGAGATTCCATAAACGTTGAGGGAAGAAGAGTCAACTCGAGTTTATAGGAAGATGCCCTACTAATACGGAACGACTATAAGCTGAGGAAAGAGAACGTTGAAGCATCCAACGTTCAGTTTATAGTTAGTATATAAGCAATGTAATCATTTATACAAGAGAGAGGTAATTAGTGTGGTATATTGCAAATAATATAAACAATCATAATTCTCTTTTCTATTCTGTCTAGAAATACTTATTCAATGTACGTTCATCCATCTTTCCTTTCTTAGTTATTCAATCACATTCACATTGATCATACTTGAGCTAGATACCCTACAATTCTTATATTATTTAGCTTGGTCCGATTAGGATAAATCTTGCTAAAACAATTGGCGCCCATATTCCAGGCCTGAGCATTCTAAAGTCAATATGACCCAAGAATACAGAGGTAACCCTTCTACCCTACCAACCATTCCTGAATATAACTTCTCTATTTCGACTGCAGGATTAATCAAAAAGCTAGAAGGCATGGGAGATACAGTCAGATGGCCAGGAAAATCTCACAACCCTAAGAGAGATTCCTCAAAGTGGTGTGAATTCCATCAAGACATAGGACATAATCATAGAAGAAAGCATCCAGCTAAGGAAGCAAGTAGCCTACCTGATCAGGAAGGGCTATTTAAAGGATATAATCCATCAGTCAAACCATAACAAAGAAGAAAGGAAGGTCCAGGGAAATACAAGGGCGCCTCCTCCTCCTCCCCCCTTTATGAAGTCAAATTCATAAATGAAGGATCAAAAATCTGCGGCCTAACCAGCTCAACAACTAAAAAAGTTGCCAGGGAGTCAGAACTTCAATCTCCTTCTAGATCTATTTCTTTACCTGCTGTCACTTTTGATGACTCTAATTTGCAGGGAGTACCAGACTTGCACCATGATAGCCTAGTTATAACAATGCAAATCGGCACATCAAAAGTTTCCAGAATATTAATAGATGGAGGCAGTTCAATCAACCTGATAATGATGGACGTACTAAAGACCATGGAGATCAGATCATCAAAAAGTCAAGTGTCCTAGTCGGATTCAGTGGAGAAACCAAAAGTACCCTGGGGGACATCAACTCACCAACATACGCGGATAGAGTTGCATCATATGAAAGATTCAGAGTCCTGGATTGCTTGTCCTCATACAACGTAATCCTGGGCAGGCCATGGATGCACAATATCAAAGCTGTTCTATCAACGTACAATCAATACGTAAAATACCAACCGAATGGGAGGTAACCACTATCAGAGGAGAGCAGAAAATGGCTATGGAATGCTACTCGCAGGCTTTGAAACCATCAAAGCTAGGTAAGTCCCTGGCATAGCAACTAAAGTCCCCTGTCAGGAAAGAATACGTTGCAGAAACACAAATGGAAACATGAGAGGTAAATCATGAATTCCCTGACAGGAAGGTACTTGTTGGTTCTGATGCCCCTGACTCTATCAGGCCTGATCTGGTTAATTTTCTTAAAACTAAGATGTCTTGTTTTGCTTGGTCACATTTTGATATGACTGGTATTGACGCTAATATTATTACTCATAAGCTCAATATTGACACATCTTTCATGCCTGTGTAGCAAAAAAGACGAAAATTTTCTTCTGAAAGAAATGAAATCATCAACCAAGAAGTGGAAAAACTACTAGACGGGTATGATCAGGGAGGTAATGTATCCTGATTGGCTAGCCAATGTAGTGGTCGTCCAAAAGAAGAATGACAAGTAGAGGGTCTGTGTAGATTACACTGACCTCAATAAGGCTTGTCCAAAGGATCCATTCCCTTTGCCACACATTGACACCATGGTAGATGCTACAGCAGGGCACGAAATGCTAAGTTTTATGGACGCTTCAAGTGGATTCAATCAGATAAAGATTCATCCTTCAGACCAGGAAAGCACAACATTCATCACTGAAAGAGGTATATATTGTTATACTGCTATGGCTTTTGGTCTGAAAAATGCAGGGGCAACCTATCAGAGGCTGGTCAATATGATGTTCAAAGATCAAATTGGAGACACTATGGAAGTGAATATTGACGACATGGTGGTCAAATCCAAGAAGGCTGGGGATCACGTTAAATACTTGGAGAAGGCCTTCCAAATACTGGAACAATTCAATATGAAGCTGAATCCCTCCAAATGTCACTTTGGAGTCTCAGCATGAAAATTTTTGGGCTACATGGTGACCAAGAGGGGGATAAAAGCTAGCCCTGAGCAGATCAAGGCCATCTTGGAATTAGAGCCACCAAAGTGTGTCAAAGATGTCCAAAAGTTGACAGGAAGGGTAGCATCGCTGAACAGATTTATATCAAGGTCATCCGAGAGATGCAAGTCATTCTATAACCTGCTCAGAAAAAACAAAGACTTCCTGTGGACCCCTGATCACCAGGAAGCCTTTGAGGAACTAAAAAGGTATCTATCCACCCCTCCTTTACTAACAAAGACAGTAAAGGATGAACCCCTGACGGTTTACCTCTCAGTAACTGAGACTGCTGTAGGTGGAGTTCTACTCAAAGAGCTGGACGGACAACAACACCCAGTCTACTATGTAAATAAAAGTCTCCTGGATGCTGAAATGAGGTATGGATTACTTGAGAAATATGTTTTACCTTTGATTATGAGTTGCACCAAGTTGAGACCTTACTTTGAAAGCCACCCCATAATTGTCCAACCCAACCTACCTATTAAATCTGTCCTACGAAAACCTGAGCTGTCCGGACGTATGTGCAAGTGGTCAGTTAAGCTTAGCACCTATAATATTAAGCTTGAACCCCGGACAGCAATCAAGTCCCAAGCATTAGCAGACTTTATGGCTGATTTTAGTCCTACCCTCAAACCTGATTCACTCAAAGAGATAAACGCACTGACCATCGACCAGACAGACCTAGTATGGACCTTATATGTCGATGCTGCAGCCAATATGAGAGGAACATGCCCAGGTATAATATTTAAATCGCCACAGGGGGATAGGATAATACATGCCATAAGTTGTGCATTTGAGGCAACAAATAATGAAGTAGAATATGAAGCCCTAATCGCCGGTCTAAAGGTATGTGTTTATTTAGGTGCCAAGAACATCAAGGTACACACTGATTCCCTTCTCTTTTCAAATTAAGTTAATGGAGTCTATACTTGTAACAACACGACCCGCCACCGTCGTAACACAAACCCAATAAGATGGGTGCACACTTTTGGGCCCATTATTTGTCCTCACTTAAGCCCAAAAGCACAAGGCCTTGTTACTAAGTGGTGGGTGGAAGCTATTATAAACATATCACAAGCCTCATATTCTATCGATGTGGGAAAACTTTTCTCTCATACTCTTGGGGTATTACAAATTCCCCCACTTAAAGAACACAACATCCTCGTTGTGCCTCAAACTTGAGCGTAGCCAAGCCTAGAATCCTCTCCCGCTATGTGGGTGATCCGGGTACTCCCGACCACAGGCTCACCACACGGTCGCAGGGTCGCTCTGATACCATTTGTAACAACCCGACCCGCCACCGTCGTAACACAAACCCAATAAGATGGGTTCACACTTTTGGGCCCATTTTTTGTCCTCACTTAAGCCCAAAAGCACAAGGCTTTGCTACTAAGTGGTGGGTGGAAGCTATTATAAACATATCACAAGCCTCATATTCTACCAATGTGGGACAACTTTCCTCTCATACTCTTGGGGTGTTACAATGCTGCAAAAGGTTCAAAGATGATGCTCTACCTTGACATTGTCTAAAATTTGAAACCAAAATTTTCTACATTCAGTATTGACCAAATACCCAAGGATTTGAATACCCAGGCCGCTGCCTAGGTGAGTTTATTTGTATTTTTGAGTTAGTCGCTCACATAATCATGGTTGTGTGTATTGATATTTTTGGTAATGAAAGAACTGATAAATAGGATTAAATTCATTAATGCAATTAGCTAATAAGGCAATCTCATTACAAAGTGTCATATTATATGGACTAAAAGGCAAGTTATTTGTCGGTGCAAACAAATGATTGTTATTCATCCCTAAATACAGAGAATAATAATTAAACTACTTAATTTGAGACTCCAAATTGACTCAAACTTTAATTTACACGTCGATCGTTTACTTCTTATACAAATCACCTTATATCCTTATATTCACATTTCCCTTCAAATGAAAATACTTAAGCTATGATAGAATCTCTTTAAGCTTTTTTTACTGTTTGTCGGAGTTCACTTTTCAAGCTTTTATTTTCATTCAACAAATTATTGGTTAGAGTCCATCGCCAATCAATTGTCTCTCTATCAACCCACATAAAAAATCCGCAATCACGCATAATGGAATTGGGCTCTTGGATTTTGAAATGTTGAAGAATTTGATGGGAAGAGTTTGGAGAATTGATGGAAGAATTAAGGAATGTAATGGAAGGGAACTTTTGACTAAAATAGTGCAATTCATCACTGAAAATTCGATTAAAGTGGTTTGAGTGTTAAAGTAGGGTAGTTGTTAACAAATGAGCATAAATGTAATGTAGTTTCTGACAAAAAAACCCTATATAAAAACAAAAAATTGCAGGCATTCCGACAAAGCACGACATATTCTCAGGTCATTAGTACTCTACAAGATCGTTCTTGAAGCGGCTTGAACGCAAGGCTCTTGAAAATTTCACCCTGGTATTAACCACTAGACTTCACCCCACCCTTTTATACTACGCTTTATTTATTGTGGAATGTGTTACTATGTAACCCTTATTGTGTATTATTGTTTTTACACAGATGACTATTATTTATTCACATACAATTCGACAATTATAAAGCATGACCGATAAAGAAGGAAAGCACAAGATAATATAACATAAAATGATATGGATGAATTGAGACAAATCTTTCCTAAAGGCTTTGTTTAGGAAATTTGACATTAAGTACGACTACGATTGTTACAATTGTATTTTGGCATTGCAAAGTGATAGAAATGAGCACAACTAATTTTAGATTACAAAAGTGATGGCAATACATAAATGATGTTTTCTTAATAGTTTAAAGTATATTCAAGAATTTTGAAATAAAAGCATAACTAACAGAAAATCTGCTCTATATTTTCATCACCAATTTTATATTCTACCAATAAACTACATAGTAATAACGTAAACTCATAGACCAACATAGATAAAAAAAAATTAGTAAGTCTTGCTTGTGACGGGTTACCATTTGCGACGGATATTTTGTGAGATAAAATGGATACAAAAGGAGTTAGTGGAGAAAGAGGACCACATGAATAGTGTCGGAGAGAGAGAAAAAATGTGTATTTTGTGAGAGAAAACGGTATCCGTCACAAGCTTGTGACGGATACCGCCGTCACAATGAGTTGGTGAAAAAAATATATCAAAATTACTTTTCTACAACAATAACCGATTAAATAAATTATGTACGCACAATGATAAAAGAAATATTAGTGGGCATACACTTAATGTACAAAGGATGAAAGGAGTATTAGATTAAATCTGCACCAATCACGATCCTAGATATCGACCGGCAAACATTATGCAAAATGGTCTACCCAAAAGAGAAATTAATAGTACTATGGTATTCTTTCAATAGTATGAGTTTTTCCACTGATTGACCAAAATATAAGTATATATTTTTTATAATCAAAATGTTTTCAAAGCAATAATCTCGATCAAGATAAATATTAGAAATTATTTATTAATATTACCCGGCCAACGGCCAGGCATGAAATCTAGTATATATATATATATATATAAGCGAGATCCGGTGAGTTTGCCATATTCCGTGAGTTACCCCCTCGTATATATACATTTGACCTAAAAACACAAATCATTCACGCGCTAACAATTTCAGACTTCCAGCTAAAAAATTCATCTATCTCTCTCCCCAACAAATTCCCCCCAAATCATCAAAACACAATCGCACAAAATTCATCAAAACGATCACACAAAAATCATCAATTCTTCAATTTTTGTTTTCAAAATCGACAATTATTACCTAAATTCATTCATTATCTTGATTAATTCAACTAAAAACTATCAATTCAGAAAATCAGACGAAAAATATTCCAGGAACCCTAATTGTTCGAAGGTATCAATATTTCTTACGATTTCTTATTTTAATACTCGAATAACTGAATTATTTGATTCAAATAACAAATTGTACGACGATTTATGTATTGTTTATCATACCGTTGGCATTTGACTGATAATTTATTATCATAATCCTAAAAAATTATTGATAATCTTGATTAGCACACCAACTGTTTGTTAAAATGTCTAGTTGAATGTAGAAACTTAGTTATTGTAATCAAAAAACGTGGTTATTTAATAGCTATTAAAATGCAAAAACTCGGTTATTGTAACGTAGGAACTTGGGAATTTGTAGTTATTCTAATGTAGAAAGTCAGTTATTGTAATAAATAAAGCTCGTTATTCTATATGTGATTCAGTTATGCACACGTTAGTTGTTTAAAGTTAGTTATAATTATTTTATAGTCCAGTTATTGTAACATATTGAACGAATATATGATGTTCTTAAAAAATGGCGTTGTTGTAACATTACATTTCGATTATTGTATTACTTTAACCGTGTTATTCTATTATCAAAACTCAATTATTGTATCTTTTATTTACTTGTATTTTGCTTTTTGGTGATTTGCAAGTTGAATTAAGATAGACGTGAATAATTGACGCTCAATGGAAAAATTGATGTATATACTTGGTCATTGTTTGTTAGTTTTCAGCTTGTTTAATTGAGTGTAACTCAGTTACTTTAATGTAGAAACTCAGTTATTGTAATGTAGAAACTCAACTATTGTAATGTAAAACTCTGATGTTTGTAGTTATTGTAATGTAGTAATTTAGTTATTATAATGAATAAATCGTGTTATTGTATTGAAATGAAACTCAAATATATTCAAATTTATACCTTGTGCTTGTTTTCATCATATTTAATTGAGTAACTAGTCATTTTCATTGAATCAATAAATGATTTTGGTTAATGCAGTAGCAAAATCTGAAAAATGGAATAATATGTCACAAGGTTTAAAAAAACAACTTACTTTCATTATATAACTATTTTAACTTCATCATATTGATACACTTAAACATCTCCCACAATCTATGCATCTTTATCATTACATCTAAGCATTTTAAGGAACGCATCTAACAACAGTAACAATCCGTAACATTACACACACACATATATATATATATCTATATATATATATATATATAATATATATATATATATATATCATCTATATATATATATATATATATATATATATATTTGGGATCACATGAGTCCACCCTAAATATTTGAGTCCATGAGTCTAACAATGATATCACAAGTTATATAAAAAAGTATCACGTTTTTTCAATATCAAATTTTTTTCCTTTTTTTGCTTTTCCTTTTTCAATATTAATTTTTTTCTTTTTTGCCTTTTCTTTTAAAATGACATTTTCTTTATTAAAAAAATCCCTTTTTTCAGTATGCACTTTTTTTTAAAACAAACATGTTTTTTTTAATAAAAAGGCGTTTTTTCACGAATTTTTTTTTCGTTACAATATCACAAGTAACTCAACACAATATCACCGGTTCTTCAAAATAATATCACAAAAAAAAATTCGAGAAAAAAAATTTCGAGAGAAAAAATTGAAAAAAAAAATTTGGAAAAAATATTTCCAGGAAAAAAAGTTCTTGAAAAAATTTCGTGATATTGTTTAATATAGTGCGTGATATTGTTTAACAAAAGGCGTTTTTTCTCGAAATTTTTTTCGATTTTTTTTCATTACAATATCACAAGTTACTCAATACAATATCACCGGTTCTTCAAAATAATATCACAAAAAAAAATCGAGAAAAAAATATTTCGGAAAAAAAATTCGAGAGAAAAAATTGTAAAAGAAAAATTCGAAAAAAATATTTGCGGGAAAAAAAAAGTTCTTGAAAAAATTGCGTGATATTGTTTAATATAGTGCGTGATATTGTTTAACAAAAGACGTGTTTTCTCGAAAAAAAATTTCAATTTTTTTCACTACAATATCACAAGTTACTCAATACAATATCACCGGTTCTTCAAAATAATATCACAAAAAAAAAATTTGAAAAAAAAAATTCGAGAAAAAAAATTGAAAAAAAAAACTTTGAAAAAAAATGTCGAAATTTTTTTTTCGGGAAACACAGTTTTGGAAAAAATTTTCGTGATATTGTTTTATATAGTGCGTGATATTGTTTGCCGTGATATTATATGGAAAAGGTTGTGACATTGTAGATTTTGTAGTGTAAGAAAAACGTGATATATTTTAATACAACTTGTGATACTCTAAATGGACTCATGGACTCAAATATTTAGGTGGACTCACCGGATCCCTCCTCTATATATATATATATATATATATATATATATATATATCCCCAATGCTACGACTAAAAGTATTTCTTCCCGGCGAGAATCATGTGTTGTCGGCGTTTTCACCATTCTTCCGCCGATATTGCTTCTCGGCGAAAACCATGTCTTGTTTATTGATGAGGGTTGAACCAGCAAAAAACGGAAGCTCCGTAAAAGAAATAAAAACAAAAAAGAGCAAAAAATGCAACACCCGTGAAGTCATTAACAAATACAATAACTGAGTTTTCATAATACAATAATTGGATTAAGGTAATACAATAATCAAGACGTAATATAATAAGCAAAAAACACAGGGGTACTATATAGAAAAACTAAATATATTACAATAAATGCGTATTTATAATACAATAACTATGTTAGAGTAATACAATAATTGCGTATTTAGAATAACAAAAACATAGGAAGAAAACATAAAAAATAAAAAAACAGATACAAAAATGCAAAAACACAAATATGAAACCCAAGAATTATGCGAAAATGTAAATTAACAGAAAAAACGACGAAATTGAACTACATTATGAAAACGACAAACTAAAGTGAGGAATACACATATAAAACAAGTACAATAACTGAGTTTTTATAATACAATAACTGTGTAAACAATTACAATAACTATCTGAACCATTACAATAACTGTCTGAACCCATTACAATAATTGTCTGAAACTATTAAAATAACTGTCTTAAACCAATACAATAATTGTCTGAACCATTACAATAACTGTCTGAACCCATTACAATAACTGTCTGAAAGTATTAAAATAACTGTCATAAACCATTACAATAACTGTCTGACCCCATTACAATAACTGTCTGAAACTATTAAAATAACTGTCTGAAATCATTATAATGACTGTATGAAACCATTACAATAGATGTCTGAAACCATTAAAATAACTGAGTTAAAGAATAGCATAATTATGACAAAAACTAAATTACACAACACCCATGAAGTCACTACTGGATACAATAACTAAGTTTTATAATACAATAACTGTGTAAAAGGTAATACAATAATCAAGATGTAATGTTACAATAACTACATTGGACTAAATGAAGTCACTACTAGATACAATAACTGAACTTATACAATACAATAACATAGGTTATACTATACAATAACTGCATTTATACACTACAATAACTAGGTATGAAAAATACACTAACTCGATACTATCCGTCTGACAAAAAAAAGTAATAGATCAACGAAAATGAAACGAGTATTAGATAAGAATGATAATAACTGTGTAAAAAGTAATACAATAATCAACATTAATGTTACAATAACTACATTGTACACATGAAAGTCACTACTTGATACAATAACTGAATTTTCATAATACAATAAATGTGTAAAAGGTAATACAATAATCAAGATGTAATGTTACAATAACTACATTGTACACATGAAAGTCACTACTAGATAAAATAACTGAACTTTCATAATACAATAACTGCGTAAAAAGCTAATACAATAATCAACATGTAATGTTACAATAACTACATTGTACACATAAAGTCACTACTGGATACAATAACACAATAATATAGAATAACTACATCAGTAAATTACAATAACTGTGTGCCGATAATGCATAATCGACATGTGCAATACAATAACTACATCAATATATTACAATAATACACGCAGATTATCAGAGAATACACACAATCATATAGAATAACTACATCAATATATTACAATACCACACACAGATTATATCATTAGAACAACAGTACAAGCTAATTTAAAGAAAAAACACAAAAAAGAACACATCAAAATTCGAAATTAGGTACAAATCTGGAAAATACAATTACGAAACCCTAAAATTAAGTGAAAATAAATGTAAAATGACTAATTGAATTACATAATGAAACCGACTGAGTAAATTGAAGAAAACAAACACAAGAACACATCAATTTCAAGTAAAAACCCTAAAATTGACGAAAATGAAAGAAGGAAGATGAAAACCCTAAAATTATGTGAAACAAGTAAAAAATGTAATGCAACAGCACACAAATACACTAATTGAACTACATAATGAAAAAACTGAAATAAAATTGAAGAATACAAAGATAAAACACAACAAAAATCAAGTAAAAAAACTACAAGTTGCGAAAATTGAAGAAAAGTAACGAAAAATTAAAGAAAATCAATTACCTGAAAATGAACGAAAATGACGAAGAAGATAAGCAAAGAATTCGACGAAGAAGCTGAGCAAGAAGATGAACGAAGAGACGGAAAATGACGAAGAAGCTAAATGGCGAAAATGGAGGTTTGTTGTACTGTTTCAGTTTGACAGGTGAAAAAAGGGGGAAAAAAAGAAGTCAATTGTCACCATTCCTCTTTATATACAAATTGTAAGATTTAATCTCAGCCACTCATCTAAACTAGAAATAAATGGTCCAAATTTAAAGGTGTAACTCACCAATATTGACCCAACTCATATGATCCTATATATATATATATATATATGAGGCGAGATCCGGTGAGTTTGCCATATTCCGTGAGTTACCCCCTCGTATAAATACAATTGACCTAAAACACAAATTACTTCACACGCCTAAATTTTCAGATTTCCCTGATTAATTCTTTTTTCCCCTCTCTCTCTCCTACAAATTCCTCCAAAAATCATCAAAACACAATTATTGATTTCAGAATCGACAATTATTACGTACCTAAATTCATTCATTATCTTGATTAATTCAACTAATAATTATCAATTCAGAAAATCAGACGAAAAATATTCCAGGAACCCTAATTGTTCGAAGGTATCAATATTTCTTACGATTTCTTATTTTAATACTCGAATAACTGAATTATTTGATTCAAATGACAAATTGTGCGACGATTTATGCATTGTTTATCATACCGTTGACATTTGACTGATAATTTTTTATCATAATCTTAAAAAATTATTGATAATCTAGATTAGCACACCAACTGTTTGTTAAAATGCCTAGTTGAATGTAGAAACTTAGTTATTGTAATCAAGAAACGTGGTTATTTAATAACTATTAAAATGCAAAAACTCGGTTATTGTAACGTAAGAACTTGGGAATTTGTACTTATTGTAATGTAGAAAGTCAGTTATTGTAATAAATAAAGCTTGTTATTCTATATGTGATTCAGTTATGCACACGTTAGTTGTTAAAATTTAGTTATAATTATTTTATAGTCCAGTTATTGTAATATATTGAACGAATTATTCTATATGATGTTCTTAAAAAATGGCATTGTTGTAACATTACATTTCGATTATTGTACTACTTTAACCGTGTTATTATAAAACTCAATTATTGTATGTTCTATTTACTTATGTTAACTTATATTTTGCTTTTTGGTGATTTGCAGATTGAATTAAGATAGACGTGAATAATTGACGCTCAATGGAGAAATTGATGTATATATTTGGTCATTGTTTGTTAGTACAGCACAAAGTTGGTAGAGTACCTGGAGGAGTGGACTCATCACAAGATAAACAAGAGCCTTGCCCAACAATGGCGCCTGAGATTGAAAGGTTCCAAAATGAAGAAAGCTATTCTAAATGGCATTATGAATGCTATGATTTACATGATCTGGCAACAGCGCAATAGGAGTCGGATGGAAGGAACCTTAATCAGACCAGAACACCTTGGATTATTGATTAGGAAAGAGCTTAATATGTATTATGGTAGTCTACATAAAGAAAAGATGTCTAGCAAGGATACCAATTTTCTTGCTAGGATCGCCCCTCTTGTACATAATACGTTTTGATTGATCATTTATATTACTTACCTTATACCCAAAAAAAAAGAAACTTAGTTATTGTAATGTAGAAACTCAACTATTGCAATGTAAAACTCTGTTGTTTGTAGTTATTGTAATGTAGTAATTTAGTTATTGTAATGAATAATTCGTGTTATTGTATTGAAATGAAACTCAAATATATTCAAATTTCTACCTTGTACTTGTTTTCATAATATTTAATCAAGTAACTAGTCATTTTCATTGAATCAATAAATGAGTTTGGTTAATGCAGTAGCAAAATCTGAAAAATAGAATAATATGTCACAAGTTTTTTAAAAAAAAACAACTTACTTTCATTAGATAACTATTTTAACTTCATCATATTGATACACTTAAACATCTCCAACAATCTATGCATCTTTATCATTACATCTAAGCATTTTAAGGAATGCATCTAACAACAGTAACAATCCGTGACATTACATATATATATATATATATATATATATATATATATATATATATATATATATATATATATATATAGAAGTAGGATCATATGAGTTGGTGTATATTTGGTGAGTTACACCTTTGAATCTGGACCATCCATTTTTAGTTCAGATTAGTGGCTGAGATTAAATCTCACAATTCATATATAAACCCAAAATTTCACCCCTCACTTCTTTTTTCCCCTCTTTTCAACTTCCCAACTGAAATTCTACTGTAAAACCTCCATAATTCTACTGTAAAACCTCAATTTTCTCCAGTAAAACCTCCATCATCTTGCTCATCTTTTCTTCGTCGATTTCTTCGCTCATTTTCGTCGTTATTCCGTTCATCTTCAGGTAATTTTGCGCAGTGTTTCTCCAGCAAAACATTCATTCCGTTTTCTTCTATTTTCGTCACTTTTTGTAGGTTTTTTAAGTTGATTTTTGTTGTGTTTTCTGTTGTTATTCTTCAATTTTGCGCAGTGTTTTTCATTATGTAGTTCAATTAGAGTATTTTGTGTAACTTTTTTCTCGTTTTAGCATAATTTTAGGGTTTTTTTATCTTACTTCTTTGATTTTCGTCAATTTTGTAAAAATCTTCGTTTATGTAGTTGTGTTTTACTTAAAACTGGTGTGTAGTTCAATTAGTCACTTTGCATTTTGTTTCCAGTTAAAATTAGGGTTTCTTAATTGTATTTTCAAGATTTTTTACCTGATTTTTGAAATTATTGTAATTGTCTAAGACTGTTATTGTATTCGTCTAAGACTGTTATTGTATTCCCTTTTTTATAATCGTATCAGACAGTTATTGTAACCGTCTCAGACTGTTATTGTAATCGTCTATGACTGTTATTGTAATCGTCTGAGACTGTTATTGTAATTGTCTAAGACTGTTATTGTATTCGTCTAAGACTGTTATTGTATTCCCTTTTTTTACTATGAATTACAAACAACTATTATGAATACAATAACATCTATTTTAATGGTTTGTACACAGTTATTTTAATGTGTTTAGACAGTTATTTTAATGGTTTGTATACAGTTATTTTAATGTGTTTAGACACTTCATTTAAATACAGTTATTGTATTATATAAGTTCTGTTATTGTATTATAAAACTCAGTTATTGTATGTAGTAGTGACTTCATGGGGTGATGTTGTATTATATGCATCACTTTGTGTTTATTTAGCTCGTATGGTTCTTTGCAGTGTTGCGAAGATTAAATTCAGTTGCCGCCCTAATGTTCTAGTTAATCTTTTGCAAAAACTTAGATCGTGGTATTTTTGTAATGATGCATATGATGTTTTACAACGGGGAGTTGTTTACATTAGAGTTGCATGATCCATTAAAAAGGATTATTTACAGAGCTGAGATTGATGCTATCCTAGTTTTAGCTGATATCAACAAAGAAAGAGAGAGGTTGTTGCCTTTAGTTGAGGAAATTGTAAATGTTGGAAATTGTAAATGTTGCTTGGTATTGGAAAGGATTGTGTGTTTTGTAAAGCCTAGAAAGTGTTATTTTTGTGACAGTTATTGTAATTTTCTCAGAGAATTATTGTAATCATGTCAGACAGTTTTTGTAATTGTGTTTTCAGACAGTTATTGTAATTGTGTTTTCAGACAGTTATTGTAATGGTTTCAGGCAGTTTTTTTAATGATTTCAGACTGTTATTGTAATGGGTTCATACAATTATTGTAATGATTTTCAGACAGTTATTGTAATGGTTTTTACACAGTTATTGTATTATATAAGTCCTGTTATTGTATCTAGTAGTGACTTCATTCAAGACAGTTATTGTATTATATAAGTTCTGTTATTGTATTTCCTTTTTTACACAGTTATTGCATAATGTCAAATATTGTATTGCATAATAATACCTGTTATTGTAATGCATAATGTTAATTATTGTATTCCATAATACATGTTATTGTATATAGTTTTCCATTTTGTAGTACTTGTTATTGTAATTCATAATAGTTGTTATTGTATTCATAATAGTTGTTATTGTAATTGATAATAGTTGTTATTGTAATTGATAATAGTTGTTATTGTATTGCATAATACATGTTATTGTATTCAGTTTTCTATTTTGTAATACCTGTTATTGTAATTCATAATAGTTGTTATTGTATTCATAATAGCTGTTATTGTAATTCATAATAGTTGTTATTGTATTGCATAATACATGTTATTGTATTCAGTTTTCCATTTTGTAATATCTGTTATTATAATTCATAATAGCTGTTATTATATTCATAATAGCTGTTATTGTTTCGAAATAGTTATTCAAAAGAATACCATTTCCATGCCAAAATTGCATATGTTGAACTCCAAAAAACACGGTTTTCGTCATTATTTCTATTTTTAGTAAGTGAATACTGTTCAACTCAAAAATTGAAAATATAAGACAAATTACAAATCTATTAAAATAACTGAGTTAGTCAATTAAACAAGCTGAAAACAAACAAAACATAGAAATTTGAACACATTTGAGTTTTGATGTCAATACAATAACACGATTTACTCATTACAATAACTGAGTTTCTATATTAGAATAACTACAAATACCAAAGTTTTACATTACAATAACTGAGTTTCTACATTACAATAACTGAGTTTTTACATTACAATATCAGAGTTTTACATTACAATAATTGAGTTTCTACATTACAATAATTAAGTTTTAAGTTTCTACATTACAATAACCGGGTTTCTACATTAAAATAACCGAGTTAGTCAATTAAACAAGCTGAAAACAAACAAAACATAGAAATTTGAATACATTTGAGTTTTGATGTCAATACAATAACACGATTTACTCATTACAATAACTGAGTTTCTATATTAGAATAACTACAAATACCAAAGTTTTACATTATAATAACTGAGTTTCTACATTACAATAACTGAGTTTCTACATTACAATATCAGAGTTTTACATTACAATAATTGAGTTTCTACATTACAATAATTAAGTATTGAGTTTCTACATTACAATAACCGGGTTTCTACATTAAAATAACTGAGTTAGTCAATTAAACAAGCTGAAAACAAACAAAACATAGAAATTTGAATATATTTGAGTTTTGATGTCAATACAATAACACGATTTACTCATTAAAATAACTGAGTTTCTATATTAGAATAACTACAAATACCAAAGTTTTACATTACAATAACTGAGTTTCTACATTACAATAACTGAGTTTCTACATTACAATATCAGAGTTTTACATTACAATAATTGAGTTTCTACATTACAATAATTAAGTTTTGAGTTTCTACATTACAATAACCGGGTTTCTACATTAAAATAACTGAGTTAGGGGTTGTTTGGTTGACACCTTAAAAACACATGAATTGCAAAATCACATGATTTACAAAAATATGTCTTGTTTGGTTGACATATTTTTTGGAAAATGGAAGAATTAGAAGTTCCTAGGAACTTCCAATGCCTACATGATGTAGGAAATTGCTTACCTACCCCTCCCTTGGTCATTGGAAATTCCCATGGAATTTAATTCTTACATGGGCAACCAAACACCTTTGTCGAATTCACCCGAATTGGATGCTGGAACTTAATTCCTATGAAATTGAAGTTCCTAGGCAAATTAAGTTCCTTGATCAACCAAACGACTCCTTAATCAATTAAACAAGCTGAAAACAAACAAAACATAGAAATTTGAATACATTTGAGTTTTGATGTCAATACAATAACACGATTTACTCATTACAATAACTGAGTTTCTATATTAGAATAACTACAAATACCAAAGTTTTACATTACAATAACTGAGTTTCTACATTACAATAACTGAGTTTCTACATTACAATAACTAAGTTTCTATATTGGTATAACGACAAATTCTTGAGTTTCTAGATTACACCTGAGTTTATACTTTACAATAACTGAATTGTTAAATTAAATAATATCAAACTAACAAAAAAGACCAGGTATATGCATCATTTTTTTCATTGAACGTCAATTATTCACGTCTATCTTGATTCAACCTGCAAATCACCAAAAAATAGAATATAAGTTAACAAAACTTCCAAGAAGTAACTATTAGATACAATAACTGAGTTTTAACATTAATATTACAACTAAGTTTCTACATTCAACTAGGCATTTCAACAAACAGTTGGTGTGCTAATCTAGATTATCAATAATTTTTTAAGATTGTGATAATAAATTGTCAGGCAAATGTCAACGGTATGATAAAAAATACATAAATCGTCGTACAATTTGTTATTTGAATCAAATAATTCAGTTATTCGAGTATTAAAATAAGAAATCGTAAGAAATATTGATACCTTTGAACAATTAGGGTTCCTGGAATATTTTTCGTCTGATTTTCTGAATTGATAGTTTTTAGTTGAATTAATCAAGATAATGAATAAATTTAGGTAATAATTGGCGATTCTGAAATCATAAATTGAAGAATTGATGAAATTTGTGTGATCGTTTTGATGAATTTTGTGCGATTTTTGTTTGATGATTTTGGGGGAATTTGTTGGGGAGAGAGAGAGATGAAATTTTAAGCTGGAAGGCTGAAATTGTTAGCGCGTGAATGATTTGTGTTTTTAGGTCAAATGTATATGTACGCGGGGGTAACTCACGGAATATGGCAAACTCACCGGAACTCGCCTCATATATAAGTAGGATCATATGAGTTGGTGTATATTTGTTGAGTTACACCTTTGAATCTGGACCATCTATTTTTAGTTCAGATTAGTGGCTGAGATTAAATCTCACAATTCATATATAAACCCAAAATTTCACCCCTCACTTCTTTTTTCCCCTCTTTTCAACTTCCCAACTGAAATTCTACTGTAAAACCTCCATAATTCTACTTTAAAACCTCCATTTTCTCCAGTAAAACCTCCATCATCTTGCTCATCTTTTCTTCGTCGATTTCTTCGCTCATTTTCGTCGTTATTCCGTTCATCATCAGGTAATTTTACGCAGTGTTTCTCCAGTAAAACATTCATTCCGTTTTCTTCTATTTTCGTCACTTTTTGTAGGTTTTTTAAGTTGATTTTCGTTGTGTTTTCTGTTGTTATTCTTCAACTTTGCGCAGTGTTTTTCATTATGTAGTTCAATTAGAGTATTTTGTGTACTTTTTTCTCGTTTTAGCATAATTTTAGGGTTTTTTTATCTTACTTCTTTGATTTTCGTCAATTTTGTAAAAATCTTCGTTTATGTAGTTGTGTTTTACTTAAAACTGGTGTGTTGTTCAATTAGTCACTTTGCATTTTGTTTCCAGTTAAAATTAGGGTTTCTTAATTGTATTTTCAAGATTTTTTACCTAATTTTCGAAATTATTGTAATTGTCTAAGACTGTTATTGTATTCGTCTAAGACTGTTATTGTATTCCCTTTTTTATAATCGTATCAGACAGTTATTGTAACCGTCTCAGACTGTTATTGTAATCGTCTATGACTGTTATTGTAATCGTCTGAGACTGTTATTGTAATTGTCTAAGACTGTTATTGTATTCGTCTAAGACTGTTATTGTATTCCCTTTTTTTACTATGAATTACAAACAACTATTATGAATACAATAACATCTATTTTAATGGTTTGTACACAGTTATTTTAATGTGTTTAGACAGTTATTTTAATGGTTTGTATACAGTTATTTTAATGTGTTTAGACACTTCATTTAAATACAGTTATTGTATTATATAAGTTCTGTTATTGTATTATAAAACTCAGTTATTGTATGTAGTAGTGACTTCATGGGGTGATGTTGTATTATATGCATCACTTTGTGTTTATTTAGCTCGTATGGTTCTTTGCAGTGTTGCGAAGATTAAATTCAGTTGCCGCCCTAATGTTCTAGTTAATCTTTTGCAAAAACTTAGATCGTGGTATTTTTGTAATGATGCATATGATGTTTTACAACGGGGAGTTGTTTACATTAGAGTTGCATGATCCATTAAAAAGGATTATTTACAGAGCTGAGATTGATGCTATCCTAGTTTTAGCTGATATCAACAAAGAAAGAGAGAGGTTGTTGCCTTTAGTTGAGGAAATTGTAAATGTTGGAAATTGTAAATGTTGCATGGTATTGGAAAGGATTGTGTGTTTTGTAAAGCCTAGAAAGTGTTATTTTTGTGCCAGTTATTGTAATTTTCTCAGAGAGTTATTGTAATCATGTCAGACAACTTTTGTAATTGTGTTTTCAGACAGTTATTGTAATTGTATTTTTAGACAGTTATTGTAATGGTTTCAGGCAGTTATTTAAATGATTTCAAACAGTTATTGAAATGGGTTCATACAGTTATTGTAATGATTTTCAGACAGTTATTGTAATGGTTTTTACACAGTTATTGTATTATATAAGTCATGTTATTGTATCTAGTAGTGACTTCATTAAGACAGTTATTGTACTATATAAGTTCTGTTATTGTATTTCCTTTTTTACACAGTTATTGCATAATGACAAATATTGTATTGCATAATAATACCTGTTATTGTAATGCATAATGTTAATTATTGTATTGCATAATACATGTTATTGTATTTAGTTTTCGATTTTGTAGTACTTGTTATTGTAATTCATAATAGCTGTTATTGTATTAATAATAGCTGTTATTATAATTAATAATAGCTGTTATTGCATTGGATAATACATGTTATTGTATTCAGTTTTCCATTTTGTAATATATGTTATTGTAATTCATAATAGCTGTTATTGTATTCATAATAGTTGTTATTGTAATTCATAATAGCTGTTATTGTATTGCATAATACATGTTATTGTATTCAGTTTTCCATTTTGTAATATCTGTTATTGTAATTAATAATAGTTGTTATTGTATTCATAATAGCTTTTATTGTTTCGAGATAGTTGTTGTACTCACCAAATAGTTATTATTGTATTCATAATAGCTGTTATTGTATTGCATAATACATGTTATTGTATTCAGTTTTCCATTTTGTAGTACTTGTTATTGTAATTCATTATAGTTGTTATTGTATTCATAATAGTTGTTATTGTAATTGATAATAGTTGTTATTGTATTGCATAATACATGTTATTGTATTCAGTTTTCCATTTTGTAATACCTGTTATTGTAATTCATAATAGTTGTTATTGTATTCATAATAGCTGTTATTGTAATTCATAATATCTGTTATTTTATTGCATAATACATGTTATTGTATTCAGTTTTCCATTTTGTAATATCTATTATTGTAATTCATAATAGCTGTTATTGTATTCATAATAGCTGTTATTGTTTCGAGATAGTTATTCAAAAGAATACCATTTCCATGCCAAAATTGCATATGCTGAACTCTAAAAAACACGGTTTTCGTCATTATTTCTATTTTGAATATTGTTCAACTCAAAAATTCAAAATGTAAGACAAATTACAAATCTATTATTGATTATTGATTATTCTAAAGTTTCTTACATGAAATATAGATTCTCAACTATAGTAATCTAGGACAAAATACTGAGATATTTTTGTATTATTGTAAAGTTGTGATACGATTATTGTAAATTTGTTCATTGGATTCCTTATTCATCCTCCATTTCATCTTCCTCTTCATCTTCTTCCTCAGGTGCATGCTCAACAAATGGATTTGGGCAGATTCTTTTGTCATGGTTTCCCATTTGTTTGCAGTTATTACATAGGCTCTTTGGTTTGCTTGCTTTTTCAATTGCCTTTTCCTTGTTTGATTTCATTCTCTTGCCACTTCCTTTGTTTTTTGCAATCTTTCGTGGGTGAACAGTAATGTTTGATATTGCTGAACAAACTAAGAGCATTTCCAATTCTTGTTCCTTTGTCAAGTTCTCTTTTGTTGGACAATTTTTCTCTCGAAATTGTAAAAGCATCACACTTAGTTCCTTTATATGGTCTTGAGGCATTGACTTCAGAGCACTTATTGTTAGATAAAACTCAGATCATACTCTTGATAATTGAAGCTTTCTTAAGTCAGTTGGATCATAATCTTGTAATAACTTTCCATCCAGTCCAAACAAAGGCTTTCTATATAATTTCTTCACCCATCTACTCGCGATGTACTTCTCCGGTATGCTAATCAATCCTTTACCTGATAGTACCCATATTATGTGTTTACATAGGATTCTTTTCCTCTTAAACATCTTGCATGTACATGTTGTTTCTTTTGTTTCGGTATTGTGGACAACCTGCACGATAGTATAGTTATTATATTGCATAATAGCTGTTATTGTAATGCATAATATAAGGTTAAGTGGATCAGTTATTATAATGTTAAAAAACAGTTATTTTATTGCATAATGCTAGTTATTTTATTGCATTCAGTAAATAACTAGCATCCTACACCACTCCAATGTAGGCTTGAAACCATTTTCTACCATCCTACTCCACTCCTCACTACCACCTGGAGTGTATCTCATTCCAAGATTATGGACAGTATTATCCTCTGTTTCTGATGCAAATGTGGGTGTAGAGAAAGTTGTTTCATTGGTATTATTTATTTCAATACCTAAAAACATATTGAAATAAGTTACTATGTGCAGTTATTGTAAGCTTCTGTAGCAGTTATTGTATGACATAATGCTAGTTATTCTAATGCAAATGAGTTATTGTGTTTACATTGAGTTATTGTATCCAATAGTGACTTCATTTAAAACAGTTATTGTATTATATAAGTTGTGTTATTTTATTTGCTTTTACACAGTTATTATATTATATAAGTTCTGTTATTGTATCTAGTAGTGACTTCATTCAAGACAGTTATTGTATTATATAAGTTCTGTTATTGTATTTCCTTTTTTACACAGTTATTGCATAATGTCAAATATTGTATTGCATAATAATACCTGTTATTGTAATGCATAATGTTAATTATTGTATTGCATAATACATGTTATTCTATTCAGTTTTCCACTTTGTAATACCTGTTATTGTAATTCATAATAGCTGTTATTGTATTCACAATAGCTGTTATTGTAATTCATAATAGCTGTTATTGTATAGCATAATACATGTTATTGTATTCAGTTTTCCATTTTGTAATACCTGTTATTGGAATTCATAATAGTTGTTATTGTATTCATAATAGCTGTTATTGTAATTCATAATAACTGTTATTGTATTGCATAATACATGTTATTGTATTCAGTTTTCCATTTTGTAATACCTTTTATTGTAATTCATAATAGCTGTTATTGTATTGCTTGTTATTGTATTACACTGAGTTATTTTAAGATCCATAGCAGTTATTATAAGCTCAATACTGAGTTATTTTAAGATACATAGCAGTCATTATAAGCTCAATAGTGAGTTATTTTAAGCTCTCATAGCAGGTAATAGGTTATTGTATTACAGTAATATGGTTATTGTATCAGGAAATCATGAAATCATTATAAACTAGACAAATTGATACCTGAAATCATCAATGTTTGATCGTCATTAAGCTGATTAAGCTGATCGTCATTAAGTTCGTCTGAATTCATCATCGCAAATCCTGAAAATTACGGAAACAATACATAAATTGTCGTACAATTTGTTATTTGAATCAAATAACTCAGTTATTCAAGCATTAAAATAACTAAATCGTAAGAAATATTGGTACCGAAAAATTAGGGTTCCTGTAATTTTTTCGTCTGATTTTTTCGGAATTGATACTTTTTAGTTGAATTACTGAAGATAATGAATTGAATTTAGGTAATAATTGTGTATTTCTGAAGAATTGATGAAGAATTGATGAAAAATTTGATGAAGAATTGATAATTTTCTGGGTTTTTTTTATGATTATTTTGGGAATTTGAAGGAGAGAGAAAGTTGAGGAAAACAGTTTGTTAGCTTGAATTATGAAATTTCAGCGCGTGTTAGAAATTTGAGTTTAGGTCAATTGTATTTATACGCGGGGGTAACTCACGGAATATGGCAAACTCACCGGAACTCGCCTATATATATATATATATATATATATATATATATATATATATATATATATATATATATATATATATATATATATATATAAAGAGAGAGAGAGAGAGAGAGAGAGAGTCAAGTTCAAATGAGTTCACATATTTGCTTGAGTCCTTGAGTCCTAATATTAACCATTAGATATTGGAAATTGGATGGCTGAGATTAAAACAAAAAAAAACACTCACCCAACATGCATTTAATGCTTTGTCTCTCATAATTTCAATTCTGCATTTCGCTAATTAATTTTCTCTCTCATAACGTTAACTTCTAATTATTTATTTTTGAGTTTTAAAAACTTATGAGTGTAACTCTAATGTTTTACGAGTGTAACTCTATAGAATTATGAGTGTAACTCTAATATTGTATTAATATAACTTTGATTTTTTAATGCGATTTTTTATATAAAAATTTATGAGTATAAATCAAATGTTTCATGCGTGTAACTCTATTATTTTAGGCGTGTAACTTTATTATTTTAGGCGTGTAACTCTATTATTTTAGGTGTGTAACTCTATTATTTTAGGCATGTAACTCTATTGTTTGAGGCGTGTAACTCTATTGTTTTAGGTGTAACTCTATTGTTTTAGGTGTATAACTCTAATATTGTACTAATATGACTTTGATCTTTTTAATGCGGTTTTTTATATAAAAATTTATGAGTATAAATCAATTGTTTTATGCGTGTAACTCTATTAATTTAGGCGTGTAACTCTATTGTTTTAGGCGTGTAACTTCATTGTTTTAGGCGTGTAACTCTACTATTTTAGGCGTGTAACTCTATTATTTTAGGCGTCTAAATCTATTGTTTTAGGCTTGTAACTCTATTGTTTGAGGCGTATAACTCTATTATTTTAGGCGTGTAACTCTATTGTTTTAGGTGTGTAACTCCATTGTTTTAGGCGAGTAACTCTATTGTTTTAGGTGTGTAACTCCATTGTTCTATTGTTAAAAGTTCATTGTTCTATTGTTGAAAGTCCATTGTTCTATTGGTGTAACTCTATTGTTCTATTGGTATAACTCTATGGTTATTTTAGTGTAACTCTATTGTTATTTTAGTGTAACTCTATGGTTATTTTAGTGTTTTTTTAGTGCAACTCCATTGGTCTTTTGATGTAACTTCATGGTTCTTTTGGTACAACTTCATGTTTTATTAGTGAAACTCTATGATATTATTAGTGAAACTCTATGGTACTATTAGTGAAACTCTATGGTACTATTAGTGGAAAAAATCAAAAACCACCAACAACCACCACCAATACCCACCAACGACAACCCACCACAATCGTCATCCAAAAAAAAACCAGATCTGAAAAAATCTAAAAATTCATATGAAAAAAATTCCAGATCTGAGAAAAACTAAAAGTAATGAAAAAATGTAGATCTCATGTAAGAAAACGCAGATCTAAAAAATATAAAAGACGAACAAAAGCAAAAATAAAAAAGAATATAAAAGGCGAACAAAAGCAAAAATAAAAAATAAAAACAAAGAAATGTAAATCTGACAAAATGAAAAATGACAAAATAGTATGGAAAATGGAAATACTTCCATTCTTTGTAAAAGAAAATTAAAAGTACTTCTTTTATATTTGTGATTTTGTCTACGTATAAAAAAGGGCAAAACCTAATTTTAATCCCTCCTGAAATTGATCCCTATTAAAATCATTGACAAGTTTTCCCTTAGCCACCACCCTCGCAAAAGTAATGACAACCACGGCGGCGGCGGCGGACACCACCGACGACACCAACAGAGCTCTAACAACCACCCCTTTCTCCGAGCTCGTCCCGGCTTTATCCGACCAGGTTCTTGAAGCATTAGACCGCTACGGTTTTCACTTTTGCAGGCCGGTTCAAGCCGCCACTATACCTCCGCTGCTCAAACACAAAGATGTGGAAAAAAAAAAGAGAAGAGGCCGCAGGAGGGCCGCGACGGAAGGAGGCGGCGACGTGGGGTGTCGGGTGGCGGCAGGAGCGTGTTGGTGGCAGGGGTGTCGATGGCTTGGCGGTGCAGAGGGTTGCGACGGAAGGAGGCGGTTTTGGATGTGGTTGTGGTGGGAGTCAGATTTAGGGTTTTTTATTAGCTTTTTGATTTATTTGGTTTTTAAAGAGATGAATTAAATGAGAATATGTGAGATGAGAGAGAACTGAAAAGTAAAAATGCTATTAGTGGTAAAATGAAATTATGGTAGACAAAACATTAATGTAATTGCTCATTCATATACGAGTTTTACTCATTCATACCCTTTTTTTCATTACTTTTTCATTCTATGCCCTCTGCCTAAGAAAGGTTCTCCTCTCTAATTCTCTCTGATTCTCTCCCCCAGAAAAAAAACCCTAAACCACACAACTATGGATGCTAGCTCTCGTATCGATCAGGTAATAATCCTAATCTCTACCTTTATCAATTATTTTATATGAAATTAAAAAATTGATTTAGACTAATTAGATTAGGGTTTCTTTAAATCGTTTTCAGTTTTAACCTAATTAAGGTATGTAGCAAGGTGTAACTAAAGGCCTTCTTTTTAATGACGTATGAATGTATGATTTGTAAGTTCAAGCAGTAGTCTGACAAGTATGAAAGAGGAATGGTGTGTGGTTGTTGCGTCTTGTTTCGTTAACTCAAGGACAGGAAAAAGCCTGCTACCACGTTGACTCAATGTGTTATGCGCAGTAGTTTGAAATGGCTAGCTGTAGCTATTAGAATATCCATTGTATATTCCTCTTATCCTTTGTCAGTAAATATTGTGTATCAGGGAGAAGACTACAATTGTATAGTATCTTCCCCAATACGCATCATCCAAGAAAGCTCCAATAAGAGGAGTAAGGGAACAAGTACTTGTACAATAAAAGAAAGATAGGGAGTGAACGAGCTTACCTCATGCTTTAATCCCACACTTGTTACTTGTTAATGCTATACAATCAAATTAGTGTGCTGTGAGAGTCACTTTATCTTTCAGTCCTCTGATGCTGAAACCATGATTGTAGACTTGTAGTCAGCTTCCTGCTGCACCCAGCCATAATATACTTGTTGAGAGGTATATCCGTGTCAACTACCTTTATCATGATATCCGTAGAGAGGAAAGTCTAAAGTAGATGAATGGAACCTTAATTAGTAACAAAGCATACCGAGAATGAAAGGGCAAGCTTTCCAATTTCCAGTTTTGCTCTTGAGGGCAGGGTGCCCTTGGAAATCAACGGAGCCATCTCCTGTTAATGGATCACTGTTCTCATTCTGAGGATATAAGAAATAAATAAAAACAATAAGAATTATGGCAGAAGTCAAGAACTAAAAAAAGGAAGACATAAATTTTCTTACTGCACATCAATAATGACAATTAATTACTTGTTTGATCATTGTTTACATTCAACTGCTAGCATTCAGACTATTGCAAATATGACTATTGCAAATAACATCTTTGTTTTAATTTCAGGACTCGGACTTAGAGTCGGATGAGTATGAAGAATTTTTTACTAAAATGATAGATACCGGACACATTTTCAATCTCGGAAAAAATTCAGGAATTACGATGAATTGATAGCAGAAGTTAGAGAAATTGGACTATTGCATGATATACACGTGCGGCTAGGTACTCATCACCCACGTGGTGGTTATGGTGAGCGTTGGCTTAAGTGTGACAGATCTGGACATTATCAATTTCGAGGGAATTTTAACGTTCCCTCCACGAAATCAAATACGGGGAGTAAAAAATGTTGGTGTCCTTTTAAACTCAAGGCAGTCGGAGAAGTTGACGGTACATGGAGGTTAGATGTACATAATGGATTTCACAACCACTTCATTGGAGTAAAGGATAATGTTCTTAGTGCCGAAACAAAAGAGTTGATTTTGTCCATGACAGCAAGTAAAATTTCGGTTGCTAACATACTAATTGAGTTGAGAAAGAAGGATATACTTGTTATTTCCAAGCAAGTATATAATATTCGTGCAAGAGCGAAAAAAACCTCTAGAGAAGAACGCACAACTGCTGAACAATTGCTTAAACTTGCTGATGATCATGGATATCAAACTTTTCATGAGACAAAACCTAGTGAAAAAAAAAGGTGAGAGAGTCCTGACAAATGTTCTATTTATACATCCCGATTCAGTCAAGCTTTTGAAACTTTACCCATTTGTAATTGTTGCTGATAGTACCTACAGGACTAAGATGTTTAAGATGCCACTACTAGAAGTTATAGGTGTTACACCGGTTGGTAGAAACTTCTCTATGTTCTTCGCATTTTTGGAAAATGAGCAAACATTGTCATATAATTGGGCTCTAAAATGTATGAGAGAAGTAATAGGATCAGATGAGAATATGGTTTTTTTGACCGATTGTGATTTAGCTTTAATTGGTGCAATTAAGGAGAACTTTCCAAGTGGTAAGCACTTATTATGTAGACATCACATAGAAAAAGATGTCGAAGCGTGGGTGAAAAGAACTAGGATAAAAAATTCAGGTTCAGTCGGTGAAACATTTGCAAAAGGGAGATGGACACGAATGGTAAGATCTACAAGTGAGAAATAATTTTTCGAAAATGAGGAGGAGATGTACAAGCTATACAAATTTGTTCCGGGTCTGAAAGAATATTGCAAAAACACTTGGATCAATAAATATAAAGAGAATTTTGTATCAGCTTGGACCGACAAAGTGTTGCACTTTGGCAATGTTACTACAAACAGGTAATACTATTTACTTTATTTGTCCTTTTATTTGATTTCGTGATTATTGGTATCTTATTTAGATTGTTGATGGTCAAAGGGTTGAGGGCGCACATGCATC
Organism: Silene conica; assembly: GCA_029255685.2. Taxonomy (NCBI): domain Eukaryota; kingdom Viridiplantae; phylum Streptophyta; class Magnoliopsida; order Caryophyllales; family Caryophyllaceae; genus Silene; species Silene conica. Next base: position 60,067,089 of record CM055315.2, read on the forward strand.
ACTTAAACGCTTGTTACGAACTTCTGTTGGTGGACTCGACACTGTGTTTGAAACAATTCATCATGCTGTGAACCTTCAATATCATGCAATAAAAGAGGAGTTTGCACGTTCAAAGACTATTCGTCTTCATCTTACTCAAGCTATGCCTGTTTATCGAAGATTAATGCAAAATGTAACTCACAATGCGATTAGAATTCTTAATGATGCACTGAAAGAGGTAAATTGTAACAATTGTGCGTTAAAGACAACTCATGGTCTACCTTGTGTATGCGAGATTATTGATTTAGTCAATACAGGTAAAACTATTAACTGATATTGTTACTTTTGTTATTGTTGTTGTTAGAGATTGCTTTGTAAATATATTTGTAAATTGGACAGATAAGTGTATAGAACTAGCTTCTATTCACAGATTTTGGAAGACTTTTTGCATTCCCACGGAGGATATAAGCAACGGGAATGACCATGATACTAGAGAAATTCAAGAGCAAGACAGATTACGTAGACTTGCAGATGATGTCTTATTATCCGGCAACGTTGAAATGATGCGAAAGTTTTCTGAGTTTGCGGAAAATTTATTGCACCCTCCGAAAATAGTTGACCCAGAAGTTAAAAAGACCAAAGGGCGCCCGACAAAGACTTATGTTTCAAGAAATCCATCACATTGGGAATATACAGAGAAGATGTTTCGAAAGACTAGTCGTAAGAAAGCAAAAACTGTGTCAGTCAGCACTCCTATTTCTTCTACGGCGCCAGTCAACACTCCTACAACTCTTTTGTCATTTTCACAGGTAAGTATTTTTCAATATGAATGTATTGAAACATATTGTACATTTTTTATTAATACTATTTTTATGAAAATACAGGACGATAAGTCATGCACATCTTTCCCATATCGAAATGCAATTGCCGATTACTTTTCGCGTTGCATAACGGATTGTGTGGATGTCAGAGGTGATGGTCACTGCGGGTATCGATCAATTGCACAAGAGATTTATGGAAATGAAAATGAATGGGCGAAAGTTCGATGTGATCTATTGGATGAACTAAATGTTAATAGGCAATACTATGTAGATGTGTGTGGGGTGAAGAACAAATTGCCAAATATATAAAGATGATATCGTTTTGGAAGCCTTTTGCACCCGAGGAATATTGGTTTGAAGTTGGACTTGGACTTCTTGTGTCAAACCGTTATGATGTGATTTTTGTGACTTTGTCTTCTACCGATTGTTGGACATTTTTACCACTCAAGATCTTGGGCGCAGTACCAAACGCTCCAAAGAAAATCGTAACAATAGTTTTGATTAACTCAGCTAAGCATTTTGTATGGGTAAGTTACACAATTGAACTTTAATGTTATTTTGATATATTATACGATTAAGAATGTTCTTCTAATAATGTATTTTTTTGTTTGTGCAGGTGTGTATTCGAAATGACTCTCCGTTACCATTTCTTTACCCTTCTTGTTGAGGATTTCAACATGATAGTAGCCAAGTTGCTAACAGAATTATCTTTATCAGTCTCTTCAGCCACCACAACAAAAGAATGCAGCATCTCCAATAATAATTTCGGACCTGTAATTTTAGTTGTCGAACAATTACTTTTGATATTATTGTTCTAACATGACAAAAAAATGTTTGCCTAGTGGTGGTATTTTGGTCAGAAATTTCATGCAACTCAATATACAATGAGCCTTTTCTCCTTGTTTATACTGTAGTTTACGTTAGTTATCGGTACAGGAACGAACTCGACAATATCATGGTTCACACTTGTTCTTGAAATTGCCAGTAGTATCATATAAGTCGACTTTCCTACTCGTTCATTACATAAATAAACTGCCAAAACTTCAAAATTGACTTCTATAATAATAGTAATCTTAACATTAAACGAGATAAAGTCACAGTACATGATCAAACTTTCGAGTGATTCTAAAAGCAAACAAGCTGGTCACAAATTCTAAAGTTATTTTTTGCTGGATGATGACCCGCTCTCTTGTATTTTTCGTTTTCTAGATTGGAGCTTGTCAATCTTGTCTTGTTTCCGCTTGTTGCTTATCTTCATCGCCTTGTAGAGACCTCGGTTCTTTCGAGTCATCATCATTTCATCCATATCAGTCTCGTCCTCCACACCTTCATCCTTACTGGTTTGCTGTTCCTTCTCAGTCTCATTCTTTCGAGTCATCATCCCTGTTTCTTGGCAGCAGCTTGCAGCTGCTGGACTTTCTGCGCGTAGTCAGGGACATAACCCCCAGCATTGTTGTCAACAAACGGAGACAGATGTGGTGGAAGAACCCTGCAAAATAAATTCAGTGTCAAAACAGACCTAAGCAGACCAATGCTAGCGATATATCCAGTTATCCACATATGGTCCACTCCTATATTTAAGAGGCCATCCTGGAACTAATATAGAGCCAAACTCCGAGGTAGTAATGCTCTGTCAGTCCTCTATTGTAGCCTGCAACTCATCAACCTATACAAATACAATCGACTAAGAATCAAGATAGTGTCTGCTACTCTGCTAGTCACTTGGGAGATAGTCGTACTGTAAGCAACATTCTGGCCAAGGTCGACAACTAGATGGAGATATTATCAACACGCTATCTGTGCGATCATATTTGACTGTCCATGAATATATATGCTACATTCCTACCTCGGAGTTTACTATTAGAACACCAACAACACTGCCTGAGTCTAAAAGCATGGTATTAAATCTCGTATGCAATACTGAGTCACGACCGGGTTATCCTAAATTTTCAGGTTCTTGAGAACGTGTTTTGAGGAGGTATCAAAAGAATAGATCAGGTTGTTACAATCAATTCTGAGATTAAGTATCAAACTTAAATTCAATACCATGCTTAAAAGCTCCCTACCATGGCGAGGTAAAGGACATTGGATGTTTGTAACCTTACCCCTTTGTTGAATAAGGAGAATTAGGGATTAATTGAATTAGGGAAATTCAAGCTAATACTACTATTAAATCAACTCTGAATATATTTCCAAATCTCGCACACGGATTAACACAGAACACAATAAAAAACAAAAAAATCCATATATAAAATTCAACGAAATCGATAACAATACTTACGAAAATGAAATTGAGGAAATGGGAGCCGCTTACTCATCTGGAGACTCATGCTACTGCTTCATCAGTCCCACCGCTTTTCTTTCGAATTGATGAAATCCGTTGCTTCCTCGTCTGCTTCCTCTTAATCTTTCAGTTCTAAAGAAGTTTCTTCGAGAGCGCAGAAAGAAGGGATGAAGAAAATAATATAGGGGTATAATAGTCAATTATGTGTATGATTGAGTAAAACTCGTTTATGATTGAGCAACACCCAACATTAATTGATGTTTGGTGGGTGTTTTTCTCGTTTAATCTCAGCATTGATTTGTTTTAATCTAAGGGCTAGTATTAGGACTCAAGGACTCAACACTAAGGGGTGGACTCATTTGATCTTGATTCTATATTTATATATATATATAGATAGATAGATAGAGAGAGTCGGGATCCGGTGAGAACTCATATATATTTGTGTATTGAGTAATAATGAATGAAATGCGAAATATAACACTCAAAACAGAAAAATGCTAGATGGAGGGCTCGAACGCCTGACCTTCTAGTCAAGAGCCACTAGGTCTAACCAACTGGGCTAATCTACATTACTTAATTAATATTACTTCGGTCATATACGCATTCGTTAATTATATAACGCAATTTATTTTCGCAGTACGTTTTTTACTCAATACAGTACTTTTTACGCCAAGTTTTCCTTTTTTTGCCCTTTCCTAGAAAAACATTAAACCTAATTTTTTCTTCCTTCTCTCTGATATTGAAACATTTACCATCTTGCATCCATTAAAATTTACAACTATGAACGATTACTCAAGTATTCAAGTGACGAACATGTAATTAATTCATTAATCTTATAAGTATTACTTAGTAATTTGATTGTTTTTTTAATAATATATTTTCGTTTTTAATTAGGGTTTGTTCATCCACATGAAAAACAGAATCATTGTTAATTATTTAGAAACGAATTGACATGCTTAATACTACGTAGTACTTCAATTGATTTAGAAACCAAATCAACATAGGTTAATTGCTTAATCAATCTTTATCAATTAGTACTAAACAAACATATTTCATTGATTGAGTTTTTTTTTCGTTTTACTCAAAGTAGTACGGTTATTTTTTGTTTCTTTTTTCCTTTCTTTTCAATATATTTTTAATTATTATGTTACATTACGTTAATTTTCGCGCATATTGTTTTTTATAAAATTACTCGTCATGAAAATAGGGTACAAAAGTTTAATAAAATAATAAAAATAAAATAAAACTAATAATACTTATACTATTGATTTTCGCAGTACACATTTTACTGTATTGAGTAAAAATGTACTGAGAAAATAAAATACTTTTCGTAGTACACATTTTGATATTGGAGAGAAAACATTAGAGAGAGACTAGAGAGGGAAAATGAAAAGGAAAATGAGAGGGGCAAAATTGTCAATAGTGTACTGTATCGAGTAAAATGTATACTGCGAAAATCAGGACCCTTATATAAAATGCAAAAATCACAACAATATCACGTTTCTTATAGAAATATTTTATCAATTTTTTTTTCGTACGACTTTTTTTTCCTTTTCAATATCCGATTTTTTTATATGCTAAACTTCATCACACGTTATACTAAAAAATATCACGTTTTTTTAATATCAGTTTTTTTTCAATTTTGTACCACTTTTTAGTATTACTTTTTTTTCACGTGACGTTTTTTTGCTTCTTCAATATTAATTTTTTTCTTTTCGTACCGCTGTTGTTTTTTTTTTCCAGTAAGACGCTAAACAATGTCACGATTTTTATTTTAAAAAATAAGAAATATCACGCATTGAACTATTCAATATCACGACAAAAAATTTCTCAAAACAATATCACGAAAAAAATATTTTCTCAAAACAATATCACAAATTTTCACAATTTTTTTTCCTCGAAATTTTTTTTCATTAAAATATCACAAGTTACGCAATAAAATATCACGAGTTTTCAGAACAATATCACAAAAAAAAAATTCCAAAAAAATTGAAACAAAAAAAATTTTCAAAAAAAAAAATATCCGAAAACAAAATCTAGAAAAAATTCCGTGATATTGTTTTGTATAGTGCGTGATATTCTTTCATAATTATTGTGTATGTTATGATGATGTGCTTAAAGAACTTAAAATCAAGGATAGCCTTATTTCTGATATTGTTTTTAGTATGTAGTGATATTGTTGTTAGTATATTGTGATATTGTTGTGATATTGAGTAACATGATTATTGTGTATGTTATAGTAAACAATATCACTTTTTAGTAAAATGTGCTTTTAATAACACGTTGCTTATTGTAAGTTGTGATATTGTTTTGTATAACGTGTGATATTTTTAGCGTAAAAAAAACGTGGTATGAAAATAAAAAAAACTAATATTAAAAAAAATGTGATATTGTTTAATATAACACGTTGTTAGCAACAATTTCCGTCGCAGTATTGATTATTTTAATGCGTTATTAAACAATATCACACGTTATACTAAACAATATCACGCGTTATACTAAAAAATATTACGACTGAAACTAAATAACGTGTTATTAAATAAAACCTGATACCAACAAAAACGTGTTTTTAAAAAAGTGATACGGAAAAAAAACATAAGAAAAGCATGAAACATAAAAAAACAAAAAAAATAAGAAAAGAATAAATTGATGTTGAAAAAAAGGTGATATTTTTTGTATAACTTAGATACAATATCTTAGATACAATATCAGACGTTATACAAAATAATATCACAACTTACAATAAACAACCTGTTATTAAAAAACGTGATACTAAAAAAATATTGTTTATAAAATGATACCGGGAAAAAATACGATTAAACGTGGTACATAAAAAAACAAAAAAAAATGAAAAGAAATATTTATTTAATTAACGAATATTTATATAAGAAACGAAATTGTTGTGACTTTTCCATATTAAATATTAGGTTTATTTTATGGGAATAATCCAACCTATGTCCCATCTTCTCATATTAATCCATACTAACGATAAACTAAGAAAAATCCAACCTGTAACCTCATTTATTTTTCATTGAACTTTAACTATTTTTAAACTCTTATTATCAGTAGGCTAGCACATCACCTTCACTTAATTTTTGTACATGAAGCAGGAAAAACAAAAAGTAAGTCAAGGTGACGTGCTTGTTTACCGATAATAAGAGTTTAAAAATATACAAAGTTCAATGAAAGATAATTGACGGTATAGGTTGGTTTTTTCTCAGTTAATCGTTAGTAGGGATTAATATGAGAAGATGAGGTATAAGTTGGATTATTCCTATGAAATAACCCTAAATATTACCCGATATATATATATATATATATATATATATATATATATATATATATATATATATATATATAGCGCAGGTGGTTAGACTTTCTGACTCTTAACCTCAAGGTTGGAGGTTCGAATCCACCTAGTCTGAGATTAAAAGAGAAAAACACCCACCAAACATCAATTAATGCCTTGTCTACCCTAATTTCATTTTCCCACTAATAACCCGGAGGCTTGCCGATACCGCCGTTGTCGCTGAGGACTCCTATATCTTGAAGTTCTCATCAAGTCTGGTACTCGTAAAGATCGCAAACACGCTGGTATATTTCTGATTCTTTTTTAGTTTGTGAATTGTTGATTTTTTTGAGTAATTAGCATGTTAATTTATTTTTAATTGTTCTGTTTCGCAAACTCGCCTTTTTATTTGTTGTTTTCGCCGTCTTCTTCGTATTCGTATCAAAGACGGAGAATTGCGGTTGTTACGGCGGTTATTTTTGTTATGTTCATCCTCACTGTTCTTCGTCTTACTGGTATAGTATTCATCTCCTAATAAAATATTATTATAATACTAATCACGATTTTAGTGCTTGGTTATTTTTTAATCGTGATGAATTTTAGTATGATAATATCATAATCAAATAATTAGATACTCCGTATTACGCAGTTGCTTATGTGTGATTCTATCAATTTCCTAGGTTTTACTGAAGTGCGGTCCAAAATCAAGTGGTTTTATATGATGAAAATGACAAAAACTTTATTAATTATGATGAAGTTTAGTAAATTTTGTCGTAATTATCATATACCGGAGTAGTTTCTTATGTGTAATGTGTTCAATTTTTAATGTTTAGTTTTATTATTTCGTAAATTTAATTTTTTTTGTATATTTTTTATTTTCAGGTTTGAAAAATCATTGGAGTTACACTATTCGAACCACAGAGTTACACTATTCGAACCACAAAGTTACACTATTCGAACCACTGAGACTACGTTTATAGGTAGGGCTAATCAGGGCTAGGTCTTGAATAAGGACAAAAAATAAAAATAAAAATAAAACTAAATTAAAATGAAAATCAGGAACAACTAATGTTCCATGTGTTTCAGAATGGACCTTGTAGACCACATGCAGGAACTACAAAATTTAGCTAATTTGCAATTTTATTTGAGGTGTGTGGCCCATGAGATGGTAGACTATATTTCAGTACTTCGAGTTTTTGTTTTTTCACAAATTCTCGTTTATGATTATAAAATCCGACACAACCGTATGCCGGGTAAATAAAATACATTTAAATAAATGATTCATCCGATAAACATGGTCTTAACTCTTTTAAATGGTCTGAAATAGACCTACTGAAACTTGTTTACATGAACTTGTTTTTTCAGCACGTAAAGTTAACCACCCTTCATTTTTCACTGAATATGATGATTCATCTGATTTTAGGCAACTTATTTTTAAATGTTAAGTGTCCCTTGCAACGGATATATCTGTCGCAAACTTACACGGGTAAGTTCTCTCACTTAAGTGTATACGACAAATAATAGGGAATATAAATAACTTGTCTTTTTTCCACCAAAGTGGATAATATTTGACCCATCGCAAATTTACGACGGATATATCCGTCACAAGTGAGAATTTGTGATTTTTAAAACAATATTATATAGTTAGTTACGGAGTACTTACTATCCATTTTGCCTGATGGATTCTATTCAATTTTATCTATATAAAACCAAAAATATTAATGTAAATGTTTACGTTTAGTAATCGTAAATACATTTATAACTATTATAAAAATAAAATAATGATGTATGGATATAATAAAAATATATAATGTTAAAAAAAGAGGAACTGGGTCTAGGTAGGGCTTGATAAAATAACAAAATCAGGAACTAGGTTTGGTAAGTAGGTTAAGAAGTATATATTACTTCCTCCATTTTTATATAATGTACCCATTTTATTAAAATACTACACTCATATATTCAACAAATGGGAACATTATATAAAAACGGAGGATAGTAGTATTTTAATGTAGGAACTAGGTCTAGATGGGGTGCAGGAACTACGGATAAACATGGCCTGAGTTACACTCTACGAACCATGGAGTTACACTATTCGAACCACAGAGTTACACTATTCGAACCACAGAGTTACACCATACGAACCATGGAGTTACCATAGAGTTTCACTAATAATACCATAGAGTTGTACCAAAAGAACGATGGAGTTACATCAAAAGACCAATGAAGTTGTACTAAAAAACCACTAAAATAACCATAGAGTTACACTAAAATAACAATAGAGTTACACTAAAATAACCATAGAGTTATACCAATAGAACAATAGAGTTACAACAATAGAACAATGGACTTTCAACAATAGAACAATGGACTTTCAACAATAGAACAATGGAGTTACACGCCTAAAACAATGGAGTTACACGCCTAAAACAATGGAGTTATTACACGCCTAAAACAATGGAGTTACTCGCCTAAAACATTGGAGTTACACAACTAAAACATTGGAGTTATACGCCTAAAACAATAGAGTTACACGCCTTAAACAATAGAGTTACAGGCCTAAAATAATAGAGTTACACGCCTAAAACAATGGAGTTACACGCCTAAAACAATGGAGTTACACGCCTAAAACAATAGAGTTACACGCATAAAACAGTTGATTTATACTCATAAATTTTTATATAAAAAATCGCATTAAAAAAATCAAAGTTATATTAGTACAATATTAGAGTTACACACCTAAAACAATAGAGTTACACACCTAAAACAATAGAGTTACACGCCTGAAACAATAGAGTTACACGCCTAAAATAATAGAGTTACAGGCCTAAAATAATAAAGTTACAGGCCTAAAATAATAAAGTTACATGCCTAAAATAATAGAGTTACACGCCTAAAAAGGCTTAAAATAATAAAGTTACAGGCCTAAAATAATAGAGTTACACGCCTAAAATAATAAAGTTACATGCCTAAAATAATAAAGTTACACTCATAAGTTTTTAAAACTCAAAAATAAATAATTAGAAGTTAAAGTTATGAGAGAGAAAATTAATTAGCCAAATGAGAAATTGAAATTATGAGAAAACAAAGCATTAAATGCATGTTGGGTGAGTGTTTTTTTTGTTTTAGTCTCAGCCATCCAATCTCCAATATCTAATGGTTGTAATTAGGACTCAAGGACTCCCACTATTAGAAATCGAACCCGCGACCACAGATATTAGAGGCGAACAACTTAACCAACGGACCACTAAGTCGTTTGTTGATAAATGTAATACTGTATAATATTTAACACGCGAAAACTTTCTAATAAGAAAAAATAAAAACCTGCCGGTACTGGGGTTCGAACGCCCAACCTCGGGATACAAAGACCATCACCTAAACCAATAGGTCACAAAGTTTTTATTGATTAATACGATATTGTATAATATTTAAAACAAAAACATTTTGGAAGACATTTTTGTTCAAATTGCCAATTTCTTATTTGTTATTGCGTCTTCTTCTTTGGTTACCTTGTTAATGGCTTATTCTTGATTTTTTTTTTTCGAATTTTTTTTTTTCATTTTTTTTATACGAATTTTTTTTTTTTCATTTTTTTCGGAATATAGTTTTGAAGAACCCGTGATATTGTATTGAGTAACTTGTGCTATTGTAATGAAAAATATTTCGAGAAATAAAAAATTTCGAGAAAAAAATTGGTTTTTTCGAAAATTTTCTTTTTCATTTTTTTTTTGCAGATAAAAAAACTTCGAGATGTGTACCTACAAATTGAAAGTTGTGTATCTACGCATTTAGAGATGTACATCTACGTATTTAGAGGTGTGTATCTACGCATTCAAACATGTGTATCTACGCATTTAGAGATGTGTATCTACACATTTAGAGATATGTATCTATGCATTTAGAGTTTAGACATGTGTATCTACGCATTAAGAGATGTGTATCTACGCATTTAACCATGTATATCTACGTATTTAAAGGTGTGTATCTACGCATTTATATATGTGTATCTACGCATTTAACCATGTGTATCTAAGCATTAAAGGTGTGTATCTACGCATTTAGACATGTGTATCTCCGCATTTATTAGAGATGTGTATCTACGCATTTAAAGGTGTGTATCTACGCATTTAGACATGTGTATCTACGCATTTAGAGATGTGTATCTACGCATTTAGCCATGTGTATCTACGCATTTAGAGATGTGTATCTACTCATATAGAGGTGTGTATCTACGCATTAGAGATGTGTATCTACTCATATAGAGGTGTGTATCTAGGCATTCAAACATGTGTATCTACGCATTTAGACATGTGTATCTACGCATTAAGAGATGTGTATCTACGCATTTAGCCATGTGTATCTACGTATTTAAAGGTGTGTATCTACGCATTTAGACATGTGTATCTACGCATTAAGAGATGTGTATCTACGCATTTAAAGATGTGTTTCTACGCATTTAGAGATGTGTATCTACGCATTTAGCCATGTGTATCTAAGCATTAAAGGTGTGTATCTACGCATTTAGACATGTGTATCTCCGCATTTAAAGGTGTGTATCTACGCATTTAAAGGTGTGTATCTACGCATTTAGACATGTGTATCTACGCATTTAGAGATGTGTATCTACGCATTTAGCCATGTGTATCTACGCATTTAGAGATGTGTATCTACTCATATAGAGGTGTGTATCTACGCATTTAGAGATGTGTATCTACGCATTTAGCCATGTGTATCTACGCATTTAGAGATGTGTATCTACTCATATAGAGGTGTGTATCTACGCATTTAGAGATGTGTATCTACTCATATAGAGGTGTGTATCTACGCATTCAAACATGTGTATCTACGCATTTAGAGATATGGATTTACGCATTTAGACATGTGTATCTACGCATTAAGAGATGTGTATCTACGCATTTAGCCATGTGTATCTACGTATTTAAAGGTGTGTATCTACGCATTTAGACATGTGTATCTAAGAATTAAGAGATGTGTATCTACGCATTTTTTGTTCTCCAATCTTTTCGAGAGAAAAAAAGATTGGAGAAAAAAGATCGAAAAAAAAAATTCGAGAAAAATTCGGAAAAAGTTTCGAGAAATTTTTTTCTAAAAAAATTCCGATGAAAAAAATTTTGAAAAAAAAATCTCGAAAATATAATTCCGAGAAAAAATAATTCCGAAGGTTTCGGGTTCAATCCCAATTCGCAATTCGCAATTTGAGCAATTTGAGCAATTCTGCGTATGGCTCCGTCTCCAAACTCACTTCAACAATCATGTGTTAAATATGATACAATATTACATAAATAGATAAGGATGTTGGGGCAGAGTTGGTATAGTGCTGGTCTTCGTTGCTCGTGGTCGCGGGATCGACTCTCACTGTAGAAACTTTTGCGTTTTTGCTAGTAGACCTCAATCCTCATTTAAGATCATAGACCTCACATGTGAGAACGAACATTCGGTGAGAACGAGTATCCACCCTTAGATCTAATAGTATTCAAGGGTCGAGAGTAAATCATTTAAATAACTTCATCAAACTTTGGAACCAATTCAGTAACACCTCACAGACTCATTCGTCAACATCCAACAATAACGCCTACCACGACAATGACAGCCAACCGTCGCCGGCACCCACCATCTCTGACACCGGAGATATCACCATCTACCATATAAAACGCTGACGGTATCCCCAATCATCAAGAACGGTGGTGGCGCGATAGTGAGAACGATCAGGAACAACTTCACCATCCTTAATTCGGGGACGATTCATCCTCACTCTCTCACAACCTCTTCTCTGCCATACTCCAATCAACACCAAAACCTCACCACTCTCCTTCGAACGTTCCAATCTATTTTAATGTATCTATAATAATATTTGATGTATCTAACCACTATTTTAATGTATGTGGACACAGATACACAAAATTTGTCATCAGTACATCAAAAATTATCTGAGATACATCAAAAATTATCTTTGTTATTTTCCAATCTTCAATGTATATACACTAGTCTTTGATGTATCTAGCAAGTATTTCAATGTATCTACACTAATTTTTGATGTATCTAACAAGTATTTCAATGTATCTAACATATATACACAAAATTATTTATTAAATACATCGAAATTGGTCTAGATACATGCATCAGAATTGCTTTAAGATACATACACATCAAAATTGCTCTGACCTTTAATTTGTTGATGAATCTGATGATGGTGATGGAGAAAGTAAAGGTGGAGGTGATGAGGAGATTTTTAATCGTTGAAATGTAACTTTGTTTGTCGGGGATACTGTCGGAGCTCCGACGGCAAACGAGAATATTAATTGGATCCGTGAAAGAGGATAATCGTGTGATAAATTAATGGAATTGATGTATTTAATTGATGAGATTAATGTCGAAACTCCAATTACATGGGTTCTTGTTAACTGTAATGGTGATGGAATGGAAATTTGTAGAGAAATTGGAATTGTATTGATCAATTTAGATTGGGGATTGAAGTTGCAGTATAACGAGTAAAACGAAGACATGGGCCTGATGGATATATTATTAATGGGCTTAATTCAATGGGTAATTATGAGTCTTTCATTGACTCTCATCCCATTCCTATAGGAAAGTTTGGGTAGAAAAATTATGACAGTAATTTTAATTTTAATCTCAACCTTTCATATTAGTCTAATCTAATGGTAGATATACGTTCTCACCGTTTTCACTGAATAGTCGTTCTCACCCGATCATAAATCTATCTATATATATATATATATATATATATATAGAGAGAGAGAGAGAGAGAGAAATCAGATCAGGAGAGTCTACATTTTATGTTGAGTCCTAGAGTCCTCATCTGAGCCATTGGATTAAAACAAATCAAGGGAGGAGATTAAAACAAAATAAATAGACTAGATATAAAAGAAGTTTCTATAAACCCTAATCATTCATCACATTCTCACTGCCTCCTTCTCGCTCTCTAATTCACTTCTCTCTCATTTCTCTTCCCTCTTCACCATCCGCCACCCACAACCACCATCACTCACAACCAACCGCCACCCACAACCGTCACTCACAACCACCGCCTCATTTCCGTCTTTCCCGCCGCCATAACCACCGCCTCATTTTTGTGGGGAATAAAACATGTATTCGCCCTAAACATGAAGGATTATAACGAAATATACAATTGTGATTATAGTCATAAGTTAATAAAAACATGAAAATAATAACAACCTTGAGTCCTTGCGCAAATAGCCTAAGAACAGGAATTAATGTAAATTCCCTCCTATAACTTGCACCCAAGACTTTGTTTAAGACGATGCCGCGTGTGCTAGAAAGGCTCTCCAATTGCCTTGCAATATGGGGAGAGTTTTGTGAGGTTTTGATGTGAGATCTGAGTTTTGGGAGAAGAATGCTCTCAAAACCCTAATTATGAGAATTATGAATTAACCAGTAGTTGACAAAAGGAGAAATACTCTCCTTTTGTAACCTACACGGTCGGCCGAACGGGTTTAGGGTAAGGGTGGGCTTTTTCCACTCTTACCTTATTCCCTTGCGTGATTCGACCCGTTTTGCTAAATATTATTCGCGGGTATTTATTATAAATCGTATGCATGTTATCAGATATTAATGCATTTGATAACATCAATAATGGTCTGACAAAATACGATATTGTATAATTGGCCAAATTAATATAATTGTTTATATTAATACGCAAATTCAATATTTAATTAAATATAACCGTTTATATTTAACTTTACGAATTAATCATGTAATCCGTATTAGCTAAAATTATTTAATCCATATTAAATAATAATCTCAACATCTCATTGACTAATTTAATAGTCAATACCCCTGACTAACTGTTTAGTCGTATCCGGCATAAATGTGACTGTATTTTCATAACTTCACATCTCTCAAACGTGTCCTATAGGTGTGATGTATAGGGACCAGTTGATCACCGCCATCTGTATGACAATAACGTCAAACTTATCTAGCAAGCCAATCATTATTGATAAACGTGGGTCAACTGATAATAATACTGAAGTATGCCCTTGTGATCCTTTAAGAGATTTAGTAAGTCATTGTACTAACTGTCAAGGACACCAGCCCCAACAATCTCCCACTTGTTCGTACAAGGGTATGTGCAATGACGTTATCACACTACATGTGGAGGACACAAGGCTCCAACAAACTCCCACTTGTCCGTACAAGTGTAGGTGCGATAACCGATTCTCATATCCTTTCAAAATTTCTCCCACTCAGTGTAAGACAATTTGCAAATCCGCATTCGCAAAGATCATATCTCACAAGCGATCTGTATCAAGAGTGGTTTCCCCGACTAGAGAGTAACTTAACTGATAAAACGAATCTGTATTCGAGCATGGCCATGCATTTCAGTTACTACTCCTCGAGTGGCCCTGAGAAATGATAAACTCCTGATAAGGGTTCGGATATTTCCCTCAACTCGAATCCTGCCGATGTAAGCGCAGCATGAAATAACCCTGAAAAAATCCTCTTGGCCCCTGTTACGGAAGACCGTGGGAAAGAAACCAAAGTTACCCAAAATCTGCCTTAATCTCAAGAGACATTTGAAAGTCAAAAGACTCGACTCTAAGGAACACTATGGAGGTCTTACCCACGACCTGGCACCCAACGTTATAAAACATTTAGGACTCCATAATGTTGTCACGGGGTGTCCTACGAGATATCCGTATAACTCGCCTTTGTGATTGGTCAGTCAACTGTTTGACTTATGGCTCGTTGAACCCACCATCAACCAACGTCACAAAATGATTACCTGAGTTATCAGCTCAAGTGGGTAATCAAGGACCAAAATGATGTAATGTTATTCAGTTCACTTTGTGGTGTTCAAAATTGGCGTACAATTCCACATGAAAAACAAAACATTAAATATCATAACAATGAGGTTGAATAGAGTACACGAGAAAATGAATTATAACATGAATTCATAAAAGAGTACTACAACTTAGGAACACATCTAATTCCCATGGAATTAATGTGCCCTTCATGCTTATCACGTGGTAATGCTTTTGTGAGAGGATCAGCTATGTTATCATCCGTAGCGATCTTATCAATAAATATCTCCTTTTGCTCCACGTAATCTCTGATTAGATGAGCTTTCCGTTGTACATGTCTAGCCTTGTTGCTAGACTTATGCTCCTTAGCTTGGAAGATGGCACCTTTATTGTCACAATAAACGGTGATCGGGTCATTCGAACTAGGCACTACTGATAGTCCTTGTAAGAATTGACGCATCCATATTGCTTCCTTAGCTGCTTCCGAAGCGGCATAGTACTCGGACTCAGTTGTAGAATCTGCTGTAACGCTTTGTTTAGAACTTTTCCAGCTGACAGCAGCGCTATTAAGAGTAAAAACGAATCCAGACTGAGATTTCGAGTCGTCTCGATCCGTTTGGAAGCTAGCATCTGCGTAACCCGTGGCGCAGAGCGTCGAGTCGCCTCCGTAAGTCAATCCCCAATCTTTAGTCCTCCGTAGGTACTTAAGAATGTTTTTCACGGCCATCCAGTGTTGTTCACCTGGATGAGCTTGGAATCGGCTTGTCATACTCAATGCATATGCAACGTCTGGACGTGTGCATATCATGGCATGCATGATCGATCCTATTGCCGAAGCATAAGGAATCCGACTCATGCGCTCTTTCTCTTCCAATGTCTTAGCTTCTTGAGTCTTGCTCAAGTGAAGCCCAGTAGTCATAGGAAGGAACCCTTTCTTGGAGTTCGTCATGCTGAATCTCTCTAGGATCTTATCTATATAAGACTCCTGACTGAGAGACAACATCCGTCGTGATCTATCCCTGTAGATACGGATGCTCAAAATTCTTTATGCCTCTCCCAGATCTTTCATCTGGAAATGGTTTTTCGACCATGCTTTAACCGAAGAAAGGAGAGGTATATCATTCCCAATCAAGAGTATGTCGTCAACATACAGTACTAGGAAGACAATCTTGCTCCCACTCGACTTGATGTAGAGACATGGTTCCTCGACTGATCGAATGAACCCATTCTCTTTTATCACTTGGTCGAAGCGATGATTCCAACTCCGTGATGCCTGCTTAAGTCCATAGATGGAACGCTTAAGCTTGCAAACCTTCTTAGGATGTTTCGGATCAATAAAACCCTCGGGCTGTACCATGTATAACTCTTCCTCCAAATAACCGTTTAAGAAGGCGGTTTTAACGTCCATTTGCCAGATTTCATAGTCGTGAAATGCGGCGATCGCTAAGATAATCCGAATGGAACGCAGCATGACTACGGGTGCAAAGATCTCATCGTAGTACAAGCCTGACACTTGAGTGAAACCTTTAGCAACTAGTCTTGCCTTGTGGATATCTTGTTGTCCTTCCACGGCATGCTTTATCTTGTAAAGCCATTTGCATTGAAGGGGGCGTACCTTTGCAGGTAGGTCCACAAGATCCCACACGTTGTTCTCATACATGGAGTCCATCTCGGATTGCATGGGGTCTAGCCATAGCTTTGAGTCAGAACTGGTCATGGCAGATTTATAGGTTGAGGGTTCATTACCCTCTAGGAGTAAGACGTCATCTATGTCATGTTCCTCGACCATACCAATGTATCTGTCCGGAGGAATAGAGACTCTTCCCGTCCTCCTAGGTTCCTCAGGAATATCTACCGCAACCTCGGTTGAAGGAACTGTTTCCTCCAATGGTTGCTCGGTAGTTGGTTCTTGAATCTTCGATAGATCGAAGGTTCTATTACTTAACTTGTTCTCGAGAAATTTTTTCTCTAAGAACGTCGCACTAGCCGCAACAAAAACACGTTGTTCGGTTGGCGAGTAGAAGTAATGACCAAAAGTTCCTTTTGGATAGCCTATAAAGTATGTCTTGACCGATCGCGGGCCGAGCTTATCCTCGTGTCTCCACTTGACATAAGCCTCGCAGCCCCAAACCCGAATAAAGGACAAGTTAGGGACCGTTCCCTTCCATAATTCGTATGGAGTCTTGTCAACAGCTTTAGACGGACTTCGGTTAAGTATTAGAGCGGCCGACAAAAGAGCATAGGCCCACAATGAATCAGGCACAACGGTGTGACTCATCATGGATCGAACCATATCAAGTAGAGTTCGATTTCTCCGTTCGGACACACCATTTAATTGTGGTGTTCCAGGTGGAGTCAACTGTAGAACGATGCCACCGTCTTTAAGGTGTTGATCAAACTCGTGTGAAAGATACTCGCCACCACGATCAGATCGTAGTGCTTTAATCTTTCTACCCAGTTGGTTCTGTACCCGATTCTGGTATTCTTTGAACTTGTCAAAGGATTCACTTTTATGTTTCATTAAGTAGACATAGCCATATCTACTCAAATCATCCGTGAAAGTGATGAAATACCTATAGCCTTCTCGTGCGTTGATCGACATAGGGCCACATACATCCGTATGTATGAGTCCTAATAGGTCGGCAGCGCGCATTCCAACACCTTTGAAGGAAATACGAGTCATCTTTCCGATGAGACATGATTCACATGTGCCATATGATTCGAAATCAAAGGCCGAGATAGCTCCATTCTGTATGAGTTGTTTTACGCGTTTCTCATTTATATGTCCCATACGGCAATGCCATAGGTAAGTTTGATCTTTGTCACCAACCTTTAATCTCTTGTTATTCACATGTAATATTTCGGTGGTTTGATCTAAAACATAAATTCCATTCATGGAAACTGCCTTGCTATAAATCATATTGTGTAACGAGAAAATACAGCTATTATTCTCTATTACAAATGAAAAACCAAGTTTGTCAAGTGCAGAAACTGAAATAATGTTTTTCGATAAACTAGGAACATAATAACAGTTATACAAAGATAACTCGAATCCACTTGGAAGCTGGATCACGTATGTTCCCCTCGAGACTAGAGCAACTCGTGCTCCATTCCCGGCACGCAGGTCAACCTCACCCTTGATGAGGGGTTCTTGGTTTCGGAGGCCCTGCACATGATTACATAGATGAGAGCCACAGCCAGTATCTAGTACCCAAGTTCCGTAACTTGCATGGTTAATCTCAATCATGTGAATAAAAGAAGAAGAAGACATACCAACAGGAATAACGCGACCTGCCTTAATGTCCTCACGATACACGGGGCATGTGCGCCTCCAATGCCCAGTCTTGTGGCAATGGTGGCATTCCATGCTAGTATCCTTACTCTTTGTCTTGCCCTGAGAGTTGCTCGACTTACCGGGCCCACTCTTAGTGAATCGTGACTTCTTGAACTTGGGCTTACCTACTACTAGGTCGCCCTGAGCTTTAGCTTTCCCCTTACCCTTACCTTTACTGGAGATCATGAGAACATCCTGCTTCACGCTCCCACTTAATTTCAGATCCTTCTCGGTCTGTACGAGAAGGGAGTGGAGCTCATGAGGAGTTTTCTTCATGTCGTTCATGTAATAGTTGGC
This sequence comes from Silene conica, assembly GCA_029255685.2. Taxonomy (NCBI): domain Eukaryota; kingdom Viridiplantae; phylum Streptophyta; class Magnoliopsida; order Caryophyllales; family Caryophyllaceae; genus Silene; species Silene conica. The sequence continues at coordinate 60,085,891 of CM055315.2, forward strand.
CCTGAAGAGGGCGAACCCATTATGAAGCGAATGAAGCATTCGATCAACGATTATGTTCTCACTGATCTTGCAGTTTAGGGCCTCCAGTTTCTCGATATTCTCAATCATGTTGAGAATATGTGGACTAACAGCTTGGCCCTTCTGGAGTTTCGCCTCAAAGAAGCGACAGGTATGCTCATAAGAAACGATTCTCGGAGCTTTCTAGAATTCATTAGTGAGCGTGGTGAAAATCTTGTTTGCACCATGGGAGATGAAGCGTCTTTGCAAATTGGATTCCATTGCATAGATGAGTACGTTCTTTATCGCACCCGCTTCCATGACGAAGTCGCTATGAGCGCGAACTTCGTTAGCTCTAGCTCCAGTTCCTGGGTGTGCCAGAATTGACTCAGTTAAGTACTTGAGCTTTCCGTCAGCAATGACAGCATTCCGTAACGCTGCCTCCCAGTCAGAGAAGTTTGACCCATCATTCCTCAGTCTAGTAGACTGATTCATGGAGTCCATGAAGGCTTTTAGCCAGGATTCACGTGCTAGCGTGACACTTGGCATTGGGTCTTCACCAGCCATTTGTTATACAACAGTTTAAAATGATCGTGTTCTACACTGAAAAGAAGATAAAAACAAAACCATATAAGCAACTCATCGTTGTGATTTAAGTCTATTTTAAATTGAATTTAAACTCATAGACTCATGCATTTATATAATTGATCTCCCTCAAGAATTATATAAACGATCCCAAGACTCAATTTCCGTATATTGATAAGCCTACAACTTGTCTAATTCCACCGTTGGAACTCTTGGTCGATAGATTTTTTTAAATCCTATCTATTAGTCCATCATAGTCGCTAGACAGTATCTAGTGACCATAATGTTGAGATAAAATAAATCATTTGTTCCCACTTACCCGACGTAGAAGGGGTCATATTATGCCTACCGACGAAGAAGGGATTCATGGGAGTCTGATTTATAAAGACTAGTCTCAATTTTTGGTTATACGAGGAAGACCCCATCAACTTATATTTATCCATTTTAAGTGAACTAATATCTAGCATATTCGTGAATGAATGAAATTAAGTGATGGCTTTGCATGTGACAGAAAACTAACGCGTAACCGCTACATGAGTCAGTTTTCAGGCATGTTATAGGTGGTTTGGTTTTAGGCGGAATATGATGCAAGCTATTGTCGATGAAAGCATAAAATAAATGCAATAAACGTAAATAAAAGTCCTAGTGTGACCTATCCTACCAAAATAAACATAAAACAACTTTGGAATCCACCGTTGGACCCTAGAAGCTTGTCGTGATGTTCCATCTTGGTCTTTGCAGCGGGAGTGAGCATCCGGTCTCCGTCTTTGGTCTTCACAAAATTACTAATTTAAATTAAAAATATAACCCTTTTTACATTCTAATTTAAATACAAAAGTAATTACATGGCAAAAACCCAAAACGGAGATACAAAATCTCAAAATTACAAACAAGACTGTGTTCCATCATTACGGTAACACAATCTTCTAAGGCCATACTAAGTTACAACTGTTTGCAAAAATTAAATACGTTATAGAAAGCATTCAAAGACATTCAACAAGACGATAAATAAAATGCATCAACTAAAAAACAAAATTCATTCATGACATAATACCGAATTATGATTAACAAATTTTACCAAACCACCTTACGGGATTAAAATTATCTGATTATACCGTTTTAATCACTTTAATTTTAATAAATTCATAATCCATTATCTTAAACTGTTTTAAAATAATATGTATCAGGCGAGAGTGAACCGTTTCACAAAAATAATATACTATTTCCGTATACAGTATATTACTAAAGGCCAAGGGAAAATAAAACAGGTTATTTTCGAAGAATAAACGCCTGTTACAGAGACGAGGTCGACCGACCTCAACACGGGGTCGACCGACCATCTACCAGTCTAAAAAAAACTTCCTGTAACAGCACCAAGGTCGACCGACCTATAAACCAGGTCGACCGACCACAAAACTGGAAAAACGAGTTTCTTAAAACACAAAACGCTGCACTTTAAAATCAAAACAAGTTTTTAACTTTTGATTTAAAACGTGTAAATCAAATTAAACAACAACAAGGATTCACATGTTGCTAAAAATATCGATTAACTAACAATATGTAAACAAGAATCGAAAACAAGATTGATTACTCACAAAAGAAAACTGCCGAAACAGAAATCCCTCGCAGGATTCGGTCGACCGACCGCAAAAAAAGGTCGATCGACCCACGCGGCGACAGAACGCGATTTTCAAAATTTTTTAATTAAAACTTATAAAAAACACAAAAGTAAAAATTTCGTGGCCTTGGCTCTGATACCACTTGTGGGGAATAAAACATGTATTCGCCCTAAACATGAAGGATTCTAACGAAATATACAATTGTGATTATAGTCATAAGTTAATAAAAACATGAAAAGAATAACAACCTTGAGTCCTTGCGCAAATAGGCCTAAGAACAGGAATTAATGTAAATTCCCTCCTATAACTTGCACCCAAGACTTTGTTGAAGACGATGCCGCGTGTGCTAGAAAGGCTCTCCAATTGCCTTGCAATATGGGGAGAGTTTTGTGAGGTTTTGATGTGAGATCTGAGTTTTGGGAGAAGAATGCTCTCAAAACCCTAATTATGAGAATTATGAATTAACCAGTAGTTGACAAAAGGAGAAATACTCTCCTTTTGTAAACTACACGGTCGGCCGAACGGGTTTAGGGTAAGGGTGGGCTTTTTCCACTCTTACCTTATTCCCTTGCGTGATTCGACCCGTTTTGCTAAATATTATTCGCGGGTATTTATTATAAATCGTATGCATGTTATCAGATATTAATGCATTTGATAACATCAATAATGGTCTGACAAAATACGATATTGTATAATTGGCCAAATTAATATAACTGTTTATATTAATACGCAAATTCAATATTTAATTAAATATAACCGTTTATATTTAGCTTTGCGAATTAATCATGTAATCCGTATTAGCTAAAATTATTTAATCCATATTAAATAATAATCTCAACATCTCATTGACTAATTTAATAGTCAATACCTCTGACTAACTGTTTAGTCGTATCCGGCATAAATGTGACTGTATTTTCATACCTTCACATCTCTCAAACGTGTCCTATAGGTGTGACGTATAGGGACCAGTTGATCACCGCCATCCGTATGACAATAACGTCAAACTTATCTAGCAAGCCAATCGTTATTGATAAACGTGGATCAACTGATAATAATACTGAAGTATGTCCTTGTGATCCTTTAAGAGATTTAGTAAGTCATTGTACTAACTGTCATGGACACCAGCCCCAACAATTTTCGTGTTTCCCGCCGCCATGACCACCGTCACTCATAACCACCGCCTCATTTCCGTGTTTCAGATTTTGCACTGCCTCATTTCCGTGTTTCCCGCCGCCATAACCACCGCTGGTGCCTCCTCATTTTCTCCCTTTCTTTTTGTTTTTTTCAGATTTGCACTACTTCGTTCTCCTACTCTTATGCTTGCTTTTTTTTTTTTTTTTCAGATCGGCCGTGGTGGTGGTGATGGGAGACGGTGGTTTTTTTTTCCGGATCTCTTGTCGTGAGTGTAGTCGGGGTTATGGCGGTGGGGTAGTGTATTTTTTTTTTCCAGATCTCGTGACAGTGGTGCGGTGGTGGTGGGAGACCGTGGGTTGTGTAGTTTTTTTAAATTTTTTAAAATTTTTTTTTGCGGTGGTGGTGGGAGACAGTGGTTTGTGTATTTTTTTAAAATTTTTTAATTTTTTTTTCAGATCTGGTAAAGGGGCGGCGGTTATGGCGGCGGGGTAGTGATGGGTCATATACTCGTGTGAGAATGGTGGCGGCGGGGTAGTGTGCTTGTTTTTTCAGATCTAATACTTTGTTGTGGTTGTGGTTGTATAGTGTTTGTTGAGGGTTTGGACCAAAGTTAACTTTGAAAGACTAAAGTTATGTCCACATGGCAGTGGAGTTACACCCCTAAGACAGTGGAGTTCCACCAAAATAGAACATGGAGTTCCAAATTAAAGTGTGGTAGAGGACAGTGGACCAAAGTTACTCTTGAAAGACTATAGAGTTACGCCCCTAAAACAATGGAATTCCACCCCTAAAACAGTGGAGTTCCACCCCTAAAACAATAAAGTTACGCCCCTAAAACAATGGAATTCCACCCCTAAAACAGTGGAGTTCCACCCTTAAAACATGGGAGTTCCACTTCTAAAACAGTGGAGTTCCACCCCCTTAAAACAATGACATAAAATATTGGAGTTCTACCCATCATACGAATAGAGTTCCACGCCTAAAACAGTGGAGTTCCACCCCTAAAACAGTGACATAAAATAATGGAGTTCTACCAATAATGAGAAAAGAGTTCCACCTATAAAACAATAGAGTTCCACATATAGAACAATAGAGTTCCACGCAAAAAAACAGTAGTTTTCTATGTATAAAACAAACATAGAGTTCCACGACAAAAACAATAGAGTTCCACGCATAAAATAAAAGAATTCCACGCATAAAACAATAGAGTTCACTAATAAAACAGTTGAATTTACTCTTCAATTTTTATAAAAATTGCATTAAAAATTCAAAGAGTTACATTCGTACAATATTAGAGTTACACTCATAATTCTATAGAGTTACACTCGTACAACATGAGAGTTACACTCATAAGTTTCAGAAACTCAAAAGTGAGTAATTGGGAACTATAATTATGAGAGAGAAAAATTAATAAAGCATTAATTGTAGGTTTGGTGGGTGTTTTTTGTGTTTTAATCTCAGCCATTAATTTTGTTTTGATCCAATGGTTGAGATGAGGATTATAGGACTCAACATAGGAGGTTGACTCATTTGAACTCCTATATATATATGTATATATATATATATATGTATATATATATATATATGTATATATATATATATATGTATATGTATATGTAGGGTTGGGATCCGGTGAAAACCACCTTACAATGAGAACCGGTGAGAACTCTTTCTTACGGAGTTTTAAAAAAAAAATTAATGACATAATTGGATTCGGCATGTAATTTTATGGCCAGAGAACATATTTTTCGGTCTAGAAAATAAATACTAGTGGCGGAAAAATGATAGATACGAAAAAATAGATAGTAGGTGCATGCAAATAAATAAAACGTATCTCACCTTAATTTCCGTCACTAGTATTTATTTTCTAGACCAAGAAATATGCTCTCTAGCTATAAAATGTCATGCCGAATCCAATTATGTTATTAATTTTTTTTAAAAAAGTCCGTAAGGTAGAGTTCTCACAAAGTTCTCATTGTAAGGTGGTTCTCACCGGATCTCAAGTCTGTATGTGTATATATATATATATGTATATAGGGTCGGGATCCGGTGAGAACCACCCTTATAATGAGAACCATGAGAACCCTCACTAAATCTCCACCAAATCTCGCTTAGAAAGTTTCGATGGATCATTTAGCATTAGTTTAACTTATTTAAATACACATTTTAGTATCATTAAACAAAATTTATTGATTTTATTAACACAATATATACTTAGTGTAATAAAATACAATTAGGTATACTAAAACGGCTATAAATGCACGAAAACGACCACTACGTACATGAAATTTTTTACATGCATGAAAATGACTACTAGGTGGATGAAATAATAGGCTCTACGTGCATTAAAACGAGTTCCAGATGCATGAAAAATGATAGTTACGTAAAAATCGGTAGTAGGTGCATGAAAATTAATAATACGTATCTCACCTCGATTTCCGTCACTAGAATATATTTTCTGGACCAAGAAATATGTTCTCTAGCCATAAAATTCCATGCCGAATCCAAATATGTCATTATTTTTTTTTTTAAAAAGTCCGCAAGGTAGAGTTCTCATGGTTCTCATTATATTGGTGGTTCTCATAGGATCTCAATTATATATATATATATATATATATATATATATATATATATATATATATATATATATATATATATATATATATATATATATATATATATATATATATATATATATATATTACGAAATAAATAAATTATTATATGTAATAAGTAAAATTAAATAGTTTGCTAATTAAAATATAATATTAATTTACTTAATTAATGTAATGTTATTATAATTTAAATATTTGTATATATTATAGGTATATGCATGACTATATATATATATATATATATATATATATATATATATATATATATATATATATATATATATATATATATGTTTACGTTTAGAGATATCTGGCAAGTCTGCAGTATACGTACCCCCGACCCGAGTGACCCGACCAGCCAAAAACCTGATCGATGATATTATAATAATATTATATTAGAGCTATATTAGAGCTAATCTAGAATTACCCGATATAATCGATGATATTATAATAATATTATATTAGAGCTATATTAGAGCTAATCTAGAATTACCCGATATAATCGATGATATTATAATAATATTATATTAGAGCTATATTAGAGCTAATCTAGAATTACCTATAATATATACAAATATTTAAATTATAATAACATTACATTAATTAAGTAAATTAATATTATATTTTAATTAGCAAACTATTTAATTTTACTTATTACATATAATAATTTATTTATTTCGTACCAAAAAATTAAAAACCCCGCGTGATAATTTTGCTAATAAATTTCATTTAAAACTTTAAAAATAACCCAACGGGTCAGACTAAACGAACCTTTGTCATTATGTTTACTAGACTTTTCATTTTGGCGCAAATTGGTGAAAATATATAACAACGGGTTTACTTTACTCGTTGTTGTTAAAACTATAACAAAGGGTTTCCTGGTAATAACCGTTGTCAATAGTTTCTCTCAATAAAATAATTTACAATCATATAGAGCACGTAGTACACAAACACAACACAAGCATACATAACGTCACAAACGATTGTTGGTATTATATTTTCATCCTGCTCAGATTCCGTCGCCGTCGACAGTCGCCCAGATTCCGTCCCCCACATTCCGTCGTCTTGCCTCATCATCCAGCTCCTTTTCTTTATCATCATCAGGTAATTGTTGTGTTTCCTCTTTAGGGTTTTAAGATTTTCATTTTCATCTTTGTTATTTCATTCATTTCTTTTAAGGTTTTAGGGTTTTAGAATCTCTACATTTTTAAGGTCTTAGGGTTTTAAAGTTTTAGAATCTATACATGCATGCATGACTCTTTATGTGTTTCGTCTTTAGGGTCCAATTACTATTTCTTTTCTTTTGAAGGTGTTAGGGTTTTAGGATTATCATGGGTGAAAAACGGAAAAGAGATGAAAATAATGATAAACCAGGTGAGAGGGGTGCTACGTAGGGGAGAATAGCCCTTGCAGCAATAGCGGCTAAACAGCCGCTTACACTACTACAAATATAGGTTTAGGAGACGGGGCTAATGGAACGAATTTTTGCGGAACCGTGCTAATGTGTCACTAAAGATGCGCGGGATTTTTTAAATAAGAAATACAAGACGGTTCCCATTATAACCCGTCTTTATTTGTTGTAAATAAACGAAAGAGAACGGTTAAAATACTTAACCGTGCTCTTATGTTATCATTTGGAAATCTAAGAGAACGGTTCTCTAGGAAACCGTTCTCTTTGCCTTGAGAGAAACTAAAAGAGCACGGTTGCCTTGAGAACCGTCCTCTTTGCTTTTCATAACAATTTTTCATTATAACTAAAAGAGAACGGTTGCCCTGAGAACCGTTCTCTTTGCTTCTAAAAGAAGACGGTTGCCTTGTGAACCGTTCTCTTTGCTCTTCATAAACATTAAACATAACAACTAAAAGAGAACGGTTGCCTTGTGAACCGTTCTCTTTGCTCTTCATAAAAATTAAACATAATAACTAAAAGAGAACGGTTGCCTTTAGAACCGTTCTCTTTGCTTCTAAAAGAAGACGGTTGCCTTGTGAACCGTTCTCTTTTCTCTTCATAAAAATTAAACATAACGTGTAACACACAGTAACTGCTGCAACCTTCGAAAACCTTTGAAATTCTGCGAATTCAAAGTCTGCGTATTTTCCACATAGTTTCTTCTTGCTATCAATCTGCGAATTCAATCTTGCTATCAATCGTCCGCCATAGTTTCTTCTTCACCAAGCAACTGAACCATAATCGTACGCCCTCTTTCTCCTTTACTCTTGTTTGAATTACCAATTTTCTCGATTTTATTAGGTTTTATGAATGTTTATGAATGTTTATGTGGTTTTGATGTTGAATATATGATTGTTGTTACTTGGTTATTACTTGAGTTACTCTGATATGGAACATAGTTCACCCTGGGCATTAGTTTCTATTTTTGTTTCATTACTTTTACTGTTTTTCCGGCTATTCTCATACACATCGAATTCCCAATGTCTGTAGATGTACAAATGTTTTGCTAGCCTGTGTGGTTTTTGTTTGTAACAAACACCAATTTTGTTCAAAATTACTGTCGATGGTTTGATACAAAACATGCTGAACAGGAGGGTTTGATGGTGGTTTGTCGATGGTTGTAGGTGAGACGAGAGTGTAACATCCCGTATTTTCGTAAATAATATTTTAATGATTTTAAACTATTTTACGGAATATAATAATATTTTAATAAGAAGTCGTAAATTTAATTTAAATATTTCCGTTAAGATCCGTCTTAAGAATATCCTTAAGTTCTTAAGATGTTAACTTGGCATAAATCAAACCCGACTTGAATCCGTTTCACAAAAACAAGTAACCCGACTCAAAGTAAGAAAAGGACACTACTTAAACCCTAAAAGGAACCCTTTATCGACATTCTAACATTCCCACTGCTTCTCCTTTTTCCTCCGTTGTTCTTCATTTCTTAAGCTCAAAATCGACATTTCAACCTCTTCCCGAACTCGAATCGCGGTAAGTTTTACATTTTCGGAATCCTTGCGAGATTTCCAAGCTTTCTACCTCTTTCGATTTCAATTTTATCAAACTTGAAAAAGACGCTGTTTTGGGTAAATTCCGTTTTTAGCTTATAAAACCCGTTTCTTTTGTTATAAGGGTTGGACTAGAAGACCCTACAGTTGATAGCTTTGTTATTGAAGAGGAATTCGGAGCTTAACCGCTTTTGAGGTGACGATAATGAGTAGCTCGGCTTTATTGTTTATATTAGCACAATATGTGGTTTTTATGTTGTGTTTCATATGTGTCATGAACTTGGATGATGTTAGGACTTAGTAATATGATGAGTTACTGTTTATATGTTCAATGTATGTTAAGTTTTATGAATATGTGTGGTTGGTTAATAAAAAAAAAGGGAATAGATATCAGTCCTCAAGACTAATCTGATGCTACGTTTGATATACATTGGTTTCACTGGCTATTCTGTTGTTGCTACCATTACACCTTAGCCATCCTTCATTGCTGCACCTACAAACCCATTTCTGATGTATTCCTACATTCCCATCTGCATCCGTCCCTGTTTCTGTACTGCTACTGGTTACCGCTACTGTCACTGCCACCCATTGTTGTTGCTGCCACTACTCAATGCTACTACTGTTACTGGTTCTGCCTTTTTATTGGCGTGGTGTGAAGTTGTTGGATTGTCTTATACGAATGCTACTGTCGCTCCATTGCTACTGTCTCTTGTTGATGGTGTTGCGTTTATAAATGTACCCATTGTTCTATTGTTCATGCTGTTAGCTGCTGCCTTACGCTCTATGTTCTGTTGCCTTAATTATGTAACGGTTTCTACACCTAAATCCATTATTGGTACATACTGCTACCACTTTCTGATATGGTTTTAATTGTTGTTTAGTGCTGCGTTGTGTGGCCACCATGGATTGTTACAACTACTTCATAGTACTATTAATTATTTTAGTATCACCGACCATACTACATACTAATGTTTTATTATTTCATTATTATTTTACGTACGTGCTTGAATTAATTGGTTTACGTACATGCTTGCTAGCTTGTTTACGTTTAAATATAATACGTTAGAAATTGTTACGTATCACTAGTGGATTACAATTTTATTATTAGAAGCATGTCGAAATAATTTAATTTAGTTATATAATATGAAGTTTAATTTAAATCGTAATTACTTCCTTTATCGGTTGAACCGGTTAATTAGGACGTAATCATATACTTAGCAAAATATATTTTAGCTAAGTAAGATTTAGTAAGTAATTAGTGCCTCGTCTAAAATTAGTTAGTTCTTAAGCGTCCGTTAATATTTATCATCGGACTAAGATATTTTAATAGTTAACAGTTGTTTAGAAATAACTTAATCGAAAGTGGCCTTTCTCTTATACTTGTATGTGTGTTTGAGGTCTCCGGAGGACGGGCGACACTATATTGGGTTCGGGAATGGAGAGAGGATATAGCCCCCCGGTCGGGTAACCGAAAGGGAAACCGGCTCTCCCTCGTCTTAGTTCCCGGGATCAATTAAGTGTTGATTAGAAGCTTAAGAAGTTAGAACTATAGGTTAGTTTCTACCTTTGGATGTTAATGGTTACAATGGTTGTCGCGTGGTGGGATATGTGTTAAGTTCACCTCTGGACCCACTACGTGTTTATATGTCGCGTGACGGGATATGTGTTAAGCTCACCTCTGGACCCGTTACGTGTTTTGCTTGGGCGTGTCAGGATATGTGTTAAGCTCACCTCTGGACCTGACACGTGATCGGTTGTCGTACACGGGATATGTGTTAAGTTCACCTCTGGACCCGTTGTGCGGCGACTGCGTATTGGGATATGTGTTAAGTTCACCTCTGGACCCAATACATGTTTGTAGCATTGGGATATGTGTTAAGCTCACCTCTGGACCCTTTGCTTTTGGATGATTTGGGATATGTGTTAAGTTCACCTCTGGACCCTTTTCATGATTGTAAGTTTAGGGATGTGTTAAGTTCACCTCTAGACCCTTTACTTGATTGGATGTTGGGATATGTGTTAAGTTCACCTCTGGACCCGACATAGTGTAGTAATGGGATATGTGTTAAGTTCACCTCTGGACCCGTTGCTAGTGTTATGGATGTTTATCTGCTTGCCTAGATGATGGTACAGTGTCAGATATGCATGATGAGTTATGGATGTTTTATCTACTTGCCTAGATGATGGTACAGTGTCAGATATGCATGATGAGTTATGGATGTTTTATCTGCTTGCCTTGATGATGGTACAGTGTCAGATATGCATGATGAGTAAATGATGTTTAATTGAGTTATGGTTTAATCATCCAAGGCATTGGATGACTCTTAGTTCAGTTTCATAAATAGTTGGATTGAAAGACCCCCGACTGAGCAACCGGTAGGGAAACCGGCTCTCCTTCCAAATAGTTTCCGAAGTTGGTTGAGAGCCGTGCATTAGTGATTACATGATAGTATGAGATTCAGATGATGAGATTTTATACTTCACATGTTTATATATGCTGGAGTATTCTGTTTGTATTTATGTGTTACGTGTCGTTTCAAAAGGTGGCTAGGAGAACTCTAGTCACTCCCCACTGATTGTGGCGTACATGTTTACATGTATGTAGGTACATGACAGGTGGTTGGCAGAGGGTTGCATGGAGCTAGCGAGCGATGATCCTATTCATCGGTTGACTTACACGTTTACGTTAGCTAGACTTAGTTTACATTTCAGTTTTGAGTGCCTGTAGGGATGTGCCATCCCAGGCTGATTGTATATTTATATTTTACTTTCAGTTTCAGTTTTAATTCACCTCGCATGTTAGTTATGTTAAAAAGTTTTAATTCCGCTGCATTTTTAGTACTTTGTATGTTTTATATTTCCGCTTTCGCGAGGGGTTTTACAGAGAGGGTGTTGGTACCACCTCTGGGATCACCGTGGGTCAGTGGTGACAACGGTGGTGGCCAGAGGTGGTGTGGGGCAAGGGGGTGAGAGAAATCCTAACGGGAAAAGGAGGGGGAGTGTAGGTGAGTTGCTGGAAAACGAATAACAGTGTGTGTGTGACAGGTTTTGGGCAGTACGTTAGGGCAGTAATGGTGGGTTCTGGTGGCAGCGAGAAGGTGGTGGTTGTAGTAGGTGGTGCAGGCTAGGGAGTGAGGTTGATAGTGGTGGCTAGGGGTGGCCCGGCTGGTGGTTTTCTAGCCTTGAAGTTGAGTGCGCGGGTGAGTAAAGACGAAGTGGCTGCCTGATCAGGTTAGTTAAGTTGTTGGTCGTGGGGTTTGATCCCTGGATCAAAGGGTAGGGGATGTTTGTTATTTATGTTTATTGATGATATTATTATTATTATCATTACGGTATTATTATTTGAGTATTGTTGATATTAATATCGTCCTTTTATTGTTGTTTTTAACATTAGTGATATTATTACTATTAGTATTATTATTGCTATTAGTATTATTATCGTTAATAATTGAATTATGAATTTAATAATTGAATTATGTTGTAATTATGTAGCCGAATATGGCTCGTACTTGGATGATTAATGGGAAAAAGGGCGAAGTAGAATATGATGCCGAGTTAGCTGAATTTTATGACTTCGTAATAAAGAACGTGAAAGACAAATCTAGTATGGCGTGCCCTTGTGATATGTGCCGAAATATTAGGTATATGAGCTTTGGAGATGTAAGAATACATTTAAATAAGACAAATTTTAATCCAAAGTACACTTGTTGGATTTTCCATGGAGAATCAAAAAATTTAGATGGAATAGATGTCCAATTTGGGGAGATTGAGAGAGAAACATGCTTGAGTGACGATGAAGAGCCCGATGAGTCTAATTCACTAGAAGATCCGGGTTGTAATATGAATACTGAGGCAGGAGATGGGTGTGACGATATGTTGGATAAATCATGGGGAGATATGTTTGGAGGTGATGAGCAAGAAGGTATTGTAGATGAAACTGATGAGGATCTTGATGAAAATGATTTGGAGGATACCAGTGTTGTATTGGAGAAATTGAAAGATTCCGAAGTGCCTCTTTATAGTAGTTGTAAGCACACTAAATTGGCAGCTCTTGTTAAGTTATATAATTTAAAAGCAATAAATGGGTGGAGTGACAAGAGTTTCACAGACCTCCTGAAATTATTAAAGGACATGCTCCCCGAAAATAATGTACTTCCCGATCGTACATATGAGGCAAAGAAGCTACTTAGGGGAATTGGTATGAAATATGAAAAAATCCACGCATGTCCCAATGATTGCATATTATATCGCAAAGGATATGCTAATCTCACTAGTTGTCCAGTGTGTAAGGAATGACGATATCAAAAGAAGGAGGGGATCCCAGCTAAAGTTTTGTGGTACTTTCCAATAATTCCTAGGTTGATACGATTATTTGCGAATAAAGATGATGCCAAATTACTCACATGGCATAGTACATCAAAAGCGAATGATGGGAAGTTGAGACACCCGGCCGATGGGAAAGACTGGAAGTTTATTGATGCAAAATATCCCGAGTTTGGCAAAGAACCCAGAAATCTCCGCCTTGCACTCTCCGCTGATGGGATGAATCCCTTTGGAAATTTGAGTAGTCAACATAGTACTTCGCCGGTGTTTTTAGCTATTTACAATTTGCCTCCATATCTTTGCATGAAACGAAAATATTTGATGTTGTCTTTATTGATTTCTGGTCCTAAAGAACCTGGTAATGATATAGATGTCTACTTAGAGCCTCTTCTTGACGATTTGAGATTGTTGTGGGATGAAGGGATACGAGTGTTTGATGCCTACTAGAATAGTTATTTCAATTTGAAAGCAATGTTACTATGTACTATTTATGACTTTCTTGCGTATGGTAATCTATCTGGACACACTGTGCACGGGAAAGAGGCTTGCCCCTTGTGTGGAGAAGATGTCGATTCTTGTTATTTGAAGTTTTCTCGTAAGCAAGCGTACTTGGGATACCGTAGGTTCTTGGACCCTGATCATTCATATCGTAAGCTACAAAAACCATTCAATGGAAAACCTGAACATCGATCTCCTCCTAAGATATTAACCGGTCATGAAGTATATGAAAGAGTGAAAAAAATTGAGATAACTTATGGGAAGAAGGGTTCTAAATTAGCGTCTCGGGGATATAAGAAGATGTCTCCTCTTTTTGAAAAACTTCCATATTGGCGTGACCTTTCTATAAGATATTGCTTAGATGTTATGCATATTGAGAAAAATGTGTGTGACAATATAATCAACACTCTTCTGAATGTTCCGAATAAGTCAAAAGACAACACATCAGCTAGGATGGACATGGTGGATATGAAAATCAGACCTGAGTTGGCACCAGAAAAGAAAGGAACACGATATTATTTGCCTCCGGCTGCTCATACACTTTCAAGAAAGGAGAAAACAGAGTTTTGTGAGTGCTTAAGTAGTGTTAAAGTGCCGGAGGGATATTCTTCCAATATCAACAGCCTAGTATCAATGACAGATCTTAAGCTTGTTGGTTTAAAGTCTCATGATTGTCATACTTTGATGCAACAACTACTACCAGTGGCTATACGTTCGATTTTACCTAAAAAAGTTCGATTCGCCATAAGTAGGTTTTGCTTTTTCTTCAATGCCATATGCAATAAAGTGTTAGATCCCAAGGAGTTGGAGTCTTTGCAAAAACTAATTGTCACTTCTCTTTGTCAATTGGAAATGTACTTTCCTCCTTCATTTTTCACAATAATGGTGCATTTAACTGTACACTTGGTTAGAGAAATCAAATACCTTGGTCCAGTTTATCTAAGGTATCAATATCCTTTTGAGAGATTGATGAAAGTGTATAAGGATTATACATCTAATAGATATCGTCCTGAAGGGTCTATTGCTGAGCGTCCAATCACGGATGAAGCACTTTTTTATTGCTATGCACACTTGTCAGATTCTGAGCTACCTGGGATTCCTAAGAATAGGCACAGTGAGTGGATGATGGGCAAAGGTCTTAGGGGTCATGTTCGTCTAGATATGGCAACTGAGAAATGGCATATAGCACATACATATGTTCTTCATAACGAGGATGAGGTACAGCCGTACATTGAGGAACACAAGGCATTGTTGAAGGCGAAGCATCGAAATAAATCAGAGATGTGGATCGCAAGTGAGCACAATAAGACTTTTAGTGTTTGGTTCAAGGGTCGAGTTATAGAAGACTTGCAACAATATCCTGAGTATATTTCTTCTAGATTACAGAGGCTTTGTTTTGGGCCTAAGACTGTTGCATCGTCTTATACTGGTTATGCCGTTAATGGATCCACCTTTTACACTCGTGGGCAAGATGACATGAGCACGATGCAAAATAGTGGTGTTAGTGTAGAGGCAGAAGGCATGCATTTTGCTAGTTCGAAAGATAAGAAACCAGTTTTAAGTCAAATGCATTATTATGGATTCATTGAAGAGATTTGGGAGTTAGATTACACAGATTTTCTAATACCTATATTTGGATGCAAGTGGATTGAAACTACTAGTGGAGTTCACAAGGATGAACTAGGATTCACCTTAGTAAATCTTAATAAATTTGGTCATAAGGAGGATCCTTTTATTATAGGGACACAAGCGAAACAAGTATTTAAAGTTAGTCCCAATTTTAAGCAAAAGCAGAGGACCATGGATTTGAAGTTATTAGCAACTGAGGCTCGGGTTTTAAAGGCAAGTGGGACAATGATCAGTGTTCCCATTGACGAACATGTGTTACACAATGAACAAACTTGCTACCTTAGTTATGAGGAGGTTGTTCATTTGTTAGATGAACAAATGATTGGTGCCTCTCACATCACACTCTTTATGAGGTTCGGTCTCTTTGTTTAAGCTTCCCCTTTGCAATCCCATTAGTATATATCTGATAATATGCAAACTAGTACTAGATAGTTACTATGGATTCTTATTGTTGTAGGTATTTGAGTGATCTTGCCGATACCATGCAAATTAGTAGTCACTATGGATTCTTGTGCCCAAAGACATTGTCCTCAGAATCCGTTGCTCCGGATGAAAATTATCGATCCGATTATGTTGCTAGGGCAATGACATGTACCGATTGTGGAAAAGGTCGGAAACTTATATTTGCTCCATATGCCCAGGGGTACGTAATTATAAATTTCTTTTCATAGTATTATTATTGATGACTTGATTAATTATTTTATTATTTTTTGTCAATATTTAAGTTGATATCTTCGTTGTATTTTTCTATAACTTGTAGTAAGCATTGGATGTTGGGCGTGATCAATCCGGCTCAAAGTATAGTGTATTGGTGTGATCCTGCCGGACATACAGAGCCTCGTCAATTTTTCATGGATACAATTACCAAGTATGTCTAACTTATTATTTCTGATCTTTTTTATTTTGCCTTCATATATTATACCTCCCGTTACTCCCCTGCATTTGCCTTAAAATGTTTCTGTAGGCTAGGAACAAAAGTTAAGCCACCCAAAAGCCATCAATCATAGACCTTAGCTTGTTTTTCTATTATACTTTAAATTAACGCTTCATTATCAACTAAAACTGAATAAATATATAAACCTGCCTATTTATATATACAGGGCCTTTGAGAAAAGGAACTCTATCGATCCACTTGCAAAATATGAGGCCAATGGCGTTGTTTGGAAAAAGATTAAGGTACTTCTTGTATATATAGTATATATCTATATATATATATTAACATATTGTTTCTCTTATTAAGTATAGTACATGTGCGTGAAGTATTTATTTATAATATGAGCTACCCTTTCAGGCCCCTTTGCAGCCTTGTGGTTCCGTTTTATGTGGATATTATATTTGTCGATACATGTTGGACGTCATCAAAGGAAGATATGTTACTATTACTCCAAATGTACGTATGTTTTTGGTTTTTTAGTTCATTTTACTTATATATATAGGAGCGAGTCTTCGATAAAATTTTTCTAACCAATTTTTGAAAATTTGTTTGTAGTTCATGCTTAGAGCCCCATTGACATATCCGCTTGAGCTGATTGACGAGGTGAGGGATATATGGGCTAACTTTGCGCTCCAGTTTAAGTCACCCATGAACGATGATGAAGTTTAGCTTAAGTCGTAACTAGAAGTTTAGCTTAAGTACATACGTATTGTATCTAGAATTTGTGGATCGGAAAGTATGTTGTATATATGAATGATGTAGCTTAGTTGTTGGAGCAATGTTATATGAATGATGTAGCTTAGTTGTTGGAGCAATGTTATATGAAAGATGTAGTTGTTGGAGCAATGTTATTGTACGTTTATTTGCAGGAAAAATTATAGGCCGGATGAATTATAAATTAAATTATTAAAAAAAAATAGCAGGTGCAAAGAGAACGGTTATGTTCTCAAGCGTGCTCTATTAATTCAAAAATATGGCGCGAAGTTTGAACAAAAGAGAACGGTTCATCAGGAAACCGTGCTGGAAAGTGTGGTCAAAGAGACTGTTGAACATGTGCAAAGAGAACGGTTCAAAATAGAACCGTTCTGGTAAGTGACCTAAGAGAACGGTTTAAAAGGGGAAAGAGAACGGTTGGGCAGGAGAAAAGAGAACGGTTCAAAATAGAACCGTTCTGGTAAGTGACCTAAGAGAACGGTTAAAAAGGGTAAAGAGAACGGTTAAACAGGGCAAAGAGAACGGTTGAGCATGACATAAGAGAACGGTTCATGTCAGAACCGTTCTGGTAAGTGCACAACTAAGAGCACGGTTGAACCGTTCTCTTAGGTAAAGAGCACGGCCAGGGGGAGCATGGTTCCGCCACTCATAGGAGAACGGTTTTTAACCGTCTTCGTATCTGTATTTTGTAGTAGTGTTAGTATAAGATGGAGTGACAAGGGTTTTCCTACTGGTCCAAATGCTGACCATTTATGGACTTGAATTGGTGTTACAACAAGACAACATATGCCTCTTGATTTAGATAATTCCAGGAATTTAAATCCTGTATTGCAGGAGTGTCTCTTGAAGCGTATAAAAGTATTTGGGAGCTACCCTTATAGACAGCGACTTATTAGTATATATAACATGTAATTGAATAATGCTATGATGATGCAGAAATCCTTCGTTATCTCCGACTGCTATGATAAGTATCAATTACGTAAGGTAGCGGGGGTCTTAAGGCAGTGGAAGTGTGACCTTGCCAACAACCACTTGTATGTAGACAAGGAGACGAGGGAAATGGAGAAGAGCCCACCGATAAATAAGTACCCCGTCATCACTCAGCAACAATGGGATAATTTCAAAGGCCTTTCGAGCTACTGACGAGTATAAGGTTAAGGATCCTTGCCATATGTTTACATTCTTATGTAATTAGTCCCTTTGTTTAAGTGATGAGTGATGCGTGTCTATTTTATGATGTTTTACATCTATTTTTACACGCATTTGGTCGCTCATTTACTATGTTTTAGCCCTTATTTCCCAACAATTGTGCACTTTCGTATTTTTATGCACTTTTGCAGATTTGTGCGGAAAAAGGACAATTTTACACCAAACTTATGCCCTCGAGACTTTTGCATAATTAAGGAACGAAAGAAAGTCAACTGGGATCATTAATCAAGTATCAAAAATCAAACCCGAGACGAATCTAAGCAATTTTATGCAGTAACGGGTCGACCGACTTACTATGTGGGTCGGCCGACCAGGTCTTTGTTCTAAGAAGCCCAGAATTTTCCTGAAGCCCAGAATTCTCCTAAGCCCGTAAAAGAGGTCGACCGACCCACATAACTGGTCGACCGACCTTAGCAAAGCCCAGAAGCGTTTTCGGAAATCGTTTAGAAGTCTAGAGTCTTTAGGAAACTCTTGATTTCTTGCCCTATATAAACTAATCTTTTGTTTAGGGTTTACTATCTAGCTTTTATCAATTAGCACCCACCATAATAATCAAGTTCATAATTTAGTTTTATTCAATCTTTTAGTTCAATTATATTCTTTCAATAATTCTCAAGCATTCAATAAAGTTTGTTCCTTTTCTGCCTTAATCCTGTCTCTGGTAATTATTCTCTTAATTTAGTTTTATCATTGTTCTTATTATTATTGCATTCGGTTAAGATAGAATCCCAAAGCTTTATTATTGCATGCTTAGATTATTATTCACTATGTTTTCAATGTTTATTCCCGTTTTCATCGTTGTTTTAGTAATCATGCGTAGCTAATTTTCATATGTTAGGACGAAGGGGATGAATATGCGTAGGTAGCGTAAATTCCGAGACCGACCTGTAGCAGAGCCGTGGTCGGCCGACTCAATTAATGGGTCAGTCGACCAAGGCGGTGGTCGGCCGATTGGAATAGCCGGTCGGTCGACCCACTCGCGTCTGTATTCTGTTTCGTCTTTCTTTGTTGACTATAATAACCTACAATGAGACTGAAAGGAGACTTGTAGGATATTAGTAATGACCTACCCAAGATTGAGAGATACGGGAAGGGCATTGGTTTACACCTTAAGACGGCTAGGTTACTCAAGACTAAAAGGTATGTGACCTAGAATTTAGGAATCACCCTTATTGTTGACACCCAATAATTGTGAGACCTAGGAACTAATAGCATAGGCCGAAAGGAGCTATTAGGTACCATAGACCGAAAGGATATGTTACACCCCTTACGCGACTGCAATACATGTTGACCTTAGGATTTATATTACCTTAGCTTTTTATTACCCAATCATCCTAGCATCCCTTTTATCATAGTTTTAATCTCATCTTTATTTTCTTGTTTTATTTTTAATCTTTGCTTAGACTTAGTAATCAACCAATCAAACCCCCAATTTTGTTACTTTAAACATTAACATCAAACAATAAACATTCCCCACCTCTTGGTGGTTCGACCCTGACTTTCACTATCTATAGTTTAAGTTTAGAAATTATAAATTTTATCTTTGATACCCTCAACGACGGGCATCAATGAGTTTTCTATAATTTTGTAATTATCTGACATACTTGCGATTTTATATGTTTTGAAGTCCGTTAACACAAGAAATTGTGCTACCATTTCAAACAGGAAGAGCATATTTTATGGTTCTCGCGGCAGTTACAGATTGATAGAAGACCAACTCGTAAGTATTAGCATCGACATATTTCATTTCTGTAATACTTGGACTTGATGATACACATGTATACACATGTATACACATGTATACACATATATTAGTTTTGAGTTAATGTGTAGTTGGCAAAGGGAGTGACCGACTTGGATCGACATGTTACATATAAAGAAGGGCATGACACCCGTCGTTGAGGGGTGCCAAAGATAAGATTTATAAAATCTCAGCTTAAACTAGATAGTGTAAGTCAAGGGTCGAACCACAAGGAGACAAGGTTAATATTGTTTGTGAATTTAAAGTCTATTGAAAGTAACAAAAAGGGGGTTTTGATTGTTGGTTGAGTCTAACAACTAAGATAGCAAAATAAACAAGAATACTAAACAAAAGTAAAAGGATGATTAGGAACTTCGGTTTCCCATGGCTAGGGCAAGTCAACAAAGGGTAAATAATCAATTAACACAATCCCAAGGAACAAAGAATAAACCTTTAGGTCAATATTCTACACAATCCTTACGGTCTTAGGGTTCCTAGTAAAGCACTGAACTTTCGTTCATAGGGCAATTCCAAAATTGTTGTTAAACTAATTCTAACAATCTTTCAATCTTAAAGAATTAGTTCACCAACAATAATGGGGATTGGTATACTAATCATAAAACCATTAAAACCTAATTTTAGCCATGGTTCCCCTAATTCCCAAACATATGAATTAGCTATGCATAATTATGAAACTAATACTAACAAAATTGAAAAACAACAAGCAAGATAACATAATTGAAGATAAGGATTCAAGAGGGCAAACCATAAATTGAATAACAATAACAACAAGAACAATGAAGTTGAATAACAAGAAAGATAAATTGCATAAAACTTACAAATGAATCGGAAATTAAGAACAAATCTGAAAGTTGGAATTCTTCTCTCTAAACTAATGTGTTTTTGCTAATTGTGACTGCTTAACCTAATTACAATACTCAAGCGTCTTTTATATGTCTCCTAATTACACGATTAAAAGAATTAAAACCGAAACAAAACAATGGAACCCGTCGTCTGGTCGACCGACCGGGTATAGTGGTCGGTCGACCAACATAGCTGTAGATAATGCCTTCTGTAACTGTGCGCTGGTCGGTCGACCGGTTGGGTAGGTCGTTCGACCAGTTCCTGTGTATTCCAGCCTTAAATTGGCTTGCATGCATCTCTAGGCTATTAGTCCAGATCCTTGCTTCGTGCATTTCCTTAGAACGGCTTCCAATGGACGAATAAAGCTTGGTTTTGCTCACTTCCGCTTGTTCCTACATTTAAAACATAGAAATGCCAAAGTAAACCGTTTCGGGAGGAAAAGTAATTAAAAGCTACAAATATGCATAAAAATACGTGCTGAAACTATAAATAAAGTGTATAGTAAATGCACGTATCAAACTCCCCAAACCAAACCTTGCTTGTCCTCAAGCAAGCACTAAGACTCAATTAAAAAGAGAACTTCTACTTGGAACGGATTTCTAGCTCAAAACCAAACACAACGCCGTGCCTAACCATTTTAATGCAACTTTCAAAGAAAATCAAGCTTATTGCCAAATGCAAACGAATTAAACATGTTGGAATAATGATGCGTGTCTATTTTATGATGTTTTACATCTATTTTTACACGCATTTTGTCGCTCATTTACTATATTTTAGCCTTTATTTCCCAACAATTGTCTACTTTCGTGTTTTTATGCTCTTTTGCAGATTTATGCGGAAAAGGGACGATTTTACACCAAATTTATGCCCTCGGAATTTTTCATAACCAAGGAACAAAGAAAAGTCAAACGCGAAGCGCAAACCAAGTACCAAGAAGTCAACCCAAGAAGAAATCAAAGAAGACCTACAGAAATTCAGGTCGACCGACCTACTACATAGGTCGGCCGACCAGGCGACTGTTATGGAAAGTCCAGAAATCCCTGAAGCCCGTCAAGCGGTCGACCGACCTACTACATAGGTCGACCGACCTCAGCGCAGACCCAGAATTTTCCGCAAAGCCCATTCAAGTGATTAGGTCATTAGGAAACTCTTGTTTTCCACCTATTTAAGCTAATTACGTGATTAGGGTTTGGTATTGGGTTTTATTCAGTTTTTAATCTAGTTTTCTATCATAGAGTTACAATCCAGTTTTAGCTTTAATCTTTCAATAATCATCAAACACTTTTCTTTAGTTTTATTCATTGTTCATCATCGATCTTTCCGCAACAATCACTAAAGTTCGTTCTTTTCTGCCTTAATCCTTGTTTCCGGTAATTCCTTTCTTAATTTGTTTTAATATTGTTCTTATCTTAGAATTATTAGTATCCAGTTTAAGTTAGAATCCCAAAGCCTTTATTGCATGTTTAGATTGATGTTTGTTATGATTTCCATGTTTGCTCCTGTTTTTATTATTGTTTCAATAGTTATGAGTAGCTAATTTCATATGTTAGGATGTAGGGAGTAAATATGCATAGGTAGTATGAATTCTCGAATCAACATGTTGCAGGCAGGAGGTCGGCCGACCGGGGTAACTGGTCGGTCGACCAACCCGCGTTTGAATTTTGTTTCGCTTTAATTCGTAATCTATAATAACCTACAATGAGACCAAAGGGAGACTTGTAAGATGTTAGTAATGACTTACCCAAGATTGAAAGATACGGGAAGGGCATTGGTTTACGCTTTAAGACGGCTAGGTTACTCAAGACTGAAAGGTATGTGACCTAGAATTTAGGAATCACCCTTATTGTTGACACCCAATAATTGTGAGACCTAGGACCTAATAGCATAGGCCGAAAGGAGCTATTAGGTAGCATAGACCTAAAGGATATGTTACACCCCTTACGCGACTGCAATACATGTTGACTTAGGATTTGTATTACCTTAGCTATTTATTACCCAAACATCCTAGCATCTCTTTTATTATAGTTTATTCTCATCTTTATTTACTTGTTTTATTTTTATATTTGTTTCTAGACTCAGTAACAATCAATCAAACCCCCACTTTTGTTACCTTAAAACATTGACATCAAACAATAAACATTCCCCACCTCGTTGTGGTTCGACCCTGACTTTCACTATCTATAGTTTAAGTTTAGGAATTATAAATTTTATCTTTGGTACCCTCAACGACGGGTATCAAATTTTGGCGCCGTTGCCGGGGAGGTGACGCCAGTATTTATTGTTTTTAGTCTTTTGTTTTCTTTCTCTTTTGCCGTCAATGACCATCTCCCCTTTCCCACAATTCGAGCATGAACCATTGTATATCTATTGTGATAGATTAACCTCTCTTTTCTTTCTCAGTCTGACCATCGTGTTAGTATTGGGGAGCTTTGTCGTATCATTTATGATGGAGTTACTGGTAAAACCTTGATCGAGATTGAGGGAAAGTGTGGATGAGACTTTCTTGACCTGCCTTATGAGATGCAATGGGAGCTTCTCAAAAACCTAATCCGAGCCAGTGGAGACACAGAGAGGTATGAGAGCACTGATTTTAGTAACTCGGATTCTTCTGTCGAGAGTGACCCTATCACTCCCATTGTTGAAGATTCACTTATTCTTGATAAGGATGAGTATGATAGGTTACTTGACCCTCTTTCCCTCCTTGTTGATAACACTGACTCGGATACAGCTGATGAGTTAGGAATTCACCCCTTGACTGACCAACCTATTTTTGTAGGTGTTAGTAATGAACATGTTCCTAACATGTTTGAACCTTCGGTTAATGAACCTTGTTTTGTGCAGGATTCATTTGTTGACATTTCTGATGTTTTTTTATAATATTAGTGAATGTTCTGCACAAGGATCCTTTACAAAGGATCCTTCGGAGGCTTTGATGTGTTTTGAGGCATGTGCAGGTGAATCTCTTGCGCAGGAGGCTGATTTGGATGCTCCAGAAATTGCGACACTAGTGGCAGAGTCTATAGGCGGTAGAAAGAGAAATGTTCTCGATCGAGTAGTACCACTTACTCGATCAAATGATGTAGAGAACGAGGTCACTCAAGCAAGTGATCATTTGGCTGAAGAAAAGAGCCCTAAGAAGAAGAGGCCCAGAAAGGTGTCGGCCTACGACTTGGGAGTCGACAACTCCGGGAGATGGATGGCTAGAGCTGTGGATGATGACCCACCTATCTACACGGTGGAGAGAAACTCGTCCACCCAAATCACCATAGTTGAAGGGGTAGCTTGTAGTCAGAGCCCTTGGTCAAAGAAACCCTGCATCCTTCGCGGATGACTTCTTCTTTTTGCTCGTTTCTGTTTTTCTTAAGACAATTTTCTGTTTTGTTAAGACTCTTTAGTTTGTTTTGCTTTAAGTCCTTTAGAACAATTTTTGTTTTTGTTGCTTAGTAGAGACAATTAGACTTGGTTCTGGATTTTTGCGCATGTTTTGGGCGCATGTATAATGATTTTAAGGTTTGGGGAAGGTTAACTTGGTTAATACAAGTTAATGTCGCGAAGAAGAAGGCTACTGTACAGGAAACCAGGTCGACCGACCACCACCACCACCAGTCGGTCGACCAGACCCCTGCATTCCAGAAGTTCTGTTCGTCTGGCAATTGGTCAGTCGACCAGTGAGGAGGGTCTACCGACCACGTCTCCTGTGCAGACGTCCCTAGTTATTTCGGGAAGCGTGCAAACATAATAGGGAAATCCTTTCCTTATTTATCCTTTATACTTCCGTTCCTTCTTCTTCTATTTTCAAACCCTCAAATTCATTAAATATCACCCAAAACATGCTTAATCCCCGAAAAAGGTCTTCCCTTTGTTTGACTTTTTTAGGTACTTGGAGTGGCACTGCTGGCCACCAAAACCTCCCAGCTTACGCTGGTTTGGGGAGGTTTCTCATGCGCTTGAAAATCCAGTGAGTTCTTTCCTTTTTCCTTGGTTTTACCTTTTGCATTTTTCTATTTTTTCTGAAACCTTTACTTAGGCTAATGCACAATGGGGACATTGTGCGGGTTGGTTCGGGGAATGGTTTCGTGTCACATGCATTGTTCCATTGCATTTTGTCACACGTTTATTGCATTTCTGTATTGCATCGTTTTTCTTTATTTTCCTTACCTATACAAAAAGAAAAATACAAAAAAAAACAAAAAAATAGAAAATTTGAAAAAAACTTCAAAAAATGCACGTTTATTTTAGCATATAGGTCGAGTCGGAACAAGAGTATTTCAAGGATGATTTTGCTATCTTACATGTTTATGCCTTTGCCTTGCTTTGTCAACTTGTTTCAGTATAAGAGTCTTTTGCATATCTACGAGTTTTTTGTCAATTTGTATATCTTGAGACTTGACTTATACCTTGGCAACCTACTATACATTTTAAGTTTTAGAGCTTATTTCCTGGTTTCATTTTTAAACCAGTTGTCTAGGATGTAAGTAGTACTCCCCTTAGAACATGTTACATCAATATGCATAAACATGAACTTGAATTGCTATATACTTGTTTACTATCTCGTTTTGTGATTCTCGATACGTGCATTTGGGATCCCTTTTCTCTTATTTACCTATAAACCTTACATAGCCTAAATTGCCTTTTTATTCCCCCAAAACTACATCCCATACTTAGCCTACCCTTCCAAGCTAGTATTTGTGGTCATTGGATTATTTTTTGAGGCATCTTGGTTTGTATGCTATCTTGAGCAAAAAGAGAAAAGAAAGAAAGAAAGCAAGAAGGAAAAAGAACAGGAAAATTCAGAAAAAAGAGAAAAGAAAAAAACGAAAAAAAAATCAAATACACAGTAGAGTCAGTCGAGCGACCGCATCCTTAGGTCGGTCGACCAACTGACAACATCAGAAATTCAAACAAATTCGTTCTGAAATCCCTTTCTTTTACATGTTATCACTCCCATACTTCATTCAAAAATATTTGGGTGTCCTTTCTTATATATAATGTGAGAGTTGTGCTACAAAAGAGCACTTTCTTAATATCAAAAGTCGTGAAATATGTTGTTGGGAATCAGTTTTACTAGCTTGGCTACTAACCCCACAAGTCCAAAAACATCTTAACCACTTTTACCTTTCACCTCACATATCTTTCAGTACCTTTATTGCATGTATCCGAGTCACTTAATGAGTTTGTTTATACATAGTTGTAGAATTCTTGTTCATGTTAGATTGCATGCATGTTTTCATTGGTCGCAATTAGGTGAGTGTTTTTACAAAATACTTCTTTCTATCTTTTACATATACTCACCCTTTGCTTCATGAGTGTCTCGAGCGCACCGCGAGAGTCCATGTTATAAAGTCTCCATAGTCTTTATTTTTGCAAGTTTGACAACACCATAACTCGTTTGCATGATTTGAATACTATCTCATTTTATACTTGGCATTGGTCTAGGCTAACGTGTAAATTTCACTCTGAGATTGAAATCGTTCCATTGTTTAAGATCGAGTCTAGTTCTTGGTTGAGGACAAGCAAGGGTTTGGTTTAGGGAATTTGATGCGTGTCTATTTTATGATGTTTTACATATATTTTCACACACATTTTAGAGCTCATTTACGATGTTTTAGCCTTTATTTCCCAACTTTTGTCTACTTTCGTATTTTTATGCTATTTTGCAGAATTATGCGGAAAAGAGGCGATTTCAAACCAAATTCGTCCTCAAGTAATTTTATGGCTAAGGACACAAAGGAATGAAGCCTAGCGCACATTTCAAGGCCTGAAGATAGCATAAGCAGAGATGCATATAGTTTACAAGCTCTAAAAAAGCAAAGAATCGATCCACGATATTGCAGCCTGTTTCAAACAGCTCTATCTCGAGTTCCAGAGCTGATAATGGAGTGATTCCAGTTGGAGGTGAAAGCTTATCCTCTTATCTTTCCAACGCCGTGAGAATCGCCTTATTATCATGAGTAACTAATAAATGGCATCTGTTTTAAGATCGACGCGCGCTGAAGAATTCGTCAGAAGTCCACCAAGCCCGACAGGAGGTCGACCGACCTCATCATCAGGTCGACCGACCTCAGCGCAGACCCAGAATGTTCCGCAAAGCCCATTCAAGTGATTAGGTCGTTAGAAAACTCTTTGTTTCCGCCTATTTAAGCTAATTACGTGATTAGGGTTATTCATTCAGTTTTTCTAGGAAGTAATCTAGTAATCTTTTGTCTATCAAGTTCTCTATTTTAGTTTTAATCTTTCAATAATCATCAAACACTCTTTCTTTAGCTTTGTTCATCGTTCATCAATCTTTCCGCAATAATCAATAAAGTCGGTTCCTTTCTACCTTAATCCTTGTTCCGGTAATTCTCTTTTTAGTTTCAGTTTCATTATTGTTATTTTAAGAATTGCTTAAGTTAGAATCCCAAGCCTTTATTTGTTAATGCATGTTTAGATTGATGTTCGTTATGATCTCCATGTTTACTTCTGTTTTTATTATTGTTTCAATAGTCATGAGTAGCAAATTCCACATGTTAGGATGTAGGGAGTAAATATGCATCGATAGTGTAATTTCCGAAATCAATCTGTTGCAGGCAGGAGGTCGGCCGACCGGGGTAGCTGGTCGGTCGACTGACTCGCGTTCGTATTCTGTTTCGTTTTAATTCGTAGACTATAATACCCTACAATGAGACTGAAAGGAGACTTGTAGGATGTTAGTAATGACCTACCCTAGATTGAGAGATACGGGAAGGGCATTGGTTTACACCTTAAGACGACTAGGTTACCCAAGACTGAAAGGTACGTGACCTAGAATTTAGGAATCACCTTTATTGTTGACACCCAATAATAATGAGACCTAGGAACTAATAGCATAGGCCGAAATGAGCTATTAGGTATCGTAGACCGAAAGGATATGTTACACCCCTTACGCGACTGCAATACATGTTGACTTAGGATTTAGACTATCTTAGCTATTTATTACCCAAACATCCTAAAATCTCTTTTACTATAGTTTTATTCTCATCTTTAATTTACTTGTTTTATTTTTATATTTGTTTCTAGACTTAGTAACAATCAATCAAACCCCCACTTTTGTTACCCTAAAACATTGACATCAACCAATAAACATTCCCCACCTCTCTGTGGTTCGAGCCTGACTTTCACTATCTATAGTCAAAGCTAGGAAATTATAAATCTTATCTTTGGTGCCCTCAACGGCATGCATCAAATAAGATGCTAAACTTTCGACCTTGCAAGACTCATTCTAAATGGACTCTCGCGGTACGCTCGAGACACTCATGAAGCAAAGGGTGATATATATGTGAAAGACAAGAAGATAAACAAGAATATAGACTCTCACCTATCTACGACCCATAAGAACATGCCTGCAATCTAGCATGAACAAAGTCTCTACAACCGTACATATGCATTCCAACACTTAAATGACCATGACACATGCCGAGGTGATTTGGGATTGTGAGGCTAAAGGTAAGAAACGCTAAAATGAATTATGGAAAGAGGGGTTAAACCGAGCAAACAGCCATCCAACCACACTATAAAAATACTTCAATTTTTCTTCACAAAACCAGCCAATGCTAAAAAACGTGAGCATATTGCCACAACTCCTCTTCTTTTCCTTTCTTTCTTTTCAAAGTAACACTCCTGTTCAGTGGTCGTGGTCGACCGACCGGGTATAGTGGTCGGTCGACCACCGTTGGTAACAGGCAGTTTCGGATTTTTTTTCATATATATTTTTTTCTTTTTGAGTTCTCTCTTTTCTTTCTTTCTTTTCTTTTTTTTTTTCTTTTTTCTGAACTCATAATTTTTCTTTTCACTTTCTTTTCTTTTCCCTTTTTCATCACCCCCACACAAAAAGTTTCTTCAATGAAGCATAAAACCAAAAGATGGTCAAAACAGTCCCAACATACCATGTTACTAGCTCGGCTAGGGTAAGCAATTTAAGGATGTAGTATATGGGATAAAAGGGCAATTTGGCTATGTGAGGGTTATGGGTCAAACAAGAAAAGGGAAACCTCTACCACATGTGTCAACAAACCACAAACCCGAATGCATATAGGTATCAAGTAGACAAAATTCATGCTTATGCAAGTTTATGTGACATGCCTTAGGAGGAGAAACTAATCTCAATCCTACATGAAATCGGTCATGAATGTCACTGATTTATTAAGCTCTAGAACTTAGAATATGTAGTAGCTTGCCAAAAAGAGAGTCAAGTCTAATAATTTAGCATAAAATCAAAAAAAACTCGTAGACAATGCAAAAGACGAGCTTGAAATTTTTTTGAAAATGCAAGGCAAGGCATTGGCGAAATGTGAGGCATAATCATCATAATATCCGTCCGTTCCGACTCGACCTATATGCTAAAGGAAACGTGCATTTTTTTGAATTTTTGGTATGTATGAAAACTGAAAGGAGAAAAAGTAACTGAAATGCAGTAAACGTGCGATAGCAAAAGATGAAATACAGATGCAAACACAACAGAAGGAAAAAGACAAAAGACACCTAAACAAATGCAGACTCAACAGAAGGATGCATATACCCTCCCCAAACCAAAACGCACAATGCCCCCATTGTGCTCATCAGCATAAATCCACAGTATAGGAATGGGGATTGGTAAAGACAAACAAAAGAAGAAAGAGAAGAAAACTAAAGGAAAAATATACAAACAAAAAACAGTGACTTACAAGATGCATGTACCTCCCCAAACCGAACGTCGAAGAGGGGAGGTTTGGGCTCAACACTAATCCTCTGGGTCATACTCTGAACCACTAGATTCCGCTTCCTCCTCCTCCTCCTCCTCATCGGACCCTATGCCTGTTCCTAAGGCTTCGCCCGATGCTTCCCCGTGTCCCTGACCACCCGCCTGAGGTGTATACCAGGATGGGTGAGTCCATGGGCCAGTGGGGAGCCTACCCTGAGTAGCATACTCCGAGTAGGACGGGTACTGGTAGAGACAATCGTCCAACCGTTTCTGGTTGAACTGCCTGCAAAGGTCGGCCATCATGTCCGTGAGGGACCTGTTATCAATGACAGGAGGAATAACAACGTTAGGAGGAACAGTAAAATCGGATGGGTAACCCGTCCCTGGTGCAGCGTAGTGGGGACGAGGGGCGGGTACCCTATGGCCTCTAGAGGTGCCTCCCCTAAGTGGGAGGCGGTAGGACGGAAGGAGTGGTCTGGGCTCCCCCTGAACAGTATCAAAGGGTAGCATGGGAGGAGCCGCAGTGATGGGGATGCGATCACTAGTAAATGTGTCAACCTTCCAACAATCCTGCCTAATAACCCAATGCACGGACCTAACATAAGCCATGTCCATGTATCGGGAGGTAGGGTGAAGCGCATCCTCAAAACGGGGGAACTGAAAAATAAGTGAGTTAGCCAAACGAGTGACTAACCCACCACAGACAATAGTGGTAAAAGATGTCCCCTCGCTAACCGCCACAAAGTGAGAGGCGACCAAATAAGCTGTGTTATAAAACACAGGACCCAGACGCCTGACATTAAGATAGCCAGCCAAAATAGAGAGCTCAATGTTTTTGACATTTTGAGACTCTTTGCGGCCAAAAACAGTGTTGGCCAACAGACGCAAGTAGTAACGGGGGCCGGGCAAGTGGACGGTAGTGCTCTTCTTTTTCCCGTCGCGGGAATCAGAGAGACAAGACCACATGACATTGTATGACTCAGAAGAGTCACCAGTACGACCCGTAGCCGATAAACCCAAATAACCAGCAAATTCACCTAAGGTCAAAGAATAGGTGACATTAAACAGCCTAAAAGAAATGCATTTATTATCATAGCTAGGGCTGTAAGCAGAAACATCAAAAATAAAAGAGGAAAAGAACTCAAGATTAAGAAGAGGATATGTAATCTCATCCATGGTGACGAGTCCTTGAAAACCCGTCCTATTGAGCAGGCTCACAACATCATCATGACATCCCAAAGCCCTCAATGCCGGCTCACACAAGAAGCGAGTGACTACCACATGGCAGTAAGTCACTAGGTGAAGGAACCGGGCCTTTTGAGCCGGGGTGTAGAAAGTAACCTGTGGATAGTCCGGTAGACTATCCGTGTTGAGCACTGTTACTCCTCCGGACCCGCTGGCTTGACCCCTTGAAGTGCTAGCCTGTGAACTACGAGATATTTTGCTTCCTTGACCGCGGCTTGACATGATGATTCTGCAAATTGCAACAATTATTCTCAATACTTACACCTCTTGCAACATTAACCCTTTTACTTATCTAAATAAAACAGCTTAAATGCGAATTTGAAGTTCCTGTAACAGTATCATGGTCGACCGACCTTACCTCCAGGTCGACCGACCAATTGCCAGCAAGACAGACTCCCTGTAACTGTTCTTTGGTCAACCGACTTACAACCTTGGTCGACCGACCGACCAATCAAAAATAGAGTTTCTGCAAAACACAGTTTGGTCGGCCGACCTCTATTCCTAGTCGGTTGACTAGACGCTACACCAGAACGAACAAACTACACAGATTTTCGACGGCTTTTCACATATAGAAAATTGGGGAAGAAGTTAAGCTAACCCTAACAACACCAAAATCACACAAGAAAGCAGATCTGAGACTAAGCAAGCTAAAGAGAAAGCAAAAACATAAGGAAAGAACAAAATTACAAGTAAAACAAACCCTAAAAACCAAAGAAAAACTGAAAATTAAGCAAAAAACTACCTAGAAACGGGATTAAGAGCCTATAAAACAAAAAAGGAAAGAAAAACTAAAAGAAAACATACCTTGAGTGGAAGAAAATTGAGAGAGCAAAAAATTGAGGTTGAGTGAAGGAGGGAGGCAGGTTAGGGTTTTAGAGAGAAGGGGGTTTTCAAAAAGTGTGAAGAGAAATAATGATTTGTTTTCAAGCAAATTAAACTTAAAACCTCTTCGAACCCGGTTATCTGCCCTCTGGTCGATCGACCAAGAGGTCTGGTCGACCGACCAGGTCACTGCGTACCTGATTTCCCAGCAACTTTTTTTATTTCACGCACTAGGTCGGTCGACCCAAATACCTGACGTTTCTCACCAGTTTTCCTGCCTAAGCTAAAAAATCCCATCAAAAGTGTAAAAACAAGAAGGGAAAAGGTCTACCACTAAAAGGAAACTAAAAAAAAAGTGAACTACAACACGGGTCGCCTCCCGGTTAGCGCTGGTTTAAGAGGTCCCGCACGACCTTTTTACCTATCATGAAGCATCCGAAAAAGGGTCAAAGTAAGAAACTTCAACCTTCCCTATGAACTCATTTCCTCCATGGAAGTGCTTCACATATTGGCCATTAACTTTAAAGCTCTCACTGGATGAGGTTTCTAGCTCAATTGACCCGAACTTCGAGAGAACTGTGATGGTGTAAGGTCCGCTCCACCTGGATTTCAGCTTACCAGGAAAAAGGCGAATACGAGCATTAAAAAGTAGGACCTTATCACCTACCTGAAAATCACGCCTAATTATTCTCTTGTCATGCCAGCGCTTAGTTTTCTCCTTGTAGATCCTGGCATTGTCATAGGCGAGCAACCTAAATTCTTCCAACTCGTTCAGCTGCGATAAACGTTTCTCACGGGAAAGGTTAGGGTCTAAATTAAGATCACAAATGGCCCACCAAGACTTGCGTTCTAACTCAACTGGTAAGTGACAAGTCTTACCATAAATCAACCGGAATGGTGACATTCCGATTGGAGCTCAACGCAGTTCTATAGGCCCATAAAACATCATCAAGCTTTAGACTCCAATCTTTCCTAGAATTAGAAACAACTTTGGCTAGGGTCTCCTTGAGTTCTCTATTAGAGATCTCAACTTGACCACTAGTCTGAGGGTGATATGCTAGACCCCTACGATGTTGGACACCGAATTTATTTAGCAAGGCACCTAATTGTTTCTCTTTGAAATGCATACCCCCATCACTAATGACAACCCTAGGGACACCAAAGCGAGGAAATATGATTTTCATAAACAGTTTAATGACAGCTTTTGCATCACAATGGGGAGTAGCAATAGCTTCTACCCACTTAGACACATAATCAACGGCGACAAAAATATACTTGTTACCTTGACTGCTAGGGAAAGGTCCCTGATAATCAATGCCCCAGACATAAAAAATCTCTACCTCTAAAATACCAACCTGTGGCATCTCATGTCTTTTGGAGACATTCCCAGATCTCTGACAAGCATCACAGCTACCTACAAAATTCCTACAGTCAGCATGCAAAGTAGGCCAATAAAAACCAGACTGTCATACCTTGGCCACGGTCCTAGATGGACCGTGGTGACCACCATAAGCAGAAGAGTGGCATGCTTCCAGAATGTCCTTCACCTCCCATTGGGGGACGCATCTCCGGATAAGTCCATCTCCGCATTCTTTGAAAACAAAAGGGTCATCCCAAAAATACTGTTTTGCATCAAAGATAAATCTCTTCTTCTGTTGCCATGAAAGCTCTGGAAGAATTTTACCTGTGACAGCAAAGTTAGCAAAATCAGCATACCAAGGAGGGAGGTAAGAACCTGAACTATTAATGATAAATAGACTCTCATCAGGAAATGAATCATCAATATATAGGTAAAAAATCTTCCCCATCAGTCAGCTGAAGGCGAGATAGGTGGTCAGCTACCACATTCTCCGCACCTTTCTTATCCCTAATCTCAATGTCAAACTCCTGGAGAAGGAGTATCCACCTCAACAGCCTTGGCTTTGAATCTTTCTTCAGGAAGAGGCCCTTCAAAGCTGCATGGTAAGTATAAACAATTACCTTATTACCTACCAAATAGGATCAAAATTTCTCTAAGGCAAAGATCACAGCTAGCATCTCCTTCTCAGTGGTGAAGTAGTTGACTTGAGTCTCATCTAGGGTCCGGCCGGCTCGCATAGTATATAGCATTCAGAGCCTTGTTCTTCCTTTGACCTAGCACAGCACCCAAAGCATAGTCACTGGCATCGCACATGATCTCAAATGGGAGATCCCAATCTGGTGGCTGGATGATCGGTGCTGAGACCAAAGCTTCCTTCAACCTGTTAAAAGCTGAAAGGCACTCATCAGTAAACTCAAAGACAGCATCCTTAAGGAGCAACTGTGTAAGTGGTTTAGCAATCTTAGAGAAGTGCTTAATGAAACGCCGGTAAAAACCTGCGTGTCCTAAGAAACTTCTCACCCCCTTAACATTAACAAGAAGGGGGTAATTGCTCAATCACTTGCACCTTTGCTTTATCTACATGAATACCCTTATCAGATATAAGATGCCCTAACACTACCCCCTCAGTGACCATAAACTGACACTTTTCCCAGTTTAAGACAAGGTTTACATCAATACGACGCTGCAAGACTTTATCAAGGTTAGCTAAGCATTGATCAAACGCATTACCATAAACAGAGAAATCATCCATAAATACCTCCATGATGTTTTCAATAAAATCAGAAAAGATACCCATCATACACCTTTGAAAGGTGGCAAGAGCATTACACAACCCAAAAGGCATTCTGCGGTATGCAAAAACACCTTGTGGGCAAGTAAAGGTAGTTTTACTCTGATCGTCAGGATGGATGGGAATCTGGAAAAAACCTGAATAACCATCTAGAAAACAAAAGAATTTATTAGAAGCAAGTCTCTCAGTCATTTGGTCAACAAAAGTAAGGGGGAAATGGTCTTTCTTGGTGGCGGCATTTAACTGTCTATAATCAATGCACATCCGCCACCCAGTCACTACTCTAGTAGGTATTCATTCATTTTTCTCATTTTTAACCACAGTGGTTCCTCCTTTATTAGGAACCTCCTGAACTGAGATAACCCACTTGGAGTTGCCAACTGAATAAATAATGCCTGCATCAACAAGTTTCATCACCTCAGCCATAACTACCTCCTGCATCTTAGGGTTCAACTTACGTTGACCCTGTCTATAGGGCTTATGCCCTTCCTCTAACTCTATCCTATGCATGAAAACATTAGGACTGATGCCCTTAATGTCATCCAAAGAATAACCTAAAGCTTTCCTGTTCTTTTTGAGAACAGTCATCAAGGCAGAAAGTTGGTTAGGGTCAAGTTTAGAACTAACAATCGCAGGGTACTACTCAGTGTCATCTAAGAAAACATACTTAAGATTAGGAGGAAGTGGCTTACGCTCTGGTACTTTTACCTCTACGCCATGAACAGAATCAGTATTAATAGAATAGCACATGTTTACCAGGTTAGCATTAGCATTAGCCAAGCTCATGAGCTTCTCATCCTCTTCCTCGGTCAGCTCGTATTCCTCTATCTCTGCTTCCACAACATCCAGCTCCTCAACATTCTCAACTGGATTACCTGCACACTTATCCAAAACTGTCAGATCATCTAAGGGATCCTTGGTCAAGGATTCCCTCCAGTTACGGATAACATTCCTGTCAATAATATCAATGGAGCAACAAGTATCATCAGTAAGAGTAGTTGCCTTATGGGCAAGACTAAACTCGATAGTGACATCTCCAACCTCTAAAGTAATGATCCCGCGTTTGACATCAATCACAGCCCCAACTGTGTGTAAAAAGGGTCTACCTAAAATGATAGGTATCTGACTATCCTCAGCAATGTCTAAAACAACGAAATCAACAGGAATAAAGAACTTTCCCACTCTAACTGGACATCCTCCAAGACCCCTAATGGTCTTTGGGTTGATCTATCTGCCATCTGTAAGGTGATGTTGGTGACCTTAAGTCTACCTATGTTAAGTCTCTCACAAACAGTATAAGGCATAACACTGACACTAGCCCCTAAATCACAAAGGGCTTTCCCAATAACATGATTTCCTATGGTGCATGGGATAGAAAAACTACCTGGGTCTTTCAACTTGGGTGCTATATTATTTTGTGAAAGAACATAACATTCTTCCACAAAAGCAATAGCATCTTCGTCCTGAACT
Source organism: Silene conica (assembly GCA_029255685.2). Classification (NCBI taxonomy): domain Eukaryota; kingdom Viridiplantae; phylum Streptophyta; class Magnoliopsida; order Caryophyllales; family Caryophyllaceae; genus Silene; species Silene conica. The sequence continues at coordinate 60,121,597 of CM055315.2, forward strand.
TCCTCTTACGACTTAAAATATCTTTCATAAATTTAGCATAAGAAGGTACCTGGGTAATTAAGTCAATGAACGGGATGGTTACCTCAAGGTTCTTCACCATCTCTAAGAACTTACCAAATTTCCGATCCTCTTTTGAATGTTTCAATCGCTCGGGATACAGAATGGTAACACTAGCCGTAGGATCAGCTATCTTCGGCTTCTTCAGCTGTAGAATCTCAGTGAGGTCTTGAATGAGGGAAGGGTCCAACAATTCAGGATTGGAAATTGCATTCTGCTCAGGAACCTTGGTCGGTCGACCAGGTGCGCCGGTCGGTCGACCAGATGTGTTGTCATCAGACGTCTTCTGTTTTCCAGAAACTAATCGCTCGTCAGGTACCTCGGTCTACCGACCACATGACCTGTGTACGAGATCAGTTTCTTCGTCCCGAACTTCAGCAGAATCCCCCTTGGAAGTCGGTCCGTCATAAGCACGACCACTTCTGAGATTTATAGCATTTAATGTCTCTATGGAACTCTCACATGTTGGTAAATGTGTCCTCAACAATAGTGCGATCACGTAATTAAATCTCACGACGAGAATGCGCAAGGGATGATACGAAATATATTAGTCAACTGACCAACATTAATCGGTAATGATTGGCTAGCTAGAGTTTGACATTACTGTCGTATGACGGTGGTGGTCAGTTGATCCCTTTAGGTCACACCTATAGGACAATTCCCTTATTTGATAAAGTGATCAAATGTATATTGATACGATTTGATCATATTCCTTGAACTCGTATACCGAGAAATCAGAGGTTAAATCTTATTGTAAGATTTATGTTTAAAATTGAAACGTATCAAATTGTTAAACATTGAACGATATTTTACGATATCATAATTAGAATGAATCGGGTTGTGTATTAATACAAAGGTTGTAAATCGTATTGACGACTATCATTAATAACCATTTTATACTAGTAATTTATGAATTACTTGTCAATTGATAAATATGATTTATTTAAATTACATACAATATTTATACAATAAATATTTATATGTTTTAGATTAAGATAATTGTGTTTTATTAACTTGTGACATATAACATGTCACATAATGCACAATTATACAATTGACAAAATGTAAAATGGATGACCATTTTAAGTTAAAATGGGTCGGCTAGTGGAGGTGGTTGTGTGGATGATTAGTGTGTTAAATACACCTTAATCATTATGTTTAAAGTGTGTCTTGAGAACCCACACCTAGAGCCACCCTAAGTGCATTGAGAAGTGAAGATGTTCCCTCTCTTGTTCTTCCCCATACCCGGCCACCACTACCCTAAGACACACCCATTTATAATGTTGTGTAATGCTCACATAACAATTCTAATCCTAATGCAAAATTTTTCTAAGTGTGAGAAAAATATATAAAATCCTCTAGAAATTATTATAAGATAATAACAATACTAATTATATAAAAGATATAACATTAGTATACTAAGTTCAAATTAGAACTTATATTGTTAAGGAAAACCGATTTTGGTACTAGCATACTCAAGTTTTCGGTTCCATCAAAGGGTTGTCTTGGTGCATCACAAAGGAGGTGTTCTTGTTGAATACTTGGAGGATCATCCTAGCATTTCGTTTGGACCGTGTGTAAGGGTTCATATCCTCTTATTTCCGCATATAACATTAGCATGCATAAGATCTAAAATATGTTAATTAAAATGTTAATTAAATTTTGTTTAGTATGACTAAAATTTATAGGTTATGAGATAAATAAACCTAACAATTGGTATCAGAGCAACTAGGTTGTTTGCATGCTTTCCGTTTTATTTTTTACGGAGTTATTAAGATGACAAAATAAAAATTGATATTTCGTTTAGTATATGATATGGCCGAAATAATTTATGCATGAATACCTACTGATTCTAAAATGTTTTTAGGATATTTGGAATATATTTTGCATATATATTGTTCATTGGTATTTTTATTTTCGTTTTTATTAGTTTTAATGGTTAAAAATTGTTTATTTTGGGGAAAAATAGTTAAAATCATCCTTTGGCCGAGATTTTTCAGTATGTTTTCACATGTATATCCTATGTTATGAATATGAATTTTCGTAAATTATGGAGCAATAATACGTGGGATATGAATTTTAAATGTTAAAATGTAATAAGATGAATAAAAATGGGTTTCTATAGTTATATTTGGAATTTGACTATAAAAATTTATGAGTATGTCACATGCACTATTTAAAATGTATGCTAAATTGTCCAGAAATTTATCTCATATATTGCATTATTATAGATTTTTAATGTAAACATCGGGTAATTAGTGACATTATTTCGACTTTAATAGTTTAATTTGGAATTTGGCCAAAAGAATTTAACACGATGTCATATATATTATTTCCAGCATGTATAAAAATTTCGAGATTTTTATCTAATTTTATGCTTGAGAATAATTTTAAAGGTTAACATTGTACGATATATGACGAAAATCGTTAAAATTTGAAATAGTTGTTAAAATGGCCGGAAAATTTAACCCATATTAGTCATATATGATATGTTCATCACCATAATTATCTTGGGAGCCAAAAGTTTCTGTTTTTATTTAATTTTAATTTGTTAAAAAGTTGCATTTAAAATTGGATAATAAGAGTCATATTTATTAAAATTTCGGCTAATTGGGCAGTGTGTAATTTAATTTTCTGTCCATTTCATGTTCTTAAAGTATTTTGGAAAGTGTAAAAATATTATTAGTATTTTATTTGCATTTATGAAGCTAATTATTGAATTTTCCGACTTAAAATGCTCGTTTTACGTCTTATTTTCGAAATATATGTTAAAACCATATAAATACTAATATTTTAAGGTTCTGAAATTTTAAGAACGTTCTACAATTTTCAAAATTTGAATTTTGAAATTTTCGAAATTTTTATGACTCTTTTTTATTTTTATATTATTTTTCCCGTAAAACCGAGTAATACCGAACAATATTATTATAATAACTTAAGTCATGTTCAAAGTTTAAGTAAGACTAAATTTTGAAACCTAAAAGAGTTGGGATGATTAACTTAAGAGTGAATTCCGATTCACATTATGCATAGTGTTGTTAAACGTTAAAACACGCAATTCCATAAAACCGAGGTATACGATAACTATTTATATAATTGATATTTAAATAGGACGATTTGGCTTAGGGTTTGCATGATAGTTCATATATTCATAAGCATTGCATATTTTAATTATGAATGTCATGATTTTATTTACGTAATTTTGGATTATGTAATTTACTTAGTATGACCTTAGTTTTAAATCGGTATTTCCCGTAATGTAAGGGGTTACCGATTCGGTTGTAATTTTGTGATCTCGTATCACCCAATTGTAATTTATTTCTATTTTATAATGTATAAAGTAGACTAGAAAAGTTGTAATTTTTTGTAAATTTCGGAGAGCCTTGAAGACGGTGCCATTCGGAAAGGAGTTCCGACCAAGACAGTGTTTTCCTTGGGAAGCGTGCCTCGTGAAGTTCAAGGGACCAAAGGAGTTGGTTTCTGAATTTGTACTTTTATTATTTCTTTTCTAGGAAAGGTCATACTAGGGTTTATTTTTATGCTTTTTTTTGCTTTATATATGTTTGCATGCATAGCCAAATTGTCATATATCATATCATGCATCTCATTCGATTTAGTCGACCTAGTCATTTATTTTATCGATAATTCACCGACTTAGTTCACTTAAACGGAGATAGATAATAAAATTTGACTAGATCTCTTACAAATAAATATTGAGACTTAGCCTTACCAAAAAGTATGGACCCATGAATTCCTTCTTCACAAGAATGTAGGCTCAGCTATACCGGGGTACTAAAATTGTCACGTTGGGTAAGTGGGGTAATAAAGATTACACCTTGAAATTTGGTCGATCTCAACGAAAGTATTCGTAACCGTAGTTGCAATAAGTTCGGGCTAAAGACGATTTTTAGAAAATTGTCGACCGAGAGTTCTAAGGTAGAACCGATTAAAAGGTTAATCCACCAAATTATACCAATACGGGTTGAATCGGCTATACCGTGCCCGAATTAGTATGGGTTTGGGTCTCGGGATTGTTTACTTAATTGGGTAAGAGATCATTAAGTAAATAACTAAACTTGTTTAAAATTATTTACGAGTTTTAAAATTGACGTTGTTTTAATTCCTTCATTTTTATTGTAGTTTAATTTTCATCATCATCGATGGCAACCAACGCTCCACCTCTCACTAATGTTTCATGGCTTCGATCCTTTATGGATCGTTGCAAACTCGATAAGCATGGTTCCAATTTTAAGGATTGGGATGCGCAATTACTTTTGGCCGCTCAAGGTGACGATAAGACTCGTTACCTATCCGAAGCCGCTCCGACCGCTCCGACCGCTCGTTCCTCGGTCCAAAATCGTGAGGCCTATGAAGCCTACATGAAAGAGTCCTCCACTCTTAAAAATGTGCTTATCTTCTCCATGGAGACGGATCTCCAAAGGAGTATGATTAAGTTAACCACATCATATGAGATATACACCAAGCTTGCGACAATGTTTTTGCAAACTCCAAGGGTGATTCAATATGAGGCGGCTTCCGCCTTCTTCGACATTACCTTGAAGGAAGAGCAAAAGATAAGCCCTCATGTGCTAAAACTAGTTGAGCTCGCGGAGACTCTAAAAATGCAAGAAGTTGATGTTCCCGACTCTCTCATCATTGACCGAGTTCTTCACTCGCTCAATAAGGTGAAATCGTATGCTCAATTCCGGGTGAATTTTAATATGCGAAATCAAGAGACAACATTGGATGAATTGCATAAGATGCTCGTCCAAGCCGAAAGGGATATGGGACTTCATGAAAGTTCCACCAAGGATGTTTTAAACATCGAGAAGAAAGGGAAAACGAGCTTCAAAAGGAATGCCTCTAAGGGCAAGGGCAAGAAAACGTTCAAGCCCAAAGCGACCAAAGAAAAGACCTTTTCGAAAGCCGCTTCCACCTCATCTTCGAAATCCGAAGACAAGTGCCATTATTGCACAAGGATAGGGCATTGGAAGCGTAATTGCCCCAAATACTTAAGCGATCTCAAAAATGGGAAGGCAACCGCCGTAGGTAACAATTCTCGTTTAAATTCGTGTCATTTATCAACTTATGTATAGTGATACAAATTTGTTGATATTTACCCTTTTTAATTGTTTTAAAGGGCCACCTCCTAATGATAAGGGCAAGGAGAAGGAAGCATGAAGTTCCTTGCTTGGATGGCTATGGTAGCATCCAATTGATCGAAGACTTGAAGAGCTAGGCTCTAATTTTCATATTGTCTTCTTTCATATTTTGCATTTTATTTACTAGAACAATTTAATTTCTTGTAAGACAAGGATTTGAATCCTAAAACAATGGTTGTAATTTTGGATATTAGTGACTCGGTTTTCAACCCGAGACACTACTTTTGTTCTTAATCAATTCCTTGATTTCCAAAATAAATTGCATACCTTGTTAAAACATGAATAATAGTGATTTCATCACGAAATAAGAAACATTGATACGATCAATAAAATATAATCAAAGTGTTGATAAAAACGGAGAACTACACCCCATGAGATACTTTCAATCAAATTGAGACATCATTAGTTCATTATATGATTTTCATTTTAAGTGAAAATGAGAATGTATTCATCACACCTAAAGACCTTTCCATTCATGTGCATTGGTTATATCGGAAATAGCTATCCTTGTACAAATAAAGGTTATTGTTAAAAGGATAGAGTGGGAGAAAATATTTCCGCCCGCAAACCAATGATATAAATAAAGGATCTTAGAGAAGATTCCTACATAGGAGTCTTAAGAAGAACCCTAAATGAATGAGTAAAAGAAACTACGAGAGGACACTGAAGAAACTACGGGAGGACACAAGAGGAAATGTTCCTTATGTCATTGTTTCAAAAGAGAGGATAATTGAAACCCCATATGAAATCGGAAGGAAAACGGTTCCTTAATAAATGAGTTTCTAAATTTATAAGATAAAAGAGAAGAAATCATCTCAATTCTCTCAATGAAGTTATAAGGGAATATCATGTCATATTCGTCTTAAGAAAACGAAGACATGACAGAAGTGATGATTGATTGAATGAAGATAGATCACTATAGGGATAGTGATAGTGATAATGATTCAAGTAATAAATAAAGATTTACATGCAAGAAATGAAAGGTTCATTTAAGAGATAGTGGGAGCGACATTCATTAAAGAATTGAACCTACCATTTAGAGAGGATGGGTGATTCTTTAAGGTGTAAAGAATAAGAGGTTCTCAATTCTAGATGAACAAATACCTTATATCATAAGATGATGGAGCTTTACGGGAAGGTTTATTATATTGATAATAAAAGGTCGCCCATTAGAACTTGATAATTTAGCCAAGATGTTTGAAAATTATAAAAGTGATGAAATCATTAATGACTACAATATAGATTTCAGTACATGAGTGACTAGGTAATTTCGAGTGATTCTTTAATCCCTCTAATATATCCATACGTCACGAGTTATAAGATAACAGTGGGAGCTTCCCTCAGAAAAGGGAACTCAAGATCTAGAATGAGTTCTAGATGTGTGCTCAAATAAGATCATATTATATGAGATTATATGAGATGGAAAGAGACCAAAATTTGTAAGTTTTAGAATCATGACTAAAAGGTTTATTCGTAAAACACTAATACAAATTGATGATCGTGCATCAAATGCAATGAAATAGTATTGACTATTTTGCATGACAATGTCATTTGAGTTATAATTAACTCAAGATAAAGTGTTAGGTTTAATTATCTCATAATCTAATAAATTAGTCATACTAACATAATCTTATAATTAACATTTTAATTATCTTATTATTTAGATCTTATGCATGCTTAAAATATGCGGAAATGGGAGAGATTTCGAGTCCTTACACTCGGTCCAAATGCTAGCAAGGATGATCCTCCAAGTATTCAACAAGAATACCTCCTTTGTGATGCACCAAGACAACCCCTTAATAATCGAAGCCTTGAGTATACTAGCACAAGAAACAGATCTTCCTTAAACAAATTCTAATTTCTAATTAGAACTTATAAAACTCACAATACTTTTATTATAGTTTTGTAAATATTATCTTATAATATGAGAGGTTTTGTTGTGTTCTTACTTGAAAAATCACGGCTAGAATTTTAGAATCAAGGGAGGTCATCTACTTATATTAACACCCACTTTTACTTAAATTAAACAATTAACTTAAGTGGTTATGGGCAAGGGGAAGCCGGCTAGGGCATGGGGAAGGCTAAAAGGAGGTGCTTATTGGTATTACCCATGAGCTAGGCATGCAACCCTAACCATTAGGTGTTAACCTAGGTCATTATTGTGTCTTAATCATTTAAAACACAATTAAGAAGCCCTTAAACCTACCCGGCACCCTTAATAGCAATTTGACCTTATTTTATAAAAATGTCAATTGTAAAATTGTATATTATGTGACATCTTTTATGTCTAAGGTAATAAAATACAATTGTCTTAATATAAATATTTATCATATAAATATTGTATATTTAAATAAATCATATTTATCAATTGACAAGTAATTCGAAATTACAAATATAAAATGATAATTTATCGTCAATACGATGTACAACCTTTGTATTAATTATAACCCGATTCATTCCAATTACGATATCATAAAATATCGTTTATTGTTTAATAATTGACACGTTTCAATTTTAAACATAAATCTTACAATAAGATTTAACCTCTAATTTCTCGATATACGAGTTTAAGGAATATGATCAAATCGTATCAATATACATTTGATCACTTTATCAATTAAGGGAATTGTCCTAAAGGTGTGACCTAAAGGGATCAACTGACCACCACCGTCATACGACAGTAATGTCAAACTCTAGCTAGCCAATCATTACCGATTAATGTTGGTCAGTTGACTAATATAAATCGTATCATCCCTTGCGCATTCTCGTTATGAGATTTAATTATGTGATCGCACTATTGTTGAGGACACATTTCCCAACAATCTCCCACTTGTCCTCGACAAGTGTGCGTCACCAATTCTCTTGTCCTATTACAATTTCCCACTCAATACAAGGTGTCTCTCAGAGGTCGTACTTGCATTTGATCATATCATGAGTGGTTTCCTCGATCTGGAGAATAACTGTTTGACCGGAATTATCTACCATAGATACCTTCCGATCGTGGCCACGCATTTCCAGTTAACTTCTCCTCGAGTGGCCTTGAGATTTGAACAACCCTGACAAGGGGTGGACAATTTCTATCGCACTACTTCCTTCAACCAGTCACAGTCAGTCACAACCCAAAACAATCCCATTTGACTCCAGTTACGAAAAGTCGTAGAGAATGGATCAAGGTTATGCCTAAACTGTACCATCTTGGGAGAGTAGTCTTTAGTCTAAGAATTGACTCGCAAGAATACTATAGCAGCTCTCGCCACGACCCGGCTATTATAAAATTTCCAGAACTCTATAAGCGGTCACTTTGCCCGACAGAGTGTCTCTTGCAGTCTGCCTATGTGATCGACTAGTCATCACATATGACTCTATGGCACTTGAACTTGCCATCAGTCGCCTCACATTCTAGTCGCTTTGAGATGTCACCTCATGTAAGCGGTTAGGGGCTATATTAAGTCAGCCCAGTTCACTTATGGGGTTCAATATTGTCTCTTACAACCCATTTGGATTTTGACAAAGTATCTTTCATTCTGAGTTAATTATAACTCAAATGACATTGTCATGCAAAAACAGTCAATACCATTTCATTGCATTTGATGCACGATCATCTATTTGTATTAGTGTTTTGCGAATAAACCTTTTATTCATGATTGCAAAACTTACAAATTTTGGTCTCCTTCCGACTCATATTATCTCATATAATATGATCTTATTTGAGCACATATCTAGAACTCATTCTAGATCTTGCGTTCCCTTTTCTGAGGGAAGCTCCCACTGTTATTGTTGGGGAATGAGTCCTCAACAATAGTGCGATCACGACAGTGATAAAAATCATTGTCATAAATCTTATGAAAAGAATATGCAAGGGACGATCCAATATTTGATTTAGTCAACTGACCAACATTAATCGGTAATGATTGGCTGACTAGAGTTTAACATTACTGTCGTATGACGGTGGTGGTCAGTTGATCCCTTTAGGTCACACCTATAGGACTAACCCCTTAAACGTATATTGATTAATTGTATAGGATACAGATTGATCGATATTCTTAAAACCGTATATTGAGAAATTAGAGGTTGAATCTTAAAGGTAAGATTTATATTTGAAATTGAAATGTGTCAATTGTCAAATGTTAATCGATATTTATGAAATTTCGAAATTAGTATAATGAATGGTTCATGGTTATAACAAACGTTGTTAATATATCGTATCGACGATTATTACGATAATCATATGTTGGGACAGTAATTTCGAATTACTAAATAATTTGTTAAATATGATTTAATTAATTTAGAAATATTATTTATGTGATAAATATATTTTAAATTAATACAATTAATTATGTCACATAAGATGTCACATATTATACAATTGTACAAAATTAAGAATTGTAAAATGGAAGTCCATTTTACTCTTAAGGGAGCCGTGTAATATGTATGTTGTGGGTTAATTTTATCTTATAAAATAATTATGAATTAGGGTATGATGGTTAATAGGTAGCCATGCAACCCTAAGTATAGATAAGACAAAAGGAATCAAATTCCTTATGTTTTAACCCCTATTACACGGTTCACTACTACCCACCATAAACCCATTCTCCATTATATATATATGTCATAGATCCACACTTATGACCAAGGCATATGTTGTATTTTCTAGTGTGAGAAACAAAATACAATAACCTCTAAAACTATTACTAGATAATATTTTCTAGTATACTAATATTATTATTAGTACACGGTTTTAGCCTAATTCCGTCCTCTAGTATCGGGTTCGGTTATTTGGTCCGTTTAAGGTAAGGTCTTGGTGCTCACTCATTGGAGGCAAGCTTACTTGGTTGCTTTTGGAGGATCGTCCTAAGCATATTTTGGACCGGTTGTAAGAATACGATTCTCATTATTTCCGCTTTTATTTTGCATGCATAAGATCGACTAAGTTAATATGAGATTAATTAGTAAAATTAGTAAGACTAATAACTTGAACTAGCTAGTATGACTACCTCGAGTTCCAACAAGTGGTATCAGAGCACTAGGTTGCTTGCATGCAACTCGATTTTATACGTTTTTGCGAGAAAATACGATTTTAATTAAAAACGGAAATGAGTAGTACATATAGGATATGCACGAAAATCATATTGCATGTATACTTTCTGGTCTTAAAATAGTTTTAAGTCATTTTGATGATTTATGGAATAATATTGTTCAATATTGTAATTAAAATGTTTAATTAGTGCCAAAAATCGGTTAAAAATGTTTTATTATGGGAAAAATAGCTAAATAATGTTTCTGGCCATGAATTTTAAATATGTTCTCACATGCATTTAACATATTATGAATACATAATTTTCGAAATTATTGAAGGTTTTATGCATGGTTTATGATTTTTAATGGTTAAATAGTCATAAAATGAGTTAAATATGGGATAAATAGTTATATTATGAATTTAACTATAAAATTTTTTGTAGATGTCACATGCAATATATGAAATACATGATAAATTTTTCAGAAATGTTTCGTTAATATTGCATGAATATTGATTTTTATCGTAAAAATCGAAATATTAGTGACATATTTTAGCTTAAATAGTTTAAGTTCGAATTTGACCATAAAAATTTAATATAGTGTCACATATATTATTTCTAGCATGCATGTTAATTTTGAGATTTTAATCTCGAATATTGCATGAGAAATGATTTTAATCGGTAAAATCGCGTAATATATGACACGAATTATTAAAAATAGTAAATGTTGCTAAAATGGTCCGAAAAATTCACCCATATTAGTCATATTATGTATGATCATTAACATATTTTTATTTAGTGCCAAAAGTTTCTGAAACTTTAAGTTTTAATTTTAAAAGATTAAAGTTGGAGATTGAGTGTTGAAGGAGTCATAATTATTTTCAGATCTTAAACAATGTCTACCTGATTTTTCTTTGCATTTTCAGATACTTTGAGTGTCTAGGAAGATGTAAAAATTATATTGGTATTTTATTTCATAATTTTTGAAATAGTTTTGAATTTTACGACTTATTATGCATGTACACGGCAATTTTACGAAATAAATAAGTATATTTCGAAAATATTTAAGTTTTAAGGATCTGGAATTTTAGAAAATTTTCAGTATGTTCAAAATTTTGAATTTTGAATTTTCGAAATTTTTATGACTCGTTTGATTATTTTAATGCTATTTCCCGTAAAACCGATTAAAACCGAACAATATTAAAATAAGTTAAGTCAATTTTCAAAATTTGAGTAAGACTAAATTTTGAATCCTAAAATGTGTTAGGAAACTTAACTAAATCGTGAATAGTGATTCATAAAGTGATTAGTGATTTTAAAATTGTTTAAATCACGTTATTCCATAAAACCGTGTTATTACGAATAACGATATTTAAAACGTGTTTAAATAGGACGATTTGGCTTAGGTTTTGCATTTTACATAAGCATTGCATATTTAATTATTATTTATGAATGTCATATTTTATTTACGTAATTTTGGAATTATGTAATTTACTTAGTATGGCCTTAGATTTTAATCGATATTAAGGGTTTATCGATTCGGTTGTAATTTAATGTGATCTCGTATCACTTTATTTTATTGTTTTATTTTATAATGTATAAAATAGATAGAAAATTTGTAATTATTTGTAATTCCGGAGATCCTTGAAGACGGTGCCATATCGGAAAAGGAGTTCCGACCAAGACGGAGTTTGCCTTGGGATGCGTGCCGCGTGTGAAGTTCAAGGGACCAAAGGAGTTGGTTTCCGAATTTGTAATTTACTTTATTTTCTATTTTAGGAAAGGCCATACTAGGGTTTTATTTATGCTCTTTTAAAGTTTTATGCTTTTATTCATGCTTATCTTGTTTGCATGCATAGCCAAATCGTCATTAAACTCATGCATTTTATCGATTTTATCTACCGTGTCAATTAATTTATCGATAATTCACCGACTTAGTTCACTTAAATGAGATAGATAATAAATTGACAAGATCTCTTACGTTATTTAAAAATCGAGACATAGCCTTACCAAAAAGTAAAGGACCCGCGAAGGATCTTCTTCATAAGGGAGTAGGCTCGGCTAAACCGGGGTGCAAACCTTATTACGTTGGTGAAGTGGGGTAATATGATTACTTATTCTTGAAATTTGGTTGATCTCGACGAAGGTATTCGAGCCACCGTAGTGGTAATAAGTTCGGGCTAAGATAAGAATTAGTGTAATTTTATCGACCGAGAGTTCTAAAAGTAGAATCGATTAAGGGGTTAATCTACCGAGTCACATTAATGAGGGATGTATCGGCTAAACCGTGCCCGAGTTAGTGTGTATTTGGGTCTCGGGATCATTTACTTGATTGGGTAAGAGATCATTAAGTAGATGCTTAACTTGTTCAAAATTTACAAGTTTATTTATTAAAACGATAATTGTGTTTTAATTCCTTAATTTTCATTTGTAGTTCATTTTTCGACTTTCAATCAATGGCAAATAACGCTCCACGACTCCCACATCACGTTTCATGGCTTCGGTCTTTTATGGATCGTTGCAAGCTTGAGAACCATGGCGCCAATTTTAAAGATTGGGACGCCCAATTGGTGTTGGCCGCGGAAGCCGACGATAAGACTCGTTATCTTACCATTGCCGCTCCTCCCACTCCCGGTGCTCGTTCATCGGAAGCGACTCGTGAGGCCTATGAGGCCTACATGAAAGAGTCACATGCTTTGAAGAACGTGCTTATATTTTCGATGGAGCCGGATCTCCAAAGAAGAATGATTAAGCTAGCCACGGCTAATGAGATATACACTGGAGTTGCGAACATGTTTTCACAAGCTCCTAGGGTAATCCAATATGAGGCGGCTTCCGCCTTCTTCGATTTGACCTTAAAGGAAGGTCAAAAGATTAGTCCTCATGTGCTCAAAATGGTTGAGCTAGCCAAAACCTTGAAGTTGCAAGGGGTGAATGTTCCTGACTCGCTTATTATTGACAAAATCCTTCACTCCCTCAACAAAGTGAAATCGTATGTTCAATTTCGGGTAAATTATAACATGCGCAATCAAGTAACCTCCTTGGACGAGTTACATAAGATGTTAGTCCAAGCGGAGAGGGATATGGGACTTAATGAGAGTTCCACAAAGGATGTGCTTAATATCGATTCAAAAAGCAAGAGGAAGTTTAAGCGCAAAGCCAACAAGGGTAAAAATGTTAAAGCCTTCAAACCCGCATCTCCCAAGGAGAAGACTTTTACGAAAGGTGCTTCTTCGTCGTCATCAAAGGTTGAAGACAAGTGCCATTATTGCACTAAGATGGGGCATTGGAAGCGGAATTGCCCGAAGTATCTCCATGACCTCAAAGCCGGAAAGGTTCTTGCAGTAGGTATAAATTCTCGTCTAATTCATGTTATATAATCAATTTTTGTATATTGATACAAGTTATTGATTCTCACCCGTTTATAAATTGTTTTAAAGCGGCTCCTACCAAAGACAAAGGCAAGGAGAAGGAGAAGGAAACTTGAAGTTCCTTCCATGGATGGCTAAGGTAGCATCCGAGATTGAAGACATGAAGAGCATGGCTCTAATTTTCATTTGATGTCTTCTTTCTTTTTGCATTTTAATTTAAGAACTTTGTATTTCTTGTACGACAAGAATCTTGTTGAAACAATGGTTGTAATAGTGGTGACTTGGTTTTCAACCCAAGTCATCCTTTTGTTCTTAATCAAACATGTTTGGTTGTTTTAAAATGCTTTCATATAATATATAACATGAGTATTATGATAGGATCATTATAACAGTAATTCGACTTATTTAAAACGAGAGTTGCATCCTGTGAAATACTTCAAATTCAAAAATAAGAACATCAGTTCATTATAAGATTTTCACCTTAAATGAAAGAAAATGTTAATATCTCAATACTCAAATTAATTCTTTATCCAATACATTGGTGACGGGCGAAAAGGCTATCCTTCTTAAATAAACGGTTATTTTAAAGGATAGAGTGGGAGAAATTCTACGCCCGTAAACCAATGAAATCAACATAGGATCTTGGAGAAGAGTCCTATAAGGAGTCCTTGAGAAGAACTCTAAGAGATTGGATAGAAGAAACTACGAGAGGACACAGAAGAAACTACGCGAGGACACAAAAGGAAAAGTTCCATATGTTGTCATTAGTTCCTAGAGAGGACAAAAGGAACCGTGAGTGTTAACGGAAGGAAATCGTTTCCATAATGTTAATGTTTCTGTTTTATAAAGATAATAGAGGAGAAATCGTCTCCCGTTCTCATGATAATACTAAGATTCTTTCCGTGGGAAAGAAAATGAGAATGAAATGTTCATAGCGAGTTGAGAAAATGTTTGAAGTAAATCAAAATGAAATGTTCATTACGAGTTGAGAAAATGTTTGAAGTAAATCAAAATGAAATGTTCATTATGAGTTGAGAAGATGTTTGAAGATATTACCTAAACACTATGAAGATAGTGGGAGTTATTAAACTATAAGATAGTAATATGGAATTCAGTGGGAGAAAAGTTATTAAGGAAACGAAACCTACCATTTAGAGAGAATGGTGATTCTTTAAAGGTTAAAGAATATAAGGTTTTCAATTCTAGATGAATATATGTTAAGAACATAAATCATAAGTGAGTTTATTATATGATAATGAAACGTCACCGATCAGTTAACAAGGTTTGGATTTGAATCCGAGATATGAAAATGTTAATTCATATAACCTTGATCAAAATGCCATAAGTTGAAATAAAGTCCTATTTCGATATAAGTTTCTCGAGGAGAACTAAGAGATCGAATTCTAGGATTAACTACGATATGAATTCTAGTACAATATGACTATGTTCATGAGGATAACATGTCATGAGTTTTAAGAAAACAGTGGGAGCTTCCTTAAAGTAAGGAGACTCGAGTCCAGTATAAGAGACTTGAAATGTACTTGAATTAGATCATATTATACAAGATAAAATGAGTCAAAAGGAAACCGAAATTTGTAGGTTTAAAAGATGTGAAGATAGGGTATATTCACATAACAAACCATTAATACAAATTGATGTATGATCATCAAAGATTGTTTATGTGGAGCAACAATATCGTATTGATTGTTCGCACGTAACTATCACTCTTATCGTTTGAGTTATTATTATTAATATTAACTCACAATTTATACTTTGTGAAATCCAAATGGGTTGTAAGAGACAATTTGAACCCCATAAGTGAACTGGATTAACTTAGTATAGCCCATAGTCGCTTGTATGAGGTGACGTCTCGAAGCGGCTACAATGTGAGGCGATTGATGGCAAGTTCAAAAGTCATAGAGTCATATGGGATGACTAGTCGATCACATCGGCAGACTGTATAACACTCTGTTGGGCATTTAGTGACCGCTTATAGAGTTCTGGAAATTTTATAATTAGCCTGGTCGTGGCGAGAGCTACTATATTATTCACATAAGTCGATTCTTTGACTTGAGACTGTTCGCCCAAGATGATGCAGCCTCAGATTGACTTTGATTTTAGCTCTACGATCAACCGTTAAAGGGGGTCAAATAGGCTTCTTTTGGGTCATGATGGACTGTGTTAGTCGAAGGGAACAGTAGGATAGGAATTGTCCAACCCCTTGTCAGGGTTGTCTTAAATCTCAAGGCCACTCGAGGAGAAGTTTAACTGGAAATGCGTGGCCACGCTCGGAAGGTATCTATGGTAGATAATTCCGGTCAAAGCAGTTAAATCTCCAGATCGAGAAAACCGCTCAAGATATGATCAAATGCAAGTACGACCTGAAAGACACCTTGCATTGAGTGGGAGATGACGTAATAGGACAAGAGAATTGGTGACGCACACTTGTCGAGGCCAAGTGGGAGATTGTTGGGGAATGTGTCCTCAACAATAGTGCGATCACGACAGTGATAAAAATCATTGTCATAAATCTTATGAAAAGAATATGCAAGGGACGATCCAATATTTGATTTAGTCAACTGACCAACATTAATCGGTAATGATTGGCTGACTAGAGTTTAACATTACTGTCGTATGACGGTGGTGGTCAGTTGATCCCTTTAGGTCACACCTATAGGACTAACCCCTTAAACGTATATTGATTAATTGTATAGGATACAGATTGATCGATATTCTTAAAACCGTATATTGAGAAATTAGAGGTTGAATCTTAAAGGTAAGATTTATATTTGAAATTGAAATGTGTCAATTGTCAAATGTTAATCGATATTTATGAAATTTCGAAATTAGTATAATGAATGGTTCATGGTTATAACAAACGTTGTTAATATATCGTATCGACGATTATTACGATAACCATATGTTGGGACAGTAATTTCGAATTACTAAATAATTTGTTAAATATGATTTAATTAATTTAGAAATATTATTTATGTGATAAATATATTTTAAATTAATACAATTAATTATGTCACATAAGATGTCACATATTATACAATTGTACAAAATTAAGAATTGTAAAATGGAAGTCCATTTTACTCTTAAGGGAGCCGTGTAATATGTATGTTGTGGGTTAATTTTATCTTATAAAATAATTATGAATTAGGGTATGATGGTTAATAGGTAGCCATGCAACCCTAAGTATAGATAAGACAAAAGGAATCAAATTCCTTATGTTTTAACCCCTATTACACGGTTCACTACTACCCACCATAAACCCATTCTCTATTATATATATATGTCATAGATCCACACTTATGACCAAGGCATATGTTGTATTTTCTAGTGTGAGAAACAAAATACAATAACCTCTAAAACTATTACTAGATAATATTTTCTAGTATACTAATATTATTATTAGTACACGGTTTTAGCCTAATTCCGTCCTCTAGTATCGGGTTCGGTTATTTGGTCCGTTTAAGGTAAGGTCTTGGTGCTCACTCATTGGAGGCAAGCTTACTTGGTTGCTTTTGGAGGATCGTCCTAAGCATATTTTGGACCGGTTGTAAGAATACGATTCTCATTATTTTCGCTTTTATTTTGCATGCATAAGATCGACTAAGTTAATATGAGATTAATTAGTAAAATTAGTAAGACTAATAACTTGAACTAGCTAGTATGACTACCTCGAGTTCCAACAGTTATCATATAACTCGTGACGTATTGATATACTAGAGGGATTAAAGAATCACTCGAAATTATCTAGTCACTTATGTGCTGAAATCTATATTGTAGTTATAAGTGATTGCATCACTCTTATTATTTCCAAACATCTTGGCTATTTTATCAAGGTTATTCATATCTAACCATTTTGATTTCTAATGGGCGACCTTTTATTATCAATATAATAAACCTTCCCGTAAAGCTCCATCATCGTATGATATAAGGTATTTTGTTCATCTAGAATTGAGAACCTCTTATTCTTTACACCTTAAAGAATCACCCATCCTCTCTAAATGGTAGGTTCAATTCTTTAATGAATATCGCTCCCACTAAAAACAATATCACTCGATCTCTTAAATGAACCTTTCATTTCTCGCATGTAAATCTTTATTTATCACTTGAATCATTATCACTATCACTATCCCTATAGTGATCTACCTTTATTCAATCAACATCACATGAATTCCTAACATCACTTTTCGATACAACATATACTACTGTCGCGGGAACTGAGATGATTTCTCCTCTATTATCTTATAATTTTGAGAATATCATTATTTAAAGGAACCGATTTCCTTCCAATTTCATACGGGGTTTCATGTATCCTCTCATAGAAACAAAGAACATAAGGAACCTTTCCTCTTGTGTCCTCCCGTAGTTTCTTCAGTGTCCTCTCGTAGTTTTTCAGTTCATTCATTTAGGGCTCTTCTTAAGTCTCCCATGTATAAATCTTCTCTAAGATCCTACATATATATATATCATTGGTTTGTGAGCGAAATATTTTCTCCCACTCTATCCTTTTAACAATAACCTTTATTTGTATAAGGATAGCAATTTCGATTCAACCAATGCACATGAATGTTTGAAGTTTTATAGGTGTGATGTATACATTCTCATTTTCACTTAAAATGATCATCGTATAATGAATTAATGATTTCTTAATTTGATTGAAAGTATCTCATGGGTGTAGTTCTCCGTTTTAATCAACACTTTGATTATATTATATTGATCGTATCAAGGTTTGCGTGCTAAAATCACCATTATTCATGTTTTAACAAGGTATGCAATTTATTTGAGAAATCAAGACATTGATTAAGAACAAAAGTAGTGACTCGGGTTGAAAACCAAGTCACCAATATCCAAAATTACAACCATTGTTTTAGGATTTTAATCCTTGTCTTACAATAAAGTAAATTGTTCAATAAATAAAATGCAAAATATGAAAGAAGACGATATGAAAATTAGAGTCTAGCTCTTCAAGTCTTCGATCAATTGGATGCTACCATAGCCATCCAAGTAAGGAACCTCATGCTTCCTTCTCCTTGCCCTTATCATCATAAGGTGCCCCATTTAAAACAATTGAAAAGGGGTGATAGTCAACAACTTGTATCGCCATACAAAAGTTAACAAAAGAACATGAAAGTAAACGAGAATTATAAACTACGGCGGTTGCCTTTCCATTTTTGAGATCGGTCAAGTATTTGGGGCAATTCCGTTTCCTAAGACTTAACCTCGTGCAATAAAGGCACTTGTCTTCAACCTTTGAAGATGAGGTGGAAACGCCTTTCGAAAAGGTCTTTTCTTTGGCCGGTTTGGGTTTGAACGTTTTCTTGCCCTTGCCTTTGAATGCATTCCTCTTGAAGTTGCATTTCCCTTTCTTTTTGATGTTCAAGACATCCTTAGTGGAACTTTCATGAAGTCCCATGTTTCTCTTGGCTTGGACAAGCATCTT
Source organism: Silene conica (assembly GCA_029255685.2). Taxonomy (NCBI): domain Eukaryota; kingdom Viridiplantae; phylum Streptophyta; class Magnoliopsida; order Caryophyllales; family Caryophyllaceae; genus Silene; species Silene conica. Next base: position 60,140,657 of record CM055315.2, read on the forward strand.
ATGCAATTCATCTAATGTGGTCTCTTGATTTCGTATGTTGAATTCACCCGGAGTTGAGCATACGATTTCACCTTATTGAGCGAGTGAAGAACTCGGTCAATGATGAGAGAGTCGGGAACATCAACCCTTTGCACTTTAAGAGTTTCCGCTAGCTCAAGGAGTTTGAGCACATGAGGGCTTATCTTTTGCCCTTCCTTCAAGCCAATATCGAAGAAGGCGGAAGCCGCCTCATATTGAATCACCCTTGGAGTTTGCGAAAACATGGTCACAAGCTTGGTGTATATCTCATATGATGTGGTCAACTTGATCATACACCTTTGGAGATCCGGCTCCATGGAGAAGATGAGCACATTTTTAAGATCGGAGGACTCTTTCATGTAGGCTTCATAGGCCTCACGAGTTCCGATCGCAGAACGAGCGGTTGGAGCGGGAGGAGCGGCTTCGGATAGGTAACGACTCTTATCGTCACCTTGAGCGGCCAAAAGTAATTGCGCATCCCAATCCTTAAAATTGGAACCATGCTTATCGAGTTTGCAACGATCCATAAAGGATCGAAGCCATGATACGTTAGTGAGAGGTGGAGCGTTGGTTGCCATTGATGATGTTGAAAATTAAACTACAATAAAAATGAAGGAATTAAAACAACGTCATTTTCAAAAACTCGTAAATAATTTTAAACAAGTTTAGTATATTTACTTAATGATCTCTTACCCAATTAAGTAAACAATCCCGAGACCCAAACCCATACTAATTCGGGCACGGTATAGCCGATTCATACCTAATTGGTATAATTTGGTGGATTAACCTCTTAATCGGTTCTACCTTAGAACTCTCGGTCGACAATTTTCAAAAAACCGTCTTTAGCCCGAACTTATTGCAACTACGGTTACGAATACTTTCGTTGAGATCAACCAAATTTCAAGGTGTAATCTTATTACCCCACTTACCCAACGTGACAATTTTAGTACCCCGGTATAGCCGAGCCTACGTTTTGTGAAGAAGGGATTCATGGGTCCGTACTTTTTGGTAAGGCTAAGTCTCAATATTTATATGTAAGAGATCTAGTCAAATTATTATCTATCTCCGTTTAAGTGAACTAAGTCGGTGAATTATCGATAAAATAAAAGACTAGGTCGACTAAATCGAACAATGCATGAGACGATATATGACGATTTGGCTATGCATGCAAACATATAAAAGGCAAATAAAAGCATAAAAATAAACCCTAGTATGGCCTTTCCTAGAAAAGAAATAACAAAAGTACAAATTCGGAAACCAACTCCTTTGGTCCCTTGAACTTCACGAGGCACGCACTTCGAGGTAAACACCGTCTTGTCGGAACTCCTTTCCGAATGGCACCGTCTTCAAGGATCTCCGGATTTTACAAAATTTACAACTTTTCTAGTCTACTTTATACATTATAAAATAGAAATAAATTACAATTGGGTGATACGAGATCACAAAATTACAACCGAATCGGTGACCCCTTACATTACGGGAAATGCCGATTAAAAACTAAGACCATACAAAGTAAATTACATAATTCCCAAAATTACGTAAATAAAATCATGACATTCATAATTAAAATATGCAATGCTTATGAATATATGAACTATCATGCAAAACCTAAGCCAAATCGTCCTATTTAAATATCAATTATATAAATAGTTATCGTATACCTTGGTTTTATGGAATTGCGTGTTTTAACGTTTAACAACACTATGCATAATGTGAATCGGAATTCCATCTTAAGTTAATCATCCCAACTATTTTAGGTTTCAAAATTTAGTCTTACTTAAACTTTGAACATGGCTTAACATAACATATTTTAATATTGTTTGGTATTACTCGGTTAAAATACCAATGAACAATATATATGCAAAATATATTCCAAATATTCTAAAACATTTTAGAAAACAGTAGGTATTCATGCTTAATTAATTTCGGCCATATCTTATATCAAACGAAATTCCATATTTTATTTTGTTATCTTAATAACTCCGTAAAAACGTAAACGGAAAGCATGCAAACAACCTAGTTGCTCTGATACCAATTGTTAGGTTTAATTATCTCATAATCTAATAAATTAGTCATACTAACATAATCTTATAATTAATTTTTTAATTATCTTATTATTTAGATCTTATGCATGCTTAAAATATGCGGAAATGGGAGAGATTTCGAGTCCTTACACTCGGTCCAAATGCTAGCAAGGATGATCCTCCAAGTATTCAACAAGAATACCTCCTTTGTGATGCACCAAGACAACCCCTTAATAATCCGAAGCCTTGAGTATACTACCACAAGAAACTGATCTTCCTTAAACAAATTCTAATTTCTAATTAGAACTTATAAAACTAACAATACTTTTATTATAGTTTTGTAAATATTATCTTATAATATGAGAGGTTTTGTTGTGTTCTTACTTGAAAAATCACGGCTAGAATTGTAGAATCAAGGGAGGTCATCTACTTATATTAACACCCACTTTTACTTAAATTAAACAATTAACTTAAGTGGTTATGGGGAAGGGGAAGCCGGCTAGGGCATGGGGAAGGCTAAAAGGAGGTGCTTATTGGTATTACCCATGAGCTAGGCATGCAACCCTAACCATTAGGTGTTAATCTAGGTCATTATTGTGTCTTAATCATTTAAAACACAATTAAGAAGCCCTTAAACCTACCCGGCACCCTTAATAGCAATTTGACCTTATTTTATAAAAATGTCAATTGTAAAATTGTATATTATGTGACATCTTTTATGTCTAAGGTAATAAAATACAATTGTCTTAATATAAATATTTATCATATAAATATTGTATATTTAAATAAATCATATTTATCAATTGACAAGTAATTCGAAATTACAAATATAAAATGATAATTTATCGTCAATACGATGTACAACCTTTGTATTAATTATAACCCGATTCATTCTAATTACGATATCATAAAATATCGTTTATTGTTTAATAATTGACACGTTTCAATTTTAAACATAAATCTTACAATAAGATTTAACCTCTAATTTCTCGATATACGAGTTTAAGGAATATGATCAAAACGTATCAATATACATTTGATCACTTTATCAATTAAGGGATTTGTCCTAAAGGTGTGACCTAAAGGGATCAACTGACCACCACCATCATACGACAGTAATGTCAAACTCTAGCTAGCCAATCATTACCGATTAATGTTGGTCAGTTGACTAATATAAATCGTATCATCCCTTGCGCATTCTCGTTATGAGATTTAATTATGTGATCGCACTATTGTTGAGGACACATTTCCCAACAAAAAGATACTTTGTCAAAGTCCAAATGGGTTGTAAGAGACAATATTGAACCCCATAAAGTGAACTGGATTGACTTAGTATAGCCCCTAGCCGCTTACATGAGGTGACATCTCAAAGCGACTAGCATGTGAGGCGACTGATGGCAAGTTCAAGTGCCATAGAGTCATACGTGATGACTAGTCGATCACATAGGCAGACTGCAAGAGACATTCTGTCGGGCAAGGTGACCGCTTATAGAGTTCTGGAAATTTTATAATAGCCGGGTCGTGGCGAGAGCTGCTATAGTATTCTTGTGAGTCAATTCTTAGACTAAAGACTACTCTCCCAAGATGGTACAGTTTTGGCATAACCTTGATCCATTCTCTACGACTTTTCGTAACTGGAGTCAAATGGGATTGCTTTGGGTTGTGACTGACTGTGACTAGTTGAAGGAATTAGTACGATAAAAATTGTCCACCCCTTGTCAGGGTTGTTCAAATCTCAAGGCCACTCGAGGAGAAGTTAACTGGAAATGCGTGGCCACGCTCGGAAGGTATCTATAGTAGATAATTCCGGTCAAACAGTTATTCTCCAGATCGAGGAAACTACTCATGATATGATCGAATGCAAGTACGACCTCAGAGAGACATCTTGCATTGAGTGGGAGATTGTAATAGGACAAGAGAATTGGTGACGCACACTTGTCGAGGACAAGTGGGAGATTGTTGGGAAATGTGTCCTCAACAATAGTGCGATTGTAACATCCCGTATTTTCGTAAAATCTAATTTAAGCGTTTTTAATTATTTTAAGTAATAAAATAATAATTTAGTAATTTATTTCGAAAGACTTTAATTTAATAAGTAAGATCCGTCTTAAGAACCTCCAGTCCTTAAGACGAATATAACTTGGCATTGTTTAAAGACCCGACTTAAATAACCGTTTCTAAAATCCGTAACCGTTTAAGCAAGACGGAAAGGACACCTCATTGTACCCTACATATTAATATGTCGACATCCTTCATCCTCAACATTTCATTTTCACAGTAAACTCCATTTCTCCTAAAACCTCCATAAACCTCTCCTTCTTTTGAGAAATTCTCCATCATCCGTTCTTCAAATCGCAAAAGTAAGTACGTTTTCGGAATCCTCGCTCGATTTTCCAGTCATCCATCACTTTCGTTTTTCATTTCGTCGACTTTGAAAAACAGGCTGTTTTCTCTTAATTCTCGGGGTCAATTAAGTGTTGATTAGAGGATAAGAAAAGTAGAGCTATAGATTAGTTCATAGGCTTTGGTTGATATTGTATTGATGCGTATTAAGTTATGCCTTAAGCTGGCCTCTGAACTTAATACGTGAGTTGTTTGTCATATATGGGGATATGCCTTAAGCTGGCCTCTGAGCCCTATATGTGTATGTTTGTCGTGTCTGGGACATGCCTTAAGCTGGCCTCTGAGTCCAGACATGTGTGATAGTGATCGCGTCAGAACATGCCTTAAGTTGGCCTCTGAGTCTGACGAGTAGAGCAGCTGCACAACGGGGTAGCTAAGGCACTGACACCTTGCCCGGAGTGCAGATGTTTGGTGCTAGAACATGCCTTAAGTTGGCCTCTGAGTTTAGTACCTTGTGATGTGGTGAAGGGACATGCCTTAAGCTGGCCTCTGAGTCCTTTACTTTTGGATGCTAGTCTATGCCTTAAGTTGGCCGCTGAGTCTAGTGTCTTGCTGATTGGCAGGTCCATGCCTTAAGTTGGCCTCTGAGTCCTTGCTTGCTGAATGTTTGGTGTCTAGGTTATGTCTTAAGTTGACCGCTGAACCTTTTCACTTGCTGAACGTTTTGGTATTAGGTTATGTCTTAAGTTGACCGCTGAACCTTTTACTTGCTGATTTTATCTGCTTGCCTTGAGTTGGTACGTGTCAGATATAGATATGGTTAATGATGAGTAAATGTATATCTGTTTAAGTTGTGGTTTGATCATCCAAGGCATTGGATGACTCTTGTTCGGTTTCATAAATAGTGGGATTGAAAGACCCCCCGACTGGGTAACCAGTAGGGAAACCGGCTCTCCTTCATAATTGTTTATGAAGTTGGTTGAGAGCCGTGCACTGTAATCGCATGATAGTAAAAGATCAGGTGATGAGATGTTTATGCTTCACATGTTGATATATGTTGGAGTGTTCTGTATTGTTTTATGTGTTACGTGTTGTCACAAAAGGTGGCTAGGAGAACTCTAGTCACTCCCCACTGATTGTGGCGTACATGTTTTCATGTATGTAGGTACATGCAGGATTGGAGATCGGGGTTCACGAGAGCTAGCGAGCGATGATCCTATCATCATGACTTACCCTTATTTATCGTTTAGCTGGACTCGTAGTTTTGATACATTTGTTTGGTGCCTGTAGGGATGTTCCATCCCAGGCTGTGTACATATTTCATTTCAGTACTTAGAACTGTTACTTATCTATTTCGGTTTTATTCCAGTTCAGTTTCTGTTTCAGTTTAAGACTTCTCGCATGTTGTTTAGTTTCCTTTAAAAAGTTTTAATTCCGCTGCATTTTTAGTACTCTTATGTGTTTATATTTCCGCTTTCGCGAGGGGTTTTACAGCGATCACGTAATTAAATCTCACGACGAGAATGCGCAAGGGATGATACGAAATATATTAGTCTACTGACCAACATTAATCGGTAATGATTGGCTAGCTAGAGTTTGACATTACTGTCGTATGGCGGTGGTGGTCAGTTGATCCCTTTAGGTCACACCTATAGGACAATTCCCTTATTTGATAAAGTGATCAAATGTATATTGATACGATTTGATCATATTTCTTAAACTCGTATACCGAGAAATCAGAGGTTAAATCTTATTGTAAGATTTATGTTTAAAATTGAAACGTATCAAATTGTTAAACATTGAACGATATTTTACTATATCGTAATTAGAATGAATCGGGTTGTGTATTAATACAAAGGTTGTAAATCGTATTGACGACTATCATTAATAACCATTTTATACTAGTAATTATGAATTACTTGTCAATTGATAAATATGGGTTATTTAAATTACATACAATATTTATACGATAAATATTTATATGTTTTAGATTAAGATAATTGTGATTTATTAACTTGTGACATATAACATGTCACATAATGCAGAATTATACAATTGACAAAATGTAAAATGGATGACCATTTTAAGTTAAAATGGGTCGGCTAGTGGAGGTGGTTGTGTGGATGATTAGTGTGTTAAATACACCTTAATCATTATGTTTAAAGTGTATCTTGAGAACCCACACCTAGAACCACCCTAAGTGCATTGAGAAGTGAAGATGTTCCCTCTCTTGTTCTTCCCCATACCCGGCCACCACTACCCTAAGACACACCCATTTATAATGTTGTGTAATGCTCACATAACAATTCTAATCCTAATGCAAAAATTTTCTAAGTGTGAGAAAAATATATAAAATCCTCTAGAAATTATTATAAGATAATAACAATACTAATTATATAAAAGATATAACATTAGTATACTAAGTTCAAATTAGAACTTATATTGTTAAGGAAAACCGATTTTGGTACTAGCATACTCAAGTTTTCGGTTCCATCAAAGGGTTGTCTTGGTGCATCACAAAGGAGGTGTTCTTGTTGAATACTTGGAGGATCATCCTAGCATTTCGTTTGGACCGTGTGTAAGGGTTCATATCCTCTCATTTCCGCATATAACATTAGCATGCATAAGATCTAAAATATGTTAATTAAAATGTTAATTAAATTTTGTTTAGTATGACTAAAATTTATAGGTTATGAGATAAATAAACCTAACATCACAACTGCCCGGAGAGCTAGCAATCTGATTAGCAGCTAAGATTGCTAATTGGTTCTCAAAAGTCTTCAAAGAAGCCACTTGAGCCTTTTCCATTTCCATCATTTGTTTCATTAGAGCATGAACAAGCTCTCTCAACTCCGCCGTCTCACCCGTGTTGTCAACCGTAGTAACTAGGTTCGCACTTTCTTGCTTCAGCTGGGCAGCCTCAAGCTTTTCAAAGCGAGCTTCAACGGTGGTCTCAAGAGCTAACACCCTATCCATCTCAACATTCAACCTTCGCGAATTCCCACGCAAACTCCCAAATTCGGCCCTATGTGCCGCCATGTCTTCAATAGTGTTCCAACCTTTCATGTGGTTGGTATTATTTTGGAATCTACCATTGGCGGCTACATCAAGAATTACCTTGTAGTCATCATAAAGGGCATTGTAGAATTGGTTGCACAAGTACCATTGAGGAAAACCATGATGAGGAATAGACTGGACCAATTTCTTGAACCGACCCCATGCCTCACAAAATTCTTCATCCGGACCTTGTTGAAAATTGGTGATTTGACTTCTCAAGTCACTGGCCTTCGCAAGAGGGAATTACTTTTTATAGAAAGCCAATGCCAAGGAAGTCCAATCTGTAACCTTCTCAGCTACCCTATCAAGGTAGCGGTACCAATCTCTCGCAGAATCCTTCAATGAATACAGGAACATCATTGCCTTCATCTCATCTTGAGTCACCACGGCTGGTATATGTATGGAGCAACAATAATCCGTGAATGTCTCAACATGCCTCAACGGATCCTCATCGGGTAGACCAGAAAATTGGTTCCGCTCCACCAGAATGATGTAGTTCGGGTGGAGCTCAAAGGAACTAGTGGTAGGAGTAGGCAAAGTAAACCCCTTCGGTAGATCTTGTACCTTTGGTTGTTGAGGGGTGTCAAAGATAAGATTTATAAAACCTCGGCTTAAGACTAGATAGCGTAAGTCAAGGGTCGAACCACAGAGAGGTGGGGAGTGTTTATTGTTTAAGGTCAATGTTTTTAGGGTAACAAATTGCGGGTTTTAGGTTGGTTGTCACTAAGTCTAGAATAAAGACAATAATAAAACAAGAATTAAGAACGAGATAAACTTATAATAAAAAGGATGCTAGGATGTTCGGGTAGTAGATAGCTACGATGGTGTAAATCCTAAGTCAACATGTATTGCAGTCGCGTAAGGGGTGTAACATATCCTTTCGGTCTATGGTACCTAATAGCTCCTTTCGGCCTATGCTATTAGTTCCTAGGTCTCACAATTATTGGGTGTCAACAATAAGGTTGATTCCTAATTTCTAGGTTGCATACCTTTCAGTCTTAAGTAACCTAGCCGTCTTAAAGCGTAAACCAATGCCCTTCCCGTATCTTTCAATCTTGGGTAAGTCATTACTAACATCCTACAAGTCTCCTTTCAGTCTCATTGTAGGTTATTATGGTCGACGAAATAAAACATAACTGAAAACATACGCAGTCTGGTCGACCGACCAGCTACTCCGGTCGACCGACCAGTTAAGCCGGTCGGCCGACCTAAGTCTGCTACAGGCAGTCTCGGGTTTCACACCATCTACGCATATTACTCCCTACATCCTAACATATGTAATTAGCTACTCATGGATACTGAAATAACAATAATAACATTAATAAAAACAGAATTCATGGTGAACATTAATCTAGACATGCGATAAACAATAAGGCTTTGGGATTCTAACTTAAACCGGATACTAATAATTCTAATAAGACAACAATAATAAAACTGAAATCAAGAGAAGAATTACCGAAATATGGATTAAGGCAGAAAAGAACAAGCTTTATTGAATCCCGTGGAAGATTGATGATTACAATGAACAAACTTAAAGAATAGTGTTTGAAATACTAAGGAAAATAAACTATCATATGCTAATGATAATAAAACTGATTATGACTGAATAAAACTCTAGATAATACTAATGTGTCTCCTATAACCCTAATCCCGGGATTAGCTTAAGTAGGCGGAAATAATAAGTTTCCTAATGACCTAATCACGCGAGTGGGCTTTTGCGGAATTTCTGAGTCTGCGCGCTGGTCGACCGACCAGGTGATGAGGTCGGTCAACCTATTGTCGGGCTTGGTGGACTTCTGACTTTAAGATAACATGTCCTCTGGTTGACCGACCTAGGTAGTAGGTCGGTCGACCCACTTTCCTGTACGTCAGTCTTGATTTCGCCTTGATTTGACTTTGTGGTACTTGGTTCACGCTTTGAGTTGACTTGTCCTCGATCCTTGGTTATGCAAAAATCCCGAGGGTAGAAATTTGGTATAAAACCGTCCCTTTTCCGCATAATTCTGCAAAAGAGCATAAAAATACGAAAGTAGACAATTGTTGGGAAATAAAGGCTAAAACATAATAAATGAGCGACAAAATGCGTGTAAAAATAGATGTAAAACATCATAAAATAGACACGCATCAGGGCACACGCCTAAAGGCGACAAAACCTGTAAACAATATGATCAAGACGTCTTGGCCGGCCAACATAGTAAGTTATGACGATATACATTGTGTTTATTATTTATTAATTCTTGCGCGTGTGTTTATTCTTTATTAATTCTGGTTTTAACACTGCCCTTTCCATTCTGCTTTTGTTTCTCTGCCTCCAAATGTGTTATATTGCTTCATTGATCATCCCATTTCCGACTGCTTTTAATATATTACAGGAGAATGTTAAAAAAATGGTTGATGAAGGGAAATTCACCCCGAGTGGTCGTGATGACATTCTTGCTAGAGCGATCAATCGAGACGAGCATCCAGGTCGATTGAGGGGCGTCCCATTACATGTCGGAGTCATGAAATATTATGGGACAACTACCCCGAAAAAGAAGAAAAAAAATCAGGGGAAGGCTGGCATGGTACCCTTTTATATTGTCATTTAAAATTCACATGTTATTGTTAATTGCTTACATAATACATTTTTTGCACGCAAGTTTAGTTGTTGGCATCCTTGATACTAAAAATGAATTCTGGAGGCAAGCCTTCCGAAGAAGAAATGAAGATAATAGAGGATGCCATGAAAGAGGGTAAGGTGCAACAGAATAGGGAAGAAGTATCGATCAACGGGAGTCAGAAAGAGGTTGTGAGTGCTGCTGAAGTTATAATACCTAAAGCCGATAAGGTAATTGCAGCCTTACTCAGGATACACCATGGTTCCCAAACATTCTTACTGATAGCTTTGGTTAATTTTATTAGGTAAATGAGTCTAAAAAGGGGGTGCATGTTGAGACGGAGGCTGAGAAGACGGCTGAGAAGATGGCTGGCGCAACCAATGAGGAGACGACCGACAAATCACCTCCAATGGAGGTCAGCCAAAGGAAGGAATATATTCTAGCCGACCCTTCATGCAAGGATGCTCGTATTGTTGGAACCGGTTTCTACACTGATGCCAAATCGCCCTAATTACAATTTATTTGATTAACATGAACCGGTTTATGGGATTTCGCAATTTTAATTCTTAAAATGCTAAAATAAAACATAAATCAAATTTATGTTCAAACTCATTATCCTAACACATTTTAGGATTCAAATTAGTCACTACTAATTTTGACAATAATTAACTTGTAATTAAACAAATTGTTCATTTTTGCCTTAAAATACATAACTTTTATGTAATAAATCCAAATAAAATTACAATAATTTTCAAAATTTGAATTTAAAATTTTTGAACATTCTGAAATATTACATTAATACTCATAATGTCAAAAATAATGGTTAAAATTTTCAAACTTATTTCGATAAATCTAACTATATTAACCAAAATTACCTCTATTTACGCTATTTATCATATAAAAACCGTAAATCATGCAATACAACTCACATTTGTACCAAATTTTACATACTATAAGTAAAATATGCATGTGAGGTCATATTAAAAAGGATTAATTGATAAGAATACTATGAACTATGGGTGTCGTGCTCAAAATACTCCAAACTTTATTTTAACTACCAATATAACCAACTAATAATGCCCTCATTTGCTTTGAATATAATTTGTTGTTTTGTTAAGTTGTTGTAGCATGTTTTAATGTTGTGATTAGGTAAATAGATTAACATAGAAATAAAAAGAGAAAGACGGGTTAAACACGGGTTAGAAATTTCTTCACTTAATTAGCATGTAACAGGTCATATATTATAATAAAAGCGAGTGAGAGCATTAGTTGGTTATTTTGGTAGTTAAAATAAAGTTTGGAGTATTTTGAGCAGGACACCCATAGTTCAGAGTATTTTTATCAATTAATCCTATTAAAAATTCAAGGTTAGAAACTTTTTCTATCTACTTTTAGTCCATTTTTTATGATTTTAACCCTTAAAACGCATAAAAATGACTAAAAATCATATGAATGAACAATAAAATCTCATAAATTATCAAAATAACCTAAAGTAAATTTAGGACCAGAATATGAGACATGCAAAAGTTTTCGAGTGATATATCTCATTGATCACAAATTTTTAGTTTTATTTAAGTTACTAGAACTCGGAAAAACAATAACCGATTATGCATGCAAACAACCATTGCTCTGATACCAATTGTTAGGTTCATAAACTCATTATAGTCATACTAATTTTATTATCATATAATCTATGTGAATCTTATGCATGCATAACTAACAAAATGAGATCAAGGAAGAAACATTCTCAATCTTACATTGAGTATTTCGGAATTAAGGGCACTAGTAAAGACTCCTTCTTTACTAGTTCTTGAGCTTAGTAATATGGATTGATCCTCCTAAGAGCCTTCAAATTAGAAGACCTCCAATAGTGATGCACCAAGACACACCCTCTTAAAACTTGTGATTATTTTTTACTAGAAATCAATCACAAAGCAACCTAGTTATTAATCTAATATTACTACTATACTTAGTATAATATTATTGATTTTGATCTTCTTAAAATGTTGAGGATGTCACAGTTTTTGGGAGTGAAAAGAGAACAACTTCTCACTCAATCAAAACCCTAAAACCTTATCAAAAATGAATGAGTCAATTTTTTTGAGAAGAGAAAAAAAACTCTTTTGTCCTTCTCAAGGGGGTTGGCTGGGTGGTTAGGGTAGAGTGCCCAATGCATGGGCACCTCTAAACTCTCAAATGTTTCCCACGCATCAACCACATTAATTAGATGTCTTTTACATATTATCTTATAATAATGTTAATATGTAAATGTATGTTTGTGTGACATATCACACGGTCCATTGCTTAAATGGACATACATTTCATTTTTATTAATTTGTCATATAACAATTACATTGAACATTTTATTTATTTTATGACATTTCAAGTTTAACTATTTAAACATCAATTCATAAAATTAGTAGAATTCGTAATTACTAATATCCAATTAATAATTTCCCGTATCGAAATAATATTACAACATTTGCAATATAAAATAATTCATTCTTATAATGCTGTTTCATAAACATTTAAATTTTAGTAATGACATTTCAATTACTAAAACTTTATTATTTATAATCTTATTATAAATATCCTCCTTGTACATTTCACAAACTGGGAATGAACTGACTCGCATCATTATACACTCACTTCCTTTTCTATTAAGAGAGTTGTCCTATAGGTGTGACCTAAAGGGATCAACTGGCCGGTCACCACCGTCATACGACTGTATGTCAAACTCTAGCAAGCCAATCATTACCGATTAATGTTGACCAGTTGACTATTTTATTGAAGAATCATCCCATGAATATTCTTATTAGAGGTTTATCAATGATTTTTATCACTGATGTGATCGCACTATTGTGGAGGACACTTACTCCAACATAATTTTGGTGTCATTTCTGTTGGAGATGAAATGATATTATGTAAGCTTTCCAACGAGTGGTCACACGCTTTATTAACGAATAAGATATGGTCGTTTTAAGTTGTGTTGTCCAATTCTTACGCAGATGACAAATTGACGCGAATACAAGTTTGAAGCTTAATTGGAATCAATCTGAAGTTGGTTTTTCCTAGATCATGTAGGAATTTAGATGTTGAATAAAATTAGGAAAGTTAGAAATTTCCTAGTGGTAGTAGGATTTTAGATTTAGAATAAAATTGAGAAAGTTAGATGTTTCCTCTTTCTTAATTGTAGTAGTATTGTAGCTTTCTAATCTTAAAGGGAGTTAGTTATTTAGATTCTTAGTTTAATAAGGAAAGTTGTTCCTTTGCCTCTAGAATTCCACCTAGGGAGAGATTTACAACCCTATATAAAGGGTTCTTGCGTGGGTGAGATAATCCACATTCTTCTTTACAAGGGTGAGAAAGCACGTCATCATCGAAAATTCGACTAAAGTGACTGAAAATTTAACTAAAGTGGCACGAGTCTTATTTTTGGTAGAATGTAAGGTAGTTGAAAAAAATAAAAAATTAAGTATGGTATTTGTTCACAAATAAACATAAATATAAAACTCTAGTCCAAATAATGAATTACATACTTTATGGAATTTGCATACTTCATAGTGCCTTGATTATTTGTTTTACATCAAATCTTATTCATCTATCTTTGTATAAATCGTGTTCATGAACTTTTTCCTCGAGTTAAGTGTACCTAATCTCCATGAATAATTTAACTAAAATAAAATGGATACTAATATTAGGTAGTTATTTCCAAAAAAGCCAAATTACCTTCCAATCTTATCCTAAGATTTTAGTAACTTAATAAGAAATTATTTAGGTGTTAACTTTGTATGAAATTTACAACTAAACATACTATATTAATTTAGTTTTTGTGTAGCGGGTAGCCTGGTATGGTTAAGGGAGATTATACTATCTTTAGATTTTACACGTGTTATAGCAAAATGAAATGCTATTTTTAGATTTCCAGATTAGAAATTATTCTCTTGATCTTTTTAGTTTTCCTAGTTCTAGTTTAAATCCTTTGGTGTTAATTCTTATGAAGGGTAATTCGAAAGTTTAGTTTAAATTGGGAATTTTGAATCGATTCACAGTGAGCAAGTGATTATTCTCAAATTCTGTAATAGCATAAAAGTGGGAACGTAGTTAGCACAGATATCAAATGTGTTATTATTAATTAGGAGCTTCAACGTTGAATACCATCAAAACCCTACCTCTGCACGTGTCTTGTATATTACTTCGTGTATATATATATATATATATATATATATATATATATATATATATATATATATATATATATATATATATATATATATATATATATATATATAGAGCATCCTAATACAAAATCCGTGTAAATTAATTCAAAAGCCATGGGAGGCCAAACAGTAAGTGAACCAGAAACAATAATACGACGTCGTTCACGCTTATGTTCATGTACAAAAAAGATGATTTCTTACCGGAAAAAGCGTTCGAAAGTTGATTATCGTACGTGAGTGCCCTCAAGGAAACTCCGACAAGATTCATAGACCGGGTGACAACCCGGTCTATAGACTCGACAGAACTCGATGAAGTCAAGAGTCGAAGTGGGAACGCCGTGAAAAAGACACTCAATTGGTGGGATCTGATGTGGTTCGGTATCGGGGCGGTTATCGGTGCGGGTATATTCGTGCTTACTGGTCAAGAGGCTAACGAACATGCGGGTGCCGCTGTTGTTTTGTCGTATGTTGTTTCCGGTGTCTCTGCCATGCTCTCCGTTTTCTGTTACACCGAGTTTGCCGTTGAGATCCCTGTTGCAGGTATTACTACTTCAGTCGTTCACTTCTCTCTGCGACCATCCATCCCGTGTTTTTTGATTGCAAAATGTGACCATTTTGTGGTAAAAAGTGACGTTCTTTTTTATAAATAGTGATCACTCTTAAAATATAGGTCAATTTTTAAAACAAAAAAAAATGTGATCGCTTCTCATCAAAATGTGATTGCACGTGCGACCGTCGTACGGTAAAATTGTGTTACTACTTTTTCTATTCCTTTTAAAATAAGTTACCTGTTCCGTATGTTTTTGAACTTATTTTCCATCGTTATACATCTCTCAGTATAAATCGTTTATGTTACAAATGGAATCGATTCATAAACTTGTAGAACAGGTTACTTCAATTAGAGTTTTGAAGCAATTTATTGATAAAAATACATCTTAAAGTATAAGGAGTAATTTTAGAAAATTGAATTTTAAAAGGAATTTATCATTAATTTACTCTTTAATTAATTTCATACTAAAACTTTATAATTAGATTTTTTAAGATTATATTCGTTAATTAATGTTTAGTTTTGATCTTATAATGTATCTATGTGCTTTCTCTTTATTCTTTAGTACTTTTTTTTTGTTTTTGTTTTTGTTTTTTTTTTTTACGGATGATTATGGTTTGCTCACGCACTTGATTTGGCTAGCGCATGGGCAGATCTATTTAAGTATCTAGGACAATGACTCAAAGAAAAACAGTGACAGCTACTAATAATACTAATTAAAGACTTGACTGAAGAAATGATATCCTTATCGAAGTCACCGCAACCATTCGCTTGTAGAACCAGGTTAAAACAGTCCGATGTTGCATCCAGATGGTAGAAACCGCTACTAAGGGCGTCCTGACAGGCAGAAATTAAAGCCACTGCTTCTGCATGAATTGGAGAAATGGCCCTAAACCGAGAAGTTCCTGACTTAATAGTGGTGCCATTGTAGTCTCTTAGAAGCCATCCCGCTGATGCCTTACAATCTGTCGTCCATGATGCTTCACATTTAACCCTGACAGAGTTAGAGCATAAAACAGAGCCAATAATATTAACCGGAAAGTGATTCATAAGTCGTTCCGCCGTGGTCAAAAACTCCGGTGATTTTGATTCTGTGGTTGTGAGAGCCCGTTGCTGGATTCCTTGTTTAATATTTTGGAGGTTATCCGAAGCAAGCATAATGATTCTATTCAAGACCGCTGATGGGTTGAAGCTAATACCATTGAATAAACTCTCATTACGAACACACCAAATCAGCCATAAGGTAGAGACGAAATTCGAAATGAGGAAAAGATGTTCCTTCTGTTTGGCAAAGAAACAAATCCAGTTGGCAATCCAAAGATGTACTGGTAGGTGGTTGGTAGAGGAAGTTCGAATGCTAAGGGGTGAAACAAACCAAATATTGGAAGCAGCAGGAAAATCGCGCAACAAATAGTCCAAGGTTTCAGGGATATCCTGACCCGTACAGTAGTGGCACAGAACATCTGAAGGTCCGTGTCTTTTGAAAAGTTGAGAAGCACAAGGTAATGTTTGGGTCATAATTTTCCAAATGAAAATTTTCCATTTATATGGAATTTGTAAACTCTATATTTGGTTCCAATTCAAATTAGGTGGGTGGCTTCCTTTCCTTCGTAGCTCCTTAGAAGAGGCATTGTGTGTCCACCATTGTTCAAAAGCTTTGATATATCCACTCTTGACTGACTACTTTCCATCTTTAGAGGTACTCCAAATAACTCTATCCATGTCTTCAGTGAAAAGAGTAGGGATGGTTAAAATGTCATCAAGAGCTTCAGAAGCACCAAGAGCAATAATCTTTGCAGAATCCCATTGACCATTATCGAGTTGGATGTCTGATAAATTCTGATGAGGCAGATTGTTGTGGTTCAAATGAAGAAGGGAACTTAAGTTTGTATCTTTTATCCATTTATCCCTCCAAAGATCCAGATTCAAATTGAACCCAATATGTCAAGACACATTATTCCTTAAGAGCTGTAACCCCCAAAGGATACTTTGTCCTCCCCAAGACATCTGTTTCGTTCTCCAAGTTTCCGTGTTCTCTCTTAGAATGTGTTGGAACTTATATCGTACTCCAATAACTCTTCCAAGCAAAGAATTAGGTTCAGCAATAAGTTTCCATCACACTTTGGCCATCAGACTCTGGTTGAAACATTATGTCTTTCTAATTCCAAGTCCCCCTTCCGCTTTTCGAAGTTGCATAAATGCCATACTACACCAGTGAATGGCCTTGCCTCCTTTCCCATTCCCCCACCAAAAATGTGAAATTAAAGAATCTATCTTTAATGTCACACTTACCGGCATTCGAAATGCCGATAGAGAGTAAATAGAGAGTGATGAGAGGATTGAGGAGATAAGGGTTAACTTACCAGCTGTTGAAAGATATTTATTTTGCCACGAAAAAATGCGTCGACGAACCTTTTTAATAATCTTTGCAGTGAAATCCTTCTTTGATTTTCCTACATCCAAAGGAAGACCCAAATACAGTCCCATCTCACGTGGTTTCTTAATTTCCAAGGTATGCATGCAATCCCTCGTATTTGCTAGTGTACAATTTGGGCTAAAAGTGATTGCAGTTTTATCATGATTCAATTTATGTCCAGCTAAATGACTGTTGGGTTGAAGAGAACATTTGGGATAAAACTTCCGTACACAAAGCAAACAAGAAGGGTGACATAGGGTCCCCTTGCCTAATGCCACATTTTGGATTGAAAGTAGTTGATGATTTCCCATTAATAATAATATCATATGAAACCGTCTTAATACTCTCCATAATAATAGCTATGATATTTGCCGGAAAACCCATATGTTTTAGTGTTGCCTGAATAAAGTTCCAACTGAGACGATCGTAGGCCTTACTCATATCAACTTTCATACCCAGTACTCCTATTTTCCCTTTTGACTTTTTGTTAATGTAATTGAAGATTTCATGACTAATTAAGATATTATCAGTGATAGACCTCCCTGGTATGAAACTGTTTTGGAACTCTCCCACCAAAGAACCCATATAAATTCTAACCCTATTAGCTATGCATTTGGACATAATTCGCATGATAACATTGCATAAACTAATAGGCCTATAATGTTCTACCTTTTCGGGTGCATGGATCTTTGGTATAAGGATAATTGCCGTTCTGTTAAACCTTTTGAGAACATGTCCTTTGTTTAACATTCTGAGGAGTGCGTTCGTAACATCATCCTTAATAAACTTCCAAAATTTCTGAAAGAAAATTTCTGTAATACCATCTGGTCCCAGTGATTTATTAAGGCCCATTTGGAAAACTGCTTTACGAATCTCTTGCTTCGTAAAAGGTGTACTCAACTTATCATGTTGATCTGGGTTTAACTTTCTTTCTAGATTATTGAAAACATTTTGTGTTCTTGCCATGAAATTTGTAAAAGGTTCATGAGTTGAGTTTGTTTCGAAAATACCTCCAAAGAAATTAGCAAAGCAGTTAGAAATCGACGTATCATCAAAAACCCATGACCCATTCTGGCATTGGATGCCCAAAATCTTATTCTGTCTTTGTCGTTGTTTGAAGGAGTTAAAAGAATACTTGGTACAGGCATCTCCCTCAACTAACCATTTGATCTTAGCTCTTTGTTTCCAAAATACCTAAACTTAAACCTAAAGGAGTACAGTATATTTACATGTATGTCCGAGGTTCACCGATTTCCAAATCATAGTCGTCATTTTGAAAAATACTTTCATTCCAAACCAAAATGAAACTCTTTATAGTCCAAATAATGAACAACATACTTAATTTATGGAATTTGCATACTTCATACTGCCTTGTTATTTGTTTTACATATATTGATAAAATCGTGTTCATGAACTTGTTACTCGAGTTAAGTGTACCTAATATTCATGAATAATTAAA
This sequence comes from Silene conica, assembly GCA_029255685.2. Lineage (NCBI taxonomy): Eukaryota > Viridiplantae > Streptophyta > Magnoliopsida > Caryophyllales > Caryophyllaceae > Silene > Silene conica. The sequence continues at coordinate 60,159,338 of CM055315.2, forward strand.
CTGAAATAAAATAATTAGATAATTACCTATCTAGAGTAATTATTTTCAAACAAGCCAAATTACCTGTCAATCTTATCTTAAGATTTCAGTAAATTAAGGAATTATTTACTTGTTAAATCTATATGGAATCTACAACTAAACATACTAAATTAATTAAGTTTTTGTGGATAGCGTGGTATGACTAAGATCATCCCCAAGTAGAAAGTCGACTTAATTGGGTCACCAAAATATTTTCTCCTAATCGCACCTTATTAATCTTGACCTACTTTCACCCTCCCAAGCAGAAGGTCACGACTTACGTCACCAATCCAATCATGTTTCCACTTTCTAATATTTCCATTCATTTATTATATTCAATACCCCACCAAAACCTCTCTTACTTTTACAATTATTATTTACTAACATACTACAACCAATAGAAATACGACACATGGAAGGTCACCAATATTCACCACGACTCAACTCAAGGTCACCAATTGACCTTATCTAGTTCAAGGTCACCCTAAACACCATCGATTTACTAGTTAATTACGTCATTAACATGACCCAATAAGGTCACGACCCGTTGGTGACCTTGCTTGGGCATGGTCTAAGGGAGATTATACTATCTTTAGATTTTATACGTAACTCAATGAAGGAATAATGTAGGATAGGGTGTTTTATGTGGTTTATAATCATTTCCTTATTTTTTATGCAAAAAGCAAGGAAACTAACAATGTGACTCGAGAGAGTATATTTTATTTTTTTTCATTATATCACACGTTTTCTCTATGAATTATTTATATATATATATATAAAGCCTCAAACTTATTCTAACAAAAGGAATCACATGGATTTGATCAAGAATAAAAAAAAAAAAAAAAAAAAAAAAAAAATAACATCTCTTTACATACAACATCAATTCTTTGAAGAATATAACAAAAGGAATAGCATATTTTGGCATAACATCATTTTCGTTAATAATGTAAACAAAAGGAATCACATATATATTGATTTGAGACTATGAGTCACTTCATAATCAAATATATATATCGTTAACATATATTATTAGATATGTCAAATAGTGAAATAACCCAACCCAATAAATTGATGAAACATATCTGAATCGATAACCTATTAATTAAATACCAGACACTAGTGATAAGGAGCAACATAGTATAAGGATTTGAAGATTCATATTTCATTATTTGAAGATTCATTAGTCTTAAGTCTATCATCAAAATGCATTATTTAGCTAATGGATTAATTTACGTATTTGCAAATCACGCACATCATATTAGTTAATCCCACACAATTTGTAACCTTATTTTGAATTTACCCTTGTTAAAATAACAACTTAAGGTTTATGCCGGTTGATGGTTGTGTGTTCTAGTTGTGAGTAGCTGGTCGTAGGGGTGGTGGAGCATACATGTTTTTTTTGGGATTTCCTTACTTTTGATTATTATCCTCTTTAATTGTATATAAAAAGCGGGGAAGTGGCGGTAAATGATCCCTTAAGTATGCTATAATGTGAGATTAACCCCCTTAACTTTGCTTTACCCCTTAACTTTACTATCAAGTGAAATTAAACACCTATTTTCCGATCAAAATCTCACCGGATTTTTCAATTTCTCATCAAATTGTATATGTTATTACATGAGTAAGAATAAATATACTTACAATATATATGTAATTACGTATATTACTTTTATACAAAAATTGATATAGTTATCTCTTTCATCTACCATAATTTTCGTCTCTTTGTGAAACTCCATCTCTCTAGTTCTTGCATTTGTTGCTATCATGTTTGTAACCTTCTCCGTCTTTAATTTCTTTGAATTTACTGCATATGTATTTCAATTTTTGTATATAATTACTAATTAGGTTTTAAAAACGGGTAAACTACAAAACAAAAGAAATTAGGTTTTTTTTAAAGTAAGATAATTGTACATAGGACTTGTTGACATGTAATAAAATAAGACGGTATAAGTACGTATCTACATGTATAAAATATTAAAGTATAATGTAAAGTGAAATTTATACTCTTTCCGATTTCTTGTGTTGGTCCCTTTTGATTTTAACACAAGAAATAAGGGAATTAATTTGGACCACACAATATACATGACCCCACATGAAATTGATTTTGGACCACACAAAGTTGTTCAAAAGAGGAAAGAGGGAACATCAATGTTATTAGACCAAAACGAAAAGGGAAACATCATAGGAAATCGGAGGTAGTACATATTATGTACATTGATACGGGATATTGGTGAGAAATTGAAAATTTCGATGAGATTTTGACAAGAAAAACATAAGGTGTTTAATTTCACTTTATAGTAAAGTTGAGGCCGTAACTAAATCAAAATACAATTAAATGGTTAAATTTTAAAGTATAAGGATGAAAATATTATAGGTTATGAAAATATTGTTATTTTTAAATAAAAAATTAGTTAGTTTATTAATTAAAAAAATTATTTTATTTCAATATTTAAATTGGAGCATTTTGGAGGGATTAATTTTTTAGGATAGTGCCGTTGCAAATAAGAATTTGTGTATATTTATAGCAAGTTGATTTTTGTAGTTTATATAGGGATGAATACTCACCCTATAAGTAATTAAAAATATTATAAAAATTGTGGGCGTTTTGATATTAAAGAATTACATAAAATTGTCGAAACTTTGTTGCTCTTATTTTCTGCTCATTTTTCCATTTGATACAACATTCGCAATTTAGCAACGCTGACGACTCAGTTTCCCTGTGATTTTTGGTGGTTATTTAACAAAAAGGAGGTTCATTTGCGTATCTGAGGGTAGAACTTGGAGATTTCATGGCATTTGTAGCCGCAGGAAATATACTATTGGAGTACGTAATAAGTGGCGCAGCAGTTGCTAGAGCATGGACCTCATACTTCGCCACCCGCTGCAACCATCAGCCGGAGGATTTCCGGATCATCTCCCCTCACCTCAGTTCTGACTTCAACCAGCTCGATCCGATTGCTGTTGTGGTTTGCATTGTAATCTGTGCTCTTGCAGTGTACAGTATCAAGGGTTCATCCCGGCTCAATTACATTGCCTCGGTTGTTCATATTCTTGTCATTATTTTCATGGTTGTTGCCGGCCTCACTCATGCCAACCCCAAGAACTTGACTCTATTTGTAAATCCTTTGATGGGGCCCAGAGGGATCTTCCAGGCCTCGGTCATGCTTTACTTTGCGTATGTTGGGTTTGATGCAGTCTCGACTATGGCCGAGGAGACTAAGAACCCGGGTCGGGATATTCCTATTGGGTTGATTGGTTCCATGGTTGTTACTACCTTGGCTTATTGTTTGTTGGCTCTCACTCTCTGCCTTATGCAACCCTACACTCAAATTGATAGGAATGCTCCTTTTACTGTGGCCTTTGAGAAGGTATGATGCCTCCATGGCTAGCCAAGGTGAATCACAAGTCCGAAACACCAATAAATGCAACAATAGTTATGATGGTCGCGACTGCTATAATCGCCTTCTTTACAGACCTAAACATTCTCTCAAATCTCCTCTCAATTGCCACACTTATCATATTCATGTTAGTTGCCTTAGCTTTATTGGTACGCCGCTACTATGCTACTGGTTTAACCACAACCACTGATCGAAATAAGTTTCTTACCTACTTAACCTTAATTCTTGGATCGGCCATTGCTACATCGGCCTATTGGGGATTAAGTCAAACCGAGTGGGCGACTTACATAGTCACAGCACCAGTTTGGTTTTTAGCCACACTGGGTCTACAGCTATTCGTGCCACAAGCGAAGAAACCTACAGTATGGGGGGTCCCCCTTGTGCCATGGTTGCCCTCAGCATCGATAATGATCAATATTTTCCTTCTTGGTTCAATCGATAAGGATTCCTACGTAAGGTTTGCCAGTTGGACGGCCGTGTTGCTTGTGTACTACTTTCTTTTCGGGTTGCATGCTTCGTATGACAATGCAATGGAGATGAAGAAGAATCGAGCAATCGAGAGTGGGAGTGAATTGGCCAAGGTCGAAGATGGTAACTACACTACGAATAAGTAGATCAATCAAATAATAATACAACAAATGGGAAGTGCATGCAATCGTGATTTACAGTATTTCCTGTAAGTACATAAAAATATGTAGAGGATGGTAGTGGCAGTATTAATCTTGTGTACCTACGTTTTATTTTAATCACTCGTACATTTTCTTGGACTATTAAATTCTATTTTTTCTAATTTAGCATAATTTTAAAACTATTAAATCTCTTTAAATCTCTTACATATCGTAGATTTTTATTGGTAAATGTTGTGCGGAAGCATAAGCACATCGTATTGGGTCTTTGCTGCACATCGTGTTGGGTCTTTGCTACTTCGGTTAAGCTCTCACGGATTTACTCACGGGCTCCTTCTCAAAATGCCTCATACTATTATATTTTCAGCACATCTATAAAAATTGATATTTTCACCTTTACACTACCAATGTGGGATATGAGTTTGCACCCTTTTCTTCAAGCTCCATTTGCTAGTCTTGACAAAAAAAAAAAAACTCGTTAAACCTAATTTTCTCAATTATGAATAACTAATTTTCAACTCGTGCAAAATTGCACGGGTATGTTTCAAGAATATTGATATAACAAATAACAACTCAAAATATTAACCAAAATACATGAATATTTTATACTCAATTTCTTTTACAATGATAATAAGTTAAAACACATGCAAAAATATGTTTCACGGGTATGTTTCAAGATTTCTTTTACCGAAATCTTTTTTGGGGTGGGACAACAGAGAAAAGGAGGATGTTTTTTAAGAGCTGGCAAAGTATTTGTGCCCCCTTGGAGCGAAGGAGGGTTTGAGATTAAAAACCTTATTGCTTGGAAGCGAGCGTGTCTACTACAGCAACTTTGGCAGATTGACAAAAATTATGCTAACATTTGGATAAAATGGCTGCAGTGCTACATTTTTTATAAGGCCAATCTTTGGGAACTTAATATTACTGACAAACATGCAGATAGCATCAGGGGCATTTTAAAAGTGAGGACAAGGATTGAGGGACTCACTGGTAGTGTTAATGAGGCTCAACATTTCTTGGATCAGTGTTTGCAGAGAGGGAAGTTCTCTATAAGTCTAGCTTATGACAAGCTCAGACCAAAATTTCCCATCACTACATACCAGATTGCTATATAAAGGGGCCTGTATATTCCAAAACATAGTTTTTTCCTTATGCTAGCTGCTCAGAATAAGCTAGCCACCATTGACTAGTTAATGAATAGAGGAATGACTATGGCAAACAGGTGTGTCCTTTGCAAACAAGCTGCTGAAAGTGTTACACATTTGTTCTTTCATTGTAGCTATTCTAAAGGCCTGTACGACGAGATTAAGCGCTGGACAAATTTGCATACTCTGCATACTGATCTGAATTCTCTGCTCAGTTGGATTGACAGTAGGAAAGTGCGGAGACACTAGTTAAATAATTGGGTGAAGTGTAGTATAGGGGCTCTAGTTTACACATTATGGGCTGAAAGAAATAAACGCATTTTTGAAGGTAAAGAGAGGACTGCTGCAATTTTGCTTTGAGAAATACAATTCCTAGTTAGTATTGTAATGCTAAATTTTGCTTTGAGAAATACAATTCCTAGTTAGTATTGTAATGCTAAATGCTAATTCTAAGATTAGTGAAGTTGATATATTGAGTCAGTTGAATACTACTAGGTAGTTTTTCTTCTTTCCCTAGTGGATAAACTTTTTTTTTTTTTGACAACAGTAAAGAAGTCCCATAAGATTAACAGGAAATCTTTGCAAGATTATGGGCAATCTTGTTCAGATTCTTAGAGACGAAGCTAATAGACAAACAATGAAAAAGAGGAAAAAGCTTAAGAATGTCATTAACAACTCCCTTAATCTTGACATCAACCACCTCGAGCTTAGCAACCTGCAAGATAAGCTGAAGACAATCCGTCAACACACCCAGGTGATACACCTGAAGAGAATGGATCCAAGTTAAGGACTTAAGGAGACCAATTGCCTCGGCTTGGAGTGGAGACTCCGCAGTGAAACTGACAGAATAAGAACCTAGCAAAGAACCATCAGGATAATATGCAATCCACCCAGCAGACGCCTTAAAATTAGGGAACCAACATGCATCCACTTTAACACGATACTCCTGGCAAGACACAGCTCCATGGACCAAGACATAATGGAAGAAATCCTTTATTGCACCCTTCACATCATCACTAGGTCGTCGAGCACCAGACATAGTGATGTGTGCCTATTTTATGATGTTTTACATATATTTTTACACGCATTTGGTCGCTCATTTACTATGTTTTAGCCTTTATTTCCCAACAATTGTCTACTTTCGTATTTTTACGCACTTTTGCAGATTTATGCGGAAAAGGGACGATTTTATACCAAACTTGTGCCCTCGGGACCTTTCATAACCAAGGAACGAAGGAAAGTCCACTCAAAAACATTGACCAAGTGCCAAGAAGTCAAACCAAGACGAATCAAAGCAATCCTACAGGAATAAGGGTCGACCGACCTACTACTTGGGTCGGCCGACCAGGCCTCTGTTATGGAAAGCCCAGAAATCTCTGAAGCCCGTGAACAGGTCGACCGACCCACATAGTAGGTCGACCGACCTCTGCGCAGACCCAGAAGCTTTCCGGAAGCCCAATAACGTGTTAGAGTCATTAGGAAACTCTAATTGTCCGCCTATTTAAGCATGAGGCATGATTAGGGTTCGATTATCTAGCTTTTCTATCATTCAGTTTCCATTCAGTTTTAAGTTTTAGAATTTAGTTTCGTTTTTGTAATCTTTCAATAATTCTCAAACACTTTTTAGTTTGTTCGTCAATCCTTCAAGTATTCATCAATAAAGTTTGTTCCTTTCCATCTCAATTCCGATTTCTGGTAATTCTCTCTTAATTTCAGTTCCATTGTTATTAGTTTAGAATTGTTATATTCGGTTTAAGATAGATTCCCAAAGCCTTATTAGCGATTGCATGTTTGGATTGATATTCATTATGATTTCCATATTTATTCCAGTTTTCATTGTTGTTTTAGTAATCATGAGTAGCTAATTTCATATGTTAGGATGTAGGGGATGAATATGCGTAGGTAGTGTAGATTCCGAGACCAACTGTAGCAGAGCCTTGGTCGGCCGACCCGCCTAACGGGTCGGTCGACTGAAGCTGTGGTCGGCCGACTGGGCTAGCTGGTCGGTCGACCCACTCGCGTTTGTATTCTGTTCGTTTTACTTCGTCGACTATAGTATCCTGCAATAAGACCCAAGGGAGACTTGTAGGATGTTAGTAATGACCTACACAAGATTGAAAGATACGGAGAGGGCCTTGGTTTGCGCCTTAAGACGACTAGGTTACCCAAGACTGAAAGGTATGTGACCTAGGATTTAGGAATCACCCTTATTGTTGACACCCATAATTGTGAGACCTAGGAACTAATAGCATAGGCCGAAAGGAGCTATTAGGTACCATAGACCGAAAGGATATGTTACACCCCTTGCGCGACTGCAATACATGTTGACCTTAGGATTTATATTACCTTAGCTATTTATTACCCAATCATCTTAGCATCTCTTTTATTATAGTTTTATTCTCGTCTCTATTTATTTGTTTTATTTTCTTATTTGCCTTTAGACTTAGCAACAATAAATCAAACCCCCAATTCTGTTACCTTAAAACATTAACATCAAACAATAAACATTCCCCACCTCTCTGTGGTTCGACCCTGACTTTCACTATCTATAGTTAAAGGTTAGGAATTATAAATTTATCTTTGGTACCCTCAACGACGGGCATCACATAGTATTAACCTTCTCACTGTCATTCTTAGCAAGCGCTTCAAACACAAGGTTCTGAACAGAGTTCTGAATATTGAAAAACATGGGCAATGAAAAAGGGGTACCCGCAAAAATAATATTATTCCGGGAACACCAAATACTCCAAAGGAAAGAGATAAACACCACGACGAAATGATTGGAGAACTTCGAATCACGAGTCCCAAAACAAATCCAATCCACAATCCAGTCCCCAAGACTGAGGAATGAAGCAAAATCCGTTCTAATTCCCAAATGAGATGCGAACCAAAGGCGCCTAACCACCGGACAGTCACGGAAAAGATGTTCCAAAGTTTCAAGACAATCCTTATTAGCACAGATAGGATAGGAAAAAGATCCCTGAATATTACGCATAACAAGCTCAGCACCCACAGGAAGAGAAGAAGATAAATACTCCAAAGAAAAACTCTCCATTTATTTGGCCCGTGTAACCTCCACAAACGCTTCTTACAGAAGGACGCAACTTTGTCATTGATACGTTCTCTATCTTTTCTCGAACAATTCTCACCAAGAAAATCCTGCAGACATCTACCGTAACCAGATTTTACAGAGTACACACCATCCTTCTTTAGACGCCAAAAAATGTTATCCCTCTCCGTAGAATGACAAATAGGGATAGCACAAATTTTCCTGGCCCATTCATCATCAAAAACATCAAAAATCATCTCCTGATTCCAACTACTATTTGACCCAACAAGCTTCGATACACTCCAGCTACGCATATAATCAGGTGGTGGGAAGCCGTATCGAGTAATGCTAGGGGGTTTTTCTCCATCAATCCAATTTGAAGTCCAAATATTCAAACACGAATCCCTACTCACATTCCACCCGCATTCCTGGATTACGAGTACGACTCCTTCCCTAATACTTCGACAACCCCAAGAACAGTTTCCCAGACTCCGTACCACAGGGCCTCCACCAACCGTACTCTCCTTAAAAAAATTATCATAAAAGACACGGCTAAGCAGAGACCTTCTGTCACATACCACCTTCCATGCTAATTTTCCCAAGAGAGCCTTATTCATACACTCAATATTCCTAATACCAAGTCCTCCATCAGATTTTGGCAGACTAAGGAAGTTCTTGCTCGTCCAATGAACAATTTTCCCTGATTTAACTCCTGACCACCAAAAATGTGTCAAAATAGAATTAATATTTCTTGACACACTTACCGTAATTTTGAAAACCGATAGGACATAATTAGAAAGGGTAGACAAGATAGAATAATCAAGGTTAATCGCCCAGCAGACGACAAGAAGATCGTATTCCAAGAAGATAGACGACGTTTGACATTTTCCACAAGATTATCAAAAATCAAGCGTTTAGATCCCCCAAAGTCTGTCTCAAGCCCCAAATACTTACCAATGCCATTATTATTATGAATACGGAACGTCCGTAAACCAGCCCTTGCCGAAGCCAAAGTGGTACTAGGGCTAAAGAGGATACCTGATTTTCCATCATTTATAAACTCTCCCGAAGAGCTACAATATGAGTCGAGCAAACGCCGTAAATTCCCCAAAGCATCATTCTTATCTTTGAGAAAGAAAATGGAATCATCTACAAAGAAGAGATGTGACAAAATAGGCCCATTCCTGACCAGACTGAGGCCAGAGAGTTGGCCCGCATTCACGGCCAAATTGACATTGTGAGATAGAATCTCCATGCACAGGATAAACAAATAAGGGGATAAAGGATCACCTTGTCGAATACCCCTTGTAGGCTTAAACTGTTCCAAAGGAGCCCCATTCAAAAGAACCTCATAGAAAACAGAGGTGACACAATTCATTATCAGCTGAATTAACCTGTGCGGGAAATGAAAGAATTCCAAGGTTTTCCTCAAGAAGTCCCACCCAACACGATCATACGCTTTACTCATATCGGCTTTGAACGCAAAACAACCACCACGACCAACCTTATGATTTTTAATCTTATGGATAGCCTTGATGCCCGGCGTTGAGGGTACCAAAGATAAATTTATAATTCCTAAACTTAAACTATAGATAGTGAAAGTCAGGGTCGAACCACAGAGAGGTGGGGAATGTTTATTGTTTGTTGTTAATGTTTAAAGGTAACAATTTTGGGTGTTTGATTGTTGATTACTAAGTCTAAGCAAAGATTAAAATTAAAACAAGAAAATAAAGATGAGATAAAAACTATATTAAAAGGGATGCTAGGATGTTTGGGGTAATAAATAGCTAAGGTAATATAAATCCTAAGGTCAACATGTATTGCAGTCGCGTAAGGGGTGTAACATATCCTTTCGGTCTATGGTACCTAATAGCTCCTTTCGGCCTATTCTATTAGTTCCTAGGTCTCACAATTATTGGGTGTCAACAATAAGGGTGATTCCTAAATCCTAGGTCCATACCTTTCAGTCTTAAGTAACCTAGCCGTCTTAAGGTGTAAACCAATGCCCTTCCCGTATCTCTCAATCTTGGGTAGGTCATTACTAACGTCCTACAAGTCTCCTTTCAGTCTCATTGTAGGATATTATAGTCAACAAAGAAAGACGAAACAAGATTCATGCGCGAGTGGGTCGACCGACCAGCTACACCAGTCGGCCGACCACCGCCTCGGTCGACCGACCCACTATTTGAGTCGACCGACCGCGGCTCTGCTACAAGTCGGTCTCGGAATCTATACTACCTACGCATATTCATCCCCTACATCCTAACATATGAAAATTAGCTACTCATGGTTATTAGGACGATTATGAAAACGGGATTAAACATGTAAAACATAGTAAATAATAATCTAAGCATGCAAGATTCAACAAAGCTTGGGATTCTAACTTAAACGAATGTAATAATAATAAGAACAATAACAAAGCTAGATTAAAAGAGTAATTACCAGAATTGGGATTAAGGCAGAAAGGAACAAACTTTATTGAATGCTTGGGAATTATTGAAAGATTACAAACTAAAGCTGGAATATAACTAGATTGTCACTTCTTCTAAATAAAACTTGATATAAAACTCTATGAATAATTGAATTCCTTTAACCCTAATCATAAGATTAGCTTATATAGGGCATAAATTAGAGTTTCCTAAAGGCTTCACAATTCTAAACTATTTCCGAAAAACGTTCCTGGGCTTCGATGAGGTCGGTCGACCACTTTGGTGGGTCGGTCGACCTCTTTTTACGGGCTTAGCAAATTCTGGGCTTTTCTTCAGATTCTGGACTTCATAAAAATTAGGCCTGGTCGGCCGACCCATATAGTAGGTCGGTCGACCGCTTCCGTAAAGAAATTCTTCGGTTTTCTTCTCGCTTTGACTCTTGGTACTTAAATAAAGACTCCTGTTGACTTTTTTTCGTTCCTTAATTATGCAAAAGACTCGAGGACATGAATTTGGTGCTAAATCGTCCCTTTTCCGCATAAATCTGCAAAAGTGCATAAAAATACGAAAGTACACGATTGTTGGGAAAAAAGGGCTAAAACATAGTAAATGAGCGACCAAATGCGTGTAAAAATAGATGAAAAACATCATAAAATAGACACGCATCAAATCCCCCAAACCAAACCCTTGCTTGCCCTCAAGCAAGAAATAGACTCGATCCTAACTAATGGAACGATTTCAATCTCAGAGCGAAATTTACATGTAAGCCTAAACCAATGCCAAGTAAAAAATGAGAAAGTATTCAAATCATGCAAACGAGTTATGATGTCGTCGGACTTGCAAACTAGAGACTATAGAGACTTATCACCATGGACTCTCGCGGTACGCTCGAGACACTCATGAAGCAAAGGGTGAGCATACGTAAAAGATAGAAAGAAGTAATTTTGTAGAGACACTCACCTAACTGCGACCCATGGAAACACGCCTGCAATCTAACATGAATAAGAATTCTACAAATTCGTATAACAATCCCATTTAAGTGGCCTAGATACATGCAATTGAGGTAATGAAAGATATGTGAGGTAAAAGGTAAAAAGTGGTTAAGATGTTTTTGGATATGTGGGGTTAGTAGCCAAGCTAGTAAAACCGTTTCCCAACAACATAATTCACAGCTTTTGTTATTAAGGAAGTGCTCTTTTGTAGCACAACTCTCACATTGAATACAAGAAAGGACTCCCAAATATTTTTGAATGAGGTACGGGAGTGATAACACATAAAAGAAAGGAATTTGGAACGAATTTTTGAATTTCTGAAGCTGTCAGTTGGTCGGCCGACCTATGATGGTGGTCGGTCGACTGACGTTGTATGTTTTTGACTTTTTTCGTTTTTCTTTTTCTTTCTTTCTTTTTCTGAATTTTTCTGTTCTTGTTCTTTTCTTTCTTTCTTTCTTTTCTCTTTTTGCTCAAGACAACTTACAAACCAAGATACCTCAAGATAGACCAAGGACTACAAATACTAGCTTGGAAAGGTAGGCTAAGTATGGGATGTAGTTTTGTGGGAATAAAAAGGCAATTTTGGCTATGTGAAGCTTATGGGTAAATATGAGAAAAGGGATCCCAAATGCACGTATCAAGACTCACAAAACGAGATAGTAAAACAAGTATATAACAATTCAAGTTCATGTTTATGCATATTGATGTAACATGTTCCAAGGGGAGTACTACTCACATCCTAGACAACTGGTTTAAGAATGAAACCAGGAATACGGCTCTAAAACTCAGAATGTATAGTAGGTTACCAAGGTATAAGTCAAGTCTTAAGATATGCAAGTTAACAAAAACTCGTAGATATGCAAAAGACTCTTATACTAAAACAGGTCGACAAGGCAATGTAAAGGCATAGACATGTAAGATAGCTAAATCATCCTTGAAATACTTTCGTTCCTACTCGACCTAAATGCTAAAATAAACGTGCATTTTTTTTGAAATTTTTGAATTTTTTTCATTTTTTTGGATTTTTTGTATATATAAGGATATATAAGGAAAATAAAGGAAAGAACAATGCAAGACAGAAAATGCAATAAACGTGTGACAGAATGCAATGCATGTGACACAAAACCATTCCCCAAACCAACCCGCACAATGTCCCCATTGTGCATTAGCCTAAGTAAAGGTTTCAGAAAATTAAAGGAAGGATGCGAATAAATAAAAAATTAAGGAAAAATTGGAAAGAACTCACTGGGTTGATAAGCGTATGAGAAAAACCTCCCCAAACCAGCGTAAGCTGGGAGGTTTTGGTGGCTAGCAATGCCACTCAAGTACCAAAGAACGGTTGCACGATCTCCGAGGAAGAAACGAACCGACTGCGACGGACAGGTAGGTCGACCGACCTGTATAGTAGGTCGACCGACCTTCCTGTAGACTACAGGAATTTCAGCGATACAGCGACTAGGTCGACCGACTTGTGTATCTGGTCGGTCGACTCCTCTGTGTCCCAGCGGTCTTCGTTTCTTCGAAAAAAACCTGAAAAGGCATGAAAAATATATGCGCCCAACAAACGCGCGAGATTCCAGAAACAAGTCTAAAGTCTTAACTACGCAAGCATAAAGGAAAAAGTTCTAAAACTACGAGCAAACCAAATTAAAAAGTCTCACACAACAAAAATAAATTGTCTTAAAAACTGAAATTTGAAACAACTATCCGCTAAAGATGCGGAAAATATCCGACCACGACTTTTGACGACAAGCCGTAGTCTCCACAGTGTTTGCTTGAGTAGCAAAACACATCTTCTTCCCGCCGTCGCAAAGCATATGCGACGACCTCTCCTCTTGAGCCTGCCTCCTCTTTTTCTTCTCTTCCCGATCCACGACATCTGGGTCTTCATCTTCTTTATAGCTTAAGCATCCCATTCCTCCTCTCTGGACTACGACTTCCTTCAATTTGGTTTTCCCCAAACCAATTCCTGCACTAGCCACAATAGAAGTGTCCTCCATATTGCTCCCAATCTGGGGTGGAGGTGTAAAAACAGATACAGGTACATGCAATAAAGTAGGAGAAGTAGTGATGACCTCATACTTCTTTTCAGAAGTGATAACATTACAAGTGATGGGGGTCATAGCATCCTTCTTCCTATAAGATAGGCCATATATAATAGAATGCTTTCCTACTTTGAAGGTCAAAGTCCCAGTGCCCACATCTATAATGGCTCCTGCAGTGTGGAGGAAAGGTCTTCCTAGTATTATAGGTATATGGGCATCCTCTGGGATGTCCAAAACTACGAAGTCAACTGGGAAGAAAAACCTGTCAATACGCACAGGGATGTTTTCCAACACCCCTATAGGTTCCATAGATGTACGATCTGCCATCTGGACAGTCATGCTGGTCACTGCAAATTCGGTCATTCCTAATTTCAAGGCAACGCTTAGGGGCATGACACTTATACTGGCACCTAAGTCGCATAAAGTCTTCTTAACTGGGAAGGTTCCTATATTGCAGGGGACAGAAAAACTACCAGGGTCCTCTAATTTGTGAGGAGCAATAACATGTGTTAAAAAGCTAGATGACTCTTCAGTGAGGGCCACCGACTCAACCTTATCTAGAGACCTCTTTCTTGACAAAAGTTGTCTCATAAATTTAAGATAGGAAGGAACCTGTTGGACTAATTCTAGAAACGGGACTTGAACATTTAATGAACGAATCACATCCTTAAATTTGTCAAAAGATACCTGATCCTTCGAAGGTACGAGTCTTTCTGGGAAAGGAGGGGCTGAAGATTCGGTATTTGCAACCCTTTTCAGAAACCTAGGGGTCTTGTCACCCCGGAAAAGAAAATCCCTTAAGTTATTCGGTAATTCGGGACGAAAAGGAGCTTCTGGTTCTGCCTCGGCGGTCGGTCGACCATCTTCCTCGGTCGGTCGACCGCTCTCCTGTTCAGCGAAAATTTTCGGATTCTGCTCTGAGGTCGGTCGACCTGGCTCCTGGGTCGGTCGACCTTCCTCGCTGTTACTCGGCTGTTTTTCTTTCTCGCTCCCCACTTTAGCTCCACTTCGTAGGGATATGATGTTTAGAGTCTCCTTTTTCTGGTCCGTTTTGGTCGGAAGTTGACCCGGAGCCCTAGTATCATTCTTGCCCGCAATTTGAGCAATCTGAGATTCTAACATCTTCATCCCTGCCTCTCTAGCCCGTGACTCCTTCTGAACCAACCCAATAAGATTTTGGATAAGAGTGTCCGTGTTGGGTGGTGGATTTGAAGGTGGTTGAGGGTTGAAGGGTGGTTTTTTAAAACCTTGCTCATGTGGGGGGATATATGTGGAATTTTGCTGAGGTTGCATGTGTTGCGGGTTAAGAACATTCTGGCTTGTCCACCTCATGTTGGGATGGACATTATTATTGTTCGGGTCATAGAAATTGTTCCCACGACAGTGTTGAAAAGCGGCACATGTTTCATTGGATGAAGTACAGAATTTTGACACGTGCCCTTCTCCACCGCACCTCTCACAAGCAAAGTGTCCGTCTTGAACGGCGTTCACCTGATAAATTCCTCCCTTGCTCCCACTTCCTAGATCGAACTTCCCTCCAGCCTCTAGTTTCTCTAACTTGGCTGTTAAGGCCTCAATAGCTGCTAGGTTGTATTCAGATTTCCTTTGATTACCTCTGGAGGTTCCATGTTCAGCACGGTGCACAGCAACATCTTCTATCAATTTGAGACCCTTAGTCTCTCCTGAATTATCTTGGAATCTCCCATTAGCTGCAGCATCTAGATAGGCCCTGTTGTCATCGTAAAGGCCATTGTAGAACTGGTTACAAAGAAACCATTGTTCGAATCCGTGATGTGGTATGGATCGAACAAGTCTCTTGAACCTGTCCCACGCCTCACTAAAATCCTCATTGGGGCCTTGCTTAAAATTTGTGATCTGCGCCCTTAAAGCATTAGTCTTTGATGCGGAATAGTACTTCCTGTAGAATGCTAGGGCTAGGGTGTTCCAATCTGTGACTCCCGCAGCAGTGCGGTCCAAATCTCTGTACCATTCTCTCGCAGCGTCCCTAAGAGAGAAGATCAACATGGTCTGCTTAATCTGGTCCTGCGTCACTCCTTCTGGGGGTGCAATAGAGCATATGTAATCTGTGAAAATTTCAATATGCTTTGCAGCATCCTCATTGGCCGAGCCTCCAAATTGGTTTCTTTCAACCATAGTGATATAGGCAGGCTTGGCCTCGAATGGCTTCCCAGTACCTGCAGGTAAAGTAAACCCTTTGTATAGGTCCTTTGCCTGAGGCATGGAGTGACTGGCAATAGTAGCTTCCTCTGTCATGTTTTCTTCTTCTTTTGGAAAAACTGGAAAGTAGGTAAAAGGTGGTGTTTTTGGTGAAGGTGGATTGTTGGGTGAATTTCGTTGTGAGGTGGTGTTTTTGGTGAAGGTGGTGATGATGGTTGTTCGAATAAGCCTTCTTGAAATAAGGAAGATGGTGATCCTCCTTCCTGATTTGCTAGAAGTTGCTTTCTCCTTTCTCTAAGAGTCCTCTCAAGCTCGTGGTCAAGTGGTAGGAGTTCTCCTTGAACTGACCTGCGCATAAGATGGAAACTACAAGAAAAAGGTGAGAAGGTTTAAGGAACAAAAAGTTCCTTAAAAAAGAGAAACAAAAACAAAAACAATAAACACTGGCGTCACCTCCCCGGCAACGGCGCCAAAATTTGATGCCCGTCGTTGAGGGTACCAAAGATAAATTTATAATTCCTAAACTTAAACTATAGATAGTGAAAGTCAGGGTCGAACCACAGAGAGGTGGGGAATGTTTATTGTTTGTTGTTAATGTTTAAAGGTAACAATTTTGGGGGTTTGATTGTTGATTACTAAGTCTAAGCAAAGATTAAAATTAAAACAAGAAAATAAAGATGAGATAAAAACTATATTAAAAGGGATGCTAGGATGTTTGGGGTAATAAATAGCTAAGGTAATATAAATCCTAAGGTCAACATGTATTGCAGTCTCGTAAGGGGTGTAACATATCCTTTCGGTCTATGGTACCTAATAGCTCCTTTCGGCCAATGCTATTAGTTCCTAGGTCTCACAATTATTGGGTGTCAACAATAAGGGTGATTCCTAAATCCTAGGTCACATACCTTTCAGTCTTAAGTAACCTAGCCGTCTTAAGGTGTAAACCAATGCCCTTCCCGTATCTCTCAATCTTGGGTAGGTCATTACTAACGTCCTACAAGTCTCCTTTCAGTCTCATTGTAGGATATTATAGTCAACAAAGAAAGACGAAACAAGATTCATGCGCGAGTGGGTCGACCGACCAGCTACACCAGTTGGCCGACCACCGCCTCGGTCGACCGACCCACTCTTGGTACTTAAATAAAGACTCCTGTTGACTTTTCTTCGTTCCTTAATTATGCAAAAGACTCGAGGACATGAATTTGGTGCTAAATCTTTCCTTTTCCGCATAAATCTGCAAAAGTGCATAAAAATACGAAAGTACACGATTGTTGGGAAAAAAGGGCTAAAACATAGTAAATGAGCGACCAAATGCGTGTAAAAATAGATGAAAAACATCATAAAATAGACACGCAAAACAACCACCACGACCAACCTTATGATTTTTAATCTTATGGATAGCCTCATGAGCGATAAGGACATTGTCCTGAATATGTCGTTTCTCAACAAAAGCGTTTTGCGTTTCCCCGACAAGATATCCCATCACACGAGTAAGCCGATTTGTAATGCATCGAGTAACAATCTTCATAGCCACATTACACAAACTAATAGGCCTGAATTCCTCCACCTTCTCCGGATACGCACACTTAGGTATAAGGGTAATGAAAGTTCGGTTAAGCTCAGCAGGCACTCTTCCAGAATTCAGAATGCCCAACGCGGCCTTAGTGACCTCATTTTTTACTTTACACCAATATTTCTCGAAAAAATAAGCCGAAAACCCATCCGGTCCTGGTGATTTTAGGGCCCCAAGTTGAAAAACCGCTCTCCGTACGTCTTGGGCCACAAAATCCTTGGATAAGAAATCATAATCATATTCTTTAATATGAGCACCCCTATGTTCAAAAAGATCCTGGCCCATTAGAAGGCTCATGGTCCCGGAAAATGTCAATAAAATAATCACGGAATTCCGTCGCAATTTCATCCGGCTTATAAGTCCAATCATTCGAGCTCTTCTTAATTCCAAGAATAAAATTACTGCCAGCCCGGACTTTAACCCAATTAAAGAAGAATCGCGTGCACTTACCACCCTCCACAGTCCAATTCAATTTAGCCCGCTGTCTCCAAAACGAGGCCATATTCCTAGCAAAATCCTTCCAAATTTATCCGTTCAAAATTGGCAGAATTACCATCCATCCAGCATTCCTCCAAAGACTTCTCCAGCCTGTCATCAAAATCACTCCACTTAGCATTCCACGTAGCTTTCTTATTCAGGGACCATTCCTTTATTTTTCCCCGAGTGAAAGAAAGTTTTCTCATAAGTCTGAATTGAGGCGACCCCACAAAAACCTTTCCCCAACTTTGTTCAACCACCTCACGACATTCTGGACTATCTAAACACCAAGCATCAATTTTGTATGGTTTCTTAACTCGGTTCACAACCATAGCAAAATCCGGAATAATAGGCGCATGGTCAGAAATTTGAATTGGGAGGTGTTTAATTCCTGAGTCTGGAAAGGTACAAAACCAGTTATTTGACCCATAAGCTCGATCAAGTATTTCGTAAACACGATGCACCCCATCCCGATTATTACACCACGTGAATCTAGGACCTTTGAACGGAATATCTAACAATTCATTTGTAACCCGCCAATGATGAAATTCCATTGCTCCCTGAATATTACCCATATTCTTACTGCACTTATCACTACTAAACTCCACTTGATTAAAATCACCCACAATAACATACGGAAATTGCAGAAGTTGAATTTGCGATTCCAACAAATTAAAGACATCCAAACGGTGGGAAATAGAAGGTTCCCCATAGAACAAAACAATATACCAAGCAAGATCGACATTCATATTATTGAAGAGGATGATGAAGTGTTTACAAGCAAAAGAGACGGAGAAGCTTATAGAACTCCTCCATCCACACCAAATCCCACCGGAACATCCATCAGCATCCCAACCCGCATAGCTCCCATAACCAGAAGACGGAAACAGACTACTAACTTTACTAACACTACACTTTGTTTCAGAAAGAAAAACGACATTAATAGAGTTATCCATAACTAATGCTCTTATCTTAGGAATTATAGGGGAAAGAGCATCATTGAGACCCCTACAATTCCAAGCCAGCACACTCATGGTGCACGAGGAGGTTGTTTGGGGCCAACCTCCGCAACACCCTTAAGAGGGCTCACAACTGAACCTTCACTTGAACTACTCATGCCATCACTCTCAACCTTCACTCTGAAACCGCCACTAGAACCTGCACCACGCTCCATTTCCTGATTCATCATACGTATCTTCTTATCCACCTGAGTGAGGTATGCTTTCGCATACCCAATAGAAACCAGACAGTCAGCAGGAACTTCATGTTCTTCAATCTCAGTTCTACACTTTATTTTCTTTATTGGTAAGGTAGCCTCAGCAACATCAATGGCATCCACCTCCTGATCACCAATCTTCTTAAGGAAGGAGCGGCCTCCAAAAGAAGAAGCCTTCAGTGGACCCATAACAGTATCCCACTCCAAACCAACAACATTATTAATCTGATTACCCACCCCAGTATCCAAATCAACCGACCCCCCCCCCCCCCTTGTGTCTAACACCACCACCCCATCCCTATAAACTGGTGCAGCCACCCCTCCAGTCACTGGCTTCGAGTCAGAGGAGATAGTGATAGGCTCCTGATCCCCCACATTGACCTGTAAGTCTGAGGGGAGGGAAGAATTAAGCCCAAGTGCAGTATTAACATGCTCATGTCCTCCAATTGGAGGTGGATTTTTATACCAAGCGGCCATATCATCCTCAGAATCAGAGCCCAAAAAGGGCCATTCAGGTGTAGAGTAGTTAGAACTTGAAGTGTCATCAATAGTGATAACAAGATCATCGTTATTCAGTCCATTATGCATGCACATATGGTCTTGCCCATACCCCTCGGCCTCCATAAATTGATCATCAGAGTCATCATCATTACTTGGGTTATTATTAGGAGTAGGAGAAGAATGAACAGGCCCCCTTCGAGAGCTATAGAAAACACAAGGATAGATTATAGGAACACCATTAGGGGGCTCAAAAGTTTGATTATAACCTCTGTTTTCATCATCCAACCTAGCCCAGTTGAAATCACTCTCAACCCTATTCAAAATAGCCTCTTGTACATACACATTCTTATCTACCTTAGTAGAACTTACATCCCCATCAAAGTTAACATAACATGCATAAGGATCAGAAGAGGAGAACTGACCAGGGAAAGGAGGCAGATTAGCTTGCTAGAGGTGATGAGATCCTACATTATCTCCATCAAAGATATAACCCCCCCCCCCCCCCCCCCCCACACACACACACATCACCTCCCTTCCCATGGCCAACTCTAGAGGATCCAGCCACAAAGGCATCCTTACTACCATTCAAATTACCTTCATGTTCAACAGACATAGGACCCTTCCCATTATCCCTTTTGCAGCCATCCCCAACTTCACCTTCCTTAAGAGGGTCTCCGCCCTTGTCCACCTCCATATTAGCATACCCTTCTTGATTACCAACCGTATTCCTCCCAGTGCCAGCATTACCCCCAATATTAAACAACACTGGCCCAACAAAGGGTTGGGCAGTGACACTAAATTTCATCCCCGGATACACACGCCCCCTAGAGTAGTACCCAAACAAAAGTCCACATAATATTCAGGTTCAACAGGAGAACCAGGGGGTGAGACATCATCAGCAAAACAACCCAATCTCACCTTAGCAAAAACATATTTAGTAGTTGAGGGGGTGGCACGTAAATCCAGATTAAACATAGTATGATTAGTTTTAGACTGGAAAACCGCAAAGCCCTTATTCTTAACCCTATCCAACATCCCATGCACACTTGAAACTATAGTCATAATGCTCTCACGACAACATGTAGAGATATGACCTACCTTACCGCACCTAATGCAATATTTAAAAACATCTTCATACCTAAACTGGATCCAAAACAAGTAGCCACCATCCATGGACAGAAAAAACCCCGGGGCAAGGGGCTCATTAAGTTAAATCCTTGCCTTAATACGAAGGTAGTCTTTGTCAGGACAAAAACCAAAATTTTTAACTTCAAAGTGATTACTGAGCAAGGTACCAGCCACATTTGCAACTTCATGAGAGAGATACTCGAAAGCAAGGGAGCCCACACACCCTAACCCATACTTCAGCATAAGGGGACCGAATAGTGCGGGGAATACTATCTGGGAACCACTTAGAAAAACCCATGAAAGCTCCATAAAAAGTTGCATAGGTTTTACGTAGCAGATCTTCTTTATCTTCCATATCATCACAATGGATAGCATAACTGTCACCGATCTGAAGGACATGCACAGGCCCCCTTGTAAAACCCCTTGTCGTAGCGGAAAAATAAAACATACAACATGCCCAAATTTACGCGGAATTTAAACTTTAACATGCATAAAAACGAGGTGAATTAAAACTGAAACTGAAAGTAGAACATATATACAAACAGCCTGGGATGGCACATCCCTACAGGCACCCAAAAACTGAAATGTAAACTAAAGTCTGGCTAACGTAAAAGTGTAAGTCAATCGATGAATAGGATCATCGCTCGCTAGCTCCATGCAACCCTCTGTCAACCACCTGTCATGTACCTACATACATGTAAACATGTACGCCACAATCAGTGGGGAGTGACTAGAGTTCTCCTAGCCACCTTTTGTAACGACACGTAACACATAAACATACAATATACTCCAACATATATACAACATGTGAAGCATACAAATCTCAATATCTGAATCTCAATCATCATGCACATACTATGCAAGGCTCTCAACCAACTTCGGAAACTATTTGGAAGGAGAGCTGGTTTCCCTTCCGGTTTGCCCGGCCGGGGGGTCTTTCGGTCCAAACCATTTACAACACCAATTAAAGAGTCATCCAATGCCTTGGATGAACAATGCCATAGTCAAAACTCTATACTTATCAATATCAACAACTACACCTGACACTGTACCAAAACTAGGCAAGCAGATGCAATTCAACAAGTATAAAGGTTCAGCGGTCAACTTAAGACATAACCTAGATACTAAGATCATATTCACAAGCAAGGACTCAGAGGCCAAATTAAGGCATAGACCTTACTAAACAACAAGACACTAGACTCAGAGGCCAACTTAAGGCATAGACTAGCATCCCAATTCACAATCACAAGTAAGGAACTAAGAGGCCAGCTTAAGGCATACTCCCTTACTACATCACAAGCAATGGGTCCAGAGGTGAACTTAACACATATCCCACTACCAACTAATGTTGGGCCCAGAGGTGAACTTAACACATATCCCAACATACAAACACTAGCAATGGGTCTAGAGGTGAACTTAACACATATCACACAACTAACAAACTCAAGCAATGGGTCCAGAGGTGAACTTAACACATATCCCACTGCCACACACAAGTATTGGGTCCAGAGGTGAACTAACACATATCCCAATACACAGCTATCGCACACTGGGTCTAGAGGTGAACTTAACACATATCCCATGATGCAACAACCAATCACGTACCGGGTCCAGAGGTGAACTTAACACATATCCCAATACGCCACAAATAAAACACGTAATGGGTCCAGAGGTGAACTTAACACATATCCCATCACGGGACAAGAAGCTCACGTATTAAGCTCAGAGGCCAGCTTAAGGCATACCTTAATACGCATCAATACAATAGCATCCAAATATAGGAACTAGATCCTTAGTTCTAATCTCTTTTACTTCTAAACAACACTTAATTGACCCCGGGAACTAAGTTGAGGGAGAGCCGGTTTCCCTTTCGGTTACCCGAACGGGGGGTCTCTATTCTCTCTCCATTCCCAAACCCAATATAGTGTTGCCCATCCTCCGGGGACCTCAAACACACATACAAGGTACACGGAACGAATCTCAAACAAAACCGATCAACCGATTAAAAGATAAACCAATTTAAAGTTAACAACGGCTCCCAGCCGGTCAGAGGCAGGCGGCCGGTTGACCGTCTGGCAACCCTTCCACTTTACAGCCTTTTTAAAAACAAAACAGCATAAAAGGGCTCCCAGTCGGTCGAACGTCCGCCGGCCAGCCGGCTGGGAAGAAATCCTCTAATCTTCCTCTACTATTCTACGCAAACTTAAGAAAAGGGCTCCCAGCCGGTCAGCAGGCAGCCGGCCTACCGGCTGGGGAACCATCAGCCTATATTTCCAAAACTCGTAAAACAAACACAATGCACTCCCAGCCGGTCGACCGGCGGCCGGTCGGTCGACCGGCTCAGAGTTTATGAGCCTGAATTTCGCAATACGCAGCATACTTCAAATTCTACAAAATCGATACTAATACTCCGAAATTGCAACAAGCCTACATTACCCAGCACATATACCACACATAGGATGTGAAAGCAACCATTAAACTTAACAACAAGGCCATAATTTGATCATACTTAGTATCCGTCTTAAGCATGAAAAATCTGAAAATGAACTTATGAGCATGTGAATCACAACCTAAGCATGTAATCATCATATATGGGTAATCCTATCATGTTTCTAAGTCCCAACAACAACCACAATATACAAAATCAGAAACTTTCACTATTAAAACCATGAAACATGCTATTATAACAAATAAAGGCCGAGTTTCTCATTATCGTCACCTTATAACTTCTTAAACCAACTTGAATCCGGCTCCAAGCTACTTCTTTTGTCCAAGTCCGCGCTAGAAACACAACAAACACTCTTAAACCTCGAAAAACGTGACCTTAGGGTCACGGCCAGAATATAAGACGGAATTAGTTTGGAGAAATTATTACCTAGAAAGATGGAGGGCAAGAAGAGGAATCCGTGGCCGCGAAAATCGTCTCAATCGGATAAGAAATGAAGGTTTTATGGCCATTTGAAGGTTGGAGGTGAAAAAGTGATAAAAATGGTGTTTGTTACAAATCTGAAAAATGAAATGAAGGAGGGAGGTAGAAGATGGTGGGGTTAGGGTTTTGTGAGGAAAAAGAGGGAAAATGGGTCCATTAACAAGTTAGGCCCATAAGACAAGTTTTAAGACGGTTTAAGCGAAAAACATCGACTTAAGGTAACTACAAACTTAAGACGATATAAATATTTCCGGACTATAAAATTAAATTATTAAGACGTAAATTACGCAATTAAATGAAATCTTATTTAAATCCTTTAAAATATTCTCACATAAATTAATCAGTTATTTAAATGAAATTCCACAAATTTTGAAATATAAATTATTTCTCGAACTTGAACTTAAAATCTTTAAACTTCCAAGTCTCGAAATATATATTGGGATGTTACAATCATCCCAACTTTCAAAAAGTTTCGTCCTCGAAACTTGAAAACAGAAGTAAGTACGAAAACAACTTTAACTACCAAAACGTACTACCCGGGTTATGGTAACCCAAAATTTTAACTTTCGAAAAGGTTTAAAAAAGAAATAGAGTCTAAGGCACAAGTCTCTGTCAATGGACATTGGGATTCTCGTTACGTATTCAAGAGTCCGACATTCCAAATCTGAGACAAGTCCCAAAATTAGATCATTAAAAGTTCAAAATCTCGATCGATCCGGTGTTGATAAGCACAGTACGGGTTATCAGACGTCTCCAATAACGAGTTCAAATAACAAATCGACGCTGAGATCAATCGCATTGCAAATAAATCAGTTCTTTTAAAACCAAATTTCCCAACAATAAACCTTTATTTTCGATTCCTCAAAAGAGTCACATTGCAACAACGACAAAGGTTACCTTTAACAAAAGAGGGAGCGGTTTGAAATTCTCAAAACAATTAAGATTTTCCAAAAACAACAGACTTTTTAGGTGATCAATAGAGAGCAAATTTCAAAGACGGTTACTGGGAGCGCAGAAACGATCAAAGAGGTTACTTTTGACACGAAGGATTGTGAGATTCCAGTTCCACAGCTGACAGAACATACAAGGAAGGATCGAAGAAATGAAATAACCAAGTTAAAGGTTAGGAAAGACGGTAACTCTTGCTAAACGTGGGGTCATTAACCACTAAATCCATAATCAAAGCATCGTTACAACGATTCCGAATATATTCCAAGAAGGACGGTTCAAGTGATCTCTAGCCTCTCCAAGGTTTCACGATCCCTCTTATCATTATCTCCTCCACAGAACAAGGTATTACTCAACAAGAAGGCTTTAAAAATTCTGAACCGGGATTCTATTACCATGACAACGAACCTCGAAACCTAAGATATGGTATTCATCATCCTATAACCTTAAATTTTGACAGTTCAATCCTAGCAAACCTATTCCACAAGGTTCAATATCTTAAATTCCCAAATTTTATTACCACGATGAACATTCAAATCAAGATCTTACTAAGGTAACAACTTCTAAATCCTCGGATTTCCAACCATTTACCAACAATATGCATCTCAAAGGAAGTTCCAAAGAAGTAACAACTTTCACTCTTATAGTTTCCATAAGACTTAGGCATTCACATTCCGAGATTCCTAAATTGATATTTATGAACACTTATAAGTTTCAAATTTCTACTCTATGATTACCTCAAACATCAACGGTTACCTGTAAGTACATCAATAGGCAAATGCCGAGGTTCTATAAGTAACTCAAGGTCAACACTCAGTCAGCTCCATAAGTCCACTTGTAAATGTCTCAATATTCTCATACCGTTAACAATAACTCTCGCTCCTCAAATCTGGTTCTTTCTGCATTACAAAAATTCCTCAAGATTAAGTAGCACTAACTTACCTCATTCAACCAATTAACCACATCATCATTATCCAAGGTACATTCCTCTAAATTCATCGAGAACTCCAAGCATTCTATTCAAATCCTCAAATGGTACTTCAAACTCTACAAATACCACTTACACACCGACCCATCCTACAAGGAACTCTCAAGACGGTACACTATCCAACATTGCCCGAACATAATTCTCACCAACTCTCTCAACTAAATCATGACAACGCGGAACCAAGCATTCCTCAAGGCATGCATCACTACTCCAAGAACAAATCAATCTCGCCACCATTCTATAAGAGAGGGAACAAGGCTCACCGAAGAGAAGATCAGATGAGATACGACTTCAGGGGCAAACATGATACAGACCTCGAGAGAGTCATAGGAAAACAACTCGAGGGACAACGAGATGACAAGGTAAGAAACTTTAGGCTATGGACTCCAATAAAATTGAAGCCATGATCAGAAGGAGAAGCAAAGGAGAGGAAATGAGAGAAGTGATATGAAAGAAACGATTACGGAAATCTCCCAAGGTGCGGGTCTCTCACTATTCTCACAGGGTTCTCACTTCTTACTTTCCAAATCAAGTCATTCAATTATCGGTTTTCATGAACAATTCCTCCAATGATTTATATACCCTAATCTTCCAAACTTTAAACGATATCGTTATTACAACTACCTATCCTCAAAAGTTTGAGATGTCGCATCTCTGCTAGTTCCTCAAATGACAATTCAATAACACTTTCGGGTCATCACCCCTATATGCTATATCTACTTTACTTACCTTACTGTCCACCAGATAACAATTCCTAAACCATCAAGTTTTCCGGATTCTCGTCTCCCAATAGATTACTTTATTCTATCCACAGACCGTGGTGCATCCTCAAATTTCTCTTAAGTTTTTCAATAAATAAACATTAAGATTCATTAAGCAGCCTAGGGTCAAATAGTGGTTCACTTCTTCTAAGCTTAAGTCATAAACTCTTCGAGTATTCATCTATTAAAGCCAATGATTCGCATTCCTCAACAACGGCCCTTCCCAGCTCAATCACTCACCTAAGTCAAGTGATACTAACTCACTTCACTCATCCACTCATCAACCTTAGCATCTTAAGCCTATTCTCCTAGGTCGCTCTATATCCTCAGGTAACTTATCTAACTCCTTAAACAGTACTCTTCAATCCAAAAACTTTCACAATCTAAGCATGGTTCTCAAGGTTAAGTTCCACCGAATACTAAGTATACAACTCAACCTTCAAGTAGGTACCCTATCACTCACTTTCACTCTCCCAATTGGATAGACAACTAGACACTCGGATCATCAAAACATGTCTCTCGATACCTCTTAAGTTATTCCTCAAATAACAACGTTTCTCAGAACACCGCTCACGGTTATCCTAGAACGAGTTCCTCCAAATCCAATAAAAGGGAAGATTACCTAGAGGGCACCTTAAGAAAGCACGCAACAGGGTTAAGCTGAAAAGATGTGAAGATTTGTTCAAGCAAGACAGACAATTATTCTACAAGAAGGATGTGCATTCGGAGTTATCAAAGAAGGTGATGCACAAAGAAAGAGGAGTATCTTTAAGGCTCAGAAGTAATCTCCCACAGTAGCACAAACCTTCTATCTTCGGTAGAAACTCCGGTCTTCACCGCCAAATGGAATAGTCCACGGTTCGTCAATTGGAAGGCAATAAAGTATTATCAATGACAATCAACAAACACGTTTGAACCTAATAAAAGCAATCACAAAACAGACTACAATTTAAGACCTTAAATCTACCCCATCTCTCATTCATTATTTGATTATATGGTCAAGTTAAGGTTGGGGATCACATGAGTGCGTCGGGAGCGATAACGCTCTGATAGCAACTGTAAAACCCCTCGTCGCAGCGGAAAAATAAAACATACAACATGCCAAAATTTACGCGGAATTTAAACTTTAACATGCAAAAAAACGAGGTGAATTAAAACTGAAACTGAAAGTAGAACATATATACAAACAGCCTGGGATGGCACATCCCTACAGGCACCCAAAAACATCGGGCTAACGTAAATGTGTAAGTCAATCGATGAATAGGATCATCGCTCGCTAGCTCCATGCAACCCTCTGTCAACCACCTGTCATGTACCTACATACATGTAAACATGTACGCCACAATCAGTGGGGAGTGACTAGAGTTCTCCTAGCCACCTTTTGTAACGACACGTAACACATAAACATACAATATACTCCAACATATATACAACATGTGAAGCATACAAATCTCAATATCTGAATCTCAATCATCATGCACATACTATGCAAGGCTCTCAACCAACTTCGGAAACTATTTGGAAGGAGAGCTGGTTTCCCTTCCGGTTTGCCCGGCCGGAGGGTCTTTCGGTCCAAACCATTTACAAAACCAATTAAAGAGTCATCCAATGCCTTGGATGAACAATGCCATAGTCAAAACTCTATACTCATCAATATCAACAACTACCACTAGTACAGAAATGACTTTAGGCATGGACATATGGCAACGGTCATTAAAAATAACCGTTGCCAATTAGAAAAGGCAACGGTTGTCAACAACAACCGTTGCCATAGATAGAGAAAAAACTCATACGACAACGGTCCACTTACCAACCGTTGCCATATGTGTTGTTTATACACACTTAAGGCAACGGTTTTGTAATGACCGTTGCCATTTCTTGAGCTAAAATTTGGCGCAAAACTGAAAATTTGGGCGCCATATACATTATTACCTAAAATCGTAAATTATTTTACTCCTATTCCAAAAAGTTATACTAAAACTATTAATTAAATAAATTAATACTAATACTCCTAAATAACACTCTCCTAAATAAAGTAATAAATTAATACTAATAATACTCCTAAATAACACGCTTACTGTACTGCTCCTAAATATCAATTTCATTATTTCAATTCGCTCATCAATATCGTCTTTCGTTCATCAGTTTATCAATTTCGTTCATCAAGGTCATAAATTTCGCTCTCTACTACAGCAATTTCGCTCTTCTTTATCAATTTCGCGTTATCAGTTTATCAATTTCGTTCATCAAGAACCTTAATTCTGCAATATCAATTGCAATTTCGATCTTCATCAATTTCCCTCTATCATCAATATCAATTGCATCTATTTACTCTTCATCAATCAGTTCATCATCGCCACATTCAACGAGAGCCACAACGACAACCCTAATTCATCAATCAGTTCATCAATATCAATTCCATCGCTGATTATTGTTACTACTGACGACGAACAACCCTAATTCTGCGCAATCGGGTATTTTTTCTGGGCAACCAATTCTTGTTCAATTTGGTATATGTATTTAATTCTTTGCTTAATTTGATTTAGGGTAAGTTTAGTTCGGTTTATATGTAATTGATTGTTAATGCAATTGATGGGTATTTCTGGATTATTGATGTATGGTTTATATGCAAACCCTAATTCAGAATACTATCCTGATTATTGATGTATGGTATTTCTGGATTATTGATGTGAGAAATTATATATCAGAAAATGATGAAAATCCAAGGTTACATGCCTGATTTCAGAATACTAACAACACTAAAACATCATATACTACTCTGGGGTATTGTTTCTCAGTTGTCAATATTCGTCTCACTTCTCAAAAAAGCTGTTGTCCTTAAATTTTTACTAATAATTTGTGTCTTATGCGACAATATTAATTTATTCTTACTTCAGGAAAGAAAGCGGCATGTCGATAGTCTTTCATTCTTGTATGAATCAGATGTTCTTTTGTGGTCAAGTATGGACTTTCGCTTCTCATACAGTGTAATACCTCTATTCCTAAGTTAACAATTTCTAATACAATAGTGCTTTAGATTCATTTACTCTTGTGTATCCTTGAACACCAATTTGCATTCATATTGTTTCCTAAATTTTGTTATTTGTTGCCAGGTTCCTTGTAGTCATATATCAGGCAGTGTGCTTCTGCAATCTCCATCAGTGGATGATATTGATCAAAGAGAATTTTTTTGCATGCACATTCTTCCAGGAAGCCATCGAAACAAAAAGGTTTGGACTAGAAACGTTGATGTCTGTTTGAAGTTTTAAGGTTCAGCATTTCAACTACCGCTCTCCATTTGAAGTTTTGAGCTTGGGAATTGGAATGTTCTAATATGTTTTTCTACTACTATTCTTGAGCATTTATGATGGTGACTACTTGGGAGTACAATGGTAGTTACTAGTTAGATAGTCCTTGTTGAAGTTGCTACCATTTGGTAAGAAATATTAACGCTGCGAAAGGATTACTGCTGGGTGCTGGTTGTTTTAGTTTTGGCGAAGTTAAGGTCCAATACAGCAAAGAGGTGGCTTCTACTAATTTGGCGAAGTTAAGGTCCTATACTCTTGATTATTTATCAGCTTTATTTTTTTTCTATTAAGATTATCAATTCTTATTTAATGTTATGTATCATTTTTGTTAGATGAGGTAATTTCAGTCTCCTGTTTATCAATAAGCTTGTGACAGGTGGATTTACCCCTTGTGAACCAGGACATTGGGTATAGTACATGGCTGGATTTAACTGAACGAAAAAGGGTGTCGAGTCTGTACTGGAGTTTTGTCGGGCATGACCTAATGTCTCAGTGACCTACTTTCATTTATAGTAGATTTTGATTCAAATTATTCGATTTGAATTTGATCAGTGCTCCTAAAATTAACCTGTCCCAAATAGCCCGAATTGAGATGACTCCGACTCACACTCACCAGATGTACATGTAGCGGCATGGTCGGTTTGATTTCTTTTTAATTCGTAGATATTTAATTTTATGCATTGTTTGTGAGTTTGTCTAAGCAGTCACATAATCATCACCGGGTTTTGAGATATGATATTCATTTGTTAATTAGGGATACAACAAATCATAAGTATATTTAGTAGCCTGGCTAGGCAGCTGAGCGGGCTGCGACAAATTTTGAGTTTTATACGGGATATTAGTTCATATAAAATCCATAGAATGATTTTGTTAGGATCCACCTCTACGTTCAATTACTTGAAGTACTTTTAAGCCAATTAAGTTTGATGTTGTGGTTGTTTACTTTATTTTTTAATTTTGAGATTCGAGATTTGATTGACATGAGATTCAAGGACCTCTGGCGTTCTGAAAAATTATGTAGTATGTTTTTACTTCTAATGATTTTTGGCATTTGAATTACAGGAATGTGATGTACATTGGAAGCAGTTACATACAGTAGCCAGACCAACACTTGGAGTCAAGGGAATTATACGAATTATACGCCACAGTTACCTTATGTAGGCTATTACTTTCTCTCTTTTGATGGACTACGTTCTATTTATTGGAGTGCTGATATGTGTGAAAGATTGTTGTTTAGGATTGTTAGTCATTGTTCTTTGGCTGTTTTTGGAATAAACTTATTATTATCCATGCTCATTATTTGTTGCTGCTTCTTGGCAATCCCCTGGCTTTGCAGTCAAACTACACTAATGAATAATGATCCCGAAAATATCTAGCATAAATATTGGAACGACGGAGCATAACAATTTACTAATGACTTTGGTGTGTTTGGTGGCCAGGTAAACTCACAGACAATGGCGCTGCAACCCCAGCTGGATTGGTGGCTGTTGTACTGTCTCATGGATTTGCACTTTTCGTGGCTGTCTCAGTGGGTGCTAACATCTCCGGTGGACATGTCAACCCCGCTGTCACCTTTGGCGCTTTCCTTGGTGGCAAAATCTCCTTTGTCAAAGCCATCTTCTACTGGATTGCCCAGTGCCTTGGCGCTGTGGTTGCTTGCCTCCTCCTCAAATTCTCCACTGGTGGACTGGTAAATACACCTTTTATGTAATAGTTTGCTATGGCAATTTTGCTGGGTCTTTTAACGTCTTAATGCCTCGAAGCTAACAATATTGCTATCTGCTCCCCTACTGCAGTGCATGCAGTGTGTATGCTGGCAATGCTAAAACTGCCTCTGATGACGTTGAACGTTGTCTCAGGTACTCATCTTGCCTCGATTAACACACTATTTCTTACTAAATCAATAACTCAATCTAGGATTATTTCAAAACCATTTCCTGCAGGGTCAATGTATGAAAAATGATCTACTATTGTCTCCAAAAGCATTGTTTTGATGTTTTCCTATGACAGAATTCACCCTTTCATTCACTATTCTCTGCTATAAGTCACTCATAACTTGCGCCCTTAAGTTGTTTGACATAATTATTTTACTCCTACAAAACATATTTGAGACAATCATACATTGAAATACCCCATATATCCTATATGTATGACTGTGTCTGACCAGTATCAGTTCTGTTTCAGCATCAGAACAGTCAGATTTGGTGCTGATATCTGCTGTAGTATTTGATCTCTGGCTGTTGTTTTTTCTCTTTGCAGGCATCTGGTTTCTACTCTGTGTAGCAGTTATTCGTAGCTTTCATTGGCAGTTCTCTGTGGCAGCTTCACTGTTAGCATTCATCAAAGTTTGTTCTCTGTGCAGGTGTTGATAAGTGCAGTATTGATTTGTGACGAACTTTTTGGCATGAGGATATTGATGATGCATCATCGAAGAATAAAATCAGGTATATATATGAGCGAAACAAGGGACATTAGCCGACGTCACATAGAAACGAACATAGGTACTACTCATATATTTCACGCTGCCCATTGTAATTGAACTCTTTTTTCACTGCCAAATTATTTGTTGGATAATATCAAAAGCTTATCTCCCAATTAAGTTAACTAGTAGTAACTTGCTGCCATACTGGCATCTAAAAAATAAATGTTGGATAGTTTCTTCCCCTTGCTGCTATACTAGTTTCCAGAGTAGAGAATTTTCTGGCTGATCATGTCACCATGTACTTCTGACAAGGTTGTTTTGCAGTTTGACAAGGTTGATGACAATGTGAAGGTGTAGAAGTTGGGATAGCAATGTCCTAGTTTTAATATTATAACAGTAATATTTGATGTATTGCTTCTGGCATTGGTGTTTTGTAGAATCATGGAGTATATTGTTTTGAGACCGGAAGTGTATATATATTGGTTTTGTAATTAATCATTATCTTAATCGAAAATTTTACATTTAACCACAAATATATTATTGGAATATATTTTTTTTAAAAAATTTTAATTGAGCAACGGCAACGGTTGTTAAAAATGAACCGTTAACTTTTATATACATAAGGCAACGGTTGCTGTTAATAACCGTAAAACAACTTTTGGCAACGGTTGCTATTAATAATCGTTGCCAAAAACAACTTTTGGCAACGGTTACTAACAGCAACCGTTGCCAAAAATAACTTTTGGCAACGGTTGATAACCGTTGCCGTAGATGATTGTTTAAGGCAACGCCCCGATTTACAACGGTCGTGGAACCGTTGCCGTATGTGCTTTTTGACCGTTGCCAAATGACATTTCTGTACTAGTGTACACCTGACACTGTACCAAAACTAGGCAAGCAGATGCAATTCAACAAGTATAAAGGTTCAGCGGTCAACTTAAGACATAACCTAGATACTAAGATCATATTCACAAGCAAGGACTCAAAGGCCAACTTAAGGCATAGACCTTACTAAACAACAAGACACTAGACTCAGAGGCCAACTTAAGGCATAGACTAGCATCCCAATTCACAATCACAAGTAAGGAACTCAGAGGCCAGCTTAAGGCATACTCCCTTACTACATCACAAGCAATGGGTCCAGAGGTGAACTTAACACATATCCCACTACCAACTAATGTCGGGTCCAGAGGTGAACTTAACACAAATCCCAACATACAAACACTAGCAATGGGTCTAGAGGTGAACTTAACACATATCCCACAACTAACAAACTCAAGCAATGGGTCCAGAGGTGAACTTAACACATATCCCACTGCCACACACAAGTATTGGGTCCAGAGGTGAACTTAACACATATCCCAATACACAGCTATCGCACACTGGGTCCAGAGGTGAACTTAACACATATCCCATGATGCAACAACCAATCACGTACCGGGTCCAGAGGTGAACTTAACACATATCCCAATACGCCACAAATAAAACACGTAATGGGTCCAGAGGTGAACTTAACACATATCCCATCACGCGACAAGAAGCTCACGTATTAAGCTCAGAGGCCAGCTTAAGGCATACCTTAATACGCATCAATACAATAGCATCCAAATATAGGAACTAGATCCTTAGTTCTAATCTCTTTTACTTCTAAACAACACTTAATTGACCCCGGGAACTAAGTTGAGGGAGAGCCGGTTTCCCTTTCGGTTACCCGAACGGGGGGTCTCTATCCTCTCTCCATTCCCAAACCCAATATAGTGTTGCCCATCCTCCGGGGACCTCAAACACACATACAAGGTACACGGAACGAATCTCAAACAAAACCGATCAACCGATTAAAAGATAAACCAATTTAAAGTGAACAGCGGCCCCCAGCCGGTCAGGGGCAGGCGGCCGGTTGACCGTCTGGCAACCCTTCCACTTTACAGCCTTTTTAAAAACAAAACAGCATAAAAGGGCTCCCAGCCGGCTGGGAAGAAATCCTCTAATCTTCCTCTACTATTCTACGCAAACTTAAGAAAAGGGCTCCCAGCCGGTCAGCAGGCAGCCGGCCTACCGGCTGGGGAACCATCAGCCTATATTTCCAAAACTCGTAAAACAAACACAATGCACTCCCAGCCGGTCGACCGGCGGCCGGTCGGTCGACCGGCTCAGAGTTTATGAGCCTGAATTTCGCAATACGCAGCATACTTCAAATTCTACAAAATCGATACTAATACTCCGAAATTGCAACAAGCCTACATTACCAAGCACATATACCACACATAGGATGTGAAAGCAACCATTAAACTTGACAACAAGGCCATAATTTGATCATACTTAGTATCCGTCTTAAGCATGAAAAATCTGAAAATGAACTTATGAGCATGTGAATCATAGCCTAAGCATGTAATCATCATATATGGGTAATCCTATCATGTTTCTAAGTCCCAACAACAACCACAATATACAAAATCAGAAACTTTCACTATTAAAACCATGAAACATGCTATTATAACAAATAAAGGCCGAGTTTCTCATTATCGTCACCTTATAACTTCTTAAACCAACATGAATCCGGCTCCAAGCTACTTCTTTTGTCCAAGTCCGCGCTAGAAACACAACAAACACTCTTAAACCTCGAAAAACATGACCTTAGGGTCACGGCCAGAATATAAGACGGAATTAGTTTGGAGAAATTATTACCTAGAAAGATGGAGGGCGAGAAGAGAAATCCGTGGCCGCAAAAATCGTCTCAATCGGATAAGAAATGAAGGTTTTATGAGCATTTGAAGGTTGGAGGTGAAAAAGTGATAAAAATGGTGTTTGTTACAATTCTGAAAAATGAAATGAAGGAGGGAGGTAAAAGATGGTGGGGTTAGGGTTTTGTGAGGAAAAAGAGGGAAAATGGGTCCATTAACAAGTTAGGCCCATAAAACAAGTTTTAAGACGGTTTAAGCGAAAAACACCGACTTAAGGTAACTACAAACTTAAGACGATATAAATATTTCCGGACTATAAAATTAAATTGCTAAGACGTAAATTACGCAATTAAATGAAATCTTATTTAAATCCTTTAAAATATTCTCACATAAATTAATCAGTTATTTAAATGAAATTCCACAAATTTTGAAATATAAATTATTTCTCGAACTTGAACTTAAAATCTTTAAACTTCCAAGTCTCGAAATATTGGGATGTTACACCCCTCATCTTCCATTTATTTCTAATAACAGTCATCAACTTTTCCACCTTGAAAACCCTATAATCAACCAAAAAACCGAGGACACGGTGCTCCCAAATTCCCTTGATCCCCAAGTGTAGTAGGATCAATATTAAAGAGAGGCCCAGAGCGAGGAAACCTCCAGGCTTTTACATAAACACTATAATATTAAAGAGACACATATTAAGGACAGCAGACCAATCCACAAACGGAAAATCAAATGATTGGATTTACATAAACACGAAACCACTTTTGGGAACTAGCAAAGACAGAGGACATACCAATAGGGAAAGAGAAAGGCAGAGAAAAGCATAGGAAATCCAAACGTTTTTACAGTTTGAGAGAAGAAAAGGAAATAATAAAAAGACTCTCACGTGGAGAGGAGAGAGCTTTCTCAATTCTAGAGAGAGAAAGTTAAGACTTTAGTGATTTAGTTTTTAATTAGTAAGATAATTATTGTACATACATGACTGAATTGTATATGGTGAGATCAACTGATTCTCGAAATGAATTTCCTAGTGGATAAACTTTGTAAGAACCTCTTGTATTCTTTTTTGAATATAATGAGAAATACTTTCTTGCAAAAAAAAAACACATGCAAAAATTATATGGATTTGAAACGTACACATGTTTTAAATCCGTAAAAAAACTGCAAAACATGGTGTGTAATATATTAAATCCAATTTACGGAAGATACTAAATATCTAAAAATGTAACTATAAAATAAAAATTTTATCAAAATTTAAAAGATTTGTAATATGATTAAAGAAAACATAGTTATAAAATCAACTAACACAGTCTAAATATCATTTCGAATATTGAAAAATTTCATAATAGACTACATTACTTGTTACATTTAGAATCAACCATAATTTAATGCACAAAATATTATATCTGATTGAATATATTTATGACGTACGTAATAAGTTATTTTTTAAAAAATTTAAAAAATAAATTTTAATATTTTTTCATTTACAGTTAATTTATAGTTGCATTTAGTACTTAGTATTTAAACTTTTTGTTATTTGATAGTTTATTATCTAACAACTTTAGTCAAAACATTAATACCAACATTTACGAGACTTAAGCAAAATGCAAAAAAAACCTAATGAGAGGCGATTAGAGAAGCGATTTGCAGTCATCATTAAGGCTTGATTTCTTCTTCATTATGGCTAGAAATTCAATCCCAAAACTTGTGAATAAACAACCAGCATCATCAAAATCCCATGCTTCATCATCAAAGTAGCAATCATCACACAAACAAAGCACATCAGGCCATAATTCTAGAGGGAAAAAAGGACCCTCTGAGGAGGATGTTTTGCGTACCAAGCCTATGCATGAACTTACTGGCATCCCTGACTTATCCTATGCAGATGAAGAGGACCCCACAACCAATATTCCATGGATCACGAGTAGGGATAAGCGTTCTATTGTGAAGGATATTACACCCTCTGTTTTGTCTGTCACAGAGGTCATCCCTGAAATGGAAGTCCCACAGGAAGATATGATCCAATTTACGAATGAAGATGTTGAAGAAGAAGTAGTATATTGGAGTCAGGCTGTATATTGTTTTGTCCTAGGAGCCAATCCACCTTGGGAGGTTTTAGAAGGCTTTATACATCGAATATGGAAACGTTATGACATTGATAAAATTTCGTTTCTACCCAATGGTGTTTTCCTAGTCAGATTTAAGGAAATGAGGGACAAAGAAGCAGTGCTTAATGCAGGATATCACATGTTTGACAATAAGCCTCTTATTGTCAAAGAATGGTAAGAGAATGTTGACTTACTAAAAGAAGAAGTGAAAATTGTCCCTGCTTGGATTCGTCTTCATGGTTTACCTCTTAAATTCTGGGGTAAATGCCTACCTACTATTGCAAATATGATTGGCCCATATGTAAAATCTGATCAAGACACATAGGAAAAAACAAGGTTGGGATATGCACGTACAATGGTTGAATTGACTGTGGGACAAAAATTCCTAAACTCAGTGAAGTTTAAGGATGAAAAAGGTGTGGTGATTGAAGTAAATATAGAGTATGAATGGAAACCAACTATCTGTGCTAAATGTAAAGGCATGGGACATGAAGTAAAGTATTGTAGGAAATTGCAGCAGCCTAAAAAACATGGAACAGTCACTAAGCAAGTCTGGAAACCAATCCAAACTGCTCCACCTGGTACCACTCATGTCCTATCAGACACTGAGTTCCCAGCTCTCACCCCAGCACCAACACAACCACAGAGAAAGCAGTCAGAGAAGCAGGAACATCATTCCACTGAGAATGAGGATAGTGACTTGGAGCCTTTGATTGATCTGGATAAAATTGAGGCAGAACAGACTACAAGTGTACAAACTGGTAACCCTTGTATTCAAAACCATTTAAATGAATAGCATAGGGTTCTGGAATGTCAGAGGTTTGAATAGTGTAAATAAACAAAGAGAAGTTAAGAGTTTTATTAATAAGCATCAAGTTGGTTTATTTGGTTTGTTAGAAACAAAAATAGATGGTGAAAATGTGAGTAATATAGTCTACAATTTGTTTGATGGATGGAGTGTTACAGCAAACTGCCACACTCACAAATGAGGTAGAGTTTGGGTTCTTTGGCAACCCAGCCTCTTTGATGTGGATGTGCTAGCTTACCAACCTCAATTCATACATATCAAAGTCTCTGTCAGAGCCTTTATGCAGCACTTCCTACCTACTATGATATATGCCTTCAACGAAGGGAGAGATAGAGTGGTATTATGGGATTCTTTAGCAGCCATTGCAGCTAGGTATTCAGGACCTTGGGCCCTAGCAGGGGATTTCAACACTGTCATTCATCCTGATGAAAGAATCAAAGGGCAGACTAAACCAGAAGATATGGAGGATTTTATTAATTGCTTGGATATGTGTAAGATGTCCGATATATGTGCTACTGGGGCCTTTTTTACATGGAACAACAAACAGGCAGTTGAGCATAGAAAGTATAGTAGAGTGGATAGGTTCTTGGTAAATCCAGAATGGCTTCTGCAATATCCTGAAATGGTAGAGCATTTTCATCCTGAAGGGTTAATGGATCATAACCCTTGTATCATAAGTAACAAGCACTTTGTGGATGAACAGGTTAGAAGCTTTAAGTATTTCAATATGTGGAGTGGGGATACTAAGTTTATTAATACTGTCCAGGAAGGGTGGGATGCATCTATTTCTGGTACTAAGATGTTTTGCATTGCTAAAAAGCTCAAAGGCTTGAAAAGTAGCCTAAAGGCTCTTAATAAAGATTGCTTTTCTGATATTGAGAACCAAACTGCCCAGACTGCCAGTGCACTGAATGATATTCAAAAGATGATTGCAACTGATGTGCATAATGGGGACCTAATTCAGAGAGAAAATGACCTTCTTCATGAACTCAAAGGGCTGACCAAAGCAAGAAATAGTTTTCTCCAACAGAAATCTAAACTCAAATGGCTTGAAGAAGGGGACAACAATACACCCTACTTTCATAATGCAATAAGAATGAGGAATCAAAGGAATAAGGTCATCCAAATACTTGATCAGCAAGGCAGATTATGCACTACATGAGATAGCATTCAAACAGCCTTCCTAACCTATTACCAAGGCCTCCTGGGCAGTATAAAAGAGACTGAAGGGGTGAGAGCTGTTGTTTTGGATTATGGCCAGAAAGGCTCTACTGAACACATTGATGTCCTTAACCAGCCTGTAACTTATTATGAGATTAAAAATGCAGTGTTCTCTATTCCAATTGACAAGGCTCTAGGGCTAGATGGGTATACTAGTGGATTCTTCAAGGATGCCTGGGATATTATTGGGCATGACATTTATGAATTCATTGCTGAGTTCTTTAGTACTGGCCAGTTACTGCACCAGATCAATGCCACTAATATTACTCTCATATCAAAATGTGACAGACCCACAACAGTAGCTCAATTCAGACCTATAGCATGTTGTAACATGCTCTACAAGGTGATCTCAAAGATTCTTTGCAACAGACTTGCCTTAGTCCTACCTGACATCATTCATGACAATCAAGGGGCATTCATCAAAGGCCGTTCTATCATTGAAAATGTCCTCATTTGTCAAGATATAGTGCACACGTACAACAGGAAAAGCACCTCCCCAAGATACCTCTTCAAGATTGATCTTCTTGAGCAAATTCTGAAGGGTTTACAGTTTCCAAGACAGTTCACTTCTCTTGTGATGGCTTGCATAAGATCCCCTTCCTACACTCTAGTGATGAATGGCACCAATTTTGGATATTTCAAAGGGATGAGAGGACTGAGACATGGTGATCCAATCTCTCCTTTGATTTTTACCATTTGTATGGAATACCTTACAAGACTCATTGAGTTTGCAACCTCCAGATGGCCTTTCCACTATCATCCTCTCTGCAAAAGTACCAAACGGGCCCATTTAATGTTTGCAGATGACCTGCTGCTATTCTGCAAAGGAGATGCCTCATCTATTCTCCTGCTTATGATGGCCTTTTCTTCCTTTTCCAAAGCCATAGGCCTATGCATGAATTCAGCCAAGTCTGAAATTTTCTTTAATGGCATGGATGCTATTCTACAACATGATATACTGAATGTTACTGATGCGGGAGCATGGGCTAAGAGGAAGGGTCGTGACCCACGACCCAAAAGAGAATTAAAAATGTTCGAGTTGGGCTCGATACGGATTTTCAAGTGTGCTTGGGAAGACGTATTAAAGGAACAAGGGAAGTGATGAGCTATATTTTGGTCATAATTTTCATTGTCTTTTCTTCATTTTTGGTCCCGATTCGACCTCGTTTTGCGTGCCTTTGCTCGATTTTACGCCCATTGCCTCGACTATTCCTATTTGGTTTCCATTTTGTAGGTATTGTGGTGTGAGCGAATAAACGGGAGAAAATGAGACGATTTTGGAGCGAAATGTGAAGAAATAATAAAGAAAGTACTCCAGGCCCTCCCAGCCGGTCCCAGACCGGCAGCCGGTGGGCCGGCTGGGAGCATTGACTTGACTTTGGGCGAAAATTGGTTAAATGTTACAGGAATTCTAAAATTGACTCTGAGCCGGTACCCGTCCGGCAGCTGGCCGGTCGGCTGAGGGTCGTGCGTACCTTCAAATAATGTCAAAACTTCAGACCCTTAAGAAAAGACTCCCAGCCGGTGCCAGGCCGGCAGCCGGCCTGCCGGCTGGTATTCAAGTTCAAAGAAGAAAAATATCAGAAGTCCGTAATTTGACTCTTAGCCGGTCCTAGACCGGAGACCGGCTGAGAGTCAATTCTCAGAATTTCGCGCACTATATATCCACACTTAGTCCATTTTCATTGACGCAACCTTAAGATATTTTCACGCATTTCTAGGGTTTTGTTACTATTTCATTGCTTACATTTACACATTAAAATCTCAACTCAAATTCTTAATCTTACTTTAGTTTTTATAATACTTCTTAGTTAATCTTTCCTTAATCATAGTTAGTGTTCTTCTTAGTAATCAATAGTTTACATTTGGAGTTTTGGGTGTATTTTGAAGATATTTGAGAGAATTCTTCATTTGTATCCAAGTTCCTCACTTTAATGCAAGTATTGGTATAATCTTCTTCATCCTTACTTAGTATTTTCATTTGTTTACATTTGTTTCAAGTTCTCTTAAATCTATTGTTTCCTTTTATCTTATTCCAACATGTTTAGCAATTATTCATCAATTATTCATATCTCTCTCTCAGATATGTGTGAGTAGTTTCCTTCTAGGGTTAGGGGTTTGATTGGGTAGTTGATAACCATGAAACATGTTTAGGGTTGGTCTTGTTTTGTCTCTTTGGTTGGGTTTTCACATTGTGCATGTTACGTGTTCGATAAATTGCCTCAACGACGGTTGGGCATTAGTCTTCACTTTGTTTGCTTTGGACGATGGTCTTGAGTTTCACGAGCATGTTCGTGTGTTAGGTTAGCCTTTTTTGTAGAGAAAGCTAGGATAAAACTCGACCTTAGGTTAGTGGACTCGAGAGAAGAGACGACCCTAGGCTTACCATAGAGGTGTCACGAGACCGTTCTCTTATGTTTGGTTACCGACTTACCTAGGTGACCCCGACGCCCTAGTTCCTTTTATCATTGACCTAATCTTAGTAAAATTGCTTTTATTTGTCTTTAGTTGCTAGCAGTATTATCACTCTCAACCCTATTACCCAACTTAGACTTGAATTAGAACTAGACTAAGCGATTATCCCCACCATCTTCGTGTTCGACCCCGATCTTAATACTACTTATCTTCGGGGTTTATAAATGTGTTTGATACCGGTAGTGACGGCAAAAACCGGTCATCAAAATGGCGACGTTGTCGGGGATGGTGCTAGAGATTGTTTAGTTTAGTTTTAGTTTTTAGCCTTAGTTAGTTGTGGTTTCTTTGTTTTGTCCAAGCTTTGTTAGTTTAAGTGTAGAGTGGTTGTTATTTTACTCTCCCTAGTACTTAAAAAACACTAGGACGACTAATTGTGTTACTAAGTTTTTATGCCAAGGGGTGATTCGAATTCTCTATTTTCAACTTCTGAACCGGAAAGGCTTTTTCGAGCCTTAAGGAGGACTATAGCAAGAGTGAGAATTGCTTCCCACGCTTAAACTAGCCACAACAACCCACCTTCTCCACCCGAACCACAAAGCCCAAACCAAGACATTCCAAGCCCGACATCCGAAAATTTCGACAACCCATTCTACCAATCACCACCACCCTCACCTTAAATTCCAAATCAACCACAAATCCACATAATGGCCGCCTTAAGAGACCATAACCGCCCCAATCATAATGACACAACAAACCCCCATCAACTTTGGCAATCTTGGGCCACAAAACTTTGAAATCCACCCATCACAAATGAGTTGCATTGAGAAACATGCCTTTGGTGGGGCTTCACATGAGGATGCCCACGGACACTTGAGGAAGTTCAAAGGCAAAGTTGCCATGATAAAGAAGACGGGAGTGCCGGAGGAGACTTTGAGATTGATGATCCTCCTTATTCATTGACGGATAAGGCGGACCGTTGGTTAAACATTCATCCCCCAAACACCTTCACTACTTGGGATGATCTAGCCAAGGCCTTCCTGTAACACCCCCATTTATTTAGAGGCCTGAACTGGGACTCCGCAAATAACCAAGGGTGTTACAATGTCGGTTACCCGAGGTAGTAGATAACAAAGGAAGAAATAAAGTACTTTATTAAGTAATTAAACGTTAAACAAATGTCTCAGGATATTACAATTGTTTATAAAACCAAAAGTAGAAGTTCAGACACGGTGAAAGACTAAGTGAATGAACTAGCACTAGGCAGGTCTGATCCATGTCCTCTCCACCCTTCCAGCATCCATAAGTCTAAACCTGTCATTCTGCTCCCCAATAAATTGGATCAACACAGACACAAACAAACAAACAGGGTCAACACGAGGTTGAGTAGGTAATATAATCAAGACATGAAATAGTACGAAATACATTTCCTCCATCTCCTCAACATTCATTCCTCCACTTCACCTCCATCACACCACACCTCCCATGGCCATATCACAAGTCCCTTATCACAAGACCCATATCACAAGACCCATTTCACACTCCCCGTTCTCCACAATAATCAGTAATTATCCAATCACAATATATCACAAGTAAATATATCAACCAGATAACGAGTATCCTCATGTCAGATCACAATACAAACATAGATATTTCCCTACCTCGAAACTGCGGAAGACAACGGTAATTGAGCAACTGCTACTAAAAGTGTTCCACGCGGAAACCTCCACCTAGACATATATTATTTAAATAATTAAAACCCTTCTAACTCTTTTATTATACTTACACCTACCATAAATGGCAACTTTCTAAAAGTGGAAAGTTCCCAAAATGGAAACTTCCCAAGAAGGAAATTCCTTATAAAGGAAAGTCCCAAAAACATTTCCCGACTCAACCTTAACGTTATACTAACACGAAAACACAAGACTAAATATAATAATACAATAATAAAATAATAAAGCAATAACACCAATAACAATACCAATATTAATAATAATAATACTAACAACAACAATAATAATAATCATAATAATAACAATAATAATGATAATAATAATAATAATAATAATAATAATAATAATAATAATAATAATAATAATAATAATAATAATAATAATAATAAACAACGTGCAAATCAACACCATCAGCCCAAAACCCGACTCGCCATACACGACTCCAATTCCCTTTAACCACCGTGTAACACCTCCCAACCACCAGCAACCACCGCCCTTGTAACCCCCGACTACCAGCTATACCCTCGACCACCATAACCCAGGTCTGGTTCCTTACCCGTATCCTTCAGGCACCGTCTACAAAGCCCCCCTGTCGACATTGTTCCAGCCGTGAACACCACCCAAAATCACCACCCAGACCACCCAGACCACCTCTGACACTGGACTACCAACACCCGGTGGTACCACCGTATCGACCTCCCCCGAGTCAACGGTGGTACTACCCCCAACTGATATACTAAACACGCAAACATCGTAGTAATTGCAACAACCAGGGTATAAACACCCCTTCGACGCCAACTCTGCCACGCACGACTCACCACGACCACCCCCATACGACTCTCCTGACTACAACCAGAGACATGGTGATTAAATAGCGTGAAGATGATGACCCTTAAATTATCGAATCCAAGATAAATAGCATACGTAGACACAATACTAAAACAGCCTACATACAGAGACGACCTTACCTGTTTTCAGTCTAAATCGAGGTGTGCTAGACCGCTCTGACTTGGCCGAGAAAGGTCCCTTTCCTTACTCTGAGGTGGCGGCAGGAGGGTTATGATGTTGGTTGTGTATAGAGTAGGTTAGAAATAGGGTAAAAACTCCTCTTATAT
This sequence comes from Silene conica, assembly GCA_029255685.2. NCBI lineage: Eukaryota > Viridiplantae > Streptophyta > Magnoliopsida > Caryophyllales > Caryophyllaceae > Silene > Silene conica. The sequence continues at coordinate 60,203,556 of CM055315.2, forward strand.
GACGGCTGAGGAGTGCTCTATTTGAGTGTTTGTTGTTTTGAGGGTTTCTATCCAACGTGGGCTGAGTATGTACACGACTCACGAGGCCCACAACTACCCTGCCGGTCCCAAGTTCAAACCCCACGAGTGACCAAACATACACAACTTAATAAATTATATGTCAAAGGCAATTAAAAGCATATAAGTGCGTCCTTTACGATAAAAATAAAAGCATATAAACACTACCTTACGATAAGATAAAAGTAATGTCGTAACCAAAATTTCGAGGTATTACAGTCTTCCCCCCTTAAAATGAACTTCGTCCCGAAGTTCACCCACTCACATCGTAAACAAACATACCCACATCACTACTTAATCATGTCAAAATCATTAAATGTTACATTCTACCCCTCTAAAAAAAAGAGTTACGTCCTCGTAACTTACCTCAAACGAACAGTTGCGGGTAACGCTCCTTCATGGACGTCTCCGACTCCCAAGTAGCTTCCTCCGTGTTGGGATTGGTCCACAAGACCTTCACTAACACTGTCTCTCCATTCTGCGTTTTCCGAATCTTCCTATCCAGAATCTCCTTCGGTATCTCAGCATAGGCAAGTTGCTCATCTACCTCGATTACTTCATGGTTCAACACATGCGTGGGGTCACTCACATACTTCCTTAGCTGAGAAACATGGAACACATTATGGACCTTGGATAGGGCTGGAGGCAAAGCTAATCGGTATGCCACCTCCCCAACTCTGTCCAAAATCTCAAATGGTCCAATAAACTTCTGACTTAACTTGCCCCGCTTTCCAAACCTCATCACTCCCTTCATTGGAGATACTTTCAGTAGTACCTTCTCCCCTGCCTCAAACGAAATGTCACTCCTCTTGAGATCTGCGTAACTCTTCTGTCTCTCCTGGGCAGCCCTCATTTTCTGTCTGATTATCTGGACTTGCTCAACCATTTCCTGAATCATCTCTGGACCTAGAACCACAGCATCAGCGCGATCATCCCAACATACAGGACTCCGACACTTCCTCCCATACAACGCCTCAAAAGGAGCCATGCCAATACTAGCATGGTAGCTATTATTATACGAGAACTCTATCAATCCCAACCGTTCTTCCCATGATCCCCCGAACTCCAGCACACATGCTCTCAACATATCTTCCAAGGTCTGGATGGTCCTTTCCGTCTGACCATCTGTAGCTGGGTGAAAAGCGGTACTCATCTTTAATTGCGTGCCCAACACGGCCTGCAGCTCTTGCCAAAATCTAGAAATAAATCTCGAGTCACGATCGGAAACAATATCCTTGGGAATGCCATGCAACTTGACTACATTCTGCACACATATGACTTTGCCAACTCAGCCTTACTCCAGGTATCTTTCATTGGAATAAAGTGAGCGGACTTGGTCAGTCTATCCACGATTACCCAGATCATGTTGTTGCCCCTCTGAGTTCGAGGCAACCCCACGATGAAGTCCATAGAAATATTCCCTCATTTCCATTCAGGTACATCCAGTGGCTGGATCTTTCCTTGAGGTCTCTTGTGCTCACCTTTTACCCTCTGACACGTCAAACACCGTGACACGAACTCGGCAACTTCCTTTTTCATATTGGGCCACCAGAAAGTCTTCTTGAGGTCTTTGTACAATTTATCGCCCCCTGGGTGAACGGAGTATGGCGTAGCATGAGCTTCAGTTAAGATTTTCTTTTTCAATTCATCATTATCCGGAACACACCATCTCCCACTGAATCTCAAGCTATCATCAGAATGGACACTGAATTTGGACTCGGTCTCATTATCACTTCCCTCGATCATTCCTCGCCACTTCTGAATCCTCAAGTCTCCCTTTTGCAATTCCCTGATTTCTCCATACAATTCTGGCTCTACTGTTAGATCACTCAGAGTATCACCTTTCCGTATCATGTAAATTCCCATTTCTCCCAACTCACTTTGCAGTCTTACCCTTGATCTGGCACTACTCAATGCATGAACAGATTTCCTACTCAAGGCATCAGCTACCACATTAACCTTGCCCTCATGATAGATAATCTGCATATCGTAATCACCAATCAGATCTATCCACCTCCTTTGCCTCATATTCAACTCCCGCTGGGTGTAGATGTACTTCAAGCTTTTGTGGTCGGAGAACACCTTAAATGTGGCCTCGTACAGATAATGGCGCCACAGTTTTAGTGCAAAAACCACGGCCCCCAACTCCAAGTCATGGGTAGGATAATTCTCTTCATAGGTCTTCAACTGTCGGGAAGCATAAGCTATCACTCTCCCATTCTGCATTAGCACATATCCTAACCCATGCTTCGAAGCGCCGGTGTACACTTCAAAGTTATGATCACTTCCATCTGGCAAGGCAAGGATAGGAGTTGTTGTCAGACGTTCCTTTAGAGTTAAGAACGCCTTCTCACAACTCTCATCCCAAATGAAACGATTCTCCTTTCTCATTAGCGATGTCAATGGCTTGGCTAACTTTAAGAAATCTTTGACAAACCTCCTGTAATACCCAGCCAATCCCAGGAAACTTCGGATCTCTCCCACATTCTTCGGGCTTTGCCATCTAGTCACCGCCTCAATCTTACTAGGGTCCACAGACATCCCCTCCTTGGAAATTACATGACCCAAGAAAGCAACCTTCTCCAACCAGAACTCACACTTGCTCAGCTTTGCATACAACCCATTCTCCTCTAGAGTCTTCAACACGGTTCTCAGATGATCTTCATGCTCTTCTTTATTCTTAGAATATACCAAAATGTCGTCGATTAACACAACCACGAACTTATCCAGGTACGGACTGAATACCCGATTCATCAAATCCATGAACACTGCTGGTGCATTAGTCAACCCGAACGGCATAACCACAAATTCGTAGTGGCCATACCTTGTTCTGAAAGCGGTCTTGGGAATATCCTCATCTATAATCCTCAATTGGTGATAACCCGATCTCAGGTCAATTTTTGAAAAGACCTCGGCTCCACTCAGCTGTTCGAATAGATCATCAATTCTAGGCGAGGGGTAGCGGTTCTTACCAGTCACATTGTTCAGCTCTTCAACGCAAAGCCTCAGACTCCCGTCCTTCTTCTTCACAAAAAGTATTGGAGCTCCCCAGGGTGACACACTAGGCCGGATGAATCCCTTCTCAGCCAATTCATCCAGTTGCTTTTTCAATTCTTCCATCTCCTTTGGTCCCATACGGTAAGGTGATTTTGATATTGGTCCTGCACCTGGTTTGAGATCGATAGAGAAGTCGACCTCCCTCCTAGGTGGTAATCCTGACACATCGCCCCGGAACACTCACTCAAACTCCCTCACTACAGGTATCTCGCTAACACCCGGAGTCTCCGCCTCACAATTCCACATTTGACACAAGATTAAACTATCCCCCTTCCGCAGGCTTGCCTTAAGAGTATTAACTGATATGAACTTGACCTTAGGTTTAACCACGAATCCCCTATAGGTCACTCTCACTCCCTTAGGTCCTCTCAGAGAAATTTTCTTTTGGTAACAGTCAATGAAAGCTCGGTATTTCCCCAGCCAATCCATTCCCAAAATTACTTCAAAGTCCCCCAATGGAAACTCGATAAGGTCGCAATGGAAAACCACTTCCCCAATCTTGATGGGCACACTCCTAAAGACTCTATTACATGACACCGACTCCCCAGATGGTATTGTTACAGAATCCTCAACCCAATCATAGATATCAAGCTCTAACACCCTAGCATGTTCTCTAGACACAAAAGAATGAGTAGCTCCAGAATCGAAGAGTACAAAAGTAGGTTTAAGATTCACAAGAAAGGTACCAGTCACGACATGGGCGTCATCCTTGGCAGCCTGTTTCTCCATGGCAAAGAGTTTGCCACTGGTCTTCACTCCACTCTGGCTAGTAGTGGCTGCTCCTGACTGCTGATTGCCTTCAGCTACGGTCTTCTGGTTACTACCGCTCCCGTTGTACTGGTTATGGTGGGGACGGTTTTGATAGTTGTTATAGCTCCTCTGGTAGTTGTTGCTAGTACCAGACCTTGTGTTTCCCCCATAACCTGACATAGGAGTACAATAACCTCCACCCCCTGAAGTATTCATGCGGGACCCACTGTACCCCGAAGTTGGAGTACGGTAACCCCCAGATTGATTTCCGCCTGAGGATCGACACACAGCTTGCTTATGTCCCGTCTTTCCACACCCATAGCACACTATACCCACGGAACTGGTTCCCGAACCCCCACTCCTGTAGTTACCACCATTCTGGTTCTTTGCACTTACTGAGGTACTGTGGTTAAAGTAACCACTGTACCTGTTGGAATTCTGCTTTTTCGACCCAGAATTTTCACTCAAGGCCTCCGTCTTGCTCTTATCACTCCTCGTCTTCTTTTCCTCCTTTATCATATCAGCTAGTCTCTCAGCTGCCCCAGCTCGCAAATAGATGTCACGGACTGTGGTGGGCGGTGCTGCAATAAGTCTCTTCTTGACCGCAATGGTTAGCCCCCTCTCGAACTTCATGGCAAGCATTGCCTCACCCATCCCCATTTCTCCCACATGGCTTAGCAGCTGAAGGAACTTTCTGTAGTAGACCTCCACAGTCATCTCCTCAGTCATTCTAAAAAGCTCAAATTCCTCCCTGAGCTTGCTCTTTGAAACTCAGGTAGGAAAACTTCAAACAAAATCCTCTTGAATGCGACCCATTCCACGTGATTGATCCCGTCCTCGACAGCAGCCTCTCGAATATCTCCCTTGTTCCCTGTCCACCAATCGCCAGCCATTCCCCTCAAGTAGTGAGCAGCTTGATCTACTCTCAGTTCTTTTGGACAGTCTATCAGCTCGAAGACATTGCTGAACTCCCGACACCATTCTCCAAGTAGGTGGGGTTCCCCTTCCCCGGTGAATTGTGTAGGGTTATGTCTTGCGATTATGGTACTCATCTTAGCAGAATCCATGCGTCTGGCCTTTAAGGCCTCATTTTCAACTATTAGTAGGTTTAACTCCTCTTATGTGATATTAGCAGCGTTGTTGCTTCTTGGAGGCATTCTAAGACATACAAGGAAAGGATGAGTCCCGGTTTTAAGTATGGGTACTCATTTGTATTAAGGTCATCAGCTTTAAACATTAGGTTACATATGCAACTAATATATGTATATTAACAGCACTTCCTACACATGGCTTAGGGATCACATAACCGCATATCATTAGACATGGCATAACTATTAATATAATACCAATTATCGCATATATCCACATTATCATGTACTTTACATAAAACAACCATATAATTCTTATGTGCATACTCTTTCTTCCATAATCATGCCATTCATATAACAGAAGGATTCTTATAACTCCTTATCATGCTTTACCACAAATTCCCATCACTTCCTATTATACCCTTTTCGCTCGTATTCACTCAAGGTATCCGGGTAAAACTGAGAGGGCCTTTGGTTTAGTGTGAGGGGGCCCCAGACTCATACTTCCCCTTTAGCGTGCTCCTAACAGTTATATCCCGGGGTTCATTTTATTTAGACTCTTCCTACATTCATTGGGTTCATTAGGTTAGGCCTGAAGATCGTTCGCTCTGATACCACTCTGTAACACCCCCATTTATTTAGAGGCCTGAACCGGGACTCCCCAAATAACCAAGGGTGTTACCATCTCGGTTACCCGAGGTAGTAGATAACAAAGGAAAAAATACAGTACTTTATTAAGTAATTAAACGTTAAACAAATGTCTCAGGATATTACAACTATTTATAAAACCAAAAGTAAAAGTTCAGACACGGTGAAAGACTAAGTGAATGAACTAGCACTAGGCAGGTCTGATCCATGTCCTCTCCACCCTTCCAGCATCCATAAGTCTAAACCTGTCATTCTGCTCCCCAATAAATTGGATCAACACAGACACAAACAAACAAACAGGGTCAACACGAGGTTGAGTAGGTAATATAAGCAAGACATGAAATAGTACGAAATACATTTCCTCCATCTCCTCAACATTCATTCCTCCACTTCACCTCCATCACACCACACCTCCCATGGCCATATCACAAGTCCCTTATCACAAGACCCATATCACAAGACCCATTTCACACTCCCCGTTCTCCACAATAATCAGTAATTATCCAATCACAATATATCACAAGTAAATATATCAACCAGATAACGAGTATCCTCATGTCAGATCACAATACAAACATAGATATTTCCCTACCTCGAAACTGCGGAAGACAACGGTAATTGAGCAACTGCTAATAAAAGTGTTCCACGCGGAAACCTCCACCTAGACATATATTATTTAAATAATTAAAACCCTTCTAACTCTTTTATTATACTTACACCTACCATAAATGACAACTTTCTAAAACTGGAAAGTTCCCAAAATGGAAACTTCCCAAGAAGGAAATTCCTTATAAAGGAAAGCCCCAAAACATTTCCCGACTCAACCTTAACGTTATACTAACACGAAAACACAAGACTAAATATAATAATACAATAATAAATTAATAAAGCAATAACACCAATAACAATACCAATATTAATAATAATAATACTAACAACAACAATAATAATAATAATAATAACAATAATAATGATAATAATAATAATAATAATAATAATAATAATAAACAACGTGCAAATCAACACCATCAGCCCAAAACCCGACTCGCCATACACGACTCCAATTCCCTTTTACCACCGCGTAACACCCCCCAACCACCAGCAACCACCGCCCCTGTAACCCCCGACTACCAGCTATACCCTCGACCACCAACACCCACTTCGTTTATTACCAACAAGGTGAACCAGGCCCAAACCCAGGTCTGGTTTCTTATGTAACATCCCGTATTTTCATAAAATATATTTTAAGGGTTTTTAATTATTTTAAGTAGTAAAATAATATTTTAATAATTTATCGAAAAGTATTTTAATAAATCGTAAGGTCCGTCTTAAGAACCTTAAGTCCTTAAGACGAATACAACTTGGCAACTTGAATCCATTTCATAAAACCCGTTCATGTTTCCAAACCCGTTTTCCCTTGAAATGGAAAGGACACATAAAAACCCTCCTAAAGCCCCTGAATGTCGACATATTGTGCATTCTCAAAAACAAAACATTGTTCTTCATTTGTTCTTCATTTCCTCCTTAAAACTCAAGCTTAAAATCCATTTTTCTTCATCATCCGGACTCCAAATCAAGGTAATAATTACATTTTCGGAATCCTCATGGAATTTGCAAGTCATCCGTCACTTCCAATTTTCGTTTCCTTCAATTCGAAAATCTGCCCATTTTTGTAGAATTCGTCTCTAAACTCTAAAATCCGTGTTTCTTGATTGTAGGTGAAGGTTTAGACGACCCTAGTGTGGATAGCTACGTGGTGGAAGAGGAGCTTTGATCGGAATTTTCTTTTAAGGTGACGATAATGAGAAACTCGGCCTTTATTTGTAATATTAGCACTTTTCATGTTTAGGATGTTTAAGTTTCTGATTTTACATATGGTTTATGTTCAATGAGTTTAGAAATCATGCTAGGAATACATGTGTATGATGTGCATTTGCTTTGATGATGTTTCACATGTCTAGTATTCGATTTTCAGAAATTTGTGCTTAAGACGGATACAAATAATATTCTTATTGAGGATTGTTTGTGGAATTAATTGCTGGTAGTTAGTGTATTTGATGATTATATATTATGGGTAAACATTTGTTGTTGCGATTTTAGAAGTTTGGAATCGATTTGAGTTGATTTGCCTTTGATAGGAAAATGCATTTTTGCGTACAGCGGACTCTGAGCCGGTAGGCTGACCGGCAGCCGGTCGGCCGGCTCAGAGTCAGGGTGTGTTTTGTTGTCGTGTGTTCAGGAATTAGGAGTCAGGTTCCTGAGCCGGTAGGTCGGCCGCCGGTCAACCGGCTCAGGATACCTCTTGGGTGTTTGTGAAAGTTTTCGAAGGCTTGGGAAGTGACTCCCAGCCGGCAGGCCGGCAGGCCGGTCCACCGGCTGAGAGTCACTCCTTATATTTGGATTTTGAAGATTGGCTATGGGAAGGGACTCCCAGCCGGCTGGACGGCGGACGGTCCACCGGCTGAGAGCCTTTTCTCATTTATTTCAGATTTTTGTAAAGGCTTAGGGGAAGGGACTCCCAGCCGGTGGACCGGCAGACGGTCTGGGACCGGCTGAGAGCCCCTGTTCTCATTAATTGGTTTATAACTTTCAAACGGTTAATCGGTTTTGTTTGAGATTCGTTCCGCGTACCTTTTATGTGTGTTTGAGGTCCCCGGAGGATGGGCGACACTATATTGGGTTCGGGAATGGAGAGAGGATAGAGACCCCCCGGTCGGGTAACCGAAAGGGAAACCGGCTCTCCCTCATCTTAGTTTCCGGGATCAATTAAGTGTTGATTAGTGGTTTAAGAAGTTAGAACTATAGGTTAGTTTCTACCCTTGGATGTTATTGGTTGATGCGTGTTAAGGTATGCCTTAAGCTGGCCTCTGAGCTTAAAACGTGAGTTGTTTGTCGCGTGATGGGATATGTGTTAAGTTCACCTCTGGACCCATTACGTGTTTTGCTTGTGGCGTGTCAGGATATATGTTAAGCTCACCTCTGGACCTGACACGTGATCGGTTGTCGTACACGGGATATGTGTTAAGTTCACCTCTGGACCCGGTGTGCGATAGCTGTGTATTCGGATATGTGTTAAGTTCACCTCTGGACCCAATACTTGTTTGTAGCATTGGGATATGTGTTAAGTTCACCTCTGGACCCTTTACTTGAATTGTATGTTGGGATATGTGTTAAGTTCACCTCTGGACCCGACATTGTTTTGGTAGTGGGATATGTGTTAAGTTCACCTCTGGACCTATTGCTAGTGTTTATTAATATCTTGGTCTATGCCTTAAGTTGGCCTCTGAGTCCTTGATTGTGAAAGTATGTTAGTATTTGGGTCATGTCTTAAGTTAACCGCTCAACCTCTTTACTTGACGATGTTTTATATCTGCTTGCCTTGAGATTGGTACAGTGTCAGATATGCATGATAAAGTTAATGATTGTATCATTTTGGTTGTAGTCTGTTCACCCAAGGCATTGGGTGACTCTTTAGTCAGTTTCGTAAATGGTTTGGACTGAAAGACCCTCCGACCGGGCAACCGGTAGGGAAACCGGCCCTTTTTCCAAATAGTTTCTGAAGTTGGTTGAGAGTCGTGCATTAGTGTTTGCATGATAGTATGAGATTCAGTTATTGAGATATTGATATGCTTCACATGTTTATATATCTTGGAGTGTTCTGTTTGTATTGCTTGTTTCGTGTCGTTACAAAAGGTGGCTAGGAGAACTCTAGTCACTCCCCACTGATTGTGGCGTACATGTTTTCATGTATGTAGGTACATGCAGGTTGGACGGGGTTCATTAAGAGCTAGCGAGTGATGATCCATTTGTCATCATATGACTTACACCTTTCGAGTAGCTAGACTCTAGTTTGATACTATTTATCTTTTGGTGCCTGTAGGGATGTTCCATCCCAGGCTTTGTATATATTTGGTTTCCGTACTTAGAACTGTTATACTTATCTATTTTGTTCATATCAGTTTTCAGCTTCAGTTTTAATTCACCTCGCATGTTGTTTATGTTTAAAAAGTTTTAAATTCCGCTGCATTTTTAGTACTTTGTATGTTTTATATTTCCGCTTTCGCGAGGGGTTTTACAGTTGGTATCAGAGCATTATTGCTCCTGACGCACTCATGTGACCCCCAACTTTAACTTGACCAAATAAACAAATAATGAATGAGAGATGGGTAGATCTAAGGATTTATATTGTAGTCTATTTGTGAATGCTAATTGCTAAGTTAACACCTGTTTTCTTTTGAAGGATGGTGAGAACCACAGCTGCTGAGAACACTATAATGCAAGCACTTCATTAGTTGCTTGAGAACCAGAGACAGCAGGCAGAGACTGTTCCACCTCCTTCACCGCCAGGCAATGAGGCCAATCGGCCTGGTAGCTTCTCTTGGATAGCATCACAGATGTCCAGGAGCCACGTGAAGACTTATGGAGGCGAGGTTGATCCGGTAGCTCTTACTGAGTGGTTCCGTGAGATGGAAAAGAGCTTCACCATGTACTCGGTTGGCAGAGAGGATAGAGTGCGGCTAGCCACTCACTTTTTGACCCTAGAGGCCGATAGATGGTGGGCATTGACCGGACCGGCTTTCATTCTTGATCCTTTATTTGATTGGGAGGCTTTTAAGGATAAGCTCGAGACGAGGTTTTATCCTAAGGAGCTTAGATCACAGAGACTTAAGGAGTTCATGGACTTGAAGCAGGGTAAGATGTCCGTTCAGGAGTACACCGACAAATTTAACCAGCTTGCACATTTCGCTTCGAAGTTCGTCAGGGATGAGGCTGAGAGAGTTTACTTCTATCGTGGAAAGTTAGGGCCGCGCATCGAGAGTATGGTTCGTCGTGACTCGACTTCTTTTGTGGAGGTTTATGATGATGCTATTTGGGCCGAGAGTTCCATTCGTGCCATAGATGCTGAGACCCGAGCTGCTACTCCCAGTGCTACTTCTCACCATAGATCTGTCTACCAGGGGAAGAGACCATTTGTTCCATCCACTTCTTCTCCTTCTTCTCAGAAGAAGCGATTTGAGAGGTTTTCTGCTCCGGTTGCTAAGACCATTGTTCACACCGACACAGCTTCTAGTGTTTGCCACCGTTGTGGTAAACCATCTCATCCGGGCTTTGACTATTTCAAGAATGCCTATAAGTGTTTCACCTGTAATGGATTTCGGCATCGATCTTATGAGTGTCCTAAGAGGAACACCGCACTTGGAAAGGCTGCCATTGCTGCTGCAGCGACTAAAGGAGGAAAGCCTAAGGGAAAGATCTTCGTGATGACTAGGGCTGAGGCTGAGGCTCATCCAGATATCGTGGCTGGTATCTTTTCTGTTCTTGGCGCTGAGTGCCTTATTTTGTTTGACACTGGAGCTTCTTTATCATTTATATCGACTCAGTTCGCAGACCGTTTAGCTCTTGAGTCTTCCTTGGTTGAGGAGACTTCAATTTCCTTACCTTCGGGAGACGTGTTTTCTTGCTTTTCGTCCCATAGGGATGTTTCGATTATTATTGGTCAAGCCACATTTCCAGCAGACTTACTGAGATTTCCTCTCGAGGAGTTTGACATTATCCTCGGTATGGATTGGTTATCGCGATACCATGCTCGCTTCGAGTGTCGCGACCAGAAAATCCGCTTGAGGAGTTCTTCAGGAGTTCGTGTTTCCTATAGGGGAACTCGCCCTAAAAAGGGTGTTCGTGTTATTTCTTCGATGAAAGCATCTCATCTTCTTAGGAAGGGTTGCCAAGCCTTCCTGTCTGTTGTTTTAGCTGCAAAGCCATCGCTACCGAAGCTTGAGGATGTAGCCATTGTTCGTGAGTTTCCAAATGTTTTCCCAGAAGAATTACCAGGGATACCACCAGAGAGAGATGTGGAGTTTACTATCGAGCTTGTTCCAGGTACCGGACCTATATCTAAGGCTCCTTACCGTATGGCTCCACCAGAGTTGAAAGAATTGAAGCAACAGTTGGAAGAGATGATCGAGAAAGGATTCATTAGACCGAGTGCTTCTCCGTGGGGTGCTCCAGTTTTATTTGTTAAAAAGAAGGATGGTTCCATGAGACTTTACATTGATTATAGAGAGTTGAACAGAGTGACTGTGAAGAACAGATATCCTTTGCCGAGAATTGATGATTTGTTCGATCAGTTGAGGGGTGCTTCTAGGTTTTCTAAGATTGATTTTCTATGGGGTTATCATCAGATTCCAGTGAGAGAGGCTGATATTGCGAAGACCGCCTTTCGTACCAGATATGGGCATTTTGAGTTCGTGGTTATGCCTTTTGGGTTAACTAATGCACCTGCTATCTTTATGGATTAGATGAACCGCACCTTTAGTGAGTTTCTTGACACTTGTGTTGTGGTGTTTATTGATGACATTCTCATTTACTCGAAGACCAATGAGGAGCATGCCGAACATCTTCGATTGATTCTTGGGATTTTACGTCGACAGAAGTGGTTCGCGAAGTTCTCTAAGTGTGAGTTTTGGCTTTTTAAGGTTTCATTTCTTGGACATGTGATATCTAGTGAGGGAGTTATGGTTGATCCCGCGAAGATTGAGGCCGTTGTTGATTGGGAGAGTCCCAAAGATGTGGGAGAGATTCGTAGTTTCCTTGGTTTAGCTGGTTACTACCGTCGATTTGTTGAGGATTTCTCTAGATTGGCTCGTCCGATGACTCAGTTATTGAAGAAGGAAGCTAAATTTGTTTGGACCGATAAGTGTGAGAGCTCATTCCAGGAATTGAACACTAGGTTGACTTCCGCTCCCATTCTTGCTTTGCCAGAGATTGGAGTTGACTTTGATGTTTACTGCGATGCTTCAATGTTAGGGCTTGGATGTGTATTGATGCAGAGTGGTAAGGTGATAGCTTACTCATCTAGACAGTTGCGAGTTCACGAGGTGAACTATCCGACGCATGATCTTGAGTTAACTGCGGTTGTTCACGCCCTGAAGATGTGGCGTCATTACTTGATTGGATCTCATTGTCGCATTTTCACGGATCATAAGAGTCAAAAGTACATTTTCACCCAGAAAGACCTCAATATGCGACAGCGTCGTAGGCTAGAGTTGGTTAAGGATTATGACATTGAGTTATTGTATCATGAGGGTAAGGCCAATGTGGTTGCTGATGCGCTTAGCCGCAAGACTTCTCATTCGATGAGTGTTATGCGTGTATTGCCCGATGAGTTGTGTTCCGAGTTCTGGAAGTTGAGATTAGAGATGGTAGGTAGTGGTTTTGATTGGTTATCTGCTATGACCGTCGAACCGTCTTTATATTGGGAGATTCGCCAGGGTTTACCTACCGATGCTGCTTTTCTGAAGTTTGAAGCCAAGATTGCGAGTGGTGATGCTCCAGACTTAGTGATTGATTCTGATGGTTTCCTTCGAATTCGAGGTCGGATGTATGTTCCAGATGTGCCAGATTTGAGGAAGAGGGTCCTAGATAGGGCTCACTTGACACCGTATTCAGTTCATCCAGGAGGCAAGATGATGCACAAGGATTTGAGACTTATATTTTGGTGGCCTGGAATGAAGAAAGATATTTTGGATTACGTGAGTAGGTGCTTGACTTGTCAACAAGTCAAGATAGAGCATAGGAGGCCTGGTGGTTGGTTACAGCCGCTCCACGTTCCTCAGTGGAAGTGAGAGTGCATATCGATGGACTTCGAGACGGCATTGCCTAAGACAGTGGGAGGCAAGGATGCGCTTTGGGTTGTGGTTGATAGGCTAACTAAGTGTGCCAGATTTGTGCCTATCAGATAGACATGGGATATGGACCGTTTAGCCATGGCTTATATTGCAGAGATAGTCCGTTACCATGGTGTCCCGAGAGAGATCGTTTCTGATCGCGATCCTCGTTTCTGTTCCAGATTTTGGAAGGCTCTACAGGAGGCTATGGGTAGCCGTTTGCTGATGAGCACCGCATTTCATGCCGCGACTGATGGACAGTCCGAGAGGACTATTCAGACATTAGAGGACTTGCTCCGTGCTTGCGCACTTGATTTCCAGAGTTGTTGGGAGCAGTGTCTACCGTTAGTTGAGTTTTCCTACAACAACAGTTACCATTCATCTATTGGTATGGCTCCGTATGAGGCGCTCTATGGTAGGAAGTGCCGTAGTCCGATCTGTTGGGATCAGGCGAGCGACGTGCACGACCTAGGACCAGACCAGTTAGCTGTGACGATTGACCAGGTTCAGCTTATCAGAGGTAGGATGAAGGCCGCACAGGATCGGCAGAAATCCTATGTTGATGTCCGCCGTAGACCTCTCGAGTTCGAGGTGGGTGACAGAGTTTTCTTGAGAGTTTCACCGATGAAGGGCGTTAAGAGGTTTGGAGTTAAGGGCAAGTTGAGTCCTAAGTATATTGGGCCATTTGAGATCGTGAAGAGGATTGGTGCTGTTGCTTACCGTTTGGACTTGCCTCCTAGTTTGGGCAAGGTTCATAGTGTCTTTCATGTTTCTCAGCTCCGTAAGTATGTTAGTGACCCGAGTCATGTTCTTCCTAGAGAGATCGAGAACTTAGAGCCGAGTCTTGCTTTCGAGGAGCGTCCCGTGAAGATTCTAGACCGTCAGGACAGAAAGCTTAGGAGCAAGGTGGTGCCATTAGTGAAGATCCTTTGGCGTTGCGGTGATGTTGAGGAGCAGACGTGGGAGACCGAGGCATCGATGCGTGCTGCGCATCCTTCTCTTTTCGACTGAGGTATAGTTATCTAGAATCTATCTTCGTTCGAGTTTCGAGGACGAAACTTTTTGAAGTTGGGGTGATTGTAACATCCCGTATTTTTATAAAATATATTTTAAGGGTTTTTAATTATTTTAAGTAGTAAAATAATATTTTAATAATTTATCGAAAAGTATTTTAATAAATCGTAAGGTCCGTCTTAAGAACCTTAAGTCCTTAAGACGAATACAACTTGGCAACTTGAATCTATTTCATAAAACCCTTTCATGTTTCCAAACCCGTTTTCCCTTGAAACGGAAAGGACACATAAAAACCCTCCTAAAGCCCTTGAATGTCAACATATTGTGCATTCTCAAAAACAAAACACTGTTCTTCATTTGTTCTACATTTCCTCCTTAAAACTCAAGCTTAAAATCCATTTTTCCTCATCATCCGGACTCCAAATCAAGGTAATAATTACATTTTCGGAATCCTCATCGAATTTGCATGTCATCCGTTACTTCCAATTTTCGTTTCCTTCAATTCGAAAATCTGCCCATTTTTGTAGAATCCTACTATGGGTAAACATTTGTTATTGCGATTTTAGAAGTTTGGAATCGATTTGAGTTGATTTGCATTTGATAGGAAAATGCATTTTTGCGTACAGCGGACTCTGAGCCGGTAAGCTGACCGGCAGCCGGTCGGCCGGCTCAGAGTCAGGGTGTGTTTTGTTGTCGTGTGTTCAGGAATTAGGATTCAGGTTCCTGAGCCGGTAGGTCGGCCGCCGGTCGACCGGCTCAGGATACCTCTTGGGTGTTTGTGAAAGTTTTCGAAGGCTTGGGAAGTGACTCCCAGCCGGCAGGCCGGTCCACCGGCTGAGAGTCACTCCTTATATTTGGATTTTGAACATTGGCTATGGGAAGGGACTCCCAGCCGGCTGGACGGTGGACGGTCCACCAGCTGAGAGCCTTTTCTCATTTATTTCAGATTTTTGTAAAGGCTTAGGGGAAGGGACTCCCAGCCGGTGGACCGGCAGACGGTCTGGGACCGGCTGAGAGCCCATGTTCTCATTAATTGGTTTATAACTTTCAAACGGTTAATCGGTTTTGTTTGAGATTCGTTCCGCGTACCTTTTATGTGTGTTTGAGGTCCCCGGAGGATGGGCGACACTATATTGGGTTCGGGAATGGAGAGAGGATAGAGACCCCCCGGTCGGGTAACCGAAAGGGAAATCGGCTCTCCCTCATCTTAGTTCCCGGGATCAATTAAGTGTTGATTAGTGGTTTAAGAAGTTAGAACTATAGGTTAGTTTCTACCCTTGGATGTTATTGGTTGATGCGTGTTAAGGTATGCCTTAAGCTGGCCTCTGAACTTAACACGTGAGTTGTTTGTCGCATGATGGGATATGTGTGAAGTTCACCTCTGGACCCATTACGTGTTTTGCTTGTGGCGTGTCAGGATATGTGTTAAGCTCACCTATGGACCTGACACGTGATCGGTTGTCGTACACGGGATATGTGTTAAGTTCACCTCTGGACCCGGTGTGCGATAGCTGCGTATTGGGATATGTGTTAAGTTCACCTCTGGACCCAATACTTGTTTGTAGCATTGGGATATGTGTTAAGTTCACCTCTGGACCCTTTGCTTGTGGATGTTTAGGGATATGTGTTAAGTTCACCTCTGGACCCTTTACTTGAATTGTATGTTAGGATATGTGTTAAGTTCACCTCTAGACCCGACATTGTTTTGGTAGTGGGATATGTGTTAAGTTCACCTCTGGACCCATTGCTATTGTTTATTAATATCTTGGTCTATGCCTTAAGTTGGCCTCTGAGTCCTTGATTGTGAAAGTATGTTAGTATTTGGGTCATGTCTTAAGTTGACCGCTGAACCTCTTTACTTGATGTTTTATATCTGCTTGCCTTGAGATTGGTACAGTGTCAGATATGCATGATAAAGTTAATGATTGTATCATTTTGGTTGTAGTCTGTTCACCCAAGGCATTGGGTGACTCTTTAGTCAGTTTTGTAAATGGTTTGGACTGAAAGACCCCCCGACCGGGCAACCGGTAGGGAAACCGGCTCTTTTTCCAAATAGTTTCCGAAGTTGGTTGAGAGCCGTGCATTAGTGTTTGCATGATAGTATGAGATTCAGTTATTGAGATATTGATATGCTTCACATGTTTATATATGTTGGAGTGTTCTGTTTGTATTGCTTGTTTCGTGTCGTTACAAAAGGTGGCTAGGAGAACTCTAGTCACTCCCCACTGATTGTGGCGTACATGTTTTCATGTATGTAGGTACATGCAGGTTGGACGGGGTTCATTGAGAGCTAGCGAGTGATGATCCATTTGTCATCATATGACTTACACCTTTCGAGTAGCTAGACTCTAGTTTGATATTGTTTATCTTTTGGTGCCTGTAGGGATGTTCCATCCCAGACTTTGTATATATTTGGTTTCCGTACTTAGAACTGTTATACTTATCTATTTTGTTCATATCAGTTTTCAGCTTCAGTTTTAATTCACCTGCATGTTGTTAATGTTTAAAAAGTTCTAAATTCCGCTGCATTTTTAGTACTTTGTATGTTTTATATTTCCGCTTTCGCGAGGGGTTTTACACCTTACCCGTATCCTTCAGACACCGTCTACAAAGCCCTCTGTCGACACTGTTCCAGCCGTGTACACCACCCAAAATCACCACCCAGACCACCTCTGACACTGGACTACCAACACCCGACCGTATCGACTTCCCCCGAGTCAACGGTGGTACTACCCCCAACTGATATACTAAACACGCAAACATCGTAGTAATTGCGACAAGCAGGGTATAAACACCCCTTCGACGCCAACTCTGACACGCACGACTCACCACGACCACCCCCATACGACTCTCCTAACTACAACCAGAGACATGGTGATTAAATAGCGTGAAGATGATGACCCTTAAATTATCGAATCCAAGATAAATAGCATACGTAGACACAATACTAAAACAGCCTACAAACAGAGACGACCTTACCTGTTTTCAGTCTAAATCGAGGTGTGCTAGACCGCTCTGACTTGGCCGAGAAAGCTCCCTTTCCTTACTCTGAGGTGGCGGCAGGAGGGTTGTGATGTTGGTTGTGTATAGAGTAGGTTAGAAATAGGGTAAAGACTCCTCTTATATGACGGCTGAGGAGTGCTCTATTTGAGTGTTTGTTGTTTTGAGGGTTTCTATCCAACGTGGGCTGAGTATGTACACGACTCACGAGGCCCACAACTACCCTGACGGTCCCAAGTTCAAACCCCACGAGTGACCAAACATAAACAACTTAATAAATTATATGTCAAAGGCAATTAAAAGCATATAAGTGCGTCCTTTACGATAAAAATAAAAGCATATAAACACTACCTTACGATAAGATAAAAGTAATGTCGTAACCAAAATTTCGAGGTATTACACTTCCTTGTTAAGTACTATCCGTCATCAAAGACCGCCATGATCCGTAACGAGATTACCCAATTCCAACAAGATGAGGGGGAAAGCTTAGGAGAGGCATGGGATAGGTATCAAGACTTGCTTGTTAGGTGTCCTCATCATGGGATACCTACATGGTATACCACCCAAACATTCTTTCAAACACTTCTCCCTCGCACAAAGGAAATGGTGAATGCGTCGGCGGGAGGTAGTTTTGACCACATACCAGATAAAGATGGGACCGAGCTCATTAAGAAGATTGTCGATTCGAGGAGAACTATGGGACAAGGGGAAATTCATTGAGAAGAAGTAGCAAATACCCCAATAAGAACCTCTCAAACTCTAAAGCCAATGAAGAAACCAATGCGAAGATAGACTTGTTGACTAAGAAGTTGGAAGAGTTGACAAAGGGAGCTACAAGCAAAGAAACCAAGAGTAACACTCCGGGGATGTACCAAGTGCACAATATTGTTTCATGCGACTTGTGTGGAGGAAGTGGGCATACATTCGATGTGTGTGCCAATAATTCGTATGAGGGAAGTGGAAGTGAGGAGGAGTTGTATGCCTTCCAAGCCTTTAACAACTCGAAGAATCCAAACACTTTCAACCCGAATTCAAACTACTACCACCCCGGAATTCGAGGGAGCCCTTACATGAGCTACAAATGCACAAATGTTTTGAACCCACATCAAATTCAACAACCTCAAAACCCACCTGGATTCCAACCAAGGGGTGGGAACTTCAATCCAAGGAACAATTACCACAACCAAATTTTTTACCAAAGAAATCAATCCAATCAAGCCAATCAAGGCTTTTCTCAAAACCTCAATGATCCAAATTTCAATCCCAACTTCCACAACAACCACAACCAACAAAATTTCAACCACCAAAATCAAAAAAATTTCAACAACCAACCCCCATTCCAAAACAATTTCAACAACCCAAACCCACCACAAAACTTCCACAACAACAATTTCAACAATCAAAATTTCAATGACCAAAACTTCAACCAACAATTTCCTAACCACAACCAAAACCCAAACTTCAACAATCAAGGGACCAAGGGAAATCCACAAGGTGGGGGCGCAAGGAATGACTACGGGTTCCCTTTGCCCCTTACCAACACACATCACCAAGATCCCTCAAGTGACTCTCAAGTTGGAGAGCTGCTTAAACTTGTAAAAGGCATGCAAGCGACGCATAACCAAGAAATGATGAATTTGAAGAATGCTAATCAAAAAGAGATCCGGGAAATGGAGGCTAGAGTTGCCTCACAAGCCTTAGCCAACCTACAAAGGCCACCGGGCAGCTTTCTTGCCCAAGGTCAAAGCTCCCGGGATGCTTCAAAACCACATGGCGTCAATGCTATCATGACAAACAAGCAAGAGCAACCTATGCTAGAGAGGAGAGGTGGTGAAGGAGGGTCCAAGCAAGAGCAAGTTATGACGGTTTTTGGGAGTGAAGTTGGAGGTGATGGTGAAGAGGAAGTAATGGTGATGGTGCCCATTGCTTTCCCGGAAGCTAATGACCAAGATGGGATGAATGAAGATCAATTTGTGATGGAGCAAATCAAGGAGTTTCCAAAGAAGAGGAGTGATGAAAGGAAGGTAAATCTTGAGAAAGAAAGAGATGTGATAGAAGAAGAGTCCGAACATGAAGAGGGACTCATTGAGAGAAGAGTTTGTGAGTTCTTTCGGAGAATCACTAAAGGAGATCCTCTTTGTGAGGAGTTGATGAAACTTGTTGAAGAGGTGGAAGCAACAATCCCCTCACGAGAAGAGAAAAGAGAAGTGAATGCAATTACATTGTCCGCCAAGAAAGTCCCAAGCACCCTCCCTATCAAACTCGGAGATCCGGGTAGCTTTTCGATAAATTGCTATGTCGGAGGGAAGAAAATTGAAAATGCATTATGTGACTTGGGAGCAAGCGTGAGCGTCATGCCTCTAGCAATGTCCAAGAAGTTGGACATCAAGAATTTGTCCCCCGCTACAACTTCTATCCCTCTTGCGGATGGTACCGAGAAACTTCCTCTAGGGGTACTTGAAGATGCAATTGTCAAGGTGGGGAACTTATCCATCCCCATTCCCCACCGACTTCTTGATATTGGATGTCCCCGTGGGCCATTCCTGGCCACCGGAGGAGCTATTATCGATGTGAAGAGAGGAAGGCTATCATTCCAAGTGGGAAAGGAAGTGACGGAGTTCGAACTTCCAAAAGCTCCCGGTACAAGCTACAAAGCAAGAAATGTTGACATGGTTGCATTTGTGATGGTGAATGACGTCCCTATGATGCTTGATGAAAAGGGAGTCATGGAAAGTATGACTTTGAAGAGTGAGGATGCTAGTTTTGCTAGTGACAAGTCGTTTGTTCCGGAGAAAAGGCACCGCTATGGAGAACAAGAAAAACCAAGTTGTACTAGTTCCTTTAAGGATCCCTTGGTTGAAAAAGGGGACCTAGGGGAACTAATTGCCGAAAAAGATGTCGAGGTTCGAAAGTTGATGATGTGTGAAGCGGGATTCGCCCATGAAAGCAAGGTTGAAGCTTCGGCCGAGGCCTTTGACCGTTTCCTAAGGTCTTTGTCTAGCTTGGACGAAGTTTCCGTTTATGGAAATTGAAAGATTGATCATGAAGGTTTGGTGGAGTCACTAAATAACCACCGTTTGTAAGTATTTGCTTCTCGTCTTTCATGTAGTTTGCATTTTTGTTTGATTTCTAGTCTACATTTTTAGTTTGCATATGAGATTTGGAATTGTTGGTTACTTGTTTTTGATTAATTTATGAGTATAGTCGGAGGATGATAGGCAAAACTATTGTTGGCAAAATCGATTTTTTTTTTATGTTCAAGTGAATTATTTTTCGAAATTGTGCACAGGTACTCCCAGCCGGGTGACCGGCTGACGGTCCCAAACCGGCTTAGAGTACCTAGGCACATTTCTGTTTTTGATAGTTTATTTGGGCAGATTTTGGACTCTAAGCCTGTACCAGACCGGCGGCCGGTCCACCGGCTAATAGTCATGTCAAGGTTCAAAAGACGAATAATCCAAGGAAATTGATTTTTGGCCGGTCGGCCGGCAGCCGGCCTGCCGGCTAAGAATCATGAGTGCGAGTCTAGCTATGAAGAAAAAAGAAGAGTGAAGGCTTACCAGCCGGTCGGCCGTCAGCCAGTCCGCCGGCTGGGAGTTTTTGTAAGAGAATTAGAAGAATGAAGGAAGTTAGGAGACATTGAAGACCGACTCTGAGCCGGTCCGCCGGCTCAGAATCAGAGCTTCTTTCAAAAATTGCGAAAAATCGAAAAAAGCAAACCCTAACTCTTAGCCGGTCTACCGGCGGCCGGTGCCAGACCGGCCCAAAGTCCGCTAGAACAAAAATAAAACTCGCGTGAATCACCTTTTCTTCCTCATTTCTTCTTCTTTCTTTCTTATTTCCTCCTTCTCTCTTAAAATCCCATCCTACAAAAACACCCCAAATCATCCCAAATCAACCTCTTTCATCCTCCCCACCCAAAACCATGTCCGGAAACCGAACGGAGAGGAGATCTAAATCAAGACATGATCCGGCCGTTGAGCAAGAGGTGCGAAATGTGAGGGATGGCAGCGATATTAGTCGCGATCCGGATTTTCCCGGACTCCAATTTGCCACCGTTACTCAAAAAGGTAATTTCACTTACTTCAAACATCGCCCCTTCACCTGAATCGGTTCATTGATAGGGTTTCTTTGAGGGAGTTAGGAATTGATAAGATTACGGAGAATTTGTTTAATGGGATGGGAATGAAAGATTTGTACCAAACTAGACCGGCTCTTACCTCTCCCCGCTTGCCTTTGGAGTTTTTGAGCTCGCTTGTTGTTACTAAAAACCGGAGTCTAGGGACGGTAGTTTTGTTGGAGTTCCGTCTTATGAATAGGCAACATTGTTTGACATTAGAGGATTTTGCCTTGATTTTTGGTCTAAATGGGAAATTGCCCATTCATCCTCCGGAGGGCTTTGACACGGAGGTTATTTGGACGGCCATTACCGGCTTGGTTATTGACCGAACGAAGAAGAAGCCGGCTAATCGGGTGCATTTGGCGCCAATTAGGATTTGGCATCGCTTTATGGGGTGGACCGTCCTATCTCGGGATGAGCCACATAATTTTCGAACTGAGGAGCTTGAGATTTTGGGTTCTTATTTGATTGATGGGCCAAAGCTTAATATTGCCCATCACATGGCTCTCCACTTGAGCCGGTTGGCTACCCAACCCCAGCTTACCACACCGATTTGTGTTGGGGGAATGGTCACATTGATAGCCGACAACCTTTGTCAGAGGCATTTTAATGTGGATTACATCCAAGGAGAGAACATCCTATCTCGCCGATACATGCAAGAGGCCTTGGGGTGGATAAAATAGAACCCCAACGATCGTCTAGAATATTGGCAGATTCGTGTTAACAACAAGTTTCGAAATTCCATTCTTTTGCCCAACACCGATAGGATGAGGGTAGTGCCCGGGAGTGCCTCCTACCTCCTTGACATTGAGGTTGATCCAGATGAGCTCCCAGCCGATCAGCGCCCTCCCAGAGTCTATGCCCGTGATAGGGTTGGTGCGGCCACCTCAGCAGCCCTCTGTCACTATGCCTCCTTTTGAGAGTGGTCCTACTTTTTTCCAGGGCTCCACCTCCAGTTCCGTTCCTCCTCCTCAGCCTTCCCCATTGCATCAGGACTTGATTGATTTTTTGGCCCGGGTTGATTTGAACCAGAATAGGGCAGCAGAGCTTGCTGATGGGCGCCAGGAGTTGGCAGATGAGCGCCATAGGGATGTGTGTTATAGGCTTGACTACTTGTACCACGATCAGGCCTATGGGACCTTCCCCAGCTATGACCAGTCTGTTTGTGAGGGCTACCGTCATGCAGTCGGTGGTCATCCTTCTTACTACTTGCCTCCCGAGGGTGAATATGTGCCCTATGAGGGACATTTCTATGGGGAGATTCATGTTGCTCCGGGCTACTTCTTTAGCCCGATTTTTGCCCTGAATGTGCGTAGAGATAGGGACTCATGCCCTCCACGGCATTCATCTTCTCGTGGTATGGTTGGTGATCCCGGTGCTAGTGGCTCGCATGCTTCACCCTTCCGCGATGTCTTGAACAACCCGGGTGACTACATGCAAGTGGATGGCAATGGAGATGATGATGATGATGATGGAGATGAGAACGGTGAAGGTTATGAGTCCGAGGATCATTTTGATCAGTGAGCACCCATAGAGGTGGTAAGTGATGTCTTTGCTCCCGAATGAAAATCCAAAGCAAGTACTCCCTTAATCCAAATTTCTCTTTAGTTTTGCATTTTTCATTTTCGCATGCATTTAGAGTAGTTAGTTAGGTTAGATAGCTTGTTTTAGTTTCATTTCTATCATTTCATATCATTAGTATATTTGCATTTAGTTGCATTCATTTATATGCATGAGATTTCCATTTTGTACCATATTGTCACATATAGTTTGCATTCATGTAGATTAGAGCACTTAGTTTGCATCTTAGTTTAGTTTTTAGTTTTTCATTTATTTTGTTTATTTTTGCTTTTATTGCTTTCATAAAAATCAAAAATCCAAAAAAATTGAAAAACCAAAAAACTTCAGAAAACATGTTCTTTACTTTCCGGTTTTCCTCCTCACATTATGCACATAGATAAGTGTGGGGAGGAAGAACCGTTTATTTCAAAAAAACACAAAAACAAGTTTTCATTTTCTTAAAAATTTCAAAAAAGCCAAAAACATGTTTGTTTTCGTTCTTTTTCTTCATTTCCCCCTTGCACTTTTTTACATTGAGGACAATTTAAATATTAAGTGTGGGGAGGGAAAATATCCACCTTGTGAATATTTCTTTGTTTTTTTTATATCAAAAAACTTCAAAAATGCCTAAAAATCGAAAAATTTCAAAATTTTCAAAAAACATGTTTTTCCTTTCATTTGTGTTTGTTCTTTGTTTGCATTGTATATATATGTTTGTTGGACTAAAAAGTGGCAGATGCAACAACAATCTGAGGTATTAGGAGAATGAAGATGTTTGGTATACTCTTTCCTACTTCTTTCTTCTCTTCCCTATTTCTTTTTATGTTGATAGCATGAAGGAGAATGAGATTTTTGTGCCTTGGATGTTCCTTTGGGGAACTTGTGTGTGTTGTGGATGATGTGCTGCTAGATTAGTCATTTTGTTGTTGCATGTTTGTTATGCTTGTTGTTAGTTTAGTGTAGTTTCACATGCTTTTCATTTTCATAGTTTTGTAAATATGTGTTAGTCGGTTTTTCTCTTTTGCATTTGTTTGTAAATATGCATAGGAGGTTGAATAGTGGAGGATATATGCCGTCAATGATGATATTTGTCTTGCCTGTGTCTTACCCCTCCTAATAGCTTGCACCACTTGATGTCACCTTGTTAGGGTTCTTGCTTGCAAGGACCCGGAAGTCTAGGCTTAATGACCAAGTTTCTACCACCATGTGAGACCGTGTTAGACCTTGAATCGACCTAGGACCGACATTAGCTACTCAAATGAGAGGATAGAGCCTCCTTTATGGTCGGCCCATCAAACCAAATCAGTTTGGGATTGTGAGTAGTCCTCCTTAGGTGGTATGTTATGTCAAGACGCATAAGTATGGCGCTCGTTCCTTAATTTCGTGTTTATGTTCATGTGCATGTGAGACAACTCTTGTTCAAAATAAATCAACTTCACTTTTGCCAAATTAGCCTTGTTTTGACCCTTGCATCTTATCCCTTCTTTTTGTTTAACCACTTCGAGCCTTAGCTTTTTCATTTGGCCTTAACCACTAAATGAGCTACATCCCAAAAACACCCTTCCTTGATCAAGAATGGTTGCTTTTTGGTACTTTCTTTGTGGTAGAGTCGGGATTTTATATGCCGGTTGGTGGCTTCTTCCGTTGTGGTCTTGATGTTGCTATATTGGTGAAATGGAAGTTTGAGAAAAAAAAAGAAAAAAAAAGAAAAATGAAAAAAGAAAGAAAATAGAAAATCAAAGAAACAAATTGAAAAAGTTTTGAAAAATTCAAAAAGAGAAGTGTATATATGTGTTTTGAAAAAGAAAAAGGCTAGCAAAAACTCCCTTCTATCAAGGGGAGATAGAAAAGCCGTTGCTAGAATAATGTGGTCTTTTGATGTTTTTCCATGCGTGTCGGGTTTACACAATTTTTGTATTTGATTTGGATTTCAAGTCTTTTGTTAGGGTGTAGACGTTGTTCGGTGAGTTTTAATAATGACCACTTTGTTTAAGGTTGTGATGGGTTTATTTTTCCAAAGTAAGTTGGGGTTTATGCAATTTTTTGCTTGGTTTTGTCAAAACCAAAGTTAGGGCATAGACGTTGCTTAGTTGTTGCAATAAGGAGTTGTGTTGATTATGGCAATCATTCTTGTTTTTGAGCCTCAAATTCTAGAACGGTGCTTGCACCAAACCATTTTCACCCAACCCAAGCCTCGTTACATCCTTGTTGTTCTCATCATGTGCACTTACATTTTCTCATGGATTTTTGGATGGAGTACCATTCTAGATTGCGGGCATGCTTCGCAAGTTGAGGTAGGTGAATGATTTTGGTTACTTCTTGTCACAAAAATTACCCCCCTTTCTTTCCTTGTGTGTTGAGTGTCACCCGTGAGAGCCGGTGCTTAGGGTTTTCTTATCGCTTAAGGGTCTAGCATGGAGTCGAATCATGTGTGCGTCGTGTCATCCTTGGAAGTATAGCTTAGTGCTTCCGTTTGCCCGGCTTGAATTAGTTTCTTGGTCTTTGGTGATGTCATTGTTGGTTGCTTGAGCTTGATTTAGGGGTTTGATACCACGGTTAGATCGACTTTGATTCGGCATCCTCCGCTATAGACCTCCCTTGTTTAGTTTTTCAAAACCCCGCTTGGATGAGGCAAGCGGTTGGCTTTTCTTTTTTCCGATGCATGTTGTTTGTTTATATGTGTTTTGTTTTGACTTGTTTGAATCAAAAGTTTTGTAGCAAGACCAAACTTGCCTTGCAATAGGGCGTTCTTCCTCATGAATGTCAAATTGTGAGTTGAAAGGGCTACGGGTGTCGCTAAAACCGATTCGGCTTCTAGTTAGCTTAGTTAGTTTGTTTCTTGTTTTCAAATAAGGGGTATATAACTTCTTGATCTCTTACTCGAGGATGAGTAAGGTTTAAATGTGGGGAATTCTGATGAGCTATATTTTGGTCATAATTTTCATTGTCTTTTCTTCATTTTTGGTCCCGATTCGACCTCGTTTTGCGTGCCTTTGCTCGATTTTACGCCCATTGCCTCGACTATTCCTATTTGGTTTCCATTTTGTAGGTATTGTGGCGGGAGCGAAGAAACGGGAGCCAACGAGACGATTTTGGAGCGAAATGTGAAGAAATAATGAAGAAAGTACTCCAGGCCCTCTCAGCCGGTCCCAGACCGGCAGCCGGTGGGCCGGCTGGGAGCATTGACTTGACTTTGGGCGAAAATTGGTTAAATGTTACAGGAATTCTACAATTGACTCTGAGCCGGTACCCGTCCGGTAGCCGGCCGGTCGGCTGAGGATCGTGCCTACCTTCAAATAATGTCAAAACTTCAGACCCTTAAGAAAAGACTCCTAGTCGGTGCCAGGTCGGCAGCCGGGCTACCGGCTGGTAGTCAAGTTCAAAGAAGAAAAATATCAGAAGTCCGTAATTTGACTCTTAGCCGGTCCTAAACCGGCAGCCGGTTGACCGGCTAAGAGTCAATTCTCAGAATTTCGCGCACTATATATACCCGCACTAAGTCTATTCTCATTGACGCAACCTTAAGAAATTTTCACGCATTTCTAGGGTTTTGTTACTGTTTCATTGCTTACATTTACACATTAAAATCTCAACTCAAATTCTTAATCTTACTCTAGTTTTTATAATCCTTCTTAGTTAATCTTTCCTTAATCATAGTTAGTGTTCTTCTTAGTAATCAATAGTTTACATCTGGAGTTTCGGGTGTATTTTGAAGACATTTGAGAGAATTCTTCATTTGTATCCAAGTTCCTCACTTTAATGCAAGTATTGGTATAATCTTCTTCATCCTTACTTAGTATTTTCATTTGTTTACATTTGTTTCAAGTTCTCTTAAATCTGTTGTTTCCTTTTATCTTATTCCAACATGTTTAGCAATAATTCATCAATTATTCATATGTCTTTCTTAGATATGTGTCAGTAGTTTCCTTCTAGGGTTAGGGGTTTGCTTGGGTAGTTGATAACCATGAAACATGTTTAGGGTTGGTCTTGTTTTGTCTCTTTGGTTTGGTTTTCACATTGTGCATGTTACGTGTTCGATGAATTGCCTCAACGACGGTTGGGCATTAGTCTTCACTTTCTTTGCTTTGGACGATGGTCTTGAGTTTCATGAGCATGTTCGTGTGTTAGGTTAGCCTTGTTTGTAGCAAAAGCTAGGATAAGACACGACCTTGGGTTAGTCGACTCGAGAGAAGAGACGACCCTAGGCTTACCATAGAGGTGTCACGAGACCGTTCTCTTATGTTTGGTTACCGACTTACCTAGGTGACCCCGACGCCTTAGTTCCTTTTATCATTGACCTAATATTAGTACAATTGATTTTATTTGTCTTTAGTTTCTAGTATTATCACTCTCAACCCTATTAACCAACTTAGATTTGAATTAGAACTAGACTAAGCGATTATCCCCATCGTCTTCGTGTTCGACCCCGATATTAATACTACTTATCTTCGGGTTTTATAAATGTGTTTGATACCAGTAGTGACGGCAAAAACCGGTCATCAGGAAGTTTCCGGGAAGTTCCATGGGGAAGCGTGCCAACCGTCCATCTTGGGACGTGTGATGGGCCGCACTGTTTCCTAGGTTAATTAGGGTTTGTTATTTTATTTATCTTATTTAACTAAGTTAGTTACTAGGTTGTTACTAGTTTGTTACAACTAAATTGTTAGGTTGTTACAAGTTGGTTACAAGTTAGTTATAGTTTGTTAGGGAGTTAGTTATTAAGTTGTTAGGATTAGTTCCAACTTAACTTTTTCTTTTATTATTTTATCTTTTATTTTAAAACAAGGATTATTTAAATCCATTAGGATAGAAATAGGGAAGTCCACTTTGGAGAAGTTTCGAAGAAGGTGGCCGAGTAGATTAGGGTGTGTGGGTTGCTCGTTGCTTTTCTATTCGTAGTCGGTTTGTGACGGATGTCCTTACTATAAATAGGGCATCCTTAGTTATTGTTTTAGATATATTGAGTTTATGAATTATTATTATTAAGTTTTTTACTTAACCCCCAAAGTATCTGTGTGAGCTTTAAAAATATTGATTAAGTATCTGTTTGAGCTTGGTCTTTAGGTTTAGTTGTGGATTCAACTAAATTGCAGAATAATCAAACTTTCTTGGATTGGAGAGCAAGATTGTTATCTATCCTTCTACAAACATAAATCGTTCATCATATCGTTCCATCAATCTTTCAAGTATTGGTAGCAGTGCACCCTTAAGTCATCAACAACCGTCACACCGTGACAAAGCCGTTCACCACCGTGAACAATCACCATCACCGAGCATCACCACCGTGCCACGTTATCACCATCCATCATCATCAATCATCATCTTCGTGTTCATCGTTCATCACCATCTTTCGCTATTTGTTGTTTTACGTTCTTTATTTCGTTCTAATTCGTGATATTTCACAACTATTTTTATTCCGCTGCAACATCTGTATTTTTGTTGATCGTCTTATTTGATTATCACCAATGATGCGCATCGAATTGGTATCAGAGATTCGGCTCTTGGTCTAATTTTTATTATATCATTGTTCTTGGGAAAAGCTTGTTATCATGGTGAATAGTGATGCAGAAAGTGGAGAGAAACCGTGGGAAGCATCAAACATGGAATTGAAGTCGGAAATTCAAGAACTTAAGTACCTCATTAAATAAATGATGACCAAAGGAGGTAATAAGAAGACAGGAGAGTCCTCATCTAGGGCGAGTGACTCGGAAGAGGAGTCTGAATTCAAGGGCAAGGGTTGGGACAAGAACGACGATGATAGAGGTCTCAAACTTGATATACCTGAATTCAAAGAAGACATCGATCCGGAAGATTTCTTGGATTGGCTTAGACAAATGGAGAGAGTCTTTGAATACAAGGAATACGACGACCGGAAACAATTCAAAGTTGCTATCTTAAAACTTACCAAATATGCTTCACTTTGGTACAAGAATCTGAAAAAGCAAAGAAAGAAGCAACATAAAGAAAAGATCAAGTCTTGGGCAAAATCTACAACCCTTATAAATGTGCAAACTTGGTAAATTATGAACAGTAGGCCAGTAACTTCCGTGCCTAGCATGTGATGAACAGCGTCGCCTTTGTCATCTTCTACTTCTGAACGGTTATAAATACCGAGGCATGATGCTCTGTTTTTTGTTTAAGAGGTAATTGTCTGTTCTTCTTTAATGTGTTGTTTTTAGCTTTCGTTAGGTTTATTTATTAATCTTATACATTTGCTGAATTTTAGTGATGTTGCTTTAGTTAATATTATTAACTGATTTTATCGATCAATAATGCTTCCTAATCGACCCCTGTTTTCACTGTTGACAGGTTGATTTGCATTGTCTGTTTTTAAGCTTGTTGTTTTAGAATTCCGTTTTGTCTCTTTATTCTTTATTATTCTCATCTGCTTGAGTTTAATTCTTCTGTAATCAATAATCGGTCTGTGTTTTGCTAATTGTTCCTTGATTTCTCTGTTATAGGTGGTCAAAGTGTGATTCGGTATGCCTATGACTAACATTGATGAGGTGCATTATCTTCAAGAACGGATTGATGGTATTGTTAATGGATTTCGTCCCTTGTTCTATCGTTTGATGGTTGTTCTGAACAACGATGTTATTTGGAACCTCATGAGGCGGGAGGGTTTCGGACTCTCATCGTTAGAATTGACAATGACTCGCCGGTACAAGGTTCAGAGACCTGTTATTCCTGATGAGAGCATAACTAAGGGTATGTTTAATCTGCTTGGCTTTAATTGGATGTATGATTCAAATTAATTGCTTTTAGGACTTTTGATGAACTTTAACTGGCTGTTCTGCAAATCATCTTCATGTACTTGATTATTTTTCATTTTCTTCTGAAAACTTGCTTTCTGATTTCCATAGAATTGGTCATATGGTTATTGGTTGTGCTTACATATTCTGTGATTTAAGGAGCTCCGATTCTCTTTTGGAACCTGTTTTCCTTAGTTTCTTCATCTATATGCTTACTTTTCTATGCATTGTCAACTGCATATTCTAATTATTTGTTTAACTTTACACATCTTTATCAACTTGAGAGTTCTCACTTTCTGATGTAGATTGAATTGGTTAACTGATTATTGGTCAGGCTTGGTGTCAATGTGTCAATACTTGAATAGTAAACTTGATTATTGTTAGTGCTCACATATTATGTTATTGACCTTTTTAAATTTCATTTAGTGTGTCAGTACTGAAGAAGTTAACTGACATAGTGGTGTTTTTGTGTTACACAGAAGTGGTTGCCATGAAAAGGTTTGAGTTAAGCAACTTAGAGGTTGAGGTTGTTGAGTTCTTCAAGAGATGTGAAACTATTGTTCCTCATATGACTCTATATCATCTATGCATGGCTATAGGTGAGGTATTCGGAACGAATTTTAACAAGCTTGATATATATGAAATCTATTATAGTCATCTGGAAGAAGAGCTATGGAAGCCGAATTGTTCCTCGTCTGATGGTTGTTCTACGGATTAGGGGTTATAGTGGTTCAGAGAGTCTCGCTGATGAATTTGTGATGTATTATCTTAGTTGTTCTATGGACATGTTATTTGTTCTGCAATCTAGCAACAGTTTATGGTGCTGTAATTTTTTACATATGTTTAATAGAAGTTTTAGTTTATTTAACATGTATAATTGTCTAATCGACAAACTGTAATCATAGTGCTGAAATCTTTGATCTTGAGATTATAGGTTGTTTGGGTAGGTAAGTTGGGGTGTTGTCTTGTCAGAAGACCTTACTTTTGCCCATACTTTAAGTACTAACAACCACTGTAGTAGTATTGGTTATCTAAGTTTGCAAGCAACTTGAAAGGAGCAGAAATTATTATACTGTTCACTCATATGTACTATAGTGTGGAAGCGGAAGTTGAAGTTGTGTCCCTCCATTTACTTAGCTGATTAGTATAGCTAACTACGAAAATTTAGAGCAGTGTCTATACATTATTCCTATGTTGATAGATGGCTTTCGGTTAATTATGATAGCTGTTGGATGATTACGATTGTTTGCTTTGTTACACGCAACTGGAAGCATATCTAACTATCGAGTGTGATACGTAAAGCTAGACATTTCTGTTACATTGTTCCTGGCGTTGTTGTTCATGTCTTGTAAATATATGTCAGATTTGACATACATTGTATTTATCGTATTTACGTTTAATGAATTAGTTATTTGCTCGTATAAATACCTCTATCAGTTCCTCCATTTAAGGATTGTTGTTGGTGGCGCAAACATTGCTTTCTGCCTGTTGTCTGTTGAATTCGTGTGTTACATGGTTCTACGTACCAGAGTTGCCTGTTAGATGTGTTTAATTGCGGATATTGTTAATGTCAGCTTCTGAATATACGTAAACGTCAAACTTTTTAAAAAGGTGATATTCTTGTTATTATAATTGTAGGCATGTCTATACGCCTTACGTTTCAGCTTATGTATCCCGTTTGCAGTCGCTATGTCCCTACATTTGTTCAAAAAGTTCGTTGTTGTATAAATATGTCACCGGTGTAAAAACTTCGCATGTACATCCCGTTTGCAGACCCTATATCGCTTCCTGTGTAAAAATAAAGCAGAAATGACAAATATGTCGCTTGTGTATAAACTTCACATGTATTTGCTTGTTCAAGTCGGAAAAGTCCAGATAAACATATAAACCGTCGTTTTGTTTGAAGCCTATAATTTTTTACAGAAGGCTTTATTATTTAGGTCTGTTGCAAGTAATTGGTCTGTAGTCTTCTAAGTTCTGAGTTAGATACTAATGTTAGGATTGTTTTTCTGACTTGAATGATTACCTTACTTCTATGACCGCATTATAGATTAACTATTCTTACACTCAATTCTATACACTAGGTAATGTAATTGTTGTACTTTTCCTATATTTAGGGGACAACTGGTTTAGTTACTTTCCACTTATATCTTTAAAATAACTGATACACAGTGGTTATAGTACCCGACCTTTCTGTTGCAGTCTTTATATAAGCTCAAGCATTAATAACTTGGCATTCTGTAGTTTCATTACTTATAATTCATTGTCCTATTTTAGGTTTGTTTGAAATGAACTCTAATCATGCAGTCTAAAATAGTATTGTATATGGTTGTTTTTAATATGCTTTGTGGTGTTGTTAAATGGATACTACTAATTCTAAACAGCTTGATAAGTGTGCTATTACATTCTGAACTATTATCTTTCATATCTGAAGGCTTGCCTCGACGAGTCTTTTTTTGGACGATGATTGTTACTGTTTAATTGTTTGTTCTTTAAATTGGGTGGAAGGTGGGGTGGCCTAATGTCAGGGTGGCCTAATATCAGGCAGTGTGGTAAACTTCTATTCCTATGTGTATATATATAGCATGTTTTTATTTGTTTGTCCCGGGCTTCTGGTAGTCTCTGAAATGTAAAATGCTTTTTTGTTCAGTACCTCGTTCTGTTTCAGTGCAAAGTACTTTCGATCTTTTATTTGAAGGTACTAATTTATAGCTCAATTTCACAACTATTCGGCGTTATGGCACTCTATCTATATATTCCTGCTGATATACTTCCCTGCATTCATTTTGCTTTTATAATGGTTGTTATATTTGCTGAAATTGCAGATGGCGCTTGCTACTCCATTACAAATAGTGGTTCCTTATCATCCTTTACTTAAACAGATCACTGCCGAATTGCAGTTCCCTGATCCTGCGTATCATGTTCTAGAGTTGTCTGTAAATAGCGTTTACGTCGTAGTGGAAACGAGGTATCGTTATCGTTGCTCTAATGAGCTTGAGAAGCTTACGTATGTGTGCGAACGTGCTGATACACTTGAAGACTCGTGTGAGCTTGCTGCTAAGAAAGCTGTGCACAATCTTGTTCGACGATGGGCATTAGTTGTTGAGGACTTCTCGTTTGAGCGGTGTGATGTTCTTAAGCATTGCAGTGAATTGTATCATCTGAAGCGCAAAGAGCTACAGAGTATCTCCAAGAATGTTTTAAACCGTGGAGTAGGTGGAACTACATGTGGCCAGCGTGTCAGAACTAATCACATTTGTTTGGAATATGTGCCTCTACTTAGAAAGATTATGAAGACCCTACTAATACAGTGTACTCCGTTGGAGTCTGTTATGCATTCTGCAGGGAACTACAGCGCTTGGATTACTATTTTGTCCTCCGCCAGCCCTACTTATAACCCAATATTTATTGTATCAAGGCGTGAAACTCTTGCTGATGCTAGAAACTGTTTAGCTAAGAACGTTGTCATGTACTTGGCATTGGCTTACAACCTTGAAATCATTGACGTCAACTATCAGTCTTCAGAGACTGAAATGGCTGCATTGTTATATAACCTTGAGATAGAGAGTTATTTGACTATGAGGGGGCGGATGTATGAGATATTTGATGAGCCTATTTTTTCAAATAATCTTATTGAACGGGATGATCTTGCATCTGGACATGGAGTTGATGACACTGCAATTATTACACCGGCCTCTCCTACAAAGGACACAGTGCATACCCGTTTTGGAAGTCCTGATAATGTCGTGTACTGCCTGTCGGGTCCCATTCCTGTTCCTTATATGCTACCAGTGGTTCGTGACTTGGGCTGCTGAAGTAGAGTGGATGCTTAGTTATCTGAATATGGTTGAATGATATGTGTGGTTTCAATCTATGCATGTGACATTTTGTGACACTGAGATGACGCTCTCTCTAGCTCCATTGTTATTGCTTCTTGATTAGCTTTTTCCTTTTACGGTGGTAGCATCCCTAAACATTAAGTTGTATCACGTATGGTATCTTCGTGTATGCATGTTTTGATGTTATTGGAAGATTGATGATTACGTTTAGTGTCTGTATTGTTAGTACATGGCTAACGTGTATCACCATTTTATCGGTTTTTAATGCATATCTATATAATATGGAGTAGATTGGTTTGTGGCGGGAATTGCTTCGGATTGTGTGAACATGGCCAATAACAAGTGGGGCGTAATTACTATTGTTTTGTCAGTCAAAGCGTATCTTAGAATAAGGTTTACGATGGCTCTTAGTGAAAAGAAGGTATAATCTTCAGAAATTTCATGTTTGTGATAAATGTATCTAGACTACTTTTGTACAGAAAACTGATGTATAATCACGCCGGATTATACAGTAGTTACACTGATTGCAATCTTCAATATACATGGTTCCTATGTTTTCCGCGTTGGTTAAGTGTACGTCAAATTCAATAAATCAAGGCCACGCTGTTGAGCATGTTTGTCTGGCTGTGATATCTACGCTGTAGTTTGAATTTATTTTATGTATAAACCTTTTTTCCGAGATTTAAGTTAATGCTGCAGGTTGTCCTTCATTCACTTTAGATAGTTAAACACGTCTATAACAATGGCTGTGGTACTGTTGTGTTCAGTAACTATACTGATTGGGTGTGTACAGTTTAATATTGGGGATGGTTAGGATACAAGGTAGTTAACTAATTGTTGGATATGTTTATAGTACATACTTGTAGATATGCAGAAGTAATGTCCTGTCAGAAACACTTAACTTCACCCATACTGTCTAACAAACTGTTCCTCCACTTGTGAGTTAATATAGTCATTAGAGCTTGTTTACAGGTAATATAAATATCTGTAGATGTTATTGCGGAAGTTGTATGTATACTTCTTGCGAACTCATTTTAAAAGGTCTTTTTTTATTCCATCTTTTTATTTTATTATTGGTGCCCAATGTCTGGAAATATGTTTTATGATATCTAATGTTTGTTAGTACTCGTATAACAGAATGTCACAGTCTAGGCAGAGCGCTAGATCCCTTGCAGGCAGAGATGGTGGGTATTCTATAAGAGCCAGGGTAATTGAGAAAATCAGCATACATGGATCCTTAAGTGCGTGTGATCTCGAGTGTCAGCTGATTACGTTTGAAGATGAAAAGGTAATTGTTTACATACTTACATTACAGTTCCTATATGTTTTAAACGTTGTAAGGTGTAGTTTTATGGATAGTCGTCGTACTATTTTGTGTATTTAATTCGGGACGTTATCATGGTACCGCTGCGAGTTATGTGTCAGTCTTTCGTGATAATGTACGTAATTTTACTTTTCTTACTGTAATAGCATGGTTAAGAGAGTAGTTTATTTTTTGCACTCGCCCCTGTATTATATTTTATGTTTCTTACAGACAGTTGATACCTCTGGGGTTTACCTAAACATTGGAATTGCTAATGATGAACACATTATTATGTTGAATTCTCTTAGTCGGTACCCTCTTAAAATGAGCGATTGATAAAGGTAGATTTCAGGTTACTAAAACCATTTTTAAAAACGACTATTTTGTGGTGCATAGGTGGTTAATGCTGTTGAGATACTACTTCTGTCATTGTAGGGTGCTAAGATAAGGACGGCGTTTTATAATGAAGAGCTGGAGTTGTTCGGTGATATCATGGAAAATAATGTGGAATATGAAATCACTAATGCTAGAGTCAGAGTGGTTGGAGGTTTCTGCTTGGGCCCTCGGGATCACCAGGTTTATGAAATTATATTCAATAAAGATACCGTTGTTCAGCCTGTGTGTGATGGAGCTGTTATCGTTCCTGAAATTTATGTAGCTATCGCATCTATCCCGCGAAGGCTATCCTTGGAAAATCAATATAGTAAGGCATGATTTACCATTTATGTTTTAGATGACCTGGGTGATTATTAACGCAGACGTTTGGGACTTCTTTTATATATGTAGATGTAATAGTTGTAGTTGTCTTCGTTGAACATATATGCCAAAAGCCAAGACCAGCTGGTCATACTTCTGAGATATGTGAAGTTTTCATAATTGATCAAAGGTATGCGATGTTAACAGCTGCGATTCCGTTGGAGGTATTGGTTCATCATTTGGTTATTTGTATCATTTGATCATTGTTTATGTTCTGTGTGTTCCTTCTGCGCAGTTTCGAGCAGGTTACACTTATAACTGTGTGGGAAAGAACAGTTGTAAAACAGTTCAGGAATTTGCAGTGTAATACAGGATCCTACCCTGTTGTCAGCTTCACGCATCTGAGAACGTGTAACCGAAATGGTCGGTGATTTACAGTTGTATATAGAAATGTGCTAAGGCAATTGTCATGTCTCTTTTACTGATAATGAGTTGTGTAGGTTTCTCTTTTGCGACTACCAGAGAGACAACTGTGAACGTCAACCCAGAGGGTGACATGGCTGATACTCTGCGCGATTGGTAAGGAATTTAATATTGATGTTAGTTTATATCCTTTGTTTACATGGTGGTAATGTCGAATTGTTTCAGGCAAGCTGCTAATTACGCGTGCCTTAGTTTAAAACATTGTTTACTGTGCAACGTTCGTCGCCCGACTGATGAGCGCGTTATCACCACAATTGGATGGCTTCTTCAACAGGATGTATGTATACCTCTTTTAGATACTACTGAACTATTTTTAACTGACATGTTTCAGAGAGACGTAATCTGCCGGTATCTAATGTTTCTGATTTGTTGGACATTCATTGTTAGTAACTGTCTGGACAACTGCTAAGAACGGTCGCTTAAACTACATACTGCTTTAATGTACTATTAGGGGAGAAGCATTTACCAAGAAGAACGTTTCTGGCTGTGTGTGCATCTTGCTAATATGGATCGGATGAACATCCAATACTACACCGGGTGTAGCAACTGTGGAACTGGTGGTTACGAAGATGTAGGCGTATTGTATACATGTTATACGTGCATACAGGAGAATGTCGTCTCCACTCCAAGGTACGATATTAGTGACCAGCAAGTTACATCCTCTTATGCTTACGTTACTTTGACATCTCAATCGTACAGGCTGATGGTTGTCCTTGACGTCGCGGATGATACTGGGGCTTGTACTTTCACTGCACTTACTAATAATGCAGAGAAACTACTGGACGCAGACGCAAATACTCTCTACTCTATGCTACCGCAGGTATTCATTCCTTGTTCTGTTATCGTTGTCAATGTGGTAGTCAGGTGTACGTGCTTGAGAATATAGTTAATGCAGAAATGGTGTTACAAATTTACTATTATCCGGATATGATAAATTGTTGATATGCGGATTTTATGAAACTGAAACAGGAAAAGGAGGACTATCTTTCTCAAGCTGAAAATCATTTGAAGACTAACCAGTTTTACATCCAAGTGAAGCCAACTAAATCATTTTACTTATCTCGTCATTTAGATTGGGAATTGTCTGATATCTCTCTCAATTAGGGCTGAGTACTGTTAGACTATTGTGAGTGCTGGTAATATGTTTTGGTATGTATGTTTGTATTTGCCTAGGCTATTTTGAACTACTATAACATATCTGGAATTCGGCTAAAGCAGGTTAGGGTTAGTACTGTCTTCGTAGTTGTACGCTATGTTATAAAACACATCTGCTGTTCTCAAGTTTATGTTAGTGTTTACGTGTTTGTTGCTGCTTTGTGTAATAGATTCTGAAATATGTACAGATGTGAAAAGATTAGGACATCCTTGTTAAAACCAGAGATACACTACTGCAAAACTACATCGCTTGTTTTAAAATGCGCTAACAACTAAAACACACAAAACAGACTTGTGATGTTTACAGAACATGGTTTTCCTTAGCCTATCCATAGTTTAGGAATTACAAGTAATATGACGGAGTAAACTTCCGTTCCTTCAGCAGTCTGGATCGTAGTATCCTTCGCTGCCTGACTCTTCACTAAGACGATCTGCAAGTAGTGTTTCCAATATGGCAAACTCCTGATTCCTCCTAATTTTACGATGAATCCTTTTTGCCTCCCTCTTTGACCTGGCATACGCACAGGAACAGTACATAGCAACTGTGCGATAGTCCCTGGTCACCCTTATAGTGCAGTTGACATTTTCTTTCACTAATTGCCTCTCATAATCTACATCCACCTTTGAGGTTCCAGTCCCAACTAGAAATAATGAGGCCCAGGCTTTGCAGACTACTGCCATGCTCTTCTTGTCTGCTTTATCGAGCTTGTCGAAAATAGCAGTTATTATTTCTGGAAGGCTTAGACAGGGGTGGTGAGGCCTGCTGCCATAGGCTGTTTGCTCCTCGACTGTTGTTGTTGAAAACAGAGACTTAGATTTAAATTGTTCTCTCTTCCAACTATCATAGTTACTGATAAAATTTAGCTTGTCTTCTTTCCTGATATCCTTAATTACTCTGCATTTAGATACCATTGTTGAATTGAAGATGTTTTCAGGGGGTGTTAATTTCAGCAGTTATCAGAAGGGAGGTGAAGTTTGAGGGGAGTTTTTTTGACGTTTGTGATGTACTTAATGATGGTGTAGATTTATGTCTAATCACTTCCTTTATAGGAAATGTGTAAGAAAGGCCAAAGGTCATGCTTTGGGTGTAGTGAGTCTGGATTGTTATATTCTTAACCATATTTTACAAACTGATGCAATTTGTTGTATTGTCGGAATATGTTATCTGGACCATCCCCAAGCAATGTCGGTTGGGTGGTCGATTTGGGGCCGAGTTAAGTTAATTGTAATTAAGAATTATATTAAATTGGATCGAGAAGATTTGCGTCACAAATCGACCCACTTAGAGGTAAATTGTCTCACCAACCGACCTCATACGCCTCACATTTTTCTTGGTTCCAGCCATTTAAGGTAAAAACAAACGAGAAAAAAAAAAATAAATAAATTAAGATGGTTGTTTAGAAAGGTTTATTGACTTACGTTCTGACTTTCTACTTGTGAGAGTTAAAGTGGTCATGGTCAATAATGAGATATTAAGGCTTAATATACAATTGACTCAATTAATTTGACTCGTAGCTTGAGAATGGTCTTAATAGTCTTGTTAATTAACATAGTCTTTTAATCTTTGGTTATGTAAATAACTTATTTGTGACTTATATATGATCGATCGAACATAACTCAACCGATTAGAAACTATTTCTTACACATCAAACGATAGGCATACTTGCGTTCTTTACGATACATAACCAAACATTATGAAAAAGGAAGTTAAATGTTTTCTTAACTTTTGGTTCGGGAAAAAAACTTATTATGTGTAATAATAACGTTACGGCCATATAATTAGCGTCTTGTCTAATAATTCTTATATACATAATGTCAAATTGTTCTGCTAATGCATATATATATATACATACAACTACGTCTTCGATATAAAACGATTTAAATCTAAAACACGTTCTATTAGAGTAAGAATTAAATATATATCTGGTTGTTCATTCGTGCTGATATTATGAACTTTCCCACCCCAAATGCAACACTACACATATATACGTTATCGCGACTAATAAAATTAAAATGTGTCTGTTATGCTCATAGTTAAGATATAAGTTCAAATTAATACGCATCGAACCTACTCAAATGTAATGTCAAACATGAGACTGTTTTTAAATTTGGGTAGTTCGTTTAACGTCTGTTAGAATTAGAATTGCGATTTCGATTGATTTTTTAATACTAACTGATTATGTGACTCACCTTACAAATTGCATGTTTGGTATGTATATAATTAGAATAGTGGATATATCTATTAACCATACTCATACTCAATGTCATATCTTAGGTAATGTAAAAATTGTACTCTTCCTTAATCTAAGGGATTTTTTTTTTGATAGTGTAAATCTTGTGGTTTTACAATGTTATGTATTAGACCATTTACGAGCCCATAATCGATTTAATTTTCCCTTATTGACTTAACTCACTTAAAGTCGATTAAGCAATAGATCACAACTTATGTCAGTAACCCAAACAATTTATTTTGATAAATAAAATATAATCACTTGTTCCTTTTTATGCGTTTTAACTTTAAAAGTTTAAACAAAATAAAATATGCCATAAATGAGGACGATTGTTGAGTCTATTTACCTCAAATTTGTTGCTACGTGTCTCAGATCGACGTAAGTCCATTTCATTTATTCTCGTACCTGAAATTAATTTTGCTCGACCACATATCGACCTCCTAATTTACCTCGCTTCAGGTTAATCTTATGATTTATGGGTAGTGAACACTATAAGAAGGATGCATAGTTTAACACAAGAATCAATCCAGCTACCTAAATCTGGGAAAACAGGGGTCGTTTAGAAAGTGGTCAGTTTACAGTACTCTACGTTAATAGTGGTACTGATAACATCTTAATTAAACTTAAGCAGATAAGAAATAAAAGGAATACAGAGACGCAAGTATGGAACAAACACTTACATGTACTACGTTCAATACGTATGATATAACTACTCTGCCTTTAATCATATGTATGCGCCAATTTAACGAATGCATAATATTAAACTACAAACAATTTAATACATAACAAACAATCTGAATATCCCACAAATGGAAGTATCTCTTCAGTTGGTGTAGCGGCTTGATAAACAACTCTTGTTATGAATTAACAATCGGAGTCGTAATATCCTTCACTCCCGGACTGGTCATCCCATTGTTCTTGTCTCTGTTCCTCCAACCTTGCTAACTTATATCTGTTCTCGTTCCTTGCATGTAGTTTTCTCTTCTGCTTCTTCGTTTTGCCGTACATGCAGGAACAATATATCGCAACCGTCCGTCGATTCCTTTCAACCCTTATAGTTCCATTGTAGTTCTCCTTCAATAACTGCTTCTCATAATCTAAATTGACCTTGGAAGTTTCTGTGCCAACTAAAAACAACGCAGCCCAGGCTTTACAGACTTCTGTCATATTTCTTTTGTCTGAATTTCCAAGTCTGTTAAATACATTAGTTGTCAGGTCGGGAAGATTTAATAATAGGTGATGGGGTCTGTAGCCATTCTCTGTTTTCTCTTGATCAACGGTCGTTGTCGAAAAGAGCGTTGTCGACTTAAATTGTTCCTTTTTCCAATTTACGTATCCTTCGACAAATTCTTGCTTGTCATTTTCCCTCACGAAGAAAGCTTTTTTGCAGTACTTAGGCATTGCAATGTTGGTTATGGTACAATTTGTCAGATTTTGAAAGAAATATCATTATGTTGTACAATGTTTGATTACTTTTTATACTCGCTGTTAATAAAAGGGGATGAGTATTGCGTGTTGTTTGGGTTGGTCCAGATTCATGTTGAGTTATGTGAATTGTACTGTATACTGTGAATCAGTGTGTTGTTTCGAATTCTTGTTCATATTACTCATAGTTTGCAAATTGTGATGATTACTATATATTATGTGCATTTAAAACATTCATTGTTTGATTTATCAGTGACAAATCGTTATATTTGGAGGACGAGGCGTGTTTGTGTAGGCCTGATAAACTACTGTTCTAGCAGGTGGGACGTGTTAGATACCCGTACTGACAAAACTACTGATTAGTCTTTTATTTATGGATATATGTCTTACGTGATTGAATATAATCACCCTCTAATGTATCCTGACAACAGTCGTTTATCGAGATAGGTTAGCGTTCTTCTTATAATATACTGTAACACCCCCATTTATTTAAGAGCCTTTAGCAAGACATTCTCAAATAAATAGAGCTGTTACCATCTCGGAATGTCCGAGGTAGTGAAGAACAAAGTAAAACAACCAAAGTACTTGATTTAAAACTGATAAAATTTAACTTGGTTATTACAGTTACTACATAACGGAAAAGAAATTACAACTGATGACTTCTCTAGATGTGATATAATTCTATGTCGGTCCAAAGTATGCATCTCACATTCCTGCCCCAGCTCCTAGCTCATCTGTCTCTGACCTGTAGAATCTACTCCCCATTCCGGATCATTGTAGGTGTACACGAATACACTGTCAACCTCGCGGTTGAGTAGGGTAACACAATAATTATAATGCAACAGTTAAATGATATGCAAATGTTATGACATGCTCGCGCTCAATCTCAATCTCAATCTCAAACTCATACTCATACTCATACCCATACTCATACTCATACCCGTGCACCAAGCCATACCGAACCTCCCAGCAGACTATAATCGGTCGTCACCGAACACCAGCATAACAGCTGAGGTCACCAGGTCTAGTCCTGCAGAACTAGCCTGGGCCCAATAATATCTCATCATCTCAAATCCGTATCCAATGCATATGCCATGCTCATGAGTGCAACAGTAATAGTAATTATACTTATGAATGCAACAATTATAAATAACCATTAAATACCATGCTCATATAACTCATACTTGCATCCATAATATGCAAGGCAACAACCATTCATATCACAACACAGAGTAAACATTCATTCATAACACTTCATAGAGTATAGTGTCAGTGTATCCTACCTGATCAAGCGAAACTCCGAGCAATCATGTAATCAACGGGAATCAGAAATACTCCACTGCAACTCGTTCCCTATGAATATTACTTAATATTAATTCTCTATTTAATATATCACGTTCACAACTAGTTAATTAGTCAAATTCGTAAATTAACCTTTTATATAATTCAATTTACTCAATCGACTCGTCTTCACTACTTTTATAACTAACTTCCATTAAATCAACCAACATACAATTATATACGAACTATTGATAACCATCACATTCTTGTATACAATTTACTTAACTTTAGTAAATAAAATCATAATCAACATGTACTAATAATAGTAAACAATAATAACAATATTACTAATAATAATGTTAACCCATAATAATAAGAATAATGGTGATAATAATAATAACATATAATAATAATAATAATAATAATAATAATAATAATAATAATAATAATAATAATAATATAATAGTACGTATAACAATGTTAGTGATGATAGTATACTAACATGCATGAAAACCACAAACAGACCCACAACTTCCCGCGTAGACACCAGCAACAAACACAGACAACAGCAACATTGAAACCCGAACAGTCCCGACACCACTTCGCGACACCACCGACACTAGCTTGGTCCCTCACCACGGACACCACTGACCCCAAACTAAAGTTCGTACTACCCACTGCAACCTCCACCCTTGAGCCACCATGATAAGCCAGTACAGCCACCGCCACAACCCCCTCAAAACCTGCGTGTACACCACGGCCAGAACAGAGTGTGCTCTGTTCTGTCCCGAATACCACCGCGCTAAACACCCTTATTCACCACCTAAGACCCCTACACATGACCGCAACCCCCAACTACACCCTAACCTCTGAAACCACCGTCCCACCTAGTGTTCCCCACCACGACAACCCACCTTAAGCTCACGTCCTCACCCCCCTATATGTCCCTGTTTTCGTCCCATTCCCGAAACCACCGCGGTGGTGTACTCCACCACCACCGACCCCACGTACCTCTCATATGGGTCACTCCAACTAAACCGACAAATCAATACACCGTTCCAAAAAAAAGAAATTAAAAACGAAACAAAGTGACGGCTTACTCAAATGACGAGATGATGGTGAAGACGATGATGGCGGTGCGGTCCTCTCGTTCTTCATAGATCTCACGGTGATGTAGGTTGACGGTTGGTGTTGGGAGCAGGGTTTTGGTAGGTAGTATGGTAAGTCGACAAAAAGAATTAGAGTTAGGGTAAAAGTTGGACTAGCCCATCTATCTTATTACTCGGTCCATCTCGCATCTCGAGGCTATGTCCCGCTCTCAACCCGTAATTTAAAATAAACGAGTACGTATAAATTATTTATACTAATTAAATTATGTAATTAGTACTAGCAAATATAAATTAAATTAATTATAAGAATATAGAATTTAAATATAATTACGACTTAAATAAAAATAGAAATTAAGTTTAGATGAGAATTAAATATATAAAATAGGAAATATACATTAAATTATAAATGTATTATTAAAATTAAATAAATACGAATGAAATACCGTTTTATGAAATTATCATCAAATATAAAATGATTATGAAATACGAAATGATTGTAGAAATACGATTTATAAAATAATAACAGTTTACGTAAAATACTTTATAATCATTCTCTTTGAAATACGTGTATAAAACATGGTTTGAGTGTCATTGACTGAGGCTAACATACGGGGTATTACAGTCTTCCCTCCTTAAAATGAACTTCG
This sequence comes from Silene conica, assembly GCA_029255685.2. Lineage (NCBI taxonomy): Eukaryota > Viridiplantae > Streptophyta > Magnoliopsida > Caryophyllales > Caryophyllaceae > Silene > Silene conica. The sequence goes on from CM055315.2 coordinate 60,247,438, forward strand.
TCCCGAAGTTCGCTACCCCGTAACGATAAGGAAACACATAACAAGCGTGAATTAATCACATGCAGCACCTCTATAGGTTTCAAAACGCGAAATGTTACATTCTATCCCCCTTAAGAAACTTTGTCCCCAAAGTTGAACATACAACCGTAAAACATGACACTTAAAGAACCACCATATAGCATATAACAGAAGTAATTAGGATTATCTAATATATCCAAACAGTCACATATACCAATTTGTCATGTCCTAACAACTGGTCATATCATAAATCAATAAGATTTTACAATCCTGTCCTCCTTAAAACATGGTTACGTCCCCGTAACCCCATGATAAAATCACACATCCAATGCTCAAGAAGATTACCGACACAACAATCACAATCATCTGATAAGTTAAATAATCTATACTAGGCATCTAGTATCCGACTTTTAAGCAACAACATACTTGTCAATTCCATGTTTCGCAGTAAAACAAAATCAAGGTAATTAACACTCATATACCCTTGGAAACTGTGACACCAAATTAACAAATTTACATGAAAGCAGACAATCAGCCAATTCATAGTTCCTACTTAACAGTTAAAACATTTCCTATTAGAAATCATCTTATATATGTAGGATCATGTTTGTGTACACAAGTTTTAGGAAAGGCAGTGGGCAAAATTAATAACTAACGTAATTAAACATGAAGCATTGACATATTTCATTAAATATTCAGGCAGGATTTCATTAACACGTAGCTACAGAATTTGTCATGTTGCGAATAATCACTATAATTATCAAAACATCAAGCTTTATCATGGCTCATCACTTTGAAATCATTTTGAAACTTTTGAATCATTGAAGCAGTAATTTGTGACAACTTATAAACGCGAATCAAATGATAATTTTGCAATCTACATATCGAACACAAGACTATAAGGAGACATTCTGACTCTTCTTGACTAAAACATTGTCCTTATATATTGTAACTCATGAATTATGAAAATTTTAACGATAAAAGTAAACAAGTTCACAAGACTAGCACTTCCATATTTAACATGTCAACCAATTAATAACTCAGTATATTGTGATCAGATTTTAAACATAGCAAAATGCAATTCACTTTGTGACATAACAATATACATGAAGAAATTATAAAGATTAGAATCGCAGGGAACTAGACAAAATATACCATTAATATATGGAAGAACATCAACAAGGTGATTGTAATCAGATACTTTGAAAAAATAGACTCCATATCTTTCGGCATATTGATGACATATAATATCGTATTGTTGCTGATACTAATGTTAACGCTCTTGCAGTAATACACAACCTCTGTCCATTTCAGTTTGGGACGATCTTGTGTAGGATGACTGCACTATACTAATACCACACCCTGGTACATTCAAGGCAGTTTGTATAACTGCCCTTAGAGTATCAATGCACAAAGGTTCTGGTGGTCATGATTAATATTTATTGACTGCATTCTGTAGATTAATGTTTTGCAATTTCTCAAAATACTAACATGGATTGCATCAGTAAGACATTTGGTACTATTCTAATACAGTTCAAAATGGAACAGGCTTCTCGATGACTACAACTACTTCTACTGTCTTTGTTCATTCACCTGATGGTGATAAAGCTGATGCTCTCAAAGCATGGTACTAAACTAGACTTCACACGAGCAGCGACATACCTTCTAGACAAAATGTATTGTTACTTGCAATTGATCTACATGAGTGTGCAGGATAGCTAGCCATATTATGGCATTGACAAAATTACGAAGCACAGTTTTAAGTGTGAAGGCACCCGTGCTAGCTGACATTACAACGACCATTTCAACCCTCCGTTCCAAAAAGGTATCCAAAATACTGCATAATTACGTGCACCATATTCACAACTGAACCATGTCAGCAGACCTATATCAGTACAAAATGTTGCAAATATCACACAATAGTACCAAGAAAGCATAATCCTTTATGATAAAGCATCTTACACAGTTTCCAGCGTACTTTCAAAAAATTTTAAAATAACTTTTTAAAACTTGTGAACAAAAGCATATACCAATATGCACTTTAGATATGAACGAAAAAATGAATAATTTCTGACCCATAGTCTTTGACGTAATAAAAATGATTAATTAAAAGTTAAAAGGGAGGAAGAACGATAATAATGAGGGGTAAGGAGTGACAAGTTAACATCTGTTTAATTCATAAGTTTATGTGTCTTATATACCATGATCAGCCCAACACAACTTTGCAAGATGAGCGACATTGGTTAGAAGTGACAATCCCAGATGTTGATTTTGATAAGATAAATGCATACATGGAATGCTCGAATTGTTCGAAGCGGTCAAGCATACAACCAGGAAATACATACACTTGTGACACCTGCGCTAAACCGAACCGCACCTCAAAACCAAAGTAAGTCTCCCGATCATTTCTTAGTCATTCTGAACTTTATAATTTCACAACACATTTTAACTAGGAATCAGTACAGGCTGATACTAACCTGCGTAAAATAGAGCATGAAAATTCTACCACTAATGTTCGAATGAAATGCAAGGTCACGTTCAATTGCGATGTATCGGATGGCACTGGGACACTAACAGAGGATAAATGTGACAGTATCCGGCAACTATATGTAGCTTACCATGCGTTGTATATGACCTTAACCTTAAGTAGATAGTTCAATAACTATCACTACCTGAAATATCTTAGTACAATTAACAAATCATACTGTAATAGTACACAATCCTACTAGATGTTGCAGATTCATAGCAAGCATGAAAACCCTTAGATGCAGGAGCTGTTAGACTACCATTAGCTTAGCATATAACATATACATTACCAGTCAATATAATGATGACAGTCACTAATAGAAGTATAATACCAATCGTTACTTGTAAGATCCACACAATCATACCCAATGCGGCGACTTATGCTGCTCTCACATCTTTTACCTTCTGATCTTTTAACCCTGTAATGTGTGCATGCACATCTTACTGAAATCAGACGACCTCCCCTTAACACCCAAATAGTCCTACCACGATTTTCTGTGACCAGCTGCTGATTATAGTCAATATTAACTTTTGATGTCTCTGTACCCAGCAGAAATTGACTCGCCCAAGCCTTGCACACCTCTGCCATACTTCTCTTATCTTCATTTCTAAGCCTCTGGAAAATCTGATCTGTAATTTCAGGAATCATAAAAATGGGGTGATGGAGTCTACTTCCACACAGTAAATCTTCCTCCACAATCTTTTTGCAAAACAGAGAGTTATATTTAAATTGTGATTTCTTCCAACAAACGTATGCTTTTATAAAATCCACTTTGTCATCTTTGTCAAAGTATAACAGTTTCTTACATTGCTTCACCATTGTAGAGAATCTAAACAGTTTAGATTGTAAAGGTGGTGTTCTATGTCAGCAAGTGATAGTAGGAAGATGGTCGTTTAAAGGATTTAGGAAGGTGATTCAGTGTTGTCTAATTCGTAGATTAAGGAGATGTATTAACTTACAGAGTAAATGAAAAAGCTAAATATCAGATGAGAAGTTTGGTCATCATTATGGTGTACAACTAGCATTTGTGAAAAGATTGTTTAATTTTGCATAATTACGAGCAAGACGTGTATATTAATTTATCGATCGTAAATGTACTTAACTAATATCAGTATAATATTAGACCGTCGTCTAATAACATGTGGCGACAAGATTCCTTTCATAAAGTTTACGAAGCTTTAAAAATGGTTTAAGATAATCAACAACCGTGTATATTAACAAAACGTACATAAATATCATATCTAAACGTATTACGTACTAAACAACAACCTTTATGCATATTTTTTATATTTAGTGTACTTTATTCATATTTTAGTAAAATGTAATTTCAATATATAGTAAGCTATAAATATCAACCTGTCCAGATCCGGAGAAATCAAGACGTAACGTAATCACCAGCAAGCAGATGACAAATAGTCTTGCCTTATTAACATTGTCACTCTTGTACTCTTTTACAAATAAATTCATTTTAATCAAATAAAAGCGAGTTAAAAAATTACTTCTTACTTATTCAAGACACCTGAAGCCACTAAAATATACACGTGCAAACTTGACAGAATGGGACAGTATGCCAGATACTTCCGTGCATAGTGCATGATAATTCGTGTTCACATTGTCGTACTCCTCGTCTTTTTTATGGATTCGTTTACAGTTAGAGTTTATTATTTAATATGGTGCGTGGTTTACGCCCATTAAATGTGCATACTTTGGAAAATATGAACTGAAAACCAGTGTTTTGTGTGCCTTGCATGTGATAAATAGCGTGCACTTCGTATTCTTCCTTTTTTCTTTACCTTTTCCTTGCTTCTTAATTTTAAATTTATTTTAACAAAATTTCGGAGTTTCGTTACTTTTAATAAACAAAATGACCAAATTAAATCCCAACTACTACAATCATTATAGTTAGAAGTAAAAAAGTAGTTATGCTAGAGATGATCATTCTCAGAATTAGATTAGACGTGGGCCGGACATACCCTATCAAAACATCCGTACCCATTCAATATAACTTAATGAGCCAGTCGATAGGATTACGGGCTTTCTTCGGAGTTAATTACTATTCAATGTACATATCCGTAACATATATTGTCTAGATTCCGGTGAAATAAACTAATTAATAAATATAAAAAAGGTACGTTGTATAAAACCCAAGTCTTCATTATTATGCCTTCCTTGACTCCATTCTCTTCCATTATGTGCCTTCCCCTCAGTTCTTAACGCAATAAATCAAACCCCCTCGCCAACAACTTCCTTCATCACCAACTGAGGAAACCACGTTCACCACCACAACAAGGTAACAGTCTTCCTACCATTATCTATACAAATTAAGGTATGTTTTTTCAATTTAAATGTACTTAATCCTAAATAGGGAATTTTATAATTTGTACCCTGAATTCCAAATGTCATACTGATACGAATGTATGTAAAGAAATACTATTAATTAGATTGATTAATTTGATTCATTTTAATGATTATTTAGTGACTTGCTGTGGCATGGATTAACTATTGCAATAAACTGATGTTAATGTTATTAGACACCTACAATTCTGCAAATAATAAGAGAATTTAATAGTTAATACGTATGTCTGAGATATAAGTAATAAATCAGCATTGACAGTAAGAAACAATAAAATTATGACTATGGCCTTAAGTTCACAGTGGTTTCGGACTGGATCTGTAATTCTGAGTGTGAGTAGACAAGGGTTTCTGGATAGATTAGAAGGGTTAGAGGAACAAAGCAAGATAGCCTGATATTTGCATGTTATTGCATAGCATCAAGGATTGTAGGTTCTTTCAGAGAAAGAGTAGAGGGTTAACAACATTGTAATGCAAAAGCTAAGCACATAAACAACACCTAACCATTTCAGTTTATGAACGACACAAAAGGTTACTACTAAAATCAATCTAATTGCAGTGACTGAATCCAATTTCAAGTACTAAGCTAGAGTTTAATGACGTGTACCACTGTAGAGGTTCGGAAATATGCAGCATTTTCCCTCTGTTTTCAATGGGCATTTAGTTAACTTTACAATTTCTCAGAATTGTCATAGCATTTAGTCACACTGCCTAAGATAATAATGTTGGTATAGTTGTCATCGTGTCCCCGATATCTAAATACAGTCAAGAGTCGGGGAGTATTATCCTTATGTTCAGCTTTCTCTTAATTGGGGTATAACCCTATGGTGATTATTTACATGTGTGCACCATCCCTTTGAGCACTGCGAAAGTTAGGCTCCAGCTTCTGACAGAAAATGTTGGAGATGCGGCTGCTTTTCGAAATATAGGGGGATGTTAGGTACAGTTGGGACTAAGGGCTTGCATCCCTCTGGAAAGGAATTGTGCCGGGTTTGCATCGACAATGTTTATATGGTGGTTGAGGGTCGAACTGTATGACCCTGTCAGTTTTCAGTGCCGTTTTCCATGTTGACCTGGATAAGGTATACTGTATTATATAAATAATGAGTTACTTACATAAGCGTTTCATTGACACAGGTTAAGACGTTACATGTGAGTAAAGGCATTATATTAAAACAAAACAGAATGATCATCGCCGATTGGTGCAAGGGGTGGGTATTCAATGATGTCGCAGCAGATTATGAGGATTTCATTAATTCCAACAAAAAGAATATCAGTTTCCCGTTACAGCCATTAGCAGACGTCGAGTTCACTAGCTACCGTAACCAAGGACCGAAAGTCTGTGTTTTCAATGATGAAGACTTAGTTGCTAAGATATTTGAGCTACTTAGTAATCGCGACAAATCAAAGATGGTCATGGTTTGCAAAAGATGGTGTCAGTATTTTCTTTTCCATCCACGTGCGCCACTCCTTAAATCAGCATATAGTCTTTTCCTGCGCCAAAACGACATCAACGGTGTCCGTATCAGTCGTAGGGGTTTCAGAATCATATACAAAAGGTGCACGTGTTTTGAGCGTCCAAAGGATGAAGATGAGACTCTCGTACATTACCGTCAACTACAAAATCCGTTCCAACAAGAACACCTTCGTGAGCTCAAACCTGATGAAATGACACAAGTTAAGGAGTTCATAGAGTCTTTGCGAAAAGACCCAGCTAGATATGCAATGTCAGATAACCTCGCAAATATTGCATTATATCGGTTAAGACTATATTTTCCTCCAAACTTCGCTGAACTCGAGTATTGATGTAAACTATAAATTTTATGAAGATAATAAGTTTAATACATATGTATACAATCATGAGAATGGTTCACAAATTCAAATACTTCATTCATTAGTTATACTATGAAATGAACTAAAATATCAAAACTTTATTGAAATTATGAATATTTACATTATGAAAGATAACGTCCCTTGGAATTCCGCGCGCATCGCGCGCGGAGAAACAACTAGTTAAAGAAACATATGATAAAAAGATTCTTTCCAAGGGATTATGATCAAGAAAACTACCTCAAGCTCCATTCTTTATCTCAAGATAATATGACCGTCTCAGAATACATTAGGGGATTTCAAAGAACGACTATTGTATGTGATTTAGATGAGAAGGAGGAGTTGAAAATTGCTAGGTTTATTCGTGGTTTATCACCAACCCTAACTTCAAGGGTTGAGGTCCAAAACTATGATGATTATAACGATGTGTGCAGGATAGCCTTAAAGTTTAAAAGACACGACAAGGCAAGAAAGACAAATATCTATAAAAGCACAAGAGTCGGAGAGGGCTCATCATCATCTACCACGAACACCACGCCTAAAGCAAGAGAGGCGTCGAAGGAGGAGACGAACGACAAAGCTAAGGGTTCGTTCAAGGCAAGTATTCCTGATCCTAGAGGGAGTACTATAAGAAGGTGCTATAAGTGTCAAGGCTATGGACATATTTCTACAGATTGTCCACAAAAGAGAACCTTATCTATTCAAGAACTCCAAGGTATGGTTCCTAATTTTGTTATGCCTGAAATAGTCGAAGAAGAGAAGACGGAGGAAGGAGGAACGCCGGTAGAAGCCGAAAGTGAGAGTGAGGGGGAGTGCCTTGTTGTGAGGACTCTACATATGGAGGCTACTACAAAAGAAGAGGAGCAAAGAGAGAATGTATTTCATACTCGATGTAAGGTTGAGGAAAAAAGTGCGACTTAATAATTGATAGTGGTTCATGTACGAATGTCGTATCCAAAACCTTGGTGTCGGATTTGGAATTGAGTATTAGGGCTAGGGACAAACCGTATAAACTTCAATGGTTAGATGGAGACCAAGGGGTGCGGGTTGACAAGCAGGCCTTAATCGCAAGTCGGAGGTGCGTGGTGTTGGCTTGGGTGAGATTCATGGAGGGCATGGAGGTTGTGAGGGATTGACGAGTAGGGTGGAGTTGGCAAAGGAGGGTTGCGTGGGTTTGGTGGATCACGGGAGCCGCGAAGGGACTAGGGTCGGAGGATTGGTTGAGTCCGGGGTTCACGAAGGTCCTAAAGGCGTGAGTATGGTTGGGCTTGATAATCAGGGAGAGGTTGGGAACGTGTGCTTGGGTGGTCGTGGACTAGTGAGGTCGCACGCGGGCTTGACGAAGGCAAAGAGCGGAGTACTCGATTTTAATTTGAGGTCAAATTGTCAAAAACAAAGAGAGTATGATGCGGGAGCATGGGCTAAGAGGAAGGGTCGTGACCCACGATCCAAAAGAGAATTAAAAATGTTCGAGTTGGCTCGATACGGATTTTCAAGTGTGCTTGGGAAGACGTATTAAAGGAACAAGGGAAGTTTCCGGGAAGTTCCATGGGGAAGCATGCCAACCGTCCATCTTGGGACGTGTGATGGGTCGTACGGTTTCCTAGGTTAATTAGGGTTTGTTATTTTATTTATCTTATTTAACTAAGTTAGTTACTAGGTTGTTATTAGTTTGTTACAACTAAATTGTTATTAGTTTGTTACAACTAAATTGTTAGGTTGTTACAAGTTAGTTATAGTTTGTTAGGGAGTTAGTTATTAAGTTGTTAGGATTAGTTACAACTTAATCTTTTCTTTTATTATTTTATCTTTTATTTTAAAATAAGGATTATTTAAATCCATTAGGATAGAAATAGGAAAGTCCACTTTGGAGAAGTTTCGAAGAAGGTGGCCGAGTAGATTAGGGCGGGTGGGTTGCTCGTTGCTTTTCTATTCGTAGTTGGTTTGTGACGGATGTCCTTACTATAAATAGTAGGGCTGAGCAAAACCGGATATCCGATCCGGTTTTGGAATCCGGATTGGATATCCGAATTTAAGAATTTCAATTTTCATGATCCACATCCGATTCGAATTTATTGAATATCCGAAAATCCGGAATCCGAAAATCCGGATCCAGTTTTCAAAATCCGGTTTTTATCCGGTTTTGACTATTTCTATTTGGCAGGGATAATGGGCTTGTTGGGCATTTCCCAGTGGGCTTTTGCAAACAAAAACTAAAGGTCCATACCCCATTTTTAGGGGTCTTCGTCTCTTCGATGCGATGAAAGTATAAAACCATAAACTACAAGTTTTCAAATTACAATTTCCGATCTGAAAAATTACAAGTCCCATTGATGAGCTCCATTTTGGTCATTATTTTCATTGTTTGTTCTTCATTTTTGGTCCCGATTCGACCTCGTTTTGCGTGCCTTTGCTCGTTTTTATGCCCGTTACCTCGACTATTCCTTTTTGGTTTACATTTTGTAGGTGTTGTGGCGGGAGCGAAGAAACGGGAGCAAACGAGACGAATTTGGAGCGAAATGTGAAGGAATTATGCAAGAAGACCCTCCAGGCCCTCCCAGCCAGTTCCCAGCCGGCGGCCGGTAGGCCGGCTAGGGGACCTTGACTTGACTTTTGGGAAAAATGTGTAAAAGTTGCAGATTCTTGGTTCAGGGCTCCCAGCCGGTAGCCAACCGGCAGCCGGCCAGCCGGTATGTGACCCATTCCATACTTAGTCAAAATATGAAGATTGAAGAAAATATGCATTTGGGCAGATTCATGCAAATGGCCTCCCAGCCGGTCCACCACCGGCGGCCGGCCTACCGGCTGCGCGTACCTGTGCAAAAAAGAAAAGAAGTGAAAAAAAGTCAGAATTGGAAGATCAGCCTCCCAGCCGGTGCCCGACCGGCAGCCGACCGGTCGGCTGAGGATCAAGGACCATTATGAAGAAAAGAGAACAAAGTTCAGAAGTTTGCAAAATGACTCCCAACCGGTCCACCACCGGCAGCCGGTTGACCGGCTGAGAGTCGCATTTCAGAAATTCGCACTCTATATAAACCCGCACTTGTGTCATTTATTAGAGGGCACTTTTTACGCACTTTTTACGCATTTCTAGGGTTTGTTACTGTTTCATTGCCTTCTTTTACACATTCAAATCTCAACTCAAATCTTTAATCTTTCTTTAGTTTTTGTAATCCTTTAGATAATCTCTCCTTAATCATTTGGGTAGTCTCTCTTAGTTACTCTTAGACATTGTTGGAGGATTTTTGGTTGTAATTTGGAGGGTTTGAGAAGACTCTTCCTCTTGTAATCAAAGTTCTTTCCTTTAATCAAGTTGTTGGTATAATCCTTCCTCTCTTTACTAAGTTATTTCATTTTGTTTAAGTTTTCCTTGTTTATTTGTTTACTTTCATCATAATCCAACATGTTTAGCATTTCCTCATCATTTGTTTACATGTTTACTTTAGCCATGTGTGAGTAGTTCCCCTACTAGGGTTAGGGGTGTGCTTTGGTTTGTTGGTAGCTATGAATCTTGTTTAGGGTTAGGATTTGGTTCTCTTCTTTGCTAGGTTTTCATTTGTGCATGTTATATGTTTGATGAAATGTCTCAACGACGGTTGAACATGATTCTTATTGTTGTTGGCCTTTGATGATAGTCTAGGGCTTTCATGAACATGTATGTATGTTAGGTTAACCTTGTTTGTAGCGAAAGCTAGGATAGGGTTCGACTTTAGGTGAGTCAAAGCGATAGACGAGACAAACCTAGGCCTAGTATAGTGGAGACCTTAGACTCTCTTGCATGATTCGTTACCAACCTACCTTAGTACCCCCGACACCTTAGTATCTTTTATCCATCGATTAAATCTTAACTTATTTGCTTTAATTGTTCTTTAGTTGTTAATCAATCATAAACCTATTACCCCGACTCAAGCTTTAATTAGAACGTAACTAATCAATTTCCCCACCATCTTCGCGTTCGACCCCGAACTAAAGTACTACTCTTTTTCGGGTTTAAAAATCTTGTTTGAAGGCCGGTAGTAACGGCATATTCCGGCCACCACCCATAAATTATAAAATTATAAGTCCCATAAATTATAAAATAACAAGTCTTTATTACAAATTTTATAACAAGTCCTCAATCTTCGTCAACAACGATCTCAGGTTGCGCCAACCTCAAGTCTCCCATATCTGCCATTTCACATTTACAAAGACAATTAGTATAAATGAAGGAATAGTAGGCAGAAACTTGCAGAAACTAACATATCTTCCATTTCACATATCTGCCATTTCACATAACTTGCAAAAACTTGCAGAAACTTGCAGTATTATAAGTAATGTATACTAGTATGGTAACAAAATTAACGATGACATTTGCAAATGAATATAAGCAACAAACATTAGACATTTTCCTAAAGATTATGAATACTCCAGTACTATAACCCGAATGCGAATGAGAATGACATGGTAGGCAGGCAGAAACTTGTATCCAACATTAATAAACTAACAAATAGTAGGCAGCCAGAAACTTGTAGCCAACATTAATAAACTAATAAAGAAGAGCAGACAGATATGATGAGGACAAACGAAGGACAAAAGAAATAAACAAACCAAACAACAAAAGAAATAGACCAAACAAAGGAGAAATACTTACAATATGTCGGTTTTAATGAATGATGAGGACAGATCTGATGATTAACGATGGGAAAACAAAAGAAATCGATGATGAAATATGATGATCAGAGATTGAAAGAGAGGGAGGCGAGAGAGACGGGTAGAAGTGTAGAACTCATTGGAGTATTAGACTATTAGGGTTTGAGGGTTTTAGACTTTAGTGAGATTATTAGATTATTAGATATTTAGATTAGGCCCATTTGCCATTTGGGTTGAGTTTGGAGTTTGGACAATATTTTTTTTTTTTTAAATAAAAATTAAATTCGGATCGGATTCGGATATCCAGTTTTATGAAAATCTCGATCCACATCCGGTCCATTTTATTCGGAAAAAACCGGATCGGATATCCAATTTAAACAATATCCATATATTCAGTTTTTTTATTTCGGAATTCGGATCGGAATTCGTATCGGACTTTTTTTGCTCAGCCCTAATAAATAGGCATCCTTAGTTATTGTTTTAGATATATTGAGTTTATGAATTATTATTATTAAGTTTTTTACTTAACCCCCAAAGTATCTGTGTGAGCTTTAAAAATATTGATTAAGTATCTGTGTGAGCTTGGTCTTTAGGTTTAGTTGTGGATTCAACTAAATTGCAGAATAATAGAACTTTCTTGGATTAGAGAGCAAGATTATTATCTATCCTTCTACAAACACAAATCGTTCATCATATCGTTCCATCAATCTTTCAAGTATTGGTAGCAGTGCACCCTTACGTCATCAACAACCGTCACACCGTGACAAAGCCGTTCACCACCGTGAACAATCACCATCACCGAGCATCACCAATGTGCCACGTCATCACCGTCCATCATCATCAATCATCATCTTCGTGTTCATCGTTCATCGCCATCTTTCGTTATTTGTTGTTTTACGTTATTTATTTCGTTTTAATTCGTGATATTTCACAAGTTTTTTTATTCCGCTGCAACATCCGTATTTTTGTTGATCGTCTTATTTGATTATCACCAACGATACGCATCAGTTACTGGCTTCAGAGAAGGACATATGCCCTTCAGATAATTAGGAGTATCAATATAACGTGGAAAACTGAGCAAAAAAGAATGCAGTAGTCTGACTGAAAAAATGGTGGCTAGCATCAGAGGGTTGGGTGCTAAGAAACTGTCACATGCTGGTAAAATAGTCATCATCAATTCTGTGCTCAATACATTATAAAACTATTGGGGGATGATGTTTGTTATTCCAAATAGTGTAATCAAGAGAATAAAAGCCATTTGCAGAAACTTTCTGTGGGAGGGGGGGGACTGCAGAGTACCAAAGAGTACCTTTGGTTGGCTGGGACAAAGTCACTCTCCTAAAAGTTGAAGGAGGCCTTGGAATTAAGAAGGGTGAGCAGTGGAACATGGCCACTATTGGCAAGCTGCTAGTAGACTGGATATACACTAAGTCTGATAGGCTCTAGATTAGGTGGATTAACAGTATCTATGACACGGCTGTCGGAACCCTATCAAAAATAACCAACTGGCCTAACTAATGTAGCAAGGAAGTCGGGATCGTATCCATAGGGAGACAAGAATAAATTCTAAATGCTAATTCAAGTCTGTCTAGTAACAACGGGGGTTTTGTTTGTTTGAAAGTAATAACTAAGCAATTAAAGTAAAAGAGATTAAAGGAGAGAAATTAAGTTGTGAAAATAATAAGAGAGAAGACTAGGATTGTCGGTTCACCATGGGACATTACAGATCAAAGGTAGGGTCATAGGTCGGTCTCAATTACCAGTCTAAAGAGCAGTGAAAAGGTCCTCTCGGATCGCTATTCGCTCTAAGATGCTTCTAGCGGGCTCTCGCAACTTACTAGGGCACCCTAATGTTTTCAACAGGTCTAATCTTTTCCAGGCTTTCGATCTTAGGTTGGGATTTACCGGTTCAAGTAACTAATTGTGGCCTTTAACTAATTACTCGTATTTTATATGTTGCAATTGACAACCTAGACTAATAAAATCAATTTGACCTAATAACCTAAGTATAGACCTTTAATCCCCCATGGATCCCCTAAATCCTAGAATAAGAATTTAGCTACTCATGGAAAACTTGATAACAGTAATCAAAGAAGATGAGAAAATAATCAATTGCATAATGAAATTTAAAGGAAGAATAATAAACATAAATTAAATCTAAAAAGAACAATAACGATTAAACAAGAGGAACGAAGGGAAGAAGAATTAAAATTACCAAATACGAATCCAAGTTTTAGGAATGGAGAAGGAAATAATTCTAGATCTAAAAAGGTTTAGAGAGTTTTACGTATTAGAGTTTTTAGCAGTCGAGAGCCGAATAAAAGATGACCTAATGAAAAATATTCTAAGCCTTAAATACTAGTGCCAAGAAGTAGAAAAACTAAGTAACTAAAAGGCCTACAAAACACGAGCAGAAAAACCGTCTGGCATGTGTCGATCGACCAAAAAGTATGCCGATCGACCAAACTAGCATACAACTTCCAAACGCAAACTTCCTGTGTCTAACTCCAATGTCGATCGACAACAATAGCATGTCTATCGACATAAGTAACTTGTCTATCGACAGAAGTAGACTGTTTATCCACGTGAACAACTAGTCTATCCACTTCTTGTCTCGTTCCTTCCCATCTAGGGCCTTTTTGGTGACGACTCCACACCTCTCCAATGACTCGGGCATGGGCTATGAGCTCCGTCTCCTTTATCGACCGATTTTGGCTTGTAAATGCATAAATGGGTTCTATATCTGTAATAGACACGAAACGGGCCGAAAGTAGCAAATACCGGAGGAAATATAATAAAGAGATCAAATGTAATACCCCGTAATTTAGTCTCGGTCAACGGCAGTCAAACAGTGTTTTATACTCGTATTTCAAAATGAATGTTTATAAAGTATTTTACGTAAACTGCTATTGTTTTATAAACCGTATTTCTATGATTATTTCATATTTCATAATCATTGGATATTGAGGAGTATTTCATAAAATGACAATTCATTCGTATTTCATTAATTTTAATAATATATTTACAATTAAATATATTTCCGATTTAACATTTACTTATCGTTAATATATGTTCTTATTTTGTATTTAAGGCATAATTTCATTTAAATCTTAATTTGTTTAATATTCTTAAGTAATTGTTAATTTTTCTACCAAAATACTACCGTACTAATAATTTTATATTATTGTAATTAATTTAATTATTATTTTAATATTAAATATTATACCCGTGTTTTTATAAACAAGTAAACGAGTATAATTAGTTATATTTGTTCGTTAATTCTAAGTTGCGGGTTGAGAACGGAATATTGTTAATAGAGTGTTTCGATATTCGTGACGGGCCGAGTAAGTATAATCTGGGCTCGGATTTGGAGGTAGAAACCGATAACAACAAAACCTTATCTACTCAAACTCACCCAGCCCTTCCTCCTACATGCTCCTTCATCGACAAATTAACTAAAACCCTAATTTATCACCTACCTTCCATAGTCACACACACAAGACCCTTGCTCACGCTGGTTTTTCGCTGACAAACACACGACTTTGTCATCCCCGACCTCGGTAAGTTTATACTCTTTTCCTTTCATGGTTTCCGCTTTTCTTCTGAGTTGTTGTAAGGTCTGGTTTCTGGGTAGGTTGTGACAATGGTGGCAGTCTAGTGGTGGTTTAGGGAAGCGTTGTTGCGTGGTGGCAGGGATATTATAAGAAACAGAGTGTGAGGTACGGATGATTAAACTCATGGTTAACTCGGGATTTTTCTCATGGTAAGGGCCACGAGAGGAACGGTGGTTTATGGGGTTAGGGTGGTCGGTGATGGACGGTTCTGGGTAGGCAGGTAGTGTGGTGGCCATAGGTTTTCGTGCGGTGGTCAGCGGAGTGAAAACAGTGGTGCTCTGTTTTAGCACGGTTTGAGCAGATAGTTTAGGGCAGTTTTTTTTTGGGGTTTCAGAGGGTGACGAAGGGAGGAGGTGAGTACCCCTGGAACCACCGTGGATCAGTGGTGATGTTGGTGGTGTCCGGGGAATGTGTGGGGACTGGTTGTTAGTGAGAATGGCGTGAGAATATAGGGTGGCAGGACGACGGCGGAAAAACGAGAGATCGGGTTGTGTACAGCGGTTTTAGAAGGAATATTTAGGGTGGTTTTAAGGGCTGAGAGGGGTGGATGAGACATGGTTGTGGTTGGTGGTGGTACAGACTATAGTTTGGGAACCTGCGTGGTGGTTGTAGGTGGTCCGGCTGGCGGTAGTGGTGTCGCGAAGATGGGTGTACGGGTTTGTGTAGTATAGCGTTTAGAATTGCTGTGTCGTGGGTACTGGTTATGTAGTGTAGTTGTTTATCCAATTAGTTATTAGTTTATTTTTACGAGGTTGCTTAGTACTTTGGGTGGGTTTAGTTAGTGAGTTAGTTTGATTAATGTTTAATTAGTTTAGAGTAGTTTATTAGATTAGTTTTGTTCATTATACTAGTTAGTTTATGTTTATTTAGTTGTGACTTAATTAGTTTAATTAGCTTAATTAATTTAGTTGGTTGCCTATTTCGTCTTGTGACAATTTTAGTAACCGACTAATTAAGTTAATTAAATTAGTTATGTTTAAAATAGTCTCGTTATGCGTAATATATTAATTGGTTAATTAAATTAATTAGTTAATATATTATGTTTCTTTATGTAGTTGTATTAGTTAGTAATTACGTATATTATATTGTTAGGTGTTCAGTATGTGGTGAGGACTGTACTGGTTGGATATTAGCTACGTGATGGGATTATATTGTTATCCAGGTAGGATATACCTACTCAATCTCGGTTTTATATGATTTTCTTAGCTGACATATTCATGTAATGTGAGGATTGATTGGGTTGATTGTTGATTATTATTATTGGTATGAGAGTGTTGTTTATTATTATTGACATGAGTATTGCATTATTTAATGGCATGATCGAATAAGAGTATTGTTGCATTCATGAGCATGGCATATGCATTGGTTACTGAGTTGAGATACGGAATGGATATTGTTTCGAGATGATGATTGGGCCCAGGCTAGTTCTGCAGGACTAGACCTGGTGACCTCAGCTGTTATGCTGGTGTTCGGCGACGGCCGATGATACTCTGCCGGGAGGTTCGGTAAGGGTGGGAGTCACGGGTTGAGAATGAATTGAGATTGAGATTGAGATTGTGATTGAGCTCGAGCATATCATGGCATTTGCATATCATATTTGTTGCATTATTTATTATTGTGTTATCCTACTCAACCGCGAGGTTGACAGTGTATTCGTGTACACCTACGATGATCCAAAATGGGGAGTAGATTCTACAGGTCAGAGACAGATGGATTAGGAGCTTGGGCATGGAGAGAGACATGGCTTGGACCTACTTAGAATTAGATCACATACTTAGATGTTATCAGTTGTACTTTTATTCTTTGTAGTTGTAATATCAAAAGTTCAAATTTAATCAGTTTTATATAAAGTACTTTGGTTTGTTTTACTTTGTTATTCACTACCTCGGACATTCCGAGATGGTAACAGCTCTATTTATTTGAGAATGTCTTGCTAAAGGCTCTTAAATAAATGGGGGTGTTACATCAAATAAAAGCATAGAAATGTGTGCTAAACATGAGAATAAACGCATGTAAAATGCACGCATCAAACCTCCCCAAACCAAACCCTTGCTTGTCCCCAAGCAAGCAATAGGCACGAGAACAAAGATGAAGACTAATGGAGCGGCATATAATTCAGAGCTAGCTATACAAAAGACTCGATAAACCAGTTTAATGCTAATGTAACACCCTTGCTAAGGAACAAGTTCCAAAGCTGAATAGCACAAAAAACAGATGCACACGAGTTATATTAATGACTATAAACTACCAAACTGTTGACCTTGCAAGACCGTTTATGTTGGACTCTCACGTGTCACTCATCTCTCAATAGAGCACAAGGTGAGTACAATTTTTGTAAGAGAGAAGGAAAATAGTCACTCACCTAAACTACGACCTACATA
Source organism: Silene conica (assembly GCA_029255685.2). Lineage (NCBI taxonomy): Eukaryota > Viridiplantae > Streptophyta > Magnoliopsida > Caryophyllales > Caryophyllaceae > Silene > Silene conica. The sequence continues at coordinate 60,264,789 of CM055315.2, forward strand.
GACATGCATGCGATTCTAACATGATAAACTTCTCTAGCTACCATACACATACACTCCAACCAAACAAGGACCAAGACACATGCCGAGGACTTACATATAATGTGAGGTGAGGTAATTGGGTAGAAAGGGGCAAGATAGATTTGGATATGTGGAGATAAAGTCAAGCTAGTACAGCCATATCCAAATAATAAACCATTCCGCTTAACAACTCAATTTGAACAAATAAAACCGATGCCAATGCGGCATAAACTCATTCACATCTTCCGAACAAGACTCCCCTTAAAATACAATGACAAGCATGGGAGTAAATTCAACATTCTTTCTTTGCTTCCACATAATTCTTTCTTTTCCTTTTTCAATCATTTTTTTTCATTTCTCTTTTTTTCTTTTTCCAGCAGCCACACCATTTTTTTCTTTTTTTTTTCTTTTTTTTTCATTCATTCTAACCAACATCTTTTCAAAGCGAAACCAAATTGACAAAAAAACATACCCAACAATAACCACTGAACTAGCTTGACTAGGGTAGGCTAAAATTTGGATTGTAGTTAAAAGGGTTAAAATAGGTCGATTTGGCTATGTGAAGCTCATGGGTAGAAAATGAAAGGAAAGGAGGTGTAAGTTGCCTCTCCACATGTGTCACCGCCACAAACCCGAGTGTATGCAGGCAATAAGAGACGGATGTCATGTTTATGCAAATTGATGTTACACGCCATGCAAGGAGTACTACTCACATCCTAGATGAAACCGGTCATGAATGTCACCAGTTTATAAGGCTCTAATGCTTAGAATGTATAAGTAGTTTGCCAACATTTAGGTCAAGTCTATTTGATTGGTAGAAATTATCAAAAACTCGTAAGATTATGCAAATGAATTTCTCAAAAATAGGGTGTAAAAAAGGCAAGGCTTAAACGAGTTTAAGTATAAATGCAATGTCGTCATTGTTATATAACCACTCCGACTCTACCTAAGACTCTATCTAAATGCTAACATGTTTTTGTATTTTATTGAATTTTTGAATTTTTTTTTTATGCATGCAAAAATGCAGAAAACGTGAATGCAACGCAAAACCCTTCCCCAAACCAAATCACACAATGCCCTCATTGTGCAAAATCATGTGAATAAAGAAGCAAAAGGAAATGGGGATTTGCGTAAAACTAACTAAGACAGTAAAGAGACTCGCAAACTCACAAGATTTTAAGCGCAAAAGAGAAACCTCCCCAAACCAGCTCGAGCTAGGAGGATGCAACCGCTACCAATGCTGCCGTGACATACCTGAAAACACAGCGCATTATCCGAAATGTAAATTAGGCGCGATAAAATATATGTGTAAAGAATGAAATCATAAGAAGACGAAAGGGATTCGGAGAAAAAAATAAAAGTGGAGAAAACTCCCTAAAACTTCGATCCGAGCAGCTGAAAACAACCAAGCACAACAGGGAAGTGGTTGCAAAAATTAGGACAGCAGCTCCGGCAGTCGATCGACTGGCACACCTACAAGAGACAATGTCTTCTTCGCGTAACTCAATAGTTTGAGTTAAGATGGTCTTCAAACCTGAAATTACACATAATATATCGCGCCCAAAATTGCGCTAAATCCAAATGCAAAGTCTATAGTCTATAGTCTATAAAAATCCTAAGCAAACTAATTGAAATACGAAGTCTCGCGCAAACCAAAAACAATAAATAGTCTTAAAAACAGTAAATTGTTTAAAAAAGTCTCATGGAACTAAAGCAATTAAACACCGCCATGATATAGCCCAGATCTCGGCTTCTGACTAAAAGCAGTCACTTCAGCGGTCATCAGCTTCGCTACTAGCCTCCAAAGCACAACAACAGAAGAGCAACGGCTCATCACATCATCAATCACGCCACTATCAGCCCTCTTTCACACTTTTTTCTTAGGTGGGATAAAATCTTCATATCCTCCTCCCGGGTCTTTTAACCTCTCACGACCTGTGTAAGAAGAAACAAAACGATGTTCCTTCAATTTGCTCCTAAACTGAGGCGGAGGCGAAAAATCAACAGCATAATATGATTTAACGGAAGGGATAAAAGAAATCCTATCGGAATCAACAAAAGAAATAGTATTACCTTTTATAGAATAGGAGTGATCTGCATTTACCTTTTCATCGTCATTCGGGACATGTGTAAATGATGAAGCAACATCGTCAAAAGCAAAGAAGTCTGACTGTATAGGTTCTGTCCCATATATTGCAGCCTCCACGGCATCCAACTCGGCCTTCCAAATAGGAGACTCACCATAGACATCGTTTTCCTACATATCATCACCCGAAACAGACTCGGGTGACGAATCATTGCTCTCCGCTATCACTGTACTCGATCGAGCGTGAATAGCACTCGATCGAGCTCTATCCTCGCCAAAACCACTCGATCGAACGCTTTCATCAAAATCCGAGTCATACATATTGATACGTGCCTATTTTATGCATTTTATTTATTCTTTTGGCACGTATTTTCTTACATTTTCGTGACTTTTAGTTGCTATTTCTCCCGAAACGGTTTACTTTGGCATTTCTATGTTTTATATGTAGGAATACGCGGAAGTGAGCAAAACTGAACCTTATTTGCCTTTCGGAAGCTGTTTTGAGTACTAATGCGGAGTAAGGATCCGAGTTGCACATCCGAGTGTTGTTATTGGGCCAGATTAAAGCTGAAGCGAACAAGAAGCGGTCGACCGACCCATCAGAGAGGTCGACCGACCTAAGCCCAATTCGCGGAAAAGTCCAGCAGCGACAGAAGCGGTCGACCGACCCGCATCAGAGGTCGACCGACCAGTAGCTGACCCGGGACTTTTGTTTCGTGTTTCTACTTTCCTAATCTTGTAATTATACTTATTTAAGAAGACCTAAACTCTTCAATTAGGTCAAGCACTTTATGTTAGACAAGCTTTTCATTATCAAGCGATCTATGTTAGTAAAGCACTCCATGTTATTGAGGAACTCCATAGTTAGAAAGAGATTTTTATTCCAAGTTTTCATCTTTTGTTCTTAATTCCAATTAAGTTGTAAGTTTGCTACATTTAATCTTTCCCTTTTAATTTAATCTTGTTATTCATCTTGTTGTTTCATGTTTTCCCTTTTATTGTCATCTTTAATTATGTTAATTCCTTTAATGTTCTTAGTTATTGTTAGTTTCATAATTAAAAGTATGCATAGCTAATTCTTGTGATTAGGAATTAGGGGAACCATGGTAAAGATTTGATTTTGATAAGTTTAATGATTAAATTACCAATCCCCCATTGTTGTTGGTGAACTAATCCTTAGGATTGAAAGATTATTAGGATTAGTTTAACAACAACTTTGGGATTGCCCTTGAACGAAAGTTTAGTGCTTTTCTAGGAACCCTAAGACCGTAAGGATTGGGTAGAATATTGACCTAAAGGTTTATTCTTTGTTCCTTGGGATTGTGTTATTTGGTTATTTTACCTTTCATTGACTTGTTTTAACCATGGGGAACCAAAGTTCCTAATCTCCTTTTTACTTTGTTTTATTTCTCTTGTTTATTTTGTCCTTCTAGTTATTAGTTTAAATCTCAAATCAACCCCCCCTTTTTTGGTTACTTGTAATAGACTTTAAATTCACAAACATAATTAACCTTGTCTCCTTGTGGTTCGACCCTTGACTTATCCTATCTAAGTTTAAGCTGAGGTTTTATAAATCTTATCTTTGGCACCCCTCAACGACGGGTGTCAAATTTTGGCGCCGTTGCCGGGGAGACGGTATAATTTTGTTTGTTAATTTTTAGTTTATTTTTCTTGTCTTAAGGAACTTAGGTTCCTTAAGACCGTTACTTACCTTTTCTTCTAGTTTTGCTTTAGAAGACAGGTTTTTTTAGAGGAAGGCTTGAGTACTCTCTTGTTTAGATATGGATTCTATTTATGACCACCTACAGCCAAAGGCTCAAGATTTACCGAAGGGATTCGCCTTGCCTACCCCCACCACTGGCTCCTTTGTGCTCCACCCAAATAATATCTTTATGGTGGAACGGAGTCAGTTTTCTGGTCTACCCGACGAAGATCCATTGAAGCATGTTACAACCTTCACGGATTATTGTTGTGCCATACCCATACCTGACGGGGTGACTAGAGATGAGGTGCTAGCAATGATGTTCCTGTTCTCATTAAAAGATGCCGCGCGAGATTGGTACCGCTACCTTGATAGGGCAGCTGAGAAGGTTACGGATTGGACTTCCTTGGCATTGGCTTTTTACAAGAAATACTTTCCTCTTGCAAAAGCCGAAGACTTGAGAAGCCAAATCCGTAACTTTCAACAAGGGCCCGATGAAGGATTTTGTGAAGCATGGGATCGGTTCAAGGAATTGGACCGTTCTATCCCTCACCATAACTTTCAACAATGGTACCTATGTAACCAATTTTACAACGCCCTTTACGATGATTACAAGATGATTCTTGATGCGGCCGCCAATGGGAGATTCCAGAATAACACCAACCATATGAAGGGTTGGGAAACCATTGAAGACATGGCGGTGCATAGGGCTGCTTTTAAGAGTTCACGTGGAAATTCGCGGAGGCTGAATGTGGAGATGAATAGAGTGATGGCTCTTGAGACAACAATTGAAGCCCGTTTTGAAAAGCTTGAGGCAACCCAGCTAAAGCTTGAAAGTGCGAACCTAGTTACTACGGTTGACAGCACGGGTGAGATTGAGAACTTGAGAGCTCTTGTTGATGTTTTAACAAGGCAGGTTATAGAGATGGGAAATGCTCAAATTGCCTCCTCAAAGGCTTTTGAAGAACACTTGATGAACATAGCCAACCGAATAACTAGCTCTCCAGCTAGTTGTGAGGGACCCATGGAGACGTTTAATGCCATAAATCTTAGGAGTGGCCGTGTTTGTGAAGGATCAACCCAAAAAGACGATTCTGCCGAGGTTCAAAACAAAGAAACTGATCCCGTCAACAGGTCAGGAGGTCGACCGACCCCTACAGTAGGTCGACCGACCTCGGTTCCTGACGTGAGATCAGATTCTGGAGAAAAGAAAATTTCAGATGTAGCAGAGTCTGGTCGGCCGACCGCTGCCGTAGGTCGACCGACCGACGTTCCTGAGCAGAGTGCTGTTTTGACTCCGGAATCGCTGGATTCCTCCTTCATTCAAGGCCTCACCGAAATATTACAACTGAAAAAGCCAAAGGTTGCTGATCCTATGGCTAATGTCACCGTTCCTTATCCCGAAAGACTGAAAAATTCAAAAGAGGATCGGAAATTTGGTAAGTTTTTGGAGATGGTGAAGAATCTTGAGGTAACCATCCCTTTTACTGATTTAATTACCCAGGTACCTTCTTATGCTAAATTCATGAAAGATATTTTGAGTCATAAGAGAAATTTTCAAGACGACGGTGCTGTTTCTTTTGTGGAAGAATGTTATGTTCTTTCACAAAATAATATAGCACCCAAGTTAAAGGACCCAGGTAGCTTTTCTATCCCTTGTACCATAGGTAATCATGTTATAGGGAAAGCCCTTTGTGATCTAGGGGCTAGTGTCAGTGTTATACCCTATTCTGTATGTGAAAGACTTGGTTTAGGTAGACTTAAAGTCACCAATATTACCCTACAGATGGCTGATAGATCAACCCAAAGACCATTAGGGGTCTTGGAGGATGTCCCAGTGAGAGTGGGAAAGTTCTTTATTCCTGTCGATTTCGTTGTTTTAGACATTGCTGAGGATAGTCAAATACCTATTATTTTAGGTAGACCATTTTTACACATAGCTGGGGCTGTAATAGATGTCAAACGCGGGACCATTACTTTAGAGATTGGAGATTACACTATCGAGTTTAGTCTTGCCCATAAGGCAACTATTCCTACTGATGATACTTGTTGCTCCATTGATATTATAGACAGGAATGTTATCCTTAATTGGAGGGAATCCTTGACCAAGGATCCCTTAGATGATCTGACAGTTTTAGATAAGTGTGCAGGTAATCCAGCTGAAGATGCTGAAAAATTGGATGAAATAGAAGAAGAGGAAGAGGAGTATGAGTTCACTGAAGAAGAGAATGAGAAGCTCATAAGCCTAGCTAATGCAAATCTGGTAAACATGTGCTATTCTATTAGTACTGATTCTGTTCAGGCTGTTGAGGTAAAAGTACCAGAGCGTAAGCCACTTCCTCCTAATCTTAAATATGTTTTCTTAGATGATACTGAACAGTACTCTGCAATTGTTAGTTCTAAACTTAATCCTGACCAACTTTCTGCCTTAATGACTGTTCTCAAAAAGAATAGGAAAGCTCTAGGTTATTCTTTGGATGATATTAAGGGCATAAGCCCTGATGTTTGCATGCATAGAATAGAGTTAGAGGAAGGGCATAAGCCTTATAGACGGGGACAGCGTAAGTTGAATCCTAAGATCCAGGATGTGGTTATGGTTGAGGTAATCAAACTTCTTGATGCAGGTATTATCTATTCAGTTCGCAACTCTAAGTGGGTTAGCCCAGTTCAGGTGGTTCCTAAGAAAGGAGGAACCACAGTGGTTAAGAATGATAAAAATGAGTTAATACCAACTAGAGTTGTAACTGGGTGGCGGATGTGCATTGATTATAGACAGTTAAATGCCGCCACCAAGAAAGACCATTTTCCCCTTCCTTTTGTTGACCAAATGACTGAAAGACTGGCTTCTAATAAATTCTTCTGTTTTCTAGATGGTTATTCAGGTTTTTTCCAGATTCCCATCCATCCTGATGATCAGAGTAAGACTACTTTTACATGTCCACAGGGTGTTTTTGCTTATCGCAGGATGCCTTTTGGGTTATGCAATGCTCCTGCTACCTTTCAGAGGTGTATGATGGGTATCTTTTCTGACTTTATAGAAAACATTATGGAGGTATTTATGGATGATTTCTCTGTTTACGGTAATGCTTTTGATCAATGCTTAGCTAATCTTGATAAAGTCTTGCAGCGATGTATTGATGTAAACCTTGTCTTAAACTGGGAAAAGTGTCATTTTATGGTTACTGAAGGGGTAGTGTTAGGGCATCTGATTTCTGATAAAGGTATACATGTAGATAAAGCAAAGGTGCAGGTGATTGAGCAATTACCCCCTCCTGTTAATGTTAAGGGGGTGAGAAGTTTCTTAGGACACGCAGGTTTCTACAGGCGTTTCATTAAGGACTTCTCTAAGATTGCTAAACCACTTACACAATTGCTTCTTAAAGATGCCATCTTTGATTTTACTGATGAGTGCCTTTCAGCTTTTAACAGGTTGAAGGAAGCTTTGATCTCAGCACCAATCATTCAGCCACCAGATTGGGATCTCCCATTTGAGATCATGTGCGATGCTAGTGACTACGTTGTAGGTGCTGTGCTAGGTCAAAGGAAGAACAAGGCTCTTAATGCTATATACTATGCGAGCCGCACCCTAGATGAGACTCAAGTCAACTATTTCACCACTGAGAAGGAGATGCTAGCTGTCATATTTGCCTTAGAAAAATTCAGGTCCTATTTAGTAGGTAATAAGGTAATTGTTTACACTGACCATGCAGCTTTGAAAGGTCTTTTTCAGAAGAAGGATTCAAAGCCAAGGCTTTTAAGGTGGATACTCCTTCTCCAAGAGTTTGACATTGAGATTAGGGACAAGAAAGGCGCGGAAAACGTGGTAGCTGACCACCTATCTCGCCTACAGTTGACTGATGGGGAAGATTCTTTACCTATTGATGATTCATTTCCTGATGAGAGTTTATTTATCATTAATAGTTCAGGTTCTTATCCCCCTCCATGGTATGCTGATTTTGCTAACTTTGCTGTCACAGGTAAAATCCCTCCTGAGTTGTCATGGCAACAAAAGAAGAGGTTTATGTTCGATGCAAAACAGTATTTTTGGGATGACCCTTATGTTTTCAAAGAATGCGGAGATGGACTCATCCGGAGATGCGTTCCCCAATGGGAGGTGAAGGACATTCTGGAAGCATGTCACTCTTCTGCATACGGTGGTCACCACGGTCCATCTAGAACCGTGGCCAAGGTATTACAGTCTGGTTTTTATTGGCCTACTTTGCATGTTGACTGTAGGAATTTTGTAGGTAACTGTGATGCTTGTCCAAGAACTGGGAATGTCTCAAAAAGACATGAGATGCCGCAGGTTGGTATTTTAGAGGTAGAGATTTTTGATGTCTGGGGCATTGATTATCAAGGACCTTTTCCCAGTAGTCAAGGTAACAGGTATATTCTTATGGCTGTTGATTATGTGTCTAAGTGGGTAGAAGCAATTGCTACTCCCCATTGTGATGCAAAGGATGTTATTAAGATGTTTAAAAAAATCATATTTCCTCGTTTTGGTGTCCCTAGGGTTGTCATAAGTGATGGAGGTATGCATTTTAAAGAGAAACGCTTAGGTGACTTGTTAAATAAATTCGGTGTCCAACACCGTAGGGGTTTAGCTTATCACCCGCAGACTAGTGGTCAAGTTGAGATCTCTAATAGGGAACTCAAGGAGACCCTAGCCAAAGTAGTTTCTAAGTCTAGGAAAGATTGGAGCCTAAAACTTGATGATGTTTTATGGGCCTATAGGACCGCGTTCAAAACCCCAATAGGAATGTCACCATTCCGATTGATTTATGGTAAGACTTGTCATTTACCAGTAGAGTTAGAACGTAAGTCTTGGTGGGCTATATGTGATCTTAATTTAGACCCTAATCTTTCCCATGAAAAACGTTTGTTGCAGCTCAATGAGTTAGAAGAATTCAGGTTGTTAGCCTATGACAATGCCAGGATTTACAAGGAGAAAACAAAGCGCTGGCATGACAAGAGAATCATTAGGCGTGATTTTCAGGTAGGTGATAGGGTGTTGCTTTTTAATGCTCGTATTTGTCTTTTTCCTGGTAAGCTGAAATCCAGGTGGAGCGGACCCTACACCATCACAGCTGTCTCAAAATTCGGGTCAATCGAATTAGAAACCTCATCTGGTGAGAGGTTCAAGGTCAATGGCCAATATGTGAAGCACTTACGAGGAGAGAACGAATTTGTCGGAAAGGTCGAAGTTTCTTACTTTGACCCTTTTTAGGATGCTTCTCGATAGGTAAAAAAAGGTCGTGCGGGACCTCTTAAACCAGCGCTACACGGGAGGCAACCCGTGCTCTAGCTTAAGTTTACGTTTCTTTTTTGTTATTTATTTCCGTTTTATCCTTGATGAAATTTTAAGTTTCTGCAGAAAAATAGAGGAATTCGTCAGAAAGGCGGTCGACCGACCCAACTACTAGGTCGACCGACCAACAGGCAGCTTTAAATATTTTCTGACAGGTTAAGTAAAATTTGCAGAACAGGTAGGAAGGACGGAGGTCGACCGACCCAGAATTGCGGTCGACCGACCGAGCGTGTTTTTTCCGGTTTTTTTTTTAGAGTCAAAGTCACGGGTGTTTTGTGTTTTGAAAACACAATTTTTGCCTTCATTTGCTCACACTTTCTGCATCCCTATTTCCCTCTTAAAACCCTAAAAAACACCCACCTTCTTCATCCTTCACCAATTTACTTGCTTTCTTTCAATTTCCTCCTTCAAGGTATGATTTTCTTAGTTTTCTTTCCCTCTTTTTCGTTTTATATCATCTTAATTCCGTTTTAGGTAATATTGGTTTGTCTTTTTGAGTCTAATTTTGCTCTTAATTTCGTTTCCATGCTTGTTTGTGTGTTTTTCTCTTAGTTTTCTTCTTCCTTTCGATTTTATATGCTTAGATCTGTAATTTGTGTGTGATTTCGTGCTGTTAGGGTTAGTTTAATTCTTCCTTTCAATTTTTATGCCTTTTTTCGCGCGATTTCAGCCCCGAAATTCCGACTCTGACACTGTTCACGGTCGACCGACCCAAAACGGAGGTCGGCCGACCAAAATTTGAATTTCCTGAGTTTCGTAATTTACAGATTCTGAATTTCCTTTTGATAGTCGGTCGACCGACCGAAAACTGAGGTCGGCCGACCCAAACTGTGATTTTTTCTGAGTTTCTATTTTTGCAGTTTCTGACTTTTTTTCGTAAGTTCGTCGACCGACCTAGGTTTGCGGTCGGCCGACCTGTTATGCTACAGGAATTCTGTGTTATCTCGCGAAATTGGTCGACCGACTTATCTGTGAAGTCGGCCGACCCGTGCTGTTATAAAAGTTTCTATTTTGCAATTTTCGTTCCTAATTTGTTAAAGAAATGTTTTCATATTCACACAAGACTTATATTTTTATTGAACTTTTCAGATTTACAATGTCTAGCCGTGATCAAGGTGGAAAGCGCGGCCGCACTTCCGATGCAAGCACCTCCAGAGGCCGTGTTCCTAGGTCGAGAGGATTGACGGTGCAAGACACGGATAGTCTACCCAACTATCCGCAAATCATTTTCAGCACTCCGGCCAAAAAAGCCCGATTCCTCCATCTCACCGCTTATTGCTTGGTAGTGGCAACTCGGTTCCTATGTGTCCCAACCTTGCAAGCCTTGGGATGTCATGATGAGGTGGTGTCCTTGCTCGATGGGACGGGATTCTCAGGACTTGTCACTATGGATGAGTTCACCTATTCCCTTCTCACTCTTGAGTTCTTTTCTTCCTTTACTTTTGATATTAGAGCATATCACCCCGGCTATGATAATGTTTGCATTTCTTTCCGTTTGTTCAATGAAACTTTTTCTTTAACTTTAAACCAATTTGCTCAGTTTCTAGGTTTATCTTCTACGGGTCTTACGGATGACCCCACTGGGTCATATAATGATTTGTGGTCCTGTCTTTCTGATTCCAGCGATGGGAAGAAGAAAAACAGTACTGTTCACCTTCCCGCCCCCCGTTATTATTTGCGTCTTTTGGCCAACACTGTTTTCGGCCGCAAAGAGTCTCAAAATGTTAACAACATTGAGCTCTCCATTTTGTCTGGTTATCTTAACATCAGACGTACGGGTCAGCAGTTTTATAACACTGCTTATTTGGTCGCCTCTCACTTCATGTCGGTGGGCGAGGGAACTTCCTTGACTACTATTGTTTGTGGTGGGCTAGTCACTCGATTAGCCCGCTCTCTTGTCCCCCAGTTCCCTCGCTAGGAGGATGCGATTGACACTCTCTCCCGGTTCATGGATATGGCTTATGTCAGGTCCGTGCGTTGGGTGAACAGGAGAGATTATTGAAAAGTAGACACCTACCTCAGTGATCGCATCCCCATCACCATGGCTCCCCCTATGCTACCCCTTTTTACTGTTGTAGGGGAGCCCAGACCACTACTCCCGTCTTACCGCCTCCCACTTAGAGGAGGCGCCTAGAGGCCATAGGGTCCCTGCTCCCAATGGCCATCATACCACATTTGGGACGGGGTACCCAGCTGATTTTACTGCTGCTCCTAATGTTTATGTTCCTCCTTATGTTGATGACAGATCTCTGCCACAAATGATGGCAGGCCTTTGCAGACAGTTCAACCAAAAACAGTTGAACGATAGTCTTTGCCAATATCCGGTTTACAAGGAGTATGCCACTCAGGGTAGGCTCCCAACCGGCCCATGGACTCACCCCACCTGGTACACACCTCTCGCAGGCGGTCGTGTCCACGGTGAAGCTTCAGGCTCTGCCTCAGGAAGAGGCATAGGTTCTGAAGAGGAGGACGAGGAGGAGGAAGGAGGAGAGGACTCAGAGGGATAGGGACATGCTTGACCTTACCCTCTTTGGGGTTCGGTTTGGGGAGGTCCCTCCTTCTTGTAAGTAGTTTTTCTTTTATTTTCCCTTTAGATTTCCAGTTTTTCCCTTAGATTTCCAGTTTTTCCCTCTAGATTTCCAGTTTTCCTCTCCTTCCTCCATAGACTCTTTTTGTAATTTCTAGTCTTTTTCCTTTTCTTTTCTTTGTTTGCTTCTTTTCTGCCTACCCCCATCCATATGATGTGGTTGTATGCTGATGAGCACAATGGGGGCATTGTGCGTTTTGGTTTGGGGAGGGTGTTTGCATACTCCTTTGTGAGTATGCAATTGTCTTTGTGTCTTTTGTTTTTCCTTCCTTTAGGTGTTTTTCTTATTTTCGTTTTCTTTTGTCGCGTGTTCTTCCCTGTCGCGCGTTCTTCTCTGTCTTAAGTTATTAGGTCGAGTCGGAACGGACAAATACAATTTATGCCTCACATATCACATATTGCCTTGCCTTGCATTTTTCAAAAATTTTCAAGCTAGTCTTTTGCATTATCTACGAGTTTTTGTTGATTTCATGCTAAATTATTAGACTTGACTCTCTTCTTGGCAAGCTACTACATATTCTAAGCATTAGAGCTTAATAAATCGGTGACATCCATGACCGATTTCATATAGGTTTGTGAGTAGTTTCTCCTCTTGAGGCATGTCACATCAATATGCATAAACATGAGTTTTGTCTACTTAATACCTGTATGCATTCGGATTTGTGGTTTGTTGACACATGTGGTAGAGGTCCCTCTTTCTCATTTTACCCCATTACCCTCACATAGCCAAATTGAATCCTTTTTACCCATTTGCTACATCCAAAAAAATTGCCTACCCTAGCCGAGCTAGTAATATAGTGATGGGACTGTTTTAGTTATCCTTTGGTTGTGCTTCATTGATAACTCGTGATTTTGTGAGAACGATGGAAAGAAAAAAAAAAGAGAAAAAAAAATGAGAAGAAACAAAATATATCGAGAAAAAAATGATAAGAAAAGAAATGAAAAAAAAGGGAAGAAAAAAACGAAACAGCCTGTTTTCAAGGCTGGTCGGTCGACCAGCATTCTGGGTCGGTCGACCAGGACCATTGAACAGGTTATTTATGAAAAAAAAAAAAAAAGAGGAAGAAAGAAAGGAAAGGAGGAAAAAAAGGAGAAAATTGGAGAAATTGTGATTTTTGCTCCAAAACTTTGAGCATTGGCATGTATGGAAAAGTAATAAGAAGTGATCTTATAGTATGGATAGACGGTTGTTAGCTCGGTTTAACCCCTCTTCCCATAACTTGTTTTAACCCCTTCTTACCTTTAGCCTCACAATTCCAAAATTGCCTCGGCATGTGTCATGGTTATCTAGTGTGGGAATGCATATGTACGGTTGTAGAGATTTTATTCATGTTAGATTGCAGGCATGTTCTTACGGGTCGCAGATAGGTGAGAGTCTTTACTTTTATTTATCTTCTTATCTTTCACATATACATTTGACCCTTTGCTTTCATGAGTGTCTTGAGCGTACCGCGAGAGTCCAATTAGAATGAGTCTTGCAAGGTTGAAATTTTAGCATGTTATTCCAACATGTCCAATTCGTTTTGCTCATGACATTATGCTTGATTATATTTGAAGGTTGCATGAAATTGGTTAGGCATGGTGTTATTTTTGGTTGTAAAAAGTGTGAAATCCGTTCCATTAGAAGTTTTTCTTTTCTTTTGAGTCTTAGTGCTTGCTTGAGGACAAGCAAGGTTTGGTTTGGGGAGTTTGAGACGTGCCTATTTTATGCATTTTATTTATTCTTTTGGCACGTATTTTCTTACATTTTCGTGACTTTTAGTTGTTATTTCTCCCGAAACGATTTACTTTGGCATTTCTATGTTTTATATGTAGGAATACGCGGAAGTGAGCAAAACTGAACCTTATTTGCCTTTCGGAAGCTGTTTTGAGTACTAATGCGGAGTAAGGATCCGAGTTGCACATCCGAGTGTTGTTATTGGGCCAGATTAAAGCTGAAGCGAACAAGAAGCGATCGACCGACCCATCAGAGAGGTCGACCGACCTAAGCCCAATTCGCGGAAAAGTCCAGCAGCGACAGAAGCGGTCGACCGACCCGCATCAGAGGTCGACCGACCAGTAGCTGACCCGGGACTTTTGTTTCGTGTTTCTACTTTCCTAATCTTGTAATTATACTTATTTAAGAAGACCTAAACTCTTCAATTAGGTCAAGCACTTTATGTTAGACAAGCTTTTCATTATCAAGCGATCTATGTTAGTAAAGCACTCCATGTTATTGAGGAACTCCATAGTTAGAAAGAGATTTTTATTCCAAGTTTTCATCTTTTGTTCTTAATTCCAATTAAGTTGTAAGTTTGCTACATTTAATCTTTCCCTTTTAATTTAATCTTGTTATTCATCTTGTTGTTTCATGTTTTCCCTTTTATTGTCATCTTTAATTATGTTAATTCCTTTAATGTTCTTAGTTATTGTTAGTTTCATAATTAAAAGTATGCATAGCTAATTCTTGTGATTAGGAATTAGGGGAACCATGGTAAAGATTTGATTTTGATAAGTTTAATGATTAAATTACCAATCCCCCATTGTTGTTGGTGAACTAATCCTTAGGATTGAAAGATTATTAGGATTAGTTTAACAACAACTTTGGGATTGCCCTTGAACGAAAGTTTAGTGCTTTTCTAGGAACCCTAAGACCGTAAGGATTGGGTAGAATATTGACCTAAAGGTTTATTCTTTGTTCCTTGGGATTGTGTTATTTGGTTATTTTACCTTTCATTGACTTGTTTTAACCATGGGGAACCAAAGTTCCTAATCTCCTTTTTACTTTGTTTTATTTCTCTTGTTTATTTTGTCCTTCTAGTTATTAGTTTAAATCTCAAATCAACCCCCCCTTTTTTGGTTACTTGTAATAGACTTTAAATTCACAAACATAATTAACCTTGTCTCCTTGTGGTTCGACCCTTGACTTATCCTATCTAAGTTTAAGCTGAGGTTTTATAAATCTTATCTTTGGCACCCCTCAACGACGGGTGTCACATATCATCATCTGACTCGGTTGCTATTTGAGTCAATTGAAGCTTAAGTCTCTTGATAGAAGATTCTCTAGATTTTTCAACTTCTTGCATATAAAGTGAAAATGTCGTTATTAACGACTTCAATTCCGCAATCTCGTCACTGTTTTTAGCAGAAGGAGGAGCTTGTTGTTGCGGCGGTGAAAAAGAATAGAGGGGCTCTTTAAAGCCTTGCTGATAATACGGATGTGGTGGCACCTGATAATTATACTGCGAAAATGGAGTATAGTAACCTTGTCTATACTATTTATAAGCATAGACTTGGTCACACTCTGCAAAATAATGAACTGCATCGTGCCCAGCAGCACCACATCTCTCACAAATTACCACCTGGTGCCCCATAGAATAGAACATAGGTGGACTCTCCCGAAGTATTGTCAATAAGACATGTAGGACCTATCAAAACAACACTAGAGAAGAAGATAAGATCAGTCTCAAGGACACCAGTTCCTTGAGACAAAAGACAAACTAAATAAAACAATTAGAAAATTACTGTCTCCCCGGCAACAGCGCCAAACTTTGACACGGCTGTCGCAATCCTATCAAAAATAACCAACTGACCTAACTAATGTAGCAAGGAAGTCGGGATCGTATCCACAGGGAGACAAGAATAAATTCTAAATGCTAATTCAAGTCTATCTATAGTAACAACGGGGGTTTTGTTTGTTTGAAAGTAATAACTAAGCAATTAAAGTAAAAGAGATTAAAGGAGAGAAATTAAGTTGTGAAAATAATAAGAGAGAAGACTAGGATTGTCGGTTCACCATGGGACATTACAGATCAAAGGTAGGGTCATAGGTCGGTCTCAATTACCAGTCTAAAGAGCAGTGAAAAGGTCCTCTCGGATCGCTATTCGCTCTAAGATGCTTCTAGCGGGCTCTCGCAACTTACTAGGGCACCCTAATGTTTTCAACAGGTCTAATCTTTTCCAGGCTTTCGATCTTAGGTTGGGATTTACCGGTTCAAGTAACTAATTGTGGCCTTTAACTAATTACTCGTATTTTATATGTTGCAATTGACAACCTAGACTAATAAAATCAATTTGACCTAATAACCTAAGTATAGACCTTTAATCCCCCATGGATCCCCTAAATCCTAGAATAAGAATTTAGCTACTCATGGAAAACTTGATAACAGTAATCAAAGAAGATGAGAAAATAATCAATTGCATAATGAAATTTAAAGGAAGAATAATAAACATAAGTTAAGTCTAAAAAGAACAATAACGATTAAACAAGAGGAACGAAGGGAAGAAGAATTAAAATTACCAAATACGAATCCAAGTTTTAGGAATGGAGAAGGAAATAATTCTAGATCTAAGTAACTAAAAGGCCTACAAAACACGAGCAGAAAAACCGTCTGGCATGTGTCGATCGACCAAAAAGTATGCCGATCGACCAAACTAGCATACAACTTCCAAACGCAAACTTCCTGTGTCTAACTCCAATGTCGATCGACAACAATAGCATGTCTATCGACATAAGTAACTTGTCTATCGACAGAAGTAGACTGTCTATCCATGTGAACAGCTTGTCTATCCACTTCTTGTCTCGTTCCTTCCCATCTAGGGCCTTTTTGGTGACGACTCCACACCTCTCCAATGACTCGGGCATGAGCTATGAGCTCCGTCTCCTTTATCGACCGATTTTGGCTTGTAAATGCATAAATGGGTTCCATATCTGTAATAGACACGAAACGGGCCGAAAGTAGCAAATACCGGAGGAAATATAATAAAGAGATCAAATAAAAGCATAGAAATGCGTGCTAAACATGAGAATAAACGCATGTAAAATGCACGCATCAATCTACTTGAAAGATAAGGCATGGCATTCATACATTCCACCCAAAGATGCCCCCTGGACTTGGAAGAGTATATGCAAAATCAAGGAAAAACTCAGAGAAGGATATGTGTCAAATAGATGGGCTCTCGATGACAAGAGTTATTCTATCAAAAATGGATATGTTTGGCTTACTAACTCTCAACCAAAGCCTGAGTGGGTACCTCTGATCTGGAATAAATGGAATTGGCCAAAACACTCCTTTATTTCCTAGTTAATAAGGCATGAAGGACTGAATACAAAAGCCAAACTCCACAGTTATGGCTACTGTATTGACAATTTATGCTGTCTATGTGGCTTGATGCCTGAAACAACAGGCCATCTTCTTGATGCTTGTGTCTATAGCTGCAAAGTAAAGGAACATATACAAGGTTGGCTAGGCGGGCCCCTCCCTAATGACACAGAACTCCTGGCTGCAAACAAGTCACGAATGCAATGGCAAATACTTGCTCTAACTCTAGCAGCCTATAAGTATTTTATATGGTTCTAGAGAAATCACGCTAGATTGACCCTGACTCTTATGATCCCTGTGAAGGTTTCTGAGCATATTGATTGAAGACAATGTGAGAAAGCGTATCACTATATATCAAAGCAGGACCACAAATGGAGTGGCAGAATGTAATTGAGCATAGTTGAGCTTTTTGAATGTTTTAGTTACTTTGGCTTTGAAGTGTTTATGGAGGCTCGAACTCCTAACCTCTTGTACATTGTAGACTGTTTTTTATATATATCTATACAAACTCACATTTCACCAAAAAAAAAAAATCTAGTCAAATACCGTTATTTTTGTAACAATATTGATTTTTATCAATTGGTATAATTTTTGTTGTTTTATTTTCATTGTTATGTAATTTATTATTAGAGCTTAAAATTTAGACGGAATTTTTATCAATTGGTGTAATTTATTATCGTAATTAAAATTTGGCCTAAATTTATTTTCGATTTAAATTTACATACAAAATGTATACGTAAACATCTACGTACAAAACATAAACATGGAAGTTTTTCAGTAATTAATTCTGTATTATTTATCGTTTAGTCCTACACCTAATCAAAGAAAACTAACTGGTGTAACTAATTCTAACTAGGGAAGTCAGAATCGTATCCATAGGGAGTTAAGAGATATTTCTTTGTTAATAAAATTTGTTTTAAAGTAACAATTGAGGGTTTGTTAAAGTGCTTTATCTAAATTAAGACAAATTAAATTAATAGAGGCGAGTAAAAATAACTAAAGTAATTAAAATATAAGAGATGTGAATAATAATAAAGGAAAGTAGTTAGGGTTGCCTGTTCATTATGGTCAAGTCTAAGGTCAAAGGTTAAATTAAGATCTATCAAATAAACGGTCTGGAGGGTACTGATTAAATATTCGGCCCGGTCTGATATTCACCCTAAAGTAATACTAACATAACGGCCCGTCATCATTAGTATACTTCAATGTTCACAACAGCTCTCGCCCTTTCAGGGTTTAGGCTTTAGACATTAATTAACCATCGGGTGCACAAAATACAGTGTACAAAGTTTTTTGTAAAGAAACTTTAAGTTATTATTTCTTTAATTTAAAAAATTTATCATAAATATTAATTTAGGATATCTATCGGGTGATTAAGCGGGTGATGGACTAAGATCCATATCCCACCCTAATTCACCCATATCCATAAATTCAAAAAAAATTGTCATCCATATCTACCTATTTAATTTCGAATAGATGGATATCCATAGGCTAAGGTGACACTATCATCCCTAATTCGGAGGCAAAATTTGACAAAATTAAGAGGGAAAAAAAGGCAAGGTGAAAACTCGAAATGTCATAATGACCTAGGATTATGACCCAAAAGATCATAATTTATTGGCCAACGTTGTTTCAAAGATCTTAGCAATTATGTTAGACAATGCAAGATTTGTCAAGCTGCAATCTACGATACAAGAGATTGCCTATACTTGAAGAAATTTGGACATTTGGAGATTATCTAAATCTCAAAGAAATGATGTTATTATAGTGATTGATAAGCTAATTACAACCGTACGCACATTTCAAATTACAGATGGTCACAGACTCACATGTTTTGTGAGTTTCTATCTTTCTGTGAATAAAATAGCATTACGAGGTTCCTTTTTCGAATTTTTTGGTTAATTAGCATTAACTAGCAAAATAATTAGTTAATTAACATTCATTTGAAAATATTTCGGTTTATGGTGTTCATGTATCCTTTATATTTTTATCCGATATTTTATATGAAACCGCTAAGAAACCTAGCGGCTTCACTTATTTTACGGAATTACACTTTTTCATTAATGTTCCTTATCATACCCTTTTTTTAAACCTAGATAAATTAAATCTTCTATATGCTTTTTTTCCCTAAAATCAAATCCAATTGTTCTAAAAATCAACTAATGAATAATTACAACATGTAAATTAGTGAAATTAATGGTTTACTCGTTTATCAATTGTAACAATTGAAGGCACGGTTCTGGATAGTGTATGTCTCGTGTTTATGCATAAGTTTGCTGCGTTTGATAAATTTAAATGGTACTCCGTAATATGTAACAAAAGTGAGTCCGCAATCACCGATAACAAATACGGAGTTAGCTCTAATTTCTTCTCGTAATATTCACATTGTATACAGCCAAACTCCATTAATGCACTAATGCGAATCTGCGGACTGCGGTAGTGCAATTTCTTTATTCTTTATTTCATTATTCTTTTCACTTTTTATTGAGATTGATCTAGTAATGTCGATTGGCGACTTAATTGATCGGAACAACAGATATCGAATTAAGGAGGCGTGGTGAAGGGAGCTGAGAGTAGGGAGAAAAAAATTAATTGGGTTGAGAGAATGGGAAAACTGACAAGGCTAAAATTGTAAAAGTCGTATGTGAAAGAGAAATTCGTATGTGAAAAAACACGTCCCTTATTTTATTTTTTCCTATGTTCAAAGGACAAAACCGCTAAGAATTTTAGCGGCTTAATGTATTATACTGTACCAATGTATATTGTAGTGTACCATGAAATCATACAAATTGTTGGAAAATATGGGAAGTCGCTGAGATTCTCAACGGCTTCACTCTCTCTCCCTTTTTTTTTTTTAATAAAATAGATACAAATATTTGGACGATGACATTCTGGTAAAGCCGCTGGTTTCTTAGCGGTTTTGATGTAAAAGTCGGACAAAAATAAAAAGTGATGACGTGGACACCATAAACCCAAATAATTTCAAATGAACGCTAATTACTTAATTATTTTACAAATTAAAACTAATTAACCAAAAAATTCACCTTTTTCCTTCGTGATAAACAAGCACAAAATCAGCTTTTGATGCAATTTGATAACACAACCAACATTACAGATATGGCAACCAACAGAAATCAATTTCTGCAAATAAGTTTTACAAACAAGGCAAACTAACTACCAATGACTCAACTAAATATATCAACACAATGTTCACACCTAAATCAATAAACAAATAAATACATCTATACAAACAATCTCTATGACTCTAATTGCAATAACGAATTAAGGGAGACGCTGTTAAACTTCTGAGCTTGACCTCGGATTACAAGCACAATCACATCTCTTAGGTGCCGAGTATGCACCATGATATCCACTTCATGATCACCATCAACTACAACCCTTAACCGATGTTGGTCATTCCGAAAAAGCTCCACCTAATAAAGTACACCGTTGATAAGCAACCAGAAGCCACACGGAGCCTCTTAAAAAGAAAAGAAAACACCAACATGAAGCTCTAAACTCATCACAAAAAAGCATAACTATTTTTAATATGATACCCTCGAGTTTTTAATATCTATACAATCTGATACCGAACAAAAATGAAGCTCAATATCATAAAAAGAGGGTGAAAGAAACAGTAAAGAGAAGCAACGGCATCCTACAATTTTAAGTAACTGGTGAGGGAGGGAGGGGAGGAGGTTGGACGTTATCAGTCGTGGGGATGGTTTGTCGTGCAAGGATGGTCGGTCGCGCAAGGTCGTCGGTTGTGCAACAAGGAGAGGGAAAGGGCGTGTGGTTCTGAGAGAGGAGTCGTCGGTTGAGGTAGGTAGTGGTAGAGGTGGGGTGGTCGACGACATAGGCGGGGAGGTCTTCGTACGGAAGGCAGGGTGGTGGCAGGGGAGGGTGGTTGCTTTTTAATTTGTTATATGTTCTACACGGCATGTGAGGCGTGTCTTGTCATTGTATCTGGACGCAGAGTGCCTGGAGGAGCGACGGTGGGAAAGGTGGTGCTTGGTGATGATTGGAGGGTGGTTGAGAGGTCCACAAAGGAAATTGAAATAGGAACAAAAATTGTAAAAATGACGTGTTAAAATGGGAGGGGTAAAGTTGGAAATTGTGTCCATAATTGAGTAAATCAAGTCCATGAAAGAGCATAACCCAAATTTAAGCCTAAAGTTGGCGAAATTTACCAACCACCTCAAATCACCCTTACTCTTCACAAAAATTCCGCAGAAGAATCAAACATAAAAATATAGACTTCATCTCTTCACATCTCCTACCATATATTTTACTTCTTACTTTGATGCAGGGTGATTCACATCTCCACATCCTAATTTTCTTACAGTTGGCTGGTTTGTTCCACATCCCACTATATTGAATAGTTGACATTACTGTCCATTCAACCCAAACGAAATATTCTCATAAGTAGATTCATAACTTTAATCAAACCCTATTACAACAACCAATAATCAGAGTGTTCCTGTTTTTCGCCCTCCTATGAAATCACAACGGAGAATGATTTCAATTACCATTCCAAGTATAGAGTTGAATTAGTTTGTGATCAAGAATCTTTGAGTTGAGTTGGAGAAGGAAACAACGTTTGAAGACAGACGAGAATGAAAATTACCAATTTTCACTATGCATCTCAGGAGATGGAGCGCACAAACATGAGTAATAGAGGAATCATCCAGCTCTAAGAAGAGGGGTATAGTGCAGTCGTGAACTACTCAAAATAGTAAAGATACTTACATGGAATGGAGGAGCATAAGTTCCACGCATTTCAGTAGTTGGAAAAGAAGTTTTAGATCCCGGTTTGACAACCTTTACCCTTTTCCTATTGATTTCAAGAATTCTTCTTTCAAGACCACCAACCTCAAAAACCTATGCAACAAGGTTAGCTCGTTCAGATATAAGGAACTTCCATTGACTTTAAAAACAAAGGCAGGTTACAGAAAGAGAGAATATGGAACCTTTTTGGATGACGGGGTCTTGTCACATAGCACCTGTTGCAGTAAAAGATCAATAAAGTATACAGCCATTCTATAGAGAAACGGATGATGCTAAATACATAGGGCAATCCATAAATTATTTGGGTGCATCAGGTACCTCAAACTTCACGGACCCAAGATCAAGCTTTTTCTTCACTTCCTCAAGAACATCAGGCTCTAGAACGGTCAATATAAAACATCAGTAGCATTAAAAATATACAATAATCTTTATCACATAAGCAAAACAACATAAGCACTTAAGCAGTACATGCACTTGTCCAACTGATATATAGGGCTGAGGTATCACCACTGTAAAATACAAAAGAGCGTGGAATATGTGAGTAAAATAAACAACAGGGGTGTCAGATAGGATGACCAAGGAATGTAAGGATGTCACAAAACATCTGCATAATTGACCACATAGAAAGAAATTCAAAAACATACTACCTATGACATTCACAACACATAAAATTACTGAGTTTTGGTGTTGCATAAGCAGGACATAAAATAGCAATCAATAGCACAGCAAGCTATTTCGTGAAAAATGCTACTTTTCACAACAAGAAAAGAAAAAAAATGCTATGATGCGGTGGTTTTACCAACTGCAATAGGCTCTGTTGATGCTGAGACAGGCCGCCCCTCAACACCATCTTCTCTCACTGGAGTGTATACTGCTACTAGCCTGTAGCCCACGTCATCAACATTAGCTTCATACATTCTTCCCGTTTCTCCTGAAGGATTAAGAAAAAGTTATTTGTGAGTAACTGAGAACCAAAATATAGGATAATGTAACAATAAGGCCTTGTTTGGAAAGGGGCATTGAATGGAAAGGGAGGTGATGATGCAAAAATGATACAGCTCAGCTGACTCTGTTTGAGTCAGAATTCAAACTCAGCTGGAAAACGCGCAGAGACAAGCGCTAGCATGGTTGTCATTTCTTTCCTACTTTTATTAAGTTTCCTAAATATTTAGTTACTAGTTTATTTATTTATTTCCTAATTCTAGAATAAGAATAATAAAGATATTGTGTTGGCTTTAGGAAATTTAAGTTTAGGTAAGTATTTACTATTAAGGGGTGCTTGACGTCGGATGAGACGGTTGAGTCGAACGGAGGTTTGAGGAAAAGCTGTTGAACGGAGGGCTGACGTCGTGTATGAAGGGTGGAGTGGTCAACGTCGGCTTTGTCGGATGGAATAGGGGTTAGAGTCGGGGTCAGGTGGTGATGGTGATGGTCGGCGTCGGTGTTGGTGTATTTTTTGCCGTGTTACTATTTTGCTTGTTTTATACTCCCTCCGATTTTCTGTGTTATTCCTCTTTCCATTTTGTTCTAATAACTTTGATGTTCCCTATTTCCTTTTTTGGACAACATTGAGTGGTCCAAAATCAATTTCATGTGGGGTCATATGTATTGTGTGGTCCTAATTGATTCCCTTATTTCTTGTGTCAAAATGAAAAGGGAACAACACAAAAAATCGGAGGGAGTATTATTTTATTAATATTGATTATGTCTACTTGTCGGTGTGTTTGTTAGATTTTTTTTTTAATATTAGTTTTTTTTAAAAATTATAATAATTACTTTATTTCTCTCATTTTTAGTGTTTTTCCTTATTCTTTCATTAATTTAATTGTGTTTAGTTGGTATTTAGGGGAATGGGAGGATGAGAGAAAAAAATCAATTGAATGTGTACAAAAATGACAAGGGTAGAATCGTAAAAATCATATGTGAAAGGGTAAAATCCGGATGTGCTTTCCTTCCTCTCTTTCCTTCCTTCCATTTCCCATCGCTCGTTCCTCATCCCCTCCCTCTCCCTCCAACCTTTGTATCCAAATAAGGCCTAGAGGATGAATTATTTTTAGGGAAATGGAAACAAATAATTCGTAAAGTACACGCCAATAATTGTACAAAGTTTACAATTCTGGTCATGAGGCTTTGTTGCAGAAATATTTGCCAGGCTTTATCACGTTGTTTTCAACAATTGAATCTTTTGGACAATTCTAGTCCTCCGAAAGTAATTCCATTTCATACTATGTATCACCTAAAGTCATCAGTTTCTGTTCAAATGGTAGTATTAGCACTCAGTGTGATGTTGTACCATGGTAAAGTTTACTTCATTAGCCGGTTAAGAACATGTTACTTGAACAGAGGATAAACACTTGACGACAGAGACCACGTGATGCAACCAAACAGCATGGATCACAAACATATATGTGGGGATGTGAAAAAATCAATACACAAAACGTACCAGGAAGAGATATAAGGTCAGGACTTCCAACCATTGACCGAAGCCATTGTATTCTACTTTTACCCTCTCTTCCTCCACTATAAACTCCTCGAACAGCATACAAGTTAGTGTGGAAACCCCTTCCTTCAATCTCCAGCTTGTCAATATGAGGAATTCCTGAAAAGGGCAAAACATCAACTTGATAGAAGAGAGGTAAACTAAACAGATTAAAGAACTAGAAGGCAGCAGGGTAATCACTGATGTATCAAAGCATCAAAAGCAAAATAGATTCGTGAAGTTACAATTAAAAGATCATGTCGACTTAAAAAGTAGATGTATCTTATAGAACAAACACAACTTTCTTATCTCCATGCGCTACTGAATTGCTCTAAAGAGAAGAAAGTGGAAATATTCCTTTAGATTATACAACTAGTCATGGACTCACAGTAAGGAACAAGTTCAATGCATAAAACAGCGGTGTAGCAAAGAACTATACCTGGCAATATTGGGGTACTATCAGCAAATACTGGCTCACTTGCCCTTCCAAAGACATCTGTTACAATGCACTCACATCTCAGGATACAGCTGATGTCTTCAAAATATAATTGGTAAGAGCACGAATGCTGTGAAGACAATACTTTCAAGGAGTTTTCATCCCCAGGGCCTGAAGAATACCTGAACCAAACATGTCGTCATGACATAGTAAGACTAACCGAAAGCATGTCGGGTGAGGGAGAAAAAGAATGACAATGTTCTAATACACCTAGAACTTGTATTAAATCAACGAGAGATACTGACAGGTGATCATTTTATAACGCTTTAAAGAGGTTCTCGTAATAAGATAACCATACCATTTATATAGGACATCTTTCTTGTACTGGCTCCAAACAACTTGTTGGCGTTCGCCTTTTGGGATAACTGCCACAGCAGTAAGTACATCTCCTTCTTCTGCTTTTCCAGTGAGGGCAACCATCTCAATTTGCAGTGGTTCTACAGGGATGAGAGCAAAAAGTCAGTAAGTGGATTATACATCTAATATCCTACTACCAGTTTTACAGTTTTATAGTTTCTAAGCACTATAATAATTGTTGAGTCAAGTTTTAAAAATTATGAGTTGTACTATAAACAGTATCTGAGTTCATTTCCTAAAACATTAAGCTCCAAAAATTACAATAAAACTCAAAAAAGTAACATATAAACTTAGTTAAATTGAGTTTTTAATGAAAAAAAATTAAAAAACTAAGTTATAAAGTCTAATAAGCTCGGAAAAAATACACATGCTCAAAAATAAATAAAGTCATAGGTAATAAGATCGAAAAAAATACACATATACTCAAAACGTTACTCCAGCGAACAGCAAATTTAGAATACAGATTAGTATGTATATCAACTTGGGCCATGTAAGCTTATTACATTCTTGAATAGTGAGTCACACAGGCAAGATTTCAGCCAAAACAAAACTAGACTACTCAGACACGCCATCATGAGAATAAATGGTAACAGCCCTTTAAAATCAATTGGACTATATATGCTCCTATACGTAATGTAATCGATCTACATCAAGTGTTCATTAGCACATATTCATTTGCCAACTTCAAATCCAAGATATTATCTCCAACTTCATTTCTGTTAAATTTTGTCGTGGAAGTGATGGAAATGAATCTGGATCTTGACACTCACTGCAAACACATTTGAGGCAGCATTGGCCGTAATTTTTGGCACAACTATCCAGATTAGGCCTTGACGGCTACCTTCGAGATTTAAGCCTCAAATAAACATATGTGTGCAAATAGAAGTAAATGCGTTTACAAAAGTTAAAATGCAAACGGTCTAGGAGGGACAAAAAAGAGTCTTTCAAAAATCAGATTATGATGTTACCAATTGGAACACGGTAATAATTTGTCCCTGTTACAACTGCTCCTATTGTATATTTACCCCCATGTGGCTGTCCCGCATTGAAATATGAGACAAAGTTGATCACTTGATAAAGAATGGTCGACTCTCATTTGGACTTACCATAATCATTTCGCTTTAAAATGGGACTTCACGGAGACACCTATGAGGTAGACACTCACCCAGTCACCCCTCATTGTTTGTGGCTCACTCATTTTGTATTGGAGCAAGGGACACTAATCTAGGTTTGATTAATCTAAACAAGGTCGTTCGTGGCCTAGAGTAAGGTCTTTCAGCTTTATTTGAGAAATATTGTCCAACACACCCTACTACAAATTGTTACCTATTTTGGTTATCTTACATGGTATTTGACTTCTTGTAATGCATTTTTTAACTGAATTTTAGGTCATACACGATTATGAAATCACCATCCATTCCCTAATTACACACAAAGACATAGCCCACACACACATGTGGGCGTTTATGTTTCTCAGCTTGAATACAAGTGTTAAAAACAGGTACATATTCATGGCTATGACTCATTGTGACTCAATTTTTGGGAACAAATTATGAAGTGAGGATACGGATATCAATGCACATATTTACAAGAGAATCAAGTACTGGTTTGAAAATTTCATAATTCTTAAAGTGAAATAGAGCACTGCTTGAGAAGGTTAAAACATCAAACATGATCTCTCATATAGGACACTAGGACTTCTCTTCTTAAGAAATGTCGGATTGGAAGGGTAATCCTTGGGTGTCATATTAAACAAGGGGTATGGTCCTAAAGTGAAGAATTTGTCACATAACCATATAGAAGGTAATAAGTGTGTAACTAGTTTGGACACAGTAACAAGAGATCTACACAGGATAAAAACGGCAAAAAGTATATATCCAAAAGTAGAAGTACAAACTCACCGGGGAGAACAATATCAGTTGGATCGGATAGCTGCAGTTCTCCAACAACTGAATCTGAACGAACTGGAGTGTATCTGTTAATTTCATATCTGAATCATGTTAAAAGGGCCTAGATCCTTAAAAACTGGAATGAAAAATGCATATAGCTTGTTTTATGCAAGTTGTGAGCACAAGCAGTCACCATGTCCACATGAAGACGCGAAATCATGCTTCTGCTGCTGTTCAATAATTAAACTTGATATCACCGAAAATTATACATAAATAACTTACCCAAACAGCAAACGGCAATTGTAATCAGGATCAGCGACTTCATAAATCTGAGAATTAGCCCCACTAATTAATGTCAGAGTGCCCTCAAGAGATTCTCTGTACCAGCTAAATAAACTTGATCCTTCATGACCCCCAAAATACTGTCCTTCACCATAATACGTGCTAATATCCAAAGCTCTCACAGTAACTTTGGTGACTGCTGGATGAGCTGTCAATGTGTTCTATGTCAATATTGGTAATTTACTGAATTGTTTCAAGATGCTAACACCATACAAGAGAGAAAAGAGTGCAAGCTTAGAAACACTTAGGGAAAAGAAAGTATGACAACCCAAATTATCATTTATTTCAATCTAAAAGATGGCAATGAATGATGACAGATATAGAGTAATAGACAACTAATTCTGAGCCCTAGGGAGAATTCCAAACGTTCGGACAGGATTCACCATCCCCTCCCCAAAGACAGTGCAAAATTAAAATGACTAGACATTGATAACTCTGATTTGGACAAAACTTACCCTTGTTTTAACGCTCTTTTTTCCAATTATTAACCCTACCTATTCATATCGAGCCTAAATTCATATTAGTTGTTTCACCTCTTTTAATACTTATTACTGTGCTTTCTCGAGGATATTGATTCTGCTATTTGTTTTCCAACTCCGTTCATACTTCAAAAAGAAACCCGGAAGAACTGAAGCTGAGTGACACAAGCGTACCAAGAGTGAAGCATGGCTTGAACTAGAGCACATCACCAGCCATCATCACTAAACCAATGCAAACACTTCCTCAACTCATAACAGAAGACACCAACATGGCAGTCAACTAAGCCAACCGCCCAACCCCTCCGGATGCAATGCCTCCACTTCTCTCCTCACCCCCAGTCCAATCTCTGTAACAGCTCCAACGAGCTGCAGCACAACCCCCCTGGCCCACCCAAACTCCTCACTACGAGCCACGACAAGACCACCAAACTCCACCACCCCTCCCAGCACCTCATTACAAAGCCCAGCCTCCCCAACTCAAAACACGAAGCAACACCCTTGTCCGCCCACCATTATCACACATTCACACGGACCAGCCCACAACCCACTACTGATCTTCCTTTGCAAGCTCAGAATATTTCATATTAGGCCCGTTTCGCAAGGCATATGAGTGAATTTATTTGATCAAAGTACTTTATTTGACCAAGAATTGAAGTAACTTATTGTGGGCAAGTATTTGCTAACTAGCTTATTTGACCAAATTAGCCTGAAACAAAAAGCTAGCTGTTGGTGAGTTACTGATTTTTTAGATTTGAGTTGCTGCTCTTTTATTTATTATGAATCTGTTGTTTTTTTGTTGGTTGCAGCAATCAGTTTGTAGTTTTCCTTTAAATAGGCCTCATAGAGAATTTTATAGCTACCCTGTAATACAACACACAACTTAGATTTCCTAAGGCACATTAAATGAGACTCAACGGATTATTGGAAACCTAGTAACCCCTACAACCTTCCAAAATATGCTACTGCATAAGCAATGCTGAACAATACAAATTTGTCGAATTTCAATGTGCTTAGTAAGCATGATGGCTGATCGTTAGTGTTAATGAACTTCAATTGGATTTCCTCTTTGTTGACCAAGTCACAGATGAAATGATGTTGAATTTCAATGTGCTTTGTCCTAGCATGAAATATAAGATTCTTAGCAAGAGCAATAGTTGACATATTGTCACGAAAGATTGTTGTAGGACCGCTTTGCTCTTGGCCTAAATTGGCCAACATTCTTAACCAAACCACTTCACAAGCAGCCTTTGTAGCTCTCTTTGTAGCTGATGTATACACGGCTTCTCTGGATGACAATGGCACTGCTTCCTCAACTCCACGAAATCACCTTTGAACCTAGGCACATATCTCATTTGGGCTTTTAGTAAAGCCATTATTCAAGAAGTAGCTATCAATCTCACTCCTCCACTCTCTTGGAGCTTGTTTAAGCCGATGTGTCCATTTTATATATAGTTTTACTCCCTAATTTAGCTCGGATATATTGGATATTTGCACTATTATTAGTGTATTTGTGAGCTAATTCTGCATTCTAGGTGTTTTACATACATTTATTATGCTTCGTAGGAAATTAAGCTTTTAGTAGCTTTTTCCGAGCATTTCTGGCATTCACCCACGATCACTAAGATGGTTCATCTATCATGGTATCAGAGAGTCAGTGTGACCGAAGGTCAAGGGTTCGAATCCTGTCAGCCTCAAAACCCCTCAAAAACTCACGAAGTGAAAACCGAGCACACGGTATGAGGGAGCTTGTGCAAACTAACTACTCTTCAAGCCCAAAGGCATTTGAGTGAGGGAACGTAATAGAAATATTAATAATAGTTGGACCTCAACCATTACCTTAAGGTTTTGATTGAGATGGTTCATCTATCAATCACGAGGCTAAAAGAGCAAGCATCGGCCTTAAAAGAGCATTTTGGGAAGAAATGGGCAATCCCGAGAACGGACCACGTGGACAAACAAAAATAATCAAGACCCAAAGAACTACTCAAGAGCAAGCATAGGATCCTTAATCATGCTTTGGATGACAATTGACGGAAGGATTAAGAGGTGCAAGGAATTCATTGGATTCCTTGTGCATTTAATCAAGAATTTAAGGAATTGTAACAAAATTTCTACAACCCCGATCGTGGTAGGATATCTGACATTTAAGTCCATTACGTTTTTGTTAACACTCTTATCTATGGAGTGTTGAACGCGGTCTCTTGTAGACATCTTTTATCTATCATTCCTTCTAATCTCTTACCACTACATACATACAATATTTCGGAAATAGTTTAGTTTTATTTTAGTTCTTTTATTTCACAAACAATTGTTAACCATTCCAAATTTCAATATAATTTCATTGTACAAATTTACATGGTTCATTTGGCTCTTCATAATTCAAGTTTTATTCTCTACATTCCAGTAATCTCGTTTCTAGTATTGTTTTGTTATTTTATTATTTAGTTTATCAATGTTATAATAGTTTAGCCATTTTATTATCATTAGCATTTTCATTTCATCACTAGTAATTACTATAGTCATATGTTATTTAGCATTTCTACTACATATTTATTTAGTGGCATTTTTATCATGTTTTCCACATTATATATCATTAGTTTAGTTTTTAATATGTGTGAGTAGTTACCTTAGTTTAGGGGATTACGAGAGTCATGCATGATAAATAATCTCATATGTTAAATAGGATTCCATGATATTGACTAATTGTCTTTATCACATGTTTATTTTGTATTGTTAAACTTTGAATATTGATCACAATCATAGTTTAATGTGGAGATTCTTTTCTAAGATTGAAAGCCTAAAATAGAATCGGACCAAACATGCTTTAGTAGACCGATCTAGTTATAGCGATAGCTCGCTAGAACCCGACCTAAGGTTGACAATAAGATCGAGAGATGGTTGTCCAAAAACCTAAACAATTACCAATGTTATAAATTCCTAGTACACATTAACGATATTAGTTTGACCGAACCTCTCAAAAATAATAAATAGGATGTTGTAATATTGTCTAATCATTTCTATCACATGCTTAATTTGAATTGTTAGTCTTTGATTATAGATCACAATCGTAGATTAATTGTGTAATTCTTTTCTAAGACGAACGCCTAAAATAGAATTAGACCAAGCATGTTTTAGTTGACCGATCTAGTAATAGCAAGAGCTCACTAGGACCCTATTGAGAGATGGTTATCCTTTGTAATTACTTTTTCACATACGCACTTTACTCTTTCACATACATTTTTCCATAAAATTTTCATATGCTACCCTTTTTGCTAAACATAAACCATTTTTCCTGAAATATAGACAAAACATCTCTTATTTAACCTAAAATATCAATTACTTTAAAAACTTAAACAATAGATTACAATTCTCCAATTACTGAAATAATATTGTGAATTAACGATTATTAATATGTTTTATTGAAATTATTAAGTTTATATTTTACTGAAATTATATACATAGCGGGTAATTGTGGTGGTCTTTATATTTTACTGAAATTATATACATAGCGGGTAATTGTGGTGGTCGACGTCTTTGGGTCGTCGCCATCCACCGACAGAGTCGGCGTTCGTGTGTTTATTGTTGATGGTTTATTATGTTGCGGCGTGTTGTTGATTGTTTATTGCGTTAAAACGGTGTTATTGTTTATTGAATGTGTTGCTGGCGTAATTGTTGATGGTTTATTGCGTCGTCTGTGTTGTTGTGTTGGCTTGTGTTGCAGATTCTCTTTCCATTTTTGTTCTTTTTTATTTTTTATTAATATCTTACTTTTTATTTTTTGTTTAGTTTTCATTCTCTTGTTTTTTCTGTCTTTTTTGTTTTAGTTTTAATTTTTTTCTGTTTTAGTTTTTGTTGGTGACGGAGGGGCGGTAGCGGTGAACGAGGTAGTTGGTTTAAACGGGTGAAAGAAGAGAGAAAATCAGTGAAGGATAAAAGAAATGACATGAGCAATGTGGTAAAAATCGTATGTGAAAGAATAAAATCCGCATGTAAAAAAGCATGTCCCTTTCGATCCTTCAACGACGGCAACAATATAATCGAATTTTGAATTTAAACTCCTTGGAACTTTCTCAACGACTCTTTTGTACAGAATGCTATCACCACAACTTTTAATTTGATTTACTATCATTGTTGCGTGGGAGCAAACATATGGAATAGTCTCGTCATCTTTCATTGATAAATTATCAAAATTCTTCCATGCAATTTGGAGTTTCATGGAAATTACCCTTTGATTTCCTTGAAACTCTTTTTGGAGAACTTCCCATGGTTCTTTGGCTTTAGAAATGCCATATAACTCACACCTTGATGAATATAATGTAATGCTTTAGCATCATTCTTCACATTTTCTTTATGTTCACCTCGATGTGATGTTGTCCAGGTCATATGAGTGACCTCCTTTGAGGAGGTGGGTCTTCGTATACTATTTCAAATAATTCCAATAAGCCTTCTGATATGAAGAAAAACTTTATTTGGCCGTACCAATAATCGTAATATGTGCCTTCAAGGCTTCAAAGATGGGATTTGGTTTGGTGAATAGGAGAAAACAGTAGAAGACACGGCGGCTCTGATGCCCAATTTGTTGGTGAGAAACTGATTTTTAAGATTTGAGCTGACCCCTAGAACCTTCCAAAATATGCTACTGCATAAGGCATAAACAATGCTGAAAAATACAAATTATCTCACACAACCTACGGTAGCATGTACGAAATAAGCTATCTGTTTTTGTTTTATATTTCTCTTTTACTACCCATTTTGTAATTTCACCAAATATCAAGTACGTTTTCAGCTAGTGTTTTAGGTTTCGTTTTAGGTTTCAGCTAGCTTCAAGCACAAGTTTTAAACTTTTCCTGATAAACTTTCATTACTAGTTTAATATAATAATTGATAGTTAATTAGTTTGAAGACAGTTGAATTGGATAAAGATAGGTTCATTATAGTGGGAATTTTTTAAATCAATTATAGATGCTTGATGATTTCGTAAGAACTATCCATATTGCTACAGTAGATTTCTAGTGACGATTAGGGTAGTTTGTCACTTCTTAAGCTTACAACAGAGTTATTAAATTGGTCATTATCATGACTTCATGAGCATGGATTCATTAACACAATGTAACTCTCACAGCCGCAGAGAGACGTAAACCTCGCGTCCCCAATTTTGTTATCATTGATTACTTGTTAACTTACTTCTACTTAAAGAGCGGCCTTAGTGTAAGAACCTCACTATTGCCCTAAATCTTGGCTTTTACGGACAATTACTTTCCTCAAACTGAGTATTAGTAGGCTACATAGACCACAAAAATGGATATACAATTTGACCATCGCTTGGGTCAACCATCCAAGTGCTTCTACGATGAAATTGTGCACTTGACGTGTTAAATAAGACCTACATTAAACATAGTCATAGCATTACATACCTACCACACTTTCTAGTACCATGGTCCACAGCCACACACAAAATGCAGTGATGAAAAAATACAGTGAAGTGTGCACTTGTCATCCAAGTGCTTCTACGATCAAATTGTGCACTTGCAATGTTAATTAAGACATACATCAAACATACAGTCATAGCATCACATACTTACCACGCTTTCTGGTACCATGGTCCACAGCCACCAAAATTAAAAACTGCAGTAATGAAAAAGTACAGTGAATTCACAATTTACCTGGCGTAACTGGATCACGGCAAATTGTATTCAGTGGTTTGCCAAGTTTTCCATCTTCACGAATAGGGACCCATTGTAATGCCAAATAACCACCAACGTCATCAAGACAAGGCGTATATGCTCTGTCACGTGAATTCAAAAATAAAATTAACACCAACATCAACGACAAACACTAGAACAAGTGAGCATGAACCACATAACGCTTACAAGCCTCTTCCACAAATAGAAATATTTGTACATCCATCAGAAAGGCTACTCAATACACTTTCTTCAAGCTTGTCTTTTGTTCTGTACCAAATGAATCCTCCCTCACTTTCCTTTCCTCCAAAATACCTCTTGAACGGAATCACTTCCTCAGCCTCACAGCAAGAAGGTAATGTGAGCTCTAAACCCACTGGATCCGCTGTGATAGAAATAAACAAGCAACCACTAGTCAACCACAATAACTTGAGCCTTCAGATTTCAGACAAGTATTTATCATTTCATACATTTGAGGAAAACATACACTGGCTATAAGACAAAGGTTTTGAATGTTAAAGATTTTGATAAATTATTCTGAGGTAATGTACATGCTTATATAGGGATTTCTACTACTTATTTTAGGATAGGATGCTATACAATAATGCTAATTGATATACATTTATTCTGATTGATTATGAATTGACTATTTGCTATGTTTACATGATTTGATTGCATAATCAGTGGGATTATGTTTGCTTGGGAATATGTTGCTGATTTTGAGTGATTGGGTAGGATATACTGTTAATATTGGCTTCATCCCGAATTTATTACCACCATTTCAATTTGTTGGTCCATTAATTTTAACATTGACCATTACATTTTCTACATTTAATCAAAATTTCTCATCTTTCAGTAGTCAAAACAACTTTGTTCACATTAAAATTTCTAAACGATGGCCGTCATTGTATTCATGAGAAAATATCACTGCCTAAGTCAAATGGCAACCTATGTTACTCCAGCTCATTTGAGATGTGTCATGTCCGACACGTGTCAGAATGTTTGACACGCAAATATGAAAACTTAGTGATATGGTAGTAGGGTCAACCACATGTCTCGACCAAAATCTGTACCAATGGACACGACACGTCCCATAATTTTTGAAGGGAGAGTCTGAATCATATGCTCCGAGAATTTGTGGAAACATGTCACGCTTCATATTTGCCTACATGTCGTGTTGACACACAAGTGGACAAACTAACATATCAGAGTAACGTAAATGGCGACAATGTGATTTGGATGGAGGACCCATATGACAGTGTGGGGGCATGATTGTATTTTCTACATCTCTGCATAAAGTGTGATGCTGCTTTTGTCCTAACAGTGAGATGTAGGTTTCAGTTCTGTGAAAAAAAAAAAAAAAAAAAGCAAACCTAGCATATTTGAGTGTGATAGTCAAGTGCTTCAGCATTTCGTGGCACCAACCTGGCATAATGACATCAGATATAGCCGATTTGGGAATTCCAATTATTCCATCATTTCGAACAGGTGTAAAAGTGACTTCAATGCAACACCCAACATCATTAAGAGCTAGAACCAGACAATCTGTAGGAGTCACATGTTAAGAGTAATGGTAATGTCCCATGATCACTTTCCAAGTGCAAACAAAAGATGGAACAGAATAATAGCAAGATCATTGTGGATACCATGAGCAGATAATTTCTCCTTGTCCCCATTCTTTCTTACTCTAAACCACTCGTGCCAGCAGTTACCCCTTGTCCTGAAAAATAAAGAGGTTTCAGACACACATAGAGTACAGTTAATTCTGCAAGAGTTCTTTAAAAGTTAAAACGCAGTATCTAACCCTCCACTATAGGATGCAGTGAAGCTTAATGTTTCCCCTTCGATCATTGGCCCTTCAAACATAAGTTCTTCACATGTTGGAAGGCCTGGAATTCATCATGTCACATGATTAACGGAAAATCACTTAAAGTCTAGCAATAAGATATTGCAAACTTAATGTGTGTAGTGGTGTTCCCAGATTTCAACAGTCTTAACAGAAACAATTCGTGAAGGGAAGTTATGTGTTTGATTTTTAGTCGTAGTTCATAGGTGATCTTAGCATGGAAAACACTAAAAATGTGTTAGCAAACGTACCAGGTAATACAGGACCAAGCTGTTCAGAAAGTACAGTAGGACCACGAGCCCAGTCACTTCTGACTGGTTCACAAGAAACTGATAAAAAGCATCCAATGTCACCAATTGACAGACTATACATCGATGTAGTAGCACCATTTATTTCAGTTTGCTTCCCCTCTGAATCAGTCTGAAACCAGAAGATAACTATGATGAGGACCTAACAGAATGCGAGGAAGGGTCCTCAACAAGCCATAAGATAACGGCCAAAATCCTTAGTAAAAACTTGTACTAAATATTAGAATTCCATAGAAAAAAGTAATAGGAATATTAATAATAGTTGAGCCTCAACCATCACCTTAAGGTTTTGGTTGAGATGGTCAATCTATCATGGTATCAGAGCCAGTGTGACCAAAGGTCACGGGTTCGAATCCTGGCAACCTCAAAAAACCCCCCCAAAAACTCACGAAGTGGAACCCAGCACACGGTACTATCAACCATCAAATGAGAGGATCACATACATGGAAATTATAACGTATACCAAGAGAACACTGAAACTAAGCACGTATTATCCCATAAGACTGATCAATACAATTTAATTTGCACCCTCCACATATATAATGTGATGATTACTCCGCTATCATAAATTTACGTCCACTCCATTCAAAAACATTTTAAAAATTATGTACAGACAAATAGGATAAATAACAAATGACATGAATTATAACTTGAAACTAGTACCCGGAACCAGCGGAAAACTGAATCTCCCTCGTCACCTCCCCAATAAATTTTGTCAGCAACTAATGTTGATCCTTCAACAGACTTGCCACTAACTTGCAGAAAAGTCAACCTCGGAGTTCCTACTCACAGAAAAGCATTGTTAAACATGTAGACAACAACGAACGGATGAAAATGAAGAAAAGGATAAAGCAGATCTAAGCACCTGCACGAACACGCTCTTGTCCAATGCAGATACGTGGTTCACCAATTGTACCATCATCTCGAGCAGGTGTACATTTGAAAGAAACAAATTTACCAATGGCAGTTTTGGGAATTCGGTATTGAAGATGCCCAGAAGCTTCACGTACTAAAGTGCCTGACACAGTTTCAACCTAAAGAAACACAGAAAAGACCATGTACTTTCATATCAGCTGTGTTGGTCTGTTACTGAGATAGAAACACAGCAACCAAGCTGCGTGTGTGTGGCCAACTTCACACAGGACAAGGTTACTGGATATTAATCCAAAAGAAATGCAGAACAGCCATAGGGGTAAAGTAGATCTAATATTTCAAATTTAAATACCTTCCAAGACTTAACATAACTATCACTTATGAAAAAACTGCTTCCGTATGATAAGGCTAAGCATGACACGTCACTGTTGGAGGAATGGCATTGGATGTCAACTTCAACATTGCTAATATAACACTACTCAGCTACTACCAATGCCTCAGAGGCTCGCTCTTATGGCAAGGTAAGTGGGTTGGATTTAAGTAACCCTACTCGTTATTAGAAAGCACAGAAACGTTTCCAGGTCCGTTTCTGGATGACCCATCACCCATGATGAAAATTGTGTCAAGGTATGCATCGCTGAAAGCTATCTCACAATAAAGAACGGAATAGCAAGTCATTGGCTCCACTTTAAAAGCAAACAGCAATCAAACTACTAAGTGGATGACATTTACTGATTTACCTCGTGAAGATACCAGTTATAGATGCTTTTTCCTTCATGACCACCTATGTACCCATAAGAAGCTGTTAACATTTCTCCTTCAACATAATCACCCGTTATGGATAGGAAATTAAGGCTTGGTGGAAGAGCTGCAAGGTGTAGTGCAAGGATTAGTCTTGTATCAATAGCAAGTAACTCCACCTTTTCCATTCCGTTAGCATAATACTCACTCCCTTTCTAAATGATGTTCCACTTTTCATAGAAAAGCTATTACACTCTCACATGAAACCTACAATAGAAAAGCTACAACAGAAAAACTTTTTTTTATTGCAATTCAAACATCAAAGGTTCCAAAGGATGATTCATGTCAGTCAACCCCAAATCATTTTGGGACTAAGGCTCTGATGTTGTTGTTGTTGTTGTATTGCAATTCAAACATCAAAACAAAGTCAGAATAGTATTTTTTTACTCTCAAAGGATGCTATACTACGTGATTTTATGAATAGCTACATTAATAAGTAAGAAACAAATGCACTTACTCTCAACAGTCCTCTCGGAAGTTACATACACAGGCTCGCCAGCTTCTCCATCAGGCGTCATGGGAGTAAACTTTGCAACAACGTAATGACCAACTGCTCCTAATGGTATACGAATGGCCTACACAGCATTCATCAAAATGGCAACAAGCATAAGCACAAGAACAAAACAAATTCTCCTTGGGTTTCACAAGCTTACAAAAAATAGCCCACCTTTGCAATCTTAGACATACTTAAGGCTTCAAGGCCATTCTCACCAGAAAAGGAAGAATAGCTAGATTTAAACCACTGAACTCTGCTGGCACTTTCTGTTCCTCCAGTGACTGTACCAGTTATAGTAACCTTATTTCCCTCTCTAAATTCACCAATTATCCTTAGGTTTATTACCCTTGGGGGAGCTGAAAAATTAAAACAAATGAGAATAATATTTTTCACAACCTACACTTCATGTTATGACTTATTAATCCATGCAATTCGTAAGGGATTAGTTTTCAAGCTTTATGAACTATAAATTAAGCACATTGCCAAAATATTAAAAACACAACATTTTGGAAAAGCAGAAATTTTTTTCAGTTTCTCACTAAATTAAACCTTGGATTGGGAGTTAAGGAAGGTAATGGATTCAAGTTATCAAATATGAAAGCTATAAAAACCAAAGCAGTCCCTAGAACCTCAAGACCAATAGCACTAAACTAAATCACTAATCAAAATTGTGCTAAAACTTGTTTTTATATTTCTCGTTGTAGCAAGTTACATTTCCTTTAGATAAGCAATCTAGTGAGTGATCATGTGATCATAGGCATAACAGCAGAAGGGCAAAAATGTAATCAAGCCCATGGACTAATGTTGATGCATCATTCGCAAATAAAGCAACAACAATATAGCTTTGGACAAATCCAGAAACTCCAATCATACAACAATTTCAGGATTTAACTTTTAGATAAAAACACTATTTGCCCCATTCCACTCTTTTCAAATACACAATCAATTAGCCCAAGGAGCTATTCATCACACAGAGTTAATCCAAGACTTCTTCATCTTGCTTTTCCAGTACACTGGCCACATCATTAGTTAAGAAACACTGAACCCAGCTAAAATAAAACAAAGACAGATATCTGCGCACATATATAACCGACAGAACATTAGGAAAAGCGAGAAGTGAATAACAAACTCCATGCGACTACTTTGTTTTCTACTGGAAAAGCCAAATTTCAACGGAAATTTTCAAAGCATTAGACACCAATTATGCTCCCATAAACTTTCTTCTTTACCCATTCCCACACCATAATACAAGAAAATTAAAGTATTACAGTTCACACTTCAGCCTGAATCACCTTGCTTAATAATATCTGAAACCACAGACGATGGTTGACCTTCTTTACCTGTAATTAATACACAGATTACAAGTGTGCATTACTGCGTAGAATAGAAGCATAAATCAATCCTCATAAAACAAAAAGAGAAAGTAAACCCTCAAAATTGACAGGTATATATCTGAACTCCACTTGATTGCCAACATCGTCTTTCGTCAAGGTGTATTCAGCAGTACCAGTTAAGACCAAGTCGTAGCCTCTGCATGAAAACGAGCAGATAACCAGATATGTCTTTTTTACCATGAGCAAATAAATTAGAATACAATAACATGCCATTGTGTGTATGGCAGTCTGACAGCGCCAGAAAACGACATATCTAAGGATCTTAGATTCTTATCGTTATTGAGGCCATAAAACATCATTATTTACTCCCATAACTAAACAGGATTCAGGAAAAGCACCCATTTATGTTACTAAAAAGATGAGACCAAGAACCAAAAACTCATATACGAATCTAGAGTGAGTATCATCACCACAAATATTATCACTTAACATAACAATGACTCAACAACAGTTCACATTCGCCCTTTTCTTGTACGAGTAGTATGGAGTAGTACTCTCCCTTTCCTATTTCCAAGCCTATGTTTACTCCTTAATTAATGTCATAATCATTCTTAAAGCATTTCCTTAATAATTGTGCTTTTTCCCTAAACAACATATATACAACAATGGAGGGAGTATTATATAAGACAGAAGCATGAACAAACTCATCATCTCTTAGAACCAAACAAGAATACTAAACTTGAACTAACCTAGAATCCTTGTTTTCACGTAGCCACTCATACTTGCTAGGGCCTTCTTGTCCTCCAAAGTATGTTCCTTCACCCTTAATAGTGTTGCCTTCAACATAATCTCCAATGACTTGTACATTAGAGACTGAAGGTGCAGCTGCCATAAAGAAAAAGGTAAAGTGCCAGTCAACTTTTGTTGTTTTACTAATAACACATACACTGACACTTAGCTATCACGGGCCTTACTCCAACACTTAACTGCCGTGTTGCGTGTCCGACACGACACAACCCTTCAATTTAGACCACAAAAAAGGAAAATTCACCCAAAATAGCTATGCCCAACACTCCAACTGATAACTACGTTATCGCCCCTATTTTCATGGCTAATCCCTTCACTTTGTCTAGTTTTTACATTGATATTCTCGTTTATTCCCTCTTTTTCGCCTAAGATGTCCTCACATGCTATTTTCATGCACTTTCTATGTATTGGTAGCATTGTCACGTTATTCTAGGTAATGCGGGGCTATAACGGAAGTACCGGGAAGTTTACAAGGCAAGAAACCGAGCTCGAGGGCCTTTGTGGGTGTTACTAGCTTATTCTGGGTGTATCTCCAACAGTCAGGTGTATCTACACCCACCCAAGGAGTTGTTTTTGGGCGCATCTCTAGCAGTCATGTGTTACAACACCTGACTGCCCAAGTTACACCCGACGAAGATATGAGAAAAGGACAAATCAGAGCCATCCGGCATAAAACAAGCCATCCGGCGTAACCCGGACACGGCCGGCGTAACGTTACGCCGGATGGGCCCATTTCCAACCTTTTTCGTATTTCAATTGGGCTTTTGTATATATACTTGATTTCTGATTTTTGTAAGACACGACATATCACATTAGAATTTCACACACACATTTTAGATAGCATTTTATGAGAATTTCTAGGGTTTTGGTAATTGCACTTTGTTCATCCATTTTCGTTCCTTGAATCCGATCAAGTTTGTTCTTTTACCTTTGAATTCGGTATAATAATCTTTCTTTAGTCTTTACTTTTGTTGTTTTGTTTATTTCATTCTCTCTTGTTAGATCATTTCTCATCTTTGTTTATTCAAGTATTAAATCTCGTTTTTAGTAGTTGATCACATGCTATTTAGTTTTAATCCAATCATTGACATGTTCTTTTTCATAGAATTACACCATCTTGCTAGATTAGAAACCCTAACCATGCTTAGTGAGTAGACCCCCTTCTAGGGGATGGTTTGACCTAAACACAAATGATTCTCTAAATTAGTTGCACAAGTTGGGTTGTAAAAGGGGTTGGATTAGGGATTGGCATAGGGGTTGACTTGTTTAAGTGTTAGATTTGGGATTATTTTTAATTGGTTTACCATAGACCCTTGACCATCAACGGGAGTTGATTAGGCTAGGACTTGACCACCCTTATTTGACCGATTGTCGACTTGGGTTGAACCCGGGAGGGAGAACCTAAGTTGGGTGTCTTACCATTCGGTTTGAAACTCACCTTCGGGAGAAGGGTTGGGATGACCGAGATTTATCGTGGGCTTAGACCTTCGACCTAGGTGAGAGGGGGGCGGAATTAGGCCGATTCTAGTTCACCTTGACCCTAGGGATCGGAGGAGACCGAGTCATGAACCCGGGAGGGAGATTATTAGGCATACCTAGCGTCTTGCTAAGAACCCGGGAGGGATTTAGTGGGCAAATTAGAGGCGATTCCACCTTATTCGACCACCCGAAACAACCAAGCACCGTAGCTAATAAAGAGAATCACGAGTGTTGATGGTTAGACTATCTCCTAGACTTCCCCATATTTGAGTAAATCATCCATTCATCCATTAGTTTGTTTTCCTTAGTTTATTTTATTTCAAGTTGGTTAGTGTAGTATGATAGCTAAACTCATTTCAAAATTATTTGCTTAGACTTAGCTAAACGTGAGGATAAAACAATCGGTAATCAACGTATCTCCCTGTGGATCGACCCTCAATATATTGCAACGTAAATCGTGCACTTGCGAGGTATTTAAAACTACACATCACCAACACATGTCAGACACGACGCTTAACCAGAAGTTAAATACTGAAATTGTTGTATGATTGGAGTTTAGAAAAGTGTATGTGAACGTTAAAGTTAAACCAGATCCATTACCAACCTGCTTTTATAAAATCAGTGATTGAATACTGAGGCTCGCCTTTCATGCCTTCCTTTGTCATAGGTGTGTACATAAAAACTAAACTTGAATCAACATCATCTATAGATAACTGATACTCTTCATCTTCAGCTCCAGCAATTACCACAGGAGTGCTATTCCATTTTCTCCTCAGCCAACTACACGATTGTCATATAAGATTTATCAAAAATAGGAAGAAACATGAATCACTTTGTCTTTTCTTAAGACTTGATGATGTTACGGTCATATCGCACAGCCATAATCGTGAGATGTCATTCCGCGTAATAGGAATATTAAGGTGATGGTTGAGGCCCAACTATTGTTAATATTCCTATTACCGCGAACCTCAGGTCAGAGAATAGCTTGCTTGTTTTACCAACTTCATGTAGTTCTTGCAATATGAATATGACAACCCTTTCTATTCCTAGATTAGCGAAAAGATGATATGGTAATTAACTTGTGGGAAACATCAATCCTATGAAATTATGAATGTTAACAGTTAGCAACACCTTGACACAATTGTACGAGTCATTAAGTGAGTCGCTAAGTACCTGGCAACACCTTTTCCAGGAGTTCCTCCACACCATGCAACCTCAGCACAACCCCTGATGACATTTCCTTCTACAAGATCACCCCTCACATTAAGGTTCAAGACCTTAGGACATCCAGTTCCTTCAAAGACAGTGCAAGTTGAATGAGCAACAGCCAACAGATACAAAAGGGAATTTATCAAAAGCTTCAAGGGATTGATGAATAATTAGTCATTAGCAAGGAAGATAGTAGTGTCACATAACTACTGTCATAAAGCTCTATGAAACAGATATATGACTTTGATGATGTGACATGGAAACAAGGCATATTTACGAACTTCTCACGTGGTCTGTCTTCTGTAAGTAGATGAGGGATATATCTAAGACACCTACGGAGTGAGACCAAAAATTTTGGTCACAAAAATCTTTAGAAACCAACACAAGTACTACTATCACCATGACTACCGTGACAATGTTTCTTACAGTAACACTAAGAATTAGAAATTTTATATACCAGGCGACACTGGTGAAGAAATGGCAAACACAGGTGGAAATTCCGTCTCTCCTGATACAGGGATGCATTCAACTTTCAAATACTTGCCAACATCATCACGAGCTGGAATGTAAACCTGTAAATCCACGCTCCAAGTTATTAACCACAAGTAGTAAGGGAATTATGCTGAGCCCTACAAACTTATCTATTTTCAGAGACTCAATACCTCAGAAATGGCATCAGGAATAACTTTAAAACTTGAGAGAGTCCTCTCCCCAATATACCATTGATATTTTAGAACCAAATTTGAGTCAATCCCATGATCTTTTAGGAATATAAAGTGGCAGCGACAGGCATCTTCCTCAAATGGCGGATCAATTGATGCTTCTTGAAGTTGAAACCCGGGCGGCAGCTGATCCTTCCAGTGTTCTATGAGAAAGTGAAGAGTTGATTCTGGCAAAATACACACAATTATGTAAGATTCTAAAGTCAAGGATATGTCCACCAAAGAACTGTTACTACATGTCTACAAATAAAATAATTCCTGTGAAGCTAGTCACCATTTGCATTATGCAGGACCAGTAAACTGCATTACTAGCCATTAAGGAAAGCTCGTGACTTAATTTCCGCATATGGCTTCACTCTTTTTACCGAATTGGCTAATCAAATACCCCGTGAGGCAGGAGCAGTAAAGAATGTTGTGTCCTATCAAAATTCAAAGGTACTGTGTGCCCTAAGATTCGAAAACTCACATTTAGCATATAGAGCCCGTAAGTCCGTAACATATAGCTTGGAAGACTAAGAGTTATAGTCGACGTCCGTTTTCATTTTGAGTGTTCCAAATTCAAAACCAGACACGAGACTTCGGTTTCATTGGACGCTTTTAAGACAAATGGAGTTAATAAATAAATCACGACCTTCAATGATAATAAAACCCCGCCTGACCGTGATATTTTACATTCCAAGCCACAAAACTATGCCTTAATGATACTCTAAATACTGTCACAATTGACCATATATCTAAAAAACCAACCTAAAGCAAGCTCTGGCAAGCAAAACTCCCAACCATTCTTGATACAGAGAGCAGTATGAGGTGGGTAACGTTTGGCAAGTGCAACCTCTTCCTTGGACAGATCTGAGACAACCAAAATGCAGTATAGGAATTAGATACACAACAAATCAAGACACTGAAAATCAAGATGAGTAACTGACCTTTATCGTTAAATTTTTTTAAAGTAGGACCAACAAGTAAAATAGATGCTGCTTCTAAATGACGCATTCGGAGAATGGGATTCTCCTCAACTCTTAAATGCTGCATTTTACAAATGGAACCAGGGTCAGACATATGAAGACGATTAAAAAGAAAGAGAGGCAATTATGAAAGAAAGTAGCCTTATCGATAACAACTAATGATTCACTCTGCAGAGAAATCTGCTATTTACAGATTGATATA
The DNA here is from genome assembly GCA_029255685.2 of Silene conica. Taxonomy (NCBI): domain Eukaryota; kingdom Viridiplantae; phylum Streptophyta; class Magnoliopsida; order Caryophyllales; family Caryophyllaceae; genus Silene; species Silene conica. Next base: position 60,309,124 of record CM055315.2, read on the forward strand.
GTGTAATACTTAATCCTAACTAGGGCTTTCTCTAATTATTTACAAAATGGGTGTAGTCCTGAATTAACTGAATAAAAAAACTAAGATTTTAAGCAAATACAGCTCTCTAAGTTTCGTTTAAATGACGAAGCACATTAAGCTAAAAAAATCTCACGCCCCAGTAAAATAAGTTACCAACATGCATATTAAGGTTGTTAAGATATATAGGTATGTCAAGCACTCAGCGACAGATAGGGATGTAATGGAACATATCTTCAAATTGAAAGCTTTGCTACAACATTAGCACACCATGAAAAATATTGTGAAAGCAGGATGGTGAATATCTTTTCTTGCATTGTGATTCAAGATGTGAATACTTTTCACTTCATGCATGCTTAGCCATTAATTTGGCTCCTAAGCTTGAGAAGACTGTCTCTCAGAAATCATCAAAAGAGCCACAACTCCATGAGAGAGGGGGTTGGAACACTGAGAAAAGAGACACCAATCAGGAAGGAAACTAGTCTATTGAAGGCAAAATGAAGTGGTGTTTCCAGGTGATGTACTTTCATGATGTAGAAGCTTATTTCAATGCACCTTCCAACAGTCCAAAACATGAAGAGTGGCCCGTGGGGCACAGAATTGTCGAGGCTTTAGGATTTCTGGCGAAAATGAGAACTACTGAATTGCAAAGACACGCTATAGGTCTGACCCAGAACCTCAATGTATCAATTAATCACATTACCCTCACATTTAACCACTGAGCCTATAATTATCAAAATAAATTTACGGCGAACATTTCTCCACTTGTATGTCAAAATCAGTGGAAACCAAATAATAGCATAAATATTGTAATTATCAACAATGTCTCATATTATCATATAGAGGCTCGAAACTGCAGCCTCCTGTTATTTGTCGCTTGTTTCAGCCGCTAAGCCAAGCAGTTTTTGTGAGTATTTTTTTCATTGCAGTGGTAGGGAACAGAGGCCCTACTAGCCCCCGTTCCCTCCACTCCCTAATGCTACTCCATGTCCTTGATGGTTTAACATTACTACTGAAAAATTAAAATTCTTCAAAAGGACAGCAGGATCACTTGCACATTTACAACTTGACATTTTAGTCTTTACCATGCAAAGAATAAAAACTAACCTCAAGAACTGGCAAATGCGGGAACCCTTTTAAAGATGATATTTTGTTTTTACTTGCAGCCAACACCTGAAGAAAGTGACAGAGAAGAAACAACCCTGTAAGGCTATAAAAAAGGAAGTGAAAAGAAGCATACGGAGACGTAATTTAGTTCCAACACAGAAACAAACCTGTAGACGAGGTTGACTCGCCATTGATAGAGACTTCAATTTGTTTTGCGCAACAGAAAGGAACTGCAAAATAGAAGACCAAAAAAATACAAGTAAACGCATATTAATTGAAAGACAATGATGTGAGAAGACGTGTGTAAAACTGTAACGCGTCACACTAATAAAGCCTGCTAACCTCTAAACTAGGTAGCTCAGGAAGAGTTGAAAGTGAAGTAATCTGATTTCCAGCAAGATAAAGTTGCTACACAATAATTAAGACATTTTATCAGGACTGCACCGTAGCAAACAAAGAAGTCGTTATGATGCAGGATCTATGAGAATGAGACCTGTAGGACTTGACAGTTCCCAAGTGGTTCAAATCCATGCCCTTTGAAATCATTAAAACTCAAATCAAGAACCTGGTCAGAAGCGTCATCAATTAGTTATCAAGATAACAAAAAGGGTACCTCGTATAACAGACTTCTAGCAGCAACAATATGGGAACTGGAGTCTGTACCATAAGAAAACAGTACCTTGACTCTCGTCAATACTTCAATTCCTTCAAGCGAAGATAGAAGATTGTCTCTAAGATAAACAAACTGCGAAAGAAAAGATGTGAGTTGTTCGAAATTATGCTTCAATGAGTCACATCTTGCAACTAAATTTTCGTTTAGAAGTATATTTAGACGCCTAATACAAGTGATGACTCACTGAACAAAATTCTCACATCAGCTCATCGGAAAAAAACATATATAAAAGTAACTACGTATTACTTTGTTTTGATGGAAATTGGAGATTCAAGCCAAAAGTTGACCAGCCCCATTCTACTTTGAAATGACTTTCTAGATTTTTCACACATAACATTAAGAGATGCAGAATGCACATGCATATCACACTATCACAGTATATCTAATTATCTTGATTCTATCATGCATCCAGAATCCAAAATTCACTCTTTGAAGCTGGTGTATAGCTGTAGTCACTAGTCAGGTGGTCCACTTGGATAGCTACTCGAGTTTTCATCACTTTATAGATAAGACACTCATGATAGATTGTAAAGTTAAGAGCATATATATAAAGCTCTTGTTTCCTGAATGGGTGTAACTCCGTATTGTCTTTATGTACAAGGGCAACCACGCCCCGTAGTCTCCTTTAATTAATATTCTCTGTTATAAAACACAGTTGATGTAGATCCTTGCTTATAACATGACCTCCTAAAAAAGAGTACACTTCTGAGAACTAGAATATTTGACTTACAAAAAACAGAGCTCTTAAGCATCTTATTAAGTCGCAGTTTCAGTAGCCCAGAGGTAGTGACAATGGAGAATCATGGTTTCATAGTAGGACCTGGTGGCACATCCAATGTCCCGATTTATCAAGCCTTGTTTTGTATTAGACATGTTTCAGTCAAGTATCAGCCGTAATGGTCAAATATCGAGAGTATGAGTCAGATATTGGCCATATATAGGCTGTTTTGGCAGCACTTTACATAGCAAAGAAATGTTTGGTAAGGTTAAAAGCCTAGACGCTCCGACAGGTGCGTTGCACAGTAGCCCATATAAAAAATCATCATCTCAAGGGGGTTTTGTTCAGCTTTAAGAATAGGTACCTCTAAATTTTGTGATAAATTCATTCCACTTCCCTTCAGTCTGTGGATTTTTCGGCCTCTGAGATCTAGCCTCTGAAACAGCATAATGAAACGACCACTAAGCACATTACATGTGAGTCTGGAAACTTTAGACCACAGAAGCGAAAAATTAGAGAAGAAAACGACAATAAGATCAGATCACTATGAATGAGCACACCATACATTAGTAAATCTAAGTACCTAACAATAAGATCCAGATAAATACAAGATGAGAAGAATCCCACTTTGGGCTTGCTTGGGATGGGAGTAATTATTAAGGGAGTAATAGAGCTAAAATCAACGAAAAAATGGAGGGAGGGGGTGGGGATTGGAGATAGAAATGGATAGAAATGGGGAAAGATAGTGTAAAGGTCCCGGAGTAATTGTTACCCACCTCCCCCCTCAAGTAATGTATTACCTCCGTAAGGAGGTAATCTCCTTCACCCCCTCTTTCCACCCTCCACAACCACGACAAACCACCAATCTCCTCCCATTTCTTCTTATTTTAGCTCTCATTACTCCCTTAATAAAAACCAACACTGAGGTAATTTGCTCCAGCAAAATTATGCGGCGACAAAACCTACCTTTAACCTCATGTTTAATGTACAATTCTAAGCTTTAGACAAATTCCCCCCACCAAATCCGCCCAACATTCAGTACAAAATAGTGTAGGTGCCCAAAAGAGCATTCTAACAAATAAAATGATGGCAAAAAAATGAAGTAAACTTTTAAATTTGTGATTTGTCAATTGTCATGATTTACTACAAACTTTCGGAGTACTCTCACTTCTTACACATATTAAGCAGGCAGTATTACGGTCATTCCACAATTGGTCGGACAACAGTTTGAGTGACAAAGGAAGGAAGTATCAAGTATCCCCCACTGTCTAAATACAAACTTAAACGACAATGCAAGTTAATCATTAAAAGTACATATATACATATGTTTCAACAACTAAGCCTTACTCAAAAAATGATTGAGGCCAGCTAACATGGGTCATATGAAAAGAAGTAAAAGGAGAAAAGACAAGAAAATGAAAATGAAAAATACAGAGAAATGACTGATAAATGGGTTGGCAAAACAAAGAAAGGGACAAAGTAAAGAAAGCAAAGGGAGAAAAGAGACAATGATAGGAAAGTGTTTCCATGTAAAAAAGTAATAAATTCTAATGTTTCCACTCAATTAAACTTGTAACTTGTATGTAAGCAATGCCAAAAAGGTGTGATTAGATTTGTGAATACATGGTCATTGAGCTTTGAAGTTTGGAAGATGATTCCTTTGGGTAATTGGTGAAAGAAGCCGCCCTAATTTTGTTTGAGATGGAGGACGAGTTATATTGATGTTGTAAAAGAGAAAATGCATGAGAGGTGGCGATGATAAAGGAAACACGCAGCAGAGCGCAGGCACTGAGGCACATAACAAGTATGGTATGCAAGCAAGAGAAAAGGTAAAGAGCAACATACGACATCATCACCAGGTTTAACCTCCACTTGAGGGAGAGCTAGAAAGCGAGAATCCTGGTGTTGAGGAGCTACTAGTTTGTTTGGATTAGATAAGCTTGAACTCTTCCTGTTCCTTGACATAGACATAGACAAAGAGGTGGTACTTCCAGTGAATGAGGGTGAAGAAGCCTTGAGCAGTCTGTTGACGGAAGGCTTGGCAATCTTTGACACAGGGGTTTTACTCATGCTGCTGGCTGTGCTGAGAGCGCTGCTACTAGTAGTACTACTACTCGTAGGCGTTCTCGTCGCTGTTCTGGCAGCAGCAGCAGCAGCAGCAGGTGAAAGCAGAGCAGAGTTTTTAGAATTGGTCATCTCTGGCAATGATTTCCGGAGTGAGAGCGAAGCAGAAGGAAGGTGTTTATGAGTCTTTACAGAGTGTGCAGTGATGGTCCTTGTGTTAGTGACAGCCCTGACAGGTACAGCATTGGAAGTGTGTGGAGTCCGTCTTACAGTTACAGGTGTGGCAGTAGTTAATCCAGTTTTCTTCTTTACAACTGGTTTGGGAGGTGGTTGAGGGGTTTGTTCCTCCAGTAATCGAGATTTGCCATGGTGATCATCCATTTCAAGTATCAGTAAAGATAAAAGAAGAGACAAGAATTGAAGGTGGTAGAAGACAAGTGATAAAGTTAGCTAACCATAACCAAAGTGGTATGATGTTGTTTTCAAACTTACCATCCCTAATCACCAACCACCAACAAATAATAATAATAATTGAAATTAAAAAGATAGTGGTTAACAAGTTTGAAAGGAAAGTAGATCTGAAGCAGAAATAGAAAGAAAGAGAGTTGAGAGACTAGGGTTCCATGGGAATGGTGAATGGTGAATGGTGAATGGTGAATGGTGAATGGAAGAAAGAGAGAAAATATTATTGGTGTTGCTGCTAAAAGTGTATTGTGACAGTGTGTGTGGGACACTTCCATACTCACACACTCGGACACTCTACTCCACTCTCTATATTCTCCTGCCTTATTGTTTCCTTTATTACTTTGATTAATTAACACAATTTCTCATTCGTCACGGCGTATCCGTCATAAACTTATGATTGGTATCGTTTCTTCTCATAAAATACATATGAGAGGTGAGTGAGGGGTGCCTCACGTTGTCTCCTCTTCTTTTTGTGAGAGGTCACAAACTTATAACGGATTAGCCCGTCACAAGCAAAACATGCATGTTAATTAATTAATTAATTAACTCAAATTTTAAAAATGGAGGGGTGGGAACCCAAGTAGGCGGGAAAAATGGAAAATCAGATGCTCTCTCCTGACTCCTCCAACTTCCAATTCTCCGCCATCCCTACCATCTCCAAATACACCACAAATTTCGAACTATTCGGGCTGGTAATCAGTAGGAGGCCATACATCCGATGTACCAAGTTTATGCTTTTTGAGGATCAATATATATACTTAAAAGAGGAACTTTTCGAGCGATTTTATTGGCTATTATTTTAGAGCAATTTCATTGGCCATTATTTTTGTTAAATAAATTAAGTATATAAATAAAAATATAATTAAATAGTAATAAAATATCAGTTGGATAAGTATTGTTTTTAGAGCGATTACGTTGATGATTACTGATTAAATAAATTAAGTATATAAATAAAAAGATAATCAAATAATAATAAAATATCAGTTGGATAATTATTGAATTAGTTAATAAAATAATTGATTTCATTGGCTATTGTTTTAGAGCAATTTCATTGGCTATTAGTTTGGTTAAATAAATTAAGTATATAAATAAAAATATAAGTTGGATAATTATTGAATTAATTAATAAAATAATTGATTGTAAACTAAGAGTTTTGGCTACCGTAGAGTTATGGTATAATTTGTTGTTTCTCTTCTCTTATTTAATTAAAAATATAAATAGATGTATTGATAAATATATTAAGCACTTAAAAGTTTACGAGATATAATTAAAAAAAATACAAGCTACAAAATACGAACACATAAGAATATGAGCTAATGTAAAAAAAAAAAGTTTAAGAGAATCACGGACTAAAAAATACAAGCACGAAAAAATGCGAGCTATTAGCCTAAAAATACGAGCTAATATAAAAAGAATACGAGCTATTAAGCTAAGAATATGAGCTAATGTAAAAACAATACGAGCTATTAAGATAAGACGAGCTTTAAAATACGAGCACAAATGAATACGGGGTAATGAAAAAAAATACGAGCTATTAAGACGAGCTTCAATATATGAGCACAAATGAATACGAATACGAGATTAAAAGGATCACGAACTTAAATATACGAGCACATAATAAGAATGCGACCTATTAAGATGAGAATACGAGTTGATGTAAACAAAATATCAAAACACAAGCTAATTGAAACACTTCTCGAGCTAGAAAAATAGAACTAGATTTGCAAGACGTCAAAATTTCATGACATAATAAGCACTTAAGATTACGAGGTATAATCAAAAGAATACGAGCTACAAAATACGAATATATAAGAAAAACGAGCTAATGTAAAAGAAATAAGAACTTAAAAGAATCGGGAACTAAAAAATATAAGCATATAAGAACACGAGCTATTAACGTAAAATGCGAGCTAATAGAGCTATTAAGCTTAGAATACGAGCTAATATAAAAAAAAATACGAGCTATTAAGATAAGAATTCGAGCAAATGTAAAAAACACTTACGAGCATATAAGAGGATCACGAGCTTACAAATATGAGCATATAAGAATACGGGCTAATATAAAAAGAATACGAGTTAATGTAAGAAGAATACGGGCTAATAAGATAACAATACGAGCTATTAGGATAAGAATACAAGCTAATGTAAAAAGTATACGAGCTAATGTAAAAATTATACGAGCTACTAAGATAAGAATACGTGTTATTAAGATAAGAATATGAGTTAAAGTAAAAAAAAAAAAAGCGATCGAATGTAAACAAAATACGAGTTAATGTTAAAAGAGTATGAATTTCGACTATCTTCAAATATTAGATATATTGGATAAAAAAAATTTCAAGATGATGCTTAAATGAAAAATATACAAGTTATTATAAAAATACGTGTGGTAACAAATTATATTGACGACAGTGATGCGCAAATATGTAAGTGTCTTTCAATACCATTGAATCGAAGGTACAAGTTTTCGTTTCCATTGAAATTTCACGCACTTTCAAGTTTCAACGTTCAATGTTGTTCCATCGATGATGATACATCTGATGTTTCATTAGCCATAAAAAAATACATAAATTATTCTCTATATATGCCTATTATACTTTTTAAAAGATTAACTGTTACGATAATTACTTTAAAACCATGTCAAGATATTATCTGGGCAACGCCCGGGCATGACATCTAGTTAAGCAGTAAGATGGAACAAAAAGTATTGGATGAGTCCCATGAAATTTCAATTTGAATCCAAGGAGTATTGTCTAAGTGTGACACTTGTTGAATATTTCATTAAATAATCAAACTATTCAAATACTATTTTCTATTTCCTACTTTTGTGCAGCCCAGTCCCACAAGCCCACTCAAACCTTACCACACTCTAAGTCGCTTAGCGCCATAGCGTCTAAGGCCTAACCTGCTCCCCGCCAAAGTGACTTTGTTTTTTTTCGGGTTCGAAAAAAACGATCCTACGTGGATCCATTTTTCGTAATAAATATTAAAAGTTACCTATTTCGTTTATTAATTAGTGAAAATCGTCCATTTTGAAAAAAAGTCTTTTTTTAGTATGTTTCTCTTAAGATGATTTCAACATAAGATAAATACATATAAACATTTTAAAAAGCGGTATTTAACGATAAAATATTATTATACGAAGTAAGTTGTCACTTTTTAACAAAAAAAATACTTATGATAATATTTTTATTACGAAATATTTACATTTTATTATAAAACAGTCACAACAATTATTCGGCAAATTGACCCTAATGTACAATTTAATCTAATTGCAAATGAAATTGCTAATAGACATTTAAAATCTTAAATATTATTTATTTTATAACCCGGCTTAATTATCAGTAAAATAATTCATAAATATTTATACTTCTATAATAACAAATTTTAAAACAGCATGTCCGTACAATTTACGCGGGTTTAAAACTAATTAATTCTAAATAATTTTTTTTTTTTGCGAGGAATTAATTCTAAATAATTAAACATTCATTAAACATCAAAACAAATATTAATTAAATTTTGGGATTTTACTGCTATTAGAATAAACTTTACCGACAAAATCATCATTTATTTTTGTAGCATTTATAGTTCTCAACATATTCTTTCAAAATAATGTTAATTATTCAATCTACCGTGAATTATAATTTGAGAGTGAAAAAATAAAAATTTCTATTTTGAAAATTTTCTTTTAGGTTGTACTATTAATTATATAGAACTGTTTTACTGAAATAACAATAAAAAGGTATAAAAATGACCGTGATAGAGGAAGTATAATAAAAGAAAGGTAATAATATAGAAAATAATAATAACAATTATTGCAAAATATTAATAAACATAACAATAATCATGACAAAATACTAACAAATCGTTGCAAATGTTTACTAAAATGTGGTTATATTCGCAAATATACTCTGACAATATATTATGACATTTTACGTATTGACTAATATTTTTTTACAAGTCTATTTTCCCCTTAACGTCCACTGCGATCGTAAGTTCGGATTTGCATGACACCGACGACAACATAGCTAGCCCCGTGAATTTCACGGGTAATAAAACTAGTTTATAATAATATTTTTGAATGCTGTTTTAAAAATAATGAGTATTATTATAAAATTTTTGAGTTAAGTTATTAAAACATTATGCTCAAAAGCATATAATAAAAACTCAAAAACAATACATATAAACTTAATTATACTAGTTTTATACCCGTACAAAAAATGTACGGTCTGTTTCTAAAAATTTCGTAAATATATTAAAAAAGTAGTACAAATATAATTTAATATGAACTTAAATGAGAAATATATAAATTATGAATTCGGGGATGATTTTGAGTCCAAATAATTGATTTACTGGTATAATTAAATTTTTTTTAATGATTATTTACTTTTTTTTAATGATTATTATAAATTGAAATAAATAATCCTGACATTATGAAATAAATTTAAACCATATAAAATACATAAAGAAATTGTATTGTATTTCTATATTTTACCCTTTAAATAACTTACTCTCTAAATGAAAGTAAAATGATAGAAATGTTTTTAATATCAGTCTCTTAAAATTTGTGGATAATTTTATAAAGAAAATAATAAGGGACGTGCTTTTTCACATACGGATTTTACTCTTTCACATACGCTTTTACCGTGAAAAAATGTATGTGAAATAGTAAAATCCGTATGTGAAAAAGTAATTCTGAATAATAATGTATTGTTATTAAGACCATCTTTTTACTCGATGTTAATGTAGTTTTAATTGACTAATTTTCGAAGGCTGTTATATTTTCTTAGAAATCGTAAATTTATATATTTTTTTTTTGTTAATTTAATGGGTTGGGTTTATTTGATCTTATTCAAAAAAAATTGATCTACGTTTCTTTCATTTTTTAATCTACGTTTTTTTGTTAATTTTTATCTCCTCGTGAATTTTTTTCATTCTTTTAATTTTATGGGTTGGGTTTATTTGATCTTATTCAAAAATCTTTGATCTACGTTTCTTTCATTTTTTAATTTACGTTTTTTGGTTAATTTTTATCTCCTCGTGTATTTTTTCATTTTTTTAGATATACGTATGTTTGTTAATTTTTTACTTTTTGTATAATTTTTATTCGTTTTTCATACCTCTAAATATTTGTTAATTACTTCTAATAGTCCAACTTTTTTTAATATTGTTGAATTTTATGTTTTAGGGTAGAATTTTAGTAATTTTTTTATTTTCGAATTTGGAGTAAAGTTGTTTTCTTTTATTATGGAGATAAAAATTATTTGTAACTTTAGAATGTTAAATGGAGAAAGGTAAAATGAAGAAAAATTAAAGCTCCTTGTGAGAAAGAAGGTTTTTAATTTGCTAAAATTAAGCAACCAATGAAAAAGCAGGAAAAGTTGTTCCGTTTATAGATAAGAGATTTAATCTAAAACCGTATATAATAAAACCGCATTGTATATTTTTGTTGACCCAAACTATTTCTGAGCTTGTAAAAATATATATTTTGGGCTAATAGACAACCATAAAAACATGGATCGATATAGATGCATCAGTCGACAATATCACCTAATAATAATTATTACTCGTATTATTTTATATAGCCTTAATTTACCATTTCGCAAAATTCTACTTTACGACGGCCGCACATGCGACCAGTGGGAAAGTGATCACATTTTGATACGTAGTGACCACTTTTGATTAAATAGTAACCATTTTTTTCATATTTTCGGAAATATAGATATTTTTAAGATTTATTTTTCATCAAAATCTTAAAATTTGGGTCTCGTGTTAAATTTAATGTATATATGTTTATATGGTATATATATTTGCTTTTATGCATTTTAATTGTCACAAATTATAGAGTAATACGGTCTCATATAAAAAGTTGTTCCTTCAGTGCTAATAAACGATTTTTCTTTTTATATATGTTGATCGTCTTATGGTATGAGAGTATGAGACCGTTCATACAAAAAATCTAATTTAATTTTAATTTTCAAGGTATCAAAGAGGTTAATTAATTTTCCGGAATTGTAATTTATTTTGTTATTAAAATTTGTTGTCCCCCATATAGATTTCCAATTTTTTTAAAATTTTCTTTTATTGTAAGGTTGAATGTGATTAATTTTTTTATCATAAACTTTTTAACATATTCAGAATATGTATATGAAAAATAATAAGAAATGAGAAGATAGGGTAATTAATTGGAGATAGAGTAAGTGGAGAGGGAGTAATTAATTGTTTTGAGGAGAGAGAGTAATTAATTCAGGGAAAAAACGTGGGTTGGTTAACGTGTAAAAAAAAGAGTAAAAATTTCAGCCAATCACAATCCTAGAAATGACCTTCCTTTTATAGATAGGGGATTTTAGTTTTAACGAAAAAAATTAAAATTTAACTTATAAATTTTTATAAGCTCGGAAAAAATACACATATGCTCAAAAACAAATAAAATTTGACGTGATAAGAAGCTAAAAAAACTCATATGCTCAAAACAAATAAAGTTTAAGGTAATAAGCTCAAAAAAATATTCATAAGCTCACAAATATATTGATTATATTCATATGCTCAAAAAAATATTCATAAGCTCAAAAAAATATTCATCTGCTCAAAAAAATATACATATGGTCAAAAACTAAGAAAAGTGTGAGCTCCGATGTATGTTCCTATTTCTCGTTCGGGTCTAATACCCCGTATTTTTGTATCTCGTAAGTCGTAATAATAAAATATTACTTTTTATGTTCATGCGCACGGGTATTAAAATAAGTTTCGATATAGTTCATTGTACATGTACTAGTTATTAAGTTGTAAAACACTAATCATGCATTTAATGTGATATACAATTCTTTTAGATTTCAATAAGTTACTAACTTAACGTCATAATTATATGAAAAAATAGATAATTCTTTGTTTAGTTGGCAAATAACGTATGGGAGAAATGGTGAAAGAATGAAAAGTTTCAAATCGTACATCTGAAACGATATAATGGAGTTAATTGTGTTACGATCATTTCATCATTAAAAAAAATAACTCAATTAAAAGTTAATCATATAATATTTGAAGGAAATCATATTTCAGATTAGGCTCATATCATATATGCGCAAAAAATTAGTTTTTTAGTCATAAAACTAAATATGGAACTTATGCATGCAATAGAAATACAAAGTTTGAGAACCTTACATTCAAATTTCAGATTAGGGTACGAAATTTGGTTACCTTCCAATTTTCGATCTTGAGCTAATATGAAACGAAATGAAATCCAACTTCAAGTATATGAATACTCCTCTTAGGCCCCGTTCTTTTGGACTTATTTTTGCTTAACTTAACTTAACTTAACTTATTTTTTCAGAATTTTTCTGAACTTAACTTATATTTGCTGAACTTAACTTATTTTTCCTGAACTTTTCTGAACTTATTTTTGTTGAACTTAACTTAACTTATTTTTTTTGAACTTAACTTATTTTTGCTGAACTTTTCTGAACTTATTTTTTCTGAACTTAACTTAACTTATATTTGCTAAAGTTAACTTATATCTGCTTAACATTTATGAACTTAACTTTTCTAAACTTAACTGATATGAGTCTAAATTTTTCGAACTAAGTAAATATTAACTTAAATAATATAAATAATAATAATAATAATAAAATAGTAGTAATAATAATAATTTCGTTTTATATATAAATATAGTAGGTTCATTATCTTACTTCAATACATAATTAAAAAGTAAATCACATATCATATTTTTTTTAATAATCTATTTCTATATTATCACAATTTTTTTAATAATTTATTTCTATTTAAATATGGTATGTTCATTATCATACGAGAATTATTGTGTGTAATTTTTAACCCGTGTATTTTTTGGAAAATTTGACTATTCTTTTGTTAATAGTGACACTTTTGGGTAATTAAAAAAAAATGGTCGCACATGAGACATTTGTACGAGAGAATATGTGAAAATCTGTCAATAATAACTTTTCTGAACTTATTTTTGCTTAACTTTTCTGAACTTATTTTTGCTGAACTTAACTTAACTTATTTTTGCTGAACTTAACTTATTTTTGCTGAACTTTTCTGAACTTATTTTTGCTAAACTTAACTTAACTTATTTTTTCTGAACTTAACTTATTTTTGCTGAACTTTTCTGAACTTAACTTATTTTTGCTGAACTTAACTTAAATTAAGCAAAAATAAGTCCAAAAGAACAGGGCCTTAGTAGCACCCAAGATAATCCCAAACAAACTACTAATAATATCATGCCAGATATTAAAGGGTGTTGCTCATTCATGTACATGATTTACTCAATCATGTACATATTTTCCATTTTACCCCTTCCATTCAACACTCATCTTTTCAATTTTCTTCTCATTTTAACCATCCCTTCAATTTCTCCCACCGTCTCAACCACCACCCCTGCCATCGCCATCCAACCACTATCCCTCCCGGCGCCTAAACCTGCCGCGCATATTCAGGCCCTCTTCAATCCTCGCAATTTCTAGGTATTATCCTCATTCCTCCTCGATCTTCTCAATTACTCCTTAACTTACGATTAATTTACAAGTAATTTCGTCAATTTAATCTACTACTTCATGCGCATTACTTGAATTTATGATCGTAATCATGCAAATGATTGATTAATCGACTTTTGTTGTTGTCAGTGTTCTTGATTTTTGAATTTGTGCATGTTATTACTAGATGTATCTCACATTGATCTATGAAACGGAAATTTGTGCATGTTATTATTAGATGTATCTCACATTTTCGAATTTGTGAAACGAAAATTTGACGGTGATTGAATAAAATAAGTAAATTGTCTCTTGCTGTAAAACAGGCTGAGAGTGTATAAGTGTTTGTTTCCCTGCCCATCAGAATGCAGGGATTTAAATATGCAGTACGGTTCTCAAAGTGGCAGCAGAGTTTGTTTAAGCATGCTCTGGTGCGTGGTTAGTCTTCATCCTCCCTCGGTTGTAGGGTGCAAAATAGGCTGAGAGTACAGTTACTCGAATTGATACATCATGATGTTCATGAAAATTACATCTTTTGTGTTCTTTATAGAGTTGTTAGCCTACAGTTTCTGTTTTTCTTTCTCAAGTTTTCTTTTGGTTAATGCTGTCTTTTGACACTATTTCATAGATCCAGCCTCAAACCGTCGATTCCGATCAAAGAAGGAAGTCTTCCAGTATCTTGAAACTGTAAGCAGAAAAGAAAAAATGCAGATTCTGATGCTGAGAACTCGGTGAGCATTTTACGTTTTTCTTGAATCCTTTCTTTTTTATCCCCTGTTTATTTTTCTAGTTTTTTCCTTCGGCATTTCGTTGATGCTGATGAGCTCCATTTTGGTCATTATTTTCGTTGTTTATTCTTCATTTTCGGTCCCGATATGACCTTGTTTTGCTTGCCTTTGCTCGTTTTTATGCCCGTTACCTCGACTATTCCTTTTTGGTTTACATTTTGTAGGTATTGTGGCGGGAGCGCAGAAACGGGAGCAAACGAGATGAATTTAGAGCGAATTATGAAGAAATGTGAAGAAATTAGCAAGAAGCTTGCCCAGGCCCTCCCAGCCGGTTCCCAGCCGGCGGCCGGTAGGCCGGCTGGGGACCTTGATTTCACTTTTTGGGAAAAATGCGTTAAAGTTTCAGACTCAAGCAAAAAGGCTCCCAGCCGGTGGCCAACCGGCAGCCGGTCAGCCGGCTGGGAAGTATATCCCATACTTAGCCATTTTCGAAGATTGAAGAAACTGCATTTTTGGGCAGATTCAAGAGAAAGGACTCCCAGCCGGTGGACAACCGGCAGCCTGCCCACCGGCTGAGGGTACCTGTACACTCAAGAAAAAAGAGGAAAAATCAGATTGAGGAAATCAGCCTCCCAGCCGGTGCCAGACCGGCAGCCGGCCGGTCGGCTGAGAAGCAAGGCCATTTGAAGAATTTATCAGAAGTTAACATTTGGACTCCCAGCCGGTCTCCCACCGGCAGCCGGTTGACCGGCTGAGAGGCCTTTTCCAGATTTTCGCACACTATATAAACCCGCACTTGTATCATTTATTTCTACGTTACTTTTTACGCAATTCTGAGGGTTTTCTACTGTTTCATTCACTCATACTTAGTCA
Organism: Silene conica; assembly: GCA_029255685.2. Taxonomy (NCBI): domain Eukaryota; kingdom Viridiplantae; phylum Streptophyta; class Magnoliopsida; order Caryophyllales; family Caryophyllaceae; genus Silene; species Silene conica. Next base: position 60,324,250 of record CM055315.2, read on the forward strand.
CAAAAACTCTCTAAAAATACTTAATCCTTCTTAGATTTTAGTTTAATCTTTTAATCTAGTTAATCCTTCTTTAGTAATCTCCTTAGTTTTGTTCTTGGGCATTGTTAGAAGATATTTTTGGGTTGTAATTTGAAGGGTTTGAAAGAATTCTTCATCTTGTTATCCAAGTTCTTTCCTTTTCCTTAGTTAATGGTATAATCTTCCTAATCCTTACTTAGTTATTTCATTTCTTTAAGTTTCTTTTGTTCATTTGCTTGCTTTTACCATAATCCAACATGTTTATCATTTACCCATCAATTGTTTACATGTTTTCTTTAGTCATGAGTGAGTAGTCCTTTTGCTAGGGTTAGGGGTTTGCTTGGGTAGTTAGTAGCCATGAAAAAATGCTTAGGGTTAGTCTTGTTTGCTTCTTTGGTTAAGTTTTCACATCTTGCATGTTACGTGTTTGACGAATTGCCTCAACGACGGTTGGGTGTTAGTCTTCGCTTTGTTTGCTTTAGACGATAGTCTTGGGTTTCATGAGCATGTTTGTGTGTTAGGTTAGCTTGGTTTGTAGCGAAAGCTAGGACTAGTCTTGACCTAAGGGTAGTCGACTCGAGAGAAGAGACGACCCTAGACTTACCATAGAAGTGACACAAGTCCGTTGCCCTACGTTTGGCTACCGACTTACCTAGGTGACCCCCGACACCCTAGTCCTCTTTATCATCAATTTCATCTCAATTTATTTGCTTTAATTGTTTCTTAGTTGTTAACCAATCACAAACCTATTACCCCGACTCTAGCTTCAATTAGAACGTAACTATACAACTTTCCCACCATCTTCGTGTTCGACCCCGAACTAAATACTACTTTTATTCGGGTTTATAAATTTGTTTGAAGGCCGGTAGTGACGGCAAAAATCGGCCATCAGATGCCTCTTGAAATGTGACCAATGTGAGATACATCTTGCTTTCCAGAAATCCTCAAATGAGACCCCCTTATGTTAATGTTGATTATGTGATTAATTTAGTTGTATTATTGAATTAGCCGAGAATAGTAGACAGAATGTGCTACTGGTTCTGTTTTGTGTTGCAGAGCAGAATAAACATTTGGGTTGGTCTGTTGTTGTTAGGAATAGTTTTTAAATCTCCATTAAATCATTAATCTAATTAATATTGCCAAGGATTATATCAAAAGACGATTTGATACAAAAACTATAAATTGAATTAAAAAGACATGAATATAGAAATAATCTTTAGATCTATGGAGAATCGGCATAAGAACAACCTAATAAACCCAAATTTCAATGTAGAAATTCTCCTTGGATTGCACCCAAGATGACCGAGAAAATTGCCCTTCAAGTTACCACTTTGATTACTATTAATTTTGGAGGCTTTTGTTTTTATGGTTTTTAGATGATAAAACTCATGTGGAAAATAAGAGAAAACCGTTCTCTTATATGTGTGATTCACACGGCCCAAAAGGCCTATCCACCGTGTTAGTAGTCGTGATTCACACGGCCCAAGGCTACTACCCACCGTGTTAGTAGTCTTTTTATTTTAGTGTTGTTAAACATGTGGTAGACTCTCTTAGAGATTTCACCTATCCGAACTTCTATTTAAATATCTACATATATTTTAATGCATGTACTCGGAATATATATATAAAACCTGATAAAGGCTGGATATTTTTCTTGACTTATAACCTGTCGATGGAAGCACAACATGAAATGGCCCAGTAAAAGTCCGATTGACCTCCTTTTACGATGCGACCTAGGACAGAAACCTAAACTACCCAAAAATTGTCTATATCGCAAGAAATAAAGAATGGTCAAAAGAACCGACTTTAGGAATCACAATACATGTCCTATCCACGACCAGGCACCTAATGTATCTTAATATTTAGGACTCTATGTAGTGGTCACCATGTCCTATGCGGTACCAGATACCCATATTTGTTATTGATCAGTCAAACGTTTGACTTATGGCATATTGAACCATCCATCCTTCAACCAACAAAATAATCACCTGAGTTATCAGCTCATTGTAGTGTCACTAGTGGAAAAATAGCTATTTGCGGCGCCAAAAAAGTGGTCATTTGCGGCGCTTTTGGAGTAGCAGCAAATAAAGGGGCCGCAAATAGAAAAAGCTATTTGAGGCGTTTTTTGTTAAAAACGCCGCAAATAGCAAAAAAAAAAAAAAAAAAAAAAAAATTGTTTTTTTGTTAAATTAAATGATGCAAAGAATTATTTAAATATAACAACGCTCAAATATATTATTTTTCCACAAGAGAATCATACACGATTTTTGTAATTATTCTAAATCCATACATCGAATGGAAATAACATACATACAAACATATAATACAATTTATCCCTAGCTATTTCACTGACTACTATGAAAACCCGTCTTAGTTTTTTCAGCACTCAGGTTTAAAACTAATCTCGTTGACCGGACTAAAGACACAGGTAGTAGAGGCATATAATACTCCAACAATTATCTTCGTATTGCCTCCAGCCTTTATTAGTTTCTTCAGCACTCGGGTATCTTCGTATTGCCTCCAGCCAATATTACACGGGACTGGCTAACAAGCTACAATAGCAATCAGGCTCGTCTAACAAATGATCAGCTTCATCTAACACAAGTACTTTTACCCCCATTACCCGAGTAGCAAAACCAGCAGTATTCTCAAGATGATCCCTGAGCCTTCCAGGTGTAGCCACAAGAATCTGTGCAGAAAATTATATTAACCACCTATCCTAACATACAATTGAACAATATAGAGTTCCAAAAAATTTGACTTGACATATCAATTCAATAGGAATAGTTAAGTTTATGTTTTAACTTTTGAACATTCAGAGTCATATCGGTTGCAGAAATAAATAGTTTATTAAACAAAAACTATAGTTAGTTATGGGAATAAATTATTTTATTACTCTCTAACCAAATCTATAATGATAGGATGAGTAATGAAACTTACCAATGTAGATCTCACCCTGAAACCAACACGCATAACATTCTGAAAGTACTGAGAATCACAGATTACACCAAGTGACTGGACAAACAGAGCAAGGAAGTCAATAAAACAAATTATTAGTAAAACAAGTTCTTCAACAGAGTATCAATAGCCTCATTTAATAGCTTTAAAACATTATTTTCAAGAATAACACGTAATATTTCGTATTTTATACGAATTTGGTTCCATATCTTACAAGGCTGCTCTAAAATCACCTGGGCGGCGTAACTAGCAAGTCTGGGGCTGCGTGAGAAGTCCAGACCTGTGAATTTATGTTTGTTAGTTGCAGGCAGAATTTAGCAGGGATGGAAGGCAGTTTTTGTTGTTGGCAATAATAGGTAGAGAATAGGACTTGCAGTAGGTTGTGCGTAAGAATGCAACCCACTGCCAATTTTTGTGCGTGTTTGAAATGATGCAGATCAGTGTAACAGATGGGCATAGAGCAGTCGTCTGGGTGATAGCAGAAGAGCAGTAGCTTCTGAATGCTCAGGAGCTGTTGTTGTGCAGCGTGAAGACCTGTACAGATGCAGTCTAGTTGCAGAAGTGCGCAGGAAGTGCTGATGTGTATTTGCTGTCAGCTCCTGTATGTTGATATTCAGTATGGTTTTGAGCGAGATATGAATGAATGGGAAGGGGTAACTGGTTTTGTTTTGGCAGATTAGAACAAGCAGCCTGTTCTGTGAATGGCTTTAATAGGATCTGTAAAACGAGTTACAGGAATGGTGTTCTCATGTTATGACAAAGTATTAAGGGGCTGACAACTAAGCTTTGGCAGCATCATAAGCATGTTCAATACCAAGAAGTAAATACCATACAAAATTTACATTGATACCTAGAGGAAGTACAAAATTTACATTGATACCTAGAGGAAGAGTCATACCAGACCAATAAAAATTAGGAAGGCGTACACATGGCCAAGCCAGGCTTGATTTTCTCGCAAAGTCTGAAGACGGTGAAACGATAGTTATAAATTCATCCATGAAAGCTAGATAATCTAAGAGGAGAAAAAGAAAACTTGTGGACTTAATTATTCCAATTCCGCAACACATACAATGACAGCATTCAACTGGCACAGTAGTTGTCAAAAAAATCAAGAGCTTACCTGCAGCAGACGGTCGAGTAGAATTGGACCAATAAACTGTGAAAGATCATTACCAATCTAAACTTTGGCAGACAAAAAACCAATCAGACAAAATCTAATAAAGTGCAAACTTAATTATGTCTTAAAGATAAGCTAGCTTGCCCGATCAAGACTTACTGCCTTAACAATAGTGTATGCCAAGTTGTCATCCTTTCTACTTAGTGGTAGCTTTCCTAATGGCAACAATTGATAAGAGAGCATGTTGAATAAGTAACCCAAAAGGGTTCTAGAAATTATGCATTTCGAGCATGCTAAGGGCTCCTCAGAGTCTCTCACTAAGCATAGAGTCCATTTAAAAGACTATAAGAGAAGTCATGTGTTACCACTCTTTAGTGATTATACTAATACAAGGGCCATAGCAGGAGTTAACAGCAAATATAATGCAGGAGAGAAGATTTAAACAAATGCTAATAAAGAAAAGACACTAATTAAACAAGTTCGGATAAGCATCAAAAAGGAGGGAGGCCATCTACAAACCTTGCAAAAGACAATACCAAAGAATAAATACCATATGTTCCTAAATATGGGTAAAGTACTGAAATAACAGAAGAAGAAAAACTAACCAGCTGTAAAAATCTTTCATCGGGTACATAAGATTGAGCATAAGAGCATATCCCACCAAATTATAAATAACTCCAAAACGAATGTACCACTGAAACTCGTGGATGTAGACCTTTGTCTCCAAAAGAAGTGTAATACCTAGCAAAAATAGCTCAGCCTAATGACCAACCTGCGCCATTTCCAAACAAACAAACCCAAATATGACCCAAAACTTGAACATTCCCACCAAGACAAATTTAAGAGGAAAAAGAAACCCTAATTTAATTACCATGTATCTCAACAATATGAAGTTTTAATTGAAATAAACCCTAATTTAATTAATACACCAGCAATTCAAACTCAAAGATCAAAACTCAAAACTTTCAATTGAAATAAAACAATAAGGATATCCGAATTGAGGAACCAAATAAGGGTACAAACCTGAGCAGGAAAGAGGAGAAAACAGTGGTACACGGAAGTTGCAAGTATAATGGCTCGTTGTTGTGCGCTGTGGAAGGTGGTGCGTTGTGGAATGTGGTGACTGCCCACCTTGGTCGCTAGTGAGGGATGACGAAGAGGGTGTATTTGGGGTTGGTATCTTTGACGAGGATCTGGTGAGTGAATGGAGTGTTTCTTTCTTCTTTAATTTCTTATAGTCTTACTCTCGTGCAAAAAATGCACGAGTTTAATTTTATTAAATTGAAAACATCACTAAGAAGATGAATATATTTAAAATAAAGGCATAATTATAGTATTATAATTATACCAATCTAAAATGTATAAATAATTTATACGCTTAATTTAATTGTAGGTAAAATAAAGCGTTAATTCGACAATATAAAAAAATTCTTATTTAAGACTACTCAAATATATATGTACGATGAATGAATACAACCATATAATATATAAACTCCGTCACTCTAATTACCAAAAAATAACTCTGACCTTATAAGACTATATGAGGTTGATTTTTTCTCCCTACAAAATGATTATTCGTGATTTTTATTTCTGTTAATTAATTTTATTTGATTTTTTTTGTTCTTTTCATACCCATATTATAATTTGGATATCCAGGTTAAATTTGGTGTATAATTATATGAATTTGCTTTAATTTATTAGTTTGAAAATTATTAATTTCTAATTGTTGGAACATATGAGTTTTTGTATTTTTAAAATTTTTTATTTTTTATTTTTTTGTAACTTTTTATTTTGCATAAAAAACTTATATCATAAATTTAACATATGAAAATGAATATTTGAAATCGAAAGTGTGTAAAATGAAAAGCATATAAAATTGGAGGAGAGAGATTAATTAAATCGTAGAAGAAATGATGGTGGGACCAATTACCCTAAATTTTCTAGCCAATGACAATCCTCTAAAAGCTATCCCTTTTATAGTAAAGGGATTTGGGGCTGTATGTTATTTGCTGCGTTCCATTTCAAAACGCCACATAAGCCTTATTTGCGGCATCTTTTTTATTAACGCCTCAAATAGCCTTCTGTTTTTTTTCAAAAAAATATTAACTTCGATATCTATTTGCTGCGTTTTGATAAAAATGCCGCAAATAAGGAGCCGCAAATGAATGTTTTTCTACTAGTGTGTTTACGGACAAAACATACATATAAAGTAAAACAGTTCACTTTGTGGTGCTCAAAATTGTCATACAATCCACATGAAATACAATATAAAGAAATTCAATGATTTTATTAAGTAGTAATTGAAATGATCAAATATCAATCAAATAATATCTAATACAACTCTTGAACACGTTTTATCCCCATGGATGTGATGTGCCCTTCATGTTTACTATGCGGTAGTGCCTTAGTTAGCAGATCTGCAATGTTGTTATCCGTTCCAATCTTGCACAACGCTATCTCATTTTGCTCCACGTAATCTCTTATTAGATGAGCTTTTCTGAGTACATGTCTAGATTTGTTACTAGACTTGGGCTCCTTAGCCTGGAAGATAGCACCACTATTATCACAATAAAGGGTGATTGGATCTTTCACACTAGGTACTACTTTTAGTCCTTGTAAGAAATAACGCATCCAAATAGCTTCCTTTGCAGCTTCGGAAGCTGCCATGTACTCAGACTCTGTTTTAGAATCTGCTGTAACGCTTTGCTTGGAACTCTTTGTGGGAAAATATCTGTATATATTCCCAATTCTTTATATGCAGGATTATAACAAATTTATAATGTATGATTTATAGTCATAAACAAAGAACAAGATACAAAGATTGGGATCAAGAATTAACCTTCTATCCTTGCAAAGGCCTAAGATCAGATATCAAAACGGATATCCTCCTAATCGTTGCACCCAAGATGTCCTGAGAAATACCCTTTCCTGAGCTAGAAAGTACAAAATTACCTTTAATTTTGTGTAAGATGAAAAGCTAGAGAGAGGAGGGAAGTAGTCGTGTAACTCGTACCCTTTAAGTGCAGAGTGAATGTCCTAGTTATAGCTGCAAACAACCTTGCTATTAGACATCAACTAGGATTCCCCAAATCAGTATTTGGTTCTACCTACAACACTTCACAACTACTGAACAACTTAATAATTGCTCAGACCGAAATTCTATCTTTATAGAATCGGTTATATCGCTCTCTCTTGTGTAATGTTTTATCTTATAAATATCTTATATTTATAATCCACTAGTTAAATATAACCTTTTATATTTAATTAAATCATTTAATCTTTATTAAATAATTTCATTACACATAATTAAATATAACATTTTATATTTCATTACGAATTAACATTTTAATTCGTCTTAGCTAATATTATTTAATCAGTATCAAATAATTATGTCATCATTACATTGACTAACCGTTTAGTCGTATATGGTATCAATATGATTACATTTTCATCTAATCATATCTCTCAAATTCCATCCTTTAGGTGTGACTCTTAGGGACCAGTTGATTACCGCCATCTGTATGACAATAACATCAAACTTTCTAACAAGCCAACCGTTATTGATAAACGTGAATCAACTGGCTAAAATACAAAGTATACTCTGTGTTCCTTTAAGAGATTTATACGTGTTGTCGCACTAACTGTTGAGGATACTAGCTCCAACACTCTTCCAGCTGACTGCTCCACCATTAAGAGTAAAGACAAAACCCGACTGAGATTTGGAATAATCACGATCGGTTTGGAAACTAGCATCTGTGTAACCTTTAGCACATAGCTCCGTGTCTCCACCATATACCAGAGCCCAATCCTTAGTCATTCGTAAGTACTTAAGGATGTTCTTGACGGTCATCCAGTGACTTTCACCTGGATTCTTTTGGTAACGGCTGATCATACTCAATGCATATGCCACGTCTGGACGTGTGCACATCATGGCATACACGATCGATCCTAATGCCGAAGCATAAAAAATCTTACTCATGTCTGGACGTGTGCACATCATGGCATACATGTAGGTGATTGAGTCTTACTCAGATGCACCCCATGAACAACAGGAAGGTAACCCCTATTGGAGTTTGTCATACTGAATATGTCAAGAATTTTATCTATATAATCTTCTTGACTCAATGCTAACATCCTTTTCGGTCTATCTCTATAGATACGGATGCCTAGAATCCTTTGTGCCTCACCCAAATCTTTCATTTTAAAATGGTTCTTTAACCATGTCTTAACCGACGAGAGCATGAGAATGTCGTATCCAATCAGTAGTATGTCATCTACATACAATACTAGGAACACGATTTTGCTCCAACTTGACTTGATATACAGACATGGTTCCTCGACATTTCGAATGAATCCGTTCTGTTTTATCACGTCATCAAAACGATGATTCCAACTCCGTGATGCTTGATTAAGTCCATAGATGAAACGCTTAAGCTTGCACACTTTCTTAGGATGTTTAGGATCTATGAAACCCTCAGGCTGTATCATATACAGTTCTTCTTCCAAAAACCTGTTTAGGAAGGCGGTTTTCACATCCATTTGTCAAATCTCATAATCATGAAATGCGGCTATCGCTAAGATAATCCGAATAGATCTAAGCATTACAACTGGAGCAAAAATCTCATCATAGTGAAACCCGTGTACTTGAGTGAAACCTTTGGCTACCAATCGTGCTTTAGAAACATCAGGTTGTCCATCTAATGCGCGCTTTATCTTATAAAACCATTTGCACTGAAGGGGTCTCACCTTCTCTGGCAAATCAACCAAATCCATACTTGATTTTCGTGCATGAAATCTATTTCGGACTGCATGGCTTCGAGCCATAGCATAGAGTTAGAACAGATCATGGCTCCTTTGTAGGTAGTTGGTTCGTTACGCTCAAGGAGTAAAATGTTTTCTATACCACTCTCCTCAACCATGCCAATGTATCGGTCTGGGGTGAGAAACTCGAACCGACCTCCTAGGTTCCTCTGGAATGGATACCATAGCATATGTGGAAGGAACACTTTCTTCCATCACACTGTTGGTTTCTGGTTCTTGAACCTCTGACAGATCAAAAGTTCTACTACTCTGTTTGTTCGAGAGAAACTCTTTCTAGCCGCAACAAACACTTATTCGGTAGGTGAATAAAAGTAGTGACCAAAAATTCCTTTCGGATAACCTACAAAGTAAGTCTTGACCGATCGTGGGCCTAGCTTGTCTTCGTGTCTCCACTTGACATAAGCTTCACAGCCCCAAACCCGAATAAAAGACAAGTCAGGAACTTTTCCTTTCCACATCTCATATGGAGTCTTGTCCGCTGCTTTAGTCGGACTTCGGTTAAGTATTAGAGCAGCCGATTGAAGATCAAATCCCCATAATGAATCGGGCACAACCGTGTGACTCATCATAGATTGAACCATATCTAATAAAGTTCGATTTCTCCGTTCGGATATACCATTCAATTGTGGTGTTCCAGGTGGAGTTAACTGCGATACAATACCACAGTCTTTCAGGTGTTGATCAAACTCAGTCGAAAGATACTCCCCACCACGATCAGATCGAAGTGCTTTTATCTTCCTATCCAATTGGTTCTCAACCTTATTTTGGAATTCCTTGAACTTGTCAAAGGATTCACTCTTATGTTTCATTAAATAGACATACCCGTATCTACTTAAATCATCCGTAAAAGTGATTAAATATCTATAGCCGTCTCTTGCTGTGATTGTCATAGGACCACACACATCTGTATGTATGAGTCCTAAAAGATCACTAGCTCGCATTCCAATACCTTTGAAGGAAATACGAGTCATCTTTCCGATGAGACATGATTCACACGTACCAATTGATTCGTAATGAAATGGTGGTATTGACCCATTCTTAATGAGTTTCTCTACGCGTTTTTCATTGATGTGTCCCATTCGACAATGCCATAAATACGTTTGTTCTTTATCACATGTTTTAACCCTTTTATTATTCACATGATAAACCTCGGTGGTTTGGTCTAAAACATATATTCCGTTTACGGAAACAGCCTTTCCATAAATCATATCGTTTAATGAAAAAGTACAACAGTTGTGCTTAATATTAAAACAAAAACCTTCCGTATCCAAAACAGAAATAAAAATAATGTTTTTCGACAAACTAGGAACAAAATAACAATTATTTAAAAAGAACTCGAAACCACTAGGTAGTTTGAGTACATAAGTTCCTATGGAGACAGCTGCAACCTTTGCTCCATTTCCAACGCGAATGTCTATGTCCCCCTTCTCAAGTTTGCGGACGTCCCTTAAACCCTGCAAGTGATTACACAAGTGAGAACCACAACCAGTATCAAATACCCATGTTGCTGAACTTGCATTGTTTATTTCAATCATATGAATAAACGAAGATATACATGTGGCTGTCACACGTCCAGCCTTGATATCATCGAGGTACTTAGAGCAGTTCCTCTTCCAATGCCCAGACTCGTGGCAATGGTGGCACTCTCCCTCTTTCCCTTTGCCCTTAGCTTTGGCCTTTGAGTTACTGGTCTCACCAGGTCCACTCTTGGGCTTCGGCTGCTTCTTTTTGAACTGAGGCTTCTTAACATTTAAGGGAGCCTTTGCCTTTCCCTTCCCTTTCCAATTAGCTTGTATGACAAGGACGTCCTTCTTAGCAGTCCCACTCAAATTGAGATCTTTCTCAGCTTGCACGAGCTGAGAGTGGAGCTCATGAAAGCTTTTCTTCATGTCATTCATGTTATAGTTCACCCTAAATTGGGGGAACCCATCATGAAGAGAGTGTAAGATTCGGTCTACAGTGACTGACTCCTCAATCTTGCAACCAAGAGACTCCAGAACTTCCACATTCTCAATCATCTTGAGGATGTGAGGACTAACAGCTTGACCCTTAGACAATTTAGCTTCGAAGAAGCGGACTGCTGCGTCATACCTCATGATTCTCGGAGATTGCGAGAATTCATTGGTAAGGGTGGTGAAAATCTTATTTGCACCTTGTGAAATGAAGCGGTGCTGCAAATTGCTTTCCATTGCATAAATAAGTACGTTCTTAATCGCACCAGCTTCACGAACGAACTCATCATATGCAGTTCGTTGGGCTCCAGTCCTAGTGGTTGGTTCAGCCGGCATTGGCTCAACCAAATACTTTAATTTACCATCAGCAATGGCAGCATTCTGTAATGCTGCCTCCCAATCGGTAAAGTTACTCCCATCATTCATAAGGCGGGAGTTCTGATCGATTTTAGGAGACGTGGTCCATAAAGGAGCGTAACCACGACTCCCTGGTGAGGCGCTTGGGCCCGGAGTTGCATTTGCATCAGTCATTTTTAATAGCAAATTTTAAATGATCTACAAATGAGAAAATAAATAAACATGAGTAAATCATTGAATTTAAAATCTTTTTAAACAAAGACATACAACATAATATAATCGATCTCACTCAAAGAATTATTTAATGTATCCCAAGACCCAAATCCCGATTTGATGAGTTAACCCTTTAATTGGTTCTACATTAGAATGTTAGGTTTAGTTATCTCATAAACTAATTAATTCAGTCATACTAATCAATATTTTAATTAACATTTTAATTAACTCATAATGTGATCTTATGCATGCTTAAAAATGCGGAAATAAGAGAGGTTTTCGAACCCTTACACACGGTCCGAATGAAAGCAAGGACGATCCTCCGAGTATTCAACGAGAATACCTCCTTTGGATGCACCAAGACAACCCCTTAACACAACCGAAATCTTGAACAAGCTAGCACAAAATCGGTTATCTTAATACTAATCCTAATCTCTTAATTAGAATCAAAACTAATGTATAACTTATTATTATTAGTATTATTATTATTATCTCACAATAATAATATTTGAGGTTTTATGTTGTATTATTTTTCTTACTCTTAGAAAATCTTACAAGCATGAGGATTATAATGATTTTGAGAGCATGCAACAATATTTATCAAGTGTTGCTTAGGGTTTGGTGTGGCCGGGTATGGGGAAGCACAAGAGAGGGAACATCTTCACTTCTCAATGTACTAGGGTGGCTCTAGGTTAGTGTTCTCAAGGTTTGTGTCTAAACATAATGATTATAGTGTATTTAACACACTAATCATCCACACAACCATCTCCACTAGCCGTCCCACTTAATCCATAAAATGGATTTCATTTTACAATTTTGCCAATTGTACAATTTGTACAAAGTGTGACATCTTATATGTCATTAAGTAATAAAATGTTTTAGAACATTTAAAACATATAAATATTTATCTTATAAATATTGTATATAATTAAATAAATCATATTTATTAATTGACAAGTAATTCGAAATTGCAATTATAAAATGATTATTTATCGTCAATACGATTTACAACCTTTGTATTAATTTCAACCCGATTCATTCTAATTACGATATAATAAAATATCGTTCAATGTTTAACAACTGACACGTTTCAATTTTAAACATAAATCTTACAATAAGATTTAACCTCTGATTTCCCGATATATGGGTTTAAGGAATATGATCAAATCGTATCAATATACATTCGATCACTTTATCAATTAAGGGAATTGTCCTAAAGGTGTGACCTAAAGGGATCAACTGACCACCACCGTCATACGACAGTAATGTCAAACTCTAGCTAGCCAATCATTACCGATTAATGTTGGTCAGTTGACTAATATAAATCGTATCGTCCCTTATGCATTCTCATCATGAGATTTAATTACGTGATCGCACTATTGTTGAGGACACATTTCCCAACAATCTCCCACTTGTCCTCGACAAGTGTGCGTCACCAATTCTCTTGTCCTATTACAATCTCCCACTCAATGCAAGATGTCTCTCTGAGGTCGTTCTTGCATTCGATCATATCATGAGTGGTTTCCTCGATCTGGAGAATGACTGTTTGACCGGAATTATCTACCATAGATACCTTCCGAGCGTGGCCACGCATTTCCAGTTAACTTCTCCTCGAGTGGCCTTGAGATTTGAACAACCCTGACAAGGGGTGGACAATTTCTATCGCACTACTTCTTTCAACTAGTCACAGTCAGTCTCACCTTCTCTGGCAAATCAACCAAATCCATACTTGATTTTCGTGCATGAAATCTATTTCGGACTGCATGGCTTCGAGCCATAGCATAGAGTCGGAACAGGTCATGGCTCCTTTGTAGGTAGTTGGTTCGTTACGCTCAAGGAGTAAAATGTTTTCTATACCACTCTCCTCAACCATGCCAATGTATCGGTCTGGGGGTGAGAAACTCGAACCGACCTCCTAGGTTCCTCTGGAATGGATACCATAGCAGGTGTGGAATGAACACTTTCTTCCATCATACTGTTCTTATCTGGTTCTTGAACCTCTGACAAATCAAAAGTCCTACTACTCTGTTTGTTCGAGAGAAACTCTTTCTCTAAAAACTTTGCACTAGCCGCAACAAAAACTTTTTGCTCGGTAGGTGAATAAAAGCAGTGACCAAAAATTCCTTTCGGATAACCTACAAAGTAAGTCTTGACCGATCGTGGGCCTAGCTTGTCTTCGTGTCTCCACTTGACATAAGCTTCACAACCCCAAGCCCGAAATAAAGACAAATCGGGAACTTTTCCTTTCCACATCTCATATGGAGTCTTATCCGCTGCATTAGTCGGACTTCGGTTAAGTATTAGAATAGCCGATTGAAGAGCAAATCCCAATAATGAATCAGGCACAACCGTGTGACTCATCATGGATCGAACCATATCTAATAAAGTTCGGTTTCTCCGTTCAGATACACCATTTAATTGCGGTGTTCCAGGTGGAGTCAACTGTGATACAATACCACGGTCTTTTAGGTGTTGATCAAACTCAGTCGAAAGATATCCGCCACCACGATCAGATAGAAGTGCTTTAATCTTCCTATCCAATTCGTTCTCAACCTTATTTTGGAATTCCTTGAACTTGTCGAAGGATTCACTTTAATGTTTCATTAAATAGACATACCCGTATCTACTCAAATCATCCGTAAAAGTGATAAAATATCTATAGCCGTCTCTTGTTGTGATTGTCATAGGACCACACACATCTGTATGTATGAGTCCTAAAAGATCACTAGCTCGCATCCCAATAGCTTTAAAGGATATACGAGTCATCTTTCCGATGAGACATAATTCACACGTACCAATTAATTCTTAATGAAATGGTGGTATTGTCCCATTCTTAATGAGTTTCTCTACGCGTTTTTCATTGATGTGTCCCATTCGACAGTGCCATAAATACGTTTGTTCTTTATCACCTGTTTTAACCTTTTTATTATTCACATGATAAACCTCGGTGATTTGGTCTAAAACATATATTCCGTTTATGGAAACAACTTTGCCATAAATCATATCGTTTAATGAAAAAGTACAACAATTGTGCTTAATAGTAAAACAAAATCCTTCCGTATCTAAAACAGAAATAGAAACAATGTTTTTCGATAAACTAGGAACAAGATAACAATTATTCAGAAATAACTCAAAACCACTAGGTAGTTTGAGTACATAAGTTCCTATGGAGACAGCTGCAACCTTTGCTCCATTTCCAACGCGAAGGTCTACGTTCCCCTTCTCAAGTTTGCGGACGTCCCTTAAACCCTGCAAGTGATTACACAAGTGAGAACCACAACCAGTATCAAATACCCATGTTGCTGAACTTGCATGGTTTATTTCAATCATATGAATAAACGAAGATATACATGTACCTGTCATACGTCTAGCCTTGATATCATCGAGGTACTTAGGGCAGTTCCTCTTCAATGCCCAGACTCGTGGCAATGATGACACTCTCCCTCTTTCCCTTGGCCCTTAGCTTTGCCCTTTGAGTTACTGGTCTCACCAGGTCCACTCTTTGGCTTAGGCTGCTGCTTCTTCTTGAACTGTGGCTTCTTAACATTTCAGGGAGCCTTTGCCTTTTCTTTCCCCTTTCAATTAGATTGTTTGACGAGGACGTCCTTCTTAGCACTCCCACTCAAATTGAGATCCTTCTCAGCTTCCACGAGCTGAGAGTGGATTTCATGAAGACTTTTCTTCATGTCGTTCATGTTGTAGTTCATCCTGAATTGGGTGAACCCATCATGAAGAGAGTGCAAGATACGGTCTACAATGACTGACTCCTCAATCTTAAAACCAAGAGACTCCAGAACTTCCACATTCTCAATCATCTTGAGGATGTGTGGGCTAACAGCTTGGCCCTTTGTCAGTTTTGCCTCAAAGAAGCGAACTGCTGCGTCATACCTCATGATTCTCGGAGCTTGCGAGAACTCATTGGTAAGGGTGGTGAAAATCTTATTTGCACCTTGAAAAATGAAGCGGCGCTGGAAATTTCTTTCCATTGCATATGTAAGTACGTTCTTAATCGCACCTACTTCACGAACAAACTCATCATATGCAGTTCGTTGGGCTCCAGTCCTTGTAGTTGGTTTAGCCGAAATCGGCTCAACCAAATACTTCAGCTTACCATCAGCAATGGCAACATTCCGTAATGCTGCCTCCCAATCGGTAAATTTACTCCCATCATTCTTAAGGCGAGAGTTCTGATTATAGGAGACGTGGTCCATGAAGGAGCGCAACCACGACTCCTTTGTGAGGGTGGCACTAGGGCCCGGAGTTACATTTGGATCAGTCATTTTTTAAAAGCAGATATTAAATGATCTACAAATTAGAAAATAAATAAACATGAGTAATCATAGAATTTAAAATCTTTTAATCAAAGATAAATAACATAATATAATCGATCTCACTCAAAGAATTATATAATGTATTCCAAGACCCAAATCCTGATTTGGTGAGTTAACCTTTTAATTGGTTCTACACTAGAACTCTCAGTTGACAATTTTCTTAGATTTATCTGTTAGTCCACAATGACTTCAATAACTTGATTGAATCATCGTGTTGAGTTCAACTAGGTCACAACACACTACTTACCCGAGGTAGAAGGGGTCCATATGGAAATAACAACGGGTCCTATATGCCCACCGACGAACAAGGAATTCATAGTAGTTTTGACTTAAAATGCTAATTTCTCAATTTTATGTAGAGTGAGATCACATCATCATTTTAAACTCATTTAAGTGAACTATTTAATGTGAGTAGGAATAACTGATGGCAAATATAAAATATCATATGTCAAAATGCAAAATAAACTACATGGGTCATTTTACATGCATATAGGTGGTTTGGTTTAAGCGGAATATAATGATATGCAAAAACAAGCAATGAAGAGAATAAAACATAAAATCCTAGTGTGGCCTATATATCCTATGAAAAACAGTAAATACAACTTGGGAATCCAATCACATGGACCCGGGAAGCTTCGTGGGATCACCGTTCTTCATCTTGTGATGTAAAATGGACATGGCACTTGAAATGAATGCTTCAATCTCCTCTTCTTCTTCTTTATTCTAAGCTATTACAATGCAAATCCTATTTACATTTAATCTAAAATAAAGAATAAATAAATTACAATGGGGAGATACGAGATCTCATAAAATACATCACCTGATTACTTTCCACCATTACCAAAAAGTAATCCAAAAACTAAGGCCACACTAGATTACATCGCTAAATATTAAAACAATTGCAAAAAAAAAAAATAAAACCTTCATTGTAAAGCAATGTCATTAACAACATAATAAAAACATTAATAATGCAATATTATCCAAACCACCATTAAACTAAGAATGTGACAATTACATGTCATATATGTAAATCATAATCCAATCAAATTCTAAACGATTTTAGAATCTAGTGAGTACCATCAAATTAGATATAATAAACATTTTAAAATAAATAAATGATTTAAAAGACCGAAAATTATCAAATAACTCTCGCCCCTTTTTCTGGTTTCTCACGGCAATTTTTTTTTTTAAAATTTGTCATAATTATAAATCATTATTTATAAATTAGTTAATACAAATATTATCCTATAATATAAGTAAAAACGAAAACAAATCAATTAACCCTAAAATCACATTTCATGGTTTTAACACCCTTTTTATTATCTTTATACATTTGTTCTAATTATAAATCCATATTTATAATTTAGTTAATATAAACATTATTATATAATATTAATAATAACATAAACAACAAATCACAAATAAGGGCCGAAAAAAAAATAAAACTCACGGTCAAAAACTCACGTTTTTTTTAAAAAAAATTATGCAATTACACATATTATCAAATAATATCATGTTTATCGACATCTTCATAAGAAATTATACTATTTCCTTAAATGATATAATCAAGGTATAAATAGATTTTGGAAACTTTACTAATTTGTTAATTTTCTTAAAATTACTCATAGTAGCACAAAAATCATCTCATAATTTATGTGTTATAGTTCTAATCATATTAGATTGAAAAATTTTCAAATATTGTCATTAAGATTAACCTTTAAAATCATATGATCAATATTCATTCATCTTAACAATTTAAAATAAACAAAACTAATCTAAAACTAATTATGTCGATTGGTTTTTTTTAATAATCATTGATCTACATCAATATTATGTATATCATCACATGACAATTATTTTAACAATTAAAATAACAAAACCAAAAATTAAAAGAAAAAAATTACCGAAAAAGCAAAAAAAAACGAGAAACGGAAAAAAAATTGAACTGTGTAAAATTGCCGTGAAGAAGAGAAAAGAAATTGTCAGTTTAATTCTCAATTATCATCAAAACAATTTTTGAACAAGGCTCTGATACCACTGTTAGGAATATTTCTTAAATCTCCATTAAAGCATTATTAATCTAATAAATATTGCCATGGATTATATCAAAAGACGATTTGATGCAAAAACTATAAATTGAATTAAAAAGACGTGAATATAGAATAACCTTTAGATCTATGGAGAATCGGCATAAGAACAACCTAGTAAACCCAAATTTCAATGTAGAAATTCTCCTTAGATTGCACCCAAGATGACCGAGAAAATTGCCCTTCAAGTTACCACTTTGATTACTATTAATTTTCGAGGCTTTTGTTTTTAGGGTTTTTAGATGATAAAACTCATGTGGAAAATAAGAGAAAACCGTTATTTTATATGTGTGATTCACACGGCCCAAAAGGCCTATCCACCGTGTTAGTAGTCGTGATTCACACGGCCCAAAGCTACTACCCACCGTGTTAGTAGTCTTTTTATTTTAGTGTTGCTGTTAAACATGTGGTAGACTCTCTTAGAGATTTCACCTATCCCAACTTCTATTAAAATATCTACATATATTTTAATGCATGTACTCGGAACTAAATATCCCATATTAATTTCCGGAGAACATTTTCGGAAAAGTAACATAAACACAATTTTAGGGGAATAATTTTAATTAATTATCTTATAATTAATTAACCTAATTATATTTTTCTAAAATATCATATGTTAAAATATATATAATTAAAAAATATAACATTTATATATATTTGTTAGAATTAACATTTAATTCATTTCTCCTAATTATTATTTAATCATATTAAATGTTTATCATCTATTTAACTACATTTAGCTAAGTTTGGCAATTACGTAATTATATCAATATATAATCATATTTCTCAATACTATCCTATAGGTGTGACCTTTAGGGATCAGCTGATTACCGCCATCATATGACAGTAACGTCAAACTTCTAGTAAGTCAACCGTTACCGATAAACGTTAACCAACTGATTAATATACTAAGTATTCCTGTGTGATCCTGCAAAATATTTATTCAAATAATCACACACTGTGGAGAGCATTTACTCCAACAGTTGCAGCCGTGATAACTAGGCAGAAGTGCAGAAATTAGCGGGAACGCATGAGCATTTGGGCTGGTATGTTGCAGACTTTCACTCGAAGGATGCGTATTCTGTTGTTGCCATATTATTGCAGTTCATCGAAAATGAATCCAACGAGTATAGTTCAAATATTAAGAAGGTATGCCGTATGCCTCACATTTATTTTACAGGTGATTGGAAAAACGAGTTCAGATTTGTTACATTCTGTTTCTGGTACATCTGTGCAGGCTGTGAAGTCGTTTCGACCGAACTGATTCAAGCCACCGATTAGGCCAACACTTAGATGCCTTTCGGCCGCGGCTCTACTACTTCACAAGTTTTGAGGTTACAGTCCAACAACCATTATCAACTACTGGAGATTCAGCCCTACTTTAGATTTTTGTTTTGGGGTTCAGCTTCGCTTGGGTCTGGACAATCTACTCAACATATCAAGTAAACCTTCTAAAGTCAAGAGCCACCACAAATCACTGTGATTTTAAGAATACTTCATTCAAAGGTTCTTGTTGTCATTACTTACATTATGTCCCGTAGTGCCATACTAATGTAAAAATACTCTGAAATGCCCTGAGGCTGAGGCAAACAGTTTCTTTAATTGGCCAACTTCAACCTTGTACTCCTAATATTCTTAATATCGACCAGTTTGCTGGAATTCTTATCTCTAGAAGTTAAATAAGAAATGCAGCATCATGCGAATCGAATAATGGATTAATGATGTGTTTTCCAAAAGTACAAAATTATTCAGCATGATAATCATAAAATTATAAGGTATATATACTATAGATTTAATCGGCCTTTATTCTAAAATGAGCTCAAGTGTACTCTATCTTTGCCGTTTCAGTTTTATTGCATTGCAGCAACAGAAACTACATAAAGCAAAGATATTATGTCTTTTTTCTCTTATTGACTGCTATCCTCGCACACAATAATTTTTCAAGACTTCATAGTAATTCAATTGTAATTATCTTGATAGTGATATTCGCTAACATGTCCTTTTATTTATTTACAGAGAGCTCATGTTCCTCAAACGATCTTTCTTACTTCCATGAAGCAAAATGTAATCTATCTATAATCTTCATGTTAGAACTATAATATCAAAAGTAATTGTTCGACAACTAAAATTACAGGTCCAAAATTATTATTGGAGTTGCTGCATTCTGTTGTTGTGGTGGCTGCAGAGACTGATAAAGAATAATTCTATTAGCAACTTGGCTACTATCATGTTGAAATCCCCGACAAGAAGGGTAAAGGAATGGTAACGGAGTCATTTCGAAGACACACCTGTACAAACAAAAAAAATACATTATTAGAAGAACATTCTTAATCGTATAATATATCAAAATAACATTAAAGTTCAATTGTGTAACTTACCCATACAAAATGTATAGCTGAAGTAACCAAAACTATTGTTACGATTTTCTTTGGACCGTTTGGTACTGCGCCCAGATTTTGAGTGGTAAAAATGTCCACCAATCGGTTGAAGACAAAGTCACAAAAATCACATCATAACGGTTTGATATAAGAAGTCCCAGTCCAACTTCAAATCAATATTCAGAGGGTGCAAAAGGCTCCCAAAACAATATCATCTTTATATACTGAACTTGGATTTTTTATCCTAGTTCTTTTCACCCACGCTTCGACATCTTTCTCTATGTGACGTCTACATAATAAGTGCTTAGCATTTGGAATGTTCTCCTTAATCACATCAATTAAAGCTAAATCACAATCGGTAAAAAAAACCATATTCTCATCTGATCCTATTACTTTCCTCATACATTTTAGAGCCCAATTATATGACGATGTTTGCTCATTTTCCAAAAATGCAAAAAACATAGAGAAGTTTCTACCAACTGGTGTAATACCTATAACTTCTAGTAATGGCATCTTAAACATGTTAGTCTTGTAGGTACTATCAGCAACAATCACAAATGGGTAAAGTTTTAAAAGCTTGAGTGAATCGGGATGTATAAATAGAACATTTGTCAGGACTCTCTCACGCTTTTTTTTCACCAGGTTTTGTCTCATGAAAAGTTCGATATCCATGATCATCAGCAAGTTTAAGCAATTGTTCAGCAGTTGTGCGTTCTTCTCTAGAGGTTCTTTTCTCTCTTGCACGAATATTATACACTTGCTTGGAAGTAACATGTATATCCTTCTTTCTCAACTCAATTAGTATGTTAGCAACCGAAGTTTTACTTGTTGTCATGGACAAAATCAACTTTTTTGTTTCGGCACTCAGAACATTATCCTTTACTCCGATGAAGTGGTTGTGAAATCCATTATGTACATCTAACCTCCATGTGCCGTCAACTTCTCCGAGTGCCTTGAGTTTAAAAGGACACCAACATTTTTTACTCCCCGTATTTGATTTCGTGGAGGGAACGTTAAAATTCCCTCGAAATTGATAAGGTCCAGATCTGTCACACTTAAGCCAATGCTCACCATAACCGCAACGTGGGTGATAAGTATCTAGCCGCACGTGTATATCATGCAATAGTCCAATTTCTCTAACTTCCGCTATCAATTCATCGTGATTCCTGAATTTTTTTCCCGAGATTGAAAATGTGTCCGGTATCTATCATTTCAGCATAAAATTCTTCATACTCATCCGACGCTAAGTCCGAGTCCTGAAATTAAAATAAAGATGTTATTTGCAATAGTCTGAATGTCATATTTGCAATAGTCTGAATGCTAGCAGATGGCTGTAAACAATGATCAAACAAGTAATTAATTGTCATTATTGATGTGCAGTAAGAAAATCTCTCTCTGCCTTATTGAGCTTCTTTCCTACATTTTTTTAACTTATTGAGCTGTCTTAGTATTTGTCTGCCTTACAACCAGTGAGAAAATCTCATATTGATTTATGTCTGTGTTGTTAACAGATGGTAACAAGGCTTAGATTCCTATCACTCACTGTTTATTATTGATGGAACATATAGCGACAACATTATTTGTTAATTCTCCTTTCACGCTAGGGAAGCCAAATGGTTATCTAAGCACGCATGAGAAGGTTAGCCTGCCTTTATCTTTGTATGATCGAGCCTTTCCCGTGTAAAACTACAACAATGGTACACAACAAGGCAATAACAACTCGGTTAAAAGAGCAACTCGGTCTCAAAGTACAGCTTGATCGATTTGTTCTCTAATGTCAATTTGTTCTCTAATTGAACATCCTACAAATCTAATATTATTGTGAGAGAATTCAATCCAAATAACAATTACAAAAAAAAATAAGGAAGAAAATGAACAAAACAGAAAACGATTTAAAGAAACCCTAATCTAATTAGTTTAAATCAATTTTTTAATTTCATATAATATAATTGATAAAGGTAGAGATTAGAATTATTATCTGATCGATACGAGAGCTAGCATCCATAGTTGTGTGGTTTAGGGTTTTTTGTGGGGGAGAGAATTAAAGAGAAATTTTCTTAGGCAAAGGGCATATAATGAAAAAGTAATGAAAAAAAGTCCATGAATGAGCAAAACTCGTACATGAATGAGCAATTACGATATCTATACAATCTTATTAAAAGGGTAACATAAAATGCTACATGGATAATGACACCTAGCATTAACAAAAAGCCACGTCACTTATTACACATGACATGGAGGCACATCATCATTATTTCTTATTTAAAAAGAAAAAGAAAACAAAATTCTAAAACATTAAATGTAAATAGCATAACAACATTAACCTTTGGCCATTTTTATTTCTAGATAAATTAAATAACAATTAAAAATCAAAAACCCTAATAAATTTAAAATATTGTATTTATTGTTTGAATATTTTAAGCAACAAATAAATACCATATAATTATAATTTTTACGTTGTTTATAAAAAATAAAAATTTATAAATATTAAGGACAAATATTAACATACATACCATTATATATTAACCTTTTAATTTTTAAATTATAATATGTTAAACTTTAATTAAAAATTTACAGTATCTACTTTTATAACGTGTTAATAATGAAAAATAATGCTCAAGAGTAATAAAACTATATACATATTTATGTATATTAAAGCAAACCTTTCACATTTCATTTATCCTTGATCCATATTTATGTATAAATTAAATCTATCAAATTTAAATAAAAGACTAATAACTAAAATAATGTGACATGAAAAGTTTTAATGTGACATGACGAATTAATGTGATATGAACTATCAATTTATTATATGAAATTCATTTAGTTCATTTATCTATAAATTTAAAAAAAAAATAAGTCAAAAGTATTTCATTTCACCATTAGAAGCCTAGGAAGTCACACTATTATTTCTTATTTAAAAGAAAAAAAACATGAAAAAATTCTAAAAAAGTAAATACAAACAGCATAACAAAGATTAAACTTTTACCTTTGAATTTCAAGATAAATTAAACAACAATTAAAAATCAAAATTTATACTAAATTTTAAATTTCGACGTTTATTGTTATGATATTTCAAGCAATAAATAAATATCACATAATTCTAAATTTTCATCTTTTATAAAAGAATAAATAATTTGTAAATATAAAGGGAAGATAATAACATACTTAACATTAAAACATTGGTTTTTTAATGTCTTAAAATTAAATGGGTTCAACGATAAATAAAAATTTAAATCACTCTAACTTTAAATTGTTTATATGTGCAATTTTCTCTTAAGGTTTTTTGCTATATAGTTGCTCAATTTCGTTAAATTGGATAAAATTTCATTAAATTGAACACACACACACATAGGGGTGAGTAAATTTAGGTCCGGACCGGAAAAATGGACCGGACCGGACCATTTGGTCTGGACCATACTCGGACCGAATTATTTTGGTCTGGTCCTCGGTCCACATTTTTCCAAGTTTTGGTCTTCGGTCCGGTCCGGTCCAAGACCGGTTAATTTTGGTCCGGACCGAATGGACCAAAGTTCTTGTATTTTAAGACTAATCATTAAATTTTTTTGAATTAAATTAACATTTTATCTTCAAAAGACATTATAAATTAGTATTATCAATGGTTTTTATAAAACGTGTCGTCTAACTATTTAAACGCATATTATTTAAATGAATTAAAATATAATTATCGTATATGAAATAGTGAAAAAAAAAAAGTTTAGGTCCATTTCGGTCCAAGACCGGACCGGACCAAATATTTCGGGTTTGGTCCGGTCCAAGACCGAAAGTTTTAGGTCCGGTCTTTGGTCCACCAAATTTTTAAATTCAGTCTTCGGTTCGGTCCGGTTTGGTCCGGTTCGGTCCGGTCTTGGACCGATTCTCACACACACACACACACACACACACACACACACACACACACACACACACACACACACACACACACACACACACACACACACACACACACACACACACACACACACACACACACACACACACACACACACACACACACACACACACACACACACACACACACACACACACACACACACACACACACACACACACACACACACACACACACACACACACACACACACACACACACACACACACACACACACACACACACACACACACACACACACACACACACACACACACACACACACACACACACACACACACACACACACACACACACACACACACACACACACACACACACACACACACACACACACACACACACACACACACACACACATATATAGAGGCCGGATCACGTGAGGCCGCCTATTACGGTGAGGCCGCCGAACCATTACTATGTTGCACATGATTTTCAATGTTCACTGAACTAATTTCAATGGGATGAAAATTATGGGTCATTTAACAATTCATTTGGCCCAAATATTTTCTCTATCTAAAAAAATGATCCATTTTGCTCTTTTTCTTATTTCGTGAAATTTGGGCTTAAAATATTTGTTTACTCACAAAATGTTTAATTTCTTATTTCGTGAATCTTGGACCTTAATTTGTGAAACCGGAACCTTATTTCGTGAAACTTAGACTTAAAATTTTTGTTTACTCACAAAATGTAAAATTTCTTATTTCGTAAATCTTGGACCTTAATTTGTGAAACCGAAACCTTATTTCGTGAAACTTGGACTTAAAATGTTTGTTTACTCACAAAATGTTTAATTTTTAATTTCGTGAATCATGGACCTTAATTTGTGAAAGCGGAACCTTATTTCGTGAAACTTGGACTTAAATTTTTGTTCACTCACAAAATGTTTAATTTCTTATTTCGTGAATCTTGGACCTTAATTTGTGAAACCGGAACCTTATTTCGTGAAACTTGGACTTAAAATTTTTGTTTACTCACAAAATGTATAATTTCTTATTTCGTAAATCTTGGACCTTAATTTGTGAAACCGAAACCTTATTTCGTGAAACTTGGACTTAAAATGTTTGTTTACTTACGAAATGTATAATTTCTTATTTCGTGCATCTTGAACCTTATTTGTGAAACCGAAACCTTATTTCGTGAAACTTGGAATTAAAATATTTATTCACTCACAAAATGTTTAATTTCTAATTTCGTGAATCTTGGACCTTAATTTGTGAAACCGGAACCTTATTTCGTGAAACTTGGACTTCAGTTTTTGTTTACTCACAAAATGTTTAATTTCTTATTTCGTTAATCTTGGACCTTAATTTGTGAAACTGGAACCTTATTTCGTGAAACTTGGACTTAAAATTTTTGTTTACTCACAAAATGTTTAATTTCTTATTTCGTGAATCTTGGACCTTAATTTGTGAAACCGGAACCTTATTTCGTGAAACTTAGACTTAAATTTTTGTTCACTCACAAAATATTTAATTTCTTATTTCGTTAATCTTGGACCTTAATTTGTGAAACTGGAACCTTATTTCGTGAAACTTGGACTTAAAATTTTTGTTTACTTACAAAATGTTTAATTTCTTATTTCGTGAATCTTGGACCTTAATTTGTGAAACCGGAACCTTATTTCGTGAACCTCAAATAGATGGTTCGCAGGAGGATGCATTGTCAATTTTACTGTCGGACCATTCAACTTGGTCAGAGCCTTCGTCAAAAAGCAAGAGGCAGGGGGCAACAAAACCATGTTCAGTGACTGTTGGTTGAGCATCTTGTGGAATATTATCAGTAGGCTTCTTCCAGCCTAAACATGTTTTATAAGCATTATTATAGGCTTCAACTGTCAACCCTGATGCCAAAACAGTTCTATCTCATTCACAAACCGCTCTGTCCTAGCTGTTAGGAATGGTCTTGCAGCAGCGCTCACCAAAACCCTAAATTCTTTTTGCTTCTGCTACGGGTCTTGTAGTGAGCACTTCAGATGGTGACTGAAAGATGATTAGATAATCCATGAAAGCTAACCATGAACCTTTAGACTTTAGTATGTTATACGCAGTAGGTAAACTATTGGCAGTAAAGGATTAAAACGCATTAGGTAATTTATTGGGTGGGATAGAGGTAGGTGTTTTGTATCTCGAATGGTGACAAATGAGAATGAAGGCATTTTTTTTGATATTATATATGGACACGTGGCAAGATCTGGTGCGCCTACATTATTTAGATCCAACGATTGTGAAGGAGTCCGGCAGCCTCATATTAAGAAGGGTGCCTCACGTGATTCAATTCCAATATATATATATATATATACACAAATATAATATATAAATAAAAGAATAGGTAAAAAATTATTAAACAATTCTCATGCAGGGTAGATAACTTGTAAAAAAAAATGTAAACAAGGGAAAAAAATAATTAAAGCAAACCTTTTACATTTAATTTCTCCCTACTCTATATTTATGTCTATATTGAATTTTCTAATAATGAAAAAGGATGATTAAAAGTCATAAAACATTAATACATATTTATGTATATATTAAATTTGATAATAATAATAAGAAAAAATACTATATCATGGAGCAAGACATCTGACATATACCTCTTAAAAGCCACTATCCTGCTTGCTTCAGGGACCTCCTTAGAGTCAGGAATGAGTTCATTGAAAAGCTGGGGGACATTCAGGCAGTAAAGAGTCTACTGAACAGTGTATAGTGAAAGGGAAATATTCAGTGAAAGCTGCATATGAAAACATCGGAAGCACAGGCCCCAAGCTACCTATTTTTAGAGAAGTTGCTCAGTATTCAGGGGTGCCAAAACATCGTATCTGCCTTACCATGGCTATACAACAGAAGTTATCTACTATAGATAATATTCAATCTCGAGGAATTTGCCTGGTAAATCGTTGTTACTTATGCAAGAATGCTATTGAGACAAACCAGCATTTGTTTTTCCACTACAGTTTCTCAGCCTCCCTACTGCAAAATCTAAAGCAATGGATGGGACTTAGTCTTGCTAGCACTGATCTTACTGATATTCTTACCTGGTTAACCACCGGGAGGAAGAGAAGACACTGAAAAAATAAATGGATCAGTTGTGGCATTGGTGGCCTTGTTTATGCTCTTTGGCAGGAAAGGAACTTGAGGGCATTTGGTAATGGTTAGAGAAATACAGCAGCAATATTCCAGGAATTACACCATATCACAAAAGCAATACTTTTCCATAAATCAAATGAAGAAGTATAGGCTAACATTCTGGCAATTCTGGGTATAAATGATTTCTAGGATTGGATTATTCTTTTATTGATACTTGTATAGGGGATATTCTTTTGTAAGACAAACTCATGTAATCCTTTGAATTTTGGAATATATGAGAAATACTTTCTTGCAAAAAAAAAAAAAAAAGTCGTCCAAATGTCATAACATACATCACCAATTGGCTATAAATATTTGATGGAAGACAACATTTATGAGCCAAAGTTCAGTCCAATATTATATTTACCCCATAACAGAGAGAAATGTATGCGTAAATAATAATTCTTATCATTGTAACTTGTAAGTGTATTATTAAGGTGTTAAATTAATAGTTTATTGACTTATTTTTAAGTTCTATTGGTTATGAAGTACTATCAAGTTTTTGAACTTCACATATATGTTGTATTGTTGCTATGTAGGGGTTATCAAGATTTGTGGAGTTGTGTTATTCAAAGGTAAATATAGATTCTTACATTTTTATTATTCAATGTCCAATTTCTTTCATTATTTAAGGGAAAATTTAAATTAATATAATCACAAGGTTACTATTAAATAAATCAAATTTCACCATTTTGTTTGTTATTAATCGCTCAATTGGTTTTTTGTAGGGATGGTTCATTGGAGAAAGATAACTATATGAAGAAGGAAATACTAGAATTGGTTAAACAAATACTTCTTCTATTTCCCTCAATCATTATTACTATAAAAGAAGAATGTATAACTGCATACGTGGCGCGCTAATATTCCACCGTTCACTCTTTCGCTCACTCACATTCACTCTCACAAAAATCAGTTTCGTAGACCAATAAGAACCCTCAATTTATGCCAAGTCATATATTTTTATGTATTATAATATTATAATATTATTATTATTATTATTATAATCATTCCAAGATTCCCTAAATATTATACCGAGATTCCCTAAATATTATAATATTATACTAATAACAACCAATCAGATTATACTAATAACAAATCCTAAATATTCCATATATATTTCCTACCAATCAGATTATACTAATAACAAATCCTAAATATAAAGTTCGAGAATCATTGAAGATAATTACGTTGTAAACTAATAAAGTTGCCTTTAATGGTTTGCAAATATAAAGTAATTTTTTTTTTTCACCAAAATTAAAATATAAAGTAATTTTTATCGAATCCTCTATTTTTCACCATTAACTTATTTTGCCACATAGTTTCAAATTCGTACAAAATATGACGGGTTAATTTAAGAATGTAACAATACCTTATTAAATTGGGTTAATTTAAATTTTATTAAAAATATGACGCCCTCACATTCACCCTCACAAAACAATTTTTCCGAAAAATATAATACTTTGAAATTTGACAAGTCAGATTTCCTAATTGATTTAAAAAACGTGTTTTATCTATCAAAAAAGACAACGTAAAACAAGTCAGATTTTCTAATTTGCATTTTATATTCTCTAAACAATTATTTAGAGAATATTAATTATTTAGAGAATATATATAGAAAGATTTCGTATGATACATAATCGTATTATTTAATGACGGGTACAAAATATGACAGATTTAATGACGGGTACACCAAATATGTCTATTATTTTTCTAGCTTATTAGATTTGAGTTAATATTTCAATTTTCAACTACAATTGATTTACCAACTACATAATCGTATTAGATTTACCAAATAGAACCGAAGGCATGTCTAATACCACTGTCAAACTATCGTGAACCATGCATTGTAAAGAATTTTATTTTATTTAAGCGATATCAATTACTTTCTTAGTGATCCATGATGATTGACAAATATATTGTGGCATTACGAGGAATATAATATAGCTCCTATGGTATTTTGGAAAATGTGGTATATAATATGATATAATATATTCCATTGCTGAAATTATGTTAATGATTGTTAATATTTCTGAATCTGAATTAAGGTAACAAAATATCCTAATTATACAGTTCCTGGACTATACCACTAGATGTACAATGCTATTGTACATCGGGGTTATTTTAGTCTTTTTCTTAATTATTTTTGAAAAAAAAGTCTGTAATCTCATTTTTCTCCATTTTCCTTTTTTATATAACTTTTTCCCTATTTTTCTAACTCATCTTTATCCATCATCCAGTAATTGATTTTTCTCATTAATTATTATATCTCCATCTTTCATTAATTATTATGTCTAGGTAATTTTTTATTTTATTAGTCCATATTTTTTACATCAGCGAATGTTGTTTACAAGGAGGTTTTCGAGAAACTGTAATTTTTGTCCTAGATTATCGAATTTTAATACACCCATTTAATTTAGATTTCTACCTAATTAGTTATTTTATTCATCCTATTTGTCCGTCAACTTAAGTTCTGTCACCAATTCAGCAAATACAATAATTTTCCAAATTAATCATTATTAATTATTTAATCTTTTTTTTAATCGTTTATTGTTTTTTTCTTATATATCTTATTCATTTATGTTATCATAATTAATCCAAATATTTCCATCATTGGTAACAGATATTCGAAAATTAGTGTACCAGAAAATTCACCTTTTGACCGAACATATCTTATATGCAAAACAACCCCGTTAAAAATCAATTTGTTCGAATAAATAGAATTGTTATATAATGAATTGAATTTGCTTCTGTCATCTTTAAAAGTAAGTGTACACAACTCCGTGATTTTTCACGGGTGTTACACTAGTGCTATATTATAAACTAACTACAACATTGACAACATGAATGTTAATGATTAATTATTTTAAGTTCCATGAAAAAAAATTAGTATTTCGTAAACTTTAAAAATGTATGTTTTATTTTTTTATTCATCATTTCTCTTTGAAAAATAGCTCTCATAAAAAAGAAATTGGAGTTGTAAGGATCTAAATCATATTAACAAGTTGGACAAAATAAATCTTATTGACATGTATAATGGCTAAATGTATATTATTATTAATATTTATGCCTATAATATAGTTAAAAGACTACGTAAAGTATTTAATTTTAATCCACATATGACTTTTTATATTGGTTAATACATAATTCATCTATATTGATTAATAGATTATTCATTTATTTGTACAATATTGTAAAATATCAACTTGGTTTTCTATCTATTTATACAATATTATAAAAAAACAAAACTAAGTATCTTATTAATATATACCATGCGGCACGCACAAGTCTTGATAGCCCTTAAATTTGAACAAAACAAACGGTACGATAAAGTTTGAAAACATGATGAATATTTCATAACCAAACAATGGAACTTACCTAATAAATAAATAAATTATTTAATTAATTTAAAACCTTAATACACTTAACTTGATGTGAATAGATAGATAAGACATATTAGTAACACATACAATTCTATTGACGATATGGATAGGAAAAATTATTGCTTACAAATTTCGCTTCTATCAGAAAAATATAAACAATTGAGGATACGTTTTATGACTTTTGAGCGCTTTTTTCTATTATTATCAAATTTAAGATAGAAATAAATATCAATCAAGGTTCATGACTGATGAGCTATATTTTAGTCGAGATTTTCATTGTTTTTTCCTCATTTTTGGTCCCGTTTTGACCTCGTTTTGTGTGCCTTTGCTCGATTTTATGCCCATTGCCTCGACTATTCCTATTTGGTTCCCGTTTTGTAGGTATTGTGGCGGGAGCGAAGAAACGGGAGCAAACGAGACGAATTTGGAGCGAAATGTGAAGAATTGATGAGATTTTGACCCCAAGCCCTCTCAGCCGGTGGGCCGGCTGGGAGCATTGACTTGACTTTTTGAAGAAAATGAAGAATTGTTACAGGAATATAAAGTTGGATTTTTAGCCGGTCCCTTACCGGCAGCCGGTAGGCCGGCTGGGGATTATTTCCTATACTTAGCCAAATATTGAATGTCAAATATTCGTGTTTTGGGCATATCCTTAAGAAAAGACTCCCAGCCGGTGGCCAGCCGGCCCACCGACTGGTTGTAGCTGTGTTGAGGAAAATGCGAAGAAAAAACAGAAGTATGGAATCGGACTCTAAGCCGGTAGTCAACCGGCAGCCGGCCCGTCGGCCCAGGATCAAGCTCAATTGAAGAAAAAGTCAGAAGTTCGTAATTTGACTCTTAGCCGGTCCCAGACCGGCAGCCGGTTGACCGGCTGAGAGTCATTTCTCAGATTTTCGCACACTATATAAACCCGCACTTAGTCTATTTTCATTTACGCAACTTTAAGATATTTTCACGCATTCCTAGGGTTTGTTACTGTTTCATTGCCTACCTTTTCACATTCAAAATTCAACTCAAATCCTTAATCTTTCTTTAGTTTTTAGAATCCTTTTTAGATAATCTTTCCTTAATCCTAGTTAGTGTTCTTCCTAGTATCTTTAGTTTACATTTGGAGTTTTGGGTGTATTTTGAAGACATTTGAGAGAATTCTTCTCATGTATCCAAGTTCCTCACTTTAATTCAAGTATTGGTATAATTTTCCTTTCTCTTGCTTAGTATTTCCATTTGTTTACATTTATTTCAAGTTACCTTTAATCAATTGTTTCTTTTTATCTTATTCCAACATGTTTATCAACTATCCATCAATTGTTCATATGTCTTTCTTAGTTATGTGTGAGTAGTCTATTTCTAGGGTTAGGGGTTTGCTTGGGTGGTTGGTGTTGATGATTATTGCTTAGGGTTAGGGTTTGGTCTTCATCTTTGTTAGGTTTTCATTGCATGCTTGCTATATGTTTGATAAATGCCTCAACGACGGTTGGGCATGATTCTCGTTGTTGTTTGCCTTTGACGATAGTCTAGGGTTCTCATGAGCATGTATGTATGATTAGTTGGCCTTGTTTGTAGCGAGATCTAGGATAGGGTTCGACTTTAGGCGAGTCTAATCGAGAGACGCGACAAACCTAGACCTAGCATAGAAGAGACCTCCCAGTCTCCCACCCTTTGCATGTTTGACATCGACCTACCCTAGTAACCCCGACACCCTAGTTGTCTTTATCATCGATTTAATCTTAGTATTCTTGCCTTAAATTGTCTTTAGTTGTTAGTCTTATCAATCACAAAACCTATTACCCAACTTTGTCTTAAATTAGAACTAGGCTAGACGATTGTCTCCACCATCTCTGTGATCGACCCGAGCTTAATATTACTTATCTTCGGGTTTTATAAATTTGTTTGATACCGGTAGTGTCGGCAAAACCGGACATCAATGACTTTTGAGCAGCGATGTTAAAAAGATAATACTAAGTACCTTACTAAGTCATGTGTTATTAAAAAGTCATATCTAAAATCATGTGTCACATGCTTATAAATACAAAATAAAAATAAAAAATGTTTGTTACAAACACAAAAATAAATTAATACAAGCTATTTATTTTCATTTCCTAAATTTGGTTATTAACCTACATATTTATTTAACTTTTATTTCTTTATTTTGTTTAATATGATGACTTTTTGGTTTCCCTCTCCCTTTTGTAGTAGGCTTCTAATTTAATCAGAAAGTATATTTTAAGCTATTTACACTAGAGAATTTATCAAAAAAAAGAATAGTAGTCAAACAGTATGCATTAATTTGCCCATTCGTCTTCACTCACGAACTTCATATACCTTAATAACAATGGGACAATCAAGCTTCTATATAGAAAATTTAGTACACAATTTATCTATACAATCTAATCTAATTAAAAGGCAACCTTAAACATTTAACTCTTTGCCACATAGCAACTACACTAAATTATTAAAGAAATGACATTAAAATATTTATTAATAATTAATTTTGTTCATATTCATGGACTCGTGTTCTTGGTGGTTTTGAAGGTGAATAATTTATAATTATAGGATCAATAATGTAAAATTTAATTTCGATTTATTTATTATTTATGTTTCGCCAATGAGAGTTGACACGTTCTCATTCACGCCAAATTAAAATAACCCTTATCTCACATGCACTTTAATATAAATAGCTTTTAAGAGAGTAGCCAAAACAATTCAACATACTTTTTAGAATGAATTTACGCATGAGTGTCATGATGAATTAATGGACTCATTGAAGGTAGTTTTTTTTTAAAAAAAACTACAGGCTATTAGTATATTAACCAAAATAACAACTAAAGTCCA
Source organism: Silene conica (assembly GCA_029255685.2). NCBI lineage: Eukaryota > Viridiplantae > Streptophyta > Magnoliopsida > Caryophyllales > Caryophyllaceae > Silene > Silene conica. The sequence goes on from CM055315.2 coordinate 60,357,729, forward strand.
TTATATACTTTTAAAAATAAATTAGAGATGTCAAAGAAATAAGAATTAACTAACTAACTTTTATGTATTTCAAAACTATATCTTTTTAAATGAATAAATTAATTGCTTGGACAAATCTTAACAATACGATAAAATAATAAAACTAGAACAGATAAACCCGTGAATTTCACGGGTCATAAACCTAGTTAAAAGTGGCAAACCTTAATAATATTACTTACTAGTTACTACCAATACTACACTAGTATTAAAATGTAATATTAAGAATGAGATATTAATGAAAATTCTAGAGAGAATTTTACACTTGAGGATTAGATTGACATGATATTAATGCGATATAATGTAATTCTTACCCTTCAAATAAGCCTCACATAATTAAATTGACTTGATTTATACCCTTAAAATTGAGATCTTTATGTTTAGCTTATTTGATTGATTATAGCCTATTTTATATCCCATTCTATAAGCTACATCTTAGAATTTGTCTACCTTTCCGGGACAGTCACAATTGCTTGTTTATAATGTTTATTCTACTATTATTGTTGAGAAACGGGCTATTGACGTCTTGTGATTTCTTATTGACAATTGTGTTAATCTCTTACGTGAAAAAAAGAAGAAAAGAAAAAGTACGAAGTAGAGGAAGAAAAAAGGAAATGAAGAAAAATAAATGTTTTATTTGGTTTTGTTAAGAGATTGAAAGATGGTTACTAGCGTTTAATATGCATTTGGAGAGTAGTTAATCTTTCCTTTGTAAGCAATTTCAATTCCAAGTTATAATTCAAGCATTCCTTTGTTATTATATGTTCTTCTTTTACAAGTCTGTAGTTCTTCCTTTTGGTATCGTATTTCCTCACTTAGTTTTCATTATGTTCATCACATCAATTTCTCTTAGTTTTAATTTTAATACGAGTTGCTAAATTCTCTAGTTTAGGAAATAAGGAAAACATGTAATAAAAGTATTTACATATATAATTACATAACTTGTAGATGATATAACATTGTTCACGATGTTTCTATCACATGTTTGTTTGTTTTGGTTAATCTATGTTTACAGGCTAAAAACATTGATTAAGTTTGTTAACTCGTTCTATAAGTCTAGAGGCACAACATCGGATTAGACTATGCATGTGTTAGTAGGACGATCTAGCAAAAGTCGAGAGGCAGTTAGAATCCGGTCTATGGTTGGCATTAATATTTTAAGGTGGATGCCTTTAAGCCTAAGACCATTCCCAAGCAAGGTCGCCAGCCGGGTCGCGATCTTGTTGGATCGCCTTAATTACCTAATTAACAAGACCTTAATTAGACGATAATTAGCTCGACCTTGAATAAGTCAGGGTCAATTGGTGACCCTGAACAAAAAAGAGGTCGCCATTTGGTGACCTTCCACATGGCAATACACGATTGGTTTACAAATATAACTTATTTTTAATATTTAGTAAATAATAATAATTAAAAGAGTAGGAGAGAGGTTTTGTAGGGTAGAGAATGTAGAAAATGATTGGGAAGGTTGGAAAGTGGAAAATTGATTGGGTTGGTGACCTAGGTTGTGACCGCTTGGGAGGGTATAAGTGGGTCAAGATAAATAAGGTGAGATTAAGGGTTAATATGTTGGTGACCCGATTAAGGCGACCTTATGCTTAGGGATGATCTAAGAGGAGGGTAGGGTGTGTAAATATTATGAGCAAAAGTTCACGATAAAGTAAAATATGTAAATGAAAAAGTAATTACGTAACGTAGCTAAAGATATGAAGCACGTAAAACGTGCGTTGTCAAACGTGAAAAAGGTAAATAGGCCATTGCAGTGTAAACTATGGGGGTCTACACAATTAAACCAGTCAAGGACTGAAGGGTAGGAAGTAAGGTATTTTAATAAGTATTATTTGACTTAACTTCTGAACTGAAATGGAACAAGATAGTTATAGGTTCTGAGAATGATTTCAATACAAGCAGAGCACAGTATTTAGTCCCTCTCAGACACAGGCCTTATCAGAGCTCAAGCTAAGCACAGAACTCCCTGATAATTACTGCACAGATACTTAATCTGTGATCTAAGCAAAGCACAAGACCACAATTAAGTCTGACTTACTCAACTAAGCAAGGCTCGAGTTGAGTTAGATTTAAAATGCACTAAGATATACTCAAGCAAACAATTTTTAATATTAATCAAGTCTGAGCATTACATTCTGAAAACAGGCCTTATATAGGCAGTTGGGTGACCTAATCCTTGGAGAAAGACCTCAATCCAAGGGTTGGGATCAATTCTACTACTAGACAAAAGGTAATTAAGCTATTCTATGAAAGGAAAATAGGGTAAAATAAAAACTGGCAGAGTAAAAAAAACAAACAGACAGAAAAGCAAAAAGCATTGCAGACTGAAAGTGACAGTTTTGTGGCTTCTTTCTCTGGATATTAAATGCTTCTTTTGGTTCTTGTGGAGGTGGTATTTGGGACCATCGTGGCTGTTGGACAAAAGGGAAAGATACCTTGACTAAGTACTCCTCAAGGTTGGTCTAAAATAGGCAAAAAGAAGCTCACATGTGACTGTTTTGATACTTGAACTGCAAACTGTAATTTTTCTGGTTGGCTGTTTTTTTTTGTGACTTTGTTGGCTCTTGTTTTTGGGTTGGGACTGATCTTCATTAATTAAGGGTGGAACCACACAACCCTTTGGGTGGCTGGTGGTTGTTTTGGGACTGGCTGGGCTTGGTTTTGGTGGGATAGAAGGGTCCAGCATTGGTTGAGAAAACCTTGTTGCAGGGCTCAGGAATGTGGCTGTTCTTGTTGTGACTGGGCTGTTTTTTGTGTGGCTGCTTTTGTGAGTAGGGATGGGTGTTTTTCATTGGTAGATGGGTGGATAAAACCTTTGGATAATAGACCTGTAATGGACTGACTTGCTTGATCAAGATCTGGATTGTTTGCCTGAGATAATGGATCCGTGTTGCTGTTCTGTGTTGTATTAGTGTTAGACTCCAATTCTGGACTGACCTGCTGTTGAGTTCCTATTGCAGCCATTTGAACTAAAATGGAGAAAGTATACACTAATATATCGAGTTTTTGAGTACCTACAAAACCGTTGAAATCGGGGGCGTCGAATTTTCCATTCTATTTTTTTGGTTAGTGAGCAGTCTTTTTGTTTAGGCTTGACATTCGTAAACAATAAACACCGCCATTTAATTCGTTTCCTTTGTTCAGTCGCTTCCCCCGTTTCTGCACCTCACCACCCTCTTCAATTGATTCCCAAAAAATATCCAATCCACCCCCCTAATTTCTCAAAACCCTAACCCTAATTTCTCCCCCAAAATAAATCCTCCACATTTAAATCCCACACACATCCTACGATGCCGACGTTCATCTCTGACGAGGAATTCGCAGTCATTCTCGCCAACGGCGATGTCACAGCGGCGTCGGAGAAAGCCGACGCTTTCATCAATCGCCTCTTCGCCGAAATCGAGACGCTGAAAGCAAAAGCCGATGCCACCTCCATCACCGCTGAGAAAACGTGCTCGATTCTTGAGAACAAGTATCTTTCACTCAGCTCCGAGTTTTCCGCGCTCGAGTCGCGCAAATCGGAGCTTCATTCAAGCCTTCAACAGCGGTCTTCTGAGCTTGCGCTTGTTCAATCTGAGAAGCACCAGCTTCATCTCAAATTTGTATGTTTTAGATTATTGATTATTGTTTGAGTTATGTTTGGAATGTGTTTGATTGATAACCTTGGTTTCGAATGATGTTGGAAGATGTTTTTCGGAGCTAAAATCGACGATGGAAGCTAAAACGCTAAAGTTTGACGGGGAATTTTATGAGGGTTGATTAGTAATGAGTATGGTGAAAAATTCAAACGGAGGATTTGAATATCTTATGTTTTTATTGTTCTAGGAGTGACACCCTCGAAAACCTCTCATTGCGCTACTTATTCTGAAACAGAAAACCTTGTATAGGGAGTAGCTTCATTAGTTGGAGTAGTTTTAGAAAATGTTTTACCCTTAGTAGGTCTGTTATCAAAGGCGAAACGTAATTTGAGGTTGAAAGGGGGTGGTTGTAATTCATGCTCGGAAATTTTAGGAGGACAAACTAGTAACACCAATAATATAATGTAACCTTCGAAAGAAAATTTGAAACTTTGCAATATGGTAAACTTAAGACAGTCACTACCAGCCTCCTTTGCTCCGTATTGTTTATGAAAGTAGAAACCTTATGGAAGGAGCAGTGTTCTTGGCTATCCATGAACTTCATCAAAGTTTGACACTTTGACTAACATGCTTAGCTTCAAATAGTGAAAGTTTTTAAAGCTTTATTAGTTAAAAATGAGGATTAATTATCTGTATAGTCTGAGAAGTAGAGTTTGTGTTTAGTTTATTGTTTTGAATATGAAAGTTGAAATGTCGTAGGAATAGTAGTTTTGTTCTAAGATGCTCAAACTCTTCACTTTACTTTGTTGTACCCTTGTCGACTAGGTTATGAGTTGGATCCTGCTGAATGAAAACGGACTCGGCTTAGCATTTTGGCAAAGCTAACCCGATCAGAAAAAGCTGATTTGAGACCCAAAATTAAACCCGAATGTAAAGCGAAAGCGAAATTGACATACCCAAAAATGTGGCGCAATCGAAATGGCCCAACATGTCCCGAACCCGACCCGTGTAGTTTGAAGAGCATGACCATTGACCAGCATTAACACAATAACACCTTGACGGCTACACCACCAATCCACCATTAAAGAAACCCCTGAAAACAGTCACTGAAACAGTAATCAACTTGTGACATACCATATTGACACGTTCCACAGTCCACACGCCGTCATTGAGCCAAACGTGGCGTCCCCTTCTCCCCTCATCGGTCTCCCATGAAGCTGGTGAATCCCTCGATTCTTATAAATTACTGATTTTTGAGTTTTGTTTATTGAATTGTTTTTTATATGGTGGGCTTTGTTGTAGACGTGCCTCAGCAAGGGTCAGGGGTATCATTTCCCAGCATGTTACATGTTAGAAATTGCTGGATTTCACATACTGCTGGATTGTCCATTGGATCTTTCTGCTCTCTTGCTTTTCGCTCCTGTTCCCGCTTATTCTCATTGCTCATGCTCTGTGCCCTTGGAAACTGATTCTCTTACTGCTACTACTTTAATCCATGCAATCCCTTGGTATAAAACTGTTAGCACGCTGCATCTTTGGGATGTTTCTTTCATTGATGTCGTCTTGATCTCCGGTCCCATGGGAATGCTTGGACTGCCATTCCTGACTCGTAACAAGAACTTCTAGGCCAAGGTTGGTTCATTCATTCATTCATTCATTCATTCATTCATTCTTCTTCTTAGTGCATTTGTGTCACGCTGCTGTGTCTGATGTAATTTCCCGTTACTTAGATATACGCAACTGAAGCAACGAAAAGAATTGGGCAACTTATGATGGAGGATCTTGTTTTGTTGCATAACGAGTTTAAGCAGTTTTATGGACCTCAAGGCTCAAGGTGTGCCCACTGGATGAACTGGGACGAGCTCCACAAACTTCCGCCTCCGCTTAAAGACAGAATTTTAGGCAAAGATGGAACACAACTAGGTGCCTGGTTTCCATTGTACAGGTAATTATGTTACTATGAATCCCTTTCATATTCCTTGATTTGCATTCTGCTGGGTACTAACTAAAAGTAATGGAGATTAAAGAAATGAACCGAGGCATGTGCCAGTCATCAGACCAGATTATATCAGGATTTGAGGGCGACTTTTTATTTTTAAACTGCATAGCTTTCATGTATACTTTTCTTTTATTTCATCGATTTTTATTCTGATTATTAGTGCAGCTGATGCAAAGGATTGTGTTCAGAAGGTGCTTCCTCTTAAATATGCTGAAGAAACATGTTATGCTGGTTTGATTATCATCAAGGCCTTCAGTTCTGGCCTCGATATTGGCACATCTAACTGGGTGATGAGTTGCCCCAAAAAAATGTTGTCTTTCTATCCAGCTCTGTATTCATCTCTGCTGTGGCCTTGAATTTCGCTTATAAACCTCTTCAAGGCTGTGATATTCTCCTCTATACAGATTTTTCTTCTCTGGATGATACTGAAAACGTTGAAGAACAGGTTGATAACTCATCTCCAATGTAATACCTGTTTCACCTTTGAGTTTCTCAAAGTTTGGCTTTATCTTCAGTTTTTTGTGTTTTACTGTGATGCTTATATCATCTTTCCATTAAATATTTTAAAATTGTAAATGTTCCATTTAATGTCATGATGTCAAAGTATCGTTTATGTTCCATGAAAAGTGTTCTGTGGTAATCTATTGCAGCGATGGAGGTGCTGATAAACCGTCTCTTGACTCATTACTCAACTCTGACGAGTTTTCAGAGGAGGAGCAGAAGCTTGATTTTATATCTTCTTGTGCCATTGAATCCGTGAAAGCTGGAGGCTCAGTACTGATTCCAATTGGTCGTATTGGAGTCATCTTGCAATTGTTGGAGCACATATCATCATCTCAAGAGTTATCAGATTTGAAGGTATCTGAACATTTGTCTGTTTACATGATCTGCTTCTCTATTATTCACAAATTTTTTTTTGATAAACTTGCAATATGAATTCACATTTTATTTTTATACGTTTCTAGTGATGGGGTGTACATACGTAAAACAAACCACAAAGATTTTTAATGGTCGGAGACTCGGAGGGAGTACATAGTTACATACTAAATTACTAACTACGGAGTAGTTCCTTTCACTCTTTCTGGCATAAGCAAGGTTAATTTATTTCACAAAATAGTTGTATTTTATAGTCATCAATTTATAGGTGTGAGGTGGCTCAGACACTCAGTTTAGAACTTGGAAAGGGAAAGGGTGGGTCGTGGGTATGATCCCTCTTGAGATGCCTGGCCAAAGCAAACTTGCCTTCTGGATTTAATTATCTTATTGGAGAAGTTCGATAACAATGTGGAAACAGGATATTGAGTAAACCAGTTTTAGCAAACAGAGGATGAATTGATACTGGTTCAGTAACTTCAGTTAAGCTCTTTAGAATTACAATTAGTCTTATGTGAGATGGTCTCATATTAATATAATGTAAGATCAACCAATTCAATTACAAGTCCACAATCCAACCCATACACATATCTTCTTTGGTACATAAGAGGGACTAAGCCCCGAAAAATAACTAGCTACTAAGCGGGAAGTAGCTACCCTTAGAATGTCTTCACGTAGAATAGATCGCAGATCTGAAGGAGGATGGTCTAGAAGGACCGGATTTATGCCAGCGGTAACACCTCGATTAGCGAGCCAATTTGCAGCACGATTAGATTCACGATAAGTATGTTCCAAGTGGACAAAATTACCCCTTTCTTCGATGAGCTCCTTCACCTCTTAAACCACCGAACGCAGGTCATTGCTGAGTAACTGATCCTCTAACACAAGCTGAATACATCCCTTGTTGTCCATATGGATGAGAAGCTTGTGAATACCCAACTGGTGTGCCCTTTCGAGGCCTGCAAGCGAAGCTAGAAGTTCAGCCCTCATAGAGGTACAAACTCCTGGCGAGAAAAGTAGTATGCTGAAAAAAGTTCCCCATTTCGTCCCTAAAGATTCGACCTCTACCAGCCATACCCGCATTACCTTTAGAGGCGCAACCCAACCGTTAGGGGGAGGAAGCCAAGGAATATAAACCTCCCATCTTTCTGTGCCTTGCTGAGGTATAAACAACGAGAATTTATCAAAAGCTCTTTTAGACATCCTGAACTGGTCGAATAAAAACTCATGAGGGAAAGTCGGGTTCTCATCTTCATGCCCCAAAACCACGTTGTTTCTTCATCCATAACCACCAACACGTAATAGCGAAGCACATTGACCAATCTTGTGGCGCTGCAATGTAATTGTTACTTGCATTATTATTCAACCAAGTAATAAAGTCATCATTAAGAAAAGAGGAAGCCAAGCCGCGCACTTGGTTCCAAATCGCCAAAGAAACAGGGCACCAATGCAGCGAGTGTTCTGTTGTTTCTTCCGCGGCTAAACAGCGAGGGCACAATGGGTTGTCCACCATGCTCCCATGGATGCGGTTAACATTGGTCATAAGACGGTCCTGAGCTGCTATCCAAAGGAACATTCTAACGCGTTGGTGTGCTGGCAACCGCCAAATGATTCCCCAAACAGGTTATTCGGTTAAGGCAGATAGGTCCGGTCCTTTCATGAACCCAAGAGCAGATTTTATGGAGAACTTACCCGAAGACGTACCTCTCCTTTATACTAAATCCTCTAGATCAGTGTCAGGACTGAGAGAATAAGCAGCTATTTTCAATAAGACGGACTGAAGTAATAAGTTAGCAAAAGAGTCCCATTTCCATTCGTCAGTTTCGCTCCACATATTGTTTACTGTTGTTCCTAGAAGCTCATTTGGAATGTTTGTTAGAGCTCTATCAGCGAGGATAACTCCGTCAATCCAAGGATGGTCCCAAAAGAGAGTAGTACACCCGTTCCCTAACGAAATGGAAGTACCCCATCCTATATCTTGCGCGTGGGCAGAAATACCAGCCAATACATTTGACATACATTTCCGAGGTAGAAACATATCAAGGTCACATCGTCCATTACAATACTTTACCCATACACACATATTAATTGACTAAAAATAAGATCAACAAATTTCCCCATAAGATTGACCAGTCTTGTGATAATGTTAGCTTGAGACCATGTCTTATGAGAATTTCTGTTATAATTATGCACTTATGCAACATGGAATGGATTGAAATTTGTGTTACCTTTTGTCAGTCTTTTGGTTCTGCTGCTGTTTTGGGGTTTTCTCTTCATAACAAATTAGTTTTAGAAAAGATCTGACCCTGGCTGATGCAGGTCCCTATGTTTTTCATTTCTTCTGTAGCAGAAGAACTCTTATCTTTTACTAACATAATACCAGAGTGGTTGTGCATGCACCGGCAGAACAAGGTATACTGTGAACAACTTTAAATTTTTTAAATCAGATTTTTGTCATCATTATTACATTGTTGAGGCTAAGACTACCACTGGATTTCATTCTAATTGTGCGCGGTTATTTGCTGGTGAACCATTGTTTGCACAAGTGAATCTTGTGAAAGAGAAGAAACTTCATGTATTTCCATCAATCATTTCACCTGATCTACTGTAAGACTTGAATTTCATCTCTTTGCCTCTTATAAAAATAATTAGAACATATGTTTTTGTTGGCTAAGAACTATGAAGGATTAGTATGTACCGTTGTGCAGTTGCAGAAACAGTTCTTTCTATATCTAGTCATATATTTGGGTATAATCCTCGAAGTGTTGTGAGGATGTTGTAAGTCTTAGTGCTGCTATGAATATTCGTCAAATACTAGCCAATAGGATGCATACTTGGTTTTTGTTTGCGTATTTCATCATTTTCTTGTTAAGAGAATTTGTCAAAAGCTCTTATGGATTATGTTATAAATTGATTTTAAGTTTCCACTTAAAACTAACGAGCATTCTTCATGGTGAATGATAACCATTGCTTGCTCATATAATTTTAGTCCGGCCTAGATATATCCGTAGAGTTGCGGTTCCATCATTTTAAAAAGCTATGCTAACTTTTGAAGTAGAATCATGTGCATCTCCAGATAATTATATTTAGGATCTTGTTAAAATTTGACAAAAAGAACATCTACGACAACTAGTATCACAAATTGTTTAAAATTGTTAATTATTAATTTTATTTCAAACCACTATCAACTCTCACAATCCTGATAGCTTGATTTGTACTGAACGATTATGTTGTACGATGTCATCTTTGTTAAATTCTCTTTTGAAATGTAAACTTTTTGAGTGGTTAATTGTTTGATGGAAGGAGAAAATTCTGTAAGTTAACACGTCTATAAGGTTGGATTTTGGAACACACAGAGAATCTTGGAAAAGTAACTTGTACTCTACTTTTATTATCTATTTCATTCTCACATTTTGAGACACCATTTTCTCTCGTCAATGTCTCTCTCAACATGGATGACTATATGAGTAAATATTGTGAAATGTATAATCGTACAAAAGCTTTTTGTGAGGAATTTAATGGTACAATTTTAGGCTAATACTTCTCATGATGGGTGGGGATAATATGGGCATTTAGTTTGGTTATAACTTACCCTAAATGGAAATGCACACAACTAGATGGAACAACCCAAAATGGAATATGTATACTTCTTTTTGGAACAGAGGAAATATGTTTCTGTAAAAACTAAAGTCAAAGGCTCACCTTGAAAAATGAAAACATCATAAATAAATGGAAGGAGTAGTAGTTTGTTTTGTACTTTAGCAATTCAGCTATACTTATTTTTAAACTTAATGATCAGCCTATTGCAACTATTAGCCCTTGATTGTTGAACTCATTTTCCTATTTCTGATCTAGTTGTATAAAAAGCCTTCCAATTATTGTTTTTCCTTGCCACACTCTTTGGTTGTGTGAAATGTGTTAAGTACATAATGTATGAGAACTCCAAAAGTTGCTTTATTGAATGACATTGTTACATCTGTCATTTAGCATATTTTGTCCTTGTTACTGACAATTTTCTATAGGAAGGCTTGGCGAGAGCCGTGCATAATATTTACTCATCACTGGAGCCTGCGGCATGGGGCTGCTATTCATTTCCTTCGGCGTTGGCGTGAGAACGAAAACTCATTACTGATACTGGAGGTGATCTTTTCTCTTTGTACCATGTCTTAGTTAGTGACGCGTGTTTTATTTATTGTTACTTTATTGTTTATTCAAGCGTGACTATTTGTGTAGAGAGGACCTGATACTGATTGGCTGCTTCTACCTTTTAAACCTATGGCAATGAAGGTCCTACAGTGTTCATTCCTATCTGGCATTGGGTAAGTTTTCTTTCTTGCATTTTAAGTTGTTTGTTTACTTTGGTTTTGACAGAAAAAATTTGTCTTCTCTCTTCTTATTCCTTTGGGTAAACTTGTGGTTAGTAAATGACCACCTTATTAATGGCGCAGATATATCATATCATACATGTCTTTGTAGACGGCCGCCAAATATTTTCTTCCAGGATGTCCTTACTCCTTATTCTTTATATTGACTTGCTTATTTTCTGCCTCCATTGAGGACCCAATTATTTATGGCTGTGGTGAAATGGAATAAAGCAACCATTTGATGCTTACACATCTTTTTATTGTAAAGTAGTAGTCATTCAACGCGTTTCTCGAAGCAGTTTTCCCTATGCTTACACGTCAAACCCCTACCTCAATATGTGGGTGTCCTTGAGATGTTATTTCTTGTCATTCTTTGTTGCTTTTCCCTTTGGTAGTTCGATCAAAAATTGGATCAGCCATATATAAATGTCATATACCCGAGTGTTTTGGGTGTAAAGGGAGCCGAAAGAACGATTTTTACGTTGACGGGTTTGAATGCATGTCTTGAGTACCACTAAATGACTTTACAAGTAAATCCCATGCACAAAAACACAAAAGCTAATGACATGCTGATGCTACCTGTTCGAGTCTAAAAATCTTGAATTTAGCAATTTGTTGGTTGCTCTTCTCAACAACTTACATGGTATGAATCTCTCGTGTTCCAAGGATAATTACAATTTACAATTGGCTGGTCAATACTTGATGACTTTGCAAGCTAAATTAACTCCAATGTATAATCACACGAAAACTAATGACATGCTAATGCGACCTGTTTGAGTCTGAAAATCTCAAATTAGTAATCTGGTGCATGAATCTCCGGTGGATAATTAGAATATACAATTGGGCGGCCAGTTAATATCATATAACAACTATACCTCTAATCAATTACAGAGTTTGTGTTTGTTCTGTGTGTCTGCTGTGACTAATGACTTGTTCACTCATATGCTTCAGATCGCGGAAAGTGGCGCCTTTGCTCCAAAGTTTACAGCCAAAACATGTCTTGGTAATTATTCTGCTAAAAAATATTGGTTTGAATCCCATCTCTGTATTGTTTGGTTTCTATCTAATTATACCACTCACAAATTGCATGTTATTCTTGACTTGTAGTTTCCTGAAGATTTGAGGTCTCTTGTTGGATTTCCAGACTCAAAGCTGTTCTCCGTCGTTAACTATGACGAAAACAACACTTTACGTGTTCAGAGCCTAAAGAAAGACGCAGAGCTCGAGATTTTCAGCAGATTTAGCCTCTAAATTTCAGTGGATAACTTTGAAAGAAGAGGATTTGGACACTGCGAGATTGAAGGGGGACCTCTATGTGGAGCAGGGGAAACATCGATTACTCGTGAGGAATGAATCAAACAAGATGTAATTGGGTATTAAAGCAAGGGTGGAGCAAACAACTAATGATGTTGGTTCGAGTAGGGGTTTTGTGTTGCATGTTAATGAGCCTAGCAAGGCTTTGGTGCAAGTTGAACCAACAAGGACAGTTATCAGTTGAGTTGATAAGGTTTTGGCTTCTCGCATCTTTGAAGCTGTCAATACTCTCTTGTCTCCCAACTGACGTAGATTGGTCTCGGCCCATCAAGCCATAGAAGAAGTAAGTAATGACAATGCATTTCTGAAATTTAGGCCAGCGACTAACCTATCCCTATACGGCAAGGCACAAATCTGCTTATTCAGGAGTCAGAAAATTGACGATGGGTCCCGCCCATGTCTGGTTCAATCCACTAATCACCTCTAATCCCAGCAGAAGGACTGTTCTATTCCAACTTGAATGTTAAATTTATACTCTAGTTTACCAGTTGTAGACAGGCAACTATGAAGCCGGCGCAGAATGTTGATAGACTAGAGAGTTTATAATAATGAGTTGTGTTTTATGGAAGTAGCGGTGTGCCCTGAACATCGTACCATAATGGTTCAGTCCTAGTCTTTCAGTTGATTGAGTTTGTTTTTTCTTTTAGTTAAGAGTTTTTTTTTTTTTTTTTACAGAGCTTTTGATAAAGAGTTGATTGAGATTGTGTTCCTACTGACATCCCACATGTCCAAAGTACAAATTCTCATTTGTGACGGACATATCCGTCGTAAATTTTTGACGGGTTGAATATTACTCACTTGAAAAGAAAAGATAAGGTATTTGAGATTTTCAAGGTTATCTTATATACACAAGTGGAAGAACTTGATCCGCTATAAACTTTCGCGAATAAGACTCCCTGTTGGTAAAGATATTATAGTGCTTTAATATTATTGTCACTTTTAATTTCGCGGCAAACCGTTACTCCATTTAACTTGTATATTCATTTCGCAACTTCATTATTCGATTAACGCTTGTCAAATCTTTCAAGCCTTTTTTCCAATGAATATTGATGTCATTTGAATTATGAACTCTTATTCGAGAAAAAGGAGCCTACATCGGAGGTACTACCTCTATTTTTTTTTTAATTTTTTGAGTATATATGTATTTTTTTGAGCTAAATAATTATCTCAAATTTTATTTGTTTTTGAGCAAATGTATATTTTTTTGAGCATATTAAAGTTTATAAGTTATATTTTGTTTTTTTTCCGTCATAACTCAAATTCAACTAAACTTATATGTAATATTTTTGAGTTTTATTGTGATCTTTAGAGTTTAATGTTTAAATAAATAAACTCTAAAACTTTATGGGAAAACTCATAATTTCTAAAACAAAACTCAAAAACTTTACTATAATGCTCAAAAACTATAAAATTGAAGGTAAAACATCGGATGCACCATCCATTTACTGCTCTTATTCTAATGCACGGTATTTTCGGATTAATTAGTCTCATATAAATACCTAGATAGTACATTAGCCCTATCAAAAATAATTACATATCTTATTTCACATCACACTTATTTTGACCGTTGAACATTATCATCTTAATACAACTTATCGACATTTCTATTATTTTAATTAAATGATAGATTCTTCAAAAAGTATGAGAGTTGCATGTGAAATTAGACCAACATCTCAAGTCAAACCAGTTATAAAATTTATGTATAAAGACAAACTTAGATGGAAACATAATTTTCCTACTAAAATATATTCTTTTTGAAACTCAACTAGGTTTGTGACCCGTGAAATTTACGGGTTTATCTGTTTTAATTTTATTATTTTATTATATTGTTCAGATTTGTTCGAGCAATTAGTTTATAAAGATAGTCTTAAAATATATAAAAGTTAGTTAGTTAATGTCTTATTTCTTTGACATCCCCAATTTATTTTTCAAACTATATATTGTACGTTATTTTGATTAATATACTAATAGCATGTAATTTTTAAAAAAAAACTATCTTCAATGAGTCCATTAATTCATGACACTCATGCATAAACTCATTCTAAAAAGTATGTTGAACTGTTTTAAAGCTATCTACATTGAAACACATGTGAGATAATAGTCCTTTTAATTGGGCGTGAATGAGAAAGTATCAACATTCAATGAAACATAAATAATAAATCAAATCGAAATTAAATTTTACATTATTGATCCTATAATTATAAATTTTTCACCTTCAAAATCACCAGCAACATGGGGTCTACGAACATGAACAAAATTAATTATTAATAAATATTTTAATATAATTTTTTTAATAATTTAGTGTAGTTGTTATGTAGAAAAAAATTTAAATGCTTAGAGTTGCCTTTTAATTAGATTATATTTTATAAATAAATTGTGTACTAAATTTTCTATGTAAAACTTGAACGCCTCTTTGTTAGTTAGGTATATGAAGTTAGTGAGGGAAGACAAAAGGAAAAATTAATGCATAATGTTTGACTATTATTATTCTTTTTTTTGGAATGATAAATTCTCCACTGTAAAGAGTTTAAAACATATTTTCTAATTAAATTAGCGGCTCTTTATCTCAATATTTTATTTTTTGTAAATCATATATTTTAATAGTAGCATATTTATGAAGTTTAATAAATGCTAGTCTTAATATATCGTTTGTATCAATTTGCCAAAAATCCTAAATTTTGCAAAAAAAACATAAGTTAAGTTAAATGGTAACCTACAATAAATGGTGAGGGAAACCAAGAAGCTATATTATTAAATAAAAGAAATAAAAGTTAAATAAATATGTAGGTTAATAACAAAATTTAAGAAAGGAAAGTAAATAGTTTGTATTAATTTATTTTTTGTGTTTAATTTGCAACTAACATATAGGATTGGGGGCCTTTTATCTTCTCAATATTTTGAGTCTCATAAATCATATTTTTGATTGCAGCATATTTATGAATTTAATCAATGTTAGTCTTAATATAGTATCTATATGAATTTGCCAAAAATTCTAAAATGTATTTTTTTTTCATAAATGATAAATTCAAGATAAATAGTTGCCTACTACATATCTCATTCAAATCTCATTACAATTTATAAGACATGTACATTAGATAATATGACATGAACGTATAAATATTAGATAATGATGTACTTTTTGCCATTATATATGTCAATAAGATTTTTTTGTCCAACTTGTTGAGAAGATTGATATTCATGCAACTCCAATTTCATTCTATGGGTGATTTTCCAAAGGAAAATGATAAATAAGAAAACAACACATTCCAAAATAAAATATACATTTGAAAGCTTGTGAAATACTATTTTTTGTTATGATAAATTATTGAGTGAAGTGGCCGGATGGAGAATTTTTTTTAAGCAATTCAGTCCGCAAGTATTTTCTTTCTTCTTATAGTCTTTTTTCTCTCATGAATCATCCCTACCAAAAAAATCATTGAGTATTAATAACACACAAAATGGTGGAATTTGATTTATGTGATATTAATCTTATCGTTATTAAGTTTTCCCTTAAATAATGAAAGAAAGAGGGCATTAAGTCGTAAAGATGTAAGTATATTTACCTTTAAGTATGGCAACACCACAAATCTTGATAGCAACTAAATGAGAACAAAACAACACTTAAAAATAGGGATGAAACACTTGATAAACAATCAAAATTTAAAAATAATTAATGAATTAAAATTTAAAACCATAATACAATTACCTTACCTTCATATACCTATACTTATTACCTTGATGTTGATACAAAATGGGAGTAAAAAAAATATTGGCTTGAATTTTGACTCACAAATGTTGCCTTCCATCAAACATATATAGCCAATTGATTATGTGCTTTATGACAAATTTAATATATACATAAATATGTAGTAAATTTTTGTGACTTTTGAGCATAATTTTTCATTATTAGCAAATTTAATTTATACATAAATATGGATAAAATGTGAAAGGTTTGATTTACTATACATAAATATGTAGTCTAGTTTTAATACTTTTGAACATTATTTTTCATTATTAGCAAGTTATAAAATGAGAGACTTTAAATTTTTATTTGAAATTTAACATATTATAGTTTTAAAAATTAAAAGGCTAATATTTAATATTAAGTATGTTATTATTTGCCCTTAATATTTACAAATTCTTACTTTTTATAAACGGCGTAAAAATTAGAATTATATGATATTTATTTGTTACTTAAAATATTTTAACAATAAACATCGATATTTTAAATTTATTAGGAATTTGGATTTTTAATTGTTATTTTATTTATCTAGAAATTAAAAAGGTTAAAGTTTAATGTTTGTTAAGTTATTTACATTTAATGTTTTAATTTTTTTTCTTTTTCTTTTTAAAATAAGAAATAATGATGTGGCTCCATGTCATGTGTAATAAGTGACGTGGCTTTTTGTTAGTCCTAGGTGGCATTGTCTACCTGACATTTTAGGTTACCCTAATAATATTGTATAGATGTTCTTGTTGGTTTTGAAGGTGAATAATTTATAATTATATGATCAATAATGTAAAATTTAATTTCGATTTATTTATTATTTATGTTTCGCCAATGAGAGTTGACACGTTCTCATTCACGTCAAATTAAAATAACCCTTATCTCACATGCACTTTAATATAAATAGCTTTTAAGAGAGTAGCCAAAACAATTCAACATACTTTTTAGAATGAATTTACGCATGAGTGTCATGATGAATTAATGGATTCATTGAAGATATTAACCAAAATAACAACTAAAGTCCATTATATACTTTTAAAAATAAATTAGAGATGTCAAAGAAATAAGAAATTAACTAACTAACTTTTATGTATTTCAAAACTATATCTTTTTAAATGAATAAATTAATTGCTCGGACAAATCTTAACAATACGATAAAATAATAAAACTAGAACAGATAAACCCGTGAATTTCACGGGTCATAAACCTAGTTAAAAGTAGTAAACCTTAATAATATTGCTTACTAGTTACTACCAATACTACACAAGTATTAAAATGTAATATTAAGAATGAGATATTAATGAAAATTCTAGAGAGAATTTTACACTTGAGGATTAGATTGACTTGATATTAATGAGATATAATGTAATTCTTACCCTTCAAATAAGCCTCACATAATTAAATTGACTTGATTTTATACCCTCAAAATTGAGATCTTTATGTTTAGCTCATTTGATTGATTATAGCCTATTTTATATCCCATTCTATAAGCTACATCTTAGAATTTGTCTACCTTTCCGGGACAGTCACAGTTGCTTGTTTATAATGTTTATTCTACTATTATTGTTGAGAAACGGGCTATTGACGTCTTGTGATTTCTTATTGACAATTGTGTTAATCTCTTACGTGAAAAAAAAGAAGAAAAGAAAAAGTATGAAGTAGAGGAAGAAAAAAGGAAATGAAGAAAAATAAATGTTTTATTTGGTTTTGTTAAGAGATTGAAAGATGGTTACTAGCGTTTAATATGCATTTGGAGAGTAGTTAATCTTGCCTTTGTAAGCAATTTCAGTTCCAAGTTATAATTGAAGCATTCCTTTGTTATTATATGTTCTTCTTTTACAAGTCTGTAGTTCTTCCTTTTGGTATCGTATTTCCTCACTTAGTTTTCATTATGTTCATCACATCAATTTCTCTTAGTTTTAATTTTAATACGAGTTGCTAAATTCTCTAGTTTAGGAAATAAGGAAAACATGTAATAAAAGTATTTACATATATAATTACATAGCTTGTAGATGATATAACATTGTTCATGATGTTTTTATCACATGTTTGTTTTGTTTTGGTTAATCTATGTTTACAGGCTACAAACATTGATTAAGTTTGTTAACTCGTTCTATAAGTCTAGAGGCACAACATCGGATTAGACCATGCATGTGTTAGTAGGACGATCTAGCAAAAGTCGAGAGGCAGTTAGAATCCGGTTTATGGTTGACATTAATATTGTAAGGTGGATGCCTTTAAGCCTAAGACCATCCCCAAGCAAGGTCGCCAGCCGGGTCGCGATCTTGT
This sequence comes from Silene conica, assembly GCA_029255685.2. Lineage (NCBI taxonomy): Eukaryota > Viridiplantae > Streptophyta > Magnoliopsida > Caryophyllales > Caryophyllaceae > Silene > Silene conica. The sequence goes on from CM055315.2 coordinate 60,375,918, forward strand.
TGGGTCGCCTTAATTACCTAATTAACAAGACCTTAATTAGACGATAATTAGCTCGACCTTGAATAAGTCAGGGTCAATTGGTGACCCTGAACAAGAAGCGGTCGCCATTTGGGGACCTTCCACATGGCAATACACGATTGGTTTACAAATATAACTTATTTTTAATATTTAGTAAATAATAATAATGAAAAGAGTAAGAGAGAAGTTTTGTGGGGTAGAAAATGTAGAAAATGATTGGGAAGGTTGGAAAGTGGAAAATTGTTTGGGTTGGTGACCTAGGCCATGACCTTCTGCTTGGGAGGGTATAACCGTATAAGTGGGTCAAGATAAATAAGGTGAGATTATGGGTTAATATGTTGGTGACTCGATTAAGGCGACCTTCTGCTTGGGGATGGTCTAAACAATTGAACAATGTTAACTTATCTCATGTTTATCATTTACATTTACAATATTTACATGTTAACCCGAATTCCCTATATGCTTTTTATTCTTATTATTTACATCTTTATTCCATATTGTTTATAAAGTTTTTACAAAATCAACCAACAAACAAACCAAATCGTAATCGACTTTGATAAAAATTTATTCATAGCATTTCATAGCGCAATTCTCGATCCCTCGTGTTCGAGCCCTATTGCTACATTTCATTCGTGTTTAGGGAAAATATCTTCGTTAAGTGTATGATTTAGCCTATTAGAGTCGTCATCGGGTGATGTCAGATCAGTCTTTGCTTAAAAATTTCTCAGGTTCTATCGAGTCGGGTTTACTGAGATCAAATGATCAATCGGGTCGGGCTAGACTTGCCATCTCTAGCTCGACGCACCATCTTTTTACCCGACTTAGCATTTTGGCAAAGCTAACCCGATCAGAAAAAGCTGATTTGAGACCCAAAATTAACCCCGAATGTAAAGCGAAAGCGAAATTGACATACCCAAAAATGTGGCGCAATCGAAATGGCCCAGCATGTCCCGAACCCGACCCGTGTAGTTTGAAGAGCATGACCATTGACCAACATTAACACAATAACACATTGACGGCTACACCACCAATCCACCATTAAAGAAACCCCTGAAAACAGTCACCGAAACAGTAAGCAACTTGTGACATACCATATTGACACGTTCCACAGTCCACACGCCGTCATTGAGCCAAACGTGGCGTCCCCTTCTCCCCTGCTCGGTCTCCCATGAAGCTGGTGAATCCCTCGATTCTTATAAATTGCTGATTTTTGAGTTTTGTTTATTGAATTGTTTTTGATATGGTGGGCTTTGTTGTAGACGTGCCTCAGCAAGGGTCAGGGGTATCATTTCCCAGCATGTTACATGTTAGAAATTGCGGGATTTCGCATACTGCTGGATTGTCCATTGGATCTTTCTGCTCTCTTGCTTTTCGCTCCTCTTCCCGCTTATTCTCATTGCTCATGCTCTGTGCCCCTGGAAACTGATTCTCTTACTGCTACTACTTTAATCCATGCAATCCCTTGGTATAAAACTTTTAGCACGCTGCATCTTTGGGATGTTTCTTTCATTGATCCATGCAATCCCAAAAATGTCCCATGGGAATGCTTGGACTGCAATTCCTGACTCGTAACAAGAACTTCTCCGCCAAGGTTGGTTCATTCATTCATTCATTCTTCTTCTTAGTGCATTTGTGTCACGCTGCTGTGTCTGATGTAATTTCCCGTTACTTAGATATACGCAACTGAAGCAACGAAAAGAATTGGGCAACTTATGATGGAGGATCTTGTTTCGTTGCATAACGAGTTTAAGCAGTTTTATGGACCTCAAGGCTCAAGGTGTGCCCACTGGATGAACTGGGACGAGCTCCACAAACTTCCGCCTCCGCTTAAAGACAGAATTTTAGGCAAAGATGGAACACAACTAGGTGCCTGGTTTCCATTGTACAGGTAATTTTGTTACTATGAATCCTGTTCATATTCCTTGATTTGCATTCTGCTGGGCACTAACTAAAAGTAATGGAGATTAAAGAAATGAACCGAGGCATGTGCCAGTCATCAGACCAGATTATATCAGGATTTGAGGGCGACTTTTTATTTTTAAACTGCATAGCTTTCATGTATACTTTTCTTTTATTTCATCGATTTTTATTCTGATTATTAGTGCAGCTGATGCAAAGGATTGTGAAGGTGCTTCCTCTTAAATATGCTGAAGAAACATGTTATGCTGGTTTGATTTGTTGGGGCTGGTGTCCTTGACAATTAAGTACAATGACTTACTAAATCTCTTTAAGGATCACAAGGGCATACTTCAGTATTATTATCAGTTGATCCACGTTTATCAATAACGGTTGGCTTGCTAGATAAGTTTGACGTTATTGTTATACGGATGGCGGTGATCAACTGGTCCCTATACGTCACACCTATAGAACACGTTTGAGAGATGTGAAGGTATGAAAATACAGTCACATTTATGCCGGATACGACTAAACAGTTAGTCAGAGGTATTGACTATTAAATTAGTCAATAAGATGTTGAGATTATTATTTAATACGGATTAAATAATTTTAGCTAACACGGATTACATGATTAATTCGTAAATTAAATATAAACAGTTATATTTAATTAAATATTGTATTCGCGTATTAATATAAACGGTTATATTAATTTGGGTAATTATACAATATCGTAATTTTATCAGACCATTATTAATACATCGACTGTATTAATATCTGATAACATGTGTGCGATTTATAAATAAAACCCGCGAATTGTATTTTAGCAAATTGGGTCGAATCACGAATTAGAATAAGGTAAGAGTGGAAAGCCCACTCTCACCCTACTCTAATATTTCGGCCAAGTAGTACATAAGGAGGAGAACTCTCCTTTTGTCAGACGGCTGGAACTGTTGAATCATAATTCTCACAATTAGGGTTTTGAGAGCATTCTTCTCCGGAAACTCAGATCTCACATCTAAAACCTCAATAGCTCTCCCCATATTGCAAGGCAATAAGAGAATATTTTCTAGCACACGCGGCATCATCTCAAACAAAGTCTTGGGTGCAAGTTATAGGAGGGAATTTACTTTAATTCCTGTTGTTAGGCCTATTCAAGCAAGGACCCAAGGTTGTATTCTTTTCATGTTTTTTATTTATCTTATGACAATAATCACAACTGTAATTTTCATTATAATCCTGCAAGTTTAGGGCGAATACATGCTTTATTCCCCACAAGTGGTATCAGAGCCAGGCCATGAAATTTTACTTTTGTGTTTTTCATAAAGTTTTAAAAACTGAAAAATCGTGTTTTGCCGCTAAGTCGGTCGATCGACCCCCTGTTGCGGTCGGTCGACCGCCTCCTGCGTATTTTTCTGTTTCGTCAGTCTTTCTTTTGTGAGTAATCGATCTTGTTTTCGATTCCTGTTTACATATTGTTAATTAATCGATATTCTTGACAATATGTGAACCCTTGTTGACGTTAATTTTGATTTACTCGTTTTAATCAAAGTTTAAAAGGTAAAAACTTGTTTTGATTTCAAAAGTTGCAGCGTTTTGCGTTTTCTGAAACTCGTATTTACTGTCTGGTGGTCGGTCGACCTGATTGATAGGTCGGTCGACCGCTTATGCGGTTGCAGAAAATTCCTGTTTCTCGTCTGGAGGTCGGTCGACCCCGTGTTGAGGTCGGTCGACCTCCCCCCCTGTAACAGGCGTCGTTTTTTTTTATTTTTCGAAAATAACCTGTTTTATTTTCCCATGGCCTTTAGTAATATAATATATACGGAAATAGTATATTATTAATTTTGTGAAACGATTCACACTCGTTTGATACATATTATTTTAAAACGGTTTAAGATAATGGATTATAAATTTATTAAAGTTGGGTGATTAAAACGGTATAATCACATGATTTTAATCCCGTAAGGTGGTTTGGTAAAAATTTGTTAATCAAAATAACGGTATTATGTCATGTATGAATTTTAATTTTAGTTGATGCATTTTATTTATCGTCTTGTTGAATGCCTTGTGAATGCTTTCAATAACGTATTTATTTTTGCAAACGGTTGTAACTTAGTGTGGCCTTAGAAAATTGTGTCACCGTAATGATGGGACATAGTCTTGCTTGTAATTTTGAGATCTTGAATCTCCGTTTTGGGTTTTTGCCATGTAATTACTTTTGTATTTAAATTAGAATGTGAATAGGTTATATTTGTAATTTAAATTAGTAATTTTGTGAAGACCAAAGACGGAGACCGGATGCTCACTCCCGCTGCAAGGACCAAGATGGAACATCAAGACAAGCTTCTAGGGTCCAACGTTTATCGCATTTATTTTATGCTTTCATCGATAATAGCTTGCATCATATTCCGCCTAAAACCAAACCACCTATAACATGCCTGAAAACTGACTCATGTAGAGGTTACGCGTTAGTTTTCTGTGACAATACAGATGTCACATGTCAATTGCAAAGCCATCACTTTATTTCATTCATTCACGCATATGCTAGATATTAGTTCACTTAAAATGGATAAATATAAGTTGATGGGGTCTTCCTCGTATAACCAAAAATTGAGACTAGTCTTTATAAATCAGACTCCCATGAATCCCTTCTTCTCGGTAGGCATAATATGACCCCTTCTGCGTCGGGTAAGTGGGAACAGATGATTTATTTTATCTCAACATCATGGTCACTCGATACTATCTAGCGATTGAGATGGACTAATAGATAGGATTTACGGAAATCTATCGACCAAGAGTTCCAACGGTGGAATTAGCCAAACTGTGGGCTTATCAATATACGGAAATTGAGTCTTGGGATCATTTATATAATTCTTGAGGGAGATCAATTATATAAATGCATGAGTCTACGAGTTTAAATACAATTTAATATAGACTTAAATCACAACAATGAGTTGCTTATATGGTTCTGTTTTATCTTCTTTTCAGTGTAGAACACGTTCAAATTAAAACTGCTGTATAACTAATGGCTGGTGAAGACCCAATGCCAAGTGCCAAGCTAGCACGTGAATCCTATGGCACATGTGAATCATGTCTCATCGGTAAGATGACTCGTATTTCCTTCAAAGGTGTTGGAATGCGCGCTGCTGACCTATTAGGACTCATACATACGGACGTATATGGCCCTATGTCGATCAACGCACGAGAAGGCTATAGGTATTTCATCACTTTCACGGATGATTTGAGTAGATATGGCTATGTCTACTTAATGAAACATAAAAGTGAATCCTTTGACAAGTTCAAAGAATACCAGAATCGGGTACAGAACCAGCTGGAAAGAAAGATTAAAGCACTACGTTCTGATCGTGGTGGTGAGTATCTTTCACACGAGTTTGATCAACACCTTAAAGACTGTGGCATCGTGCTACAGTTGACTCCACCTGGAACACCACAATTTAATGGTGTGTCCGAACGGAGAAATCGGACTTTACTTGATATGGTTCGATCCATGATGAGTCACACCGTTGTGCCTGATTCATTGTGGGGCTATGCTCTTTTGTCGGCCGCTCTAATACTTAACCGAAGTCTGTCTAAAGCTGTTGACAAGTCTCCATACGAATTATGGAAGGGAACGGTTCCTAACTTGACCTTTATTCGGGTTTGGGGCTGCGAGGCTTATGTCAAGCGGAGACACGAGGATAAGCTCGACCCGCGATCGGTCAAGACATACTTTATAGGCTATCCAAAGGGAACTTTTGGTCATTACTTCTACTCGCCAACCGAACAACGTGTTTTTGTTGCGGCTAGTGCGACGTTCTTAGAGAAAGAATTTCTCGAGAGCAAGTCGAGTAATAGAACCTTCGATTTATCGGAGGTTCAAGAACCAACTACCGAGCAACCATTGGAGGAAACAGTTCCTTCAACCGAGGCTGCGGTAGATATTCCTGAGGAACCTAGGAGGTCGGGAAGAGTCTCCATTCCTCCGGACAGATACATTGGTATGGTCGAGGAACATGATATGGATGACGTCTTACTCCTAGAGGGTAATGAACCCTCAACCTATAAAGGTGCCATGACCAGTTCTGACTCAAAGCTATGGCTAGAAGCCATGCAATCCGAGATGGACTCCATGTATGAGAACAACGTGTGGGATCTTGTGGACCTACCTGCAAAGGTACGCCCCCTTCAATGCAAATGGCTTTACAAAATAAAGCATGCCCTGGAAGGTAAACAAGATATCCATAAGGCAAGAATAGTTGCTAAAGGTTTCACCCAAGTGCCAGGCTTGCACTACGATGAGATCTTTGCACCCGTAGTCATGCTACGTTCCATTCGGATTATCTTAGCGATAGCCGCATTTCATGACTATGAAATATGGCAAATGGACGTTAAAACCGACTTCTTAAACGGTTATTTGGAGGAAGAGTTGTACATGGTACAACCCGAGGGTTTTATTGATCCAGAACATCCTAAGAAAGTTTGCAAGCTTAAGCGTTCAATCTATGGACTTAAGCAAGCATCGCGGAGTTGGAATCATCGCTTCGACCAAGTGATAAAAGAGAATGGATTCATTCGATCAGTCGAGGAACCATGTCTCTATATCAAGTCGAGTGGGAGCAAGATTGTATTCCTAGTACTGTATGTCGACGACATACTCTTGATTGGGAATGACATACCTCTCTTATCTTCGGTTAAAGCATGGTTGAAAAACCATTTCCAGATGAAAGATCTGGGAGAGGCACAAAGAATTTTGGGCATCCGTATCTACAGGGATAGATCACGACGGATGTTGTCTCTCAGTCAGGAGTCTTACATAGATAAGATTCTAGAGAGATTTAGCATGACGAACTCCAAGAAAGGGTTCCTTTCTATGACTGCTGGGCTTCACTTGAGCAAGACTCAAGAAGCTAAGACATTGGAGGAGAAAGAGCGCATGAGTCGGATTCCTTATGCTTCAGCAATAGGATCGATCATGTATGCCATGATATGCACACATCCAGACGTTGCATATGCATTGAGTATGACCAGTCGATTCCAAGCTCATCCAGGTGAACAACACTGGATGGCCGTGAAAAACATTCTTAAGTACCTACGGAGGACTAAAGATTGGGGATTGACTTATGGAGGCGACTCAACGCTCTGCGCCACGGGTTACGCAGATGCTAGCTTCCAAACGGATCGAGATGACTCAAAATCTCAGTCTGGATTCGTTTTTACTCTTAATGGCGCTGCTGTCAGCTGGAAAAGTTCTAAACAGAGTGTTACAGCAGATTCTACGACTGAGTCCGAGTACTATGCCGCCTCAGAAGCAGCTAAGGAAGCAATATGGATGCGTCAATTCTTACAAGGACTATCAGTAGTGCCTAGTTCGAATGACCCAATCACCGTTTATTGTGATAATAAAGGTGCCATCTTCCAAGCTAAGAAGCATAAGTCTAGCAACAAGGTTAGGCATGTACAACGGAAAGCTCATCTAATCAGAGATTACGTGGAGCAAAAGGAGATTTTCATTGATAAGATCGCTACGGATGACAACATAGCTGATCCTCTCACTAAAGCATTACCACGTGATAAGCATGAAGGGCACATTCATTCCATGGGAATTGGATGTGTTCCTAAGTTGTAGTACTCTTTTATGAATTCATGTAATAATTCATTTTCTCGTGTACTCTATTCAACCTCATTGTTATGATATATAATGTTTTGTTTTTCATGTGGAATTGTACGCCAATTTTGAACACCACAAAGTGAACTGAATAACATTACATCGTTTTAGTCCTTGATTACCCACTTGAGCTGATAACTCAGGTAATCATTTTGTGACGTTGGTTGATGGTGGGTTCAACGAGCCATAAGTCACGCGGATGACTGACCAATCACAAAGGCGAGTTATACGGATATCTCGTAGGACACCCCATGACAACGTTATGGAGTCCTAAATGTTTTATAACATTGGGTGCCAGGTCGTGGAGAGGACCTCCATAGTGTTCCTTAGAGTCGAGTCTTTTGACCTTCAACTGTCTCTTGAGATTAAGGCAGATTTTGGGTAACTTTGGTTTCTTTCCCACGGTCATCGTAACAGGGGCCAAGAGGATTTTTTCTGGGTTATTTCATGCTGCGCGATATCGGCAGGATTCGAGTTGAGGGAAATATCCAAACCCTTATCAGGATTTTATCATTTCTCAGGGCCACTCGAGGAGTAGTAACTGAAATGCATGGCCATGCTCGAATACAGATTCGTTTTATCAGTTAAGTTACTCTCTAGTCGGGGAAACCACTCTTGATACAGATCGCTTGTGAGATACGACCTTTGCGAATGCGGATTTGCAAATTGTCTTACATTGAGTGGGAGAAATTTTAAAAGGATATGAGAATCGGTTATCGCACCTACACTTGTACGGACAAGTGGGAGTTTGTTGGAGCTTGTGTCCTCCACATGTAGTGTGATAACGTCATTGCACATACCCTTGTACGGACAAGTGGGAGATTGTTGGGGCTGGTGTCCTTGACAATTAAGTACAACGACTTACTAAATCTCTTTAAGGATCACAAGGGCATACTTCAGTATTATTATCAGTTGATCCACGTTTATCAATAACGGTTGGCTTGCTAGATAAGTTTGACGTTATTGTCATACGGATGGCGGTGATCAACTGGTCCTTATACGTCACACCTATAGGACACGTTTGAGAGATGTGAAGGTATGAAAATACAGTCACATTTATGCCGGATACGACTAAACAGTTAGTCAGAGGTATTGACTATTAAATTAGTCAATAAGATGTTGAGATTATTATTTAATACGGATTAAATAATTTTAGCTAACACGGATTACATGATTAATTCGAAACACAATCATTCCTTCTCTAAACATGTTGACATATCATTTGAAGCATGGAATCACGTTGCACCATATTAACATTTACTCATCATCTCAAACTGAAATTGCCATCTAGAAACGGTAAAGATTGCGAAACCGAAAATAAAATCAACTAAGTAAGTCGATAATCATGTATGTATAGACAATGCATTAGTTTCTACTACCGTAACAATCGCAACTTATTTAAGTACGTAAATATGTCCTAGAAATCACTAAGGTGCTACTTATCAGCAACACATTACACATATCATTACACCACATCTCTACCTAAGGGTTCAAGGATCATATAGCCGCATGCATATCACCATACAAGTAAAACTCACATTTCAAACTCATATACTCATATACTCGTACTCATATTCTCAATACTTGGAAATCATATATCTCAACCAACATTCAATATCATTATCATGCTTCACTATACAGATTACCAACCATATTTCACATCATAACTTACCTCATTCCGCTCCTGCAAACTGTTAATACAATATAAGCACGGTCTGTTCCTTTATTTTTGTTGAACCATATATTCAAATATATATATAGTATATATGTTTATGTTTTGATAATGACAAGTCTAGCCATTTATATATTATATACTCGTATGTATAATTGTGTGCTAAGTGTACAGAACATTAGTAACAAGATCTAATCAATCAAGTATAAAAGATTCAAGCATGTTAGTCAATGAATTGACTTCGAAGAGTGATAGAAGATCGCAAGCGCGCATTATGAGCTAAAGTTATACATATCAACTATAGCTTTAATACAAGATTGATTCAAGTTATAGCTCGTAGCTATAACCTTATACTATGAAGAAATGGTCGGAATATATGTGTTTGATTGAAACGATTTTAGTTTCCAAATATAGTCATGTACAATTAATGTTTAATTGGTATTCTATTTTTAATATGGAATTATTAATCTTAATAAGATTAGATAAAATATCTTTTGGTTAAATAGAAATAAATAATTTTCTTATGAGATAATTATTTATTACTAAATAAACTAAGGATTTTTATATGATCTTAATTGTCAAAAAATATAATCTAGATATAATTTGTTACGACTTTGGGAAACGTGTAACATGTCACGTTACCATAAATCGTGTAGGAATTAAGTTAAATAAATATTATGTATTTATTTAATGTCCTAAACAAATTAAGATTATATTATGGTAATATATTTTATTATCTTTGACATAGTTTAGGAAGTTGTTTTAATAAGGATACTATTTGTTTATTATATAAAGATCTTTCCTAAATATGAATTAGGAAATTGATTCCTTATATAATACTTGTAGTATATTATTAAATCTTTCCTAAATATATTAAGATTAGATTTAAGGTAGTATTACTAAAAGACTAGTATTCTAGTTTAAGTAATATTCCTAAATCATCTAGGGTTCAAATTACCTAGATATATATTCTATATAAATAGACTACCTATGAGACATTAAGAAGTACGACATACACATACACATATACACGAAAATCAAGAAAGTCACCGCCGATCGTGTTCTTCAAGATCCGAGCTTTAATTGTCATATTCATATCAAGATTCAAGTGCTCAAGCATTGATCTTATTCATTCAAGATTGTGACATCAAGAAACATTGAAGACTTTCTCTTATTAACGTAAGATAGAACGAGTATTTAGCGGTACTCATTGTAAGACAAATATTTAACGGTATTTGTCATAGCTAGATATTTAACGGTATCTAGATAGAGTTGTGACTAACATCAAAGTCGCACGAGTAGGGTTGATAAAATTGTAATCCAGAGTTGGTACTAATTTTATTAATCGAGAAAAGTGGACGTAGGTCTCAAAGTGTGAGACTGAACCACTTCAAAAATATTGTGTCTCTCTTTATTATTTGTTCTACTCGAAGATCTTCATACAACCATACACACATCGAAGAAGATTTAAAAAGAAGGCATACTCAATTCAACCCCCCCTTCTTGAGTATATTATATCAATAGACTCTTCAATTGGTATCAGAGCCTCGTGCTCTTGATCGCCTAGCCGCGTGAGTTTTGATCCTTCTATTGATTCCATATTATATACTCTTTCATCAATGGATTCCAAGTATCTCAAGTGCCCTATCTTCAATGGCAAAAACTACAGTCTATGGAAGAATATGATGACTCATTACATCAAGGGATGTGATTGGGAATGTTGGAAGATCATCCAAACTGGACCAAAGAAGATCTTGGTCGCCGCCGCCAATGGAACAACCTATGAAAAAATGGAAAGTGATTATGTGGAAAGTGACTACAAAATTGCAGAGAAAAACTCTAAGGCCATGAGCCTCCTACAGAACGGTATGATAACCTCGGAATTTGATAGATTCTCATCTTGTAGTTCCGCTAAGGAAATATGGGATAGTCTCGAACTTGCTTATGAAGGAACATCCGCAGTCAGGAAACATCGTATAGACTTGCTCGTTCAAAGATATGAACTTTTCAATATGGAAAAGAATGAATCTATTGATAGCATGTCTGCACGATTTTCTTGTATTATTAATGAACTGCGGAACCTTGGCAGAAAGATCGATTCTGAGGATATCATTCGTAAGATTCTTAGGAGTCTCACTAAAAAATGGCAACCTAAGGTCACGGCCATAGAGGAAGCACGTGATCTATCTAAGATTACTTACCAAGAATTGATTGGATCCTTAATGGCACACGAGATCATACTAAATAAAAACGATGATGATCCCAAAGAAAAGGGCGTCGCTTTACAGGCCTCAACAAGTGAAGTGTGCGAAGAAGAACTAGAAGACGAGACAGTTCTATTCGCAAGACGCTTTAAAAAGGCTGCCTTCAAGGGAAGATACAAAAACTCTAACAACAAAACAGTCGACAAAAAGAAAACTGACACAAAACAAACATTCTTCAAAAGAGGATGTTTCAAGTGTGGACAACAAGACCACATGATCAAAGATTGTCCAAGTTGGGACAAAATCAAAGATAAGTCAAAAAGAGAAAAGACCAAAACGGAGTTCAAGAAAGTAATGCTTGCGTCGTGTTGGGGAGAATTAGAATCCGAGGATGACGAGGACTCAGAAGAAGATGAGGTAGCAAACCTGTGTCTAAGCAACGTCAGCCTAGATCTAATCTCAAACGACAACAACGAAGACGACGCATCCCATATATGTCTCTTTGGAGAATCCGACTCAGACGACGACGACGATGATGAAGAGGTAAATTTTCTTCAACTCAAAAGTCAAGTTAAAAATTTATCTAAAGCTATGTTGGTTAAATATTTTGAGAAAACCCTAGACCAATGTCATGAACAAAGTCTTGAGTTAGATGACTTGAAAGAACAGATCCTCGATATTGCTGAGGAAAATCAACTTCTGAAAGCCAAAGCTAAGAAACTGAAATCCAAAATAAGCATTGAAGCAAATGCTAAATTGGAAACAGTTATGTCTGAGAAAAAGGTTCTTGAGTCTAAAGTTATAGCTAATGAAGCTATAACCTCAAAACTGAAACTCAACATCAAAGAGCTTCAATCTAAAGTTATAGCTAATGAAGCTATAACTTCAGATTTGAGAAAGGCTAATGAGCTTCTAAAGTCCAAATCTTCGATTATGGTCGAAGATGAGACTCATCTAGAAGAAGTTGAGATCCTCGAAAGCAAGATTATGGATCTAGAATTCAATCTATCTAAAATCAAGAAGGAACATGCCAAAATTGTGTCCGACTTTCATAAAGACATTCAAAACCTAAAAGAGTCTAGCAACACTGACCACAGTGAATGTAAGAAAGAAATAGACTCCCTAAAAGACCTTCTTCTTCATCCTCGGAAGGTTCACGACAAATGGGAAGGAAGCACTAACGTTCTAAACTTCCTAACTGAACAATCCGACAACAACATGAAGATGGGGTTAGGACACGAGTGTTATGGAAGAAGGGATCACTCAAAGTGTAAGCAAAGCCCAACAGACAGAGACTTTAGAAGAAGAAAATATGCCGACCTTCCTGAGTATTTAATATGCACTTATTGTGGCCATACTGGACACCTCCGAGAAAACTGTGTAAAACACGCACAAGATTTTAAAACCGGAGTCAAGTTTGTTAAATCCTTAGGAATTCCAAACGACACTATTTCTGTCTCTGATAGTGATGATAATAAAACTGAGGAAAGAAACATTGACCACAGATGGTTCTATGACATGACATTTGACTTCGAAGAAAAGAAAAATAGAACCAAACAAACTCCTCAACAAGCAACACACAAAAATTGGTCACCCAGAGTCCAAACTAAGACCTACACAAGAACATCAAAACCCAACTACTACCAACATAGAAAGACCTATATAAGACAAGTTTGGGTTAAAAAGAAAGATGTATTTGTAATTACTAACAACAAAGGACCCAAGTATGCTTGGGTACCTAAATCCTGTCTTTAAACTTATTCGTGCAGTTTGTCGCCAAGGAAAATAACCTATGGTATCTCGACAGTGGATGCTCAAGACATATGACAGGCGACGTAAATCTATTTCAAACCCTTAAACCCTTTGATGGAGGTAAAGTCACATTTGGTGATAACAAAAAGGGAAAGATCATCGGAATTGGTAAGATAGGTATTTCATCCTCTCATGCAATAAATGATGTATACCTTGTAAGTGGTCTCAAACACAATCTTATCAGTATATCTCAATTATGTGACAAAGGAAATAAAGTGGTTTTTCATTCAGATATATGTCGTATAATCTTAGAAGGCACCAGTAAAGTAATACTTGAAGGTCACAGGATGAAAAATGTTTATATGATTGATTTAAATGTTGTACCTACTGATTCTCTATCATGCATGAAAGTTACGTTAGATGATCCATGTCTATGGCACAAGAGATTTGGTCATATTAGCTCACCTATTCTAAGTAAGCTGAAAAGATGGGACTTGGTCGAAGGTCTTCCAAAGATCAAATTTGATCAAGAAAAGATGTGTGACACATGTGCACGATGTAAACACGTCAGATCATCCTTTAAGCCAAAAAGAGTGGTAAGCACAGAACAAGCTCTTGAACTAGTACACATGGATCTATGTGGCCCTATGAAGGTAAGAAGCAGAGGTGGTTCCAGGTACGTTTTCGTTCTAGTTGATGATTACTCTAGATTTGTTTGGCCAATCTTTCTTCATTCTAAAGACGAAACTTTCAATGAATTTGTTAGTCTCATGAAACTTGTTCAAAACAAATATAAATCAAACCTAGTAACAATTCGTACTGACCATGGAACTGAGTTCGACAATCATGCTTTTATTGAGTTCTGTAAAACCAATGGTGTTGGACATAACTTCTCGGCCCCTAGAACCCCACAACAAAATGGAGTCGTAGAACGAATGAACAGAACCCTAGAAGACATGGCTAGAACAATGCTTCTTTGTAGTGGCCTACCTAGAAACTTTTGGGCTGAGGCTATAAGTAAAGCTTGCTATATTCATAACCGTGCTATGATTAGACCTATCCTTAAAAAGACTCCTTATGAACTTCTTCGAGGTCGTAAACCAAACATATCTCACTTAAGATGTTTTGGTAGTAAATGCTTTGTTCACAACAATGGTAAAAATAGATTAAGCAAATTCGACCCTAGAAGTGATGAAGCAATCTTTATAGGATACTCAGATCATAGTAAGGCCTACAAAGTGTTTAATAAACGTACTTTATGCATAGAGGAAAGTATTCATGTTATCTTTGTGAGAATAATGTCTTCGATAAGCCATTACAGGATATAGAGGAAAACCTAGACGAACCTGATTTCAGGTTATCAAGGAAAGATCCTCCTGAAATGGAAATTGAAGAAGGAGAACCTCAAGGAACTCATGATGAACTCAACTTGGGAGAAAATGGTGCGAGAGATGAAAATACGGTTGATGATACTGTAGATAATTCTCAAACTAATGACTTGGAACCCAGAGTTACAGCTAATGAAGCTGTAACTTTGAATCAAAACCAAAGGGAAGAGGCCAGAGTTATACCTAACTCTACTATAAACCCAGGTTTGGATTCAGGGGGAACAAGTCAAGATCCCGAGTCAAGTTCAGGTAATGCTAATAATCAATCAAGAAACTGGAGATAAAAAGGCTCTCATCCTTTGGACAATGTCATAGGAAGCCTGACAGATGGAGTTCAAACTCGAAGGAGCTTAAATAACTTTTGCTCATTTTACTCCTTTCTCTCCACCATTGAACCTTCAAATATCAAGGAAGCTCTCGCAGAACCAGACTAGATAGTTGCCATGCAAGAAGAACTCCAGCAATTTGAAAGAAACAAAGTTTGGCATCTTGTTCCTCGACCTAAGGACAGAACTGTCATTGGAACTAGATGGGTATTCAGAAACAAATTGGACGACACTGGAGTCATTGTGCGAAATAAGGCCAGATTAGTAGTTCAAGGGTACAACCAACAGGAAGGGATCGATTATGACGAAACCTTTGCTCCTCTTGCTCGTCTTGAGGCAAAGACTACTCATTGCATTTGCAGCACACAAAGGAATGAAGCTTTTTCAGATGGACGTTAAGACTACATTTCTTAATGGCTATCTCCAAGAGGAAGTATTTGTTGAACAACCTCCTGGATTTCCTGACAGCAAACTCAAAGATCATGTATTCAAATTGGACAAAGCTCTCTATGGCCTGAAACAAGCACCTAGGGCATGGTACGACAGATTATCAAAGTTCCTATTGGAGAGTGGATTCAAGAGAGGATATGTGGATAAAACCCTATTTCTTAAAAGCGAAAACTCAGATCTACTAGTCGTTCAGATCTATGTTGACGATATTATTTTTGGTTCAACTAATAAAAAGTTGTGCAAGTACTTCTCTGAGTTGATGACTTCTGAGTTCGAGATGAGTATGATGGGAGAACTAAAGTTCTTCCTTGGACTTCAAATACAACAAACTGAAGAAGGAATCAAAGTTCATCAACAAAAATACGCCAAGGAGTTGCTAAAGAAATTCGGAATGGAAACCTCTCATGCAATGCCTACTCCAATGGTCACAGATAAGAAGTTAACCAAAGACGAAGATGGTAAGTCTGTAGATGAAACAACTTACAGAGGTATGATTGGCTCACTTCTTTATCTTACAGCAAGTCGTCCAGATATAATGTTTAGTGTCTGTGTTTGTGCGAGATTCCAATCTGCACCAAAAGAATCACACATGATTGCAGTTAAGAGAATTTTAAGATACCTAATCGGAACCTCAAAGTTATATCTATGGTATCCTATGGACTGTAACTTTAATCTAGTAGGATATTCAGATGCGGACTATGCAGGATGTTCCTTAGACAGAAAAAGTACCACCGGACTTGCTACCTTTGTAGGTCCTTGTATTATATCTTGGGGATACAAGAAACAAAACTTTGTCGCTCTCTCAACTGCTGAAGCAGAATATATTGCAGCCGCACTGGTATGTTCTCAACTTTTATGGTTAAAGCAACAGTTACATGATTATGGTGTTGATGTTGGATGTGTACCTATATTATGTGATAATACGAGTGCTATAATTATATCTAAAAACCCAGCCCAGCACTCGAGGACCAAACATATTGAAATTAGACACCACTTTCTAAGAGACCATGTTGAAAAGAAAAATATAAAATTGGAATTTTGTAGTACGGAAAAACAATGGGCAGATATCTTCACTAAACCATTGGCTAGAGAACGCTTTGAGACTTTGCGATTGGAAATTGGTTTAATCGGTGGCACCTAATCAAATCTTAAAAGCAAAAATAACCCAATGATTGACTACGGTTTAGATGAGATTATATGACTGTGTCCGTATACTCCGCTGCATGTGTATGTGTGTATTCGATGATAAATTATGTGAACATAATTATGTTATGCAATTCATGTATGTATGTGTGCACAACCGAATCTCACAATAATATTACGTCATATATTATGATCAAACCTACAATATATACACCTATATAATAGTAATAATACATATTATTCAAATAAAAAAAAAGGGAAAAACATATCTTACCTTATTATACACCTAAACTGTGTCCCAAGCTACCCCACACCCCCTGCCACGTGTCATCTCACCAACAAACTCAAATCCCCAAATAATTACCTCACCCTCACAAAACCTCCAAAATAAAATCACCAAACTCCATTAAAATCCGATCAAAACTTAAACCTTTCAAACCACCATGCTGCCATCACACGCCACTCACCTCCACCGTCCCTAACACCCATCTCCGTGTCCATTCCGACGACCGACACCGGGAAACGTCGTAAACTTAACCGAGACTCCCCTATAGTCCCTGAGTATTCGCCGGAGTTCGTCTCAACCGAGAAAAGGTTCCCGTCCTATGTTTCGAGAATGTTCCCTGGAAATCACTTATGGAAAGACGAGGTGGTCGGGATAAGTTGTCATGTTGTTTAATTGGATGGAGGAATGAAGGTGAATTTATCTTTCTTGATTTGTTGTAAAAATTGTTAAGTTTCAAGTGTGTTAATCAAAGAAAAGGTGTGCTCCACACTCGACATTCCCCATGGAATGTGGGTGTCGGAGATTTTGTTCAAGAAAGGTGCTATTGACAAAGCGAGTTATGGGGTTATGCCAAGATCTCGGATGTGTAATAAATTTCTTAAGCTCATGGGTATTTCCTTTGTTTGAACGTCTAGATGCCAAGATAGATAAAATCCTTGGTCTATACGAGATTAAGAAAAAAAAAAAAGCGCGGGAAGTAGTAGTGGTGGTGGTACGGATTGCGAAGGTTGGATGGATAAGGTTAATAAACGGATTGCGAAGGTTGGCGCGGATGTTCAATCGTTGTGAGATAAGTTATTCATCAACAGTGATCGTTGCTCTCGTCCGTAATCAGAGTTGCAGTGCTCATACACTGTTCTTGTCTTAGTTTCGTTTTCGGTATTTTCGGCTGTTGTGTTTGAATCCGGAGTGGACTTCCTCAAACTCTTACTCTTATCCTAGCCCAACTCTGAAACTATCTTTGGCCCAACAAAATTCGAGGCCCACTAGCCCTTATGTTGCCAATCTTAACCTTTCCTAATTGTTTCCAAAAGGCCCATCTAAAAGTTATCCAAGCCGGCCCAATTTTCTCATATTTGACCCATATTCGGCCCAGTGGCATAGTATTTCGGTTTAGTTGTGTATATTTCTCACACTCATACTTGCAATTGTATGATATTATGTGTGTTTGTATATTACGTCTTTGATGCGTGCTTATTCATGTTTCGTCGTATATTATTCTAGTCGTTTTATGTCTTTGTTCTCATCTTTTCGATGATGTCAAGAGGGGGAAAAAATGCGACTTAGATTTAGAATTTGCCTAAGTTTGCTCCTTGTCGTAATTTATTGTCTCTTAGGGTTCTTAAAGGATATGGGATAGATAGAAGATAGAAACCCTAAGTGAATCTTTACTATAATTAACCATTATTATATTGAGGGGGAACATACACTTAGACACAAAATCTAAGAGAGACTTGCCATCATCAAAAAGGGGGAATTTGTTGAACCATATATTCAAATATATATATAGTATATATGTTTATGTTTTGATAATGACAAGTCTAGCCATTTATATATTATATACTCGTATGTATAATCGTGTGCTAAGTGTACAGAACATTAGTAACAAGATCTAATCAATCAAGTATAAAAGATTCAAGCATGTTAGTCAATGAATTGACTAAGTCGAAGAGTGATAGAAGATCGCAAGCGCGCATAATGAGCTAAAGTTATACATATCAACTATAGCTTTAATACAAGATTGATTCAAGTTATAGCTCGTAGCTATAACCTTATACTATGAAGAAATGGTCGGAATATATGTGTTTGATTGAAACGATTTTAGTTTCCAAATATAGTCATGTACAATTAATGTTTAATTGGTATTCTATTTTTAATATGGAATTATTAATCTTAATAAGATTAGATAAAATATCTTTTGGTTAAATAGAAATAAATAATTTTCTTATGAGATAATTATTTATTACTAAATAAACTAAGGATTTTTATATGATCTTAATTGTCAAAAAATATAATCTAGATATAATTTGTTACGACTTTGGGAAACGTGTAACATGTCACGTTACCATAAATCGTGTAGGAATTAAGTTAAATAAATATTATGTATTTATTTAATGTCCTAAACAAATTAAGAATATATTATGGTAATATATTTTATTATCTTTGACATAGTTTAGGAAGTTGTTTTAATAAGGATACTATTTGTTTATTATATAAAGATCTTTCCTAAATATGAATTAGGAAATTGATTCCTTATATAATACTTGTAGTATATTATTAAATCTTTCCTAAATATATTAAGATTAGATTTAAGGTAGTATTACTAAAAGACTAGTATTCTAGTTTAAGTAATATTCCTAAATCATCTAGGGTTCAAATTACCTAGATATATATTCTATATAAATAGACTACCTATGAGACATTAAGAAGTACGACATACACATACACATATACACGAAAATCAAGAAAGTCACCGCCGATCGTGTTCTTCAAGATCCGAGCTTTAATTGTCATATTCATATCAAGATTCAAGTGCTCAAGCATTGATCTTATTCATTCAAGATTGTGACATCAAGAAACATTGAAGACTTTATCTTATTAACGTAAGATAGAACGAGTATTTAGCGGTACTCATTGTAAGACAAATATTTAACGGTATTTGTCATAGCTAGATATTTAACGGTATCTAGATAGAGTTGTGACTAACATCAAAGTCGCACGAGTAGGGTTGATAAAATTGTAATCCAGAGTTGGTACTAATTTTATTAATCGAGAAAAGTGGACGTAGGTCTCAAAGTGTGAGACTGAACCACTTCAAAAATATTGTGTCTCTCTTTATTATTTGTTCTACTCGAAGATCTTCATACAACCATACACACATCGAAGAAGATTTAAAAAGAAGGCATACTCAATTCAACCCCCCCCTTCTTGAGTATATTATATCAATAGACTCTTCATATTTTGTTACTACCCACTCCCTCCATCACTCAAGGGTTACCAGGTTAGACTGAAAGGGCCAGTGGCTTGGTTTGAGGGGGCCCCTAACTCATCCCAATCCTGGGGCTCCTAACAGTTACTAGCCTGGGGTTCATTTTATTTGACTCTTCCTATATTCATTGTTTTTCATTTGGTTGAGGCCTGAGGATCGTTTGCTCTGATACCACTTTGTAACACCCCCATTTATCTAAGAGCCTTTAGCAAGACATTCTCAAATAAATAGAGATGTTACCATCTCGGAATGTCCGAGGTAGTGATTAACAAAGTAAAACAATACAAAGTACTTTATATAAAACAGATAAAATTTGAACTTTTGATATTACAACTACTATGCAAAGAATAAAGTATAACTGATAACATCTAAGTATGTGATCTAATTCTAAGTAGGTCCAAGCCATGTCTCTCTCCATGCCCAAGCTCCTAATCCATTTGTCTCTGACCTGTAGAATCTACTCCCCATTCCGGATCATCGTAGGTGTACACGAATACACTGTCAACCTCGCGGTTGAGTAGGATAACACAAAAATAGATAATGCAACAATTATGATATGCAAATGCAATGATATGCTCGAGCTCAATCTCAATCTCAATCTCAATCACAATCTCAAACTCATACCCTTGCACCAAGCCATACCGAACCTCCCGGCAGACTATAATCGGCCGTCGCCGAACACCAGCATAACAGCTGAGGTCACCAGGTCTAGTCCTGCAGAACTAGCCTGGGCCCAATAATATCTCATCATCTCAAATCCGTATCCAATGCACATGTCATGCTCATGAATGCAACAATGCTCTTAATCAATCATGCTATTAAATAATGCAATGCTCATGCCACCAATAATAATCAACACTCAATCCAACCAATATCATTACCATATCAATCATGCTTAGCATCCATAACACACAATTTTAACACTCATTCATAACACATCATAGAGTATAGGGTCAGTGTATCCTACCTGGAATGTCAAGTCTGCAAAGAATCACCGTCTAACAATATTCCACCTCGAATTTCGTTCCTATAAATATTACTTAAAATCAATTTCTATCCGAACAACCAAACATTACTAATTAATCATTCAATCATGTCTATGTATGATTTACTACTAAACATGTCCGTAACAATCACAATATTAGTAATACTAATAACATATAATAGTAGTAATATACCAACAATAATAATACTAATATAATAATAATGATAACATAATAATAGTAAAACAAGACAAAATAATAATAATAATAGCGTATGATAATAATAATAATAAGACGACCATACATGTATACTAACACAAATAACATTACTATTCATAATAGTAATAAGAGAATAATAAAAGTAGGATTAATAAGAATATTATTAATAATAATAGCCACATTAGTAACATAATAATAACACTAATAAGAATAATACTAGTAAAACAACACAACAAACAGTAGCATCCTAAAATGCGTACAACGAGATCAGCGAAGAGTTCCTTTAGACACAGCCCCTGACATCCTATTTTCCCGTCAACATAACCACCAAACCGGCCACCCACCACCATCGCCATTGACCCCTACCTCTAGCCTACACCACTGCCTACAGTTTCCACCCTTTGGACACCACCAGCAACCACCACGATTGCTCTAAACAGGCTGTCGAAGTAGCCTGTATACATACGCCTATACAGTCTCCTTCGACCCCCTCTTCTTTCACACTCTTCTCTCACTCACCCTAGACCCGACACCACCACTGGCCACCTCCATTGTCACCTCTGACACATGGTGGTTCCATTGGTGGTCAGCCTCCAAACTCGTTGCCCTTATAACTGCCGTACCAGACCCACCAAAACCACCGACACCCACGCGTTTCCAGCCCCTGTTCTGGAACCGTGTCTCCCCTTTCTGAAAAGCCGACTCCTACGACCAAAACAACTACCCTAACCACCACCTAACACCACTCTCGTCATTGCCCACACTCCACTACTCCCATGGTGGCCACCACCAGGCTTCGACACCACCTAAAACACCTGCAACAGCTGCTAAAACCGTTGTACACACACTAATATTCCTCTGTTCTATACCGTTTCTGACACGCCATCTTTTGTCAAACTACGGTTTCCTAATCCACCACGCACCACCCCAGCACCACCCCAGAACCACCTACACAACCTACTATCACCACGCTAACAGGATTCGCGAACTTGCAGCCAGAATTAACCCAAAATACTATCTAATAACGAAAATAGGACGAAACAAAGTATAGAATAAGTATAGTTCCTGTCAACTTTATGGTGGTTCAAACGATACTCACGGTGGCCTTACGGTGATTTAAAGACGATAAACATATTAAATATACTACCAAGATTATTCACAACAACATTGACACGGCTGTCGCAACCCTATCAAAAATAACCAACTGGCCTAACTAATGTAGTAAGGAAGTCGGGATCGTATCCACAGGGAGACAGATATGAATTCTAAAAGCTAAACTAAAGTCTGTCAAGGTAACCAGATTATGGGGGTTTTGGTTGTTTGTTTGGTCTAACTAGGAGTAGTGAAGGTAAGAGAAAAGGGGAAAAGTTAAGCAAAAGAGTCTAAAGAAAATATGAAGAAAAAAGAACCAGGATAGTCGGTTCACCAATGACAATGTAACGGTCAAGTCTAGGTCAAGAGTCGGTCGCAAGTGGAAATCTAAGGGGTAGTGAAAAGGTCCTCTCGGATCGCTATTCGCCCTAGAATGCTTCTAACGGGCTCTCGCAACTTATTAGGGCACTCTAATGTTTATGACAGGTCTAACCCTCACCAGGCTTTCGATCTTAGGTCGGGGTTTACCATACGATTAATTAGCTACGTCGACTTAACCAATTAAACACAAATAAATGTCATAATTAACAACAGAGACAAATTACCAACAACCGATCTAACCTAAACGAACATCGTCACATTATCATTGGATCACCTATATCCTAGTCGAGTGGATTAGCTACGCATAATAGAAGGAACGATTGAGATAGAATAAATAAAGGAAAGGGAGTACATGATCGCAAGATAATAAAAATGCAAGGTAGAAAAATAGAAAGCAAGGAAGTAAAGAAATGTGAATAAAAAGAACAAAAAAAATTAAATTACCAATAGTCAGTGGCAAAGTAGAATCCTCGAAAGCTAGAAAATGCTAAGGAAAGATTAACTGATTACAAGTTTTGAGAGTAAAGTCTAAAAATAAAAGATAAAAAGTGAAGATGAAAGTAAAAAGTAGTCTAAAAAGAACTCAAAAGCTGCTTAAAAAACGAAATAGTCTGATTCCCATTCGACGACCTAATGGGCTTAGGTTAAACTTGGGCTTTCGGAAAAGAAACGGGTCGATCGACTTTCCTATCGACCAAAAGTGGTCGATCGACTATAGCAGTGGTCGATCGACTTAGATATCGACCAAAAGTGGTCGATCGACTGAATCTGTCGAACAGATTTCCTGCAATGCGCACCGAACTTCAAACGGCTGTCATTTCTTCGTTACTCAGTCAAATCAAGCGTTTTTGGTGGCGTTGGAAATCTAAGAGGATAAGCTTTCATCTGCAATTTGAATCACTCAATTATCATTTCTAGAACTCGAGTTATGGCTCTTCAAAGTAGGCACTAGCGGTGTGAAGCTCTTCTTTCGCTCGATAGACTTCCATTACTTCTACGCGCATCTCAAGATGGTAGTAACAAGCTCCGACTCAACTCTTCTCCTAAATGCATGCATGGGGACATGTTTTAGGCTTGATTATGATCTTCTCCGGCTCGTATCTACAAATAACACAAAACAAACCAAAGTAGACTATTCGGGGGACATTTGTAGTAAAACGCTTTGAAATAAGCATGGAAATGCGTGCTAATATGGCCTAAAAGGTCTATATAAAATGCACGCATCAAACATCATATAAGTCAAAAACGTGATGAAAGGGGTGAACAACTCACAAACATACTGTTGCACGAAAGGCGAAGATGGCGATGGTATGGAATGGTGGGGGCTGTTCTCCCTCGATTTCCTTCTCTTCTGTTCATCTCACTTGCGATACTGATGTCTCGTTTTGTTGATGAAGGGAGGTAGGAGGAGATGGGGCAGCAAGAGGAGTAGGGTTTTCTTATTTTTTACGTTAGTTGGAGGCAGGTAGTATATGGGGTGTTAGGGTTTGATTGCTAAGTAATGTCGATGGGTTGGGTGTTATATGTCGATAAGGTTAACTCGGGTCTCTTTATATATATCTTATTACGTTGATTACTACATACGGTTCATAGGCCCAAGCTCATCACGCATATCGAAGCATTATTTTAACTATACCCCGCTTTCGACTCGTAAATTAAAATTAACAACTCCCATAACTAATTATACTTATTATAGAAATTAGCAAATACGTATCGAATAAAATTCAATTATACTTTATCTTGATAAAATATAAAACAACTCATCATAATGAACTATGAAAAATACGCGTATTACAGTCTTCCCTCCTTAAAATTAACTTCGTCCCGAAGTTCGCCACCCCGCAACGATAAACAAACTCCCCACAAGCATAAGACAAACACAAGTAGTACATATATATATATAAGCTCGAAAACGCGAAGTGTAACAGTCTACTATGACGAAAACAACACTTTACGTGTTCAGAGCCTAAAGAAAGACGCAGAGCTCGAGATTTCAGCAGATTTAGCCTCTAAATTTCAGTGGATAACTTTGAAAGAAGAGGATTTGGACACTGCGAGATTGAAGGGGGACCTCTATGTGGAGCAGGGGAAACATCAATTACTCGTGAGGAATGAATCAAACAAGATGTAATTGGGTATTAAAGCAAGGGTGGAGCAAACAACTAATGATGTTGGTTCGAGTAGGGGTTTTGTGTTGCATGTTAATGAGCCTAGCAAGGCTTTGGTGCAAGTTGAACCAACAAGGACAGTTATCAGTTGAGTTGATAAGGTTTTGGCATCTCGCATCTTTGAAGCTGTCAATACTCGCTTGTCTCCCAACTGACGTAGATTGGTCTCGGCCCATCAAGCCATAGAAGAAGTAAGTAATGACAATGCATTTCTGAAATTTAGGCCAGCGACTAACCTATCCCTATACGGCAAGGCACAAATTTGCTTATTCAGGAGTCAGAAAATTGACGATGGGTCCCGCCCATGTCTGGTTCAATCCACTAATCACCTCTAATCCCAGCAAAAGGACTGTTCTATTCCTACTTGAATGTTAAATTTATACTCTAGTTTACCAGTTGTAGACAGGCAACTATGAAGCCGGCGCAGAATGTTGATAGACTAGAGAGTTTATAATAATGAGTTTTGTTTTATGGAAGTAGCGGTGTGCCCTGAACATCGTACCATAATGGTTCAGTCCTAGTGTTTCAGTTGATTGAGTTTGTTTTTTCTTTTAGTTAAGAGTTTTTTTTTTTGACAGAGCTTTTGATAAAGAGTTGATTGAGATTGTGTTGCTACGATTTGAGCAACTCGACACTGTATATCCTACTGACATCCCACATGTCCAAAGTACAAATTCTCATTTGTGACGGACATATCCGTCGTAAATTTTTGACGGGTTGAATATTACTCACTTGAAAAGAAAAGATAAGGTATTTGAGATTTTCAAGGTTATCTTATATACACAAGTGGAAGAACTTGATCCGCTATAAACTTTCGCGAATAAGACTCCCTGTTGGTAAAGATATTATAGTGCTTTAATATTATTGTCACTTTTAATTTCGCGGCAAACCGTTACTCCATTTAACTTGTATATTCATTTCGCAACTTCATTATTCGATTAACGCTTGTCAAATCTTTCAAGCCTTTTTTCCAATGAATATTGATGTCATTTGAATTGTGAACTCTTATTCGAGAAAAAGGAGCCTACATCGGAGGTACTACCTCTATTTTTTTTTAATTTTTTGAGTATATATGTATTTTTTTGAGCTAATTATCTCAAATTTTATTTGTTTTTGAGCAAATGTATATTTTTTTGAGCATATTAAAGTTTATAAGTTATATTTTAGTTTTTTTCCGTCATAACTCAAATTCAACTAAACTTATATGTAATATTTTTGAGTTTTATTGTGATTTTTAGAGTTTAATGTTTAAATAAATAAACTCAACTAGGTTTGTGACCCGTGAAATTTACGGGTTTATCTGTTTTAATTTTATTATTTTATTGTATTGTTAAGATTTGTTCGAGCAATTAGTTTATAAAGATAGTCTTGAAATATATAAAAGTTAGTTAGTTAATGTCTTATTTCTTTGACATCTCCAATTTATTTTTCAAACTATATATTGTACGTTATTTTGATTAATATACTAATAGCATGTAATTTTTTAAAAAAAAACTATCTTCAATGAGTCCATTAATTCATGACACTCATGAATAAACTCATTCTAAAAGGTATGTTGAACTGTTTTAAAGCTATCTACATTGAAACACATGTGAGATAATAGTCCTTTTAATTGGGCGTGAATGAGAAAGTATCAACATTCAATGAAACATAAATAATAAATCAAATCGAAATTAAATTTTACATTATTGATCCTATAATTATAAATTTTTCACCTTCAAAATCACCAGCAACATGGGGTCTACGAACATGAACAAAATTAATTATTAATAAATATTTTAATATAATTTTTTTAATAATTTAGTGTAGTTGTTATGTAGAAAAGAATTTAAATGCTTAAAGTTGCCTTTTAATTAGATTATATTTTATAAATAAATTGTGTACTAAATTTTCTATGTAAAACTTGAACACCGCTTTGTTAGCTAGGTATATGAAGTTAGTGAGGGAAGACAAAAGGACAAATTAATGCATAATGTTTGACTATTATTATTCTTTTTTTGGAATGATAAATTTTCCACTGTAAAGAGTTTAAAACATATTTTCTAATTAAATTAGTGGCTCTTTATCTCTATATTTTATTTTTTGTAAATCATATATTTTAATAGTAGCATATTTATGAAGTTTAATAAATGCTAGTCTTAATATATCGTTTGTATCAATTTGCCAAAAATCCTAAATTTTGCAAAAAAAACATAAGTTAAGTTATTAAATGGTAACCTACAATAAATGGTGAGGGAAACCAAAAAGCTATATTATTAAATAAAAGAAATAAAAGTTAAATAAATATGTAGGTTAATAACAAAATTTAAGAAAGGAAAGTAAATAGTTTGTATTAATTTATTTTTTGTGTTTAATTTGCAACTAACATTTTTTTATTTTGTATTTTTAAGCATGTGATACATGATTTTAAATATGACTTTTTAATAACACGTGACATACTAAAATACTTAGTATTGTCTTTTTAACACTAATGTTCAAAAGTCATGAACCTTGATTGATATTTATGTATATCTTAAATTTGATAATAATAGAACAAAACGCTCAAAAATCATAAAACGTATCATCAATTGTTTATATTTTTTTATAGGGACAAAATTTGTAAGAATAATTTTTCATATCCATATTGTCAATAGAATTGTATGTGTCACTTATATGTCTTATCTATTTATTCACATCAAGTTAAGTGTATATATTTTTAAATTAATTAAATAATTTATTTATTTTTATGTAAGTTTCATTGTTGGGTTGTGAAATATTCATCACATTTTCAAACTTTATCGTATCGTTTGTTTTGTTTAAATTTAAGGGCTATCAAGATTTATGGTATTAATAATTAGTCTTGTCTTTTTATAATATCGTGTAAATAATAGATAGCCAAGTTGATATTTTACAATATTGTATAAATAAATGAATAATCTAGTAATCAATATAGATGAATTATGTATTAACCAATATAAAAATGATACTTAAATTAAAATTAAATACTTTAAGTAGCCTTTTAACTATATTGTATTCATAAATATTAATAATAATGTAAATTTAGCTATTGATCATGTCAATAAGATTTATTTTGTTCAACTTGTTAATATAATTGAGATCCTTGCAACTCCAATTTAATAATATGAGAGCTATTTTTCAAAGGAAAGTGATGAACAAAAAATAACACAAGCAAAAATAAAACATACATTTTATTTAAAGTTTATGAAATACTAAATTTTTTCATGAAACTAAAAATAATTAATCATTAACATTTATATTATCAAACTTGTAGTTTATAATATAACATTGAGGAAAATAGAGGGAATATTTGTTTAAGCAATTATAATATTCATCCCTTCTTCACATAATTCTCTTTTTCCATTGAACCATCCCTACAAAAAAATACACTGAGCAATTAGTAACAAACAAAATAGTGAAATTTGATTTATTTAATATTAACCTTATGATTATATTAGTTTAAATTTTCCCTGAAGTAATCAAAAAAATTGGACATTGAATAATAAAAATGTAAGTATATTTACCTTTAAATCGCAAACCTTCACAAATCTTGATAGCCCCTAAATAACAATAAAACAACATATATGTGAAGTTAAAAAAATGCGATAATACTTCATAACCAATAAAACTTAAAAATAAATAAACTATTAATTTAACACCTTAATAATACATTTACAATGATAAAAATGATTATTTACACATACAATTCTCTCGGTGATGGAGTAACCAAAATTTTGGCCCACAAATGTTGTCTTCTATCAAATATTTATAGCTAGTTGATGATTCATTTTATGACTTTTGGGCGACTTATTATTATTATTATCAAATTTATTATATACATAAATATGTAGCAATGTTTTATGACTTTTAATTATCCTTTTCATTATTAGCAAATTAAATATAGACATAAATATATAGTAGGGAGAAATAGAATGTAAAAGGTTTGCTTTAAATATTTTTTCCTATTATATATATATTTTTTTTGCATAATTTACCTTGCATGAGAGTTGTTTAATCATTCTTTGCCTTGACTTTTATTTATATATTATATTTATAGATTTATATATATTCAATTTACTGAAATTATATATAATTTAAAGAAATTGAGCAAAGACATAGTAAAAAAATGTAAGAGAAAATTGCACATATAAACAAAAATAAACTATTAATTTAACACCTTAATAATACATTTACAATGATAAAAATGATTATTTACACAAACAATTCTCTCGGTGATGGAGTAATCAAAATATTGGCTTCGATTTTGGCTCACATATGTTGTCTTTTGTCAAATATATATAGCTAGTTGATGATGCATTTTATGACTTTTGGGCGACTTATTATTATTATTATTATCAAATTTATTATATACATAAATATGTAACAATGTTTATGACTTTTAATCATCCTTTTTCACTATTAGCAAATTAAATATAGACATAAATATATAGTAAAGAGAAATGAAATGTAAACGGTTTGCTTTAATTATTTTTTCCCTTTTTGATATTTTTTTTACATAATTTACCTTACATAAGAGTTGTTTAATCATTCTTTGTCTTGCCTTTTATTTATATATTATATTTATAGATTTATATATATTCAATTTAATGAAATTATATCTAATTTAAAGAAATTGAGCAAATATATAACAATAAAACGTAAGAGAAAATTTCACATATAAATAGTTTAAAATTAGAGAGATTTAAATTTTTTTATATCGATAAACCTACTCTAATTTTAAGAAATTAAAAGGCCAATATTTTCATGTTAAGTATGTTATTATCATCTCTTTATATTTATAAATTATTTATTACTTTATAAACGATGAAAAATTAAAATTATGTGATATTTATTTATTGCATAAAATTTCCTAACAATAAATGTCGAAATTTAAAATCTAGTATGAATTTTGATTTTTATTTGTTATTTAATTTATCTAAAAATTAAAAGGTAAAAGTTTAATCTTTGCTGTAATTAATGTGACTTGTAATTAATGTTTTAGAATTTTGATTTTTATTTGTTGTAATTAATGTTTTAGAACTTTTTTCTTGTTTTTCCCATTTAAATAAAAATTAACAATGTGACTTGTAGGCCTCTAATGGTGAAATAAAATACTTTTGACTTGTTTTTTTTATTATCTTATTTTTATAGATTTATAGATATATGAATTAAATGAATTTCATATAATAAATTATTAGTCCATGTCACATTAATGTTAATATGTTATTATTTGCCCTTAATATTTATAATTTTTTTTTAATAAATGGCGTAAAAATTAGAATTATATGATATTTATTTTTCGCTTGAAATATTCTAACAATAAATATCGATATTTTAAATTTTCTAGGATTTTTGATTTTTAATTGTTATTTAATTTATCTAGAAATTAAAAAATTCAAAAGGTTAATGTTTGTTATGCTATTTACATTTAATGTTCTACTTTTTTTTTCATTTTAAATAAGAAATGATAACGTGGCTCCATGTCATGTATAATAAATGACGTGGCTTTTTGCTAATGCTAGGTGGCATTGTCTACGTGGCATTTTGTGTTACCCTTTTAATAGTATTGTATAGATTAATATTAAGTTTACCTTTTTATATTGTGATTTTTATACATGAATATTTTATTTATTTTTAAACTAAAATGACAATGGTGTCTTGCAATTAAAAATGGTTAATATCGGGTGCTTTTAGGGAAAATGAAACGTTAATAAACCTAATATTTAGAAAAGTCCATGATAATGTTAATAAATTTTGTTTAAGACGGATAATTTTCATTTTAAGTTTAAACCATGTCAAATATACGTATATGGATTGAATATAACAAAAACATAATGTAATATTTGATCCTATTTAGTACAAATAGGACTATACATCCGGATGTATATGAGCATCATACATCTAATACAAATCTAATTGAGCTTATATGTAATTTTTTCCAAGCTTCTAACAATTTATGCATAAGCTGTTCTTTGTTATAAAGCTCAAAATCTATACTACACATTGGTTGTATAATCCTCTAATTATTTGAGTCGTGTTAAGGATTAAGAGTTAAGAGTAGTAAGCAAGACAAGTCGGATAATGTTACTTGTAGATTCGGGAAAAAAACATAAAAAGAAAAAAAGAAAAGTAAAAAAAGAGAAATATGTAGAATACAAGTACTCAAGTGGAGGGTGTAGATACAGGGGCGTTTTTAGGGGTGCAGGGTTCACCCGCACCCCCTTTGTTCCGAAATATTAAAAATTTAGTTTCAATAAATTTATCAAATATTTCGTGGTGCAGTGGTTAGATGCTGAAGTTTTATTAGTTTGGTTATGAGTTCGACCCCATTACTTTTTTCACATTAAAGAGTTATATATACTTACAAATTTATACAAAGTATTTTATTTATACTTTCTTGAATTATTTAGAAACGAATTTTGTTAAATTTTTGCACCCATGTGCTCTACTCCTAGATACGCCCCTGCGTAGATAGAAGAAAGAGTAAAAAAACGTGGCCGGAGAAGACAAACAAGTTGAGGAGCGTAGATCATAAGGTTGAGACGTTGAGGCAAATAAAGTTGTAAATATTTGTGGGTTTTGAAATTGAATTGAGTGATTTAGGGATTTGTTAGTTTGATTTGATTTGATTTGTGAAAATCAATCAGTGATCGTTTGTTTCTCGATGGTAGAATTGAAGGGGTATTTAATCGGATTATATTCTTCTTCATAAGGATACAGTACTCCAATATGGGCTGTTCTTATATCTGGCACCTTCGTCCTTTCCACTTTGTGTCTTTCCTTATACCTTCTCTTTGAACACCTTTCTGCTTACAAGAATCCCGAGGTCGCTCACCTTTCTTCTTTCTTTTATTTATTTATTTCTTTTATTTATTTATTTATTTATTTTATTTATTGCCATGATCACAATATTATACAGGAGCAGAAGTTCCTGATTGGAGTCCTCTTGATGGTTCCTTGTTATTCTATAGAACATTTATATATATATATATATATATATATATAGAATTGGGATCCTATGAGAACCACCAATATAATGAGAACCATGAGAACTCTACCTTACGGACCTTTTTAAAAAAAAATAATGACATATTTGGATTCGGCATGGAATTTTATGGCTAGTGAACATATTTCTTGGTCTAGAAAATATATACTAGTGACGGAAATCGAGGCGAGATACATTTTATGAATTTTCATGCACATACTACCGATTTTTACGTATCTATCATTTTTCATGCACCTAGAACTCGTTTTAATGCACGTAGAGCCTACTATTTTCATGCACCTAGTAGTTATTTTCATGCATGTAAAAAATTTCATGCACATAGTGGTCGTTTTCGTGCATTTATAGCCGTTTTAGTATACCTAATTGTATTTCGGTACACTAAGTATATATTTTGTTAATAAAATCAATAAATTTTGTTTAATGATACTAAAGTGTGTATTTGAATAAGTTAAACTAATGGTAAATGATTCATCGAAACTTTCGAAGCGAGATTTGATGGAGATTTAGTGAAGGTTCTCATGGTTCTCATTATAAGGGTGGTTCTCACCGGATCCTGACCCTATATATATATATATATATATATATATATATATATATATATATATATATATATATATATATATTTATATATCACTGTTTTGAAATGGATAGGCTCCCCAATGATCAATTCATCCCCCACCCTCCCATCAGCTGTAGAATACTATCAAGTAAGGATGTATATTGTTTCCATACACTTTGACAAGACAAGACAAGACAAGCAGGCAGAACTATAAAACTATGTATATCAAGTTTACTGTTTGGATGTTTCAGATGCCACTTGCAGTATTTCATACGCTTTACCCGTGTGCCTCTACTGTTGTTCAAATATTTGTGTCAACTGTCACTACATTAATTTCAGTGTGCATCTTCTTACTATGCTGACATGCTTCGTTTCTGCAGTTTGTCTCAATGATGCGCCCACAAATAAGTGTTGACATGGAGATACTGCGTGATTGCTATGAGGCTTTTGCCATGTATTGCTTTGGCAGATACTTAATAGCATGTTTGGGTAAGTTTTATCATAATCTCATGCTTTCATCTATGCATTTCAAATCTTAACTTTCGTTTATGTCTTCATCTATATTTGTCCGACAAGCCCAATTGTGCCTTTTGCTTTATAATGCGGTGTTTAGCTGGATAATTAAACCTTCCTTTATTCCCCCCAAAGCCAACTGTTCTAAGTGGGTAATTAGAATGCATTTCTTCTAAGGACAACCTGGAAATTCTTTTAGGCTGTTTTTGGATTGAATGATTTGGAAGATTTGGAAGGAAAGGGAGGAGAGTGATTTGAAGGGATGAGAAATCCATTGTTTGGTTAGAAAAATGGAGGTGGAAGGATTTGGAGGGAAGGAAAAATGGATCCCTCAATTTCCCTCCTCCAAGCCAATTTTTTTTCTCTCCAACTAAGGTACGATTTGGAAGGAAAATCACCTCCTCCATTCTCCCTCCCCTCCCCTTCTCTCCCTTTCTTTTCCCTCCTTCTCCCTCCCCTCCCTTTCCCTCCTTTTTTCCTATCCAAACACACCTTAGTCTACTCATCACTGATCTCTGAATTCCTCATTTCCTGGCCAAAAGTTTCTTTTGAGTTGTTAAGGTAATATGTGTTTCTTAACGTAAGCAGATCTGATCTTTTTTATACATATTCTTAAAATGGATACATGAACAAGAAGTAATCAAATATTGGACAAGAAGTAATCAAATAGTCGTCAGTTTTCTCAAGGACCTTCAGTAACTGCTAGTCCTGCAACAGTTGAAGGCATGCTAGGGAGCCTCGATAAGGACTCTGCTGTTGTTGTTTATGTTCTTTTATTCTTGCAAATTTGTGTAAAGGGACAAGCACCAACTAACGCTTACAGATTAGTAGAAGTTTTAAAGACAAATTATAGAGTAGCAAGAAAACTCTTCACAGATTAGATCATCAGATCTCGAGAATCTGTGAAGAGTTTTCTTGCTACTCTATAATTTGTCTTTAAAACTTCTACTAATCTGTAAGCGTTAGTTGGTGCTTGTTGAACAATATCTTTCTGCAGAAGACTTCACGTTGCTCATACGGTAATACACCTAAAATATGGGTGCCCGATTTCACTCAGCACCCAGGAAAGCTTGAACTGGCTCACACTTATGATATGTTGTTTGCTTATAATTGGGATGTATCAAAACACCAATAAGTGCATATTCCATTTCGAAATTTCCTTTGTCAGTATAAATGCTCTGCGAATATGCTATCTGCGACATCACAACTTTTGAAAAAACTGTACAATGCATGGTTTCCTTTGTGTATGTGATCAGCTATAGCCCGTATTGATAGATTTGTCTTTGAATTCTCTTTGCTTATGTAACTAAACACAAGAGTTTTGTTACTGGTAAATGATATATTCAAGGAAATTTATCTTTTCGAAGAGATGCTATCCCATAATGAAAATCATGTGGTGAATGTTGTTTGAATGTTTTCTATCATTTACTTTCTTAAAAGTTCATCAGTAGCTAAAATCTATAAGTTGTAGTTCTCTGTTTGATATTCTAAGGATTTTGCACTAGCGTCAAAATTCTGCGCAGTTCACTTTTATTTATTTCTAAAAAGTATTACATTGCTCTCAAAGGTGGTGAAGAGAGAACGATTGAATTTATGGAAAGGGAAGGACGTGCAGCTCATAAGGCGCCTCTATTGGAGCATAGTTCTGAAAAAGTAGTTGTGAAACATCATTTTCCGATGAGTCTTTTCCTTAAACCATGGGTACTTGGTCAGTGGTTTTACCAAGTCATCAAGATTGGAATTGTTCAGTATGTACGTCTGAAGGCCTTTGCTACTATTTCTTCACACCGTTTTGTTGAAAATGATTAATTTTGTGTTTTTTTGTGGTTACAGATGATTATCAAAGCATTGACTGCTATCACTGCTGTTATTCTCGAGTCTCATGATGTATATTGTGATGGGGACTTTAAGTTGAATTGCGGGTAAGGAACTTATTCATATATATAACTTTAGAAAGACCCTATGTTTCTTAGAATTGTGATATTGATGATGTTATTCTGTTTGTTCCAAGTGGTATAAATCAAAGGTGTGTTATTCTGCTTTATCCCACTGGTTAGTGGTTAAATGAAAGGTGTTCTTGTTCTTCATTTCTTATGATTTTGTAATTGAGGTGCTATTAGAAATTGGGATATTTCTTTTCTGCTTTTGATTTAGCATTCCACAGTTCCATGCCAGTTGGTGATATAAAGGATTGATACAACTCGTTTTTGTATTGTTTCATATATTTTATTTACTTTGCTTTCCTAGATCTATCAATCCATTTAATGAGTGATAATATTTGTGTTCCACGCTCAACTGCTAGCTTCTCTGGAAGACTTCATGATGTAGTGATGTAAAAGTTTGGGATGTACAACTTTAAAAAGGATTTTCATTATTGTAAAAATAGTTATTCGTCTGTGACTTCATCACCTTTTGGCTTTCTAACGTTTTGACATTGCTTTTGTATAATCAGTCTTATAACAATGTCAATGTGATGTGATCCGAGTCGTCTGTCGTCGAGGTTGGAGCCTTGTAAGGCAGTGATATTAGTTCTTGTCTTCTATTATGTGTATATCTATGTTAAAGGAACAGATAGCGGCAGTGGAGTTGTTTGGTTGGTCTCTAGAATGTCTTTGGCCAGTTCGTATGATGCACCTAAGGTTTTGCTGGTGTAGACGTGTAGGTGAGTACTGCACCTAATGTTTTGTTCCCTATATCGCCTGACCTCCGGTGGAGGACATATAGACTTGTGAACACAGATTATGATCTACCTTTCTTGTGAGATTTCCGTCATCTTTGTTTCGTGCGGTGTGTTGTTTCTCTTCTATTGGGTGAATACCTGTATTTTAATTGTTTGAAATTAGAACTACCAGATGACTAATTTCTTTCTGCTACGAGTATGTCCATTTGTCTTTATTGATTTGAATAGAAAGGAGTGAAGGACATTGATGTTCTCTGAAGCAGTTGTGGTTATATTTATTTCTACTCCAAAACAAGTAGCCGACATTTTTTTGTGGTTTTTATTTATTGATAGTGTTCCTAGTGTAGTTTAAGACACTATAATCAATTGATATATCATACCCACTTGGTGTCTTTTTGCACACAAATGTTTCCCCCATTGTATGCTTTATACAATCTTCTCTCTTATCAAAAGTAGTCAATTGATAGGCTAAAGAGGACTCTCAAAGATGTCTTTCATAGATACATTTTTTTTAATATTTGGAGAGAATGGTGTATTTTATGCATAGAAATCGGCTTCGTGTATCTTGTTATGGAATGGATCCATCATTCATGTTTCAGAGACATAGTGAGGTTGTGACTGAAAAGTCAAGACCCATCTTACAACTCATTTAGCTCTTTAGTCCAACATCATGACCTATCGTATAGTGCAATTGACAAAAAATGTCAATTGTTAAGTCAAAGAGTTCAGAAAATGGGTTGAAAATGTTAAATAAACGCTTTAGATGGAGAATGTACAATGGTTCATTCCTCTCTCTTCCTTCACGTTTACCGTATATGCTCTTAATTTCTCTTTTCCTATATTGACAAGTAGAATTTAAATACGTTATTTTCTATTCATCTCAGTTAGTTTGACTTCAACTTTCCTGGTTGGGCTTACTGTGTGGACTGGGGCCTTTTTATCTGCCTAGCTCACATGGACATGATTTACAGAGGCTGTAGTTAATTACAAACAAAAAGTAACAACATTCTCTTTGTATCTTGTGTGGGACTGAATCAATCCTCCGCGTTTCAGAGCCATAATGAGGTTGTGCCTGAAAATTTAAGACACGTCTTAAAAGACTAATTTAAAGTTCAACATTACGACCTATCCTAATGTGAATTATAAAAATTTATCAATCTGTACGATAAGAGTTCATAAAATTCTTGATAATGTTAAATAAACGCTTAAGATGGAGAATGTACAAAGGTTCATTCCTCTTTCGTTCACTTTTGTTGTGTCAACTCTTCATCTTTATTTTCCCATATTATTGATACGTAGTGGATTAAAATTCATCTTGGTTAGTCTGGCTTCTGGTTGGGTGTAATTACTTGCAAACAAAAATAACAACATTCTTCTTGTGGTTGTAAGGTTGACGTGATAGCGGAATTAAAGGTAGACACCTACAATCTTTACCATTGGGTTGAAAAAACTAGAGGACCTGTTTTTCAATGATCCATGATGAAATTTGTGCTGAGAATTGTATTCTGGCAGTTTATTACTTGTAAAAATCATTCAACCTGTAACTTTTATTTATACTGCATAAAGTTTCGCCTATCTATCAAGTAAAAAGCTCAGGTCTTTTTTTTTCTCTACTTAACAGAAATCATGTATTCGTGTTTTTATTTGGACTTTGGGTGCAAGGTTGCGTTAATCATTTATTGATTGTGTCTTGATGAATATGGGGTTCAGACTGTGATGAAACTGATGATTGTTCTTGTAGTGTTTTGTTTTGCACATGTCCTTACAATCAAATACTGTCCTGAAAAAGAACTGAAAGTGACATTGAGGGTCTGATATTAGCATACAAGTGAAGTTCTGTTTCTTACGAGGGTCTGATATTCTTTGGAAAGTGCACTATTCTTGGGAATGTGCACTGAGGGGCTTATTTATGACACCGCCAATTTTTGCATATTGTGATATTTACAAGTGACATGATGTGAGTCTTTGAGTTTATTTATTTAGTTAATATACTTCTAATTCTACTTTTTGTTCTAGTGGAAATGTATCAGTGCTTCTTAAGATATGAACGCTTAGGCAAAGACTAGTTGAGTGAAATATCCACCTTGCTATTTTCCTTTTTAAATGATTATATTGATTATATTGATATTGGTGGGGAGTTTTTCTGACATGTAGTTTTTAATTCTTCATTGCTAATACTGTTATCTTCATATATTCGCAGAAATGTTATGCACTTAAAAAGTATACATTATGCACTTTCTCATTGCCATACACCTGAGTTATTAGTCAGCAAGCTATTGAATTACTGTCACTTATCCTAGCTACACTTCTGTGTATCTTCTGTTTGTAGGTATCCATACATGGCCGTAATTCTAAATTTTAGCCAAACATGGGCGCTGTATTGCTTGGTGTAATTTTATACGGTAATAAAGGATGAATTGGCCCACATTCAACCATTAGCCAAATTTCTGACATTCAAGTCCATTGTGTTTCTAACATGGTGGCAAGGGGTGGCCATTGCAATTCTTTATGATGTTGGCCTGTTTAAAAGTCCACTAGCTCAAGCATTGCAGTTCAAATCAAGCGTGCAGGACTTCATAATATGCATAGAGGTACTTCTTGTACTTGGCTAGAATATTCTCTGTTTAATACATCTGGTTTTCAAGCTCAACATGAATCAGCCATAAAAGTAGGACAGTAGGTTGTCTCTTTTAAGTCTTAATGCTTTCTTTCCATCCCTTCCTTCCCTCCTTCTGTCTGATTTTTTTTTACCTACAACACAAGGCCTGCCAAGCTGCATTACATGCCTTCAAAATGATTTTGTTACTGCAGCTTAACTTTAAAGACTCACTTCGCTTGGAACAACACTCCTCCCTCTTTTGCAAACATTTTTCCATACTTCATTCTGTGTCATTTATTCCAATAATTATAATCATAATTTGTATGTACTCCCTTTTTTGTACTCGTACTCTTTATTTTTTTACTAGTCTAGATCCCGTGCAATGTCTGCCTCATATACACATAGTTTTACTTTTTATTGTATTATTATTTGTAGGTTAAACTGTAATCTCATTAATTTTCATATTTCACCTCAATTTATTTTGTTTTGAGGAAAAAATTGTTCCGTAAAACTAACCAAGAAAATTGAGAAATGTCATATAATGTGTTTTCTAATTTGAAGCTAACGATTTGTTTTTACAAATTATTTTTTATGAGGGTTTTTTTTAAGAGAAAATTGTTAATTACACCCTTTTAAAAACCACTTTTTGAAAATTACAGCCTTATAATATTTTTTTTGTAAATTACACCCACAATATTACTTCTGTAATTTTGATCATAAATTACAGTCAAAATATTAATTCCGACAGAAAATTAATACCAATTTGAATTTTTGGGACTTAAGTTCATTTTTTATGACCAAAATACCCTTACCTTCATCTTGTCTATTCTCTTATGTTCATCCCAAATCAGATTTTACAACTCTATTTTTCACTAATTCTTCATTTCTTCATCAATTTTACCTAGCCAACTCTACCTTATTCAATTCAATTTAATTGTATTTCTATTATTTCCACTGTATCTTAAAATCAATTAGTGTTATTCATCATCATTTTCCCCAAATTCAAAAATAATTAGGGTTCTTCAATTTTCTCCAACTTAAAATAAATAGAGTTATTCAATTTTCCCCAACTTGAATCCCTAAAATTCGATTCATGTTTGAAAAAAAACAAATTAATTTCCGTTGTATCTTAAAATAATTAATGTTGGTCATCATTCGTTTTCCCCAAATTGAAAATAGTTAGGGTTCTTCAATTTTTCCCAAAACAAACATAATTAGGGTTTTTTTAATTAATTAAAAAAAAAATTAATTAGGGTTCTTCAATTTTCCCCAAATTGAAACCTTAAAACTCGATTAAATCAATTGAAAAACGAAAAATTGTGGACAATATCATATTTGCATTAATACTACCAACAACAAAATAAACAAAATGTACGATTTGGGTAAGATTTGGGGAAATTTTGGGGGAAATTTTAGAGAAAGATCAAAGAGGTAATCAAAAAAATCTGGGTAAGTAAAGAAATAGGCAAGGGCATATCGGTCAATTTTTGACAAAATTGACCGGAAACGTCATTGTGGTGCAATTTTCAAAGAAAAGTGATATTATGGATATAATTTTCAAAAAAAAATTATAAGGCTGTAATTTTCGAAAAGTGATTTTTAAAAGGCTGTAATCAACAATTTTCTCTTTTTTTAATTATCACGAAGCTAATAATAACAGTTCATAGTTTTATTTTGTATAGTTAAGTATGCATAATCATTAATAATAGTATCAAACGAAGAATTTAGGAATTTGTAGTTTACGAGTTTATACCAATTTTTTTATTTTGATGAAAACATTGTAGTTTAGAGTTTAGTAAAAACTGTAGTTTGGTTTAATGAATCATTTGTTTCCTTATTTAAAAAAGTACATTTTGGAGGGAAAACATTCATGTTTCTTATTCTCTTAATATATAGGGGATTCTAATTTTATTTATTATTTTGTTTACGTGGGATCTAGGTAATGCTTATTATTATGATATTGCAGTTTTCTATGCACATCTCTTCTCTCAATATTTTTAATAATAATTCTAGCACTCTGCGCTGCCTTGGTCATTAATTATTCTAGGATTGTGCTCTGGGGTTTTATGCACTGTGATTTGGGTTTTCTGCACTTTCTTCATACAGTTCACTGATGTTTTAACAATTAACCAGTGCAGATGGGCGTTGCTGCCGTTGTTCACCTCTATGTATTTCCGGCAAAACCATATGAGTTAATGGGAGAGCGTTTTTCAGGAACTGTGGCTGTTCTTGGAGACTATGTATCTGTTGACTGCCCTGTTGATCCTGATGAGGTTAGGGATAGTGAACGCCCAACAAAACTGCGTCTCCCTCAGCCTGATGATGATGATGTAAAGAGTGGAATGACTCTTGGCCAAAGTGTTCGGGACGTCGTTCTTGGTGGTGGCGGATATGTAAGCATATTTATCACTTTCTAGTTTGAGTTTTTTTAGGAACCGTAATACTTCTTTGCATGTCCTTTCCGTTATGTCACGATTGTAATTGATTAGTTTATTGAAATCATGATGATTAACAAATATATTAAAAATGGTAAAGATAGTACACAACTACACACCCTTAATGATTTCAGTTTATTGAGGGCAAAAGTTAGGTAAAGGGTCCTATACTTTCAAAACAGTTTCAGAAAAACTTTCCTCTCTATCGTAGCCCATTTGCTTATTGAGTGGTTGTTTTCCTTTCACTGTTACTTCTTTGCATGTCCTTTCTGTTATTTTTTTTAAAAGGGTAGTGTATGGAAAGCTAATGAAAAATTGTACATAATTGAGGAAAAAGCGTACATGAAAGAGAGTAGTCACGATATCTATATTATTAAGAGATCTCATCACATCTTTCACCATTTTTTTGTTTTTTGATGAAAAAAAGACATAGATGTCCAAAATACGGCAAAAGTTCCGTCACAATGACCGTGTGAAAGCAAATGAGGAGTAAGTAGAAAAATAAAGGTAGTATTATTCATGTCAGGTCAGTTAGTGCGTGCCATTACACGTGTCATTCTGGTAATCTATATTATGGTGTTTGTCTTTATTTATGTAGATCAACTAGCGGATGGTTTCAACGTAGTCATATCGGGTTAGCTTGTGGTCATTTTCAGACCGGGTCTTGGTCCTATGATTTTGACATTTGAGTCGGTCAATATCGAGTCCAACAAAGTTTAGACTAGTTATGGATAAAATCAAGTCAGTGTGGGGTTGGTATCTTTTTTGGGCTCTGTTTCAGTTTAAATTTGTGTCTCAGTTTAGGTTATTGGGTCTCAATTGGATGTAGTCTATGCTACTCCCTGCCATCCTTTTTCTTTTGCTCTATATCCCAACTGTTTGTATGCTTCAGATCGTTAAGGACGTGAAGTTTACTGTAAATCACACTGTGGAGCCCATGGAGAAAGGATTCACAAAGTTCAATGAAAAGCTACACGAGATATCACAGAACATAAAGAAACGCGAAAAAGACAAGAGAGCCAAGGATGACAGCTCCATTGCAACATCTTCCCCACAAAAGCGTGTGATTCGTGGAATCGATGATCCTCTTTTGAATGGCAGTGTGAGTGATAGTGGGTTCTCAAGGGCACGGAGCCGGAAACACCGCAAAAAATCAGGGAATTCTAGTGGAAGTGGAGGTGAGAGCAGTAGCGATCAAAGTTATGGTGGATACATGATCCATGGCCGTAGATGGGTTGTGAAAGATTAGTCGGGACAGGTGCATTTTGTGTATAACGTGAAGCCTGTTACGAGTAGAGTCACGGGATCACAGGAGATGAGTTGAGTGAATCTACCGGGTGATTATTTCATCACACTCCCGAAGCTTTGCATAGTTATGTTTAGTAATTGGGTTTTTTGTCTAACACCACCTTTAAAAAAACTTTTCTTCCAAACACCACCTTTAAAAAAAAAGTTTGTGAAACATCACCTTTAATAATGGTTTTTTTGTGAAACATGACCTTTTGGCCGGATTCCGACTGTTTTTATGATTTCCGTTAAAACAGTTTTTTCGCACGTGAGATTGTTTGACTCTTTTATTTAGTTTTCCCTCCAAATCAGTTTTCCCTTTCTTCATTCTTTCCCTCCAAATCACTTTTCTTTTTTATCGTTTTCCCTCCAATCACTTATCTCTTTATTTTATCTTCCCTCCTCTATACATTAGAGGGCAACAAATCAGTTTTCTCTCTTTCTCTTCTCTTTCTCATTTTTTATCTTTTAAACTCCAAATTTGGTCACAATGTGGCTGAGCGCATTGGCACAGAGACGAGAAATAGATATCAAGAAATATATTTAAACAATTGAATGTTGACCAAAATATATTAGCTCACAAAGTCACAGGTAATCTCATAAACAAACAGCACAACATTGCTTTTTCCCCAAGAAAATAAAGCTCATTAAATTGGTGATGTCAATCTGCATAGATAAAACTTACTCTATGTGTCTATTCAAACTTAACCTCATAGTTCTGCTTCCCTCCCTACTTTTTTCTCGCATATCTCATCCATCTTCATGTATCAAAATTTCAAGCCATAATTTTGCAATGTCTTAGAATAGTTTATTTTCCCACATCTACCAAAAGAAACCAATATTACCTAAACCGAAAAAATTTACTGGTTTGATGTTCTGACTTCCGAAAGAGTAAGAAGGGAAGTTAAAAAAACCCATTATAATCCTCAAATAAACAACATTATCAAAACACTACTCATAATTCAGTTCAAATGTCAAGCATATTGCAATTTACCTTACACATATCAACACATGGCTCATTTCTCCATCCACCACGCATAAGTCTAGCATCGTCAAAATTTGGATATCAAACCTCTGGGAGTTTGGTGCCAATGCGCTCAGCCACATCCCTCTCAATTTCAGTGACACCAGTTGTGACCAAATTTGGAGTTTAAAAGATAAAAAATGAGAAAGAGAAGAGAAAGAGAGAAAACTGATTTGTTGCCCTCTAATGTATAGAGGAGGGAAGTTAAAATAAAGAGATAAGTGATTGGAGGGAAAACGATAAAAAAGAAAAGTGATTTGGAGGGAAAGAATGAAGAAGGGGAGAAATTATTTGGAGGGAAAACTAAATAAAAGAGTCAAACAATCTCACGTGCGAAAAAACTGTTTTAACGGAAATCATAAAAACAGTCGAAATCCGGCCAAAAGGT
The DNA here is from genome assembly GCA_029255685.2 of Silene conica. NCBI lineage: Eukaryota > Viridiplantae > Streptophyta > Magnoliopsida > Caryophyllales > Caryophyllaceae > Silene > Silene conica. The sequence goes on from CM055315.2 coordinate 60,419,035, forward strand.
CATGTTTCACAAAAAAACCATTATTAAAGGTGGTGTTTCACAAACTTTTTTTTTAAAGGTGGTGTTTGGAAGAAAAGTTTTTTTAAAGGTGGTGTTAGACAAAATTTCCTCTTTTCAATTTTTACTAGTTTAGAACCCGTGCAAAGTTCCACGGACATGTATAAATGAAGTTTTTCAATTTTATATTATCATTGTAATAATAATAGTACATAATATATTAGGTAAATGATCTGCTTTAGATTAAAACTAAAATGTTGTCTAACTGAGTTAACCATAAACTTCTGATTCAATAATTCCGCAATCGATTGACCAAAAGAAATTACATATAATTGAGATTGAGGACAGGGATAAAGTGTGTATAAGCAGTTTTAATTATCAGGGCAGGGACCCAAACTGATATCCATATGACCCGACCCATATCCGTTTGATCCGTATTCTGACCCGACCCAATACTCGGCCCTCTCGACCCGGTTGGTTGGCTTAAATGTGCTTAATCATCAATCTTTTACCCATATATATATGAAAAAATAATACCAACTTAATTATACACGTATATCCATTTTTATATTAACATTATCCTATTATCTAATACCGTCTTAATTTAAGTTGACTTTCACAACAAATCATAATAGAGGGAACGAACGGAAAAAGTGTTGTGAAGTGTCTTAAGTTAAGACGGTATTAAGCAAGACATACAATCAAAAAATAATCTCCATTTTTGGACATTAAAGAGAAAAAATTTCATGTCATTTGTCGATCCAATTTAATAGTAAATATTTAAAAAGAAAAACAGGAAAATTGACAGAAATATGCAGCAGTTAAGAAAAAAATAGGGTACGTAATTGGCCTGCATTATAGTCAATGAATTCAATGAACATCAATATTTTCTGCAGTAAATTATGTGAAATTATATTACAATGTTCAAAATTTATTAAAAGCTCGGCATGAAGTAGATTATGCAGTACTATACCATCAGTTGTGGTAGTGCAGTTTCTGAATTTTATAATAAAATTTTCGAGTTTTGTTTTAAAGATTATGAATTTTATTATAAAGTATCTAAGTTTGTTATTTAAACATTATGCTAAAAAAATTACAATATCTCTGAAAAAACATTTATACAAAGTTTGTTATTTGGGTCTTGCGAGAAAAATTTGAAATATAACTTGTAAACTTAAAAAATCTCAAAAAAAAAATACATATAAACTCAATTAAAATTTAAAAATTAAAAATCAAAAGTTAGGCATGAAGCCCTGAAGTATTAGTACATATGATGTACTCTTTCCGATTTCTTGTGTTGTTCTCTTTTGATATTAACACAAAAAATAAGGAAATCAATTTGGACCACACAATACATGCACATGACCTCACATGAAATTGATTTTGGACCACACAAAGTTGCTCAAAAGAGGAAAGAGAGAACATCAATGTTATTAAACCAAAACGGAAAGGGGAACATCATAGGAAATCGGAGGTAGTATGTTTTTTCCGAAACGGAGTGGCAAAATCGTAGTAAAACCTACAATTCACATTTATTATTTTTATATCTTGAAATTAAATGACAAAAGTAAAAATATTAATTATTTTCGTTGATGAAAATTATGATGAACATTTACTTTGAAAAAATTTACACCGTTCAGAAAAGGTATAACATGATATATTTACAATATTTGTATAAATCAACTTTGCGATGCGAAAAGTTACATCAAAATAATTCAACTATAATAAAAAAAAATTAATTGTAGAATTTGATTTATGACTAAGTGGTGAATATGATATTAGAAGCTAAAGAATTTGTATTTTGGGAAAATATAATCTTGAAGAATGATAACATAATTTTTTTTTTATGGAAGGTAATAATCTAAAATGACCATATTGAAAATAAATATTTTTGTGTATCTTTAGGGTTTGAATTAGGCGGGAAAAAATTTAACGATAGCGTGACACGTGTCAAGTTTCATGAATAGCGGTTCTTGTTTTATACTTATATACTAGTTTAGAACCCGTGCAAAATTGCACGAGCATATATAAATGATATATAAAATTAAGTTCTACATTGTTATTTTAAGTAATGTATTAATTTGAAATTTTGAATGTCCATGACTCCCATGGTAGAGTAATGACTTATATTACATGTGAGATATGTGCTCAATAAATAAAATTTGAATACTTTATTATGTTTAACTACTCAATTAGTGGAATATATAACCAGTTGTATAGATCTGGTAGTATAAATTTGTAGTTGTATAGACTTTTAGCAAATGACTTGATCTTATATGTATGCACATTTTACGAACATTATTGGAAAGAATCTGAACGCTTTTATAAATAAAATAAAAAAACTCAAAATATTATATTGAAACTAAAAAATAATACATATTTTAGCTTTAACACCTAAAAAATTAAAATGTATGTAGAGATTTTTAAAAGCTCAAAAAAATTGCATATAAGCTCAATTAGATCTGTACTGAATATATGATGCTCATATTCATCTGGGTATATGGTCTTATTTGTGTCAACTACTACACCCTAAAACAAATGATTCTCTTTAGTTAGTCACAACTTGTATAATAATCTATATAATATCTATTTTTCAACCTTTTCTTTAATTATTATTCCTATAATAATTTATGCAAAATGATAAATATAGCCCTAAAGGCCTAAGGGCTGTATTTAAGGAGTGAAAATAAATCCTTAATATTTAAATTAATTACAATGAATAATGTGTAATGTGTAATTTAATTTTGAATTCCTAACTTAATACCACATTAAGAAGGTATTAAATACTTAAATACAACAGAAGTTGTATTTAAGATCACCCATAACTTATCTATTTATTAGATATTAGAAGACCTGCTTATTTTTCCTTTCAAGTTAACATTGTCACCTGAAAATATGTTTAAACCCTTATCACATAGTACTATTTATTTCCCATGCGAGTCATGTCTCATATCTTTGATCCTAGAATTTATAATCCGCCATATTAACAATGTCATAGTATTTTAATTTAGAATGTTAAATTTAAATATTCTTACGAAATTTAAGAACAAAAATATGACATCATAAAAGAATGTGATTTCGCAGAAACAATCATATACTCTGCATGATTCACCGATAACTTTGATATTCACATTGATATACTTTTTGACCGATTAAACCATTTTTCTTATCTAATAAAACACATGTAATTTAACATACTTTTATAATTAAATATCATTATAAAGTCATGGTGTTGTCATAATTACCCACCACATATATTGATTGGTTATTGATTTGATCTGTTTGTGAGTAGACCTGGTTTAGGTTATTTGGATCGACTCATTTTCGATCGAGTTAGTTTTGGTTCAACAAATTATCGGGACATTTTCGGGCTAGGTCACTTTGGACCGGATCATTTTGGGTCTTGATTTTGCATTAATTCACTCATTTTGGGTCAATCGGATCATTTTAGGTTACATTTAGGTTTGGCCACTTCGGATCGGGCCTCTTTGAGTGTTCCAGTCATACATTTCAGGTCATTTTCGGTTCTTGGGTAAATCTTATCGAATCGGGTCACCAAGTCTATTTGTGAGTAATTAAATAGAGATATCCCTTAATCGAGTTGTTTAAAATTATAGGATCATAAACCTTATCTTATACGAATTAATAAAAATGGATCAAAGATATAAATATAAAACATACTAAATCTTTTAAAAGAAAAAATATGGAGGCAATTTGTTGAATTTAACTATATGTAAGAAAATACACATTGAAATAATAAGAAAATAACCAAATTAAGAAGCCCGGCAATTAAAATAATAGAAAAATAATCTATTGTTGTTGCCTTAAAAGAAATAATTAAAATTATCGGAAAAAATAAACACACACAATACAAAATGTATGTATTTTTCACTCTACTAACAACTAATGAAAAATTTCGTTGACACCTATATTATTTGCCAATTCAGAAAACTTGCTATAGGCTATAGCAGCGACTTTAGATCAAACATCAAAATATAAAATGATTCGAAAATGTGGAAAAGATGAGTACTTTTAATAAATTATGGAAAATTAGAATTGATACATGGCTAAAATAATTTACACTACATTTTCGCGAAAATAAGGGTTGGATTATACTCCGTAAAACTGAATGAACCCTTTTAACAGGGCGATACAAAAAGTATAATATATGAAAATATACGGGAATTCGAAATTTTAGGTGGACATATATTATGCAGCTATAATAATCTTGAAGAAAGATATGAAATCTTTTCTCTTTTTTTGGGAACGTAAAGATATGAAATCTTTTCTGAGAAAGATAATTTAGGAATAAGATGATGGTAGTGAAAATTAGTAAGAATCATTATTAAGGTTTTGAGTTAGGCGGGAAAATATTTCACCATTACTTGACACGTGTACAATAAGATATTTAGTGGTTTCTGTTTTATACTTATATATAGATAGATAGATGGGTTGAGAGAGGTGTGATGTGCAAGAATGTTGTAGAGAGCTGTAACGACTTCGTGCTGGAACCCTTTTATTACAGAGCCTTGTATACTAGGTGTTTTCAAAAATGGCAATTATACGTGATCCAACTATTCTCTACCTGTTTTTTGAACGGAAAAGATCGTTTCATTAATTAAACGGAATTACTTTTTCACATACGGATTTTACTCTTTCACATACATTTCTTCATAAAGTTTCCAAACCCTACCCCTTGCTAAAAATAAACAAAACAACTCTTCCTAAACATAAACAAAACAATTTTATATATTCATATTTATCCTAATATTAAATCTAATTACTTTAAAAACTTTAATATTAATTTTAATTCTCCAATTACTGAAATAAGTTGTTTATTAACAATTATTAAGAAGTCTTGTTGAAATTATTAAGTTTAATACGTTTTCTGAAATTATGTGTTTAAACAATATTATTAGGGTTTTTGGGGTGGATGGCACGGTAGTCGGTGTCGGCGTTGGACGGAGTTCTAGGTGCTAATGGTAATGGTCGGCATCGGAGTATGAACTTTCCGCTCAGAGCTCAAAACAGCGTATTGAAAGTTTGAAATACATGGTGAAGAATAAGCCTTGATTACAAACTCACTACGAAGTATTATTAAAACATACTCCCTCCTATCTATAACCCTTATAAATGTATGAAGTTTGCCATAAGGAGGAACAGTAGGCCAGTAACTCTTGTGCTTCCCGCATGATGAATAGTACCATATTTGTCCTCTTCTCTTACTTCTATGGTCTCCTATTGCTCATAAAAATTAAAATTCATCTTCTCCATTATCATCTTCCTTCATTTTTCTTCATCTTCTTTATCATCATTTTCATCATTTTTTCTGCGATCTGGGTATTTTGATGTGGACCATCTTCAGTAGTATGGCATGCGAGACGTCGAATTCATGGTACTGAAGTTGCTATCAAAAAGATTTCTATGTGGAGATTGAATAAGAAGCTTCAAGAGAGTTTATTATCTGAGATTTTCAATCTTAAGCAGATTGTTCATCGTAATATATTATTCGTTTGCATGAGATTATTGAGGTATTTGATTCATTTAACTTGATTTGATTGCAGTTTTTGGTGTTGTGTGATTGTAGTTTAGTACTTTGATTTAAGACCGTTAATTAGCTTAAGATTATATCTTTTCATGTTACTCTCTCCGTCTCATTCATTTGTTTACCTTTTATATTCTCTGCAAGTGTATTTTAATCGAAGTTATAATATCCGCAAATTATCAAATCAACTGGAAAATTCAAAACCCTAAATTGAAAGAGGGAAACTCAATATGAGAGATGAACAAAGATTTATTCGACTCCAGATCATTAATGGATAGGTTTATTATCATTTGGAGCTGATCTTGAATTTTTCATTTTTTGTCTATGTCAATTCTACTACCCATTGTTGTATTATTGGTCAAGCCAAACCCGCTCAAGCTTCACCTCCAGTTCCCATTACAAGGGTTTGTTTCTACCTCTCTTACTTTACCCTCTTTCTTTGTTTTTTAATTTGATTACGGAAATGTTGATTTGATGTGGAGGTTAGAATCAAGTGAAGATTGAACCTCCTGTTGAAGCGAAACCTGTTCAAATATCCCTTAAGTACTGCCTTGCTTGTAGGTAGGTAAACTAACTACTCTTCTACCATTGCCGAATATTAGATCTAATTCTACTTTACACTAATCCAACTGTATTACAACTTATGGGTATTAGGTTTTATTATCAACTATCAACTATCAACTATCAACTTAGGTCTCATGGTCTCATGTGTTTTCTATATTTTTCAAATCTGTTAATCGTTTTCCTTGTTAGCTTTGTGCTTATGCAGCGGTTGCATCATTTCCGCAGAGACTGTGATGCTTGAAAAGCAGAGTTTAGATGAGTTCCTATCCAATATCAACAAAGGCAAACATCTCATAGTGTCTGTCTCTCCACAGTCGAGGGCATCTTTCGCTGCTCACTTTGGCCTATCTCCTCTTCAGGTGTGGATATCCTCTTTAATTTTTAAGTGAGTATTGTTCCAGTTATTTCATTGTGATTTTTTGCTGGTTTGCTGTGGTATAATTCTGATGTAGTAGCTTCATGTTGAAGCTTCATTTATTGGTATACGAAGTCATAGGTTTCGTAGTTAATGGATAAAGCCATGTACTGATCTGATTGTTGTTAGTGTCAAGATTAAAATTTCGTGAGGTCGTCCGCCTGGTTGATTGTTGTTAGTGTCAAGATTAAAATTTCGCCTGGTCGTCCGCCTGCTTTTATAAGCATTAGCATATTAGAGAGTTAACCTTTTCAGTGTAATTCTTGATTTGTGTCCTTTGTGTGTGCTAGATAGACCGTTTTGGACATTTCAAAGTATGGCACGGTGCTGGATCCCTGTTAGTTGCTGTTTCATTTTCTTCAGTATTTGGTGGCTGTATGCTGTGCCAAATAATGGGTACAAATTCAGCCACTCTTCAGACTGTTGGATACAACATTTTTGCTGCAATCTTCAATATTGGTTGGGCTGCCACTCAAGTATCACACATGTAACTTTATTCCTGACTCTCTAATATTTTAAACTATCAAACATTTAAATTGCCTTATTAGTTGAGTTAAGTTTCAAATTAGATTAGAAACTCATTTCTTCCTCGGGCCTTGACTCTTTAGATGATGCTGTCAACCTGTTATGATCTTTGTTTTTAATATTTGGAAAAATGTTATTCTTGCTATTTAGTTAAATAATATTGCCTTCTGCGACTCTAGGTCTATGGTAAACTGCATGACACTCAATCCAACAAGCAGAGTAGTCCTCGCTAGCTGCAGGAACGCTTTTACCATGGTAAGTTCTTCATCCTTTTATTTAATTGGCTGTTTATTGACCTTTTAAGTGTAACCTCCTTCCTCCTACTCATAGGCCTTCTCTTCACTATGTTTCTCCTTCTGTTCTCCTTGTACAAAAACTATAGGTTGCAAATTTGAGCCTTTACGGAGTGGCTTTGATTGTCTTCAGTTTTGGTAAATCAATAAATCTTGGTGATATAGAAAGTCAGGTACTTTTTGGATAAAACACTAATATACTTAACCATTGTGTGTGATCTTGAACTTCAAACTTACATGCATTTCACTTGAGCAGTATCGCTGGATTGCATTTTCTTCAATTGCCATTGGATGCTGCTTTGTAGGCATTTTCCATCTTGGGACAAAAGAGCCAAGGTGTGTGTTTCTTCATCTTCTTCTATAGTGCTCTTTGTCGTTTTCTCTGTAGCTTGTTCTTCAGAGTCCATAAACTGGGTTCAAAACTTTGTCATTGACCTATAAAATGAGCCTTCATTCAGATCTACTCTTTCAACTTTGTAAAGATTCATTTATGTAAAATTACTATGACATTTTGCTGTTGTTTTGTATATTTGTATGTGGTCTTACTTTGAATCCTAATGTATATTCCTTTGGATCGATGCTTCCTTTTCTAAATCATAGATTGCAAGATAGCTTTCCTGGAAAAGTTTGTGCTAGAATTGAATGGGCCTACTGGTTTCGGAAAGTCCTCTACTATCAAGTTGCCCTTGTATATCTTCTGACAAGGCTCGTGACCAATGTCTCACAGGTCTGTGCGTGGGCTTCTTTTATACGTTTCCTAAATGCTCGTCCAAATTACATTTACTTTTCTTTTACTATAAAGAAGATATTTGAAATGTGGTTTCTTGCGACCCCCTAGCCCTTCATTTTCACGTATTTTTTTGCAAGGTCAAGGAAGAGGATGTTAAGCAGCTTTAAAACAATTGTTTACACAAACAATGTCAGCAACCGACCATCTAATTGCAGAGGTGCTGTCTGTGTTGATAAGCCGCTTGAGGAAGAAAGACAAAGTATGTTTTACTTTGACGATATATCTTCTTGAAGTACTTCACTATATAACCATGAAATTTTATCATTGCGTTTTCCATTAAAGTAAAGGTCGTTCTTTTTCCGATTCAGCAGGGTCACAAGCTGTTTTTTTTTTGCCGTGGAATGCAATGATATGAAAAGATGGCTATTAAACTCTCTATGCTTCTTGAATCATAAAGTAGACTTCCGTCACATTTTATGAGACAATTTTTATTATGAGTCATCTTGCCTCTTTCTGTGGCACAAGGGTAAGGCTGCGTACTTTCGACCCCCTACCCCACTATTAGCAGATGAGACATGTGAGAATAATGTTTATGTTGTTATGTAGGCCATTCGTATTTATTTTTGTAATAGTAATTCTGAAACCACATAGCAGAACACAGTGACATCATTGTTCGCCGTGTGAAGAGCTCTAATAATGTCCTTTTGCGAGTAATCTTGACCAACTACTGATCGAAGTTTCAATCGTTTCATCTTTCACTCTGGTGTTCATCGATTCAATCTTTCGATGAGAAAACCAAGTTAATTAGGGAAAAATAGAACGAAGAAAACACCCAAAACAGCTCAGAAAATCAAAAAATAAGTAAAATATAATGAAGTAAACATAAACTACAAAGGTGTAAGGCAGGTACAACCTTGTCTGGTCTTTATTTCTAAGCTTTTAATGTGATGGTTTGTATCATATGCTCTCCAATCATTGATCTCATATCGTCAAGGTTATATAACTGTCATTGGTCGCCCTAGATGTAGTAGGCTTTCCCCGAATTGAAGGACTCTTAGTTATATGGTTGTCTTCAACGAATCCCACATGTGCAAACTTGGCTGAGAACTTGTATTTTTACTGAGATCTTTGATTAATAGATAAAAATAGGAGAATTCAGCGCTTGGTATTAAAAACATGTAGCGTGATACTCATGATCTATGTTCAAAACACTTCATCGGAAGTACTGCCCTTGTGAGTTAATTTGCACGAGAAATCTAGCAAGTGAGCATACTCCAATGGAAAAGATTCTATGATTGTTCTAATGATGTTAATACTATGTGATTGTGCATGATTTTGATGGTGTTGGATTTTTTTTGTGGTTTTCAGTTGACATCCGAGGAAAAGCTGGTATTGCGGCTAGAAGAACAGTATCCAGGAGATCTAGGTGTATTAGCAGCCTTTCTTATGAACTTTATAACTCTAAATCCTGGTGAAGCTTTGTGCTTGGGGGCAAATGAGCTCCATGCATATGTTTTTGGTGAATGCATCGAGTGCATGGCAACTTCAGACAATGTTTTTCGCGCTGGTCTTACACCAAAGCAACGGGATGTTCAGACACTTTGTGAAATGCTTACCTAGAAGCAGGTACTACATAATTCACAGATGGCTGAAGTATTTTGTTTAAATAGAACGATCTTACACAAATAAAATTTGAACGTCTCTGAATATGGCCGCGTCAGTTATCTACTTATCTACTCCCTCCGTCGTCCCGGTCAATAGTTATCTATTTCCATTTATTATTTGTTGGATACCTTACACAAATTTGAACGATCTCGCACTTCTATTTTGGAGAGCTTTATGTAAGCAGGTGTGCTCTTCAATTCTGAAGCTTCTGCCTTTTTATCAACAGGGTTGTCCTGAAATCCTAAGGGGTTTCAATGTAAAAGGCACAGATGGGACTACAAAGAGGTATCGTCCTCCATTTGAGGATTTCGAGGTTGATCATTGCCACCTTACTGACGGGAAAACCACCTCGTTACCGTCAGTAGCAGGTCCCTCCTTGTTTTTGAGCTCATATAAATGCTTATTATTTATTGGCTTTGGTCGGGAGGGATAGGAAAATTGAGTATACCCCTTATTTCACGTTGATAATTTACTAGAAATGCGAGGACTGCGTTGTGCTTAACACTCGCTCGTAACTGAGTTTTTGAGGGATTGGAATAGTAATCTACTCTAACGACATTATCTCACAGCATCAAATACTCGCCCTATAGTCGATTAAGGGGGCGGTATGGACTCATCTGTTTGTTTGTTTCTTTTGACAACTTGTAAATAGTTGTGCTATTGTTATGATTAGGATGAAAATTTTCTGGATTCTTCAAGTAGCAGCCGTGTATGAATTATGAAGTAGGAGTATTTGATTTTCAAATACTGTCCTCGGTTAAAAGTATTGTGCTGAGATTATCTGAATCTTTTTAAGTATTAATTAAAGCTTTATATGTTGATTTGTTTGCAGAATTGGTTGGACCTATTACCAGGGAGCACAGGTACTGATTTGTTTGATCAATTAGGGACCTATGTCCGTCTTCAATAAAGTACCTGGAATAAAGGAGTTCAACCAATTCTGCAAACAAAATGTCGGAATTATAACAAGTTCCTTACTGCAGTTTTCATGGTTAGATTTTTTTTATTGCATCCATGTCCATAGCCAAAACCCTTTGGTCGCAATTATATCCATTGAAATGAGCTTGAAATGTATGTGTTGACACGTTGGCTTGTTTATAAGACCAAATTCGAGTGCTCAGGTGTGCATCTAAGGACGTGGATTTGAATTATTTCATGTTACTGTATTTGTTTCCTAAATTTCCCTACAAAGAAACAAGAGCAATGTCTCAGTTAATTCTGCAATGATAGCGTACTGCAGGCTAAAATAAAGAGTAATAAGTATTCACTAGCAGAGGGGATAAAATATTTTGGAAGTGTAAATTAAATTAACTACACCCTGTATAGTATTACATGTTTGTAAATTAAACCATTCATATTCGCAAATATGCAATAACTGTATTTGTAAACGGCTTGGGGATGTTTGTTCAGTCCAAATGTGCTAATGTTCTTTGTTATGCCTCTTTTGAATGCATACAGCTCCAATTATTCTTGTTACTTTCCTATAAAAGACAAATTCCAAATGTGGTAATGTTTTTTTTGTTATGCCTCTTGCAGATAACACTCATAGGGTTCATGTTTTTATCGACGTCTGCATTGCTTGGATATGTAAGTGAAGGAATCACTAAATCTTTAATTAATTTGTGTTGCAATATGTTATAGTATTTTTTGCATCTTTACGACACTGCCTATACTAGACTATATAGCAAGATGCAAGTTGTGTGGATTTGAAGACATTATACAAGTTATTGGAGAGTTTTCTGGAAGCAGTCTTATAATCTCGATCTGTATACAAATGTTGGTAAAGCAAAGGCAATTGAGCCTGTACTTCTCTTTTAACCTCAGCTGTTTAGTGAAAGTTAGGCTGGTAGCAATCAGAGAGCAGCTAAGAATGTATATATAGATCTTGATTCCACAAAACTCTTAATTAAAGTTTGAACATGACGTGTTAGTTTATGACTTGAGCAAAGACAAAGGCTTAGGGTTCCAGAAAAGTGTATTCTTTGCACGCATCCTTGCCCTTTCTTAATCCACACAAAGGGTTGAGCTCAACAAGATACGTCGAAAGTTGACTTAGGAACGCTAATTGTACCAATATGGGTGTGAAATCATTCTATTCAGTCAGATGATACTAAAATGTAGCAAATAAGTGGCAGCTAGCCAGCTAGGAAATATGTGAATATGGGATGTGTATGATGTTACCAATCATGTTGTCTGGGGTACAGGTGATGTTGGCTTGGGTCTGCGGAATTTCAGGTATGTTTATCGTCAGATCTGGACATTTTGGGTTTGAATATATTTCAGCTGTTCAATTAGAGAGTCACTGATAGGTGGCCTGGAGCCATAAAATTTGGGGGCAAGGAATAATTTGGGTTTGGGATCATATTTTGGTTGGTATGCTTGGTAGGATCATTCGGGCCGGATCAGGCCTAGCTAAACCTATGGAAAGATAAAAAAAATACACTAAGAGTTCATAGCTAGCCTTGAATTTCTTTACTCCAGTCTACACATTTCATGATAGAAGTCACACAAACAATCTTATATCAAATTCTAGGCTTCTAGCACGGCCTCCAGCCTTTCCTTACCATCTGTAGCTCCGTCCCTGACACAACCCTAAACCCTTTGATAAAAATCTCTTATTATGTTCACGTAATGATGAAATAGATGAAGATATGTGACATTGACAACTCTAAAGTGGGGTGGTTTTAATAGAGAAAAGAAAGAGATGGATTGTCTAACCGGCTGAATTTGTTCAAGATGATTGTTCATTAGTTTGCAGATGATGATATCCTGTGGTGTTTATTTTACACGTAGGCCGTGTTGGTTATTTTCTAGAGGTTCAGGCTTATCAATGTACGAAGTAATATTTATGTAAGAATTCAGTATGTGAGTCAGTTTTCCTGTGAATAACGGAATATATTGCACTTTTATAGATTCTGCTACTCAGATTCTTAATTCATGAAATGCAGGAATGCTTTTTAAAGGGTGCTGAAGAACCAACTTTTGACAATCACCTAGATTCATTCCTCATATCAGAAGATGGGCTCTCACCATTAAGCTACTCAGAGCATGAGCTATCACCTGTAAAAGCTGGTTATAAAAATGGTACCAAACAGTGGGAGATGAATTCGATGAATGAAGACAGAGATATTAATTTCTGGAATGGTAAGGGGAGTAAACTGGCTGTTAGTTAATAAATATCCTGTTTTGTGCAATTGATTTTTAGATAGTTTTGGTATGTTGAAAGGCAAAAGATGTGACCAAAATGATTTCCTAAAACTACCATCGTATTTATCTTTGGGTAATCACTTTCGTTGTTTATTTGATTGAACATAATGTTTATGTTTTGACTTTGAGTTTTGTTGAAGATTTATCTATTTTGGAGGATTCTGTCATGTTTATAGTATCTCGATTGTAATCACCCCTAAGAATTGTTTTAATGTGGTTTTGATTCCATCAATTCGAGTCGAGATTGGTCACTGGTAAGTATATATATATATATGATATGATTTATATGCTTGCCTAAAACTGATCAGGGGAGAAATAATCAAATTTGCTTCATGAGGATCACAAATTTTAGTATGATGACGATTAGTTTAGTAATTGTTTGGCAATTGTGATTCTCCGGTCAATCAAGTGCAACTAAAATATGTATTTTGTGATTTTGAAATCTCTCGTGTGAAGTCCCGGAGCGGTCATTATTGCAAGGCTTTTTGTAGGTTGATATTGCTGGCATTATTTCATGTAGGTCTCTATTTCGTATATCATTGCATCTTGTCATTCTATCTTTTGTGTGTTTAGGCTATCACTTCTACTGGAGTAAAAAAGGGAGAGTTGTTAGTTGCGGATGTCGGCACCAAGGTCGTAAACAAGAACATCACTGTTGATTTCAAAGTTGATACCAACTCCAATGTGAGTAATATATCTTTCTTTCCTTTACTATTTACGGATATGTGATACGTATGACAGTGTTTCACTTGCTTTCAGGTTGTATTTGTTCTGTTTTAGTACCATATGGGCGTCTGCGGAATTTGGATTGTGTAATGTTTTTGCAACGGTCTGACTTAATCTCGTCATCTCTTTTTTGTAGCTTCTCAGCACTATCACAATTGATGAATCTGCTCCAGGATTGAAGGCTATTATCAGCTTTAAAGCCCCTGAACAGAAGTCAGGCAAGGTTGCATAGTCGCATTTCCGTGTCCTTTTTTATTTTGCTAGATTTTTTGTGTTTTAAAGGACGGTTTTTTTCCTAATATGTTATTATTGATTTGTCACAGGATGAACTCCAATACTTGCACGAGTATGCTGGGATTAACACTATCATTGGCTTGACAGCTAACCCGATTGTTAACTTTTCTGGTGTCATTGGAAACAACATCGTTGCTCTGGGAACCGACTTATCGTTTGACACTGCTTCTGGAAACTTCACCAAGTGCAATCTGGGACTGAACTACATCAATGTTGATCTGATTGCATCGTTGAATGTGTGAGTACTTTTTGCTAATAATCCCGAGTTTATTAATTACTCCGTACTTGTTTTAGAGTTAATTCAACATTGTTGGAATCAAAACCACATTAAAACAGTTCTTAGGGTGATTACAATCGAGCTGTCCATGGGCGATACTGTCCGAAAACCCGACTCAAATTTTTAACGGGCTAGGGCATAATTTTTTTAAAAAAATTGGATCAGGGGCTAACCCGGCCCAGCCCATTTTAGTAAATGGGTCGGGCACGACCAAGAGAAATGTAAAACGGGTTTAGGGAGATCCTGATTGGCTTCTAGCCAGAGTTATAGATTTAGAAGATTGAAGATGTGACCATAGTAGATACGACCAGATTAGAAGGCTGGTCAGCATCATAGACCTGTGGAACAGTATGCAGATTAACTGATTAAGTAATAAGACTAGATTACAGACATGAAGATATACTGGATCTTAATCTCACAGCTAACTTGAAACAGCCATTTAGTATCATGGATTGGAGATCCATAATCTCTCTTGGAACCATATGCAACCTGAGTTACGGCAATGTCTAATAAGTTACCTTTTCTGTTTTCCTGATGAGGGTTAGTGTAACTTTTATCCAAGGATAGTTGCAAGAGTCTCTTTGTACCTGTAAATGAAAGGATGTACTTTTAACACATCTACATTGCTCTAGGTTGGTGATAGAATCAGATGCTTGTAATATAATGTTGTATTTTGGATGTCAGCTTCTTTGTGTGTCGTTACTGTTGAATCCTTGCCATCCCAGGAGCCACAAATGAACAATTATTGATTCTCATTCTCATTCTTTCTCCAAGTAATTATTTTGATTGGCTTGATATTGTATAAGCAAAAAATGAAGTATTTGATGTTCACATGTTTCTAAAATTAAAATACTCAGTTATAACTAGCAAATTAAATATGGAGACTTCATTCCTTTCCATCAGCAAATTCTGATACGCTTTATCTATGTTTAGTACTCCCTCTCTCCTTGTTAATCATTTACATGTTCTATTGGATCTGTTTTTATGTAAGCATATAGTAGGCTAGGGAGTGAAAGATCCTGTCATCCAGTCTTCACCACGGAAACATACATTCTAAGGAAATATAAACTATCAGCGTGGGTAGATTAAAATGGAATTCGTAAACTATTTTTGTTGAGACATTGATTTTCCTAAATCTTTAAATCTTAATAGACTGTGACGGTATCTTTGATTCTTGGTTCCAATCACTGATGCAAGTTGTGTTTTCACGTGTATTATGAATTTATGATTAAAGTGAAACAAGTGTCATGTTAGTGAAAAATTAGTGGTGTTATATAATCAATATAGCTTCGAAATATTGCCAAGGGGATACCTTTCAACACAACTTGGAGGCCTCACTGTTAGCATGAAAATGTTTTAAGGAATGATGATGCATCTGAAGCTTAAGAGCAGAATAATTTTGTTCAGTATGTACTGATTAGTAAGATGGTTTTTTTCTTTTTCGTTGGGAAGTTGGTGAAAAGAGAAATTAGACAACCAATTATTTTGGGATTGAGCCATTGAGGAAGTTCTTGCCTTGCCGTAGTTACTGATCTATAATATGAGATATATCTTTTTACTTGAGCACAATGATAGCGAGTTTGGTTTGGTTAGATTACTTACTCTTATAATAAGCGCATCCCTTCAGGTTCCCTGATTGTCTACTTAATTTCATGATAAGTTGTCCAATCCTATCACGTTAAGTAGTTATTTGTAGATGCTAGAAAGTGCCTGATTTCATTAAGTAGCGTACCATTTAAGTGCGCAACTTATGTTCAAGAGTAACTCATTTTGATATGATGTTGATCTACATTGTCAGAAAAAAAGGATGTCTATTTTGAACTTTCTTTTCTCTTCAAAATAATCTGCATTTATACAACCCTTTTCCCCTTTTTTTCTCTCTATACTCCCATTTTTCTTATTATTTTGCATCTCATTGGTGGTTTTGAATGATGATTCAGGTGAACCACCCCCAATTTCTTGTCGGATTGGGGCTTTGTTGTGTATTACATTGTGTTATTGTTGGTGTATTTTGCTTTCGTTCTCCATTTTATGAAATAAGGGAGTATGTTTTGATCCACATTTATCTTTGTTTGGATGTTTTGTTTGTCCTGTAGTATAAGTTTAATGTTGATGGAGAATGACGTCATGGTGAACATCAGCCTTTTGTGACTGGAACATATGGAGTTGTCAACACTGTCTAGCCAGGGAACCTGACGTTTCTATTAATGTATTTGGAGCGGACATTCCTGGAAACATGGAGGTGGATGATGCGATTATTAGTCCTGTAAGTAATGTGTTTATGCTTTATTCTTTGTATCTTCAGAGATGCGTATCCTTGTTTGTGGTGGCTGATAGCTGAAAGTCTGCGTGCTACTCTTTCAAAGTAGAGATAATTTTGTGGATAATTTCACTGTCTCTATCAGAACAGTTTTGAGGCATCACAAAAAGTCTCCACTCATAAAATCGAACTTCCAAGTATTTTTTTTTAGGTGAAATGTAAGCTTCATTAAAATCAATACCACAACTATCATCTAGCAATTTCCATACAATTCATAACTTAAGTCTTAAGACATAGACTCATAAGTTGGAAGACTCTAGGTTTTAGGGTTACTGGCGCAAAGGATTCTGGATTATCTGCACTTGTCTCTGATACCCCCCATTTAGGCTAGGGACAGAGAGTTACTTGCTCTGCTATTTTTAATCAACTGTTTCTATTTAACGGTGGCTGTTGATGAGATCATTCATTGTTATTTTTCAACTATATATTGGTGTATACATTATAAAGAAACATGCTCTTATTGACTAGCATAACCTGTATTGTGTTGTCTCAGGGTATTACTGGAGTGATCAGTGGTTCCACAGGCCTTGATAGTTCCGGCCTTAGCTATAACAATGAATGATCTCCCAGGTAGTGAGTTTTATATAACAAGGGTTGCATGTCGTGATAACTCTTCTAAGTGTTATATTAACCAAAAACCGAGTAATTTTACTGAGGTTACCACAAAATTAAAGGCAAAGGGAGTTGACTTGGACAACAATCGGTTTCTAATCCTCCAGGTTCGACAATTTTGATCGATACTTCTGTTTTTCTCCCTGCATGTTTGTTTCCTTAATATGTTACTTATGTCGGATTTGCTTGGTGTTGGCTGTTATCAGGGCGAGGTTGAGCAAATATCGCTAATGAAGCCAAAATCGCAAGTGCCTCATGATGAAGGATTCCTTGAATACCTTGAGGATATAATTGGGACCAACAAATACGTGGAGAAGATAGAGGACTCACATAAACAGTACGTATTCGTTTTCTATCTTGTTATGTACTGATTTGCATTTGAGGCGAAATTCTCCAAGGTAGGCACTATAATATTCACACCCTCATAGACAATGTCATCGGCTCTATGCTTCCCATCTACTTTTTTTCATGTATGGTGTCATCTCGATATGAGACCGGAAAACATGCCAGATCTTTATTTTACACTCTTTAAGTCCACAGGGGTTTGATTATTTAGTTGCATGCATAATTGGCTGTTACCAGAACAGTTAAGATGACAACTTGAGAGGCATTTGGGAATATTATTCTCTTGATCTTTGAGGTGACATGGGGAAAACTGTTAAACACAATATAAGCTATAGATACATTTTAATGGTTAAACGTCACTGTTGACATGGAATGTTAATACTGATTGTCATTGACAGCTACATGATGACTGGGCCCATTGTAGGCTAATCATTTGATATAATGCAGTTATTTTGTAGATCAATATCTAGAGAGTCTACCATTTGAGAAAATGGTTTTTATCTGACAGGTTAGAATCTCTAAATGAGAAGAGATCTGGAGTTGTGCAGATGGTCAAGTTGGCAGAGAAAGGAGAGATAGTTTGGACGTATCTTTTTAGCCTTTTTAATCATGTTGACTCTGGGATAGACAGTATTATTCTAACAATCTCCTTATTCGCTTTCCTACAGGATATGAAGAACGAAGCAGAAGCTTATATGCTGAAGGAACTATCACTGCTGAAATGGCAGGAAAAAGCTACAAAAGTTGTTGCTGAAGAGAACAGTGCTAAAATGGTAGAGCTGCAAACTAACCTTTCAAGTTTGGAGGAAAGTTTGAAGTCCAAAAGGTGTTTCCTGAAACATTCTATTTGAAAAAGTTTTATTCTTATATGCTTGTACATCTTAAATTTGCGGGAGCCATTGAGGCATTGGGGTAATTTGTTGCTGTTGTTGTTGCTTACACATTCTAAATTTCAACATCACCCTTGTTTTAGAGATGAGATTCGGGGAAACAATGCTACTTTGAAGGAGCTTGAAACTTTGCACAACAAGTATCTCAAGAGACATGAGGTTTCTAATCCCAATCTCTTACATCTATGTAATTAGCAATTATATTGATACGAAGTCACATTTTCTTAATTAGTTGTTTGGTAGAGTTTGATCCTGACTGTTTCTTTGATTATGTATTATACATTGTTTTCGAAATTTTAGGATCTTGACAATGAACTAAGAAAATGTAAGGAGCAGTTTAAGGAATTTGAAAGGCAAGACATCAAACACAGAGAAGATTTAAAGCACATCAAGCAAAAGATTAAAAAAAAATGAAGACAAGGCTGAAAAGGTAGTGCTAATAGTGTTTGGCAGAGTATTTAACCTTTGGCCTGCCTCTAACATTTCAATTGAAATAGGATGCAGCAAAGATCACCGATTTCACAAGAGCGAGCGAGAATGCAGCCATTTTGATTCCCAAGCTGGAGGGAGAGATACCTGAACTGCAGAATTGCTTACTGAATGAAGAGAAAGTATTAGAAGAAATAAAGGAAAGATCTAAAGGTGCCATGACTCCCTTTTCCCATGTTTCATCATGCAACTGCTTGAATTATTCAATAATCTCACATTTTCTGCTTTTCCAAAATTACTATCCTAATTCTCATGGATTTACTGGACCGTCAAATTTCTTTCTTATTGTGGAGTTTATGTTACGAACAAAGTTCTGGTACATACTTTGTTGTACGCTTTTGCTATAATGCAACCTTTTTCCATTTGTTCTGATCTCCTTCAATGTATCAAATGATCAAACTCTTATTTTTAGCATCTCTAATTCTGATTCATATTCTAGCATAGAGGTGATTAAAAGTGGGCTAGGGCTGGACACAAGCCAGTTTCAACATGGGTTTTATTGCTCATAGACATGTGGACTAGCGGGTTGGTGATGGGTTAACAGGCCGTGTCTTTGTATTGTCTATACTATCTTATTTTGAGGCAAAACATGGTTGGCAAAATGGACAGGAATGACATGATGACCCTTAATAGCTGTACTTGAGTTTAGTGCTATCTTTCCGTGTATAAACTTTGAGCAGACCTTCAGCTCTTCATATTTACATATATCATTACAACTTGCAAATTCATTCTGTCTTCTTATTATATAACAGGTGAAACTGAAAAATTCCGTGCTGAGTTAGCCAACGTTCGGGCAGAATTGGAGCCTTGGGAGAATCAGCTGATGGACCACAAGGGGAAACTTGAAGTTGCATCCACTGAACACAAGCTTCTAAACGAAAAGGTGAAATTTGAAACTAATATCTAATTGGGATTTAACTTGTGGCTTTGCTGCAGACATTGTATACAAGCGTGATCATGCTTAATCTTTATCTTCCCCGTTCTCTAATTTCGATGTCACAGTTATTGATAGGTTAAGGACAGTGTATCTTAATGTGTGTAGTGTCGATGTGGGCTTCCATACTTTTTGATATATTAATCATTGAACTTTCAGTTTTGTTTAAAGTATTAGTTAGCCTGAGCATTTTCTTTTTACTCGATATTTATATGGGTGGCAGAAAATCGTGCATTACTTTTTGCTCTAGAAATAGCTTCCCAATGTTGCTAAAAGAGGGGTAAGACTACGTACGTACATGGACCTAACTGCAATTTGTAGGGGATCTAAAGTATTAGGGTACTATTGATCATGGAAAATCTACTCTTTGCACCATTATTATTTATTAGGTTATCTATACACTGTCAGTGAAGAAAGTGACCCTTCGCATTTACAGAATTTGGCTTGTTGATCTCACCTGTAAAGTTAAGATGTCTGTTCATTTCTTTAGCATGAAGGTGCACGTAAAGCGTTTGAGGATGCACTAAAGCAAATGAACAATATCAGTGAGACGATAGAATCCAAAATTGAAGCTATGACAAGAATTCAGAATGAACTAGAATCTAGCAAGTCAGAGGCTTCAACTAAAATGTAATCTCATTTTTACCAATTAGTACTTTTGGTGTGTGATCAAGTGTTACATTTGAACCACTCGATCCCTTTCCTTTGATATTCGCGGTACTAGACTTTGAAGTAGATGGTGAGGATCGAGACTCACGTAGGATGGTCTTACCCAAGTTTTTGCCTCTTTTAGTTTGGATTTTTGTGGCTGAGGTTGTGAACTGAAGGGCTCGCTAGCCTCCTTAGATATCTCATGGTTGAATTTTTTTCAAAATCAGGGTGGGGGAGACAGTTGGGTAGTATAAGAGACCCAGATGAAACAACTAACTCCAATGCTCTTAAGATAGTTTGAAATGATGACGTGACTCGTGAGATCAGTCATGGGTATAATTCCGAGCCTAACGAACTTCCGTGTCTTGCAAGTTGCAATGTCAGAAATTGACCTTTGCTCAACTAGGAAGTGAGTCGCTTTGGAGATACTTGACCAGATTTCACCTTGTAAGTATTACATACGGAGTACCTCTTTAACTAATTCTGCATGTGATTACCACTTCAAAATTAACTTCCAGCATTTGTCCCGTGTATTTTCTTAGTAGGAAAATGTTAATAGGAGTGTAACTATGCAGTAAGTCTGATCAGATTCACGACTACTATATATATGTATGCCACGCTAATCATTTATGACATCACTAATAATAATGAAATTAAGTACAAATTCGTTCCACAACATATAAGATGTCTAAACAGTTTAAATTAATACAATGCGCAAAATTCAGTAGATAATGACCGCATCCTGAAAAGTTTACTGATACGAAGCGATACCTTGGGATTCCGCGCGCGACGCGCGCGGAGAAACAACTATTTGCAATAAATATACAAGTTAGATTGAATAGTTACTCCTGAACAATGTATAAGCTAAAGAGATAGCGTATTAATCATGAGATTTAAAATTAAATTGATATCTCATAATATTAAGATAAGTGTATCAAAAGAAGGATGAGGAAGTATTCTAATTTTATTTTTAACAAGTTTATTCCTCGTATAAAATATAATAGGTTTGGTCATAAGTCTAACAAGTATATCCACATGTTGGTTACAGTGTGGAACATTCTTTAGCTTCCTAAAATTCTTTATATACTTCCTCCTTATTATTTTCTGATTATCGTCTACATATCCTCGTTTGCCTCCTTTACAATGTCAGCATTCTAACGACTTCACCAACGAACATTGGGGATAAGTCATTTTATGGTTAGGTGTTGTGGTCTTGATTAGCTCTTGCATTACAATGTTGTTAATCGTTAAAAGACACATTCAATTTTGCAAAAAAAAGGGAAATTTAATACGTATGTCCGGGTTATGAATGAGGGATCTGGGTTATGTATGAGGGACAATGTAGGTATGCATATGGCCTGAGGTTGAACGTCGAATACTCACACATGACCTAGGCTAAGACGTTGAAAATCAACGTCTATTATAGGCTCCAATGTTGCCAATAACCTCAGAAATAGAGTACTGGATCAATGCTTTTTAAGTAGGTACTTATGGTTAGATGATCTGGTCCATCTTCTTGCTATCCAATAGTCAATTAGATACGGAGTATCAGGGTTACAAAAGAAAGAGCGAATCATTTCATCTCTGTTTAAGTATGGTAATCTAAAACGTGGAAAAAATTACTTTATTCGACTACTGTTTTGGCTTTGTTTTGAGTACAAGTTATGTGTTGTAGTAGTGGGGTGTGGGTAGTTTATGTGGGTGGTTGTATGGAGGCGCGTGGTGGCTAGAGCATCACTATGACAGGGCTGCTAATCTCATGTTGGAATAACAGGAAAACAGGGGCTGATTGGGTCGTGTGTACCAGCGTGTTTACATGGTGGTTTTCAGGTGTTTAGGAAGGTGTCGAGGTTGGTGTTTTCCATCAGGGGACATGTGTGGTGCGTTGTGTCGAGAGAGCTGGTTGGTAGTGCTTAAGGAGATGGTGGTGGTGGATAAATGTGTTGCAGAGGGACACAATCAATAATAATCAATTACCAGTAAATAAACCAAATACAACACCCTTCATAATCTCATCATTAAAGTCTCTAGCTTAAATGTCTAATTTCTGCAGCTAGACAAGTATGCCTCCCTGTGCTGGTGTTGTCTACTTCAACAAAGAAGACAGGCGTCAGTTTGAGGATGATTACATACAATTGAAAAATGAACAATTCAGATCAAAATCAATGTTTAAGACACATTATGTACTGAAAGAGATGAAGGAAAGCAGTAGAATTCACCATCTATTGCTCAGTTCTGATGAGTTGATGACCAGCATTTTCAGGAGACTCAATCATCAGGACAGACGTAGCATGACTGAAGTATGCAAAAGGTGGGCTTCTTTGTTTGCAGTTGGCAAAGATACATCTAAAATGACGGTTGATTATAGAAGTCAGGTGAAGAGCGAACAGAGTGACGGGGTAGTCATCAGGACAAGGTGGGGTCACGTGTTTTCTATCCAATGTAGTTGTCTTGATCTACCAACAAAAGAAGCAAGATACATCTACCACGTTTAGATAGAGGAAAATAGGGACCTGGACGATTTAAGTGTATATGAAGAAGGCCCATTTAATATATTGTCAGAAAGCGAGGGATATTACGACTCAGACTGATAAGCCCGTCGCAATAAATTTGATGCAACACTGTTTAATCTTAAGATGAACTATTGTATTCCAGTAATTTTTAGATGAAGCTTTTCTTCAATAAGATCGAGTACCTGTGGGTATAAACATATTACATATTCTCGTATATTAGTCTGTGTTGCGATTTAGTACATTCGGATGTGCTGGATTCGTGTTAAATTTATACTCTGCAATTATGCTTAGCTTCTGAATTCCTCATGAAAACTATTCCTTTAATACTCCTAATCATTTTTTCCTTTTTTGATAGTAACTATCGGGATAGAAAGCTTGTTGCGTATGTATAAAATAATGAAAATGATTCCCGTGAACCAATGTTTACGTAACTTACACGTTAAAGATAAACTATATGATTATAATTAGTCATTCAGTATATCAAAATCACTATACAACAAATCAACACGCCATATGAATATCATACGAAAAAAAGAAACAATGTTCAAATTATGAATATTTACATAATGATAAATTACGTCCCTTGGAGTTCATTTAAAATGTCCCATTGTCCATTTCGGTCTATTCAGGATAATGTCCCATTGTTCTTTTTTGGTAAGTTTTTTTCCATTCTTTTACCATTCTACCCTTACTATTTATCATTTATTACTCACCCACCCACCCATTACCCAATTTATTAATCCTAACTACCCAACCCAATTAACCTATCTAATTTATACCCACTAACCCATATTATTATTCTAACCCAGCCCATTAACCTACACTAACCCTAACCCCTCCCGCCACAAAAACTAATCACTCCCTCACCCTTACCCTTACCGCAGCCTCCCCCTTCCTCTCTCCTCTTCACTCTTCTTCTTCTTCTTCGATTAATCAGACTCTCTGACTTAACCTCTTCTTCTCCTTTGATAATCTCTCATCTTCTCTTCTGATAACCTCTCTTCTCCTCTTATAATCTCTCTTCACCATTTTTCACTTCAAATAAATCTCTTTTCTCTTTTGAAATCGTGATATTTGTTGATAGAAAATGGAAAATCGAAATTTATTTACTGAGCCTCTTGATGTCCGTGCTATGTAGAAGGCTTATGAAGATATGTATGATTGTGGTGAAGATGAGATTGACGATGAGAAAGAGGCGAAGCCTGAGGGATCTGATGTTGGGTCATATGAAATACTTGCATGTGTCGAAAGTAGAAATAAGGAAGAGGATATGAAGAGGAAAGGGGAACTGTGGTTAGCCAATCGTAAGATTCCACAAAGTATATTGAGTTTTATGCAAGAGTTGGTAAATTGGCCTGAATATGGGGTGTTAATGGAATACGAGATTGATTTGAGTAAGAAGGAGATGAAATCTGAGTCTGCATGTGTCTCTCAGACTGTTTGTTCATCGGAAACCCTAGATCCGACAAGTATACGAAATAACCCTATTATTCGGTCTTGGTTTCTGAAGCAGTTGGCTAAGTATTGGCCCGGTATTGACGGTAACGACTCTGATGAATCGTTCTTGCTTTAAGGTTGCCTGATCTACGAAGGTTGTTTCTAAATCCCTGCTTTAAATTTTTGTTTGTTAAATTAACGGACTAATGATGATAACGGTTTTAAATGATTATATCCATTGTTTTGTGAATAACCCAATGATCTTTGTGAGGGGATTGATACCCTAAAACGTTCTTGGCCGTAGACAATGCCACCATCGTTTTTAGTGATGAGGCTGTCAACGGTAAAAAATGTTGACGAGTTGTTTACATTTGGTAGTTAGACTCGAACATATTAGCCTGAACAGATTAGAACTGTTTGCCGCCACTGATTTTTACAAAAGAGATGCAAAGTTCGCGTGCTTACTTTATCTACTGATTACAGTGATTAAATTATGTGGAAATTACCCTGATTTGCCTTCAAAAACTTGTCTGCAAAACCTTACTGTCTGTTGATGCTTATGTTGCTTGTCTGCAAAACCTTCAAAAAATTGTCTGCAAAAACTTCCTGTCTGTTGATGCTTATGTTGCTTATTTTGCTTGTCTGCAAAACCTTCAAAAACTTGTCTGCAAAACATACATTATCTGTTCCTACTGGTACCTGCAAAATGTTAACTCCTTAGTACGAGTACGTGATTCATTCATCAGTACAGCAATCCTCTAACCAACTATATATCTGACCCACTGCTGGCATGTCTGTCTCCATTCTTGAGTTTTCTGACCCAGTGATCGTTTCAGTAATGGTGCCAACAGGTTGAACCTCACCTGTTGGTTCATTACTGGTACCACTTGTGCTTGCTTCATTCTCTGCATTTTGCGCATTCTCTGTTAAATCTGATAGTGCATTAACCAAGTCACTTATAACTGATGCATTCCCAACATTCTGTATGTACCTTACGCATTCCTTCACTAAGTCAATGTCGACATTAAGGTATTCGGGAAGTAATCCTTGAGCTGCTAGACTATGTTTGTGCATGTGTGGTACAGAATAGTCAAGACCTCCCTTTCTTTTCATTATTTCTACCATGCATGCTTGTAATGTTAACCATACATACTTCAATTTCAATGCATCTTCTTCTTCATATGCATCCAAGGTGTTCTGTATCAATTCATCCAATTTGATTGCTTTTTTTTTGTTGAAGGGATTGAATTGACCTGAAAAATCCCAAATCCAAGACGTTCAAGTCTGGAGAATTGGGTGTTTGATAGGTCATTTTTATCCTCCAACCATCTGCCGTAGCCATTTCTTTGAAATCAGGATCGTCATTTGTAAAATGAGGACGTGCATTATCTTGTTGAATAACCACGTGCTTACTCCTACTGTTAGGCCACTTAGCCTTTATTGCAGGCAACACACAGTTTAAGACCATGTCTTTAGTCACTTTCTTGTTTATTGGTTCTATACATTTTGTTTCCATTGTGCCTGCCACTCTATTTTTGGAATTTCTCTTAGCTGGTACTTGTACAAATGACCAAATACCAATTTTACCATCAAAGACCATTTCACCATCTGACCCATACTCGGGTTTAGCCACGACACACATGAACATTACTTTTTCTATGAAGTTCTTAGACTGAACGCATCTATGAGGATTAGTTTCACGTTTACCCATATAAAACCGTGTTGAAGGTTTTGTTTTAGCAAACCATTTTTCATCCATGTGAACTATGTGCCTATTATCTTTGAATACCACTGTTTTTGTTAACTCATGATACTCTATATGTTTGAGACAAAACATTAATCTAGCAAGCTTGTTATTATCATTTAAACCCGGTTTTAAAGCATTTGTGTGTGCCCTTATTTTGTTAGTCGTTACCCATCTTGAAACAGTAGCTTGACTTACCCCAATGTTGTCTGCAAGGTCTTGTTGTGTTGTCCTCTTGAGTAAGTCAATTGATGCGATTTTTTCCTCATCTAACACTGCCTTCCCAGCACGTTTGCAACCTTGTTTCTTGTTGCTGACATCTACCATAATATCTGCTGCCCTCTGTGTTTCAGCCGTCTTCCATATTCTGCTAATAGTTTTTCTGTCCACCATGAACCTTGCTGCCAATTCGTTCATAATACCGTAGCTTGGCTTCCGATTTTTACAGTGTTCTAACAATGTCTCATTTATTTTAGATCTTTCTAAGTTGGTTAAATTTTTCCTCATTGAATGTTCTTTTGCTGAATTATTCTAAATGTTGGTAGAAATAGGTACTTTGGCTGTTGTATTGCTGTTTTATTGTGAATGTTGGTGGAAAGGGAAACTTTGGTTGTTTGCTCTTGAATGAAGTCCATAAATAGTGACTTCTATTTATAGCATGGTGAACTTTGCAACTCTTTATGAAATTTTAGTTTGGCGCCAACTTTTCATCTCTTTCTAATTTGGCTCCAAATTTCATTTGTGGGTCTAATTTCAGAATTAGATGTGTATCTGTAATCTGTTTTGCGGCTGACATTGTTTCAGTTGACTAGCTTAATGGGACCTCTCATTTGGGCCTATCAAAAAAACGATGGATATCGAAGCTATTCTGAAGTCCGTCTTTTTGTTTACGTCTTTCAATTTACGTATTTCAATTATCGTCATGTAATTTTTGTATTTTAATTTCTGAAATGTAATTTATGTAATTCTATTTCGGAAATGTAATTTATGGAACGTAATTTTAGTTTGTAATCGGTATGGTGTAATTTTTATTTTACGCAAAACAAACTGTACGAAAGCAGTTTATTTCGAGTAAAACGGTTCCCTGTTCAGGTATAATGACAGAGAATAAGGAGGGAAACAACCTTGGGTTAAAAATGGGAGGGAAAAATTAGAAACTCACTAATCATACTTACTTTACACAAAATAAAACACCCTCTCTCCAATCAACATACCCCTACACAACCAAAATAATAAACAACTAATAAACCATAAAAATTATCCTTCTTATACAATGGGACATTTTAAATGAATAGGAGGGAGTATAATATAACCTAATTAGTCAAAATCAAAAAAAAGGAAATGACCTAAAACGCAGATATGCAAAACTGAATTCAACTTGTTACCAATCATACTATCTAATATGACATAGCTACATTTCGACATCTTCCAAGGCTTGTTAGTTGTTGCAAATGTCGAAAGCATTTGCTTTCGCTGGAACAAATTCAAAGTTCTTCACCACTTTCTTATCTCGATTGACGATATCTATGTACCAGATCAAGGATTAACACATCTGCTAGTGATATTACACAAAGTCGGTGGCGTGGGGTCGGCCGGACTAAGGGTTTCCAACGAGTGGAAAGATTAGTTGTGGTGAATAAAGGTGATTTAGTGGTGAATAGGGTTAAGGAACGAAGGGGAAAAAATTGATTTGGCCAATGAAAGATGAAATGACAAGGCTAATATGGTAAAAAACGTATGTGAAAAAGTAAAATCCGTATGTGAAAAAGCACGTCCCTAATTAAAAGTCTCATGGTAGTTATAACATGTCAAGAACGACCGGACACAAAACGATTAAAATCAAATAAACTATATTCTCGATTAACAGAAAATTTCTACACTTGATGGGCTCATGAGATGCTTCTGCACATCCTCTAACATATTGCCCCCTACGACTTTTCACAAGAGCATTTCCAAATTTTCTAAAGCATTGACAAAAATCAAGTTCTTTTGACTACAGCCCGATGAATTAGGGTTTAAGTTAGAGGATACTTATTCGCCACCCTTTAGACCAGATATTTGTTAGTTTTTGATTTTACCCTTGACCGTAGATTCAACAATGATGAACCGACAATCCTAGCTCTTTTTCTTTATATTATAATTACTTTTATTCAATTGCTTTAGTTATCTTAATTATTTTGGAACTAAGTCTCTGATGATGTTGTTGTTGTTGTATTGCTTTAATTAGTTAAATTAGAATCTTACAATCACGATTTGTTACCTTAACACAAATATTTGTTAGTTTGTGATTTTACCCTTGACCGTAAATTCAACAAAAATCATATACTACATTGTACAGGTATCATTATGTCGTGTCACGTGTCTGTGTGTCGTACACATATGTCCATATATCCGTTCGGGTGGCAAGTGGAAGCAAAGGTGTGAGTTGTGAGCCTGGGATCTCATTTCTGCAGCTTACGTGGATCCGTTCTTACCAACAACACATCAGACTCCTCTTGTCTTGTCCGTTGGCCCCCGTCCTCTCTTCCCCCGCTTTCTGAAACAAATCTATTGATCTATTCATCTTTTTGTGCTTGGATTCTTCAGGTGTGCTTATCATTTTTTAGGGTTTCATTCATCCTCTTTTCTACCACATTTCCTTTATTTTAATTAGCCTTTTACGCCAACTTTCAGATCTGATTTTCTCTATTTCACAATGTTTTGGCGTATGGCGGGTTTGTCCACTGCTTCTCCGGTAACTTTCTACTCTTCTTCTTCTTCTTCTTCTTCTTCTTCTTCTTCTTCTTCTTCTTCTTCTTCTTCTTCTTCTTCTTCTTCGACGGACACCAACTCTACGTATTATTGCTTCTCAAACTTTAATCTCCTATTATTAATCTGTCACTATTTATTGTATCAATCATCTATTTCATCACTGAATCTCCGGTCTTTTGAATACGGCTACTATCTTCTCCAGATTGTTTCTTAGTTGTATGAATCAAAATTTGTTGCTTTAACTTCTTTTTCTACTAGATTACCAAACAACCACCTTCTGCCAATATTTGGAGAAACGATCCAAAGATTGTTCAGTAAATTTGTCTGATTTTATGCTCAATTCCCTTCTATGCCAACTTGCCAACACTAGAATTGATGCATTCAGGAAAATGCACAAAATTTAACTACAACTTTCGAAAATCTCAACCGCCAGGGGGCCACCATTGGCTATGTGGATAAAATATTAACGTTTACACCTGTTTTGCTTATTATTCATTCCTAGGAGATCTTCATCTATAGTGCTTAAGGTTGCAGTGAAGGGTGGTGAAATTTGCCAGAGTTATTTCCATGATGGGTTTCATTTACCTTCAGTTTACCGGTGTTGATACGAGCAAATGTTACTAGCCTTAGGATTTTCAGATTTTGAAATTACGCTGTGAGATCGATTTGAACATTAGCTGGACTAATACTTGTGTCATTTACATTGATAAGTTTGTCTTCTCTCCGGTTTATCGGCCTTGAGCACTTTGTTATATTGATAGACGAATTCCATTAAAGATAGATATAACTAATAATGCCTGACTTGGTAATTATGAGGTATTGGTATCTTGCGCTAACAGTCGTGAAATTATGACATGACGGGTCACAGCTAATGTGGCAGTAATTTTAAAAATGATTACGAATATGCATTTCTTTTTAATGCTTAAGCTGTAAATTGGAAATTAGTTTTTCATGTTTGTAGTTTATATCTTCTCTTGGGTGACCTCATTTTTCATGAACATACATTGCTTGCAAATTCTGTATTTTTGTTCGCCAATATTCTTTTTTTTAAAACTAATTGTGAGAAATTTCATGTTAACACTAATGACTAAGTTCAGAGACACACTCTTGTAAATTATTCATTCTGTTCATATCAATACAAATCACACGTTTATTTACATTTCTCTCCTCAGCAAATTTCTCCTGTTATCTTCTTCATCAAGCTTCCTCTAATGGCTTCCTCTAATGGCTTCCTCAATCTTCATCAATGGAGTCTTGTCATCCTATGTCATGATTTCACGCTAATAGACTTTGTATATTACGCCACAATATTTATGTTAAATTTTAGTTGACGTTTTGAAATATCGGTTACATTTTGGACAAATGTTTCCTTCTTTGTGGCATTGTGCAATTGGAAATACATAATAGCAGTCTAGAATTCGGGGTAAAATATTTATCGACAAACATTCACCTATTTTGATCCACTTGTTGATACTTTTGGGGGAAAATTTGGAGGGGTTTATGCGTTAGGGTAAGATATATATATATATATATATATATATATATATATATATATATAGATAGATATGATTTGGGGTATGATAGCAGAAGTGTATTTATGAATGTGGCTTGCTTATGCGCTTGTAGTTGAAGGTCAGAAAACCAGTAACAAAGAAGACATTTTATGTGTTTTCTTGTTGTGAACTTATATGGAAGTGCCGTGTAATGAGAGGCTATGAGACAATTGAAGCTATGTTACTTTGACTTTTTGTGCCACAATTAAGTATATGGATTTGTAATCTTTACCTAACGCTTACCAATCCGACACTTGTTCTTGCTGAGGCAAAAGGAGAGTCCTGAATGACAAAAGTAGAGAAGGGGATGGGTATATGAAGCATATGCTGTGGTTTTTGACTAATTTTAGCCTCAAGTTTCAGTTATCTCTCCTTTTAACTTTAGTAACTAAATTTATCATGTTTTTAATGAATTTTATGTCGTCAAGATGTATTAGCATTATTAGACAAGGTTCCCATATCTCAAAATTTGAGTTGTACGGAGTGCAATACTTGAATAGCACTCGTGTGAGTCCTGAGTTTCAGTAACATAGCTCAACATAGATGGAACTAAAAAAATCAAACTAGTAGTAATGAAATGATTTTTGACCGAAGAGTTGAAAAAATGCTCAAGGGATGAAAACAAAATTGAAAAATCATTGTGTTACGAGAGTCGCCAGACTAAAACAAGACCACTGCTTAGTGGACATGTTGAAATTTTAGAATAAAAGAAGAGGTAACTGGATGCCTAGATTAGCCTCTTTGACGATAACACAACTTTGTTGATTCTGCATAATGCTTCATCTCAAGACCACGAGGCACAATGAATATAATAATTTTCTACCTTTTTTGTATTTCTTATTTTTTTAACTAATTGGGTAGAGATTGCTTCATAAATAAATGTTCACAACAGAAACCTAACTATTACAATCAAGACAACCTAACAAAAGCAAAGGTGTGAGTTGTGAGCCTGGGATTTGATTTCTGCAGCTTACGTGGATCCGTTCTTACCAACAACACATTAGACTCCTCTTGTCTTGTCCGTTGTCCCCTGTCCTCTCTGAAACAAATCTATTGATCTATTCATCTTTTTTGTGCTTCGATTCTTCAGGTGTGCTTATCATTTTTTAGGGTTTCATTCATCCTCTTTTCTACCACATTTCCTTTATTTTTAATTAGCCTTTTTCGCCTACTTTCAGATCTGATTATCTCCATTTCACAATGTTTTGGCGTATAGGGTTTGTCCACTGCTTCTCCGGTAACTTTCTACTCTTCTTCTTCTTCGACGGACACCAACTCTACGTATTATTGCTTCCCAAACTTTAATCTCCTATTATTAATCTGTCTAGTTTGAAGAGCATGACCGTTGACCATCATTGACACAATAACACATAGACGGCTACACCACCTATCCAGATTCCAGCATCATCAAAAAAACCCTTGAAAACAGTCACCGAAACAGTAAGCAACTTGTGACACGGTCCACAGTCCACAGTCCACAGTCCACACGCCGTCATCGAGCCAAACGTGGCGTCCCCTTCTCCCCTGCTCGGTCTCTCATGAAGCTGGTGAATCCCTCGATTCTTGTAAATTGCTTATTTTTGAGTTTTTACATGACATGGTTTTGTTCATTGAATTGTTTTTTATATGCTGGGCTTTGTTGTAGACGTGCCTCAGCAAGGGTCGGGGCTATCATTTCCCAGCATGTTACATGTTAGAAATTGCTGGATTTCGCATACTGCTGGATTGTCCGTTGGATCTTTCTGCTCTCTTGCTTTTCGCTCCTGTTCCCGCTTATTCTCATTGCTCATGCTCTGTGCCCCTGGAAACTGATTCTCTTACTGCTACTACTTTAATCCATGCAATCCCTTGGTATAAAACTGTTAGCACGCTGCATCTTTGGGATGTTTCTTTCATTGATGTCGTCTTGATCTCCTGTCCCATGGGAATGCTTGGACTGCCGTTCCTGACTCGTAACAAGAACTTCTCCGCCAAGGTTCATTCATTCTTCTTCTTCTTCTTCTTAGTGCATTTGTGTCACGCTGTGTCTGATGTAATTTCCCGTTACTTAGATATACGCAACTGAAGCAACGAAAAGAATTGGGCAACTTGTGATGGAGGATCTTGTTTCGTTGCATAACGAGTTTAAGCAGTTTTATGGACCTCAAGGCTCAAGGTGTGCCCACTGGATGAAGTGGGACGAGCTCCACAAACTTCCGCCTCCGCTTAAAGACAGAATTTTAGGCAAAGATGGAACACAACTAGGTGCCTGGTTTCCATTGTACAGGTAATTATGTTACTATGAATCCTGTTCATATTCCTTGATTTGCATTCTGCTGGGCACTAACTAAAAGTAATGGAGATTGGAGAAATGAACCGAGGCATGTGCCAGTCATCAGACCAGATTATATCAGGATTTGAGGGCGACTTTTTATTTTTAAACTGCATAGCTTTCATGTATACTTTTCTTTTATTTCATCGATTTTTATTCTGATTATTAGTGCAGCTGATGCAAAGGATTGTGTTCAGAAGGTGCTTCCTCTTAAATATGCTGAAGAAACATGTTATGCTGGTTTGATTATCATCAAGGCCTTCAGTTCTGGCCTCGATATTGGCACATCTAACTGGGTGATGAGTTGCCCCAAAAAAGATGTTGTCTTTCTATCCAGCTCTGTATTCATCTCTGCTGTGGCCTTGAATTTCTCTTATAAACCTCTTCAAGGCTGTGATATTCTCCTCTATACAGATTTTTCTTCTCTGGATGATACTGAAAACATTGAAGAAGAGGTTGATAACTCATCTCCAATGTAATACCTGTTTCACCTTTGAGTTTCTCAAAGTTTGGCTTTATCTTCAGTTTTTTGTGTTTTACTGTGATGCTTATATCATCTTTCCACTAAATATTTTAAAATTGTAAATGTTCCATTTAATGTCATGATGTCAAAGTATCGTTTATGTTCCATGAAAAGTGTTCTGTGGTAATCTATTGCAGCGATGGAGGTGCTGATAAACCGTCTCTTGAGTCATTACTCAACTCTGACGAGTTTTCAGAGGAGGAGCAGAAGCTTGATTTTATATCTTCTTGTGCCATTGAATCCGTGAAAGCTGGAGGCTCAGTACTGATTCCAATTGGTCGTATTGGAGTCATCTTGCAATTGTTGGAGCACATATCATCATCTCAAGAGTTGTCAGATTTGAAGGTATCTTAACATTTGTCTGTTTACAGGATCTGCTTCTCTATTATTCACAAAAAAAATATCAGGTCTAGGCATGTGTTTTTGTGCGCCAAGCTGCGATCTTAGTGGATGTGAAGAATTATAATCCCAACTATCCACGATAAATTTCCTGGTTTCCATGTTGGGTAGTGGTGGAGGGGGGGGGGGGGGTGTACATGAATTCACCTTTTATTTTGATAAACTTGCAATATGAATTCACATTTTATTTTTATATGTTTCTAGTGATGGGGTGTACATACGTAAAACAAACCACAAAGATTTTTAATGGTCGGAGACTCAGAGGGAGTACATAGTTACATACTAACTACGGAGTAGTTCCTTTCACTCTTTCTGGCATAAGCAAGGTTAATTTATTTCACAAAATAGTTGTATTTTATAGTCATCAATTTATAGGTGTGAGGTGACTCAGACACTCAGTTTAGAACTTGGAAACGGAAAGGGTGGGTATGATCCCTCTTGAGATGCCTGGCCAAAGCAAACTTGCCTTCTGGATTTAATTATCTTATTGGAGAAGTTCGATAACAATGTGGAAACAGGATAGAGTAAACCAGTTTTAGCAAACAGAGGATGAATTGATACTGGTTCAGTAACTTCAGTTAAGCTCTTTAGAATTACAATTAGTCTTATGTGAGATGGTCTCATATTAATATAATGTAACATCAACCAATTCAATTACAAGTCCACAATCCAACCCATACACATATCTTCTTTGGTACATAAGAGGGACTAAGCCCCAAAAAATAACTAGCTACTAAGCGGGAAGTAGCTACCCTTAGAATGTCTTCACGTAGAATAGATCGCAGATCTGAAGGAGGATGGTCTAGAAGGACCGGATTTATGCCAGCGGTAACAGCTCGATTAGCGAGCCAATCTGCAGCACGATTAGATTCACGATAAGTATGTTCCAAGTGGACAAAGTTACCCCTTTCTTCGATGAGCTCCTTCACCTCTTAAACCACCGAACGCAGGTCATTGCTGAGTAACTGATCCTCTAACACAAGCTGAATACATTCCTTGTTGTCCATATGGATGAGAAGCTTGTGAATACCCAACTGGTGTGCCCTTTCGAGGCCTGGAAGCGAAGCTCGAAGTTCAGCCCTCATAGAGGTAAAAACTCCTGGCGAGAAGTAGTATGCTGAAACAAAGTTCCCCATTTCGTCCCTAAAGATTCGACCTCTACCAGCCATACCCGCATTACCTTTAGAGGCGCAAGCCAAACGTTAGGGGGAGGAAGCCAAGGAATATAAACCTCCCTTCTTTCTGTGCCTTGCTGAGGTATAAACAACGAGAATTTATCAAAAGCTCTTTTAGACATCCTGAACTGGTCGAATAAAAACTAATGAGGGAAAGTCGGGTTCTCATCTTCATGCCCCAAAACCACGTTGTTTCTTCATCCATAACGACCAACACGTAATAGCGAAGCACATTGACCAATCTTGTGGCGCTGCAATGTAATTGTTACTTGCATTATTAGTCAACCAAGTAATAAAGTCATCATTAAGAAAAGAGGAAGCCAAGCCGCGCACTTGGTTCCAAATCGCCAGAGAAACAGGGCACCAATGCAGCGAGTGTTCTGTTGTTTGTTCCGCGGCTAAACAGCGAGGGCACAATGGGTCGTCCCCCATGGTCCCATGGATGCGGTTAACATTGGTCATAAGACGGTCCTGAGCTGCTATCCAAGGGAACATTCTAACGCGTTGTTGTGCTGGCAACCGCCAAATGATTCCCCAAACAGGTTATTCGGGTAAGGCTGATAGGTCCGGTCCCTTCATGAACGCAAGAGCAGATTTTATGGAGAACTTACCCGAAGACGTACCTCTCCTTTATACTAAATCCTCTAGATCAGGGTCAAGACTGAGAGAATAAGCAGCTATTTTCAATAAGACGGACTGAAGTAATAAGTTAGCAATAGAGTCCCATTTCCATTCGTCAGTTTCGCTCCACATATCTCTTACTGTTGTTCCTAGAAGCTCATTTGGAATGTTTGTTAGAGCTCTATCAGCGAGGATAACTCCGTCAATCCAAGGATGGTCCCAAAAGAGAGTAGCACAACCGTTCCCTATCGAAATGGAAGTACCCCATCCTATATCTTGCGCGTGGGCTGAAATACCAGCCAATACATTTGACATACATTGCCGAGGTAGAAACATATCAAGGTCACATCGTCCATTACAATACTTTACCCATACACACATATTAACTGACTAAAAATAAGATCAACAAATTTCCCCATAAGATTGACCAGTCTTGTGATAATCTTAGCTTGAGACCATGTCTTGTGAGAATTTCTGTTATAATTATGCACTTATGCAACATGGAATGGATTGAAATTTGTGTTACCTTTTGTCAGTCTTTTGGTTCTGTTGCTGTTTTGGGGTTTTCTCTTCATAACAAATTAGTTTTAGAAAAGATCTGACCCTGGCTAATGCAGGTCCCTATGTTTTTCATTTCTTCTGTAGCAGAAGAACTCTTATCTTTTACTAACATAATACCAGAGTGGTTGTGCATGCACCGGCAGAACAAGGTTTACTGTGAACAACTTTAAATTTTTTAAATCAGGATTTTGTCATCATTATTACATTGTTGAGGCTAAGACTACCACTGGATTTCATTCTAATTATGCGCAGTTATTTGCTGGTGAACCATTGTTTGCACATGTGAATCTTGTGAAAGAGAAGAAACTTCATGTATTTCCATCAATCATTTCACCTGATCTACTGTAAGACTTGAATTTCATCTCTTTGCCTCTTATAAAAAAAATTAGAACATATGTTTTTGTTGGCTAAGAACTATGAAGGATTAGTATGTACCGTTGTGCAGTTGCGGAAACAGTTCTTTCTATATCTAGTCATATATTTGGGTATAATCCTCGAAGTGGTGTGAGGATGTTGTAAGTCTTAGTGCTGCTATGAATATTCGTCAAATACTAGCCATTAGGACGCATACTTTGTTTTTGTTTGCGTATTTCATCGTTTTCTTGTTAAGAGAATTTGTCAAAAGCTCTTATGGATTATGTTATAAATTGATTTTAAGTTTCCACTTAAAACTAACGAGCATTCTTCATGGTGAATGATAACCATTGCTTGCTCATATAATTCTAGTCCGGCCTAGATATATCCGTAGAGTTGCGGTTCCATCATTTTAAAAAGCTATGCTAACTTTTGAAGTAGAATCATGTGCATCTCCA
Source organism: Silene conica (assembly GCA_029255685.2). Taxonomy (NCBI): domain Eukaryota; kingdom Viridiplantae; phylum Streptophyta; class Magnoliopsida; order Caryophyllales; family Caryophyllaceae; genus Silene; species Silene conica. The sequence goes on from CM055315.2 coordinate 60,455,914, forward strand.
GATAATTATATTTAGGATCTTGTTAAAATTTGACAAAAAGAACATCTACGAGACTACGACAACTAGTATCACAAATTGTTTAAAATTGTTAATTATTAATTTTAGTTCAAACCACTATCAACTCTCACAATCCTGATAGCTTGATTTGTACTGAACGATTATGCTGTACGATGTCATCTTTGTTAAATTCTCTTTTGAAATGTAAACTTTTTGAGTGGTTAATTGTTTGATGGAAGGAGAAAATTCTGTAAGTTAACACGTCTATAAGGTTGGATTTTGGAACACAGAGAATCTTGGGAAAGTAACGTGTACTCTACTTTTATTATCTATTTCATTCTCACATTTTGAGACACCCTTTTCTCTCGTCAATGTCTCTCTCAACATGGATGACTATATGAGTAAATATTGTGAAATGTATAATCGTACAGAAGCTTTTTGTGAGGAATTTAATGGTACAATTTTAGGCTAATACTTCGCATGATGGGTGGAGATAATATGGGCATTTAGTTTGGTTATAACTTACCCTAAATGGAAATGCACACAACTAGATGGAACAACCCAAAATGGAATATGTATACTTCTTTTTGGAACAGAGGAAATATGTTACTGTAAAAACTAAAGTTAAAGGCTCACCTTGAAAAATGAAAACATCATAAATAAATGGAAGGAGTAGTAGTTTGTTTTGTACTTTAGCAATTCAGCTATACTTATTTTTAAACTTAATGATCAGCCTATTGCAACTATTAGCCCTTGATTGTTGAACTCATTTTCCTATTTCTGATCTAGTTGTATAAAAAGCCTTCCAATTATTGTTTTTCCTTGCAACACTCTTTGGTTGTGTGAAATGTGTTAAGTACATAATGTATGAGAACTCCAAACGTTGCTTTATTGAATGACATTGTTACTTCTGTCATTTAGCATATTTTGTCCTTGTTACTGACAATTTTCTATAGGAAGGCTTGGCGAGAGCCGTGCATAGTATTTACTCATCACTGGAGCCTGCGGCATGGGGCTGCTATTCATTTCCTTCGGCGTTGGCGTGAGAACGAAAACTCATTACTGATACTGGAGGTGATCTTTTCTCTGTTGTACCATGTCTTAGTTACTGACGCGTGTTTTATTTATTTTCACTTTATTGTTTATTCAAGCGTGACTATTTGTGTAGAGAGGACCTGATACTGATTGGCTGCTTCTACCTTTTAAACCTATGGCAATGAAGGTCCTACAGTGTTCATTCCTATCTGGCATTGGGTAAGTTTTCTTTCTTGCATTTTAAGCTGTTTGTTTACTTTGGTTTTGACAGAAACTCCCCTTTTGTGATGAAATTTGTCTTCTCTCTTCTTATTCTTTTGGGTAAACTTGTGGTTAGTAAATGACCATCTTATTAATGGCGCAGATATATCATATCATACATGTCTTTGTAGACGGCCGCCAAATATTTTCTTCCAGGATGTCCTTACTCCTTATTCTTTATATTGACCTGCTTATTTTCTGCCTCCGTTGAGGACCCAATTATTTATGGCTGTGGTGAAATGGAATAAAGCAGCCATTTGATGCTTACACATCTTTTTATTGTAAAGTAGTAGTCATTCAACGCGTTTCTCGAAGCAGTTTTCCCTATGCTTACACGTCAGACCCCTACCTCAATATGTGGGTGTCCTTGAGATGTTATTTCTTGTTATTCTTTGTTGCTTTTCCCTTTGGTAGTTCGATCAAAAATTGGATCAGCCATATATAAATGTCATATACCCGAGTGTTTTGGGTGTAAAGGGAGCCGTAAGAACGATTTTTACGTTAGACGGGTTTGAATGCATGTCTTGAGTACCACTAAATGACTTTACAAGTAACTCCCATGCACAAAAACACAAAAGCTAATGACATGCTGATGCTACCTATTCGAGTCTAAAAATCTTGAATTTAGCAATCTGTTGGTTGCTCTTCTCAACAACTTACATGGTATGAAGCTCTCGTGTTCCAAGGATAATTACAATTTACAATTGGCTGGTCAATACTTGATGACTTTGCAAGCTAAATTAACTCCAATGTGTAATCACACGAAAACTAATGACATGCTAATGCGACCTGTTTGAGTCTGAAAATCTCAAATTAGTAATCTGGTGCATGAATCTCCGGTGGATAATTAGAATATACAATTGGGCGGCCAGTTAATATCATATAACAACTATACCTCTAATCAATTACAGAGTTTGTGTTTGTTCTGTGTGTCTGCTGTGACTAATGACTTGTTCACTCACATGCTTCAGATCGCGGAAAGTGGCGCCGTTGCTCCAAAGTTTACAGCCAAAACATGTCTTGGTAATTCTTCTGCTCAAAAATATTGGTTTGAATCCCATCTCTGTATTGTTTGGTTTCTATCCAATTATACCACTCACAAATTGCATGTTATTCTTGACTTGTAGTTTCCTGAAGATTTGAGGTCTCTTGTTGGATTTCCAGACTCAAAGTTGTTCTCCGTCGTCTACTATGACGAAAACAACACTTTACGTGTTCAGAGCCTAAAGAAAGACGCAGAGCTTGAGATTTCAGCAGATTTAGCCTCTAAATTTCAGTGGATAACTTTGAAAGAAGAGGATTTGGACACTGCGAGATTGAAGGGGGACCTCTATGTGGAGCAGGGGAAACATCGATTACTCGTGAGGAATGAATCAAACAAGATGTAATTGGGTATTAAAGCAAGGGTGGAGCAAACAACTAATGATGTTGGTTCGAGTAGGGGTTTTGTGTTGCATGTTAATGAGCCTAGCAAGGCTTTGGTGCAAGTTGAACCAACAAGGACAGTTATCAGTTGAGTTGATAAGGTTTTGGCTTCTCGCATCTTTGAAGCTGTCAATACTCTCTTGTCTCCCAACTGACGTAGATTGGTCTCGGCCCATCCAGCCATAGAAGAAGTAAGTAATGGCAATGCATTTCTGAAATTTAGGCCAGCGACTAACCTATCCCTATACGGCAAGGCACAAATCTGCTTATTCAGGAGTCAGAAAATTGACGATGGGTCCCGCCCATGTCTGGTTCAATCCACTAATCACCTCTAATACCAGCAAAAGGACTGTTCTATTCCTACTTGAATGTTAAATTTATACTCTAGTTTACCAGTTGTAGACAGGCAACTATGAAGCCGGCGCAGAATGTTGATAGACTAGAGAGTTTATAATAATGAGTTGTGTTTTATGGAAGTAGCGGTGTGCCCTGAACATCGTACCATAATGGTTCAGTCCTAGTGTTTCAGTTGATTGAGTTTGTTTTTTCTTTCAGTAAAGAGTTTTTTTTTTTGACAGAGCTTTTGATAAAGAGTTGATTGAGATTGTGTTGCTACGATTTGAGCAACTCGAAATACGACGGAGTCGATGATACTGTATATCCTAATGACGTCCCACTGGACACGATGATACTGTATATCCTAATGACGTCCCACATGTCCAAAGTACAAATTCTCATTTGTGACGGACATATCCATTGTAAATTTGTGACGGGTTAAATATTACTCACTTGAATAGAAAAGATAAGGTATTTGAGATTTTCAAGGTTGTCTTATATACACAAGTGGAAGAACTTGATCCGCTATAAACTTTCGCGAATAAGACTTCCTGTTGGTAAAAATATTACTGTGCTTTAATATTATTGTCACTTAATTTCGCGGCAAACCGTTACTCCATTTAACTTGTATATTCATTTCGCAACTTCATTATTTGATCAACACTTGTCAAATCTTTCAAGCCTTTTTTCCAATGAATATTGATGTCATTTGAATTGTCAACTCTTATTCGAGAAAAAGGAATCTACATCGGAGGTACCTCTATTTTTTTTAAATTTTTTGAGTATATATGTATTTTTTGAGCTAATTATCTCAAATTTTATTTGTTTTTGAGCAAATGTATATTTTTTTGAGCATATTAAAGTTTATAAGTTATATTTTAGTTTTTTTTCCGTCATAACTCAAATTCAACTAAACTTATATATGTAATATTTTTGAGTTTTATTGTGATTTTTAGAGTTTAATGTTTAAATAAATAAACTCAAAAACTTTATAGGAAAATTCATAATTTCTAAAACAAAACTCAAAAACTTTACTATAATGCTCAAAAACTATAAAATTGAAGGTAATACATCGGATGCACCATCCATTTACTGCTCTTATTCTAATGCACGCCATTTTCAGATTAAATAGTCTCATATAAATACCTAGATAGTACATTAGCCCTATCAAAAATAATTACATATCTTATTTCACATCACACTTATTTTGACCGTTTTAACATTATCATCTTAATACAACTTATCACATTTCTATTATTTAAATTAAATGATAGATTCTTCAAAAAGATATGAGAGTTGCATGTGAAATTAGACCAACATCTCAAGTCAAACCAGTTATAAAATTTATGTATAAAGACAAACTTAGATGGAAACATAATTTTATACATGAATATTTTATTTTTTGTTAAACTAAAAGGACAATGGTGTCTTGCAATTAAAAATGGTTAATATCGGGTGCTTTTAGGGAAAATGAAACGTTAATAAACCTAATATTAAGAAAAGTCCAAGATAATGCTAATAAATTTTGTTTAAGACGGATAATTTTCATTTTAAGTTTAAACCATGTCAAATATACGTATATGGATTGAATATAACAAAAACATAATGTAATATTTGACAGTATTTAGCACAAATAGGACTATACATCCGGATGTATATGAGCATCATACCTCTAATACAAATCTAATTGAATTTATATGTAATTTTTTTCGAGTTTCTAACAATTTATGCATAAGTTGTTCTTTGTTATAAAGCTCGAAATCTATACTACCAATGTCATGTATACATTGGTTGTATAATCCTCTAATTATTTGAGTCGTGTTAAGGATTAAGAGTTAAGACAAATAAGCGAGAAAAGTCATTTGTAGATTCGGGAAAAAAACATAAAAAGAAAAAAGAAAAGTAAAAAAAGAGAAATATGTAGAATACAAGTACTCAAGTGGTGGGTGTCGATAGAAGAAAGAGTAAAAAAACGTGGCCGGAGAAGACAAACAAGTTGAGGAGCGTAGATCATACGGTTGAGACTTGAGACGTTGAGGCAAATAAAGTTGTAAATATTTGGGGGGTTTGAAATTGAATTGAGTGATTTAGGGATTTGTTAGTTTGATTTGATTTGTGAAAATCAATCAGTGATCGTTTGTTTCTCGATGGTAGAATTGAAGGCGTATTTAATCGGATTATATTCTTCTTCACAAGGATACAGTACCCCAATATGGGTTGTTCTTATATCTGGCACCTTCGTCCTTTCCACTTTGTGTCTTTCCTTATACCTTCTCTTTGAACACCTTTCTGCTTACAAGAATCCCGAGGTCGCTCACCTTTCTTCTTTCTTGCTTTCGTTTTATTTATTTATTTATTTTATTTATTTATTTATTTATTGCTATGATCACAATATTATACAGGAGTAGAAGTTCCTGATTGGAGTCCTCTTGATGGTTCCTTGTTATTCTATAGAATCGGTAACACTTTTATATATATATATATATATATATATATATATATATATATATATATATATATATATATATATATATATATAGAGTTGGGATCACATGAGTCCACCCTAAATATTTGAGTCCATGAGTCTAACAATGATATCATAAGTTGTATAAAAAAGTATCACGTGTTTTCAATATCAAATTTTTTCCTTTTTTTGTTTTTTTTCTTTTTTAATATTACTTTTTTTTTTTCTTTTTTTTGCCTTTTCTTTTAAAATGACATTTTCTTTATTAAAAAAATTCCCTTTTTCAGTATGCACTTTTTTTAAAACAAACACATTTTTTTTTTAATAAAATGGCGTTTTTTCTCGAATTTTTTTTCATTACAATATCACAAGTTACTCAATACAATATCACCGGTTCTTTAAAATAATATCACAAAAAAAAAATTCGAGATAAAAATATTTCGGAAAAAAAATTCGAGAGAAAAAATTGAAAAAAATATTTCCGGGCAAAAAAGTTCTTGAAAAAATTTCGTGATATTGTTTAATATTGTGTGTGATATTGTTTAACAAAAGGCGTTTTTTCTCGAAATTTTTTTTCGACTTTTTTTCATTATAATATCACAAGTTACTCAATACAATATCACCGGTTCTTCAAAATAATATCACAAAAAAAAATTCGAGAAAAAATATTTCGGAAAAAAAATTCGGGAGAAAAAATTGAAAAAAAAATTTTTAAAAAATATTTCCGGGAAAAAAATTTCGTGATATAGTTTAATATAGTGCGTGATATTGTTTAACAAAAGGCATTTTTTTCGATTTTTTTTCATTACAATTTCACAAATTACTCAATACAATATCACCGGTTCTTCAAAATAATATCATAAAAAAAAAATTTGAAAAAAAAATTTTGAAAAAAAAAATCGAGAAAAAAAATTGAAAAAAAGAATTTTGGAAAAAAAAAATTTCAGGAAAGAAAGTATTGGAAAAAAATTCGTGATATTGTTTTATATAGTGTGTGATATTGTTTCCTTTGATATTGTATTGAAAAGGTTGTGACATTGTGATATTGTAGTGTAAAAAAAACGTGATATTTTTTAATACAACTTGTGATACTCTAAATGGACTCATGGACTCAAATATTTAGGTGGACTCACCGGATCCCGCCTCTCTCTCTCTCTCTCTATATATATATATATATATATATATATATATATATATATATATATATATATATATATATATATATATGTATGTATTTATATATCAATTTTTTGAAATGGTTAGGCTCCCCAATGATCAATTTATCCCCCACCCTCCCACCAGCTACAGAATACTACTCCCTCCGTTCGATTCCACTTTGGAGGAATGCTTTATGCACAAATATTAAGAAAACCATATTATAGTATTAAAAGTACAACAAATGGATATAAAGTGTTTGATTATGTGTAATTTGTATAGAAAAGTAGACCTTAGTAGTATTATAATAATAGAAGTACAACCAAATAAGGAAAGATGTAAAGTGGAGTCGAATGGACCGATAAGGAATACATGCAAAGTGGAATCGAAAGGAGGGAGTATCAAGTAAGTATGTATACTGTTTGGATGTTTCAGATGTCAGTTGCAGTATTTCATACGCTTTACCCGTTTGCCTCTACTGTTGTTCAAATATTTGTGTCAACTGTCACTACATCAAGTTCAGTGTGCATCTTCTTACTATGCTGACATGCTTCGTTTCTGCAGTTTGTCTCAATGATGCGCCCACAAATAAGTGTTGACATGGAGATACTGCGTGATTGCTATGAGGCTTTTGCCATGTATTGCTTTGGCAGATACTTAATAGCATGTTTGGGTAAGTTTTATCATAATCTCATGCTTTCATCTATGCATTTCAAATCTTAACTTTCGTTTATATCTTCATCTATATTTGTCCGACAAGCCCAATTGTGCCTTTTGCTTTATAATGCGGTGTTTAGCTGGATAATTAAACCTTCCTTTATTTCCCCCAAAGCCAACTGTTTTAAGTGGGTAATTAGAATCTATGTTACTCCGACTCTTCTAATTCTTTCACGTACCCGTGTCCGACACTCAACACTTGGACAAGGGTATGCCATTTCGACACCTCATTTTAAACCAAAATATGCATATTTTTCATATAAATGGCCGAGTCCGACACTTGGACACGCACCCATGTCAAATCCTTCTAAACGAGTCTGAGCAACATAGATTAGAATGCATTTCTTCTAAGGACAACCTGAAAATTCTTTTAGGCTGTTTTTGATTGAATGATTTGGAAGATTTGGAAGGAAAGGGAGGAGAGTGATTTGAAAGGATGAGAAATCCATTGTTTGGTTAGCAAAATGGAGGTGGAAGGATTTGGAGGGAAGGAAAAATGGATCCCTCAATTTCCCTCCTCCAAGCCAATTTATTTTCTCTCCAACTAAGGTACGATTTGGAAGGAAAATCACCTCCTCCATTCTCCCTCCCCTCCCTTTCCCTCCTTTTTTGCTATCCAAACACACCTTAGTCTACTCATCACTGATCTCTGAATTCCTCATTTCCTGGCCAAAAGTTTCTTTTGAGTTGTTAAGGTAATATGTGTTTCTTAACGTAAGCAGATCTGATCTTTTTTATACATATTCTTAAAATGGATACATGAACAAGTAGTAATCAAATATTGGACAAGAAATAATCAAATAGTCGTCAGTTTTCTCAAGGACCTTCAGTAACTGCTAGTCCTGCAACAGTTGAAGGCATGCTAGGGAGCCTCGATAAGGACTCTGCTGTTGTTGTTTATGTTCTTTTATTCTTACAAATTGTGTAAAGGGACAAGATTGTGTTCTTGTTGCAAACTTGGGGTTGGTTATGAAGAGTATGTGGGCAAAATACATCGTTCTGCTTTCAGTGAACTTAAGTATGCAATAAAAGATAATGAGCCTTTTGAGTTTTGACCTTAGAAGAGTATTTAATTGTTGGTTTTGTAAGTTTTGAATTGTGAAATAGTCTTGATAATCTCTTTAGGGGCTGGCTAGTGGGCACTGGGGTTGGAAGCATATTAGCAAAGCAGGGCACAGTTGTTTTGATGTTATATTTTTAATATTTTATAATGTGCAATTGTTTAGAAATTGTCTTTAGAGGATTGGAACATATAACAGTTATCTTTTGACTGTTTTGGTTACTTTATTTTTTCTATGCTTGCGAATTTTAGGCTTCTCTGACCCATTTGTCTTCATTAAAAATCTTGGCTTAGGTGTCTCTGGGGTTCTATAAGCTTTAGTCAAGTGATTAGTTGGTATTCATCTATTAGTTGGATGATGGCAGTCTGACACACCAGTCCAGAGGTGGTAAATGGGTCAGTTGGATTGGGTCTGGGTTGGACCATTTCGAGTCTACCACACATAACATTTGGTTGGGTACTGTCGTTTCTGGATTTGGGTCAATTTTGGATGTCACATTGTCCGGTCATTTCAGGGCATTTTCAGGTATAGGTTTAGGAGTGGCAAATGGGTCAATTGGATTGGATCTGGGTCGGACCATTTCGAGTCTGCCACACATAACATTTGTGGTTGGGTACTGTCGTTTCTGGTTTTGGGTCAATTTTGGATGTCACATTGTCCGGTCATTTCAGGGCATTTTCGGGTATGGGTCATTTTGGGTCGGGTCATTGGCTAATACACTTTAATTAGTACTAATTTGACTAATAAAGAGTATTTTATAAATAGTTATTTATGAATGAGCGTTGAAATTAGAGAATCCTTTATTTTGTTGTATATAATATTGATTTGACTTAACTAGTAATTCGGTTAATTTTGTTTCACCTCAGATAATTTCGTTCAGATCACATCAGTTATGGGTCAGGCGGTTTTGGGTTGGGTCACCTATGGTCAGGTCAAGATTGAGCCAATCAAGATTTGGGCCTGGTTTATTCAATTCGGGTTTCGGGTCACATTTGGGTTAGACAATTTCAGTTCTCGGGTCAGCCTAATTGGATTGGGACGAGTAAGCTTGCTAGGTCTACACACCACAAATATTCCGTGGTTGTTGGAGTTCAGGGGAGCTGCAGATTAAGTTTGACTACTATGGCAGGCATCATATAGAGCACTCTCAGTGCTATCTATCTGCAACTAATTGATAACCCCTCCCCTCCTTGATTTGCACACTTTTTGTTTGTTTTTTTTTTTGTGAAATGATTGTTTGTGTGGGAACTAGATTTAGAATTATACGTTAATATGGCAGCCTATTCATTTTCCTTTTATTTTTGTACAGGTAATCTACTCAAGCTATTATATGTTTCAGCTGAAGAAAATGTCCTATGAACTACATATGGAAAATTACAGCCGCCGCTAGGAAAACAACGTCTGAAGGTGTTTCCAATATCTAACTTCACTCTGATATATGATTCTTGCACCTGTAGACTTTTTGATTTGACATGACATGACGGTTCTAAAACAAATTTGATTAGAAAAAAAAACGATTGGCATCACTAATACAGAGAAGAATGTGATGCTTGAGCTCCTTCAAGGAATTTGTGGTACTGGACATGCTCTAACATCTGTTTAGTCTGCCTCTATACCCGTGTCCAAATCCCAGGACTCTCTATGTGTACAATATTAAGCTCATATCGACCAACTTATCCAAAATAAAATAAAACTAAGCATTACAGAATGATACATGCCACTCTTTCAAACCTGTACCCCAGGTTTTCCTTTTGTTTGGAAAGATGACGTGCATCTTATTATGTGTTATTGACAATGACTCTGTGATGGCAGATTGTTGAATTCATTTCGGTCTTACTCTCAATTGGTAATGAAGCTGCTGAAAAGGAAGTAGTACGACTTGGAGCAGTTCAAAGAATCTTAGACATGTTCTTTGAGTAAGTTGAAATTTGGAGAGGTGTGTGTGGGTTTTTAAATTTATTGATCAAAATTTGATGATGTTTCATTTGTTGCAGGTACCCCTACAATAGTTTTCTGCATCACCATGTAGAAACAATAATAATATCTTGCCTTGAAAACAAGAAGTCTACCCTTGTCGAGCATCTTCTCCGAGATTGCAATCTTCTTGGAAGGATTCTGGAGACTGAAAAAAGTCTTTTGTTGTCCACCGACCCAAGCAAGGTGATTGATGATCAATAATGATTAGATCTCGGTGTCCTTAGATTTTATTTGAAGTTTGAAGTATTTGTGGGTGTTGTAGAATCTATCTGTTTTATTTGTGCTTTTTTCCTTTCATTTTTGGGGTTTTACTATTTGGCACTAGCGTTATTAGATGATTTTTTTGCAGCCCACAGTCAGCATTGATGGGACGCATTCTGCTAGAATTGGAAACATTGGTCATCTGACACGAATATCAAACAAACTTATTCATCTAGCTAATAACAATACCGAAATTCAGGGATTGTTACAGGTTTGTGTCGTTAAAATTGTCTCTTGTCTATATATATAGGAATGGTAATTTGATCATTAGTTGATTGGTTTTACAATATTGTACATTAGAGTTGTGTCATTTTGCTGCCTTTATTAATTGAATATATGACTTGAGTGTGCGTCGACAAATGACATTAGCCGAAGGCTCTGGCCTATGACGGGTGAAAGGGAGTTGAATTCCGCTTTTCAAACAATTAGTGAGCCATTTTTTCTTTGCCTTATTATATCATTATCAAAGCCAAGGATGAGTGTTACATCATGTATCAAATTCAAGGAGGAGTGTCTCTTTGGCTTTGTTGAGAATGCTAAAATGATTCTAGTGTGAGATGCACACTCGTAGTGTGAGGAGATGGTGACGGAGAGGGCACAATGGAGGAAATGATATATGTGGATTTTTAGTATTTGATGTTACTTGAAATATTTAGTGTTTATTTAATTTTTAAAAATTTATTTGTTCTTTTCGGATTTATTACACGTTTTTACCAACAACTTTCTTATATATTAATACTTGGTTCACTTTTAAGGTATTCAGGACCCTTAAGATTTACTACGGTGATCAAAATTGTTTTAATCTTTATTCTCGATTTAAATCCTAAGTTTTTATTAAAGAAATCCTGGCTTTGTTTTTAAAACCTTCGCTTTTGTATTCTGTTTCACTCCCCTTTTGTTTTTCACTTTTCCTTTTCTATATTTTCACATTTTGAGGTGTGCGATCACCCATGGACTTCATGTCAGCTGACCCCAAATCATTTTGGGATTAAGGCTCTGATGTTGATCCGACACCCTATTTTTATGTGGTGAATGAAAGTAGTATTTTAATATTTCATAATGAGTAATGAAATCAATAGGTTCATGGTTTAAAGAACGATATCTCTGATTCCCATCCCCATTGTTCTAAAAAAATATTACATTTAATAGGAGTTTTATGAAAAGAGAAGTCCCAAATAGAGAAATTTGTCCTATTTTACTGGTTCCATTGAGTTATTTTCTAGGGGAAGATTTTGTTTACTGTACACTACCAATATTCTAGTCTTTCTGCTGATTAATTTCTCCGTTTTCCTTAAATTTGCAGGGAAATGCTGAATGGCTGGATTGGTGTGCTGATGTCTTATCTAAGCGCAATGCAGTTGAGAATGTTTATCAATGGGTGTGTGGGTGAGTCTTATTTTTAAATATTATTCTCTTTTGCTTACTTTGGTATAAAGTTTTGATTTTGCTGTTCTGTGATTCCATCTTTAAATTAGGAAGCTAACTTTGGTAACTATACATAATTAGGGACTTAGGGTACTATCTTAATAGCTACTTGACAGCTCCTATTTGACTCACTGACCGCGGACAATCAGTAATTTGTACGCTAACTAATGGCAGCTGATTGATATTGTTATATTCTGTTAACACTCTCACTAAGTCGGATCACAGATAATAATCATGCCCAACTTCTTACAAAGATAATCAACCCCAACCCCAACCCCAACCCCATTTAAAGCTTTTGTGAAAACGTCCTGATCCCAGTACGGGAGCATATTAATTAGATATAACGTTTGCTTGTGTGGCTGAAACTCGTGTATCAACAGGAACGAACGAGAGGAGAATTTTATGATGATATTTGACTAAAAGTTTGTCTAGTCTTCGAGTCAATGGGAGTGTTTAAAAGAAGACGCCTATCTAGCTCTAAACAAGATTTGAAGTACTTTATCAGACCGTAAATTTAAGATCAAAACTTGATCAATTTTCTTGAGTTTATTTGCAAACTTGAATCTATAAAATTGAAATACAACAATCCTATTTATAGCCTCTAATTACGTATCTAATTGGAAGCAGGAAAGCTAACTTAACCCAATTTATTATTCGATTAACTAGTAAACTTCTAATGGCATACAATTGCATTATTTTAATTCTACTAGATAAAGTCTAATCCATACTTAATCCCACCCAAGTTAAACCACTCGACAAGGCTGTATGACTAGGACTCCAATTCTTCGTTGTCTACATTGTCGAATATCCTATCATCCCCTCCCGCTTTGAAAGGAACTGGAACTGACCTCAACACAGCGATTCCATTATTATCAAGTTAAGGTGACAAATTTTCATTGAATGTGGCGTATACTCTATAGTCACCAACTCACCACCCGGAAGCTCAAGCTTATAGGCGTTGTCCTTGGCCTTGCTCATGATTTTGTTGGAACCATCACCATTGCCTCCCGGATCGACGGGATCAAAGGTCTTGGTGAAGTGTCTTGGACTTTGAGTCTCGATTCTCAGAACATCCTCTCTTCCTCCTATCTTCTCTTCGGCCTGAATCAAAGGCTATGTGGCACCCACTCCTTATGCCCTGTTGTTGTGTTGTAGTTTCATGACACATTCATACCCACCTTCATACCATAAGATGATTTTTAAGTAGGGGTTGGTCTTGTTTTTACACACGATAAAAAGCTTTGGAAAGCTCATACATTCGGGAGAGACAATGATTTGATGTATATTTCTGTAACACCCCCATTTATTTAAGGACCTGTACTAGGACTCCTCAGATAAATAACGGTGTTACCATCTCGGTTTCCCGAGGCAGTAGATACAAAAGAAAGATAAACAGTACTTTAAATAAAATTTAACTTAAGACATGTTCTTACATTAGTATCCAAAAGTCTTTACAAAACAAATAAAGTGCAACTCGTATAAAACTGACTAAGGTGATCTAGACATCTAAACTGGTCCGGATCCAAGCTCTTCCTCCCATAGCTCCCCCTTAGTCTCAGCCACCTGTCAATCTGCTCTCCAATAATTGGTTCATCACAGGTGATCACGAATACACAGGGTCAACCACGAGGTTGAGTAGGGAAAAGAATAAATATAACAATATAATAAACTCCGCACCGATCCAACGCCAATTATATACTCCGCACCGATCCAACGCCATATATACTCCGCACCGATCCAACACCATATATATATACTCCGCACCGATCCAACACCATATATACTCCGCACCGATCCAACTCCATATCACAAGGCCCAATATATATATATATATATTCACATCATATGATAACACAGAATAAGATAACAACTCAATACAATGACCACAGGATATTAGGTAGCAAACATGCTTAATGCCAACTGAGAATAGATCACATTATTATAACCAGTACTTTCCCCTACTTGAAATAGCAGGAACGCAGATCAAACCAAAGCTTGCCTAGAAATGTTCCACACGAAACCCGCTACCTAAACAAATATTATTTAATTAATAAACACCCTAATACTCGCAAAACACATGCACATTCTATTTATAGAAACTCCCTATATTTAGAAAGCCTCCCACCACCGAGTTACCCAAAATAGTAACTTTCTAAATATAGTAACTTCTAAAAATAGTAACTTCGATTTGAAATTCAAACTATAAATACACTCATTAAAACCATATCAAATAATATCTTTACCATAATTACCAACATACTCATAAATGACAAAATAATAAAAAAAAACAATACTAATAATAATATTAATAAGGATAATAATAATAATAATAATAATACGATAATAATAGTAATACGGTAAAGACTTAGGAAGACCCGAAACCCAACCCCCTTTATGCGACAAGAACCTACGACAAACACCTTAGACCTCCACTTCGAACACCAGTAACCGCCACCACTCAACACCGCCAACCACCATCTACCACCACAACACAACCACAACACTCGTCACCTGCCGACAACCCCAACCAAGGCTGCTGAACACTGGTCAGTGACATAAAAACCCCCAAACCCTTCTGAACAGACTCGACAAAGACGGCTGTACCACCGCTACCATTAACCACGACCACCAACAGACGCCACCTCTGACACCCCCTTTTAACCATGGTGGTGTTACTGTATTGACCTCCCCCGAGTCGCCAGTAACACCACCCCCAAACCAATGCTCGACAACGACATCAGCAACCCTCCTTTGTGACCCGTGTTTTGAAAGTAACAACCAGACCATTGAAACCCCACCATCGACACCACCATAACCAACCTAGCCTATCGACACTAACCCCCATTACCTGGTCCTGACTACAACCAACCCTACCATGCCAACCACAACCACCGACTACAACCCCAGACCCTTCGAACAAGAAACCAAAACAGGAAGTACAGCATAAATAGAAACAACACAGACCCCTAAAACACGTACCTGACTTCTGACCAAAAACGATTGGTGTTAGGCACGGTGGATTTGGTCGTGAGCAACCTCTCTCCTTCCCGTGTGATGGTGGCAGTAGTCTAGGGTTTTGTTTTTATGATGATAGGTCAGAAATTAGGAGTGCAAGCTCCTCTTATATGGCGGCAGAGGTGAGTTTGCACGTTAGAAATGTGTAGGGTTTAGGTAGGTGTCGTGGGCTGTACAAGGTTGTGCACGGATTCCAAAGCCCATAACCCCCACCTAAAGGTCTCTAGTTCGAATCTTACCCAGAGCATATCACCTATGTACGTGACTCCCAACTCGAAACCCATAACAAGCATGATACGTACACTCAATGACGAAGTAGTTACTTACCATTCTATTTAACATCGAATCAATAAAGCCTCGTACTAACGTAAACCGTTTAGCTATTTAAACAGTTAAGATAAAATCGTACCCAAAATTCGAGGTATTACAGTCTTCCCCCCTTAAAATGAACTTCGTCCCGAAGTTCAACAACACCCAGACGACAAAACAATCAACTCAAACAAACTGATATCACAAAATAACTCAAAAGCTTACTTAAATCACAGAATGTTACATTCCACCCCCCTTAAAGAAAAGTTACGTCCGCGTAACTTACCTCAATCAAACAAATGTGGGTAACGCTCCCTCATAGCTGCCTCAGGCTCCCACGTAGCCTCCTCCTGATTATGGTTGGTCCAAAGGACCTTCACTAAGGACGTCTCGCCATTGCGAGTCTTTCGTACCTTCCTGTCCAGAATTTCCTTCGGAGTCTCAATGTATGCCAACTGCTCATCGACCTCAATCACCTCATGCTGAAGCACATGTGATGGATCACTCACGTATTTCCTCAACTGGGACACATGAAACACATTATGGACCTTGGATAGGGTTGGAGGCAAAGCTAACCGATATGGCACCTCTCCAACTCTGTCCAAGATCTCAAATGGTCCAATAAATTTCTGACTCAGTTTGCCACGCTTGCCAAACCTCATCACACCCTTCATCGGAGAGACCTTCAGTAGAACTTTCTCTCCGACCTCAAACGAAATACCACTCCTTTTCAGATCCGCATAGCTCTTCTGTCGATCCTGAGCGGCCCTCATCCTCTGTCGAATAATCTGAACCTGCTCTACCATCTCCTGAATCATATCTGGCCCCAAAGTCACAACATCAGCTCGATCATCCCAACACACAGGGCTCCGACACTTCCTTCCATACAGAGCCTCGAAAGGGGCCATGCCTATGCTCGCATGATAACTGTTATTATAGGAAAACTCGATCAACCCCAGTCGATCCTCCCAAGATCCTCCGAACTCAAGTACACAAGCTCTCAACATATCCTCAAGAGTCTGAATCGTCCGCTCAGTCTGACCATCAGTAGCCGGATGAAAAGCTGTACTCATCTTCAATTGGGTACCCAAAGCAGCCTGTAACTCCTGCCAAAACCTGGATATAAACCTCGAGTCCCGATCTGAAACGATGTCCTTGGGTACGCCATGCAGTTTGACCACATTCTGAACATATGACTTAGCCAATTCAGCTTTACTCCAGGTATCTTTCATGGGAATAAAGTGAGCTGACTTAGTCAAACGATCCACGATCACCCAAATCATGTTGTTGCCCCTCTGAGTCCGAGGCAACCCCACGATAAAGTCCATCGAAATATTCTCCCACTTCCACTCTGGCACATCCAACGGTTGAACTTTCCCTTGAGGTCTCTTATGTTCCCCTTTCACTGGTTGACACGTCAAACACCTCGAGACAAACTCTGCGACCTCCTTCTTCATATTCGGCCACCAAAACGTCTTCTTAAGGTCCTTATACAGCTTATCACCCCCTGGGTGAACAGAATAAGGGGTAGCGTGAGCTTCAGTCAGGATCTTCTTTTTTAGCTCCTCAACATTCGGTACACACCATCGCCCACTGAACCTCAAACTACCGTCGGTATGAATACTGAACTTGGATGCCCCATCCCCATTCCCATTTTCCACCATCACACGCCACTTCTGGATTCTCTCATCGCTCTTCTGTAACTCCCGAATCTCCCCATACAACTCAGGCTCCACGGTCAGATCACCAAGAGCATCCCCTTTCCGGATCATGAAAATTCCCATCTCCCTTAACTCGCCATGCAACCTCACTCTCGATCTGGCACAACTCAAAGCATGTACTGACTTCCTACTTAGAGCGTCAGCCACCACATTCGCCTTGCCCTCGTGGTAGACTATCTGCATATCATAGTCTCCGATCAACTCTATCCACCTCCTCTGCCTCATGTTCAATTCCTTCTGGGTGTAGATATATTTCAGGCTCTTATGATCAGAAAACACCTTAAAAGTGGCCCCATAAAGGTAATGACGCCACAATTTCAGTGCAAAGACCACAGCGTCCAATTCCAAATCATGAGTCGGATAATTCTCTTCATAGGTCTTCAATTGACGAGAAGCATACGCGATCACTCTCCCATTCTGCTTTAGCACACAACCCAACCCTTGCTTCGAAGCGTCAGTATAAACTTCGAAGTTATCACTCCCTACTGGCAAAGCAAGGATAGGAGCTGTTGTCAGGCGTTCCTTAAGGGTTAGGAATGCCTTCTCACAACTCTCATCCCAGATATAACGGTTCTCCTTCCTCATCAACGACGTCAACGGCTTTGCTATCTTTGAAAAATCTTTGACAAATCTTCGATAGTAACCAGCTAAACCCAGGAAGCTTCGAATCTCACTCACATTCTTCGGACTTTGCCACTTCGTCACTGCCTCGATCTTACTAGGGTCAACAGCTACTCCCTCCTTTGAAATTACATGCCCCAGAAATGCCACTTTCTCCAACCAGAACTCACACTTGCTCAACTTAGCATTGAGCTTATGCTCCTCCAAGGTCTGAAGTACTTTCCTCAAATGCTCTTCGTGCTCTTCTGCATTCTTGGAATATACCAGGATATCATCGATAAATACCACCACAAACTTGTCCAGGTACGGGCTGAAGACTCGATTCATCAAGTCCATGAACACAGCTGGAGCATTAGTCAATCCAAAGGGCATAACCACAAATTCATAGTGGCCATACCTCGTTCGGAAAGCAGTCTTCGGAATATCTTCATCCTTTATCCTCAATTGATGATACCCGGATCTCAAATCAATCTTGGAGAAAACCCCAGCTCCACTTAACTGATCGAACAAGTCGTCAATTCTCGGCAAAGGATAACGATTCTTGATGGTTACATTGTTCAGCTCTCGGTAGTCAACACACAACCTCAAACTCCCATCCTTCTTCTTCACGAATAAAACAGGTGCTCCCCAGGGCGACACACTGGGTCGGATGAACCCTTTCTCAGCTAATTCATCCAATTGCTTCTTCAACTCCTCCATCTCTTTCGGCCCCATACGGTACGGTGATTTAGAGATCGGTCCCGCTCCTGGTTTGAGGTCAATGGAAAATTCCACTTCCCTCCTTGGCGGTAACCCCGGAACGTCGTCTCGAAAAACTCCCTCAAACTCCCGTACCACAGGTATCTCACTAGTCTTGGGGGTCTCAGCCTCACAATCCCACATTTGGCACAAAATTAGGCTTTCTCCTTTCCGCAAACTAGACTTCAGGGTATTGACAGATATAAATTTGATCTTTGGTTTGATTCGATATCCCTTGTAAGACACCCTCACCCCCTTAGGTCCTTTCAAAGAAATTTTCTTTTGATAGCAGTCGATGAAAGCTCGATACTTCCCTAGCCAGTCCATTCCCAGAATCACCTCAAAGCCCCCCAGAGGAAACTCTATGAGGTCACAATAGAAAAATGCTTCCCCGATTTTGATGGGTACACTACCATATACTCTATTACAGACTATCGACTCGCCTGATGGTATGGTCACTGGATCCGCGATCCAATCAAATCTCTCAAGCCCTAAAGCCTTAACATGATCTCTAGACACAAACGAATGGGTGGCACCGGAATCGAAAAGTACGAAAGTAGGCTTAGAGTTCACAAGAAAAGTACCGGTTACCACATGTGCATCCTCCTGAGCTGCCTGCTTTCCCATGGCAAAGAGCTTGCCACTGGACTTGACTCCACTCTGACTGGCACTAGGCGCCCCAGCCTGCTGATTTCCTTCTGTTCCCGTCCTCTGATTGCTTCCGTTCCCCTGGTTCTGGTACGCGCGGTTCTGATAGTTATTGTAGTTCCTCTGATAATTGCTGCTCCCTCCAGATTTCGCACCCCCACCATAGTTTGTCGTGGGTGTGCGATAGCCACTACTACCGTAGGACTGGGTGCGGGATCCCTGGTATCCGGATGTAGGTGTGCGATAACCCCCGGACTGATTTCCTCCAGAAGAACGACACACTGCCTGCTTATGTCCCCTCTTCCCGCAGCCAAAACACACTATGCCTGCCGAACCACTGCCAGAAATCTCACTCATGTGATTGCTCCCACTCTGATTCCTCGCACCACCAGAGGCACTACTCCCGAAATACCCACTGTACTTGTTATTACTTTGCTTTTTCGATCCTGAACCCTCAGCTACTGTTTCAGCTTTCCTCTTTTCTGTCTTGGACTGTTTGTCCTTTTTGATCATATCCGAAAGCCTCTCCGCCGCCCCAGCCCGTAAATAGATGTCACGGATTGTGGTGGGCGGAGCTGCAATCAGTCTCTTTTTGATGGCGATTGATAATCCCCTCTCAAATTTCATGGCTAGCATAGCATCGTCGAAACCCATGTCTCCCACGTAGTGCACCAACTGGATGAACTTCCTGTAGTAAGCCTCTACGGTCATGTCCTCCGACATCTGGAATGAGTCGAACTCCTCCCTCAGCTTGCTCTTTTGGAATTCTGGTAGAAACGCCTCGTTCAGAACCCCCTTGAATGCATCCCACGGAACAAATGCGGATCCACCCTCTATAGCTGCTTCCCGAAGCTCTCCCTTATTCGCGGTCCACCAGTCTCCAGCCATACCCCTCAGATAGTGGGCAGCCTGGTCTACCATCAATTCTTCAGGGCAGTCCACCAACTCGAACAGGTTACCGAATTCCCGGCACCAAGCCCCTAACAGATGAGGTTCCCCCTCCCCAGTGAATTGGGTAGGGTGATGTCTTGCGATGATTGTGCTCATTTTCGCGGAGTCCATTCGTTTGGCCTTTAGGGCCGCATTTTCAGCTATCAAACGGTCCACCTCTTCTTGGGTGATGTTAATGGCATTATCCCTTCGTGGAGGCATACTATAAAACAAGAAAAGAAATGAGTCCCGACATACGTGGATACCCATTGGGTTTAGGGCTATGTTCCCTAAGCATCAAAATCTATCAACACTTATAATATAGAGTAGTTTTATTCCATAACATGGCTCAGGGATCACATAACCGCATATCACTAGACATGACGAAAGAAGAATTACTAGCATGTTTCAAATCACTTATTATACCACAACAATATACACCTTTTATTCAAACAAATAAGGATTAATTCATGCTCATGCCCCTTCCGGCTTTTTCCAAAATCACTTATACTCAGAATTCTCATAACATACTTATCACAGTACGCTATCACTTCCACCACCTCCTATTCTACCCTTTTCTCTCGTATATGCATTCTGGGTTCCCGGGTAAAACTGATAGGGCCTATGGTTCGGTGTGAGGGGGCCCCAGACTCATACTTCCCCTTTTGTGTGCTCCTAACAGTCCTATCCCGGGGGTTCATTTTATTTAGACTCTCCTACATTCATTAGGTTCATTAGGTTAGGTCTGAGGAACCTGGCTCTGATACCACTTTGTAACACCCCCATTTATTTAAGGACCTGTACTAGGACTCCTCAGATAAATAACGGTGTTACCATCTCGGTTTCCCGAGGCAGTAGATACAAAAGAAAGATAAACAGCACTTTAAATAAAATTTAACTTAAGACATGTTCTTACATTAGTATCCAAAAGTCTTTACAAAACAAATAAAGTGCAACTCGTATAAAACTGACTAAGGTGATCTAGACATCTAAACTGGTCCGGATCCAAGCTCTTCCTCCCATAGCTCCCCCTTAGTCTCAGCCACCTGTCAATCTGCTCTCCAATAATTGGTTCATCACAGGTGATCACGAATACACAGGGTCAACCACGAGGTTGAGTAGGGAAAAGAATAAATATAACAATATAATAAACTCCGCACCGATCCAACGCCAATTATATACTCCGCACCGATCCAACGCCATATATACTCCGCACCGATCCAACACCATATATATATACTCCGCACCGATCCAACACCATATATACTCCGCACCGATCCAACTCCATATCACAAGGCCCAATATATATATATATTCACATCATATGATAACACAGAATAAGATAACAACTCAATACAATGACCACAGGATATTAGGTAGCAAACATGCTTAATGCCAACTGAGAATATATCACATTATTATAACCAGTACTTTCCCCTACCTGAAATAGCAGGAACGCAGATCAAACCAAAGCTTGCCTAGAAATGTTCCACACGAAACCCGCTACCTAAACAAATATTATTTAATTAATAAACACCCTAATACTCGCAAAACACATGCACATTCTATTTATAGAAACTCCCTATATTTAGAAAGCCTCCCACCACCGAGTTACCCAAAATAGTAACTTTCTAAATATAGTAACTTCTAAAAATAGTAACTTCGATTTGAAATTCAAACTATAAATACACTCATTAAAACCATATCAAATAATATCTTTACCATAATTACCAACATACTCATAAATGACAAAATAATAAAAAAAAACAATACTAATAATAATATTAATAAGGATAATAATAATAATAATAATAATAATACGATAATAATAGTAATACGGTAAAGACTTAGGAAGACCCGAAACCCAACCCCCTTTATGCGACAAGAACCTACGACAAACACCTTAGACCTCCACTTCGAACACCAGTAACCGCCACCACTTAACACCGCCAACCACCATCTACCACCACAACACAACCACAACACTCGTCACCTGCCGACAACCCCAACCAAGGCTGCTGAACACTGGTCAGTGACATAAAAACCCCCAAACCCTTCTGAACAGACTCGACAAAGACGGCTGTACCACCGCTACCATTAACCACGACCACCAACAGACGCCACCTCTGACACCCCCTTTTAACCATGGTGGTGTACTGTATTGACCTCCCCCGAGTCGCCAGTAACACCACCCCCAAACCACTGCTCGACAGCGACATCAGCAACCCTCCTTTGTGACCCGTGTTTTGAAAGTAACAACCAGACCATTGAAACCCCACCATCGACACCACCATAACCAACCTAGCCTATCGACACTAACCCCCATTACCTGGTCCTGACTACAACCAACCCTACCATGCCAACCACAACCACCGACTACAACCCCAGACCCTTCGAACAAGAAACCAAAACAGGAAGTACAGCATAAATAGAAACAACACAGACCCCTAAAACACGTACCTGACTTCTGACCAAAAACGATTGGTGTTAGGCACGGTGGATTTGGTCGTGAGCAGCCTCTTTCCTTCCCGTGTGATGGTGGCAGTAGTCTAGGGTTTTGTTTTTATGATGATAGGTCAGAAATTAGGAGTGCAAGCTCCTCTTATATGGCGGCAGAGGTGAGTTTGCACGTTAGAAATGTGTAGGGTTTAGGTAGGTGTCGTGGGCTGTACAAGGTTGTGCACGGATTCCAAAGCCCATAACCCCCATCTAAAGGTCTCTAGTTCGAATCTTACCCAGAGCATATCACCTATGTACGTGACTCCCAACTCGAAACCCATAACAAGCATGATACGTACACTCAATGACGAAGTAGTTACTTACCATTCTATTTAACATCGAATCAATAAAGCCTCGTACTAACGTAAACCGTTTAGCTATTTAAACAGTTAAGATAAAATCGTACCCAAAATTCGAGGTATTACAATTTCATTGAAAGGTAAGACATATTTATATACCAAAACATGGAAGCGGACTTGGGTAATGATACATAATTAGGGCACTCTCATGGTAGCTACTTGAAAGCTCCTAATTGACTGACTGATCGCCTACAATCAGTAATATGTAAACTAACTAAATGGCAACTTACTGATTGTAATATTCTGATAAGAGAGTAAGAACGAAAAGGATGAGAGTAAATTGGAATAAGGGAATACTTGGATAAAATAGGAATTTTATGGCTACAGTGGCAGTTTCATTCGCTGGTTGGGTTGTCAGGGCAGGGGTGCTCCGGTGGGGTTGTCACGGGTGCATTGGCGTGGTGTCGGTTGATGGTTGGTGTTTGATGTATGTTGTGGTATGGTTGGTGGCTGATGCCAGAGGGAAAGTGAGGAGGATTAAGGAAAGAGAATGACGGTGGTAGGGTGATGGCTGAGGCGGTGTCGTCGGAATATGCTGCCAGCGGCTCCATGTTGGTGCCGTCGACAGAGGGGTTGTGAGGGATGAGAGAGAAGATGGGTGATAGTTTTTTGAGTTATATATGACTACATCAAATTGTATCTTAGGTTCAATAAAATACACTTAAGGAACTCAGTTCGCACGATAAGAGTAGTTCCCACCGGATCCGGAGTAACTCCCTTAGAACTGAAGTTCTGAAGTGTGGAGCAAGTATGTTACAACACTTTTTAATTCCATAGTCGAGTCCGACACTTGGACACGCACCCGTGTTGGATCCTTCTAAACGAGTTTGAGCAACATACTCCTCCATTCAAATCCATACTACAAGTTTATCTTTTGTACACTATTCGCAAGTGAACATTCAATTTCAATTTTCTCTTAGTACGTAAGAGGAAATATATTCGTGTGAGATCTTGTTGATTCGTCTTTACGAGTACATTGAAAATATATAACTTTTATAATTTTTGCGAATACGTAGCTAATGATATTTAACATGTAAAACGTGCTTTGGCAAACGTGAAAAAGCAAACTTGTAGCGTGGATTTGAATGGAGGGAGTAGATTTTAATTGAGCATTATTTTTTTTCTCAGGAGACCAACTCCTTTACAAGATCGAGGTAGGGATAGTGATGATGATGATTACCAAGATAGAGATTACGATGTTGCAGCTCTTGCTAACAACATAAGCCAGGCCTTTCAGTATGGAATTTACAGTAATGACATGGATGAGGTGAGGAGTTTCAGTCATGCTACATACTTGTCATTTTTATTTCTTGTTGACTTTGCCCTATCTTCTGTTCTTCCCCTCTATTCAGTTAATGTCTAGATTTTCGATAGATAAGGTGCATACTTAGCAATGGTAGCTCAAGTGACACTGCAGCTGTCAGGCTAGTGGTCTACTGGTCCTATCTCAGCTCAGTCAGCTGCCCATTTTGTTATTTTTGTGTATGTTTAAAGTGATGATGATTATTTAGGTTTAAAACATTTTAGTTGATAAGCATTCTCCAAGGGATATGTTAGCAGAGACGGAAACTGTAGGCCACAACTGTCAGATGAGCCAAATGGTGTGCTTCACTCCCTGTGATTCCCGACATTTTGTGTTCTCTGGTTAACTGTGAAATTTTTTTCACCTTTGTTTGAGATAGTAAAAATAAATACAGGTTTTCGGTCTTTTAGAGGGGTTTATAATTCTGCTATTTGGCGGGGCTTAGTCACTTGGATTTTTTTGCCGTTAAGTTGGTTTACTTTCTCGGAATCTTTTTTCATCAATGCTGTTGAACCTAGATTTAGGTTAGGAAAAATGTGTGAGAAAAGATATGGGGTCCAAAATCAAACTGCGTGTTTCGTAGTTTTAACCTTGCCTAAAATGGAAATGTATTGATTTATTTGAAATCTGAAAAAAGAAAACGTCGTGATCCAAATGAATGGAAGGAGTGTTAAGTACTTATGGAGTTATGGGGACTTGCTGTTACCATTTTTTATCTATGTATACGTTTTAAGCCATTTCTTCTTTTCCATGTATAATATTACATTATAGACGTACTCATCTTTCTGACGTCTAAGTTGTAAACGATATGAATTTGTTAATATTTGGTCTTTCCGATATGACTCATGCTCATGTCTACAAGATTGGCCAAGGCACTTGGTTGACTATATCCATGTATTGCCAAATTCTGAATATAGAGTTTCAGTTACTCACCCTCTTCCTTTTTACATACATTGGTTAGTCTCATAGAAATGTGCTTCAATGTTGCTAACTTTGCATATTGTAAAGCAACTTGGCTTATCTGCCTGAGTGTTTTATTTGAATTGATTTTTCCTTTCAGTAATTGTCTGCCTCTCATTTTCTTATTTTTGAGGTTGTGGATTGATTTTCTCCCCCCTTTTCCCCCATATTTGCAGGTTCAAGGATCAAATGAGCGAGATGAAGAGGTATCCCTTGTGACTACTTTAAGTTCTTGTATTTCTTACACATTTTTCCAAGAACAAATAAATGCACGCTTAAAACAGTTGTAAAGTAATTCATGTGTAGCTGAGACTTCCTCTCCATGTATTGTCGGAAAATCATTCGTGCTCATGTTTTTTTTTTTTTTTTTTTTTTCCATTGTAGGTATCTTTATAAATTTTTGACTGGGTGTTTTCTTGAACTTGTCTCTGAATTACAACGTAGTAAATTGGGAGATCGTTGTGGGGTTCTATACTTACTCCCTTTCCCTCCCTCCTGGGGCCATTACAGGAGGCAGTGGGTGTTCCACCATTTTTGTAAATTTTAATATGAGAAGTGGATCAATATATCATAATTAATGATTGAATTACTGAGCAATGAGCATCACATTGGTTATTCTGATGATATTTTGGCATTATTGGCCCGTCAGTATCAATTATCAGTTAAATGTAGATTTCAACACACTAGATACTTTAGTACTATTGTGGTAGTGAACCAATTAAAAAATAAAATAAAAATATTTGTCTTGGTCACTGTAGTATACTTTTGTCCTAGAAGTTTAAATCTTGGATGATTTTCCAGGTTTTTGTCCTTGACTCGTGTTTTGCTTTCTGTATTTGTCTTCATGCTATGCTTCTCCCCACCCTTCAAAGATTAAAATTGGTGCAGTTGTGTGATAGTCTTGCAGTATAGTCCGTAAGTCATAACGAGTATCTAACTATTGAACATGATAGGACATTTACTTTGATGATGAATCTGCTGAAG
The DNA here is from genome assembly GCA_029255685.2 of Silene conica. Lineage (NCBI taxonomy): Eukaryota > Viridiplantae > Streptophyta > Magnoliopsida > Caryophyllales > Caryophyllaceae > Silene > Silene conica. Next base: position 60,482,115 of record CM055315.2, read on the forward strand.
TGGTTATATCCTCGTTGCGTCTTGGAGATGGCAAGGAGAGGTTTGTGAAATCTAGATGTCCCTCTTTTCATTTCATTTTTCAATCTATTGAACAATGTTTATATCTGCTTAGACATCAATTTTACGGAGTATAATTTTGAACAATACACTGCTGTGTAATAGATTAACCTGCTAAAGCTTGTTCACTTCAAGTTCATGAATCTTGGCTGATTTTTTGAAGTGTTTTAATTTGGCTGTTCATTTCGGTTTATATGAAAATGCTTTGTTCCTCTTTGGCCCAGTGGTTCACTATTCACTAATTCAAACTGGTTCGCATTTGAGGAAGACCGGCCCAGCAATGAGCCTTCAACTGGTTCACTTGCTTCTGCATCACCAGACAATGAACCTGGCTGTGGGATTGCCAGTGAAGATGACTTGATTGACACCGCCACATCATCTCAAGAGCCAGAAACATCAGATTCCACCGGTGGAAACGAAAGGGGTGGTGAACAGACAGAATGGGTTGAATGGAGGGAAACATCAAATGGTGCCGAGGAAACTGCCAGAGAGGCCGAGGTGAGTTGCCCAAGTGCAACTGAGCCATCGCCTTCAGCCAATAACATTGGTGTGTCGGAATCGATTACTGATAATGATGAGGCTGAAAATGTTGGTGGGTGCCTCGCTAGTCTGGGCACAGCCGCTTCTCCAGATGAAGTAAACTCGTCTGTAGGTGTTGAGCAGGGTTTGGAGCCTGGTGAGCACAAGGAAATTGACTTAGTTCAAGCAGGGAATTAGATGTACATTACAAAGAAAAAAAGGGATGAACAGTCCTCACCTGCATTCAGGTTAATTCTTGTCGATTATGCTTCTCACTGTCATTTTCATTCTTCTTTCTTGTACATCGCATTGGATTTATGTTTTCGTTTGTCTTTTTTTTGGCTAGAAAGGTAATGATTCTTTTCTGAGAAACTTTAAAAGACTCGTCACTCATTGTAAAATGGAAAATAGATGGGCTGATTTCAGCTTATTTTTCATGCAAAGTTGCTGTTACTGTTGGCAGACCTCTCTTACAATATTTATATGGGGTGCTTTGTTTCTGTGTACCTGTTTCATAGAATCAGAGGTTGGTTGTCTGAACTCTCGCTGTTTTCCTCTGATCACGCCTGACGACTTCATTTTAAGGCAACCGGACAAGTATATTTTTTTTGCTGATATCATTGGTTTAAGATTGTGCCCTTTTTGTACCCTTGAATCCAGGAGTATTGACGGAAGCCCAAAAGACAAAATTTCATTATACATCTGTAATACAGTAGTTATTTTACAGAGATGGTGGCTTTTGGTATTTTACGTACAAATTTTGGTGAATTAATACGTCCATATTTTTATCATGAGGTTGAAACAATTCACCTGTATATTATCTTATTGTAATTCGCAAGGACTACTGTCAATTATTACTCCCAAAGCGTCAGATGGAGTATCAAAACAACTCAACTACAAGATGGGAAAAAAAAAAGGAGAGATCAACTGCATGCTCTTACAGTCTTACTCTTACGTTCCATTTCAAATATTGGCAATTTCAATTTAATTTTAACAATTACGTTCCATTAACATTTGACACTAGATCCTCCACAAAGCCACTTGGTTGTCGTGAATTTGTTGTTGAATTACAGCAGATGAAAGTTTTTGGCCCGGGTGAAAAATTACACGGGTTCTTTTCAAATCATATTGTATTATTCTAAATATATATCATTGAAACTAAATTATAAATGTTCATAAATTTTGTTTTATAACTGAAGTCTTTACACTTTTTTTATCGAAATTTGATACTTTTTATTAATCTTGATTTGCTATTATAAATTAAAAAATTTACTATAACTTATTATATTTTTCAATTGATCATATTTATTTAGTTTAAAATTGAGTCAATAATGTCTCTGATAGTGTCATTCTATCTCTTTGAGTTAGAATTTGTTTTCAAGTAAAATAGTAAATCGTCAAATTATTATTTAATTAATTAATCGTTGTTAAAACTTATTTAGTTACCTTAGCTAACTAAGTTTTATAATTAAATACTTGTGTATTTCTGTTCAGCGAATCAACTAATATTATATTATTATAATAAATAAATAAGTTGAAATTTTCTTTTTGATGATATACATGTTAGGTTGTGGAGGGAGGAATCGATGGCGGTTTACGAATAAACCATGTAGGAAATGGGTAAAAGTTGTTAATATACGGTTTTTGTAATATGCATTTTTTATATAAAAGTGTTTAAAATTTCACTTTGCAGTGTTGTTTTTAATGTTATGTCAAAACGCATAAGTATGACGCTCATTCCTCTTTTCCGTGGTTATGTTTATGTGCATGTTTAGACAACTTTTGTTCAAAATAAAGCAGCTCCAAATTTACCAAACTAGCCTTGTTTTGACTCTTGCATTCTTTCCCTTTTTTGATTCACCACCTTGAGCCTTAGCCTATTCATTTGGTTTAACTACTAAATAAGCTACATTCCCAAAATCAACCTTCCTTAATCAATAGTGGTTGTGTTTGTGGTAGTGTGTTGTTGGTGGAGTCGGGATTTGGACGTCGGTTGGTGTGAGAAAAAAAAGGGGGAAATGAGAAAGAAAGAAAATAGAAAAACAAAAAGAAAATGAGAAAAGTTTTGAAAAATCCAAAAAAAAAAAAGAGAAGTTGTACATATTTATTTTGAGAAAGAAAAAAGGCTAGCAACAACTCCCTTTCATCAAGGGGAGATAGAAAGAGCCGTTGCTAAAAATAATGTGGTTTTTTGATGTTTTTTTCAATCGAGTCAGGTTTACACAATTTTTGCACTTGATTTGATTTGCAAGTCTTTTGTTAGGGTGTAGACGTTGTTCGTTGTGTTTAAATAATGACCACTTCAAAAAGTTTGTGATGGGTTTCGTTTTTTCCAATGTAAGTCCGATTTATGCAATTTTTGCTTGGTTTTGTCAAAACCAAAGTTAGGGAATAAACGTTACTTAGTTGTTGCAATAAGGTGTTGGTTCGAATTTGGCAATCATTCTTGGTCCTTAAGCCTCAAATGGTATAACGGTGCTTGCACCAAACCATTTTTGCCCAACCCACCATTGCATCCTTGTTGTTCTCATTATGTGCATTTTACATTTTCTAATGGATTTTTGGATGGAGTACCATACTAGATTGCGGGCATGCTTCGCGAGTCGAGGTAGGTGAGTGATTTTGGTTACTATGTGTCACAAAAATCACCCCCTTTCCTTCCTTGTGTGTTGAGTGAACTCCGTGAGAGTCGGTACGTAGGATTTTCTCATCGGTCAAGGGTTTAACATGGAGTCGAATCTCGTGTGAATCGTATCAACCTCGGAAGTATAGCTTAGTGCTTCCATTTACCCACCTTGAATTCGTTTCTTGGTCTTTGGTAATGTCACAAAAATCACCCCTTTTCCTTCCTTATGTGTTTAGTTTTCCTTTGTTTGCATAAAAAAATTTGTAGCAGGACCAAACTTGTCTTGCAATAGGGCGTTCTACCTCATGAATGTCAAATTGTGAGTTGAAAGGGCTACGGGTGTAGCTAAACCCGAGTCAGCTTTTAGTTAGCTTAGTTAGTTTAGTTCTTGTTTTCGAATAAGGGTTTTAGTTCTTGATTACTTACTCGAGGACGAGTAAGGCTTAAGTGTGGGAAATTCTGATGAGTCCCAATTTAGTCATTATTTTCATTGTTTTTCCTTTCATTTTTTATCTCGTTTCGTCCTTGTTTTGCGCGCTATTGCTTGATTTTATGCCCGTTGCCTTGATTCTGCGTATTTGGTTTCCATTTTGCAGGTCTTAAGGCGGGAATGAAGAAATGGGAGCAAACGAGGCGGAGTCGATGCAAAAAGAGAAGAAGGGATCAATAGGGCTCCCCAACCGGTCACAGACCGGCAGCCGACATACCGGCTGGGAGTCCCTTGCCTTGACTCAACCAAGAAATTCCAGAAATGTGAGAAAGGGCTCTTAGCCGGTGCTTCACCGGCAGCCGGTATACCGGCTGGGACCCCAGCCCCTACTTAGCAAAAATTCAAGAATTGTCAAGAAATCTGAAGTGGCAGATTTTGAAGATAGGAGTCTAAACCGACACCCAGCCGGCAGCCGACCGACCGGCTCGCAAGACCTGTACTTGTGGAAATTTAATTCAAAATCAGTGTTGAGGAAACAGCCGAAGCACCGACTGAAAGTCTTGCTTGTTGAAGACAAAGTCCATAATCAACATTATTTTGGACTCTCAGCCGCCGGTTGACCGGCTGGGAGTCCCTTCTCAAATTTTCGCATACTATATAAATGCACTTAGAGCAGTTTTATTTACGCAACTTTTGTACGCATTTCTAGGGTTTCCTACTGTTTCATTGTTCAGATATTTTAGGCTACAAAACTCACTCCACTCACTTAATCACTCCATAATTCTCTTAATCTTTTAGTTAATCTTGTAGTTAATCTTTTCTAGTTTCTTTTTAGTTATTCATTTGTTTACATTTTGGTTTTTGGGTGTAATTTGAAGAGGTTTGAGAGAATCCGTCTTGTGTATCCAAGTTCCAAGCTTTTATGCAATTAGTGGTATAATCTTTCCTTCTCTTACTTTGTTATTTCATTTTTTTTACATTTCCCTTAATATTTGTGTTGGTTTGTTTACATTTGCTTTGTTCACCATGTTACCCATTTCTCTTCAATAGTTTACATTTCTTTTTCGAGTATGTGTGATTATATTTATAACTAGGGTACGGTTAGGGGGAACCTTTGGTGTGGTTAGGTGATAAACTTGTTGGAGTTAGTGTCCTCAACAATTAGTGCCACAACACGTATAAATCTCTTAAAGGAAAAACGCAGGGTATACTTTGTATTTTAGTCAGTTGATTCACGTTTATCAATAACGGTTGACTTGCTAGAAAGTTTGACGTTATTGTCATACAGATGGCGGTAATCAACTGGTCCCTAAGAGTCACACCTAAAGGATGAAATCTGAGAGATATGATTAGACGATGAAAATGCATGTAATCATATTGATACCCTATACGACTAAACGGTTAGTCAGTGTATTGATGATATAATTATTTAATACTGATTAAATAATATTAGCTAAGACGAATTAAAATGTTAATTCGTAATTAAATGTAAAATGTTATATTTAATTAGTGTGTAATGAAATTATTTAATAAAGATTAAATAATTCAGTTAAATATAAACGGTTATATTTAATTGTTAAAATATAAATATACGATATTTATAAAGATAAACATTACACAAAGAGAGTGTAACAACCGATTTTTGTCTGTAAAAATCCGGTTGCTACAGTGGTCACACGACACCCTATGGGGCGTGTGGATCAGTTAGTTGGGAGCAAAATTCTATCTTATGGCTATTCGGAGAAGTTGTTAGTAGTATAAACAGAAGAGTTGTATTCTGACTAAAGTACTCGATACACTCACCTATAAATAAGACCAACTCGGCACCCTTGAGAGGCACGAGTTCCCACGCATAACGGCCTCCCTCTTCTCTCTCTCTCTCTCTCTCTCTAGCTTTCATCTTACACAAAATTAGAGGTAATTTTGCAGTTTCTAGCTCATGAAAGGGTATTTCTCAGGACATCTTTGGTGCAACGATTAGGAGGATATCTCTTTTGATATCCAATCTTAGGCCTTTGCAAGGACAGAAGGTTAATTCTTAATCTCAATCTTCGTATCTTGTTTTTTCGTTTATGACTATAAATCGTACCTTATAAATTCGTTATAATCCTCCATATAAAGAATTGAGAATATATACAGATATTTTCCCACAAGTGGCATCAGAGACGAGTTTACGAATTTTATTTTTGTATTATTTTCATAAACGTTTTGAGAAAAATTTAAAGAAAAAAAATTCAGCTGTGTGTTTTATATTTTTAGCCGAGACAGTTTTTTTTTTCTCGTCGCTTTCCTTTTTGATTTATTATTGTTGTTGTCTTAAACAGTTAATATAACAAAATAATAAGTTTGTAGATGTTTAAATTTAATAAGGATTGAATTAAAACGTGAAAGGAAATCGTCTCATATGTTCTTGAATTGCATAATTTGCAAAATAATCGATCCCACCATAATCTTGATATTCGTCTTAAAAGGTTAGTTTGAATGATTAAAATTACAACTATATCTAATAAAGATTAGAATTTTGAAGGTTATCGATCTCGTATTTAGTAACCTGACATTAGAAAAAGAGTACCTTTGGTTGGCTGGGACAAAGTCAGTCTCCTAAAAGTTGAAGGAGGCCTTGGAATTAAGAAGGTTGAGCAGTGGAACATGGCCACTGTTGGCAAGCTAGTAGACTGGATATACACTAAGTTTGATAGGCTCTGGATTAGGTGGATTAACAGTATCTACTTGAAAGATAAGGCATGGCATTCATACATTCCACCCAAAGATGCCCCCTGGACTTGGAAGAGTATATGCAAAATCAAGAAAAAACTCAGAGAAGGATATGTGGCAAATAAATGTGCTCTTGATGACAAGAGTTATTCTATCAAAAATGGCTATGCTTGGCTTACTAACTCTCAACCAAAGCCTGAGTGGGTACCTCTGATCTGGAATAAATGGAATTGGCCAAAACACTCTTTTATTTCCTGGCTAATAAGGCATGAAGGACTGAGTACAAAAGCCAAACTCCACAGCTATGGCTACTGTACTGACAATTTATGCTGTCTGTGTGGCTTGATGCCTGAAACAGCAGGCCATCTTCTTGATGCTTGTGTCTATAGCTGCAAAGTAAAGGAACATATACAAGGTTGGCTAGGCAGGCCCCTCCCTGATGACACAGAACTCCTGGCTGCAAACAAGTCACGAATGCAATGACAAATACTTGCTCTAACTCTAGCAGCCTATAAGTATTTTATATGGTTCCATAGAAATTAAGCTAGATTGACCCTGACTCTTATGATCCCTATGAACGTTTCTGAGCATATTGAAGACAATGTGAGAAAGCGTATCACTATCAAAGCAGGATCACAAATGGAGTGACAGAATGTAATTGAGCATAGTTGAGCTTTTTGAATGTTTTAGTTACTTTGGCTTTGAAGTGCTTATGGAGGCTCGAACTCCTAACATCTTGTACATTGTAGACTGTTTTTGATATATATCTATACAAACTCACATTTCACCAAAAAAAAAACTTTAGTCAAATACCGTTATTTTTGTAACAATATTGATTTTTATCAATTGGCATAATTTTTGTTGTTTTATTTTCATTGTTATGTAATTTATTATTAGAGCTTAAAATTTAGACGGAATTTTAATCAATTGGTGTAATTTGTTATCGTAATTAAAATTTGGCCTAAATTTGTTTTCGATTTAAATTTACATACAAAATGTATACGTAAACATCTACGTACAAAACATAAACATAGAAGTTTTTCAGTAATTAATTCTGTATTATTTATCGTTTAGTCGTACACCTAATCAAAGAAAACCAACTGGTGTAACTAATTATAACTTGGGAAGTCAGAATCGTATCCATAGGGAGTTAAGAGATATTTCTTTGTTAATAAAGTTTGTTTTAAAGTAACAATTGAGGGATTGTTAAAGTGATTTATCTAAATTAAGACAAATTAAATTAATAAAGGCGAGTAAAAATAACTAAAGTAATTAAAATATAAGAGATGTGAATAATAATAAAGGAAAGTAGTTAGGATTGCCTGTTCATTATGGTCAAGTCTAAGGTCAAAGGTTAAATTATGATCTATCAAATAAACGGTCTGGAGGGTACTGATTAAATATTCGGCCCGATCTGATATTCACCCTAAAGTAATACTAACAAAATGGCCCGTCATATTTAGTATACTTCAATGTTCACAACAGCTCTCGCCCTTTCAGGGTTTAGGCTTTAGACATTAATTAACCATCGGGCATCGGGTGCACAAAATACAGTGTACAAAGTTTTTTGTAAAGAAACTTTAAGTTATTATTTCTTTAATTTAAAAATTTTATCATGAATATTAATTTAGGATATCCATCGGGTGATTAAGCGGGTGATGGACTAAGATCCATATCCCACCTTAATTCACCTATATGGCCATATCCATATCCCACCATAAATTCAAAAAAAATTGTCATCCATATCTACCTATTTAATTTCGAATAGATGGATATGCATAAGCTAAGGTGACACTATATTCCCTAGTTCGGAGGCAAAATTTGACAAAATTGAGAGGGAAAAAAGGCAACGTCATAATGACCCAGGATTATGACCCAAAAGATAATAATTTATTGGCCAACGTTGTTTCAAAGATCTTAGCAATTATGTTAGACAATGCAAGACTTGTGAAGCTGCAAACTATGATACAAGAGATTGCCTATACTTGAAGAAATTTGGACAGGTAATTCCATGGATTTCATTAGGAGATTATCTACATCTCAAAGAAATGATGTTATTGTAGTGAACTAGTGATTGTATGATTGATAAGCTAATTACAACCGTACGCTCATTTCAAATTACAGATGGTCACAGGTTCTGTGAGTTTCTTTCTTTCTGTGAACAAAATAGATTACAAGGTTCCCTTTTCCTTCGCGATAAACAAGCACAAAATCAGCTTTTGATGCAATTTGATAACACAACCAACATTACAGAGATGACAACCAACAGAAATCAATTTCTGCAAATAAGTTTTACAAACAAGGCAAACTAACTACCAATGACTCAACTAAATATATCAACACAATGTTCACACCTAAATCAATAAACAAATAAATACATCTATACAAACAATCTCTATGACTCTAATTGCAATAACGAATTAAGGGAGACGCTGTTAAACTTCTGAGCTTGACCTCGGATTACAAGCACAATCACATCTCTCAGGTGCCGAGTATGCACCATGATATCCACTTCATGCTCACCATCAACTACAACCCTTAACCGATGTTGGTCATTCCGAAAAAGCTCCACCTAATAAAGTACACCGTTGATAAGCAACCAGAAGCCACACGAAGCCTCTTAAAAATAAAAGAAAACACCAACATGAAGCTCTAAACTCATCACAAAAAAATTCATAACTATTTTTAATATGCTACCCTCGAGTTTTTAATTTCTATACAATCTGATACCGAACAGAAATGAAGCTCAATATCATAAAAAGAGGGTGAAAGAAACAGTAAAGAGACGCAACGACATCCTACCATTTTAAGTAGCTGGTGAGGGAGGGAGGGGAGGAGGTTGGACGTTATCAGTCGTGGGGATGGTTTGTCGTGCAAGGATGGTCGATCGCGCAAGGTCGTCGGTTGTGCAACAAGGAGAGGGAAAGGGCGTGTGGTTCTGAGAGAGGAGTCGTCGGTTGAGGTAGGTAGTGGTAGAGGTGGGGTGGTCGACGACATAGGCGGGGAGGTCGTCGTACGGAAGGCAGGGTGGTGGCAGGGGAGGGTGGTTGCTTTTTAATTTGTTAAATGTTCTACACGGCATGTGAGTCGTGTCTTGTCATTGTATCTGGACACAGAGTGCCCGGAGGAGCGACGGTGGGAAAGGTGGTGCTTGGTGATGATTAGAGGGTGGTTGAGAGGTCCACAAAGGAAATTGAATTAGGAACAAAAATTGTAAAAATGACGTGTTGAAATGGGAGGGGTAAAGTTGGAAATTGTGTCCATAATTGAGTAAATCAAGTCCATGAAAGAGCATAACCCAAATTTAAGCCTAAAGTTGGCGAAATTTACCAACCACCTCAAATCACCCTTACTCTCCACAAAAATTCCGCAGAAGAATCAAACATAAAAATATAGACTTCATCTCTTCACATCTCCTACCATATATTTTACTTCTTACTTTGATGCAAGGTGATTCACATCTCCACATCCTAATTTTCTTACAGTTGGCTGGTTGGTTCCACATCCCACTATATTGAATAGTTGACATTACTGTCCATTCAACCCAAACGAAATATTCTCATAAGTAGATTCATAACTTTAATCAAACCCTATTACAACAACTAATAATCAGAGTGTTTCTGTTTTTCGCCCTCCTATGAAATCACAACGGAGAATGATTTCAATTACCATTCCAAGTATAGAGTTGAATTAGTTTGTGATCAAGAATCTTTGAGTTGAATTGGAGAAGGAAACAACGTTTGAAGACAGACGAGAATAAAAATTACCAATATTCACTATGCATCTCAGGAGTTGGAGCGCACAAACATGAGTAATAGAGGCATCATCCAGCTCAAAGAAGAGGGGTATAGTGCAGTCGTGAACTACTCAAAATAGTAAAGATACTTACATGGAATGGAGGAGCATAAGTTCCACGCATTTCAGTAGTTGGAAAAGAAGTTTTAGAGCCCGGTCTGACAACCTTTACCCTTTTCCTATTGATTTCAAGAATTCTTCTTTCAAGACCACCAACCTCAAAAACCTATGCAACAAGGTTAGCTCGTTCAGATATAAGGAACTTCCATTGACTTTAAAAACAAAGGCAGGTTACAGAAAGAGAGAATATGGAACCTTTTTGGATGACGGGGTCTTGTCACATAGCACCTGTTGCAGTAAAAGATCAATAAAGTATACAGCCATTCTATAGAGAAACGGATGATGCTAAATACATAGGGCAATCCATAAATTATTTGGGTGCATCAGGTACCTCAAACTTCACGGACCCAAGATCAAGCTTTTTCTTCACTTCCTCAAGAACATCAGGCTCTAGAACGGTCAATATAAAACATCAGTAGCATTAAAAATATACAATAATCTTTATCACATAAGCAAAACAACATAAGCACTTAAGCAGTACATGCACTTGTCCAACTGATATACAGGGCTGAGGTATCACCACTGTAAAATACAAAAGAGCGTGGAATATGTGAGTAAAATAAACAACAGGGGTGTCAGATAGGATGACCAAGGAATGTAAGGATGTCACAAAACATCTGCATAATTGACCACATAGAAAGAAATTCAAAAACATACTACCTATGACATTCACAACACATAAAATTACTGAGTTTTGGTGTTGCATAAGCAGGACATAAAATAGCAATCAATAGCACAGCAAGCTATTTCGTGAAAAATGCTACTTTTCACAACAAGAAAAGAAAAAAAATGCTATGATGCGGTGGTTTTACCAACTGCAATAGGCTCTGTTGATGCTGAGACAGGCCGCCCCTCAACACCATCTTCTCTCACTGGAGTGTATACTGCTACTAGCCTGTAGCCCACGTCATCAACATTAGCTTCATACATTCTTCCCGTTTCTCCTGAAGGATTAAGAAAAAGTTATTTGTGAGTAACTGAGAACCAAAATATAGGATAATGTAACAATAAGGCCTTGTTTGGAAAGGGACATTCAATGGAAAGGGAGGTGATGATGCAAAAATGATACAGCTCAGCTGACTCTGTTTGAGTCAGAATTCAAACTCAGCTGGAAAACGCGCAGAGACAAGCGCTAGCATGGTTGTCATTTCTTTCCTACTTTTATTAAGTTTCCTAAATATTTAGTTACTAGTTTATTTATTTATTTCCTAATTCTAGAATAAGAATAATAAAGATATTGTGTTGGCTTTAGGAAATTTAAGTTTAGGTAAGTATTTACTATTAAGGGGTGCTTGACGTCGGATGAGACGGTTGAGTCGAACGGAGGTTTGATGGAAAAGCTGTTGAACGGAGGGCTGACGTCGTGTATGAAGGGTGGAGTGGTCAACGTCGGCTTTGTCGGATGGAATAGGGGTTAGAGTCGGGGTCAGGTGGTGATGGTGATGGTCGGCGTCGGTGTTGGTGTATTTTTTGCCGTGTTACTATTTTGCTTGTTTTATACTCCCTCCGATTTTCTGTGTTATTCCTCTTTCCATTTTGTTCTAATAACTTTGATGTTCCCTATTTCCTTTTTTGGACAACATTGAGTGGTCCAAAATCAATTTCATGTGGGGTCATATGTATTGTGTGGTCCTAATTGATTCCCTTATTTCTTGTGTCAAAATGAGAAGGGAACAACACAAAAAATCGGAGGGAGTATTATTTTATTAATATTGATTATGTCTACTTGTCGGTGTGTTTGTTAGATTTTTTTTTTAATATTAGTTTTTTTTAAAAATTATAATAATTACTTTATTTCTCTCATTTTTAGTGTTTTTCTTATTCTTTCATTAATTTAATTGTGTTTAGTTGGTATTTAGGGGAATGGGAGGATGAGAGAAAAAAATCAATTGAATGTGTACAAAAATGACAAGGGTAGAATCGTAAAAATCATATGTGAAAGGGTAAAATCCGTATGTGCTTTCCTTCCTCTCTTTCCTTCCTTCCATTTCCCATCGCTCGTTCCTCATCCCCTCCCTCTCCCTCCAACCTTTGTATCCAAATAAGGCCTAGAGGATGAATTATTTTTAGGGAAATGGAAACAAATAATTCGTAAAGTACACGCCAATAATTGTACAAAGTTTACAATTCTGGTCATGAGGCTTTGTTGCAGAAATATTTGCCAGGCTTTATCACGTTGTTTTCAACAATTGAATCTTTTGGACAATTCTAGTCCTCCGAAAGTAATTCCATTTCATACTATGTATCACCTAAAGTCATCAGTTTCTGTTCAAATGGTAGTATTAGCACTCAGTGTGATGTTGTACCATGGTAAAGTTTACTTCATTAGCCGGTTAAGAACATGTTACTTGAACAGAGGATAAACACTTGACGACAGAGACCACGTGATGCAACCAAACAGCATGGATCACAAACATATATGTGGGGATGTGAAAAAATCAATACACAAAACGTACCAGGAAGAGATATAAGGTCAGGACTTCCAACCATTGACCGAAGCCATTGTATTCTACTTTTACCCTCTCTTCCTCCACTATAAACTCCTCGAACAGCATACAAGTTAGTGTGGAAACCCCTTCCTTCAATCTCCAGCTTGTCAATATGAGGAATTCCTGAAAAGGGCAAAACATCAACTTGATAGAAGAGAGGTAAACTAAACAGATTAAAGAACTAGAAGGCAGCAGGGTAATCACTGATGTATCAAAGCATCAAAAGCAAAATAGATTCGTGAAGTTACAATTAAAAGATCATGTCGACTTAAAAAGTAGATGTATCTTATAGAACAAACACAACTTTCTTATCTCCATGCGCTACTGAATTGCTCTAAAGAGAAGAAAGTGGAAATATTCCTTTAGATTATACAACTAGTCATGGACTCACAGTAAGGAACAAGTTCAATGCATAAAACAGCGGTGTAGCAAAGAACTATACCTGGCAATATTGGGGTACTATCAGCAAATACTGGCTCACTTGCCCTTCCAAAGACATCTGTTACAATGCACTCACATCTCAGGATACAGCTGATGTCTTCAAAATATAATTGGTAAGAGCACGAATGCTGTGAAGACAATACTTTCAAGGAGTTTTCATCCCCAGGGCCTGAAGAATACCTGAACCAAACATGTCGTCATGACATAGTAAGACTAACCGAAAGCATGTCGGGTGAGGGAGAAAAAGAATGACAATGTTCTAATACACCTAGAACTTGTATTAAATCAACGAGAGATACTGACAGGTGATCATTTTATAACGCTTTAAAGAGGTTCTCGTAATAAGATAACCATACCATTTATATAGGACATCTTTCTTGTACTGGCTCCAAACAACTTGTTGGCGTTCGCCTTTTGGGATAACTGCCACAGCAGTAAGTACATCTCCTTCTTCTGCTTTTCCAGTGAGGGCAACCATCTCAATTTGCAGTGGTTCTACAGGGATGAGAGCAAAAAGTCAGTAAGTGGATTATACATCTAATATCCTACTACCAGTTTTACAGTTTTATAGTTTCTAAGCACTATAATAATTGTTGAGTCAAGTTTTAAAAATTATGAGTTGTACTATAAACAGTATCTGAGTTCATTTCCTAAAACATTAAGCTCCAAAAATTACAATAAAACTCAAAAAAGTAACATATAAACTTAGTTAAATTGAGTTTTTAATGAAAAAAAATTAAAAAACTAAGTTATAAAGTCTAATAAGCTCGGAAAAAATACACATGCTCAAAAATAAATAAAGTCATAGGTAATAATTTGTCCCTGTTACAACTGCTCCTATTGTATATTTACCCCCATGTGGCTGTCCCACATTGAAATATGAGACAAAGTTGATCACTTGATAAAGAACGGACGACTCTCATTTGGACTTACCATAATCATTTTGCTTTAAAATGGGACTTCACGGGGACACCTATGAGGTTGACACTCACCCAGTCACCCCTCATTGTTTGTGGCTCACTCATTTTGTATTGGAGCAAGGGACACTAATCTAGGTTTGATTAATCTAAACAAGGTCGTTCGTGGCCTAGAGTAAGGTCTTTCAGCTTTATTTGAGAAATATTGTCCAACACACCCTACTACAAATTGTTACCTATTTTGGTTATCTTACATGGTATTTGACTTCTTGTAATGCATTTTTTAACTGAATTTTAGGTCATACACGATTATGAAATATCCATCCATTCCCTAATTACACACAAAGACATAGCCCACACACACATGTGGGCGTTTATGTTTCTCAGCTTGAATACAAGTGTTAAAAACAGGTACATATTCATGGCTATGACTCATTGTGACTCAATTTTTGGGAACAAACTATGAAGTGAGGATACGGATATCAATGCACATATTTACAAGAGAATCAAGTACTGGTTTTAAAATTTCATAATTCTTAAAGTGAAATAGAGCACTGCTTGAAAAGGTTAAAACATCAAACATGATCTCTCATATAGGACACTAGGACTTCTCTTCTTAAGAAATGTCGGATTGAAAGGGTAATCCTTGGGTGTCATATTAAACAAGCGGTATGGTCCTAAAGTGAAGAATTTGTCACATAACCATATAGAAGGTAATAAGTGTGTAACTAGTTTGGACACAGTAACAAGAGATCTACACAGGATAAAAACGGCAAAAAGTATATATATCCAAAAGTAGAAGTACAAACTCGATCACCGGGGAGAACAATATCAGTTGGATCGGATAGCTGCAGTTCTCCAACAACTGAATCTGAAGGAACTGGAGTGTATCTGTTAATTTCATATCTGAATCATGTTAAAAGGGCCTAGATCCTTAAAAACTGGAATGAAAAATGCATATAGCTTGTTTTATGCAAGTTGTGAGCACAAGCAGTCACCATGTCCACATGAAGACGCGCAATCATGCTTCTGCTGCTGTTCAATAATTAAACTTGATATCACCGAAAATTATACATAAATAACTTACCCAAACAGCAAACGACAATTGTAATCAGGATCAGCGACTTCATAAATCTGAGAATTAGCCCCACTAATTAATGTCAGAGTGCCCTCAAGAGATTCTCTGTACCAGCTAAATAAACTTGATCCTTCATGACCCCCAAAATACTTTCCTTCACCATAATACGTGCTAATATCCAAAGCTCTCACAGTAACTTTGGTGACCGCTGGATGAGCTGTCAATGTGTTCTATGTCAATATTGGTAATTTACTGAACTGTTTCAAGATGCTAACACCATACAAGAGAGAAAAGAGTGCAAGCTTAGAAGCACTTAGGGAAAAGAAAGTATGACAACCTAAATTATCATCTATTTCAATCTAAAAGATGGCAATGAATGATGACAGATATAGACAACTAATTCTGAGCCCTACGGAGAATTTCAAACGTTCGGACAGGATTCATCACCCCCTCCCCAAAGACAGGGCAAAATTAAAATGACTAGACATTGATAACTCTGATTTGGACAAAACTTACCCTTGTTTTAACGCTCTTTTTACCAATTATTAACCCTACCTATTCATATCGAGCCTAAATTCATATTAGTTGTTTCACCTCTTTTAATACTTATTAGTGTGCTTTCTCGAGGATATTGATTCTGCTATTTGTTTTCCAACTCCGTTCATACTTCAAAAAGAAACCCGGAAGAACTGAAGCTGAGTGACACAAGTGTACCAAGAGCACATCACCAGCCATCATCACTAAACCAATGCAAACACTTCCTCAACTCATAACAGAAGACACCAACATGGCAGTCAACTAAGACAACCGCCCAACCCCTCCGGATGCAATGCCTCCACTTCTCTCCTCACCCCAGTCCAATCTCTGTAACAGTTCCAACGAGCTGCAGCACAACCCCCCTGGCCCACCCAAACTCCTCACTACGAGCCACGATAAGACCACCAAACTCCACCACCCCTCCCAGCACCTCATTACAAAGCCCAGCCTCCCCAACTCAAAACACGAAGCAACACCCTTGTCCGCCCACCATTATCACACATTCACACGGACCAGCCCACAACCCACTACTGGTCTTCCTTTGCAAGCTCAGAATATTTCATATTAGGCCCGTTTCGCAAGGCATATGAGTGAATTTATTTGATCAAAGTACCTTATTTGACCAAGAATTGAAGTAACTTATTGTGGGCAAGTATTTGCTAACTAGCTTATTTGACCAAATTAGCCTGAAACTAAAAGCTAGCTGTTGGTGAGTTACTGATTTTTTAGATTTGAGTTGCTGCTCTTTTATTTATTATGAATCTGTTGTTTTTTTTGTTCGTTGCAGCAATCAGTTTGTAGTTTTCCTTTAAATAGGCCTCATAGAGAATTCTATAGCTACCCTGTAATACAACACACAACTTAGATTTCCTAAGGCACATTAAATGAGACTCAACGGATTATTGGAAACCTAGTAACCCCTACAACCTTCCAAAATATGCTACTGCATAAGCTGAACAATACAAATTTGTCGAATTTCAATGTGCTTAGTAAGCATGATGGCTGATCGTTAGTGTTAATGAACTTCAATTGGATTTCCTCTTTGTTGACCAAGTCACGGATGAAATGATGTCGAATTTCAATGTGCTTTGTCCTAGCATGAAATATAAGATTCTTAGCAAGAGCAATAGTTGACATATTGTCACGAAAGATTGTTGTAGGACCGCTTTGCTCTTGGCCTAAATTGGCCAACATTCTTAACCAAACCACTTCACAAGCAGCCTTTGTAGCTCTCTTTGTAGCTGATGTATACACGGCTTCACTGGATGCACGAAATCACCTTTGAACCTAGGCACATAACTCATTTGGGCTTTTATAAAGCCATTATTCAAGAAGTAGCTATCAATCTCACTCCTCCACTCTCTTGGAGCTTGTTTAAGCTGATGTGTCCATTTTATATATAGTTTTACTCCTTAATTTAGCTCGGATATATTGGATATTTGCACTATTATTAGTGTAATTGTGAGCTAATTCTGCATTCTAGGTGTTTTACATACATTTATTATGCTTCGTAGGAAATTAAGCTTTTAGTAGCTTTTTCCGAGCATTTCTGGCATTCACCCACGATCACTGAGATGGTTCATCTATCAGAGAGTCAGCTTGACCGAAGGTCAAGGGTTCGAATCCTGTCAACCTCAAAACCCCTCAAAAACTCACGAAGTGGAAACCGAGCACACGATATGAGGGAGCTTGTGCAAACTAACCACTCTTCAAGCCCAAAGACATTTGAGTGAGGGAACGTAATAGAAATATTAATAATAGTTGGACCTCAACCATTACCTTAAGGTTTTGATTGAGATGGTTCATCTATCAATCACGAGGCTAAAAGAGCAAGCATCGGCCTTAAAAGAGCATTTTGGGAAGAAATGGGCAGTCCCGAGAACGGACCACGTGGACAAACAAAAATAATCAAGACCCAAAGAATTACTCAAGAGCAAGCATAGGATCCTTAATCATACTTTGGATGACAATTGACGGAAGGATTAAGAGGTGCAAGGAATTCATTGGATTCCTTGTGCATTTAATCAAGAATTTAAGGAATTGTAACAAAATTTCTACAACCCCGATCGTGGTAGGATATCTGACATTTAAGTCCATTACGTTTTTGTTAACACTCTTATCTAAGGAGTGTTGAACGCGGTCTCTTGTAGACGTCTTTTATCAATCATTCCTTATAATCTCTTACCACTACATACATACAATATTTCGGAAATAGTTTAGTTTTATTTTAGTTCTTTTATTTCACAAACAATTGTTAACCATTCCAAATTTCAATATAATTTCATTGTACAAATTTACATGGTTCATTTGGCTCTTCATAATTCAAGTTTTATTCTCTACATTCCAGTAATCTCGTTTCTAGTATTGTTTTGTTATTTTATTATTTAGTTATAATAGTTTAGCCATTTTATTATCATTAGCATTTTCATTTCATCAGTAGTAATTACTATAGTCATATGTTATTTAGCATTTCTACTACATATTTATTTAGTGGCATTTTTATCATGTTTTCCACATTATATATCATTAATTTAATTTTTAATATGTGTGAGTAGTTACCTTAGTTTAGGGGATTACGAGAGTCATGCATGATAAATAATCTCATATGTTAAATAGGATTCCATAATATTGACAAATTGTCTTTATCACATGTTTATTTTGTATTGTTAAGCTTTGAATATTGATCACAATCATAGTTTAATGTGGAGATTCTTTTCTAAGATTGAAAGCCTAAAATAGAATCGGACCAAACATGCTTTAGTAGACCGATCTAGTTATAGCGATAGCTCGCTAGAACCCGACCTAAGGTTGACAATAAGATCGAGAGATGGTTGTCCAAAAACCTAAACAATTACAAATGTTATAAATTCCTAGTACACATTAACGATATTAGTTTGACCGAACCTCTCAAAAATAATAAATAGGATGTTGTAATATTGTCTAATTGTTTCTATCACATGCTTAATTTTAATTGTTAGTCTTTGATTATAGATCACAATCGTAGATTAATTGTGTAATTGTTTTCTAAGACGAACGCCTAAAATAGAATTAGACCAAGCATGTTTTAGTTGATCAATCTAGTAATAGCAAGAGCTCACTAGGACCCTATTGAGAGATGGTTATCCTTTGTAATTACTTTTTCACATACGCACTTTACTCTTTCACATACATTTTTCCATAAAATTTTCATATGCTACCCTTTTTGCTAAACATAAACCATTTTTCTTGAAATATAGACAAAACATCTCTTAAATGTGCATCTTTAACCTAAAATATCAATTACTTTAAAAACTTAAACAATAGATTACAATTCTCCAATCACTGAAGTAATATTGTGAATTAACGATTATTAATATGTTTTATTGAAATTATTAAGTTTATATTTTTACTGAAATTATATACATAGCGGGTAATTGTGGTGGTCGACGTCTTTGGGTCGTCGCTATCCAGCGACAGAGTCGGCGTTCGTGTGTTTATTGTTGATGGTTTATTATGTTGCGGCGTGTTCTTGATTTTTTATTGCGTTAAAACGGTGTTATTGTTTATTGAATGTGTTGCTGGCGTAATTGTTGATGGTTTATTGCTATCAACAATAATCAAACACAATATTCCATATCTTCTACACAATCAATTGACAAAGGAAGCAATCAATTATAGAATCAATTAACCCTTATTTTCAGACTGTAATTATAGACAATATATGTAATTAGTGCAAACTAACCTAAGATAGAATCATCTAACTATTGTATATAAACCAAGCATCCTACATCAATACAATTACCTCAAAATATTCAGAAATATAAAAGTCTCATATGGTATCAGAGCCAGTGTGACCGAAGGTCACGAGTTCGAATCCTGGCGACCTCCTCGAAAACTCACGAAGTGGAAACCCAGCACACGGTATGGGGGGCCTGTGCAAACTAACCACTCTTCAAGCCCAATGGGCATTCGAGTGAGGGAGCGTATTAGGAATATTAATAATAGTTGAGCCTCAACCATCACCTTAAGGTTTTGGTTGAGTTGACCTAAGATAGAATCATCTAACTATTGTATATAAACCAAGCATCCTACATCAATACAATAACATCAAAATATTCAGAAATATAAAAGTCTCATAATTGTGTCGTCTGTGTTGTTGTGTTGGCTTGTGTTGCAGATTCTCTTTCCATTTTTGTTCTTTTTTTATTTTTTATTAATATCTTACTTTTTATTTTTTGTTTTTTAGTTTTCATTCTCTTTTGTTTTTTCTGTCTTTTTGTTTTAGTTTTAATTTTTTCTTTTTTAGTTTTTGTTGGTGACGGAGGGGGGGTAAACGGAGTTGGTGATGGAGAAGCGGTGAACGAGGTAGTTGGTTTAAACGGTGAAAGAAGAGAGAAAATCAGTGAAGGATAAAAGAAATGACATGGGCAATGTGGTAAAAATCGTATGTGAAAGAATAAAATCCGCATGTAAATAAGCATGTCCCTTTCGATCCTTCAATGGCGGCAACAATATAATCGAATTTTGAATTTAAACTCCTTAGAACTTTCTCAACGACTCTTTTGTACGGAATGTTATCACCACAACTTTTAATTTGATTTACTATCATTGTTGTGTGGGAGCAAACATATGGAATAGTCTCGTCATCTTTCATTGATAAATTATCAAAATTCTACCATGCAATTTGGAGTTTCATGGAAATTACCCTTTAATTTCCTTGAAACTCTTTTTGGAGAACTTCCCGTGGTTCTTTTGTAATACTCCGTATTTTACCGTATTTCATTTTAAAATTTAATTATTTTGACGAGTCGATAGCACTTGAATATGGTCACGTGTTAAATTAGATTGTCGAATAAGCGTTGTTATATTTTATATGCTATTAATATTACGTCGAATAAGAGTACTAGTTGGTATATCGTGTTTAAGTTATGGTTGGGCCTTGATTTGTGTGCCAACTCGATAACCTTAAGCCCAACTCGATATAACACCTCACCCTGCCAACACATTTAACCCTACCCTAAACCTAATTCTACCTACATCGACATATTACCTATACACTCACATCACAGCCGCCACAGCAAGGTTGAGGAGGATGGGTTGCACGGTGGTCATGGGTGGCCCTAGGTGGTTCGTTAACGCCTGAAACATGGTACACGCGTATTCCTATCTCTGTTTTGCGGTTTTAACTCTCTTTTCAATTCGCAATCTATCAATCGTATAATCATGTGTGGTTCTGCTTACTTACGTAATTTTGTTCTAGAATGGTTAATAGTCATGTTTGGACCGGTGTAGAGTCGTAATTGACCACCAGTGACCGTCGAATATGGTGTTTGTCGCGTATGTCAGAGTCACCTTCCTCGTTTGCAAAACAGAGGGCTTGAACTCGTGTGAGTCGTGTATGATTTCGACGCAGTCTCTGGTTACGTGTGGTTCTGGGTATTGAAGCACTGGGTTGGGGGTAGTCAGGGGAGTGGAGTGGTGTTTGTCACGGTGGTTATGGTGGCTGGTGTTGGTTTTGGCAGTGGGTTTCGTGGGGGTGGTTACAATAGTCATAATATGAACTGGGTTGATGCGTGTGGGGTTGCTGGGTTTGTTACGTCTGTGTGACGGTTATAGGGAGAACCAAGTAGGGAGATGACCACCCCTGGAACCACCGTGCGCCAGTGGTGACAATGGTGGTGGCCAGAGGTGGTGAGGGTCACGGTGGAGAGAGAGAGAGAGGCGTGGAAAAGAGGGAGTTGGAGTTTAATGCTGAAAACAGGTGAGATGGCGCGTGTACAGGTGGTTTAGGGTTGTCGTGGTGGTGGATGTGGTGACCCCTGGCGGTGTCCAGCGCATAGTAGTGGTAGTGGGTGGTGCAAGTGAGAGCATGGGGGTGGTAGTGGAGGCCGAGGGTGGCTAGATTGGTGCTGGTAGGGGCGTGAAGATGAGGGTACGCGAGGTCGGGTATGCGATTTATATGGTCTGTTGGTGGTGAGTCGTGGGGTTTGATCCTTGGATCTTTGGCATGGGGTTTGTTGTTAGTTGTGTTTTATTATTATTATTAATATTATTATTAGAAGAAATTGATAATGATATGATTAGTGATATTGTTAGTATTTTGATCATGTCGTAGCCTTCTTATTATCGTCAATATTACTACGTATTATTGGGTCGTAATATTATTATTAATAATATTGTCGTTTATTAGGACTTGATAATGGTATGTTGGTAATGTTGTAAATATTATTGTTATATATGTTTAGTGATTTTATGGATGTTATTATATTTAGTAATGGTAAATTGTTTTACTGTGATTATTAAAACTAATATTGATAATAGTGTCGTACATGTTATGAAGTTAGTAATATTTGACTAGTGGATTGTATGCTATATTTAGTAAATCAAGGTTTAGCAAGCTTATGTTTAGTTGAAGGTAAATGGTTGTGTGAGTGGGAGTTGACATTAAGCAATGTTTATAGAAACTGAGCTCAAGGTGGAGTTTTCCTAACAACTGTTCAGATATCATTCCACAAATTGAGGTAGGGGAATACTGTATACATGGTGAAGAGATAAATGGTGTTATATTGTATTTAATTGACTGTATAATTCTGTGATACAATACGATGTGGAAAATATTGGGTCTTGTGATACGGTGCGGAGTTTATTTGGCGTTGGATCGGTGCGGAGATTATTTGGCGTTGGATCGGTCCGGAGTTTATTTGGCGTTGGATCGGTGCGGAGTTTATTTTTATATGATAATTCGAATTGTGCTCAAATGTTCACAAGTTGTATGTTTTGGTAACTTAATGCCTTTAGCGAGAATGTGTATATTGTAAGTCATAATTGTTGTTTAATTGTGCTGAAATGAGAAAAGAGAGGTATGTTTGGAGATATATGAATGCGATGGAGGTTACGGGGACGTAACCATGTTTAAGAACGATAGGATTGTGAAATCTCGAAGAAACAATGATAATTATTACATAAGTGATCAATAGTTCTATACATGAAAGTATTGCATTGTGTTGTATCTTTTGAGTTGGTGCAATGATGCGAGTCATGTTTGCATATATTTGCATTTTCTTGTTGGCCTGTTTCTTTTAAGGAGGATAGACCATAGTAGAATGTATTCATAGAAGGTTTAGGGAGTCAGTGCAGAGGAGTGGAGGAGTGTCGTGTTTGGCTGCGTGGTTGAGGTTGGGTTAGACAGCTGTTAAACTTCGGGACGAAGTTTGGGTTAAGGGAGGAGGAACGTAACAATACATATGCCATTTCTGTTGGTAGTGATCTGAGTAGAGGGCGTCAGTTGATTTTGTTTTGGTGATAGGGTAGTGTAGGGAACTTCGGGGACGAAGTTCTATTTAAGGAGGGAAGACTGTAATACCCCGTATGTTAGCCTCGGTCAATGACGGTCAAACCATGTTTTATAGGCGTATTTCAAAAATGAATATAAAATATTTTACGTAAACTGCTATTCTTTTATAAATCGTACTTTTACGATTATTTCTTATTTCATAATCATTTTATATTTGATGCTTATTTCGTAAAATGTCATTTCATTTGTATTTCTTTAATTTTAATAATATATTTATAATTAAATATATTTCCTATTTTATATTTATTTCTCGTATATACTTAATTTCTATTTTGTTATTTAAGTCTTAATAGTATTTAAATCTTATTTCTTATATATATTTTCTTATTTAATGGTTATTGGTTAATGTTTTAGTATTAGTAATACTAAATAAACTAGTATCATAATATGGATTAATGCTCAACCGCTCACACCCATACCTATGATTCTAAACCCTAACACCATACAACCCGACAGTCTCGTAAACAAATATTGAAGGGCATCCATATTCAGCAACATCTCGCCTACCCAAAACGCTAGAAACAACACATACTTCAATCCGTTTCAACACATGCTTCCTTCATCTTATTCAATAAAAAAGAACGGAATTACTTTTTCACATACGAACTTTACTCTTTCACATACATTTTTTTCATAAAATTTCCATCTTCTACCCTTTTCCTAAACCTAAACCCTCCCCTTCCTAAACCTAAACTCTCATTCCTAAACCTAAACAAAACAACTCATATATAAGTTTTTACTTTACAATTTAATCATTTACTCTAAAAATTTAAATAATTCTCGAAGTATTGAGGTAATATTGTTTATCAATGTATTATAAATACGTTTTATTAAAATTATTAAGTTTATATTTTACTGAAATAAATTCGTGTGTTTATTGTTGATTATTTAGTCGCCGGCGTAATTGTTAATTATTGCTCATTGAAACGCTCCTTTGCTGGTTTGCTGCAATGTTTGGTTTGCTGCAATTCTTCACATTCAAATTCTAATGGCGTAAATACTTTTTGATTTCTTTTCTTTTTGTTTCTTTCTTTTAGTTTTTCTTTCCATTTTTTATCTTTTATTTCTTCTTTTTCTAATTTTGTTTTTAAATTTAATTTAATTAATTAATTATTACTTAAATTTCGGCGCAGGGACGGGGGCGGCAGGGACGGGGGCGGCGGTTTGGACGGTTGTGATATGACGGCGGTGAACGGAGTTGATGACGGAGGGACGGTGAACGGAGTAGTTGATTTAAGGGGATGAAGGAAGAGAGAAAATTAAAATTAATGGAGTGAAGGTTAAAAAAATGACAAGGGTAGGGTGATAAAAATCGTATGTGAAAGAGTAAAATCCGAATGTGAAAAAGCACGTCCCAAAAAGAAAACCCATTGACTAATGCTGGAATTAAAAGTAGTGACGGTGTTTATGCGAGGGTCTTTATGAAGAGTTCTTTCCCGCGTTCGATTCCTCTATTTCGTTGGATAATGACGATTTTCAGGTTATTCTTGTTTTACTTTTCTGGGTATTTGTTTACGACATTCGAATTCAGATTTTTTTTTTTGTTTATGTTGTTGTGCTTGGCAGTAGCATATTGAACCGACTCTAGGGGCCACCGTGGTGGCAGCGGCAGCAGGAATGAAAAACAGGGGCGGGAGAAGGGAGAGTGCGTGCGAGAGTGTAAGGTGAGCTATTCTAGTGGCAGGGACCACTAGGAAGACGGTGGTCTGCGGGGTTGTATTAGTCGGGTTAGGGCGGTTATGGGTAGGTGTCCTAGGAGGGTGGTTGTTGGTGTTTCGCGTGGTAGTTGCCGGAGCAAGAACTCATGTTGCGGTTTCAGTATTTTGGTACATGCGGATAGGGCAGAAGTTTGTGGTGGTTGTGAGGGCTGTCGGTGGTGGCCAGAAGAAGGAATCAGTGGTTGATGGTGCAGGCGAGGGGTTGGGACCGTTAGTGGTGGTTGTGAGTGGTCGGGATGGTGGTGGAGAGGCCGTGAAGATGGTGTGCGAGGACTGTGCGTATTCCGAAGTTGAATACCGTGTAACTTCTGGTTGTTATATATTTCACTTCGTGGTTTTGATTGTCATGGGGATAATTATTCTAGTAGTGGTTAGTTTAATAGTTAGTTAGTATTTAGTTTATGGGTAGTTATGATATTAGTTAATTGGTTTTATTATTATTGTTTATATTTAGACTATGTTTTAATTGGTTTTAGTATTATTGTTATATTTATTTAATAGTTTCGTTTAATTAGTTTGATTAATTAATGTATTATAATTGTTTATATCCTTATATTGGATTAATAAGTTATGTTAATTAACTAGTGTTTGTTGATAATTAATTGTTGTTTTAATTAATCACGATTATGCGTAGATTGGTTTGTTAACATTTATATATGTTCGTATAATCATGCATAAGACGGAGTTTATAGTTATATTTACCCAAGAAGTGAATTAATAAATTGTTTACGTATGAGACAAGTAGAACGGTTAATGAGCGTGACGATATTTGATAGTTGTAGTTATACAATGAGCGAGCTATATATACTGTATTTGATATGTATTCATTGTCTAGTAGCTTGGTGACTTTAATTGTAATTATTAAACGTAATTATTTATCGATAGTATTTGAATGGTTGATAATTGCTATTTGTTCCTTGGTTATTATTGTTATTATTATTATTATTATTATTATTATTATTATTATTTTTTTTTTATTTTTTTTTTAAGGGTGCGCGCAGCTATCATATAAGAAAAAAGGAACAATTTAAGAGTTTACATAAAATTGGTGGGTAGCCGAGATACAATCAGAGCTCCCACCCCCTTAGCTACAGCAAAGCTAAGCCTAGTAAAAATGTACGCAGCCATCCGCGCCCCTGCATCCTGAGATACCGAGTATTTCTGAATCCGCTTCAGCAGGACAACAGCATCCGAACCCAGCTCCCCAAGCGAAGAGAAAGAGAAAGGAAGGAAACCATAATCTGCAGCCTCACAACGATCCCTATACTTAGCACACTTGCGCTGAGCCGCATCAGCAACAACCCGGCCAGGTACAAAATCGGCCAGCCCAGTCTGAGTCAGAGGGGAGGACCCAGTCAAATCAATGCACACATCACGCCCCCTGTCCCACGAATAAAGAAGCAAATCCGCAGGGCGAAGAGTGCCGCCATGTCCATCAACCAAACCAATGTCAACCTCCTTACCCGCCGAAATCCCAGACCTATAACAGATGTCCAATAGTGTGTCCCTGACAAGGTTATGACGATGCTTAACCCCAACAGTACCAGCACAAGAGACAGCATGATCCCCATAAACATCCTCAGCAAAAACCCGAGAGCAAGCAGAGCAAGGCCCAGGTACCAAGAAAAGTGGAACACCTAGCCTATACCCAAGCACACAACGGTAGGTCCTCCTGTTTATAGTCTGTCCTAACCCAGAGATAGGAACCGCTCTCAACCAATCAGAAGAGTGAGCCCCATGCTAAGATTTCCACAAAGCAACCTGACGCGGCGACAAGGAGAAAACCGACTCCGAAGAAGCAGCAACCGTCGAGAAATAAATATCTGCCAATTTCTTCATAAGTTTGGGGGCAGCAATTTCACTAGGGTTACCAAGAAAATCAGAACCAGTCGTCTCCGAGAACACTCGCAAGGCATCGGTGAAAGAAGGGCCAGGATCAATGATACCAGAAGGCCGCAGTAGCCTAGCCTGCAATTCAGCAGACTGCAAACGGGAAGCCAAGAACGCATAATGTAGCACATCCCCCGCTGCATAAACACCAAGTCCGCCTAAGTGAAAGGGGAAAGTAGCAAGGCGCCACTGCCACTCCCCAAACCCAGGCCCAGACGCGGTAACAATACGCTCCAAGCTAGAACGAAGCGCAACATCAAAGCGGAGATGAGCAGACCCAAAAGCAACTGGGGAACAAGTACGAAGTGAGAAATAAAGTTTAGAAATACCAGTACATGCCCGAAGCAAAAGCAACTCACACTGCGGGTCATCGATCCTCGCGACTAAGTCCATAAGCTCAACAGTCTTAGTCACTCTCTTCTCCACAAGTTCACCGCTAAAAATAGGGTAAGTACTAACAAGCCCACCCAAAACCGAGACACCCCGTAAGGGACGAGCAATAGAAGCGGGGAAAACACCGGGAAGCCAACTCCGGGGGTCCTCAATAGGCCAAAAGAGCTCAGTTTTAGCAACATTGAGATGAAGACCAAAACCGGGGCCATCAGCCAAAATCAAATCCAACACCCTCCCCACCTCCAAAGTATCTCCAACAATAGTACCATCATCCAAGTACCAGGCCTGCATAGAAAGAGCAAAGGAATCCCAAATTTTGCACACCAAGGGATGCAAAACCAACGCGAAAAGCAACGGCCCCAAAGGGTCACCCTGCTGAACTCCCTGACAAGATCGCAAGCAATGTTCCCCATAATACAACCGGGCAGGGCGAGAATAACAAAACTCCACCCAACGGGAAAGACCCGGGCAACGACGACGAACCTCCTGAAGCATGACTGACCGGTCAACAAGGTTGAAAGCATTCTGGAAATCAATCAGCAACATAGAAAGCCCTACCTCGCCACCACGAGCCTCCACGAGCCGGTTCAAGGCATGCAAGATAGCCTCTCCTCCACCGGACACCCCAACCCCAAACTGAAGATCAGCAAAATAAGAAGCCAAAGTAGGGCCAACCAAAGAAGCACCAACCTTAGAGACCAGCCGTCTCCAGACAGTGCCAACAGCAATAGGACGAAGACCACCCCCAGGCTTAACCAGGGGGGGTGAGCGGAGCACTAACAAGGTACTCACCGAGAGCCGACGGGCATCGGCCATCTAAAAAAATATTGACCACCCTAGCAATAGAAGCAAGCAAATCATCAGAGATAGCTACCGCAGCCCCACTCAAACAATCCATGAAGTGCTGAGCGCGAAAGCCATCCCTCCCACAAGAAGTGCCGCGCGGGAAACTACGAATCATATCCAATACCACGGCTGAAGAAGCAACAAGCGGAGGATGATCCTCAGGTAAAGCAGGTAAAGATGGTGAGGGGACGACCGAATGCTTCTCCTGCAAAGCCTCAAAAGTGGCAACAGAGTAGGGAGCGACACCAGAAGAAGAGAGCACCCGAAAGGCAGCAGTATAATGTCCATCGCTAATTTTCCGCCGACATTGGCGAAGGTTAAGCTCACCCAACTCAAGCTCCTCATCCACGTGAAACGGAGGAGAACCCTCAGCCAAACACTCCCGTAGCAGCTGCAACCCCCCTCCCGGTGCCCCCCAAGCAAGGATAGCCCCGGCAATACTCTCCTCCTGTCGCTGCCGCCTGACAGACGACCTACACTCAACATTACTCCGAGGAGTGAAGGTCTTGAGCAGACAAAGAGGCAGAACAAACAACCGAATCCAACAGGAGAGGGTACCAGGAGAGTCAGCCAACTCATCCAAAGCCCCCTTCAAAACCCGAGCAAACCCCAGCCGACACTTAGGAGGGATGGACTTCACCGAACGAAGGCCCAACGAAAATCAACGATCAAGCGAAGCTATAGACCACTGATCAAGCTCAACCCCAACATCAGACACGGGCACAGATGGAGACGGAGCCGGGGGTCTGGGGATACCCTGAATAACAAAACGGACAACACCATCACCACAATCCGGAGGGTCTACAATGGCACCCCCTACATGCTGACATCTAGAGCGAAAGGCATGGGTCCTAAGACAGACACCGCAAAGCCAAACCCCCATTCGCTTCAAAGTAGTCTCGGCATTAGCATAGACAGTCAAACTATCAGATAAAGTTTGACGTGTAAGACGGTCAGCCCCCTCACGACAATGCCAATCCTGAAAATGATACCGCCAGGAGGATTTTACGAGACCCCTACCGTTACCATTCGGACACCTATGCAAATGCGAAAAAGGACACTGATACCGAACCAAGGGAGGCATGAAAACCCAGCCAAAACTACACGACCAAGCAGCTAGCTAGAAACAACACACCACTAATGGCACGGTGGCAAGAAAAGGACGAAAAAGCAACAAACAGTAGCAGCCTCTAACGACAGCCACGACACCACAGCACAAAATTAAAGAACAAGAAAGGAAAAAAAAAAAACGACAGCCTCTAACGGCAGCAGCCTCGCCAACCCCAGCCACGGTACCTGCCGTCACCCCCACCCTGCACCACCCTACCACCGACAGTACAACAAGACCACCGGCAAAGAGCAACAGGCGAAAGAGTAGAAACAGCCCACGCGTGAAAGGATACTTACCGGCGACGACAGCCCGGAAAACAAAAACAACGATATAGGCGGAGAAACGTCCCCCCGACAACCCTAGCGCCGACGACAATATAGGTGAAAAAGACGAACGCCGACCGCGAAAAACCGCAGGTTCGTTTTCGCTCACACCTAGAGACACCACGCCAGAAACTTAACGCCGGCAACTACCGAGAACCGACGACATAGAGAATGCCGACGACCCTGGACCCACCGCTTCAGAACTCCGGCGACGCAACCGCCCTCACCGAAACCGCTCTCTCGCACTCGCACTCCCGCACTCGCTGGTACACCAAAGTCCCACAATTTGAACGCCGGCGACGTGAGGTTACCGACGTGATGGTGTGGTGACGCCGGCGACGTGAGGTCACCGACGGTGGGCCTGATGCAAAGACGGCAAAACCCTAACCCTAATCGCCCTATCGCAGCCTACGTAACGGATGAGATTAGTTTAAATATTATTATTATTATTATTATTATTATTATTATTATTATTATTATTATTATTATTATTATTATTCATAATAGTTTCGTCTAATTAGTTGATTAATTAATATATTATATTCGTTTATGTCACTATATTAGTTAGTAATTATGTATATTATATTGTTAGGTGACGGTATTAAAGTGACCTAACTCTGTTTATTTGCTGGCTTGCTATGGGATTATATTGCTATCCAGGTAGGATACACTGACCTTACCCTCTATGATGTGTTATGAATGGATGTGGTATTGTTTGTTATGGATGCTGTACATGATTGATGTGAGAATGATATTGGTTGGATTGATTGTGGATTATTGGTAATGTCATGAGCATTTTATTATTTGATAGCATGATTGATTAAGAGTATTGTTGCATTCATGAGCATGGCATGTGCATTGGTTACTGAGAAAGTTACGGAATGGATATTGATTTGATATAAAGCCCAGGGTGGTTCTGCAGACCAGGCTTGGTGTCTTATCAGCTATTGTGCTGGTGTTCGGTGACGACCGATTATAGTCTGTCGGGAGGTTCGGTATGGCTTGGTGTTTCGGGTTTGAGATTGGTGTTTCGGGTTGAGATTGAGCTCGAGCATATCATGACATTTGCATATTATCATTGTTGCATTATTTATTATTGTATTATCCTACTCAACCGCGAGGTTGACAGTGTATTCGTGTGACACCTACGATGATCCGGAATGGGGAGTAGATTCTACAGGTCAGAGACAGATGGATTAGGAGCTTGGGCATGGAGAGAGACATGCTTGGACCTACTTAGAATTAGATCACATACTTAGATGTTATCAGTTGTATTTTTATTCTATACGTAGTAATTGTAATATCAAAAATTTGAATTTAATCAGTTTTAATATAAAGTACTTTGGTTTGTTGACTTTGTTATTCACTACCTCGGTCATTCCGAGATGGTAACAGCTCTATTTATTCGAGAATGTCTTGCTAAAGGCTCTTGAATAAATGGGGGTGTTACACCCTGGGTTGGAAGTTGTGAATTATTCCATAGTTTGGATTCTGTTGTTACTAGCTTGGCTATCTAACTCCACATATCCAAATCCTCTTAGCCTTTCTTACCCATTATTACCTCATATATCTTTCTTTACCTCAGCATGTGTTAAACTCACTAGATTGGTATGTATATGCACGGTTGTAGAGATTGTTTTCATGTTAGATTGCAGGCATGTTTTCATGGGTCGAAGTTAGGTGAGTGTCGTCACTACAAAAGTACTTCCTTCTATCTTTTACATACAGTCACCCTTTGCTTATTGTGTGATTTGAGCGACCCGCCAGAGTCCATTGTGATGAGTCTCTATGGTTGATTTATTAGCAAAGTTTGACAACTTCATAACTCGTTTGCATGATTAATATTGCTAAGTTGCTTGTTGATTTAGCATTAAATTGGTTTAGGCTTTACAGTTGCATTTCGCTCTGAGATTGAAATCGTTCCATTAGTTTTAAGATCGAGTTTAGTTCTTGCTTGAGGACAAGCAAAGTTTTGGTTTGGGGATGTTTGATGTGTGTCTATTATATGATGTTTTACACCTCATTTTACACGCATTTCATAGCTCATTTGTGTAGTTTAGGCTACTATTTCCCCTATTTCGTCTACTTTCGTATTTTTATGTGAAATTGAAGATTAATGCGGAAATGGATCAATTTTGAGCTAAATCCATCCCCGAGTGCTTAGCATAGCATTTGACATGAAGAGGATGCTTAAGGAACAAACTTGGAGCGCGCTTCAAGGCCTGAAGATAGCATAAGCAAGGGTGCGTACAGTTTACAAGCTTTAACAAGAAAAGATTCGCTTCACGATATTGCAACCTGTTTCAAATGGCTATATCTCGAGTTCTAGAGCTAATAATCGAGTGTTTCCAATTGGAGGTGAAAGCTTATCCTCCTAGCCTTCCAACGCCGCGAGAATCGCTTTCTTCTGATAAGTAACAAAGAAATGACAGCTGTTTTAAGATCGGTGCGCGCTGCAGAATTTGTCAGAATGCATTACTGTACCCTGGCATTTGGTCGATTGACTGGCACCTATGGTCGGTCGACCAAGGTACCTGATGAGCGAGATTTCAGAAGTCAAAATTAGAAGATCAGAAGCTTCATCAAGCCCGACGACTGGTCGATCGACCAACATCAGCGGTCGGTCGACCACTTGGCCCTTTCCGGAAAAGTAGAAAACGAGATTAAGCCCATAAGTACGCTTAGGGTTTTGAGGAATGCTTTGGCATATTACTATATAATGTAATCCTTGCCTTTGTACTAATGATCTAGGTTTTTACCTAGCTTTAGAAAACACTCTATTTTTCTTAGTTTAGGGTTTTGGATTTCTAGTTTGTTATAATCTTTCAGTTCTTATTCATAAAAGTTCAATCGTTCCGTTCTTATTTCTGCCTTGTTTACGGTAATTCTTCTTCTTAATTTCAGTTGTTTGCAATTTCCATAGATTAATTCCGGTTAGTTAGTATCCCAATACCATTGTTCTTATTTGAAATTTCATTCATCGTAATCATGTTTTCCGTTGTTTTGATTATTATAGTTTCTGTTTTCATTAC
This sequence comes from Silene conica, assembly GCA_029255685.2. Lineage (NCBI taxonomy): Eukaryota > Viridiplantae > Streptophyta > Magnoliopsida > Caryophyllales > Caryophyllaceae > Silene > Silene conica. The sequence goes on from CM055315.2 coordinate 60,514,485, forward strand.
CGTTATGAGTAGCTAGACTCCATATGCTAGGATGTAGGCGATCTATAGCGTAGACGACGTAGTTTAGGGAAACCTGTAGCAGTGTTTGGTCGACCGACTGGCTTCCCTGGTCGGTCGACTGAGTAGGTTTGTCGATCGACTGGAGTAGCTGGTCGATCGACTGATTTCACGTCTGATCAGTTTTGTTTTATCCCGTTAAGTGCAATAATATCTTTCAATGAGACCTCAAGGAGACTTGTTAGATGCTTAGTTTTGTCCAACCCATAGATCGAAAGACCAGGGAAGGGCATCGACTAACAGTTTAAACGATTAAGTTACTTACGATCGAAAGATTTGTGACTTAGGCTTTAGGAATCGCTAATCGTGTTGACACCTAGTATTAGTGAGACCTAGGGACTAGTAGCATAGGCCGAAAGGAGCTATTAGTTAACCTGGACCGAAAGGACTCGCTATACCCATCTTACGCGACTGCAATACGGACCTACGTAGAATTATGCGCCATCGTAACTATAGTAAACCGACCATCCTAGCATTCTTTCTTCTTTTCTTTACATCTTCTTTTTGTCATTGCTTTTACTTTCGTCGCTAGTCTAATTCTCAAACACTTTCAAAACCCCCCTTATTTTTGTGACTGAACAACCAAAAACACAATTAAGACATTGCCTGTAAAACCCCTCGCGAAAGCGTAAAAGTAAACTGTAACATCCCGCGTTTTCGTAAATTATATTTTAAAGGTTTTAATTATTTTTATGAGATAAAATAATATTTTAATATTTAATGTTAATTCATTTTAAAATAATTCATAAGATCCGTCTTAAGAACCTTAAGTCCTTAAGACGAATACAAACTTGGCAACTTAAACTCATATCCTAAAACCCGTTCAAGTTACCAAACTTGTTTTTCCTTAAAACGGGAAAGGACACTTATAAAACCCTAAAACCTTAAGTGTGTCGACATATTGGTCTTCATCAAAAACAAAATACAGTAAACTCATTTCTTCACAAAACCTCCATAAATCTTCATCTTCTTCTCCATTTTTCTTCATCATCCGTTCACCGAATCGAGGTAATAAATACATTTTCGGAATCCTCATCAAATTTGCAAGCCATCTATCACTTCCGTTTTCCACTTCCCTTCGTTCGAAATTTGGGCTGTTTTGGGTATAATCCGAGTTTAGCCTCTAAATCCGTTTTTCATGTTGTAGGGAGAGGCTTAGAGGATCCCAAGGCGGTTTTTGGCGAGATTGAAGAGAAGATAGGAGCTTAATCGCGGAAAAGGTGACGATAATGAGAAACTCGGCCTTATTGTATAAATTAGCATTTTTCTTGCTTGAATTGGTTTAAGTTTCTGATTCTTATTGTTATTGTTGTTGTTTGAACTTAGTAACATGATAGGAATGTTCTTACTTGATGATTTCATGCCTAGATGATGTTTCATATGTTCATTGTTCAAATTTCAGAAATTAGTGCTTAAGACGGATACAAATCATTTGCTTATTGAGGATTGTTTGTGGGATTAATTGCTGATAGATAGTGTATTTGGTGTTTATATGTGATGGGTAAACATTTGTTGTTGTTAATTTAGAGGTTTGAGATCGATTTGAGATGATTTGCATTTGTTAGAGAAAACTCGATTTTGCGTACAGCGGTCTCTGAGCCGGCAGGCTGACCGGCAGCCGGCTCAGAGTCGCTGTGTTGAATTTTGCTTGTTCAGAAATTGAGAAAGGTTTCTGAGCCGGTCAGTCGGCCGCCGGTCGACCGGCTCAGGATCCTTATTGGTGTTTTCAAGTTTTGAAAATGGCATGGGAAGTGACTCCCAGCCGGCATACTGGCAGCCGGTACACCGGCTGAGAGTCACTCCTCGTGTTTAAAGTTTGAAGTTTGGCTTTGGGGAAGGGACTCCCAGCCGGCTGACCGGCGGACGGTCCACCGGCTGAGAGCCTCTTCTCTTGTTTTTCAGATCGTTATCAGGCTTGGGAAGGGACTCCCAGCCGGTGGACCGGCAGACGGTCTGGGACCGGCTGAGAGCCCCTGTTCCCATTGTTTTGTTTATAACTATCAAAGGCTTATTCGGTTTTAATTGAAACTCGTTCCTTGTACCTTTGATGTGTGTTTGAGGTCCCCGGAGGATGGACGACACTATATTGGGTTCGGGAATGGAGAGAGGATAGAGACCCCCTGGTCGGGTAACCGAAAGGGAAACCGGCTCTCCCTCAACTTAGTTCCCGGGGTCAATTAAGTGTTGATTAGAAGTAAGAAAGTAGATCTCTAGATTAGTTCTAAACTTGGATGATATTGTATTGATGCGTATTAAGGTATGCCTTAAGCTGGCCTCTGAGATTAATACGTGAGCTTGTTGTCATATATGGGGATATGCCTTAAGCTGGCCTCTGAGCCCTATTTGTGTATGGTTGTCGTGTCTGGGATATGCCTTAAGCTGGCCTCTGAGCCCATACATGTTTGTTGTGATCGCGTTAGAACATGCCTTAAGTTGGCCTTTGAGTCTGACGAATAGAGCAGCTGCACAACGGGGCATTTAGGTCGTAACACCTCACCCGGAGTGCAGATGTTTGATGCTAGAACATGGCTTAAGCTGGCCTCTGAGTCTAGTATCTTGTGATGTAGTGAAGGGACATGCCTTAAGCTGGCCTCTGAGTCCTTTACTTTTGGATGCTAGCCCATGCGTTGAGCTGTCGCCTCTGAGTCTAGTGTCTTGCTGATTGGCGGGTCTATGCCTTAAGTTGGCCTCTAAGTCCTTGCTTGCTGAATGTTTTGGTGTTTAGGTTATGTCTTAAGTTGACCGCTGAACCTTTTCACCTGCTGAATGTTTTGGTATGTAGGTTATGTCTTAAGTTGACCGCTGAACCTTATACTTGCTGAATTTTATCTGCTTGCCTTGAGTTGGTACAGTGTCAGATATAGATGTTGATATTGATGATATAGATGTTGATATTAATGAGTTTGATGTTTGACCTTGTTATTGTTCATCCAAGGCATTGGATGACTCTAAGTCAGTTTCGTAAATGGTTTGGACTGAAAGACCCCCCGACCGGGCAACCGGTAGGGAAACCGGCTCTCCTTCCAAATAGTTTCCGAAGTTGGTTGAGAGCCGTGCATTAGTGATTGAATGATAGTATGAGATCAGTTATTGAGATATTGTTATACTTCACATGTTATACATGTTGGAGTGTTCTGTTTGCATTCTGTGTTACGTGTCGTTACAAAAGGTGGCTAGGAGAACTCTAGTCACTCCCCACTGATTGTGGCGTACATGTTTTCATGTATGTAGGTACATGCAGGTTGGACGGGGTTCACTTGAGAGCTAGCGAGTGATGATCCATTGTCATCTTATGACTTACACTTCCGAGTAGCTAGACTCTAGTTGATACAGTTGTTATCTTTTGGTGCCTGTAGGGATGTTCCATCCCAGGCCTTGTATCTATTTGGTTTTTCGTACTTAGAACTATTATACTTATTTATGTTCTTATCTTTCGCATGTTTATATTTCTAAAGCACCTCGCATGTTTAGTTATGTTTAAAAAGTTTTAAATTCCGCTACATTTTTAGTACTTTGTGTGTTTTAAATTTCCGCTTTCGCGAGGGGTTTTACATAAACATACAAAACATGCCAAAAATTCAACGGAATTTAAAACTTTTGACATGATAAGAAAACATGCGAGGTGTCTTAACAATACTAAACATGCAGAAGAAAATAAAACATAAATAAGTATATAAGTGCGATACAAAACAGCCCGGGATAGCATATCCCTACAGGCACAAAATACTGAAACGTAAGTCTAAGGTCTAGCTAACGAATAGGTAAAAGTCGACGATGATGGATCATCGCTCGCTAGCCTCAACGTAACCCCCTGCAAACAGCCTCATGTACCTACACACATACAACATGTGCGCCACAGTCAGTGGGGAGTGACTAGAGTGCTCCAAGCCACCTATTGTCAATAACACATAACACATAAGGCATCCAACATACTCCAACATTTATAACATGTGAAGCATATATAACAATATCTCAACCTCATATCAATCATGCAATATCATGCAAAGGCTCTCAACCAACTTCGGAAACTATTTGGAAGGACAGCCGATTTCCCTTCCGGTTGCCCGGCCGGGGGGTCTTTCAATCCAAACCATTTACGAAACTAGACTAAGAGTCGTCCAATGCCTTGGACGAGCAATACTAAGATAACCAAGTATAAAACATTCTTATACGCAAACTAAAGCATGCTCAACATCCAATTATATCAACAAGAGATAGGTCACCTAGTGACTCGACTCTAACAACTATAGGCCAACCAAGTGACTCTAGAAACAAAAGATAGATCATCCAAGTGACTCGACTCTTACTACTATGAGCAGGCCGACAATCGACTCGTCTATATACCACGACATCCCCAATCTCAGACTATACAACCCCCTGGTAGGACGACATCAAAAGACTGTCCTAGTCTAAACCTGGCCAGACTCTCGGAGCGCAAACGGATTACGATCCCCGATTCGACAAGTGCACAAGGCACCCCCAAGACCCGAACTAGCTAGGAACGAGATATGCCCGAAGGCGGGCAGACAATCTAAGACCTGACCGTGAGAACCAAGTCACTACGGCCAACCAGCTACACAATGCAATCAGGTGAGAACTCGAGTACTATAGCAGCGCACAACAGGTTACACAAATTACAAATGTCATCTCTAAGATGTACAACAACTCAAACTCGAATGACAATCATTTCTTATATATCTCATTACAAAACATCCACATAACACTTAGCCAATTTCGGGAACTAATTTGAGGCGAGAGCCGGTTTCCCTTCCGGTTGCCCGGCCGGGGGGTCTTTCATCCTCAAATCCATTACCGAACCCGACATAAGCGCCACCCAATTTCTTGGGACTTCAAACAACCATACGAAACAAATTACAAATGTCATCTCTAAGTTGTCGCATTCTTTGACCTTGACTCGTGGGTGAGTAGCTTAGAGTTTTACTCTCTAGGTGTTGAGCAGTTCCTTTCATGAAACATTTGACAATATTGATATTGAAATCGAGATGAGAATTGGTTTCCGTGTTCTAGATAACGAGTATCGTTTTAATAAATCCCCTGGATGTTATCTTGTTTGTACGGGATGCCATCTTAGACGTGTTCCATATTTGTGTATGAAAAATTTATGTATGATAACCTCCTGAGTTGGTTTACAATGCGTTTGGTTTCATGTTAATAAGAGTTATATTTTGAGAGAAACAAATCTTTAGTTGGAGCCATGTTCTTGTAAAGGAAATCATGTAAAACGTGGTTATTGTTTATGTGTACTTCCAACTCCACTGTTTAGAATATTCGTTCACGTTTTCAAAATGATAAGCCATATGAATTTATCACGAGTCTTTATTTAATTGTGATTTTTGTAAGTTGCCACAAATGTTTATTTGGTTGAATTGCGAGTCATGTAAGTTTCATATGACAGTTTAATCAGATGTGAGTTATGTGATGTGACCATGTGATACCTTGATATAGCGTCAGTAGCATGAACAGTGGCCATCTAATATGAATATGAACCTTACTATATGATAGTGTAACTTTCTTTATTTCGTCAAGTTTTATATAAAATAGTTTAAATTATACCCACACCCCTACTTTCTAGGTTTATGCCTCAAAATAATAATATGATGTTCGTATTTGATGTTAAAATCATGTTTATCATAGAATAGTCTTGCCATGGGGTAGGATGAAATTTAACTGATAAATTTATTAGTATTATATAGCAATCTAATGGTTACACATAATTGTGATTATTTGAACAATATGAATCTTATTGATGTTTATTTGAACAATGTGAATCTTATTGATGTTATTTCGTATATTAACGGTACATCTTTGCCTAGTTCCTGCGACAAAAGTCCTATAAATCATCCATGCATTTTATTACGTTTAAAACCTGATCACGATCTATTGAATTAATGATTGGCTGACATGTGATTACGGAAGTACCAGTCTTGTGTATTCGTTTGCTTCTATCGTTAAAATTTTCGTAATTCATGAGGTACAAGAACAATGTTCTAGTAAAGAAGAGTCAGAATGGCTCCGTGTATTCTTGTTTCGATATGTAACTTGTAGAATTGTCTTTTGATTTGTGTTTACAATTTGTCACAAATTTACCACTTCAATGTCTCAGATGTTTCAAAATGTTTCCAAAATGATGATTATCCATGATAACGCTTGATGTTTTAATAATTATGATAATTGTTTGCGACATGACATATTCGGTAGCTATGTGTTGATGAACTCCTGCACGGAAATTTAATTGCTGCACATTAGGTAAACCTTTATTTAGCAAGTCACATATATTGACAGTTTCTCGAGAAATGATGTAATGTGAATGGATAGGAGATGTGCCTAAGTGATTTTTAGCTTACTGATGGCTAGAAATGTTAAACGATCTTGTCAGTCTACGTTTGGCGTGTATCTTATGTAATATGTCAGTGCGCCCTGTGTATTTACGTTAATTAATTTTGCTCTATAACCTTCCTAAAATATGGATTTGCTTCAAAAATATGATTATGAACATGAAACGTTTTAAATTGTCAATTATAAACTATGAGTTTCTTGATTGTATATGTTGTTGTGGTATACTAACCTTGCGTTAAAATTTAAAGGGTGTGTAAGTGTTAGCTACTCTAATTTTGTTTTACTGCGTAACCCGATTTCTACAGATCCTAATGCTCTTGTCATTGCTCGAGGTTATATGATTACATGATACTTGCTATGGGTCTTTTTTGAGTACTTGTCTGAATTGAATATTAATAGTGGTCCTTTTATTTTGATAGTTAAAATTTTCTATTGTTAAGATAATTCTTTTGTTTGTGAGATGGGTAAGCTTTTGGTAATTGATTAGTTTGGGTTATGTATAATGATTCTGTATTGGATTAGTTGGTATAGCGTACAAGTTCTTGTTTTATAAACTGTGGAATTATAAGTATACCTACAAGCATATTAATGAATTTGGTTAAGATATGCACGTTGTCTTGTTAAATAGCTATGAGGTAGAGTTTGAGGGGACTGAGTTGTTCGGGAGACTAGAACAAAGACAATGAATGATGTTGTGTTAAGATTGAGATTGCAGTTCAGTGTTATCGAGTTGTCGCATTCTTTGACCTTGACTCGTGGGTGAGTAGCTTAGAGTTTTACTCTCTAGGTGTTGAGCAGTTCCTTTCATGAAACATTTGACAATATTGATATTGAAATCGAGATGAGAATTGGTTACTGGTTTTAAGATATGAGTTATTAGGCCATTGGGCAACATTGTGTTGACGGTCTAGTGTGACATTGGTTATTGAGTTATATTCTATGTTGGGAATCGATAACGAGATGGAAGTATTGATTTGCGGTCTTATTCCACCAGTTCACTCAGCCCTTGTCTTTGGTCTTGGGTTCGACGATGAGAACACGATACTTGGAGACTTGACGTAAGATTTCATGAGAGAGAGTAATGAGTAAGTCGGAGTAATGAGCTGAATTTTTTTTTATAATGGGGTTACGGGGACGTAACCATATTTTAAGGAGGATAAGATTGTAAAATCTTAATGATTTACGTGATGGCTAGTCGTTATGACATGACTAAGTAGTATGTCGTGATTGTTTGCACATACTTGATAATCTTGACTACTTATGTTATACATTTTATGGTGTTCGTGAAGTACCCTTTTATTTAGTTATACGCTAAACTTTGGGGACAAAGTTTTCTTAACGAGGGTAGAATGTAACATGTCGTAATTTTGAAGCCTATATAAGTGCTACCTGTGTTTGTTCCTTGCTTATCATGTGTTTTCCTGGTCGTTACGGGATGGCGAACTTCGGGACGAAGTTCATTTTAAGGAGGGAAGACTGTTGGAGCTTGTGTCCTCCACATGTAGTGTGATAACGTCATTGGACATACCCTTGTACGGACAAGTGGGAGATTGTTGGGGCTGGTGTCCTTGACAATTAAGTACAATGACTTATTAAATCTCATTAAGGATCACAAGGGCATACTTCAGTATTATTACCAGTTGATCCACGTTTATCAATAACGGTTGGCTTGCTAGATAAGTTTGACGTTATTGTCATACAGATGGCGGTGATCAACTGGTCCCTATACGTCACACCTATAGGACACGTTTGAGAGATGTGAAGGTATGAAAATACAGTCACATTTATGCCGGATATGACTAAACAGTTAGTCAGAGGTATTGACTAATAAATTAGTCAATAAGATGTTGAGATTATTATTTAATACGGATTAAATAATTTTAGCTAATACGGATTACATGATTAATTCGTAAATTAAATATAAACAGTTATATTTAATTAAATATTGTATTCGCGAATTAATATAAACGGTTATATTAATTTAGGTAATTATACAATATCGTATTTTATCAGACCGTTATTAATATATCGACTATATTAATATCTGATAACATGTTACGATTTATAATTAAATCCCGCAAATAATATTTAGCAAAACGGGTCGAATCACGCAAAGGAATAAGGTAAGAGTGGACAAAGCCCACTCCTACCCTACCCAATTCGGCCGACCGTATGGTACTACATAAGGAGAGTTTTTCTCCTTATGTCAGTTACTGGTAGAATTACAATCTCAAGAATTAGGGTTTTGAGAACATTCTTTTCCCAAAACTCAGATCTCACATCTAAAACCTCACAAAAGCTCTCCCCATATTGCAAGGCAATTGGAGAGTAATTTCTAGCACACGCGGCATCGTCTCAATCAAAGTCTTGGGTGCAAGTTATAGGAGGGAATTTGTTTTAATTCCTGTTCTTAGGCCATAAGCACAAAGGACCAAAGGTTGACTTCTTTTCATGTTTTTATTTATCTTATGACTATAATCTCAACTGTAATTTTCATTATAATCCTGCAAGTTTAGGGCGAATACATGCTTTATTCCCCACAAAGACTGTAATACCCCGTGATTTATACTTAGTTGGGACGAGATATTATAACGAGATATAATCATATTTTATTCGATACGTTTTACTAATTGCTATAATAAGTATTTTAGTCACATGTCTCGTTAATTTTAGTTACAAGTCGAGTATAAGTCCTTGGGGAAACGTGATGGGCTTGGGCTCGAGTATGCTATGAGAACCATATGAACATAAACCGAATCCTCTCCTAACCATCGACACATATATGATATACTACATCAACTTAAACCCTAATGAAGTTGCCTCCACACCTCGTACAAACCCTAGATGCGCCTGCCTCCCTATTCCGTGTACTCCTAATCTAGTGACCTGTCATGGGGGTTGAAGAAGAACGAAGAGAGAAAGAGGACGAGATAACAATAACATCACCATCACGTTTTATTGCCTCTGCACTGAACCAAGTTTGTGAGTTTTTATCATGTCCTTTCTACACTACTACAAAAAAGGCCAAAGAAACCTGTTGAAAAAGGCCTTAGACACCTGTTTATAACAGGTGTCTAGGTCATAGGTGTCTTTGGTTAAGAAACCTGTTGAAGGAACAGGTATCTTAGCTAACAATTAAAGAGACCTGTTTTTATTAATAACTGGTGTCTTTGACTTATATTTGTTATCAATTATGTTCGGTGTCAGTACATGCAATGGGATTCGAACCCACGACCACAAGGAGGATATTTAATGGCTGTACCATTGAGCCACAAGATATTTACTGTAGATTTACTGGGATAACATTTAATTATCTACTATTTATCAATATTTGGGGTCGCAAAAAACCGTCTTTTAAACCAATTTTTTTTAAGGTTGGGGTAGCGGCTGCTACCCCTTTCTCTAAGGTGGGTTCGCCCCTGTCTATGACACCACTGTCATTTACACCCGGTGTCTTTGATATATTTAAGTAGATATTGATAATTATTAGTTAAAGAATGTGTTAGGCGGTGGATTATGGTAAGTTAAGAGATAGAGGTATGCATGTATTACTCGGTGAATTTAGTAGAATTAATTAAACAATATATTATTTAAGAATAATTTATTATTATTAGTTATTAAATAAATTGTAAATTAATATATAGGAAACCGGATTCTGGAGGACAGGTGTCTTAGTTATTAAATAAATTGAAAATTAATATATAGGAAACCGGATTCTGGAGGACAGGTTTCTTAGTTATAAAATAAATTGAAAATTAATATATAGGAAACCGGATTTTGGAGGACAGGTTTCTTAGTTATTAATAAATTGAAAATTAAAATATAGGAAACCGGATTCTGAAGGACAGGTTTCTTATTTAAACATTGCAAACTTGTTATATTAAATCACCGGTGTCTTACGTTAAGAAATCTGTTAGAAAAAAAACAGGTGTCTTATAATTGATGTCTTAGGCCTTTTTTGTAGTAGTGCTATGTCGTTTTATCTAATTATTTCAGTCATATGTGACCTGTGTAGTACGTATAACATGTCTATATTTTCTAAACCACCATAAGACCACCATAACCATCATCAAAGCTGACAAGAAAGTCGTTCATGTTGCTGGATTTATACTCTGTTTCTATAAATTCCAGATTTGTTTCATTCGTTGTTGCTTCATTCTTCACTCTTTCGATTGTTGTGTTGATGTTAATTTATGGTACGAGTTCTGGGTGGTAGTAGTAGGTTGTTAGTAGGTTAGTTTGGGGGTTTTTGGGTGGCTCGTGGTGGCCGGAGCACCACCCGGAACCAAGCGTTTAAGGGCGGCAGAATAAGGGAGTAATAAGCGAAAACTGGGGCTGGTATAGGGGTAGTTGAGTCGGTTTTGAGCCGCGGTTTGAAGTTCCTGAGAGTTGGGTTGGGGACTGGTGGTTACTAGGGCTAGGGGCTAGCACTAGGTGGTGGAGTTGGTGGTCCGTGGTGGCAGGGTTGACCACCACGGCGACTTTTGTAGGACTATACAGGCAGGGGGCGAGAAGTAGTGCAAATGTGCGTGTGTTCAGGCAGGTTTTGGGGGAGTTTTGTGGTGTTTGAGAGTGTGACGAAGGGAGGAGGTTAAGACCATTGGAACCACCGTGGATCAGTGGTGATGATGGTGGTGTCCAGGGGATGCGTGGGGCTGGTGGTTGTAGGAAGTGGCGTGAGAAAAGAGGGTGGTTGGAGTACGGCAGAAAAACGAGAGATCACGGTTGCGGACAGTGACTTTTGCAGGAGTTTCTAGGGTGGTTTAAGGGTCGAGTGAGGTGGACGGGACCTGTGAGTGGTTGTTGGTGGTACAGGCTAGAGTTTGGGAACCTCCGTGGTGGTTGTTAGTGGTCTGGCTGGCGGTGGTAGTGTCGTGAAGGTGGGTACATGAGCTGAAATATTAGGGTTGTTGTGGGCTGTTTGTGTTTGTCGTGATCCTTTTGTCACGGTTTCATGTTGGCTGTATATATTATTATTAATATTATTATTATTGTTTTGTTTTACTATTATTATGTTATCATTATTACTAATACTATTGTTTTGTTCCAATATTATTATTTTGTATTACTTGGCTTGTTATTATAATTGTATGATAATAATTGTACTAATAATGAATATTATTAGTAGTATTACTCATGTTATAATTATCATGTCATTTAGATAGTATGTTAGTATGAAGTATTACTTTGAGCGACATTACTATTTTTTGACCAGGTTGCTATTTCGGGAAAATTCCTATTTTAAGAAACTTTCCACTTTTAGAAAGTTACTATGTTTGGTAGCATTACTATTCTAATATAAAGGTTAAGAGAAGGATTAGTAATCGTTAAATAATATATGTTTAGGTGACGTTTTCCGCTCGGAATAATTTTGGCAGCTGTTCGGTTATCTTTCTGCAATTCGAGGTAGGGGAATACCGTATGCCTGTTGATGAGTTATTTGAATATTAAACGTTGTTAACAATTTTCATCTTATTATATTGAATGAATGATATTTTGCTTTATTTGATTGAATAATTCTGTGACACGATACGATGTGACGAATAATGGGTCTTGTGATATGGAGCGGAGTATATTGGGTCTTGTGATCGGTGCGGAGTTTATTTGGAGTTGGATCGGTGTGGAGTTTATTTGGAGTTGGATTGGTGCGGAGTTTATTTGGCGTTGGATCGGTGCGGAGTTTATTTGGCGTTGGATCGGTGCGGAGTTTATTTGGCGTTGGATCGGTGCGAAGTTTATTTGGCGTTGGATCGGTGCGGAGTTTATTTGGTGTTGGATCGGTGCGGAGTTAAGGGATGATTGATCCCAATATATATATGATAAGTTTGTTTATTTATTTTCCTCTACTCAACCTCGTGGTTGACCCAGTGTATTCGTGATCACCTGTGATGAACCAATTTATTGGGGAGCAGATTGACAGGTGGCTGAGACTATGGGATGCTGTGGGAGGAGATGTTAGGTTCATATACCTATATAGTCATACTAATTTATTTATCTTATAAAAGGAAGATCTTATGCATGCTTAACATGAGATGTGACGAGATATATGAAGAAGAACAAGCTTCCTTACATTGATAATCTCGGCTAAAAGGGCACAAGTGAAGTCACCTTCTTCACTTGTTCTTGAGCTTAATATGCGGATGATCCTCCTTGAACCTTCAAAGAGATGATGGCCTCCAAAAGATGAACACCAAGACACACTAACTCTCAATGTTTGTATGTTATTGTGCTAGAATCAACATACAAAATTACTAGATGATGCAAGGAGGGGTACGGTTTTAGGGTTAGAAAATAAGAGCTTATTTTCTCTCTTTTGTTCTCTCTCTAAGACAAAACCCTAACTTGATGAGTGAATGAATGTTGTATGCAAAAATGAGGAACAAAACCTCTTTTGTTCTCTCTTGGGTTCGGCCGAAATGCCAAGGGAAGGATGCCCAATCAAATGGCTCTCAATCCTCTCAATTGTCCCTGTAATATCTCGTATTTGAGCTTTACTTTTATAAGTGTTGTGTCGTTAGTTTTTTTAAAAGCGTTTTATTCTATCAAATAGTGTTATATATATATATTGATAAGTATACTATCAAGTAGTGTTATATATGTTGATGGTGGGGATCGATCTAGGGGTCTTTTGCACAAGTCTTGGGCCTTGGTTTTTGTGTTAAGTAAACAGCCCGTGAAAATCAAAGAAACCCTCACCACCTCACATCTCTCACGCAGCCCTCCCCCCTGCCGCCATATAAGTATGGCTTTCACCCTATTTTCTGACCTATCTACAACACCACCCTATGCCCTAGTTCTTCAGCCACCACTGCACGACTAAGAGAGACGGTTCTCACGGTCTTTTGATCTTGCCTAGCCACCTCGTTTTGAGTCAGAAGTAAGGTATGTATAACGTATTTGATATTCATGTATAATTTGTGTGGTGTCTGGCGGTGTTCCTGGTTGTTTCGAAGGGTGGTAGGATGTCACCCTTACCTTAGTCTTGTCCTTATGTACTGCTGGTGGGTGTGGGTTGGTCAGGAGGTTGTCACGGAGGACCTAGGAGTCGCCTGTAGGTGTCGACAGGGGTGTTTGTCACCCCTGGTTGTGTCGTTTTCATATAAGTCGTGTTAAGGGGAGGAGTTTGGGGGTGGTACCACCGTTGACTCGGGGGAGGTCGACGCGGTGGTACCATGGTGGTGTCTAGGTCGTGTGTCGGGGAAAAGGGTGTGGGTGTTTTCAGGGGTGGTTAGTGGCGTTAGGTGGTGTCGATGGTGGTAAAGTTTTGGGTCCAGGGAGTCGCGTGTCAGGTCAGGTCTGACTGGTGGTCAGAATGCGTCTGCCGACGCTTGTCGTGGGGTTGGAGGCGTGTCGATAGGGTGGCCAGTGGTTGTGGGTGTCTGGGTGGTTGTTGTCGGCGGTAAGGCAGGGGCTATGTGGTGGTTTAGGCGGCTGTTTTGGGGCGTTCTAGTGTCGTGTTACGGTTGGAGTAGTCGTGGGTTGTGTTATTATTATTATTATTATTATTATTATTATTATTATTATTATTATTATTATTATTATTATTATTATTATTATTATTATTATTATTATTATTATTATTATTATTAATATTATTGTTGTTGTTAGTAGTATATTATATTAATGTTGTGTTATCGTTATTAGTACTTTATTGTTCTTTCTTTCGGTTTTGGGTCGTGTTATTTATATATATATACGAGTCGGGAATTATTAAAGTCATGGGATGTCTATTTTGGGAAGTTACTATTTTGGGAAAGTTTCTATTTATGGAAACTTTCCACTTTTGGCATGTTGCTATTTATAGTAAGCACGTTCGTTAAGGGTTCGGGAAGTTTGTTAATTCGTTGCATATATCTGTTTAGGTAGCGAGTTTCGAGTGGAACATTTCTAAGCATATCCCGGATTGTGTTTGCATTCCTGCTATTTCAGGTAGGGGAAGTTACTGGTTTATAATAATGTGTGATCTATTATCCTTGGTGTTGAACATGTTTACGATATAATATCATGAGATCGTTATTTTGTACTGTTGTACTATTTTGAGATGCTATTATAATGTGCATATATATATTCTATTGTGTTGTGATACGGAGTTGGATCGGTGCGGAGTATATATATGGTGTTGGATCGGTGCGGAGTATGTATGGCGTTGGATCGGTGCGGAGTATATATAAGGAGTTGGATCGGTGCGGAGTTTATTGGCGTTGGATCGGTGCGGAGTTTATTAATTATATTGTTATGTTATTCTTTACCTACTCAACCTCGTGGTTGACCCTGTGTATTCGTGATCACCTGTGATGAACCAACTTTTGGGGAGCAGATTGACAGGTGGCTGAGACTAAGGGGGAGCTATGGGAGGAAGAGCTTGGATCCAGACCAGTTTAGATGTCTAGATCACCTTAGTCAGTTTTATAAGAGTTGTACTTTATTTTATCCTGTTAAGACTTTTGGACACGGATGTAAGAGTATGTTTTGAGTTAACTTTATATTTAAAGTACTGTTTATCTTCCTTTGTATCTACTGCCTCGGGAAACCGAGATGGTAACACTCTTATTTATCTGAGGAGTCCTAGTTCAGGTCCTTAAATAAATGGGGGTGTTACAAAGTGGTATCAGAGAGAACGATCCTCAGGCCTAACCGAATGAACCTAATGAATGTAGGAGAGTCTAAATAAAATGAACCCCCGGGATAGGACTGTTAGGAGCACACTAAAGGGGAAGTATGAGTCTGGGGCCCCCTCACACCGAACCATTGGCCCTATCAGTTTTACCCGGGAACCCAGAGTGAAAATATGAGTGAATAAGGGTAGATTAGGAAAGGATGGAAGTAATGGTATGTTGTGATAAAGTATCCATACAACTTGAGTATATGAAACTAATTGGAATAGCCGGGAGGGGCATGAACATGAAAGGGATTTTAATTGTGAATAAAAGAGGTGTGAATTGATGTGGTTATGTGAAGTATTTTGAAACATGTCAGTAAATGCTTTCATTCCTTTCTCTTTATGTCTAGTGATATGCGGTTATGTGATCCCGAGCCATGTTATAATTTGGTAGTACTCAATCTGATAGTTGATGCTAGACTTTATCGTTTAGGGATTTTAGCCCTAATCTTAATGGGTACCCACACGAGTCGGGACTCATTCATTTTCTGTTGTATTATAGTATGCCTCCGCGAAGAGACAACCTCGCTAACATCACCCAAGAGGAGTTAGATCTATTACGAGCGGAGATTGAGACTCTAAAGGCTAAACGAATGGACTCCGCGAAAATGAGCACGATAATTGCAAGGCACCAACCCACCCATTTCACCGGGGAGGGTGAGCCTCATTTGCTGGGGGCCTGGTGCAGAGAATTTGGTAACCTGTTCGAATTAGTGGACTGCCCTGAAGAGCTGATGGTGGACCAGGCTGCCCACTATCTGAGGGGTATGGCTGGAGACTGGTGGACCGCGAATAAGGGAGAGCTCCGGGAAGCAGCTATAGAGGGTGGGTCCGCATTTGTTCCGTGGGATGCATTCAAGGGGGTTCTGAACGAGGCGTTTTTACCAGAATTCCAAAAGAGCAAGCTGAGGGAGGAGTTCGACTCATTCCAGATGTCGGAGGACATGACCGTCGAGGCTTACTACAGGAAGTTCATCCAGTTGGTGCACTACGTGGGAGACATGGGTTTCGACGATGCTACGCTAGCCATGAAATTTGAGAGGGGATTATCAATCGCCATCAAAAAGAGACTGATTGCAGCTCCGCCCACCACAATCCGTGACATCTATTTACGGGCTGGGGCGGCGGAGAGGCTTTCGGATATGATCAAAAAGGACAAACAGTCCAAGACAGAAAAGAGGAAAGCTGAAACAGTAGCAGAGGGTTCAGGATCGAAAAAGCAAAGTAATAACAAGTTCAGTGGGTACTTCGGGAGTAGTGCCTCTGGTGGTGGGAGAAACCAGAGTGGGGGTAATTCCATGAGTGGGATTTCTGGCAGTGGTTCGGCAGGAATTGTGTGTTTTGGATGTGGAAAGAGGGGACATAAGCAGGCGGTGTGTCGTTCGTCTGGAGGAAATCAGTCCGGGGGCTATCGTACACCTACATCCGGATACCAGGGACCTCGCACTCAGTCCTATGGCAGCAGTGGCTATCGCACACCCATGACAAACTATGGTGGGGGTGCGAAGTCTGGAGGCAGCAGCAACTACCAGAGGAACTACAACAACAACAACAAACAGAATCGTTCATATCAGAATCAGTACAATGGAGGTGGGAACAACAACAAGACGGGGACGGCAGGAAATCAGCAGGCTGGGACATCTTCTGCCAGCCAGAGTGGAGTCAAGTCCAGTGGCAAACTCTTTGCCATGGGAAAGCAGGCCGCTCAGGAGGATGCTCATGTGGTTACTGGTACTTTTCTTGTAAACTCTAGACCTACTTTTGTACTTTTCGATTCCGGTGCCACCCATTCGTTTGTGTCTAGAGATCATGTTAAGGCTTTGGGACTTGAGAGGTTTGATTGGATCGCGGATCCAGTGACCATACCATCAGGCGAGTCGATAGTCTGTAATAGAGTATATGGTAGTGTACCCATCAAAATCGGGGAAGCGATTTTCTATTGTGACCTCATAGAGTTTCCTCTGGGGGGCTTTGAGGTGATTTTGGGGATGGACTGGCTAGGGAAGTATCGAGCCTTCATCGACTGTCATCAAAAGAAGATTTCTTTGAGGGGACCTAAGGGAGTGAGGGTGTCTTACAAGGGATACCGTGTGAAACCAAAAATCAAATTCATTTCTGTCAATACCCTTAAGTCTGGCTTGAGGAAAGGAGAGAGCCTAATCTTATGCCAAATGTGGGATTGTGAGGCTGAGACCCCCAAGACTAGTGAGATACCTGTGGTACGGGAGTTTGAGGGAGTTTTTCGTGACAACGTTCCGGGGTTACCGCCAAGGAGGGAAGTGGAGTTCTCCATCGACCTAAAACCAGGGGCGGGACCAATATCCAAATCACCGTACCGTATGGGACCGAAGGAGATGGAGGAATTGAAGAAGCAGTTGGATGAACTAGCTGAGAAAGGGTTCATCCGACCCAGTGTGTCGCCTTGGGGAGCACCTGTCTTATTTGTGAAAAAGAAGGATGGGAGTTTAAGGTTGTGTGTTGACTACCGAGAGCTGAACAATGTAACCATCAAGAATCGTTATCCTTTGCCGAGAATTGACGACTTGTTCGATCAGTTAAGTGGAGCTGGGGTTTTCTCCAAGATTGATTTGAGATCCGGGTATCATCAATTGAGGATAAAGGATGAAGATATTCCGAAGACTGCTTTCCGAACGAGGTATGGCCACTATGAATTTGTGGTTATGCCCTTTGGATTGACTAATGCTCCAGCTGTGTTCATGGACTTGATGAATCGAGTCTTCAGCCCGTACCTGGACAAGTTTGTGGTGGTATTTATCGATGATATCCTGGTATATTCCAAGAATGCAGAAGAGCACGAAGAGCATTTGAGGAAGGTACTTCAGACCTTGGAGGAGCATAAGCTCAATGCTAAGTTGAGCAAGTGTGAATTCTGGTTGGAGAAGGTCGCATTTCTGGGGCATGTGATTTCAAAAGAGGGGGTATCTGTTGACCCTAGTAAAATCGAGGCAGTGACTAAGTGGCAGAGTCCGAAGAATGTGAGTGAGATTCGAAGCTTTCTGGGTTTAGCTGGTTATTACCGAAGATTTGTCAAAGATTTTTCGAAGATAGCGAAGCCGTTGACGTCGTTGATGAGGAAAGAGAACCGTTATATCTGGGATGAGAGTTGTGAGCAGGCATTCCTAACCCTTAAGGAACGCCTGACAACAGCTCCTGTCCTGGCCTTGCCAGTGGGGAGTGATAATTTTGAGGTATACACCGACGCTTCAAAGCATGGGTTGGGTTGTGTGCTAATGCAGAATGGTAGAGTGATCGCGTATGCTTCTCGCCAGTTGAAGACCTACGAAGAGAATTATCCGACTCATGATTTGGAGTTGGGCGCTGTGGTCTTTGCACTGAAATTGTGGCGTCATTACCTTTATGGAGCTACTTTTAAGGTGTTTTCTGACCATAAGAGCCTGAAATATATCTACACTCAGAAAGAGTTGAACATGAGGCAGAGGAGGTGGATAGAGTTGATCGGAGATTATGATATGCAGATTGTCTACCACGAAGGCAAGGCAAATGTGGTAGCTGACGCTCTCAGTAGGAAGTCAATACATGCTTTGGATTGTGCCAGATCGAGGGGGAGGTTGTATGGTGAACTAAGGGAGATGGGAATATTCATGATCCGGAAAGGGGACACTCTTGGAGACTTGACAGTGGAGCCTGAATTGTATGGGGAGATTCGGGAGTTACAGCAGAACGATGAGAAAATCCAGAAGTGGCGTTTGATGGTGGAAAATGGGAATGGTGATGGAGTATCCAAGTTCAGTATTCATACCGATGGTAGCTTGAGGTTCAGTGGGCGATGGTGTGTACCAAATGTTGAGGAGCTAAAGAAGAAGATCCTGACTGAAGCTCATGCTACTCCGTATTCTGTTCACCCAGGGGGTGATAAGCTGTATAAGGACCTTAGGAAGACGTTTTGGTGGCCGAATATGAAGAAGGAGGTCGCAGAGTTTGTCTCAAGATGTTTGACTTGTCAGAGGGTGAAAGGGGAGCATAAGAGACCTCAAGGGAAAGTTCAACCGTTAGATGTGCCAGAGTGGAAGTGGGAGAACATTTCAATGGACTTTATCGTGGGGTTGCCTCGAACTCAGAGGGGCAACAACATGATCTGGGTGATCGTGGATCGTTTGACTAAGTCAGCTCACTTTATTCCCATGAAAGATACCTGGAGTAAAGCTGAATTGGCTAAGTCATATGTTCAGAATGTGGTCAAACTGCATGGCGTACCCAAGGACATCGTTTCAGATCGAGACTCGAGATTTATATCCAGATTTTGGCAGGAGTTGCAGGCCGCTTTGGGTACCCAATTGAAGATGAGTACAGCTTTCCATCCGGCTACAGATGGTCAGACTGAGAGGACGATTCAGACTCTTGAGGATATGTTGAGAGCTTGTGTTCTTGAGTTCGGAGGATCTTGGGAGGATCGACTGGGGTTGATCGAGTTTTCCTATAATAACAGTTACCATGCAAGCATAGGCATGGCCCCTTTCGAGGCTCTATACGGGAGGAAGTGTCGGAGCCCTGTGTGTTGGGATGATCGAGCTGATGTTGTGACATTGGGGCCAGATATGATCCAGGAGATGGTGGAGCAGGTTCAGATTATTCGACAGAGAATGAGGGCCGCCCAGGATCGACAGAAGAGCTATGCCGATCTGAAGAGGAGCGATATCTCATTTGAGGCCGGAGAGAAAGTACTACTGAAAGTCTCTCCGATGAAGGGAGTGATGAGATTTGGCAAGCGTGGCAAACTGAGTCAGAAATTTATTGGACCATTTGAGATTTTGGACAGAGTTGGAGAGGTGGCATATCGCTTAGCTTTACCTCCAACCCTATCCAAGGTCCATAATGTGTTCCATGTGTCCCAGTTGAGGAAATACGTGAGTGATCCATCACATGTGCTTCAGCACGAGGTGATTGAGGTAGATGAACAGTTGGCATACATTGAGACCCCGAAGGAAATTCTTGATAGGAAGGTACGGAAGACTCGCAATGGGGAGACGTCCTTGGTGAAGGTCTTGTGGACAAATCATAATCGGGAGGAGGCTACGTGGGAGCCTGAGGCATCCATGAGGGCGCGTTATCCACATTTGTTCGATTGAGGTAAGTTACGCGGACGTAACTTTTCTTTAAGGGGGGTAGAATGTAACGTTCTGTGAATTAAGTGAGTTTTGCGAAAGTCTTCGTGATGTTTGCGTGCTGAGTTCGTTTGAATTAGTCGTTTGGGCACCTAGGAAGGACGAACTTCGGGACGAAGTTCAATTTAAGGGGGGAAGACTGTAATATCTCGTATTTGAGCTTTACTTTTATAAGTGTTGTGTCGTTAGTTTTTTTAAAAGCGTTTTATTCTATCAAATAGTGTTATATATATATATTGATAAGTATACTATCAAGTAGTGTTATATATGTTGATGGTGGGGATCGATCTAGGGGTCTTTTGCACAAGTCTTGGGCCTTGGTTTTTGTGTTAAGTAAACAGCCCGTGAAAATCAAAGAAACCCTCACCACCTCACATCTCTCACGCAGCCCTCCCCCCTGCCGCCATATAAGTATGGCTTTCACCCTATTTTCTGACCTATCTACAACACCACCCTATGCCCTAGTTCTTCAGCCACCACTGCACGACTAAGAGAGACGGTTCTCACGGTCTTTTGATCTTGCCTAGCCACCTCGTTTTGAGTCAGAAGTAAGGTATGTATAACGTATTTGATATTCATGTATAATTTGTGTGGTGTCTGGCGGTGTTCCTGGTTGTTTCGAAGGGTGGTAGGATGTCACCCTTACCTTAGTCTTGTCCTTATGTACTGCTGGTGGGTGTGGGTTGGTCAGGAGGTTGTCACGGAGGACCTAGGAGTCGCCTGTAGGTGTCGACAGGGGTGTTTGTCACCCCTGGTTGTGTCGTTTTCATATAAGTCGTGTTAAGGGGAGGAGTTTGGGGGTGGTACCACCGTTGACTCGGGGGAGGTCGACGCGGTGGTACCATGGTGGTGTCTAGGTCGTGTGTCGGGGAAAAGGGTGTGGGTGTTTTCAGGGGTGGTTAGTGGCGTTAGGTGGTGTCGATGGTGGTAAAGTTTTGGGTCCAGGGAGTCGCGTGTCAGGTCAGGTCTGACTGGTGGTCAGAATGCGTCTGCCGACGCTTGTCGTGGGGTTGGAGGCGTGTCGATAGGGTGGCCAGTGGTTGTGGGTGTCTGGGTGGTTGTTGTCGGCGGTAAGGCAGGGGCTATGTGGTGGTTTAGGCGGCTGTTTTGGGGCGTTCTAGTGTCGTGTTACGGTTGGAGTAGTCGTGGGTTGTGTTATTATTATTATTATTATTATTATTATTATTATTATTATTATTATTATTATTATTATTATTATTATTATTATTATTATTATTATTATTATTATTATTATTAATATTATTGTTGTTGTTAGTAGTATATTATATTAATGCTGTGTTATCGTTATTAGTACTTTATTGTTCTTTCTTTCGGTTTTGGGTCGTGTTATTTATATATATATACGAGTCGGGAATTATTAAAGTCATGGGATGTCTATTTTGGGAAGTTACTATTTTGGGAAAGTTTCTATTTATGGAAACTTTCCACTTTTGGCATGTTGCTATTTATAGTAAGCACGTTCGTTAAGGGTTCGGGAAGTTTGTTAATTCGTTGCATATATCTGTTTAGGTAGCGAGTTTCGAGTGGAACATTTCTAAGCATATCCCGGATTGTGTTTGCATTCCTGCTATTTCAGGTAGGGGAAGTTACTGGTTTATAATAATGTGTGATCTATTATCCTTGGTGTTGAACATGTTTACGATATAATATCATGAGATCGTTATTTTGTACTGTTGTACTATTTTGAGATGCTATTATAATGTGCATATATATATTCTATTGTGTTGTGATACGGAGTTGGATCGGTGCGGAGTATATATATGGTGTTGGATCGGTGCGGAGTATGTATGGCGTTGGATCGGTGCGGAGTATATATAAGGAGTTGGATCGGTGCGGAGTTTATTGGCGTTGGATCGGTGCGGAGTTTATTAATTATATTGTTATGTTATTCTTTACCTACTCAACCTCGTGGTTGACCCTGTGTATTCGTGATCACCTGTGATGAACCAACTTTTGGGGAGCAGATTGACAAGTGGCTGAGACTAAGGGGGAGCTATGGGAGGAAGAGCTTGGATCCAGACCAGTTTAGATGTCTAGATCACCTTAGTCAGTTTTATAAGAGTTGTACTTTATTTTATCCTGTTAAGACTTTTGGACACGGATGTAAGAGTATGTTTTGAGTTAACTTTATATTTAAAGTACTGTTTATCTTCCTTTGTATCTACTGCCTCGGGAAACCGAGATGGTAACACTCTTATTTATCTGAGGAGTCCTAGTTCAGGTCCTTAAATAAATGGGGGTGTTACAGTCCCAAGCATGCTTTCACAATTAAATGCCTTGTCCTTATAATGTTCCTATTACATATAATGTAATATTGTAAATGTGTGTGAGTGTGTGTGACATATCACACGGTCCACACCACCAAAACGGATCCAATCCGTAACATTAGTTAGGATAATATTATTTGCGTAGTTTAACACTTTAAACTCTTTATCGCAAATTACATATATTTATTTAATCGCATTTCATAACTACAACGATTGTAGTTCATTCGACTCATTCATTTATTATCATGTTTCATAAACATATAAATAATAGTGATGACATTTCGATCACTAAAATAATTTATAATCCTATTATAAATTATCTCCTTATTTTATTCATAATCTAGAAATGAATCAACTCGTATTAATATACAGTTGTTACATTTATTATTGAGGTAGTTGTCCTAAAGGTGTGACTTAAAGGGATCAACTGGTCACCACCGTCTTTACGACAGTAATGTCAAACTCTAGCAAGCCAATCATTACCGATTAATGTTGACCAGTTGACTTATGATAAGAATCATCCCATGAATATTCTTTTATAGAGATTTGTCAATTTAATTAATATAATTGACGTGATCACATTATTGTCGAGGACACTTACTCCAACAATCTCCCACTTGTCCTCACAAGTGTGGATCACCGATTCTCTTGTTCTATTACATTATCTCCCACTCAATGCAAGGTGTCTTGTAGGTCGTACTTGCACGTGATCAAATCAATAGTGGTTTTTCTCGATATGGAGTGTAACTGACAGACCGGAATTATTTACCATAGATAGTCTCCGAGCGTGGCCACGCATTTCCAG
This sequence comes from Silene conica, assembly GCA_029255685.2. NCBI lineage: Eukaryota > Viridiplantae > Streptophyta > Magnoliopsida > Caryophyllales > Caryophyllaceae > Silene > Silene conica. Next base: position 60,537,795 of record CM055315.2, read on the forward strand.
TTTACTACTCCTCGAGTGGCCTTGAGATATAAGATAACCCTGACAAGGGGCAGAACAATTCCTTTCCAACTGTTCTCCTTGGCCAACATCATCCATTGTGACCCAAAATATATCCATTTGACCCCTTTTACGGAAGATCGTAGAATATAAATCAAAGTCATTCTGAATAATGTCACCTCTAGAGCAACCAGTCTCTAGTCTAAGAATCGACTCATAAGAATATATATAGCAGCTCTTGCCACGACCAGGCTCCATTGAATTCTAAAGAACTCTATAAGCGGTCACTGCCCGACACAAGTGTACTTTACAGTTTGTCTATATGATCGACTAGTCATCCCTTATGACTCTATGGTGTAAGAACTCACCATCAATCGCATCATAATCTAGTCACTTTGAGACGTCACCTCATGTAAGCGGCTAGGGGCTATACTAAGTCAATCCAGTTCACTTATGGGGTTCAATATTGTCTCTTACAACCCATTTGGATTCTGACAAAGTATCTTTTACTTTGAGTTATTCATAACTCAAATGATGTTGTCATGCAACAATAGTCAATACTATTACATTGCATTTGATGCACAATCATCTATTTGTATTGGTGTTTTGCGAATAACCCTTTATTCATAATTGCAAAACTTACAAATTTTTGTCTCCTTTATTCTCATATTATCCCGTATAATATGATCTTATTTGAGTACATATCTAGAACTCTTTCTAGATTTTGAGTTTCCTTTCCGGAGGAAAGCTCCCACTGTTATCTTATAACTTGTGACGTATCGATATACAGTCACTTATGTACTGAAAACTTTATTGTAGTCTATTTATGATTTCATCATTCTAATAATTTTCACTCATCTTGGCTATTTGATAATGGTTTCATTCATCATTATGAATAATGTATCCAACCATTCTAATTTCTAGTGGGCGACCTTTTATTATCCATATAATAAACCTTCCCATTAAAACTCCATCATCATATGATACAAATTATTTTATTCATCTAAATTGAGTACCTCTTATTCTTTACTCTTAAAGAATCACCCATTCTCTCTAAATGGTAGGTTTCAATTCTTTGATGAATATCGCTCATCTAAATTGAGTACCTCTTATTCTTTACTCTTAAAGAATCACCCATTCTCTCTAAATGGTAGGTTTCAATTCTTTGATGAATATCGCTCCCACTAAAAACAATATCCCTCGATTTCTTAAATGAACCTTTCATTTCTCGCATGTTAAACTATTACTCGAATCATTATCACTATCACTATCCCCATAGTGATCTATTTCCATTCAATCAATCATCACCCTCTTATCATGTCTTCGTTTCTTCGAGACGAATATGACATGATAATTTCCTTATAACTACATTGAGAGGATTGAGATGATTTCTTCTCTTTTATCTTATAAACTTAGAAAAATCATTTATTAAGGAACCGTTTTCCTACCGATTTCATACGGGGTTTCATGTTTCCTCTCTATGAAACAATGAACATAAAGAACCTTTCTTCGAGTGCCCTCCCGTAGTTTCTTCAGTGTCCTCTCGTAGTTTCTTCAAATCATTTAGGGCTCTTCTTAAGACTCCCAAGCAAGAATCTTCTCTAAGATCCTTCCTTTATTTTCATCATTGGTTTGCGAGCGAAATATTTTCTCCCACTCTATCCTTCTAACAATAACCTTTATTCATTTAAGGATAGCTATTTCGATTAACCAATGTATCTGAATGTTTGAAGTTTGATAGGTGTAATGAATACATTCTCATTTTCACTTAAAATGAAAATCTTATAATGAACTGATATAGTCTCATTTTGATTGAATTTATCTCATGGGGTGTAGTTCTCTGTTTTAATCAACACTTTGATTATCTTATATTGATCGTATCAATAGTTTGTTGCGTGATAAAATCACTATTATTCATGTTTAAACAAGGTATGCAATTTATTTGAGAAATCAAAACATTGATTAAGAACAAAAGTAGTGACTCGGGTTGAAAACCAAGTCACCAATATCCAAAACTACAACCATTGTTTTAGGATTTTAATCCTTGTCTTACAAGAAAGTAAATTGTTCTAAAATAAATGCAAAATATGAAAGAAGACGATATGAAATTAGAGCCTAGCTCTTCAAGTCTTCGATCAATTGGATGCTACCATAGCCATCCAAGTAAGGAACTTTGTGCTTCCTTCTCCTTGCCCTTATCATCATAAGGTACCCCTTTAAAACAATTTAAAAGGGGTGATAGTCAACAACTTGTATCATTATACATAAGTTGACAAATGACATGAATTTAAACGAGAATTATTATTACCTACGGCGGTTGCCTTCCCAATTTTGAGATCACTTAAGTATTTGGGGCAATTTCGCTTCCAATGACCGATCCTTGTGCAATAATGGCACTTGTCTTGCTCTTTTGAAGACGAGGTGGAAGCGCCTTTCGAAAAGGTCTTTTCTTTGGTTGCCTTGGGCTTGAACGTTTTCTTGCCCTTGCCTTTCGAGGCATTCCTCTTGAAGCTCGTTTTCCCTTTCTTTTCGATGTTCAAAACATCTTTGGTGGAACTTTCATGAAGTCCCATGTCCCTTTCGGCTTGGACGAGCATCTTATGCAACTCTTCCAACGTGGTCTCTTGGTTTCGCATATTGAAATTCACCCGGAATTGAGTATACGCCTTAACCTTATTGAGCGAGTGAAGAACTCGGTCAATAATTAGAGAGTCGGGAACATCAACATTTTGAGCTTTTAGAGTCTCCGCGAGCTCAACGAGTTTGAGCACATGAGGGCTTATCTTTTGCCCTTCCTTGAAAGTAATGTCAAAGAAGGCGGAAGCCGCCTCATATTGAATCACCCTAGGAGTTTGCGAAAACATGGTCGCAAGCTTGGTGTATATCTCATATGATGTGGTCAACTTAATCATACTCCTTTGGAGATCCGGCTCCATGGAGAAGATGAGCACATTTTTAAGAGCGGAGGACTCTTTCATGTAGGCTTCATAGGCCTCACGAGTTTGGACCGATGAACGAGCGGTCGGAGCGGGAGGAGGGGCTTCGGATAGGTAACGACTCTTATCGTCACCTTGAGCGGCCAAAAGTAATTGTGCATCCCAATCCTTAAAGTTTGAACCATGCTTATCGAGTTTGCAACGATCCATAAAGGATCGAAGCCATGATACGTTAGTGAGAGGTGGAGCGTTGGTTGCCATTGATGATGTTGAAATTTAGACTACAATAATAAAAGGATAAACAACATCATTTTAAAATTCGCAATTTGAACTAAAACCTTTAACAAGTTTAGTTATATATTTACTTAATGATCTCTTACCCAATTAAGTAAACAATCCCGAGACCCAAACCCATACTAATCCGGGCACGGTGTAGCCGATTCAACCCGTATCGGTATAATTTGGTGGATTAACTCTTTAATCGGTTCTACTCTTAGAACTCTCGGTCGACAATTTTCTTAAAATTATCTTTAGCCCGAACTTATTGCAACTACGGTTACGAATACTTTCGTTGAGATCAACCAAATTTCAAGGTGTAATCTTATTACCCCACTTACCCAACGTGACAATTTTAGTACCCCGGTGTAGCCGAGCCTACGTTCTTGTGAAGAAGGGATTCATGGGTCCATACTCTTTGGTAAGGCTAAGTCTCAATATTTATATGTAAGAGATCTAGTCAAATTATTATCTATCTCCGTTTAAGTGAACTAAGTCGGTGAATTATCGATAAAATAAATGACTAGGTCGACTAAATCGAAAAATGCATGATACGATGTATGACGATTTGGCTATGCATGCAAACATATAAAAGCAAAAATAAAAGCATAAATAAATCCTAGTATGGCCTTTCCTAGAAAAGAAATAACAAAGTACAAATTCGGAAACCAACTCCTTTGGTCCCTTGAACTTCACGCGGCACGCACTTCGAGGTAAACACCGTCTTGATCGGAACTCCTTTCCGAATGGCACCGTCTTCAAGGAACTCCGGATTTTACAAATATTACAACTTTTCTAGTCTACTTTATACATTATAAAATAGAAATAAATTACAATTGGGTGATACGAGATCACAAAATTACAACCGAATCGGTAACCCCTTACATTACGGGAAATACCGATTTAAAAACTAAGGCCATACTAAGTAAATTACATAATTCCCAAAATTACGTAAAATAAATCATGACATTCATAATATAATATGCAATGCTTATGTAAATATGAATTAACATGCAAACCCTAAGCCAAATCGTCCTATTTAAAACGCTTATTTAAATCGTTATCGTAAACCTTGGTTTATGGAATCGCGTGTTTTAACGATTAACAACACTATGCATTATATGAAACGGTTTTCATCCTTAAGTTAATCATCCCAACTCTTATAGGATTCAAAATTTAGTCTTACTCAAACTTTGAACATGACTTAACTTAATATATTTCAATATTGATCGGTATTACTCGGTTTTACGGGAAAAATAATATAAAAATCCAAAAGAGTCATTAAAATTTCGAAAATTCAAAATTCAAATTTTGAAAATTCCAGAATGTTCTTAAAATTTCAGAACCTTAAAAAAATATTAGTATTTATACGGTTTTAACATTATTCCGAAAATAATACGTAAAACGAGCAAATTAAGTCGGAAAATTCAATAATTAACTTCATAAATGCAAATTAAATACTAATAATATTTTTATACCTTCCAAAACATTTTAAGAACACAAGATGGACAGAAAATTAAATGGCACATTGCCCCATAGCCGAAATTTTAAATGCATGACTCTTTTTATTTAATTTTAAATGCTACTTTTAACAAATTAAAATAAAATCAAATAAAATCAAATCTGAAACTTTTGGCTCCCAAGATAATTTTCATGATGAACATATCATATATGACTAATATGGGTTACATTTTCGGCCATTTTTAACAACATTTGCAAATTTTAACGATTTACGTCATATATCGTACGATTTTAACCCTTAAAATTATTTCTCAAGCATAAAATAAGATAAAATTCTCGAAAATTTTATACATGCTGGAAATAATATATATGACATCGTGTTAAATTTTTATGGCCAAATTCCAACTTAAACTATTAAAGTCGAAATAATGTCACTAATTACCCGATTTTTACATTAAAAATCTATAATATTGCAATATTTGAGATAAATTTCTGAAAAATTCAACATAAATTTTAAATATTGCATGTGACATCCTCATAAATTTTTATAGTCAAATTCATAATATAACTATTTTAACCCATTTTTATTCATCTTATTGCATTTTAACCATTAAAAACCATATCACACGATTTAAAGGTCCATAATTTACGAAAAATCATATTCATATTATAGAAAATACATGTGATATCATACTGAAAAATCTCGGCCAGAAGCTTATTTTAACTATTTTTCCCAAAATAAACATTTTTAACCATTAAAAAATCAATAAAATCCGAGATTTAAGTACCAATAAACAATATTCATGCAAAATATATTCCAAATATTCTAAAACATTTTAGAAAACAGTAGGTATCATGCTAAATAAATTTCGTGCATATCATATATCAAACGAAAAAGTCAAGTTTTATTTATGTTATCTCTATAACTCCGTAAAAACGTAAACGGAAAGCATGCAAACAACCTATTGCTCTGATACCAATTGTTAGGTTCATATACCTATATAGTCATACTAATTTATTTATCTTATAAAAGGAAGATCTTATGCATGCTTAACATGAGATGTGACGAGATATATGAAGAAGAACAAGCTTCCTTACATTGATAATCTCGGCTAAAAGGGCACAAGTGAAGTCACCTTCTTCACTTGTTCTTGAGCTTAATATGCGGATGATCCTCCTTGAACCTTCAAAGAGATGATGGCCTCCAAAAGATGAACACCAAGACACACTAACTCTCAATGTTTGTATGTTATTGTGCTAGAATCAACATACAAAATTACTAGATGATGCAAGGAGGGGCACGGTTTTAGGGTTAGAAAATAAGAGCTTATTTTCTCTCTTTTGTTCTCTCTCTAAGACAAAACCCTAACTTGATGAGTGAATGAATGTTGTATGCAAAAATGAGGAACAAAACCTCTTTTGTTCTCTCTTGGGTTCGGCCGAAATGCCAAGGGAAGGATGCCCAATCAAATGGCTCTCAATCCTCTCAATTGTCCCAAGCATGCTTTCACAATTAAATGCCTTGTCCTTATAATGTTCCTATTACATATAATGTAATATTGTAAATGTGTGTGAGTGTGTGTGACATATCACACGGTCCACACCACCAAAACGGATCCAATCCGTAACATTAGTTAGGATAATATTATTTGCGTAGTTTAACACTTTAAACTCTTTATCGCAAATTACATATATTTATTTAATCGCATTTCATAACTACAACGATTGTAGTTCATTCGACTCATTCATTTATTATCATGTTTCATAAACATATAAATAATAGTGATGACATTTCGATCACTAAAATAATTTATAATCCTATTATAAATTATCTCCTTATTTTATTCATAATCTAGAAATGAATCAACTCGTATTAATATACAGTTGTTACATTTATTATTGAGGTAGTTGTCCTAAAGGTGTGACCTAAAGGGATCAACTGGTCACCACCGTCTTTACGACAGTAATGTCAAACTCTAGCAAGCCAATCATTACCGATTAATGTTGACCAGTTGACTTATGATAAGAATCATCCCATGAATATTCTTTTATAGAGATTTGTCAATTTAATTAATATAATTGACGTGATCACATTATTGTCGAGGACACTTACTCCAACAGGAGAGAGCTTGGATCCGGACCAGACTAGAGTCTAGATCACCATAGTCAGTTTAGCATGAGTTGTACTTACTTTTCATAAGACAGTTTTATTCAGTTGTAAGAATATGTTATGGAGTTTAACTTTTAATTAAAGTACTGTTTATCTTTCCTTTGTATCTACTGCCTCGGGAAACCGAGATGGTAACACCCTTATTTATCTGGGGAGTCCTAGTACAGGCCCTTAAATAAATGGGGGTGTTACAAAGTGGTATCAGAGCATTAGATCCTCGGGCCTAAACCAAATGAATAATAATGAACGTAGGAGGAGTCAAATAAAATGAACCCCAAGATGAAACTGACAGGAGCCCCAAAAAGGAACGGGATGAGTTAGGGGCCCCCTCACACCAAACCTGGGCCCTTTTGGTTCTGTCTCGTGAACCCTATGAGAGTAATTGAAGAGTGTGGTAGATTATATGATAACTTGTTTATATCGTACTAACAGTTTGGCAGGAGCGGAATGAGGTTAGAAATGATGTGGTACATGGTTAATGATGTGCAATGAAAGAATATGGTTGATATTGGCATGCTGACTTATTTGAATAATTGAGTGGAATATTAGTGTATGAATGGCATGAGTTGTGAATTATGATTTATATGATCCCTGAACCCTTAGGTAGAGATATCGTATAAAGATATGTGTAATGAGTTGACGATAGATGCACCGTAAACTATAACTACCTAAGAGGTTAGATATAGGAGGAATATGGCAATGATTGACTGAAATGGTTAGAAGAGCCAACCAGGCTACGTTGTTACAGGAGGAAGAATCAAGTTGAGTCCTATGTATAGAGCTAGTAGACCGAAACTGGTGTCGTGCCCGTTGATAATTGTTTTGTGGTTATTCTAAGTGTGTATACATTTCTTAGCTGTATTCTTTATTCTTTGCAAAAGTCTACTGTTTAGTTACCATGCAAATGTGATCGGATTCTGAGATTTATGATTGTTATTATTCTACTAATTGCCTTAGCAATCCATGTCTAGTAATATGTGGAACGTGTTGCCCTAAGCCATGAATGTATTTAGTTATGTGATGCATATATCGTATTTAAAAATTTTATGCCTATTATACACATTTAAATTTGTTATGAAGTTAGTAATCAATAAGGGACCTCACAGTAGTTCCTAGTTTATATTTCCGTACTTGGATACGCTGTGATTGTGCGATAGTAGAGACTAATTTATTTAGATACACATGCATAACAAACAAGTTATTTAGTTGACCCTACTCTCAGTCTCGAAATCTTTACCGTGTTCTAGATAACGAGTATCGTTTTAATAAATCCCCTGGATGTTATCTTGTTTGTACGGGATGCCATCTTAGACGTGTTCCATATTTGTGTATGTAAAATTTATGTATGATAACCTCCTGAGTTGGTTTACAATGCGTTTGGTTTCATGTTAATAAGAGTTATATTTTGAGAGAAACAAAAATTTAGTTGGAGCCATGTTCTTGTAAAGGAAATCATGTAAAACGTGGTTATTGTTTATGTGTACTTCCAACTCCATTGTTTAGAATATTCGTTCACGTTTTCAAAATGATAAGCCATATGAATTTATCACGAGTCTTTATTTAATTGTGATTTTTGTAAGTTGCCACAAATGTTTATTTGGTTGAATTGCGAGTCATGTAAGTTTCATATGACAGTTTAATCAGATGTGAATTATGTGATGTGACCATGTGATACCCTGATATAGCGTCAGTAGCATGAACAGTGGCCATCTAATATGAATATGAACCTTACTATATGATAGTGTAACTTTCTTTATTTCGTCAAGTTTTATATAAAATAGTTTCAATTATACCCACACCCCTACTTTCTAGGTTTATGCCTCAAAATAATAATATGATGTTCGTATTTGATGTTAAAATCATGTTTACTATAGAATAGTCTTGCCATGGGGTAGGATGAAATTTAACTGATAAATTTATTAGTATTATATAGCAATCTAATGGTTACACATAATTGTGATTATTTGAACAATATGAATCTTATTGATGTTTATTTGAACAATGTGAATCTTATTGATGTTATTTCGTATATTAACGGTATATCTTTGCCTAGTTCCTGCGACAAAAGTCCTATAAATCATCCATGCATTTATTACGTTTAAAACCTGATCACGATCTATTGAATTAATGATTGGCTGACATGTGATTACGGAAGTACCAGTCTTGTGTATTCGTTTGCTTCTATCGTTAAAATTTTCGTAATTCATGAGGTACAAGAACAATGTTCTAGTAAAGAAGAGTCAGAATGGCTCCGTGTATTCTTGTTTCGATATGTAGCTTGTAGAATTGTCTTTTGATTTGTGTTTACAATTTGTCACAAATTTACCACTTCAATGTCTCAGATGTTTCAAAATGTTTCCAAAATGATGATTATCCATGATAACGCTTGAAGTTTTAATAATTATGATGATTGTTTGCGACATGACATATTCGGTAGCTATGTGTTGATGAACTCCTGCACGGAAATTTAATTGTTGCACATTAGGTAAACCTTTATTTGGCAAGTCACATATATTGATAGTTTCTCGAGAAATGATGTAATGTGAATGGATAGGAGATGTGCCTAAGTGATTTTTAGCTTACTGATGGCTAGAAATGTTAAACGATCTTGTCAGTCTACGTTTGGCGTGTATCTTATGTAATATGTCAGTGCGCCCTGTGTATTTAGGTTAATTAATTTTGCTCTATAACCTTCCTAAAATATGGATTTGCTTCAAAAATATGATTATGAACATGAAACGTTTTAAATTGTCAATTATAAACTATGAGTTTCTTGATTGTATATGTTGTTGTGGTATACTAACCTTGCGTTAAAATTTAAAGGGTATGTAAGTGTTAGCTACTCTAATTTTGTTTTACTGCGTAACCCGATTTCTACAGATCCTAATGCTCTTGTCATTGCTCGAGGTTATATGATTACATGATACTTGCTATGGGTCTTTTTTGAGTACTTGTCTGAATTGAATATTAATAGTGGTCCTTTTATTTTGATAGTTAAAATTTTATATTGTTAAGATAATTCTTTTGTTTGTGAGATGGGTAAGCTTTTGGTAATTGATTAGTTTGGGTTATGTATAATGATTCTGTATTGGATTAGTTGGTATATTGTACAAGTTCTTGTTTTATAAACTGTGGAATTATAAGTATACCTACAAGCATATTAATGAATTTGGTTAAGATATGCACGTTGTCTTGTTAAATAGCTATGAGGTAGAGTTTGAGGGGACTGAGTTGTTCGGGAGACTAGAACAAAGACAATGAATGATGTTGTGTTAAGATTGAGATTGCAGTTCAGTGTTATCGAGTTGTCGCATTCTTTGACCTTGACTCGTGGGTGAGTAGCTTAGAGTTTTACTCTCTAGGTGTTGAGCAGTTCCTTTCATGAAACATTTGACAATATTGATATTGAAATCGAGATGAGAATTGGTTACTGGTTTTAAGATATGAGTTATTAGGCCATTGGGCAACATTGTGTTGACGGTCTAGTGTGACATTGGTTATTGAGTTATATTCTGAGTTGGGAATCGATAACGAGATGGAAGTATTGATTTGCGGTCTTATTCCACCAGTTCACTCACCCCTTGTCTTTGGTCTTGGGTTCGACGATGAGAACACGATACTTGGAGACTTGACGTAAGATTTCATGAGAGAGAGTAATGAGTAAGTCGGAGTAATGAGCTGAATTTTTTTTTATAATGGGGTTACGGGGACGTAACCATATTTTAAGGAGGATAAGATTGTAAAATCTTAATGATTTACGTGATGGCTAGTCGTTATGACATGACTAAGTAGTATGTCGTGATTGTTTGCACACACTTGATAATCTTGACTACTTATGTTATACATTTTATGGTGTTCGTGAAGTACCCTTTTATTTAGTTATACGCTGAACTTTGGGGACAAAGTTTTCTTAACGAGGGTAGAATGTAACATGTCGTAATTTTGAAGCCTGTATAAGTGCTACCTGTGTTTGTTCCTTGCTTATCATGTGTTTTCCTGGTCGTTACGGGATGGCGAACTTCGGGACGAAGTTCATTTTAAGGAGGGAAGACTGTAATACCCCGTGATTTATACTTTGTTGGGACGAGATATTATAACGAGATATAATCATATTTTATTCGATACGTTTTACTAATTGCTATAATAAGTATTTTAGACACATGTCTCGTTAATTTTAGTTACAAGTCGAGTATAAGTCCTTGGGGAAACGTGATGGGCTTGGGCTCGAGTATGCTATGAGAACCATATGAACATAAACCGAATCCTCTCCTAACCATCGACACATATATGATATACTACATCAACTTAAACCCTAATGAAGTTGCCTCCACACCTCGTACAAACCCTAGATGCGCCTGCCTCCCTATTCCGTGTACTCTTAATCTAGTGACCTGTCATGGGGGTTGAAGAAGAACGAAGAGAGAAAGAGGACGAGATAACAATAACATCACCATCACGTTTTATTGCCTCTGCACTGAACCAAGTTTGTGAGTTTTTATCATGTCCTTTCTATGTTGTTTTATCTAAGTATTTCAGTCATATGTGACTTGTGTAGTACGTATAACATGTCTATATTTTCTAAACCACCATAAGACCACCATAACCATCATCAAAGCTGACAAGAAAGTCGTTCATGTTGCTGGATTTATACTCTGTTTCTATAAATTCCAGATTTGTTTCATTCGTTGTTGCTTCATTCTTCACTCTTTCGATTGTTGTGTTGATGTTAATTTATGGTACGAGTTCTGGGTGGTAGTAGTAGGTTGTTAGTAGGTTAGTTTGGGGGTTTTTGGGTGGCTCGTGGTGGCCGGAGCACCACCAGGAACCAAGCGTTTAAGGGCGGCAGAATAAGGGAGTAATAAGCGAAAACTGGGGCTGGTATAGGGGTAGTTGAGTCGGTTTTGAGCCGCGGTTTGAAGTTCCTGAGATTTGGGTTGGGGACTGGTGGTTACTAGGGCTAGGGGCTAGCACTAGGTGGTGGAGTTGGTGGTCCGTGGTGGCAGGGTTGACCACCACGGCGGCTTTTGTAGGACTATACAGGCAGGGGGCGAGAAGTAGTGTAAATGTGCGTGTGTTCAGGCAGGTTGTGGGGGAGTTTTGTGGTGTTTGAGAGTGTGACGAAGGGAGGAGGTTAAGACCATTGGAACCACCGTGGATCAGTGGTGATGGTGGTGGTGTCCAGGGGATGCGTGGGGCTGGTGGTTGTAGGAAGTGGCGTGAGAAAAGAGGGTGGTTGGAGTACGGCAGAAAAACGAGAGATCACGGTTGCGGACATTGACTTTTGAAGGAGTTTCTAGGGTGGTTTAAGGGTCGAGTGAGGTGGACGGGATCTGTGAGTGGTTGTTGGTGGTACAGGCTAGAGTTTGGGAACCTCCGTGGTGGTTGTTAGTGGTCTGGCTGGCGGTGGTAGTGTCGTGAAGGTGGGTACTTGAGCTGAAATATTAGGGTTGTTGTGGGCTGTTTGTGTTTGTCGTGATCCTTTTGTCACGGTTTCATGTTGGCTGTATATATTATTAGGGATATTCTACATGGTACCCCTCAATTTTTTGACTTTCTACATGGTACCCCTACACTTTTTAAAACATACTTGGTACCCCTAATTGTTGTCATTATCACTACGTGTACCCCTAAACTTTATTTTCCGTCAATTAAACTAATTTTTAAGCTTTAAGTGATAACTTGAACGCGTAAGCAAGCTTGTCATTTACTATCACATGACATAAGGACTCTATTAGGCTCAATATCCATCTCGATTCTAATATTTATAGATATATATATGGGCTAAAAAAATGTTGACGGAAAAGTTATTGATCTTTGCCAAATTATCACGTCCAAAGAGTGGATATTAATTCTAATAGAGTCCTTATGTCATGGGAGGATAAATGTCAAGTTTGGTTATGCGCATAAGTAATCATTTAACGCCCAAAATTGAGTTTAATTGACGGAAAATAAAGTTTAGGGGTACGCGTAGTGATAATGACCACAATTAGGGGTACCATGTATGTTTTAAAAAGTGTAGGGGTACCATGTAGAAAGTCAAAAAATTGAGGGGTACCATGTAGAATATCCCATATTATTATTAATATTATTATTATTGTTTTGTTTTACTATTATTATGTTATCATTATTACTAATACTATTGTTTTGTTCCAATATTATTATTTTGTATTACTTGGCCTGTTATTATAATTGTATGATAATAATTGTACTAGTAATGAATATTATTAGTAGTATTACTCATGTTATAATTATCATGTCATTTAGATAGTATGTTAGTATGAAGTATTACTTTGAGCGACATTACTATTTTTGGACCAGGTTGCTATTTCGGGAAAGTTCCTATTTTAGGAAACTTTCCACTTTTAGAAAGTTACTATGTTTGGTAGCATTACTATTCTAATAAAAAGGTTAAGAGAAGGATTATTAATCGTTAAATAATATATGTTTAGGTGACGGTTTCCGCGCGGAATAATTTTGGCAGCTGTTCGGTTATCTTTCTGCAATTCGAGGTAGGGGAATACCGTATGCCTGTTGATGAGTTATTTGAATATTAAACGTTGTTAACAATGTTCATCTTATTATATTGAATGAATGATATATTGCTTTATTTGATTGAATAATTCTGTGACACGATACGATGTGACGAATAATGGGTCTTGTGATATGGAGCGGAGTATATTGGTCTTGTGATCGGTGCGGAGTTTATTTGGAGTTGGATCGGTGCGGAGTTTATTTGGAGCTGGATCGGTGCGGAGTTTATTTTGCGTTGGATCGGTGCGGAGTTTATTTGGCGTTGGATCGGTGCGGAGTTTATTTGGCGTTGGATCGGTGCGGAGTTTATTTGGCGTTGGATCGGTGTGGAGTTTATTTGGTGTTGGATCGGTGCGGAGTTAAGGGATGATTGATCCCAATATATATATGATAATTTTGTTTATTTATTTTCCTCTACTCAACCTCGTGGTTGACCCTGTGTATTCGTGATCACCTGTGATGAACCAATTTATTGGGGAGCAGATTGACAGGTGGCTGAGACTATGGGATGCTGTGGGAGGAGAGAGCTTGGATCCGGACCAGACTAGAGTCTAGATCACCATAGTCAGTTTAGCATGAGTTGTACGTACTTTTCATAAGACAGTTTTATTCAGTTGTAAGAACATGTTATGGAGTTTAACTTTTAATTAAAGTACTGTTTATCTTTCCTTTGTATCTACTGCCTCGGGAAACCGAGATGGTAACACCCTTATTTATCTGGGGAGTCCTAGTACATGCCCTTAAATAAATGGGGGTGTTACATTGTTTCTATACTTTGGATATACTTCTAAAATCACCTATTACAGCATATACAAACATTCATACCACATCTTTAAATCATTTTCATGGATCAAATATTAACTTTCATAACCAACAATAGAACATCCATTTTTCCTCATAAACAACATACCCATCATCAATACTCAATAAACCATGTGAGAAACATATATTCATCAAAACCTAGCATGATACTAACTAATTTACAGCATCACAACCACAATCCACATATCCTAAACATGTTTCTAGTAACTAGACATACTAAAAATCATGTAAAGTGCTAATATTAGACAAAAGGCCGAGTTTCTCATTATCGTCAACTTAAGAGAGCGATTATTCACTTCTAATCTTGAACAATGTACTAGTCCTTGTCCGGGTCGTCCAAGTCGACACCTACAACAACAAAAACGGTTTAATTGAGGGTAATTTCGAGTAAACCTCAAAACAGCCCCGAAATCAACTTTGACGAAACGGAAATTGAAAGAGATAGAAAGAACGGAAATGAAGAGATGAAAGCGTAGGCGAAAACCTTGCGTCAATCGGAGTTGTAACGAATCCACAAGATCGAATTTTGTGAAGATGAAGATATGAGAAAAAGAGAAATGAAATGTCTGATGTTTTTGTTTCTTGAGAAAGGGTTTAAGAATGTTAAGGAAATAAGGAGGAAGGTTCCTTTCACAAATGGGTTTTAAGTTAAGCTTGAGACGGGTTTCACTTAAGCGGTTTGGGAATTAAAGGTAAAGGGAAAAACCAAGGAAACATGATACCTTTAGATTAAATAAACTTAAGACGAAACTTGACGACATTTTTTTTAAAATAAAACTTACGAATTATGATTAAATTATCATTAAATCCCGAAACTGCTTTTAAATTATTAAAATTACTTTCATAAAAATACGGGATGTTACAATCACCCCATCTTTTAAAAAGTTTCGTCCTCGAAACTTGGAAGCAGTTACAAGGACAACTCTACAACCAGAGCTTTCGCAGACACTTGATATACAAAAACTTAGGCTTTTTCCCAAATTTCAAAAGTAAACTCCATAGTCCAGCCTCCATCAAGGAACGTTAAGGTTCTCGTTGCGCATTCAAGAACCTGACATTCTAGTCCGAAGGCAAAACCAAGGTGAAAATCAAAGAAAAAATTTTAGAATTCAGATCGATCCGATGTTGATAGGCATAGTACAGGTTATCAGACGTCTCCAATAACGAGTTCAAATGGCAAACCAACGTTGAAATCCACCAAAGTTGTAAAATTATCCAACTTTTTAAAACTAGGTTTTTCTAAAATCACCTTTTTAGATCTTTCAAACCTTTGAACAAATAAAATTTGTAAAACAAAAGAGGTTTGCAACTACCAAAAAGGAAAGAAATTTCCAAAGAAGTCACGGAACAGAGAGAGAAAGCGGTTAGAGGGAGTAAATTTCAGTGTGAGACACGAAGAACAAGGATAAGTCGAAAGAAGATCAATTTGGATTTCAAGTAAGATGGTCAGCTATTCAATAAGAAGGGATGTGCATCCGGAATTATCAAAGGAGACGATGCACCAAGATATGAGGAGTATCTTCAAGGCTCAGAAGCATTCTCCAACGCTAGCACGAATCGTTCATCTTCGGTAGACAACACCGGTCTTGATCGTCAAATAGATGAGCTCACGGTTCGTCGATTTGAAGATATAAAAGTAAGATAAATGACAATCAACAAACACGTTAGACCTAGTGAAAGCAATCACAATACAGACTACCACTTGTCCTTAAGTCTACCCAATCTCTCATTCATTATTCAAGTTTTTGGTCAAGTTAAGTTTGGGGATTACATGAGTGCGTCGGGAGCGATAACACTCTGATACCAAATGTAAAACCCCTCGCGAAAGCGTAAAAGTAAACATACAAAACATGCCAAAAATGCAGCGGAATTTAAAACTTTTGACATGATAAGAAAACATGCGAGGTGTCTTAACAATACTAAACATGCGGAAGAAAATAAAGCATAAATAAGTATATAAGTGCGATACAAAACAGCCCGGGATAGCATATCCCTACAGGCATAAAATACTGAAACGTAAGTCTAAGGTCTAGCTAACGAATAGGTAAAAGTCGACGATGATGGATCATCGCTCGCTAGCCTCAACGTAACCCCCTGCAAACAGCCTCATGTACCTACACACATACAGCATGTGCGCCACAGTCAGTGGGGAGTGACTAGAGTGCTCCTAGCCACCTATTGTAAATAACACATAACACATAAGGCATCCAACATACTCCAACATTTATAACATGTGAAGCATATATAACAATATCTCAACCTCATATCAATCATGCAATATCATGCAAAGGCTCTCAACCAACTTCGGAAACTATTTGGAAGGAGAGCCGGTTTCCCTTCCGGTTGCCCGGCCGGGGGGTCTTTCAATCCAAACCATTTACGAAACTAGACTAAGAGTCGTCCAATGCCTTGGACGAGCAATACTAAGATAACCAAGTATAAAACATTCTTATACGCAAACTAAAGCATGCTCAACATCCAATTATATCAACAAGAGATAGGTCACCTAGTGACTCGACTCTAACAACTATAGGCCAACCAAGTGACTCTACAAACAAGAGATAGATCATCCACGTGAGTCGACTCTTACTACTATGTGCAGGCCGACAATCGACTCGTCTATATACCACGACATCCCCAATCTCAGACTATACAACCCCCTGGTAGGACGACATCAAAAGACTGTCCTAGTCTAAACCTGGCCAGACTCTCGGAGCGCAAACGGATTACGATCCCCGATTCGACAAGTGCACAAGGCACCCCCAAGACCCGAACTAGCTAGGAACGAGATATGCCCGAAGGCGGGCAGACAATCTAAGACCTGACCGTGAGAACCAAGTCACTACGGCCAACCAACTACACAATGCAATCAGGTGAGAACTCGAGTACTATAGCAGCGCACAGCAGGTTACACAAATTACAAATGTCATCTCTAAGATGTACAACAACTCAAACTCGAATGACAATCATTTCTTATATATCTCATTACTAAACATCCACATAACACTTAACCAATTTCGGGAACTAATTTGAGGCGAGAGCCGGTTTCCCTTCCGGTTGCCCGGCCGGGGGGTCTTTCATCCTCAAATCCATTACCGAACCCGACTGATGCGTGTCTATTTTATGATGTTTTACATCTATTTTTACACGCATTTGGTCGCTCATTTACTATGTTTTAGCCCTTATTTCCCAACAATTGTGCACTTTCGTATTTTTATGCACTTTTGCAGATTTGTGCGGAAAAAGGACAGTTTTACACCAAACTTATGCCCTCGAGATTTTTTGCATGACTAAGGAACGAAGAAAGTCAACTGGAATCACTAATCAAGTATCAAAAGTCAAACCGAGACGAATCAAAACAATCTAACGCGGAAACGGGTCGACCGACCTACTACTTGGGTCGGCCGACCAGATCTTTGTTTTGGAATGCCCAGAATTTTCCTGAAGCCCATAAAGAGGTCGACCGACCTCAGCGAAGCCCAGAAGCTTTCCGGAAGTCGATTAGAAGTGTTGGAGTCTTTAGGAAACTCCTAATTGCCGCCCTATATAAACTAATCTTTCGTTTAGGGTTAATTATCAAGTCATATACCAAGTTTTACATTCAGCTCCTATGATAGGTGCCTATTCTATGCATTTTATTTACTCTTTTGACACGTATTTTCTTACACTTTCGTGACTTTTTAGTTGCTTTTTCTCCCATATTGTCTACTTTGGTATTTCTATGTTTTGTATGTAGGAATAAGCGGAAGTAAGCAAAACCAAGCCTTATTTGCCTTTAGGAAGCTGTTTTTGGAGCAGTAATTCGGATGGTGCATTCAAGTATAATTATCGGGCCGGATCGAAGCTGGAAATAAAGAGAAGCGGTCGACCGACCACCGAAAGTGGTCGACCGACCGGTGTCAACGTAAACAGGCCCAGTTCTCCACGGAAGCCCAAATTCGCATAAAAGATAAACCCGCATTGGCAGAATCGGTCGACCGACCGAGAAAACAGGTCGACCGACCAGACCCTATTTCGAGACTTCCGTTTTATTTTCTGTTTTCCTAATCTTGTAATATTTCTTATTTAAGGAGACCAAAACTCTTCTATTAGGTTAAGTAGTTTTTCAGCAATTTTCTACCTAAGTAATTTTCATCCAAGTACTTTATGTTAAAGACTCCATTGTTAGACTTTTTGGTATCAAGCTTTCATCTTTCTTCTTAGGATTTCCATTCAAGTTGTAAGTTTGTGATAATTAATCTTTCCTTTTGATTCAATCTTGTTATTCATCTTGTTGTTATTTCTTATTTCATGTTTTCCCTTTTATTGTCTTCTTTAATTATGTTTATCTCTTTAATATTCTTAGTAATTGTTAGTTTCATAATCAGAAGTATGCATAACTAATTCTTGTGATTAGGAATTAGGGGAACCATGTAAAAACTCGACTTTGATAAGTTTGATGATTAAATTACCAATCCCCCATTGTTGTTGGTGAACTAATCCTTAGGATTGAAAGATTATTAGGATTAGTTTAACAACAACTTTGGGATAGCCCTTGAACGAAAGTTTCGTGCTTTTCTAGGAACCCTAAGACCGTAAGGATTGGGTAGAATTTTGACCTAAAGGTTTATTCTTTGTTCCTTGGGATTGTGTTATTTGATTATTTTACCCATCATTGACTTGTTTTGACCATGGGGAACCAAAGTTCCTAATCTCCTTTCTATCTTATCTTAATTTTCTTGTTATTTTGTTACTTTAGTTGTTAGTTAAAATCCCAATTCAAACCCCCCTTTTTGGTTACTTGCAATAGACTTTAAATTTACAACCTTAATTTACCCTGTCTCTCTGTGGTTCGACCCTTGACTTATCCTAACTGAGTTTAAGCTGAGGTTTTATAAATCTTATCTTTGGCACCCCTCAACGACGGGTGTCAAATTTTGGCGTCGTTGCCGGGGAGACGGTATAATTTTGTTTGTTAATTTTTAGTTTATTTTTTCTTGTCTTAAGGAACTTAGGTTCCTTAAGACCGTTCTTACCTTTTTCTTCTAGTGTGGTTTAGAAGACAGGTTTTTGAGAGGAAGGCTTGAGTACTCTCTTTATGGACTCTATTTATAGCTACCTACAGCCGAAGCCTAAAGATTTACCGAAGGGATTCACCTTGCCTAAACCCACCACTGGCTCCTTTGAACTCCGCCCGACTCATATTTCTTTGGTAGAGCAGAGTCGATTTTCTGGTCTACCCGATGAAGATCCAATAAAGCATGTTACAACCTTCACAGATTATTGTTGTTTCATACCCCTACCTGAAGGGGTATCTAGAGACGAGGTGCTGGCAACTCTGTTCTTGTTCTCATTAAAAGGAGACGCGCAAGAATGGTACCGGGACCTTAACAAGACAAGTGAAGGGGTTACAGATTGGACCGCCTTGGCCCTGGCTTTTTACAAGAAATACTTCCCTCTTTCAAAAGCTGAGGACTTGAGAAACCAAATCCGTAACTTTCAGCAGGGACCTGATGAAGGATTTTGTGAAGCATGGGATCGATTCAAGAAATTGGTCCGTTCTATCCCTCACCATAACCTTCCACAATGGGACCTATGTAACCGTTTTTACAACTCTCTCTATGATGACTATAAAATGATTCTTGATGTGGCCGCCAATGGGAGATTTCAGAACAACACCGATCATATGAAGGGTTGGGAAACCATTGAAGACATGGCGGCACATAAGGCTACTTTTAAGGGTTCACGTGGGAATTCAAGAAGGCTGAATGTAGAGATGAATAGAGTGATGGCTCTTGAGACAACAGTTGAAGCCCGTTTCGAAAAGCTTGAAGCAACCCAGCTAAAGCTTGAAAGTGCGAACCTAGTTACTACGGTCGACAACACGGGAGAAATTGAGAAATTAAGAGCTATTGTTGATGCCTTAACCACGGCAGTTTTTAAGATGAATGAGGCGCACTGCACTTCCACGAAGATTTTTGAGGAGCACTTGATGAACATAGCCAATCAAAGAACTAGCTCTCCAGCTAGTTTTGAGGGACCCATGGAGACGCTGAACGTCATAAATCTAAGGAGTGGCCGTGTTTGTAAAGAAGCAACTCAAGAGGATGATCCAGCCGAGATTCCGACCAAAGAATCCGATCCCGTCAAAGGAGCAGGAGGTCGACCGACCGCTGCTGTAAGTCGACCGACCACTGTTCCTGACGTGAGATCAGATTCCGAAAAAGGAAAAAATTCGGATTTTGCAGACTCTGGTCGACCGACCACTGCTACTGGTCGACCGACCGACGTTCCTGAGCAGAGTGCTGTTTTGACTCCGGAATCGCTGGATCCTTCCTTTATTCAAGGTATTGCCGAAATTCTACAACTGAAAAAGCCAAAGGTTGCTGATCCTATGGCTAAAGTCACCATTCCTTATCCTGAAAGACTGAAAAATTCAAAGGAGGATAAGAAATTTGGTAAGTTTTTAGAGATGGTGAAGAATCTTGAGGTAACCATCCCTTTCACTGACTTAATTACCCAGGTACCTTCTTATGCTAAATTCATGAAAGATATTTTAAGTCGTAAGAGGAACTTTCAGGACGACGGTGCTGTTGCTCTTGTGGAAAAATGTTATGTTCTTTCACAAGATAATATAGCACCCAAGTTAAAAGACCCAGGTAGTTTTTCCATCCCTTGTACCATAGGTAATCATTTAATAGGGAAAGCCCTTTGCGATCTAGGGGCTAGTGTCAGTGTCATACCTTATTCTGTATGTGAAAGACTTGGTTTAGGTAGACTTAAAGTCACCAATATTACCGTACAGATGGCTGATAGATCAACCCAAAGACCACTAGGGGTCTTGGAGGATGTCCCAGTAAAAGTGGGAAAGTTCTTTATTCCTGTGGATTTCGTTGTTTTGAACATTGCTGAGGATAGTCGAATACCTATTATTTTAGGTAGACCTTTTTTACACACAGCTGGGGCTGTGATAGATGTCAAACGCGGGACCATTACTTTAGAGATTGGGGATGACACTATCGAGTTTAGTCTTGCCCATAAGGCAACTATTCCTACTGATGATACTTGTTGTTCCATCGATATTGTAGACAGGAATGTTATCCTTAATTAGAGGGAATCCTTGACCAAGGATCCCTTAGATGATCTGACGATTTTGGATAAGTGTGCAGGTACTCCAGCTGAGGATGCTGAAAAGCTGGATTTGATAGAAGAAGAGGAAGAGGAATATGAGCTCACTGAAGAAGAGAATGAGAAGCTCATAAGCCTAGCTAATGCAAGTCTGGTAAACATGTGCTATTCTATAGATACTAATTCTGTTCAGGCAGTTGAGGTAAAAGCACCAGAGCGTAAGCCACTTCCTCCTAATCTTAAATATGTTTTCTTAGATGATACTGAGCAGTACCCTGCGATTGTTAGCTCAAAACTTAGTCCTGACCAACTTTCTGCCTTAATGACTGTTCTTAAAAAGAATAGAAAAGCTCTAGGTTATTCTTTGGATGATATTAAGGGCATAAGCCCTGATGTTTGTATGCACAGAATAGATTTAGAGGAAGGGCATAAGCCTTATAGACAGGGACAGCGTAAATTGAATCCTAAGATGCAGGATGTAGTTATGGCTGAGGTTATGAAGCTTCTTGATGCAGGTATTATTTATCCAGTTGGCAACTCTAAGTGGGTTAGCCCAGTTCAGGTGGTTCCTAAGAAAGGAGGGACCACAGTGGTTAAAAATGATAAAAATGAGTTAATACCAACTAGAGTTGTGACTGGGTGGCGGATGTGCATTGATTATAGACAGTTAAATGCTGCCACCAAGAAAGACCATTTCCCCCTTCCTTTTGTTGACCAAATGACTGAAAGATTGGCTTCTAATAAATTCTTCTGTTTTCTAGACGATTATTCAGGTTTCTTCCAGATTCCCATCCATCCTGATGATCAGAGTAAGACTACTTTTACATGTCCACAGGGTGTTTTTGCCTATCGCAGGATGCCTTTTGGTTATGCAATGCTCCTGCTACTTTTCAAAGGTGTATGATGGGTATTTTTTCGGACTTTATAGAAAACATTATGGAAGTATTTATGGATGATTTCTCTGTTTATGGTAATGCTTTTGATCAATGCTTAGCTAATCTTGATAAAGTCTTGCAGCGATGTATTGATGTAAACCTTTTCTTAAATTGGGAGAAGTGTCATTTTATGGTTACTGAAGGGGTAGTTTTAGGGCATCTAATTTCAGATAAAGGTATACATGTTGATAAAGCAAAGGTGCAAGTGATTGAGCAATTACCCCCTCCTATTAATGTCAAAGGGGTGAGAAGTTTCTTAGGGCACGCAGGTTTTTACAGGCGTTTCATTAAGGACTTCTCTAAATTTGCTAAACCACTTACACAATTGCTTCTTAAAGATGCCATTTTTGATTTTTCTGATGAGTGCCTTTCAGCTTTTAACAGGTTAAAGGAAGCTTTGGTCTCAGCACCAATCATCCAGCCACCAGATTGGGATCTCCCATTCGAGATCATGTGCGATGCTAGTGATTATGCTCTGGGTGCTGTGCTTGGTCAAAGGAAGAACAAGGCTCTTAATGCTATATACTATGCGAGCCGCACCCTGGATGAGACTCAAGTCAACTATTTCACCACAGAGAAGGAGATGCTAGCCGTCATATTTGCCTTAGAAAAATTTAGATCATATTTAGTAGGTAATAAGGTGATTGTTTATACTGACCATGCAGCTTTAAAAAGTCTTTTTCAAAAGAAGGATTCAAAGCCAAGACTTTTAAGGTGGATCCTCCTTCTCCAAGAGTTTGACATTGAGATCAGGGACAAGAAAGGCGCGGAAAACGTGGTAGCTGACCATTTATCTCGCCTGCAGCTGACTGATGGGGAAGATTCTTTACCTATTGATGATTCGTTTCCTGATGAAAGTTTGTTTATCATTAATAGTTCAGGTTCTTATCCCCCTCCTTGGTATGCTGATTTTGCTAATTTTGCTGTTACAGGTAAAATCCCTCCTGAGTTGTCCTGGCAACAAAAGAAGAGATTTATGTTTGATGCGAAACAGTATTTTTGGGATGACCCTTATGTTTTTAAAGAATGCGGAGATGGACTTATCCGGAGATGCGTCCCCCAATGGGAGGTGAAGGACATTCTGGAAGCATGTCACTCTTCTGCATATGGTGGTCACCACGGTCCATCTAGGACCGTGGCTAAGGTATTACAGTCCGGTTTTTATTGGCCCACTTTACATGCTGACTGTAGAAATTTTGTAGGTAACTGTGATGCCTGTCAAAGGACTGGGAATGTCTCAAAAAGACATGAGATGCCACAAGTAGGTATTTTAGAGGTAGAGATTTTTGATGTTTGGGGCATTGATTATCAAGGACCTTTTCCCAGTAGTCAAGGTAACAGGTATATTCTTGTAGCTGTTGATTATGTGTCTAAGTGGGTAGAAGCTATTGCTACTCCCCACTGTGATGCAAAAGCTGTTATTAAGATGTTTAAAAAAGTCATATTCCCTCGTTTTGGTGTCCCTAGGGTTGTCATAAGTGATGGAGGTATGCATTTTAAGGAGAAACGCCTAGGTGATTTGTTAAATAAATTCGGTGTCCAACATCGTAGGGGTTTAGCCTATCACCCTCAGACTAGTGGTCAAGTTAAGATCTCTAATAGAGAACTCAAGGAGACCCTAGCCAAGGTAGTTTCTAAGTCTAGGAAAGATTGGAGCCTAAAACTTGATGATGTTTTATGGGCCTATAGAACCGCGTTCAAAACTCCAATAGGAATGTCACCATTCAGATTGATTTATGGTAAAACTTGTCATTTACCAGTTGAGTTAGAACGTAAATCTTGGTGGGCTATATGTGATCTTAATTTAGACCCTAATCTTTCCCGTGACAAACGTTTATTGCAGCTCAACGAGTTAGAAGAATTCAGATTGTTATCCTATGACAATGCCAGGATTTATAAGGAGAAAACAAAGCGCTGGCATGACAAGAGAATCATTAGACGTGATTTTCAGGTAGGTGATAGGGTGCTGCTTTTTAATGCTCGTATTCGTCTTTTTCCTGGTAAGCTGAAATCCAGGTGGAGCGGACCCTACACCATCACAGCTGTCTCAAAATTCGGGTCAATCGAATTAGAAACCTCATCTGGTGAGAGGTTCAAAGTCAATGGCCAATATGTGAAGCACTTCCGAGGAGAAAATGAGTATGTCGAAAAAGTCGAAGTTTCTTACTTTGACCCCTTTTAGGATGCTCCTTAGAAGGTAAAAGGTCGTGCGGGACCTCTTAAACCAGCGCTACACGGGAGGCAACCGTGCTTTAGTCTAAATTTACGTTTTTCTTCCTTATTTTTCGTTTTATCCTCAGGTGGAAATTGAAATCTCTGCAGAAAAAAAAAAAATTCAGTATTCGTCAGTACAATGGTCGACCGACCGACTTTTCTGGTCGACCGACCATACTGACAGCTTCATGTACTTTTTCTGGCAGAGTAAGTAAAATTGCAGAGCAGGTAAAAGGTACAGTGGTCGACCGACCGACTTTTCTGGTCGACCGACCACGAAATTTTTTACGGTTTTTTTTTTCAGAATCAGTGTCACGGGTCTGTTGTGTTTTGAACATACAATTATTACTTTCACCTATTCATTCTACCAGCACTCCCTCTCTCTCATAAAACCCTAAAAACTATTCACCCACCTTCCTCCTTCACCATTTTACTTACTTTCTTTCATTTTTCATCTTCAAGGTATGCTTTCTTCCATTTTCTTTCTCTCTTTTTAGTTTTCTACCTTCTTATTTTCGTTTTAGGTAGTATTAGTTTATCTTTTTAAGTTCAATTTTGTTCTTAATTCCGTTTTCATGCTTGTTTATGTGTTCTTTATCTTAGTTTTCTTCTTCTTCTTGAGTTTATATGCTTAGATCTGTAAATTTTGGGTGATTTTGTGCTGATTAGGATAATTTAATTCTTCCTTATAAATTTTTGCCTTAATCCGCGCGAAATTCAACCCGCGAAAATCGACCGTTGCACTGTTCACAGTCGACCGACCGGAAACGGAGGTCGGACGACTGAAATTTGAATTTTCTGGGTTTTTATTTACAGATCTGGGTTTTTTCTGACGAATGTCGGTCGACCGACCGGAAACCGAGGTCGGCCGACCTAGGCTGTGTTTTTCCTGAGTTTAATTGTTATGCAGTTTCTGAACTTCTCTCGTTTAATGGTCGACCGACCTTGTTTTATGGTCGACCGACCATGACTGCACTATTCCTGATTTTTTTTTAGTTTCTGTTTTTTTTTTTTTTTTTTTTTTTCAATACAGCCGAAAATACAGACCGTCTTGAAAAATCTGGTCGACCGACTGGCTACTGTGGTCGGCCGACCAGAGCTATGACAAAAGCTTCTGTTTTTTGCAATTTTTTCGTGCCTAATTCTGTTAAAGCAATGTTCTCTTATGCTCATAAGACTTATATCTTTTTTTGAAATTTTCAGCTTTACGATGTCTAGCCGTGATCAAGGTGGGAAGCGCGCACGCACCACGGGTGCAGGCACTTCTAGAGGACGTGTCTCTAGGTCGAGAGGTCTAGCAGTTCAGGACACGGATAGTTTACCGGACTATCCGCAGATCACTTTCAGCTCCCCGGCCCAGAAGGCCCGATTCCTCCATCTGAGCGCTCATTGCGCGGTAGTGGCGACCCGTTTCCTATGTGTCTCAGCTTTGCATGCCTTGGGATGCCATGATGAGGTGGTTTCCATGCTCATTGGGACCGGGTTTGCAGGCCTTGTCTCTATGGACGAGATCACCTACCGCCTTCTTACTCTTGAGTTCTTTTCTTCCTTTACCTTTGATTTAGGGGCTCTTCACCCCGGCTATGATAGTTTTTGTATCTCTTTTCGCATGTTCAATGAAACTTATGCTTTAACTTTAACCCAATTTGCTCAAATTTTGGGTCTGTCTTCTGAGGGTCTTACTGATGACTCCACGGGGTCGTATTCTGATATGTGGTCCTGTATTTCTGATTCCAACGATGTGAAGAAGAAAAACAGTACCATCCACCTTCCCACCCCCCGTTATTTTTTGCGTCTGTTGGCCAACACTGTTTTCGGCCGCAAAGAGTCTCAAAATGTTAACAACATTGAGCTCTCCATTTTGTCCGGTTATCTTAACATCGGACGTACGGGTCAGCAGTCTTATAACACTGCTCATTTGGTCGCCTCTCATTTTGTGTCAGTGGGTGAGGGAACTTTTTTGACCACTATTGTCTGTGGTGGACTAGTCACCCGATTAGCCCGCTCTTTTGTACCCCAGTTCCCTCGCTATGAGGATGCGGTCGACCCTCTCTCCCGATACATGGATATGGCTTATGTCAGGTCCGTGCGTTGGGTAAACAGTAGAGGTATTTGGAAAATAGACACCTATCTCAGTGACCGCATCCCCATCACCATGGCTCCCCCTATGTTCCCCCTTTCTACTGTTGTAGGGGAGCCCCGACCACTACTCCCGTCTTACCGCCTCCCGCTTAGGGGAGGCACTTCTAGAGGTTTCAGGGCCCCTGCTTCCGGTGGCCACCATGCCACACCTGGGACAGGGTACCCATCTGATTTTACTGCTCCTCCTAATGTTTATGTTCCTCCTTTTGTTGATGACAGATCTATGCCACAAATGCTGGCGAGTCTTTGCACGCAGTTCAGCCAAAAACGGTTGGACGATAGTCTCTTCCAATACCCGGTTTACAGGGAGTATGCCACTCAAGGTAGGCTCCCAACCAGCCCGTGGACTCACCCCACCTGGTACACACCTCTCGCAGGCGGTCGTGACCATGGTGAAGCTTCAGGCTCTGCCTCAGGAACAGGAGTAGGGTCTGAGGAGGATGGCGATGAGGGAGAAGGTGAGGAGAACGCTGAGCCGTTCTACGACTCAGCGGGATAGGGACGTGCTTAACCTTACCCTCTTTGGGGTTCGGTTTGGGGAGGCCCCTATTGATTGGTTCGGTTTGGAGAGGTCCACATTTATTTTGTAAGTGTTTTCCTCCCTTAGATTTCCAATTTTCCTCTTTCGATTTCCAGTTTTCCCCTCCTTCCTCCTTAGACTCTTTTGTAGTTTCTAGTCTTTTTCCTTTTCTTTTCTTTCTTTGCTTCTTTTCCGCCTACCCCCATCCCTATGCTGTGGTTGTATGCTGATGAGCACAATGGGGGCATTGTGCGTTTTGGTTTGGGGAGGGTGTTTGCATACTCCTTTGTGAGTATGCAATTGTTTTTGTGTCTTTTGTTTTTCATACCTTTAGATGTTTTTCTTGTTTTCATCCTCTCTTGTCGCGTGTCCTTCCCTGTCGGGCATTCTTCTCTGTCTTAAGTTCTTAGGTCGAGTCGGAACGGATAAATACAATTCATGCCTCACATATCACATATTGCTTTGCCTTGCATTTTTCAAAAATTTTCAAGCTAGTCTTTTGCATTATCTACGAGTTTTTGTTGATTTCATGCTAAATTATTAGACTTGACTCTCTTCTTGGCAAGCTACTACATATTCTAAGGATTAGAGCTTAATAAATCGGTGACATCCATGACCGATTTCATATCGGTTGTGAGTAGTTTCTCCTCTTGAGGCATGTTACATCAATATGCATAAACATGAATTTTGTCTTCTTAATACCTGTATGCATTCGGTTTTGTGGTTTGTTGACACATGTGGTAGAGGTACCCCCTTTCTCATTATTCCCATTATCCTCACATAGCCAAATTAAACTCTTTTACCCATTGGCTACATTCTAAAAAATTGCCTACCCTATCCGAGCTAATAATTTAGTAATGGGACTGTTTTCCTTGCCATCCTTTGGTTTATGCTTCATCGGTGAATTTTGATTTTGGGAGAATGATAGAAAAAAAAAAAAAAGAGAAAAAGAAGGACACAGAAAACGAAAAAAAAAAGGGAATGATAGAAAAAAAAAAACGGAGCAGCCTGTTTTCAAGGCTGGTCGGTCGACCAGTTACCCTGGTCGGTCGACCAGGACCATTGAATGGGCCGATTTTTCAAAGAAAGAAAAAAAACAATAAAAAGAAAAATTTGGAAGAATTGTGGAACATTGGCATATATGAAAGAAAAAAAAAAAAGCAAACAAAAAGAAGTGATCTTATAGTATGGATAGACGGATGTTAGCTCGGTTTAACCCCTCTTCCCATAACTTATTTTAAACCCCTTCTTACCTTTAGCCTCACAATCCCAAATTTGCCTCGGCATGTGTCATGGTTATTTAGTGTGGGAATGCATATGTACGGTTGTA
Organism: Silene conica; assembly: GCA_029255685.2. Taxonomy (NCBI): domain Eukaryota; kingdom Viridiplantae; phylum Streptophyta; class Magnoliopsida; order Caryophyllales; family Caryophyllaceae; genus Silene; species Silene conica. The sequence continues at coordinate 60,566,236 of CM055315.2, forward strand.
GAGATTTTATTCATGTTAGATTGCAGGCATGTTCTTACGGGTCGTAGATAGGTGAGAGTCCTTACTTTTATTTATCTTCTTATCTTTCACATATACATTTGACCCTTTGCTTTCATGAGTGTCTCGAGCGTACCGCGAGAGTCCAATTAGAATGGGTCTTGCAAGGTCGAAATTTTAGCATGCTTTTACAACATGTTTAATTCGTTTTGCTTTTGACATTATGTTGGATTATAGTTGAAGGATGCATTAAATTGGTTAAGCATAGTGTTGTGTTTGGTTGTGAAAAGTATGAAGTCCGTTCCATTAGAAGTTTTATTTTCTTTTGAGTCTTAGTGCTTGCTTGAGGACAAGCAAGGTTTGGTTTGGGGAGTTTGATACGTGCCTATTCTATGCATTTTATTTACTCTTTTGGCACGTATTTTCTTACACTTTCGTGACTTTTTAGTTGCTTTTTCTCCCATATTGTCTACTTTGGTATTTCTATGTTTTGTATGTAGGAATAAGCGGAAGTAAGCAAAACCAAGCCTTATTTGCCTTTAGGAAGCTGTTTTTGGAGCAGTAATTCGGATGGTGCATTCAAGTATAATTATCGGGCCGGATCGAAGCTGGAAATAAAGAGAAGCGGTCGACCGACCACCGAAAGTGGTCGACCGACCGGTGTCAACGTAAACAGGCCCAGTTCTCCACGGAAGCCCAAATTCGCATAAAAGATAAACCCGCGACCGACCGAGAAAACAGGTCGACCGACCAGACCCTGTTTCGAGACTTCCGTTTTATTTTCTGTTTTCCTAATCTTGTAATATTTCTTATTTAAGGAGACCAAAACTCTTCTATTAGGTTAAGTAGTTTTTCAGCAATTTTCTACCTAAGTAATTTTCATCCAAGTACTTTATGTTAAAGACTCCATTGTTAGACTTTTTGGTATCAAGCTTTCATCTTTCTTCTTAGGATTTCCATTCAAGTTGTAAGTTTGTGATAATTAATCTTTCCTTTTGATTCAATCTTGTTATTCATCTTGTTGTTATTTCTTATTTCATGTTTTCCCTTTTATTGTCTTCTTTAATTATGTTTATCTCTTTAATATTCTTAGTAATTGTTAGTTTCATAATCAGAAGTATGCATAACTAATTCTTGTGATTAGGAATTAGGGGAACCATGTAAAAACTCGACTTTGATAAGTTTGATGATTAAATTACCAATCCCCCATTGTTGTTGGTGAACTAATCCTTAGGATTGAAAGATTATTAGGATTAGTTTAACAACAACTTTGGGATAGCCCTTGAACGAAAGTTTAGTGCTTTTCTAGGAACCCTAAGACCGTAAGGATTGGGTAGAATTTTGACCTAAAGGTTTATTCTTTGTTCCTTGGGATTGTGTTATTTGATTATTTTACCCATCATTGACTTGTTTTGACCATGGGGAACCAAAGTTCCTAATCTCCTTTCTATCTTATCTTAATTTTCTTGTTATTTTGTTACTTTAGTTGTTAGTTAAAATCCCAATTCAAACCCCCCTTTTTGGTTACTTGCAATAGACTTTAAATTTACAACCTTAATTTACCCTGTCTCTCTGTGGTTCGACCCTTGACTTATCCTAACTGAGTTTAAGCTGAGGTTTTATAAATCTTATCTTTGGCACCCCTCAACGACGGGTGTCATCCTAATAAAGTTTTGCTCAGTCTTTAATCTAGTTTTCTCCTTAGTTACAATCTTTCAATATTTTCAAGCACTTTAGTTGTTCATCAATCATTCAAGCATTCAATAAAGTTTGTTCCTTTCCATCTAAATTCCAATTTCTGGTAATTTTTCCTTAATATTAGTTTTATTATTGTTCTTATTATTATTGTATTTGTCTTAAGATAGAATCTCAAGCTTTATTATTGATTGCATGTTTAGATTGATAATTATTATGATTGCCATGTCTATCCCTGTTTTTATTGCTGTTTCATTAACCATGAGTAGCTAAATTTCACATGTTAGGATGTAGGGGATGAATATGCGTAGGTAGTATAGGTTCCGAGACCACCTGTAGCAGAGCCGTGGTCGGCCGACTCAAATAATGGGTCGGTCGACCAAGGCGGTGGTCGGCCGACTGGGCTAGCCGGTCGGTCGACCCACTCGCGTTCGTATTCTGTTCCGTTTTAATTCGTAGACTATAATAACCTTCAATGAGACTGAAAGGAGAATTGTAGGATGTTAGTAATGACCTACCCAAGATTGAGAGATACAGGAAGGGCATTGGTTTACACTTTAAGACGGCTAGGTTACTTAAGACTGAAAGGTATGTGACCTAGAATTTAGGAATGACCCTTATTGTTGACACCCAATAATTGTGAGACCTAGGAACTAATAGCATAGGCCGAAAGAAGCTATTAGGTACCATAGACCGGAAGGATATGTTACACCCCTTACGCGACTGCAATACATGTTGACCTCAGGATTTATATTACCTTAGCTATTTATTACCCAAACATCCTAGCATCTCTTTTAATATAGTTTTAATCTCATCTTTATTTTCTTGTTTTATTTTTATCTTTGTCTTAGACCTAGTAAACAACCATTCAACCCCCCAAAATTGTTACCTTAAAACATTAACACCAAACAATAAACATTCCCCACCTCTCTGTGGTTCGACCCTGACTTTCGCTATCTATTGTTAAAGTTAGGAATTATAAATTTTATCTTTGATACCCTCAACGACGGGCATCAAATTTTGGCGCCGTTGCCGGGGAGACGGTATAATTTTGTTTGTTAGTTTTTAGTTTATTTTTCTTGTCTTAAGGAACTTAGGTTCCTTAAGACCGTTACTTACCTTTTCTTCTAGTGTCGTTTTCTGCATATTAGAAGAGAGGTTTTTGAGAGGAAGGCTTGAGTACTCTCTTGTTTAGACATGGATACTATTTATGATCACATGCAGCCGAAGGTTCAAGATTTACCAAAAGGATTCACCTTGCCTACTCCTACAACTGGTTCCTTTGAACTCCACCCGAACCATATCATTCTGGTGGAACAGAGTCAATTTTCTGGTCTACCCAACGAGGATCCATTGAAGCATGTTACGACATTCACGGACTATTGCTGTTCCATATGCATACATGCCAGGGTGACACAGGATGAGGTGCTGGCAATGATGTTCCTTTATTCATTGAAAGATGCCGCGCGAGATTGGTACCATTACCTTGATAGGGTAGCTGAGAAGGTTACGGATTGGACTTCCTTGGCATTGGCTTTCTACAGAAAATACTTTCCTCTTGCAAAAGCCAAATGACTTGAGAAGTCAAATCACTAACTTTCAACAAGGGCTGGATGAAGGATTTTGTGAAGCATGGAATCGGTTCAAGGATTTGGTCCGTTCTATCTCTCACCATGGTTTTCATCAATGGTACTTGTGCAACCAATTTTACAACGCCCTCTACGATGATTATAAGGTAATTCTTGATGCGGCCGCCAATGGAATATTTCAGAACAACACCAACCATATGCAGGGTTGGAACACCATTGAAGACATGGCGGTGCATAGGGCCACTTTTGGGAGTTCACGTGGGAATTCGCGAAGGTTGAATGTGGAGATGGATAGAGTGTTAGCTCTTAAGACAACCGTTGAAGCCCGTTTTGAAAAGTTTGAGGCAACCCAGCTGAAGCTTGAAAGTGCGAACCTAGTTACTACGGTCGACAAAACGGGTGAGATTGTGGAATTGAGAGAGCTTGTTCATGCTCTAACAAAACAGGTTTTAGAGATGGGAAAGGCTCAAATTGCTTCTATGAAGACTTTTGGAGATCAATTGATAATCATAGCCAACCAAACAACTAGCTCACCGGCTAGTTGTGAAGGACCCATAGAGACGTTGAATGCTATAAATCTTAGGAGTGGTCGTGCCTATAAAGGACCAGCCCCTGAGGAGGACTCTGCTGAAATTCAGAACGAAGAAATTGATCCCGTGCACAGGTCAGGAGGTCGACCGACCCCTACTGTAGGTTGACCGACCTCGATACCTGACGTGAGATCAGTTTCTGGAAAACAGAAAGATTTCGATGATACAGCGTCTGGTCGACCGACCCCTGTACAAGGTCGACCGACCGATGTTCCTGAGCAGAATGCAGTTCCTATTCCCGAATCGCTGGATCCTTCCCTCATGCAAGGCCTCACTGAGATATTACATCTGAAAAAGCCAAAGGTTGCTGATCCTATGGCTAATGTCACCGTTCCATATCCCGAAAGACTGAAAAATTCAAAAGAGGATCGGAAATTCGGTAAGTTTTTGGAGATGGTGAAGAATCTTGAGGTAACCATCCCTTTTACTGAATTAATTACCCAGGTACCTTCTTATGCTAAATTCATGAAAGATATTTTGAGTCGTAAGAGGAATTTTCAGGACGAAGGTGTTGTTGCTTTTGTGGTGGAATGTTATGTTCTCTCACAAAATAATATAGCACCCAAGTTAAAGGACCCAGGTGGTTTTTCCATCCCTTGTACCATAGGTAATCATATTATCGGGAAAGCCCTTTGTGATCTAGGGGCTAGTGTTAGTGTTATGCCTTATTCTGTTTGTGAAAGACTCAATTTAGGTAGACTTAAAGTCACTAATGTTACCTTACAGATGGCTGATAGATCAACCCAAAGACCATTAGGGGTCTTAGAGGATGTCCCAGTTAGAGTGGGAAAGTTCTTTATTCCTGTTGATTTCGTTGTTTTAGACATTGCTGAGGATAGTCAAATACCTATTATTTTAGGAAGACCATTTTTACACACAGCTGGAGCTGTAATAGATGTCAAACGCGGGATCATTACTTTAGAGGTTGGAGATGACACTATCGAGTTTAGTCTTGCCCATAAGACAACTACTCTTACTGATGATACTTGTTGCTCCATTGATATTATAGACAGGAATGTTATCCTTAATTGGAGGGAATCCTTGACCAAGGATCCCTTATATGATTTAACAGTTTTGGATAAGTGTGCAGGTAATCCAGTTGAGGATGCTGAAGAGCTGGAGGTGATAGAAGCAGAGATAGAGGAGTATGAGTTTACTGAAGAAGAGAATGAGAAGCTCATAAGCTTGGCCAATGCAAATCTGGTAAACATGTGCTATTCTATTAGTACTGATTCTGTTCAGGCCGTTGAGGTAAAGGTACCAGAGCGTAAGCCACTTCCTCCTAATCTTAAGTATGTTTTCTTAGATGATACTGAACAGTACCCTGCAATTGTTAGTTCTAAACTTGATTCTAACCAACTTTCTGCCTTAATGATTGTTTTCAAAAAGAATAGGAAAGCTTTAGGTTATTCTTTGGATGACATTAAGGGCATAAGTCCTGATGTTTGCATGCATAGGATAGAGTTAGAGGAAGGGCATAAGCCCTATAGACAGGGACAGCGTAAGTTAAATCCAAAGATGCAGGAGGTGGTTATGGCTGAGGTAATGAAACTTCTTGATGCAGGTATTATTTATTCAGTTGGCAACTCCAAGTGGGTTAGCCCAGTTCAGGTGGTTCCTAAGAAAGGAGGAACCACAGTGGTTAAAAATGATAAAAATGAATTAATACCCACTAGAGTTGTAACTGGGTGGCGGATGTGCATTGATTATAGACAGTTAAATGCCGCCACCAAGAAAGACCATTTCCCCCTTCCTTTTGTTGACCAAATGACTGAAAGACTGGCTTCTAATAAATTCTTCTGTTTTCTATATGGTTATTCAGGTTTTTTCCAGATTCCCATCCATCCTGATGATCAGAGTAAGACTACTTTTACTTGCCCACAGGGTGTTTTTGCATATCGCAGGATGCCTTTTGGATAATGTAATGCTCCTGCTACCTTTTAAAGGTGTATGATGGGTATTTTTTCTGACTTTATAGAAAACATCATGGAGGTATTTATGGATGATTTTTCTGTTTATGGTAATGCGTTTGATCAGTGCTTAGCTAATCTTGATAAAGTCTTGCAGCGATGTATTGATGTAAACCTTGTCTTAAACTGGGAAAAGTGTCAGTTTATGGTTACTGAGGGGGTAGTGTTAGGGCATCTAATTTCTGATAAAGGTATACTTGTAGATAAAGCAAAAGTGCAGGTGATTGAACAATTAGCTCCTCCTGTTAATGTTAAGGGGGTGAGAAGTTTCTTAGGACATGCAGGTTTTTACCGGCGTTTCATTAAGGACTTTTCTAAAATTGCTAAACCACTTACACAATTGCTCCTTAAAGATGCTGTCTTTCATTTTACCGACGAGTGCCTTTCAGCTTTTAACAGGTTGAAGGAAGCTTTGGTCTCAGCACCAATCATCCAGCCACTAGATTGGGATCTCCCATTTGAGATCATGTGCGATGCTAGTGACTATGCTGTAGGTGCTGTGCTCGGCCAAAGAAAGAATAAGGCTCTTAATGCTATATACTATGCGAGCCGCACCCTAGAGGAGACTCAAGTCAACTATTTCACCACTGAGAAGGAGATGCTAGCTGTGATCTTTGCCTTAGAAAAATTCAGGTCCTATTTAGTAGGTAATAAGGTAATTGTTTACACTGACCATACAGCTTTAAAAGGTCTTTTCCAGAAGAAAGATTCAAAACCAAGACTTTTAAGGTGGATACTCCTTCTCCAAGAGTTTGACATTGAGATTAGGGACAAGAAAGGCGCGGAAAACGTGGTAGCTGACCACCTATCTCGCCTTCAGTTGACTGATGGGGAAGATTCTTTACCTATTGATAATTCATTTCCTGATGAGAGTTTATTTATCATTAATAGTTCAGGTTCTTATCCCCCTCCCTGGTATGCTGATTTTGCTAACTTTGTTGTCACAGGTAAAATCCCTCCTGAGTTGTCATGGCAACAAAAGAAGAGATTTATGTTTGATGCAAAACAGTATTTTTGGGATGACCCCTATGTTTTCAAGGAATGCGGAGATGGACTCATCCGGAGATGCGTCCCCCAATGGGATGTGAAGGACATTCTGGAAGCATGTCACTCTTCTGCATATGGTGGTCACCACGGTCCATCTAGAACCGTGGCCAAGGTATTACAGTCTGGTTTTTATTGGCCTACTTTGCATGCTGACTGTAGGAGTTTTGTAGGTAGCTGTGATGCCTGTCAAAGAACTGGGAATGTCTCAAAAAGACATGAGATGCCGCAGGTTGGTATTTTAGAGGTAGAGATTTTTGATGTCTGGGGCATTGATTATCAAGGACCTTTTCCCAATAGTCAAGGTAATAGGTATATTCTTGTAGCTGTTGATTATGTTTCTAAGTGGGTAGAAGCTATTGCTACTCCCCATTGTGATGCAAATGCTGTTATTAAGATGTTTAAAAAAATCATATTCCCTCGTTTTGGTGTCCCTAGGGTTGTCATAAGTGATGGAGGTATGCATTTTAAGGAGAAACACTTAGGTGACTTGTTAAATAAATTCGGTGTCCAACATCGTAGGGGTTTAGCTTATCACCCTCAGACTAGTGGTCAAGTTGAGATCTCTAATAGGGAATTCAAGGAGACCCTAGCCAAAGTTGTTTCTAAATCTAGGAAAGATTGGAGTCTAAAACTTGATGATGTTTTATGGGCCTATAGAACTGCGTTCAAAACCCCAATCGGAATGTCACCATTCCGGTTGATTTAGGGTAAGACTTGTCATTTACCAGTAGAGTTAGAACGTAAGTCTTGGTGGGCTATTTGTGATCTTAATTTAGACCCTAATCTTTCCCGTGAGAAACGGTTGTTGCAGCTCAATGAGTTAGAAGAATTCAGGTTGTTAGCCTATGACAATGCCAGGATTTACAAAGAGAAAACAAAGCGCTGGCATGACAAGAGAATCATTAGGCGTGATTTTCAGGTAGGTGATAGGGTGTTGCTTTTTAATGCTCGTATTCGTCTTTTTCCTGGTAAGCTGAAATCCAGTTGGAACGGACCTTACACCATCACAACTGTCTCAAAATTTGGGTCAATAGAGTTAGAAACCTCATCCGGTGAGAGGTTCAAAGTCAATGGCCAGTATGTTAAGCACTTCCGCGGAGAGAACAAATTTATTGGTAAGGTTGAAGTTTCTTACTTTGACCCTTTTTCGGATGCTTCTTGATAGGTAAACGGGTCGTGCGAGACCTCTTAAACCAGCGCTAAACGGGAGGCAACCCGTGTTTTAGCTTAATTTATGTTTCTGTGTTTTTTAGTTTTTTCTGTCGTTTTTTGGCGTTTTTGATGGGAATTTTGAGATTCTGTAGGAAAATAAGAGGAATCGTCAGTTAAGTAGGTCGACCGACCCGTTAGAAGGGTCGACCGACCTCCTGCCAGCATTAAATAAATTCTGACAGCATTAAATAAATTCTGACAGAGCAGGTACGCAGGACAGAGGTCGACCGACCCAAATACTAGGTCAACCGACCTCGGTAAGTTTTTCCGGTTTTTTTTTGAGTTAGAGTCTTCAGCTTATTTGTGTTTGAAAACACAATTATTGCTCACACTTTCTGAACATCCCTCTCTCTCTTAAAAACCCTAACCACCTACCTCTTTCACCCTTCACTCAATTTTCTTGTTTTCTTTCATCTTTCTCCATCCAAGGTATGTGTTTCTTAGCTTTTTCTTTCTCTTTTTCGTTTCCTAGCATCCTAATTCTGTTCTAGGTAGTTTTAGTTTGTCTTTTTCAGTTTGTTTTGGCTCCTAATTTTGTTTTCATGCATGTTTGTGTTTTCTTTTTAAGTTTTCTTCTTCCTTTAGGTTTTATAGTCTCAGATCTGTAAAATGTGTGTGGTTTTGTGCTGTTAGGGTTAGTATGAATCTATCTTGCAATTTCTATGCCTAATTTCTGCACGATTTCAAAACCGCGACTCTTTTTCTGATACTATTGTCGGTCGACCGACTCAAAACGGAGGTCGGCCGACCAAACTGCATTTTTCCAGAAATTCGATCTTTCGTTTGGTCGGTCCGTCGACATAGGTTTGAGGTCGATCGACCGCAGTGATTTTACAGGTGTTCTGAATTTGCTGGTAGTTGGTCGACCGACCTTTAGGTGTGGTCGACCGACCCTGTTACTGTTACAGAAACTCTAAATTTTAGCGATAGTGGTCGACCGACCTCCCTATGAAGTCGGCCGACCCAAATACTGTTACAGAGGTTTCTGGTTCGTGTTTTGTTCCTCTTTTTGCTAAGAAAATGTTTTCATGTTGCACAAGACTTACATTTTATTGAACTTTTTCAGATTCATAATGTCTAGCCGTGGACAAGGCGGAAAGCGCTCCCGCACTTCCGGAGCAAGCACATCCCGAGGCCGTGCTCCTAGGTCAGGAGGGTTGACGGCACTTGATACGGATAGTCTACCAAACTATCCGCAAATCGTCTTCAACACTCCGGCGCAAAAAGCCCGTTTCCTCCATCTTTCCACTTGTTGCTTAGTGGTGGTCACCCGGTTCCTTTGTGTTCTGGCATTGCAAGCCTTGGGGTGTCATGATGATGTGGTGTCCTTGGTCAATGGGACGGGTTTCTCAGGACTTGTCACTATGGATGAGTTCACCTATACCCTTCTTACTCTTGAGTTCTTTTCCTCCTTTATTTTTAATGTTCAAGCTTATAATCCCGGCTATGATAACAAGTGCATTTCTTTTCGGTTGTTCAATGAAACATTTTCTTTAACTTTGAATGAATTTGCTCAATTTCTAGGCTTATCTTCTACGGGTCTTACGGGTGACCCCACTGGGTCATACAATGTCATGTGGTCCTGTCTTTCTGATTCCAGCGATAGGAAGAAGAAAAACAGTACCATTCACTTACCCGCCCCCCGTTATTATTTACGTCTTTTGGCCAACACTGTTTTTGGCCGTAAAGAGTCTCAAAATGTTAAAAACATTGAGCTCTCCATTTTGTCTGGCTATCTTAATGTCAGACGTACGGGTCAGCAGTTTTATAACACTGCGTATTTGGTCGCCTCTCACTTTGTGTCGGTGGGCAAGGGAACTTCCTTGACTACTATTTTTTGTGGTGGGCTAGTCACTCGATTGGCCCGCTTTCTTGTTCCTCAGTTCCCTCGCTATGAGGATGCGATTGACACTCTCTCCCGGTACATGGACATGGCTTATGTCAAGTCCGTGCATTGGGTGGACAGGAAGGATTATTGGAAGGTAGACACCTACCTCAGTGATTGCATCCCCATCACCACGGCTCCCCCTATGTTACCCCTTGATAATATTCAGGGGGAGCCTAGAACACTCTTCCCATCTTACCGCCTTCCACTTAGAGGAGGCACCTTTAGAGGCCATAGGGTCCCTGCTCCCGGTGCCCACTTTGATGCACCTGGGACGGGGTACCCAATTGATTTCACTACTCCTCCTAATGTTTCTATTCCTCTTTTTGTTGATGACAGATCTCTCCCACTCATGGTGGCGGACCTTTGCAGGCGGTTCAACCAAAAACAGCTGAACGATAGTCTCTACCAGTATCCGGGCTACTCGGAGTATGCTACTCAGGGTAGGCTCCCCACCGGCCCTTGGACTCACCCCACCTGGTACACACCTCAGGCGGGCGGTCATGGGTACGGTGAAGCTTCAGGCTCTGCCTCAGGAACAGGCATAGGGTCTGATGACGAGGATGAGGAGAAGGCAGAAGGAGATGACTCTGGGTCGGAGTTCGACCCAGAGGAATAGGAACGTGCTCGAACCTTCCCTCTTCGATGTTCGGTTTGGGGAGGTCCCTCCGTCTTGTAAGTAGTTTTTTCTTTTATTTCCCTTAGATTTCAAGTTTTTCCCTCCTTCCTTCATAGACTCTTTTTGTAGTTTTTAGTCTTTTTCCTTTTCCTTTCGTTGTTTGTTTTTTTTTTCTGCCTATCCCCATCCCTATGCTCTGGATATATGCTGATGAGCACAATGGGGGCATTGTGCGTTTTGGTTTGGGGAGGGTGTTTGCATACTCCTTTTTGAGTCTGCATTTGTCTAGGTGTCCTTTTGTTTTTCATTCCTTTAGGTGTTTTTCCTTTCTATCTTCATCTTTTTCTGTCGCGCGCTCTTAGCGCATAGGTCGAGTCGGAACGGACAAATACAATTCATGCCTCACATATCACTTATTGCCTTGCCTTGCATTTTTCAAAAATTTTCAAGCTAGTCTTTTGCATTATCTACGAGTTTTTGTTGATTTCATGCTAAATTATTAGACTTGACTCTCTTCTTGGCAAGCTACTACATATTCTAAGGATTAGAGCTTAATAAATCGGTGACATTCATGACCGATTTCATGTAGGTTTGTGAGTAGTTTCTCCTCTTGAGGCATGTTACATCAATATGCATAAGCATGAATTTTGTCTACTTAATACCTATATGCATTCGGGTTTGTGGTTTGTTGACACATGTGGTAGAGGTCCCTTTTTCTCATTTTACCCATAAGCCTCATATAGCCAAATTGAATCTTTTATCCCATTTGCTACACCCCAAGAATTGCCTACCCTAGCCGAGCTAGTAATGTAGTGATGGGACTGTTTTGGCCATCCTTTGGTTTGTGTTTCATTGATAAATCTTGATTTTGTGAGAATGGTGGAAAGGAGAAAAAGAAAAGAAAAAAGAAAAAAAGTGATCCGGTGACTGAAATCAGAAAAAAAATAGAGAAGGAAAGAAGGAAGAATGAAAAAAAAATATATATATAAGAAATCAAAGCAGAAAAAAAAACGAGTCTGCCTGTTTTCAAGGGTGGTCGGTCGACCTAACTTATGGGTCGGTCGACCACGACCATTGAGCAGGTCGCGTTTCTGAAAAAAAAAAGAAAAAAAAAAGAGAAAGGAAGAAAAATGGAGAAATTGTGATTTTTGCTCTCAAATTCTGAGTATTGGCATGTTTTGAAAAGTAGTGGAAGTGATCTTAAAGTGTGGATAGATGGTTGTTGGCTCGGTTTAACCCCTCTTCCCATAACTTAATTTAACCCTTTCTTACCTTTTGCCTCACAATCCCAAAATTGCCTCGGCATGTGTCATGGTCATTTAGTGTGGGAATGCATATGTACGGTTGTAGAGATTTTATTCATGTTAGATTGCAGGCATGTTCTTGCGGGTCGCAGATAGGTGAGAGTCTTTACTTTTATTTATCTTCTTATCTTTCACATATATATTTGACCCCTTTGCTTTCATGAGTGTCTCGAGCGTACCGCGAGAGTCCAATTAGAATGAGTCTTGCAAGGTTGAAAGTTTAGCATATTATTCCAACATGTTCAATTCGTTTTGCTCTTGACATTATGCTTGATTTTATTTGAAGGTTGCATTAAATTGGTTAGGCATGGTGTTGTGTTTGGCCCCAAGAGTATGAAATCCGTTCCATTAGAAGTTTTTCTTTTCTTTTGAGTCTTAGTGCTTGCTTGAGGACAAGCAAGGTTTGGTTTGGGGAGTTTGATACGTGCCTCTTTTATGCTTTTTATTTATTCTTTTGGGCACGTATTTTTTTATATATTCGTGACTTTTAGTTGCTATTTCTCCCGAAACGGTTTACTTTGGCATTTCTATATTTTAAATGTAGGAATACGCGGAAGTGGGCAAAACTAAACTTTAATCGTCCGCCGGAAGCTATTTTGAGTAATAATGCGGAGCAAGGATCCGGATGCACAACCAAGTGTTGTTTACGGGCCAAATTTACGCTGAAACGTACAGGAAAGGGTCGACCGACCAAAAGCCAGAATTCGGAAAGCCTGATAACAGCAGGAGAGGTCGACCGACCCGGATATTAGGTCGACCGACCCAGCGACCGCGTCCGCGACTTTTATTTCGTGTTTTGCCCGTTTTATCTTGTAATTTAGACCTTATTTAAGGAGGACTAAACTCTAAAATTAGGTTAAGCACTCCAGATTAGAGAAAACTCCATAGTTTAGAGAGAATACTTTCCAAGTTTCAACCTTTGTTCTTGAATTTCAATTAAGCTTGTAAGTTTGCTACAATTAATCTTTCCCTTTCAATTAATCTTGTTGTTCATCTTATTATTGTTTCTCAATTCATGTTTTCCCTTTTATTTTCAACTTTAATTATGTTGATTCCTTTGATGTTCTTGATTCTTGTTATTGTTAGTTTTATAGTTAAAATCATGCATAGCTAATTCTTGTGATTAGGAATTAGGGGAACCATGGCAAAGACTTGATTTTGATAATTTTATGATTAAATTACCAATCCCCCATGGTTGTTGGTGAACTAATCCTTTGAGATTGAAAGATTACTAGGATTAGTTTAACAACAACTTTGGGATTACCCTATGAACGAAAGTTTAGTGCTTTTTAAGGAACCCTAAGACCGTAAGGATTGGGTAGAATATTGACCTAAAGGTTTATTCTTTGTTCATTGGGATTGTGTTATTTAGTTATTTTACCCTTATTGACTTGCCCTAGCCATGGGGAACCGAAGCTCCTAATCTCCTTCTCATCATATTTTAGTTTTCTTGTTATTTTGTTACCTTAGTTGTTAGTCCCAAATTATAAATCAACCCCCCTTTTTGGTTACTTGCAATAAACTTTAAATTCGCAAACATAATTAACCTTGTCTCCTTGTGGTTCGACCCTTGACTTATCCTATCTAGTTTAAGCTGAGGTTTTATAAATCTTAAATGCTTTAAGGGCGCAGATTACAAATTTCAAGCAGGGGTCCAATGAGGATTTTAGTGAGGCTTGGGACAGGTTCAAGAGACTTGTTCGATCCATACCACACCATGGATTCGAACAATGGTTTCTTTGTAACCAGTTCTACAATGACCTCTATGATGACAACAGGGCCTATTTAGATGTTGCGGCCAATAGAAGGTTCCAGGACAATTCCGGAGAGACTAAGGGTCTCAAGTTAATAGAGGATGTTGCTGTGCACCGTGCTGAACATGGAACTTCCCGAGGCAATCAAAGGAAAGCTGAGTATACACTACTACAGAAATCCTTAAGGACATCGGACTTTTATGGTCAAGGACATCGGATTAGCAACCGATGTAGAGTTTACTGATGTCCATTATGGGTATCAAGGACATCGGTTGTGCAACCGATGTCCATTTGATAATGCACATCGGATGTTTCAAACGTCTGATGTCCATCATCCTTATGCACATCAGACTTTAGCTAACATCTGATGTCCATTATGTTATTGCACATCGGAGGTTTAATAAGTCTGATGTCCATCAATCTTATGCATATCATTCTTTAGCTCACATCTGATGTCCTTCATATGTATGCACATCGGTTGTGTAATATGTCTGATGTCCTTCATATGTATGCACATCATTGTTTAGCTGTAATTTGATGTCCATTTATGTTTTGTACATCGGTTGTTGACCGAAGCCTATGTGCATTACAAGTTAATATGCATCATACTATTGAATAAACCGCTGTCCTTGATGTTGCCTTTTTTTAAAAAAAAAGCTGGTATTGATGGTAATTTGTACCACCAGTATACATTATTCAGATGCCAGCCAGACTGCCATACCATCAACCAAACAAACACAAATTCAAAGTGAAGCACGACAAAGTCGTTCGTCTTTCATTAAACAGGGACAAAGTAAATCACGACAAAGGTCGGTCGTCTTTCATATACATTATCCAAAATCCTCAACTAACCAAACATATAGGGTTATCTGTCATTTTAAACGACATCCAAAATAGCCTAGAGATCACAAGTTCAACAACTAACCAAACATCGGCTTAGTTTTCAAAATCAAAGTACGTACTACGTTACTAGCTAGAAAGACTATGCATTTAGAAAATAGTCCGCCCACAAGTCCCTGACCTCGTCGATTTCTTCTTGGGAATATGGCAGTCGGTGTTTGAAAACCTGTAAATAATACGCAAAATTCTAGCTTTAATAATAATAATTGACAAATAAAACATCGACGCAGTAAACGCTATACGGGGTATTTTGCTACTTACAAGTCACAATTCACAGCTCATTAACTAAACACAACTAACATTAGGCACCATATATAATAATGGTCACGGGACACCATTATTGTACAGTATGAGACGTGTTAGATTCACGTTACCCTCCCCTCATACATTACATTTTCCCAGTTCATTATTGTTGCTTTGTAGGAACACTTTCGTCAATCCTACTTAAAAATAGGAGAGAGTACATCGGAAACTTTCAAAGATTCAGAGTGAAAATGTCGAACATTCACAAAATAGAGAAAGAAAGTAGATTGCAACAGAAAAGCAAGTAATAAGCAAATATAAGGTACCTCATTAGTCTGCTATTTAGCACTTGTCAAGAGTCTACGTAATTTTGATAGCTCGATCAGCTGAATTTCCATGGGTTACATTGCTTCCCTTATTAGGCTCGTGGACATGAAAAAATGGACAAAAATATACAAATGGAAAAGCTCACAAGAGTACAGAATGACAGATTGAGTAGCACAAAATTCTCCCTAAATGACTACAGACTAAATGCCATAGAAAATAATACTGATCTAAAAGGGAGGAGCGAAAATGACAGGCCAAAAATTCATACAGTATGTTACTGCGCAGGAAGATAACAGCACTTGATCTAAGGGATATACCGCAAACCTATGTAGATAAAAAAGTTGCCGCTCTCTGATGGCTGAAAGGCTGCGAAAAAAAATCAAATTCATAGATGTCAATCACTGAGTGCACTTGCAGTTGCAGGAAACGAGGTATGGAGCTCATGAAAGCGAATTACCTATGTCCAAAGTAGAGATGAGATAACTCGACTAATTTAGAAATTAGAAGCCTACTATGTTCATTGGAAGTATCCCCCTTACATGACACTTTGTTCGAAATTAGCTGGTCTCTGATGGCTATCAAAAAAAAAAAAAATCAAATTCATAGCTAGATGCAACGAAAAGTAAACAAGGGGAAAATGAGACAACAATATAATGTCAATCACTGAATGCGCTAGCAGGAAATGGGGTATTATCATTCAGGTAATTGAAGAAAATAATCGTAAACCTAGCTTCAGAGTTATTAATCCTTCCAACTGATACCAAGTATCTGAATAAAATCCACCAAATAATATACACAATATAAGTGTAAGTTCTAATAGATAGTCCAGACAATCAAACTACAGTTACCACCGATTAAAACCCCCAATTTAAACCCTAATTAAACCCACAATTTCAATTCGATCGTTCAATCATCAGTTCGTGATTCATCAAAATAACAAAACAAATACAGAAAATAATCAATTTAACTAAGAAAAATAATTAATTTAACTAAGAAAATTACCTAATAAGAAGAAGGAATGAACTGATGAATGACGAACTGAATGAACGAAGGACGAACTGTTGAATGATAATGAACGACGACAGCGACATGAGCGAATTAGAGGTTGATCGATGAACTAGAAGTCGACGATGAACAGTAATTTAGTACGCCGGTATTGTGTGTTAATTGGAAGAGACGATAAACAGTGGTAAATTGGTATATCGTATGTTTATTATGTTTTTTGTAATTTTATTGAGTACCGTACGTATTAGTTATTGTATATATGTTTTATTATGTTTTACATCTGATGAGCGAGGGTTGTGTTTTAATTTGCGCGTAATTTTTCAACAACAATTCACATCGGCTTAAATAAATAACTGATGTCCTTTATAAATTAATGTATATGGGTTGTCATTTAGTCTGATGTGCATTAAAATCAATACTTATGGACATAGGTTTGAAATAAAAACCGATGTCCTTTACTTTATAAGGACATCAGATTTTTGTAATCAACTGATGTGCAAATTAATTACATCAGATTTTTCCAAAATCTGATGTCCATTAACCGATGTCCTTAAGGGTTTCTGTAGTAGTGATAACGTAGCCGCTATTGACGCCTTGATGGCTAAGTTAGAGAAGCTAGAGAGTGGCGGGAAGTTAGACATAGGGAGCGGGAGCAAAGGAGGTATATATCAGGTGAATGCCGTTCAAGACGGACCCTTTGCTTGTGAAAGGTGTGGTGGAGAGGGGCATGTGTCAAAATTTTGTACCTCATCTAATGAGACATGTGCCGCCTTTCAGCATTATAGAGGGAGCAACTTTTATGACCCGAATAATAATAACATCCATCCCAACATGAGGTGGACAAGCCAGAATGTTCTCAACCGACAACACCTGCAAGCTCAGCAAAATCCCACATACACCCCTCCACATAAGCAAGGTTTCCAAAAACCACCCTTCAACCCTCAACCACCTTCTAACCCACCACCCAACACAGATGCTCTTATCCAGAATCTCATTGGGTTGGTCCAGAAAGAATCTCAGGCTAGGGAAGCGGGGATGAAGATGTTAGAATCTCAGATTGCTCAAATCGCGAGCAAGAACGATACTAGGGCTCCGGGTCAACTTCAGACCAAGACGGACCAGAAAAAAGAGACTCTAAACATCATATCCTTAAGAAGTGGAGCTAAGGTGGGAGGCGAGAAGCAAAAAGGAAAACAATTGAAGCCGATTGACAGCGAGGAAGGTCGACCGACCCAGGAGCCAGGTCGACCGACCTCTGATCAGAGTCTGGAAAATCCCGCTGTACAGGAAATAGGTCGATCGACCGAGGAAGAGGGCCGACCGACCCCCGATGCGGAACAGGAGGCTGCCTTTCGTCCCGAATTGCCAAACAACCTAAGAGATTTTCTTTTTAGGGGTGACAAGACCCCTGGATTTCTGAGAAGGGCTGCAAATACTGACTCTTCAATCCCTCCTTTCCCGGAGAGACTCATACCGACAAAGGAACAGGTATCTTTTGATAAATTCAAAGACGTAATTCGTTCACTAAATGTTCAAGTTCCGTTTTTAGAATTGGTTCAGCAGGTTCCTTCTTACCTTAAGTTTATGAGACAACTTTTGTCAAGAAAGAGGTCTTTAGATAAAGTTGAGTCAGTTGCCCTAACTGAGGAGTCCTCCAGTTTCCTGTCACATGTTATTGCCCCTCATAAGCTGGAGGATCCTGACAGTTTTTCTGTCCCTTGCAATATAGGGACTTTCCCTGTGAAAAAGGCCCTATGCGACTTAGGAGCTACAATCAGTGTTATGCCCCTTAGTGTAGCTTTAAAACTTGGAATGACCAATTTTGTTGTGACTAGTATGACTGTCCAGATGGCGGACCGTACATCTATGGAACCCGTAGGGGTGTTGGAAAACATCCCTGTGCGTATAGACAGGTTCTTCTTCCCTGTAGACTTCGTAGTTTTGGACATCCCAGAGGATGCCCATATACCTATAATACTAGGAAGACCCTTCCTCTATACTGCCTCCTCTCTGCACTGCGGTCTCCTTTATTTTGGGTTTCCCCAAACCAATTCCTGCATTAGTCACAATAGAAATATCCTCCATATTGCTCCCAATCTGGGGCGGAGGTGTAAAAACAGATACAGGAGTAGGCAATAAAGTAGGAGAAGTAGTGATGACCTTATACTTCTTTTCAGAAGCCATAGCATTACAAGTGATAGGAGTCATAACATCCTTTTTCCTATAAGATAGGCCATAAATAATGGAATGCTTTCCTACTTTGAAGGTCAAAGTCCCAGTGCCCACATATAACAGTATCTAAATAAATCATCATTATCAACATCTATATCTGACACTGTACCAACTTAAGGCAAGCAGATAAAATTCAGCAAGTATAAGGTTCAGCGGTCAACTTAAGACATAACCTATGTACTAATCATTCAGCAAGTGTAAAGGTTCAGCGGTCAACTTAAGACATAACCTAAACACCAAAACATTCAGCAAGCAAGGACTCAGAGGCCAACTTAAGGCATAGACCTGCCAATCAGCAAGATACTAGACTCAGAGGCCAACTTAAGGCATAGACTAGCACCCAAAAGTAAAGGACTCAGAGGCCAGCTTAAGGCATGTCCCTTCACTACATCACAAGATACTAGACTCAGAGGCCAGCTTAAGGCATGTCCCTTCACTACATCACAAGATACTAGACTCAGAGGCCAGCTTAAGGCATGTCCTAGCATCAAACATCTGCACTCCGGGCAAGGTGTCAGTTCCTTAGCTACCCCGTTGTGCAGCTGCTCTACTCGTCAGACTCAGAGGCCAACTTAAGGCATGTTCCAACACGAACACAATCAAACATGTCTGGACTCAGAGGCCAGCTTAAGGCATGTCCCAGACACGACAAACATACACATATAGGGCTTAGAGGCCAACTTAAGGCATATCCCCATATATGACAAACATCTCACGTATTAAGTTCAAAGGTCAACTTAAGGCATAACTTAATACGCATCAATACAAATTCATCCAAAGATAGAAACTACTCTATAGTTCTACTACCTTGTACTTCTAATCAACAATTAATTGATCCCGGGAACTAAGTTGAGGGAGAGCCGATTTCCCTTTCGGTTACCCGACCGGGGGGGGTCTCTATCCTCTCTCCATTCCCGAACCCAATATAGTGTCGCCCATCCTCCGGGGACCTCAACTCACATACACAAGAGATAACCAAGTTCAAGAACAATGACTAACTCAAGACTTTCATATCACAAGTCTAAGGGTCATTAAACACTTGACTAAGTCCACTAGGTCTCTTTACATTCTAAACTTAACTTACCAACTACCCATTATCATTACAATGGTAACTAACATTGGCTAGATAAACAACATCTCTAATTGTTGCTTGCTAACTACCCAATAACCATGACCTCAAACACCTAGAAAATGATTCTTAAGCATAAAGAACAACTTAAGGTAAAAACTTTACAACAACCATTAAAAAGGATTAAACATGAGGTACTTAATTAAACACTTGGTCACACTTTAATTAGCCTAAACATACATTCTAAACCATGTGAATATATCCATAAACATAGCCTAAACATCACTTAATCAATTGGGAAACAAACATCCAAAACAATCACAAAACAATAAAAACAACACGAAGTTACAGGCCGAATGTGCAGCCTGCGCATTGGGGTTGCGCAGCCTGCGCACAGACTTGCGCAGCCTGCGCACCAGCACGAACAGGCTGATTCACGCGATTTTCTGCAATTTCCCAAATCCTTCAAACTTTTGATAAATGATTCAATACTATGATTTCAAGCTACAAATCATTCCTACCAGCACATATATTCCCATATAAATCCTCAAGTATTCATCAACATGATTATTGAACAATTAAAACACGAATTATGAACAATCTTTGTATCCGTCTTAAGAGCATGAAATTCTGAAAAATGAGTAAATACACATATGAATGCTAAATTAAACATATGAATGTTATCAAAACCATAACCTAACATGCTTCTAAGTTCTAACAACATCCAACATCATCAAAATCAGAAACTTAATATAGAACACAACACAAAACTTGCTATTTTAACAAAAAGGCCGAGTTTCTCGTAATCGTCACCTTAAATGCAATCCGCTCAAAGCTCCTCCTCTATGATGAAGCTATCCACGTCCGGGTTGTCTAATCCTTCACCTACAAGCACGAAAAACAAGTTTTAAGGACTGAAATACGGATTCTAGGAAAACAGACAGATTTTCGAAGTAGAGGAATTGAAAGACGAAAGTGATAGATGGCTTGCAAATTCGATGAGGATTCCGAAAATGTAATTATTACCTCGATTTGATGGACGGATGATGAAGAAAAATGGAAAAGAAGATGAAGAATTATGGAGGTTTTGTGAAATGAGAAATGCCAGTTATTTTGTTTTGAGGATGAAGAAATGTCG
Organism: Silene conica; assembly: GCA_029255685.2. NCBI lineage: Eukaryota > Viridiplantae > Streptophyta > Magnoliopsida > Caryophyllales > Caryophyllaceae > Silene > Silene conica. The sequence goes on from CM055315.2 coordinate 60,586,812, forward strand.
ACACAATGGGTTTAAGGGGGTTTATGGGTTGTCCTTTCCGAGTAAATGAAACGGGTTTGAATATCTTGAACGGGTTTTAAGATGTGGACTTAAGTTGCCAAGTTTGTATTCGTCTTAAGGACTTAAGGTTCTTAAGACGGATCTTACTACTTATTAAAATACTTTACGATAAATTATCAAAATATTATTTTATTAATTAAAATAATTGAAAACCTTAACAATATATTTTATAAAAATACGGGATGTTACAATCACCCCAACTTCAAAAAGTTTCGTCCTCAAAACTCGAACGAAGATAAATTCTACATCACTATACCTCAATCGAAAAGAGAAGGATGCGCGATACGCATAGAAGCCTCGGTCTCCCACGTCTGCTCCTCAACATCACCGCAACGCCATAAGATCTTCACTAAAGGCACCACCTTGCTCCTAAGCTTCCTATCCTGTCGGTCAAGGATCTTCACGGGACGCTCCTCAAAAGCAAGACTCGGTTCTAAGTTCTCGATCTCTCTAGGAAGAACATGACTCGGGTCACTAACATACTTACGGAGCTGAGAAACATGAAAGACGCTATGAAGCTTGCCCAAACTAGGAGGCAAGTCCAAACGATAAGCAGCAGCACCAATCCTCTTCACGATCTCGAACGACCCAATATACTTAGGGCTCAACTTGCCCTTAACGCCAAACCTCTTAACGCCCTTCATCGGTGAAATTCTCAAGAAGACTCTGTCACCCACCTCGAACTCGAGAGGTCTACGGCGAACATCTGCATAGGATTTCTGCCGGTCCTGTGCGGCCTTCATCCTACCCCTGATAAGCTGAACCTGGTCAATAGTCGCAGCCAACTGATCTGGTCTTAGGTCGTGCACGTCACTCGCCTGATCCCAACAGATCAGACTACGGCACTTCCTACCATAGAGAGCCTCGTACGGAGCCATACCAATAGATGAATGGTAACTGTTGTTATAGGAAAACTCAACCAACGGAAGGCACTGCTCCCAAGAACTCTGAAAGTCAAGGGCACAAGCACGGAGCAAGTCCTCCAAGGTCTGGATCGTCCTCTCGGACTGTCCATCAGTCGCAGCATGAAATGCGGTACTCATCAGCAATCGGCTACCCATAGCCTCCTGTAACGTCTTTCAAAATCTGGAACAAAATCTCGAATCACGATCAGAAACTATCTCCCTCGGGACACCATGATAACAGACTATCTCTGAAATATAAGCCCTGGCTAAACAGTCCATATCCCATGTCTCGCGAATCGGCACAAATCGGGCACACTTAGTCAATCTATCCACCATAACCCAAATAGCATCCTTGCCTCTAGCGGTCTTAGGCAATGCAGTCACGAAATCCATCGATATACACTCACACTTCCACTGAGGAACGGGGAGCGGCTGTAGCAAACCATCTGGCCTCCTATGCTCGATCTTGACTTGTTGACAAGTCAGACACCTACTCACATAGTCCAATATGTTCTTCTTCATCCCTGGCCACCAAAACATCAGTCTCAAATCCTTGTGCATCTTCTCACTACCCGGATGAACGGAATAAGGCGTCAAATGAGTTTCATCCAACACTCTCTTCCTCAAGTCAGGTACATCCGGAACATACATATGGCCTCGGAACCGAAGAAAACCATCTGAACTAATCACAAAATCCTGTGCCTCACCACTAGCAATCTTGCCCTCGAACTTCCTGAAATCGGCATCTGAAGGCAAACCCTGTCGAATCTCCCAATACAAAGTCGGCTCGGCGGTCATAGCAGATAACCAATCAAAACCACTACCAACCATCTCTATCCTCAGCTTCCGGAACTCGGAACACAACTCATCGGGCAACACACGCATAGCACTCATCGAATGAGAAGTCTTGCGGTTAAGCGCATCAGCAACAACATTGGCCTTACCCTTATGATATAACAAATCAATGTCATAATCCTTAACCAACTCAAGCCAACGTCGCTGTCGCATATTGAGGTCTTTCTGTGTGAAAATGTACTTCAAGCTCTTATGATCCGTGAAAATGCGACAATGAGATCCAATCAAGTAATGACGCCACATCTTCAAGGCATGAACAACAGCAGCTAACTCAAGATCATGGGTCGGATAGTTCACCTCGTGAACTCGCAACTGTCTAGATGAGTAAGCTATCACCTTACCACTCTGCATCAACACACATCCAAGCCCTAACATCGAAGCATCGCGGTAAACATCGAAGTCAACTCCAATCTCTGGCAAAGCAAGTATGGGAGCGGAAGTCAACCTAGTCTTCAATTCCTGGAAAGAGCTCTCACACTTATCGGTCCCCACAAATTTGGCTTCTTTTTTCAATAACTGAGTCATCGGACGAGCCAATCTAGAGAAATCCTCAACAAATCGAGGATAGTAACCAGCCAAACCAAGGAAACTACGGATCACTCCCATATCTTTGGGACTCTCCCAATCAACAACGGCCTCAATCTTCGCGGGATCAACCATAACTCCCTCACTAGATATCACGTGTCCAAGAAATGCAACCTTAGAAATCCAAAAATCACACTTAGAGAACTTCGCGAACCACTTCTGTCGACACAAAATCCAAAGAATCAATCGGAGATGCTCGGCATGCTCCTCATCAGTCTTCGAGTAAATGAGGATGTCATCGATGAACACTACCACACAAGTGTCAAGAAACTCACTAAAGGTTCGGTTCATCTGGTCCATAAAGATAGCAGGTGCATTAGTCAACCCAAATGGCATAACCACGAACCAAAAATGCCCATAACGAGTGCGAAAGGCGGTCTTTGCAATATCAGACTCTCTCACTGAAATCTGATGGTAACCTGAACGGAGATCAATCTTAGAAAACCTAGATGCACCTCTCAACTGATCGAAGAAATCATCAATTCTCGGCAAAGGATAACGGTTCTTCACAGTCACTCTATTCAACTCTCGATAATCAATGCAAAGTCTCATGGAACCATCTTTCTTCCTCACAAAAAGAACGGGAGCACCCCACGGCGAAGCGCTCGGTCTGATAAACCCTTTCTCAATCATCTCTTCCAACTGTTGCTTAAGCTCTTTTAATTCTGGAGGGGCCATGCTGTAAAACCCCTCGCGAAAGCAGAAATATAAACATACAAAAGTACTAAAAGTGCAGCGGAATTTAAACTTTTTAAACATAATAACATGCGAGAAGAATTAAACTGAAACGGAAACTGAAAACTGATATAAACAAAATAGATAAGTAACAGTTCTAAGTACTGAAAACCAAATATATACAACAGCCTGGGATGGAACATCCCTACAGGCACCAAAAGATAACTGTATCAAAACTAAGAGTCTAGCTACTCGATAAATGTGTAAGTCATATGATGACAACAGGATCATCACTCGGTAGCTCTCTCGTGAACCCCGATCCAACCTGCATGTACCTACATACATGAAAACATGTACGCCACAATCAGTGGGAAGTGACTAGAGTTCTCCTAGCCACCTTTTGTGACAACACGAAACAAGTAAAGCAATACAGAATACTCCAACATATATAAAGATGTGAAGCATAAACAACTCATCAACTGTTCTCATACTATCATGCAAACTCTAATGCACGGATCTCAACCAACTTCATAAACCGTTAGGAAGGAGAGCCGGTTTCCCTACTGGTTACCCAGTCGGGGAGGTCTTTCAATCCAACTATTTATGAAATCGATCATAGAGTCATCCAATGCCTTGGATAAACAATAACCAAGTCAAGTATTAACATCCACATCCATATCTAACACTATACCAACTCTAAGCAAGCAGATAAAACTCAGCAAGTATAAGGTTCAGCGGTCAACTTAAGACATAACCTACATACTAATCATTCAGCAAGTGTAAAGGTTCAGCGGTCAACTTAACACATAACCTAAACACCAATCATTCAGCAAGCAAGGACTCAGAGGCCAACTTAAGGCATAGACCCGCCAATCAGCAAGACACTAGACTCAACGGCCAACTTAAGGCATAGACTAGCATCCAAAAGTAAAGGACTCAGAGGCCAGCTTAAGGCATGTCCCTTCACTACATCACAAGATACTAAACTCAGAGGCCAGCTTAAGGCATGTTCTAGTGTAATACTCCCTATTTTACCTTAATATTAATTACTATTTTAGCGTGTTGATATTTTCTGGGCATTTATATTCGAAGCATTCATGTTCCAAGTTAATGTTTTGTTAATGGTTGTGTTTCAAGTTCGCTTAAGTTGGTTTGATTTGTCACCCGAGTACGGTTGAACTTCGGGACGAAGTTCAATTTAAGGGGGAAAGACTGTAATAACCCGTATTATAGGTGATATAGTTATATTTATTTTGCGAGTCAACGATAATTTTATTATAGTTGTTCGGGTAAATAACGATTGGTAGTGGGTTCGTTATTGAGTACCCAAGACCATAAACAAGGGAATTATAATCATGTAGCTAAGGGGGTTCGAAACCGTGACCTCCATGTTGACCTTGGGCTTTGTTTTACGTGAAATCAAACAGCCCATAAGGGTTTGATTTCACTACTAATCATAAGGGGATTAGCATGTCGTCATATTTGGAAGCTTGTATCATCCCAATCCTTACCCTAATTCAAAAGCAAACAACACAAACACTTAGCCGTCACCTCAGGGAAGGGAAATGAGGCACGCACGGTGGTTTACGACGAAGTCTTGGTGGTTCGATTTGTCTTTCGAATACGGTATGACAGTAAGATTTTGTTGTTCCTGTTTCACACGATAGTTTTCAACACACGTTTATGGAGTCTTTAAACACATGTATCTCTGATATATTTATGTAGTTTTGTACTGTGACATGTAGTAGTCATATTTACACCATAGTAGAAGCGTCGTCGATAGTCTACAACCACTGTAGAGGGTGGCTATCTTGGCGTCTGAGAAGGGTGTTAATAGGATCAGAAACGCGGGTTTGTGTACGGTTGGGAGTTCGTCTTTTTAGTGGAGTCTTACGTTTTTTTTAAGGGTCTCGGGGTCTCGTGCTAGAGGGAGGACCGGTGGTGTGAGTAAAGGCAGCCACGGTGGTCGGCGTTAGGTGGTTAAGGCGAAACAGGGGTGGTGGTCAGAAGGGTTTTGCGGGGTTGCTGGTGTCTGCGTATGGGAACGTGTATAGGGGCAGTTGGGGGTGGTAACACCGCTGACTCGGGGGAGGTCGACTCGGTGTTACCACCAGGTCTTATGGGTCTGGTGTCGGCAGGGGTGGTTGTGATAGAGTCAGGAGTGGTTGGTGGCTGTGTGGGTGTCGAAAGGTTAACGGTTTGGGCTGGTCAGGAAACTCGGTGATGATCCAGGCCGGGTTTGTGGCCCTGGTTCACCACGGCAGTGGAGGTCGCAGGGTCAGGTGGTGGTCGTGGTGGTAGCTGGTGGTTCTAGGAGCAGGCCGTGGTGGTGCTTGGTGGCAGGGCTGGTGTTACACGGTGTTTAGGGGGGCTGTTTTGGGTTCGGTTCGGTTATCGGGTTAAGGAAGCTATGGGAGGACGTTGGGTCGTGTTTTTAGTAAGGATATTAATCTCATTAATATTGTTTTATTACTAATAGTATTATTTTAGCAATTATTGCCTTGTTATTTATTTTGGGTTATAACTTATGTATGTGTCAATATTTAAGGTAGTTGCTACTTATAGAAGTATACTATGCTTGTGCAACGTTTTAAAGGAAACTTTCCTTTTAAGGAAAGTGTTATAAATGGAAAGTGTACTTATGTTACGGGATCTAGGGAGTTTTATTAATTATACAATATATATATGTCTAGGTGGCAGTTTTCGTGTGGAACATTTTTAGTAGCGGTTGCTCATTTGTCAATACCTTCTGCAGTTTCGAGGTAGGGGAAATATTTGAGATCTTGTTTATGATATTGTGACATGATTGTTGACAGTGGTGAATTGTATACGTTATATTGAATGAATAATATTATAATGTTATTGATTGTCTGTGTATCCTCATGACACGGAAATGTGATAATGGGTCTTGTGATTGGCGAGGAGATAAAGGGTCTGTGATTGGTGCAGAGATAAAGGGTCTGTGATTGGTGCGGAGATAAAGGGTCTGTGATTGGTGCGGAGATAAAGGGTCTGTGATTGGTGTGGAGAATTATGGGTCTTGTGATTCGGAGTGGAGAAGTTCGACTTTCTATTTATAATAATGTGGTTTGTTTACAGTTTTTCTCTACTCAACCTCGTGGTTGACCCTGTGTATTCGTGATCACCTGTGATGAACCAATTATTGGGGAGCAGATTGACAGGTGTTGAGACGGTGGGAGCTAGGGGAAGAGAGAAGCTTGGATCCAGACCTGCCTAGAGTCTAGATCACACGATAGTTGTTTACGAGTTGTACTTTTATTTTAGTAAGACAGTTTTATAATTCAGTTGTGTAAAACCGTTTGAGTTAACTTTATCAATTTAAAGTACTGTTTATCTTCCTTTGTATCTACTGCCTCGGGAAACCGAGATGGTAGCATCCTTATTTATCTAGGGAGTCCTAGTACAGGCCCTTAAATAAATGGGGGTGTTACATCTAGCATCAAACATGTGCACTCCGGGCAAGGTGTCCGTTCCTTAGCTACCCCGTTGTGCAGCTGCTCTACTCGTCAGACTCAGAGGTCAACTTAAGACATGTTCCAACGCGATCAAAATCAAACATGTCTGGACTCAGAGGCCAACTTAGGGCATGTCCCAGACACGACAAACATACACATATAGGGCTCAGAGGCCAACTTAAGGCATATCCCCATATATGACAAACAACTCACGTATTAAGTTCAGAGGCCAGTGATGCATGCCATTTCTATAGTCTTTTAGACTTCTTTTGCATGCATTTTTATGCTCTTTTGCTAAACACCTTACTACTTTTAGCCCCGAATTGCTTACTTTGAGCCTTCTTGTATTAATTGCAGGAATATACTCGGAAGTATGTACTCGGAGCCGAAGATTGTCTTCAAGGTTGCATTTAGAAGGTCAGGAGAAGTGAACCACCCTTTGTATCAAGTCAAGGAAGCGCGTTTTTCGAAGTCAACGTCCAAGTCAAGACCAGATCCAGCCGATCGACCATTTCCAGTCGACAAATAAGTCGATCGACCGCTCATCTAGTCGATCGACCACTTTTGGTCGATAGGAAAGTCGATCGACTGGATGCTTAGTCGATCGACCGGTTTCTTTCTTCCGAAGCCCAAAGTTAACCTAAGCCCATTAGGTCGTCGAAGAGGGAATCAGAACATTTCGTTTTTAAGCAGTTTTTGGAGTTTTCTTTAGGGATACTTTTACTTTAATCTTTTATATTTTACCTTACTTTTCCTCAGATAAACTTTTAGTAAGTTGTTTTTATTTTATTTCACCTTCAAGCTTGTAAGATCTAATCTTCCGGAATTCAGTACTCAACACTTTTTGGATTATTGGTAATTTTATTTCTTTCCTCTTACTTTCTTTTGTCTTTATTCATCTCTACTTATCTCGCGATCATGATTTTCTCTTTAGTCATTTCTTTCATTTCAATTGTTAATCCCTTTATGCATAGTTAATCCTCTCGACTAGGATATAGGTGATCCTATGATGATGTGACGATGTCCGTTTAGGTTTAGACTAGTTCGTAATTGTATGTCTCTGTTGTTAATTGTAGCATTTAATAGCGATTAGTCAATTAATGCGCATGATTGATTAGTTGATTTGGTAAAACCCCGACCTAAGATCGAAAGCCTGGTGAGGGTTAGACCTGCTACAAACATTAGAGTGCCCTAGTAAGTTGCGAGAGCCCGCTAGAAGCATTCTAGGGCGAATAGCGATCCGAGAGGACCTTTTCACTACCCCTTAGACTGATAATTGCGACTGATCTGCGACCTAAACCCCAATCATTACACTTTCATTGGTGAACCGACTATCCTAGTTTTCTCTCCCTTATATTTTTATACTCTTTTCTTTACGCTTTTCTTTTCTCCCTTTCCTTCACTACTTTTAGATAGTCAAACAACAAACAAAACCCCCAATTTTGGTTACCTTGACGGACTTTAGTTTAGCTTTTAGAATTCTTATCTGTCTCCCTGTGGATACGATCCCGACTTCCTTACTACATTAGTTAGGCCAGTTGGTTATCTTTGATAGGGTTGCGACAGCCGTATCAACCAGCTTAAGGCATAACTTGAAACGCATCAATGCAATGTCATCAAAGTCTATGAACTAACCTATAGTTCTACTTTCTTAACTTCTAATCAACACTTAATTGACCCCAGGAACTAAGTTGAGGGAGAGCCGGTTTCCCTTTCGGTTACCCGACCGGGGGGTCTCTATCCTCACTCCATTCCCGAACCCAATATAGTGTTGCCCATCCTCGGGGACCTCAAACACATATCAAAGGTACACAGAACGAGTTTCAATCAAAACCGATCAACCGTTTAAAAGTTATGAACGATTTACAAAATGAAAACAAGCTACAAGGGTCCCCAGCCGGTCGGCAGGCAGCCGGTCGGCCGGCTGGTGATCCCTCTCAGCCGTCCCTTTCCTTAAAACTAAAACAGCCCAAAAAGGACTCCCAGCCGGCTGGCAGGCGGCCGGTCTGCCGGCTGGGGATCCAATCCCAACTATGAATTTTCCCAAAATGAGGCTACCAGCCGGTTGGCAGGCAGCCGGCCTACCGGCTGGCATCCCAAGTTCTTTTTCTCAAAAACACGCAAACTACTACCATGCACTCCCAGCCGGCTGGCAGGCGGCCGGTCTGCCGGCTGGGCTCCCAAGTCCTACGAAATCCAAAAATCGCAAAAACAACTAAAAGTATCCCCAACCGGTCGACCGGCGGCCGGTCGGTCGACCGGCTCAGAGAGCCTGCTCGAGAAAAACGCGATTTCCAGCCTTTGTCGAAACCCAATAAATCGATACCAAACCCTAAGATTGCTACAAGCAAGGTTTACTCAACATCACAAATCACTCAATAACACTAACTAACAGCAAGCAAACCCATAACAATCCTCAATACGATAATATGAAGTATCCGTCGCAAAACATTAAATTTCTGAAAATAAGATAAGAAAATATGAACATCAACAAGGCATGAATTCCTCACCCAAGAACATTCCTAAACATGTTACTAAGTCCATTAATCATCAAACCTTAACAAAAATCAGAAACAATAACAAGAACACATCAAAAATGCTAATATTCACAATAAGGCCGAGTTTTCTCATTATCGTCAACTCAAAAGCAATCCGGCTCAAAGATCTTCCTCTAGGATGAAGCTATCCACTTCCGGGTCGTCCAAGCCCACGCCTACAAGCACGAAAAACGAGATTACGAACTGAAAAACGAATTCTAAGGAAAACAGCCCATTTTTCGAAATAGAGGAAATGAAAAACGAAAGTGATAGATGGCTTGCAAATTCGATGAGGATTCCGAAAATGTTATTATTACCTTGATTTGATGAACGGATGATGAAGAAATAAGCAAAAGAAGATGATTATTTATGGAGGTTTAAGAAAATGGAGTTAACTGTTATTTGTTTTTGAGGAGATGATGATATGTCGACATATGGGTCTTAAAGGGTTTAAGGAATTGTCCTTTCCGTTTAAAATAAAACGGGTTAGGATAGTTGAACGGGTTTTTAAGATGTGAACTTAAATTTACCAAGTTTGTATTCGTCTTAAGGACTTAAGGTTCTTAAGACGAATCTTACTATTTATTTAAAAATACTTCTCGATAAATTACTAAAATATTATTTTATTACTTAAAATAATTACAAACGCTTAAAATTATATTTATAAAAATACGGGATGTTACAATCACCCCAACTTCAAAAAGTTTCGTCCTCGAAACTCGAACGAAGATAAGTTCTAACTAACTATACCTCAATCGAAAAGAGAAGGATGCGCATCACGCATCGATGCCTCGGTCTCCCACGTCTGCTCCTCAACATCACCGCAACGCCAAAGGATCTTCACTAAAGGCACCACCTTGCTCCTAAGCTTCCTATATTGTCGGTCAAGGATCTTCACGGGACGCTCCTCAAAAGAAAGACTCGGCTCCAAGTTCTCGATCTCTCTAGGAAGAACATGACTCGGGTCACTAACATACTTACAGAGCTGAGAAACATGAAAGACGCTATGAACCTTGCCAAAACTAGGAGGCAAGTCCAAACGATAAGCAGCAGCACCAATCCTCTTCACGATCTCGAACGGCCCAATATACTTAGGGCTCAACTTGCCCTTAACTCAAAATCTCTTGACGCCCTTCATCGGAGAAACTCTAAAAAAGACTCTGTCACCTATCTCGAACTCGAGAGGTCTACGGCGAACATCTGCATAGGATTTCTGCCGATCCTGTGCGGCCTTCATCCTACCTCGAATAAACTGAACCTGGTCAATAGTCGCAGCCAACTAATCTGGTCCTAGGTCGTGCACGTCACTCGCCTGATCCCAACAAATCGGACTACGGCACTTCCTACCATATAAAGCCTCGTACGGAGTCATACCAATAGACGAATGGAAACTGTTGTTGTAGGAAAACTCAACTAACGGAAGGCACTGCTCCCAAGAACTCTGAAAATCAAGGGCACAAGCACGGAGCAAGTCCTCCAAGGTCTGGATCGTCCTCTCGGACTGACCATCGGTCGCAGCATGAAATGCGGTACTCATCAACAATCGGCTACCCATAGCCTCCTGTAAGGCCTTCCAAAATCTGGAACAAAATCTCGGATCACGATCAGAAACTATCTCCCTCGGGACACCATGATAACGGACTCTCTGAAATATAAGCCCTCGCTAACCGGTCCATATCCCATGTCTCGTGAATCAGCACAAATCGGGCACACTTAGTCAATCTATCCACAATAACCCAAATCGCATCCTTGCCTCCAACGGTCTTAGGCAATGCAGTCACGAAATCCATCGATATACACTCCCACTTCCACTGAGGAACGGGAAGCGGCTGTAGCAAACCACCTGGCCTCCTATGCTCTATCTTGACTTGTTGACAAGTCAAGCACCTACTCACATAGTCCAATATGCTCCTCTTCATCCCTGACCACCAAAACATCAGTCTCAAATCCTTGTGCATCTTCTCACTACCCGGATGAACGGAATAAGGCGTCAAATGAGCCTCATCCAACACTCTCTTCCGCAAGTCAGGTACATCTGGAACATACATCCGACCTCGGAACCGAAGAAAACCATCTGAACTAATCACAAAATCATGTGCCTCACCACTAGCAATCTTGGCCTCGAACTTCCTGAAATCAACATTTGTAGGTAAACCATGACGAATCTCCCAATATAAAGTCGGCTCGGCGGTCATAGCAGATAACCAATCAAAACCACTACCAACCATCTCTAATCTCAACTTCCGGAACTCGGAACAAAGCTCATCGGGCAACACTCGCATAACACTCATCGAATGAGAAACCTTGCGGCTAAGCGCATCAGCAACAACATTGGCCTTTCCCTCATGATACAATAACTCAATGTCATAATCCTTAACCAACTCAAGCCAACGTCGCTGTCGCATATTAAGGTCCTTCTGTGTGAAAATGTACTTAAGACTCTTATGATCCGTGAAAATGCGACAATGAGATCCAATCAAGTAATGACGCCACATCTTCAAGGCATGAACAAAAGCAGCTAACTCAAGATCATGGGTCGGATAGTTCACCTCGTGAACTCTCAACTGTCTAGACGAGTAAGGTATCACCTTACCACTCTGCATCAACACACATCCAAGCCCTAACATCGAAGCATCACAATACACATCAAACTCAACCCCAATCTCTGGCAAAGCAAGTACGGGAGCAGAAGTAAACCTAGTCTTTAATTCCTGGAAAGAACTCTCACACTTATCGGTCCACACGAATTTGGCTTCTTTCTTCAATAGCCGAGTCATCGGACGAGCCAATCTAGAGAAATCCTCAACAAATCGACGATGTAACCAGCTAAACCAAGGAAACTACGGATCTCTCCCACATCTTTGGGACTCTCCCAATCAACAACGGCCTCAATCTTCGCGGGATCAACCATAACTCCCTCACTAGATATCACATGTCCAAGAAATGCAACCTTAGAAAGCCAAAACTCACACTTAGAGAACTTCGCGAACCACTTCTGTCGACGTAAAATCCCAAGAATCAATCGGAGATGCTCGGCATGCTCCTCATCGGTCTTCGATTAAATGAGGATGTCATCGATGAAAACCACTACACAAGTGTCAAGGAACTCACTAAAGGTGCGTTTCATCTGGTCCATAAAGATAGCAGGTGCATTAGTTAACCCAAATGGCATAACCACGAACTCAAAATGCCCATAACGAGTGCGAAAGGCGGTCTTTGCAATATCGGACTCTCTCACTGGGATCTGATGGTACCCTGAACGGAGATCGATCTTAGAAAACCTGGATGCACCTCTCACCTGATCGAACAAATCATCAATTCTCGGCAAAGGATAACGGTTCTTCACAGTCACTCTATTCAACTCTCGATAATCAATGCAAAGTCTCATGGAACCATCTTTCTTTCTCACAAAAAGAACGGGAGCACCCCACGGCGAAGCACTCGGTCTGATAAACCCTTTCTCAATCATCTCTTCCAACTGTTGCTTAAGCTCATTCAATTCCGGAGGGGCCATGCGGTAAGGAGCCTTAGAAATCGGTCCTGTACCCGGAACTAACTCAATGGTGAACTCAACGTCTCTCTCTGGAGGAATCCCTGGCAAGTCATCTGGAAACACATCGGGAAACTCTCGAACGATAGCAACATCTTCCAACTTCGGCAATGACGGTTTCGCAGTTGTAACAACGCACAAGAAGGCTTGGCAACCCTTCCTAAGAAGATATGATGCTTTCATCGAGGAAATGACACGGACACCCTGTTTCGGACGAGTTCCCCTATAGAAAACACGAACCCCTGTAGGACTCCTCAAACAGATCTTCTGGTCGCGACACTCAAAACGGGCGTGATATCGCGATAACCAGTCCATACCGAGGATAATATCAAACTCCTCGAGAGGAAACCTCAGCAAGTCCGCAGGAAAAGTGGCTTGACCAATAATAATCGGAACATCCCTATGGGACGATGAGCAGGAAATGGAAGTCTCCTCAACCAATGAAGACTCAAGAGCTAAACGGTCTGCGAACTGAGTTGATATAAATGAAAGAGAAGCTCCAGTATCGAACAAAATAAATCACTCAGCACCAAGTATAGAAAAGATACCGGCAACAATGTCTGGATGAGCCTCAGCCTCAGCCCTAGTCATCACAAAAATTTTCCCTTTCGGCTTTCCTCCCTTAGTCGCTGCAGCAGCAGTGGCAGCCTTGCCAAGTGCGGTGTTCCTCTAAGGACACTCATAAGACTTATGCCCAAATCCATTGCAGGTATAGCACTTAAAGGCATTCTTGAAACAGTCGAACCCTGGGTGAGATGGTTTACCACAACGGTGGCAAACACTAGAAGATGTGTCGGTGTGAACAATGGTCTTAGCAACCGGAGCGGAGAACCTCTCAAACCGCTTCTTCTGAGAAGAAGGCGAAGAAGTAGAAGGAACAAACGATCTCTTCCCCTGGTACACGGATATCTGGTGCGAAGAAACACCGGAAGTAACAGCTCGAGTCTCAGTATCTATGGCACGAATAGAACTCTCGGCCCAAATAGCATCATCGTAAACCTCAACGAAAGAAGTCGAGTCACGACGAACCATACTCTCAATACGTGGCCCTAAGTTCCCACGGTAGAAGTAAACTCTCTCAGCCTCATCCCTGACAAATCTCGAAGCAAAGTGAGCAAGCTGGTTGAATTTGTCGGTGAACTCCTGAACGGACATCTTACCCTGCTTCAAGTCCATGAACTCCTTCAGTCTCTGCGATCTAAGCTCCTTAGGATAAAACCTCGTCTCGAGTTTATCCTTAAAAGCAGCCCAATCGAACAATGGATCAAGAGTGAAAGTAGGTCCAGTCAATGCCCACCATCTATCGGCCTCCAAAGTCAAGAAGTGAGTGGCTAAACGCACCCTATCCTCCCTAACCACCGAGTACATGATGAAGCTCTTCTCCATCTCACGGAACCACTCAGTAAGGGCTACCGGATCAACCTCGCCACCATAAGTCTTCACGTGGCTACGGGACATCTGCGAAGCTATCCAAGAGAAGCTACCAGGATGATTAGCATCAGTGCCTGGCGGTGGAGGAGGTGGAGGAACATTCTATGCCTGCTGTCTCTGGTTCTCAAGCAACTGGAGAAGTGCTTGCATTATAGTGTTCTCAGCAGCCTTGGTCCTCACCATCCTTCAAAAGAGAAAACAAGTGTTAACTTAACCATTAGCATTCACAAATAGACTACAATATAAATCCTTAAGTCTACCCCATCTCTCATTCATTATTTGTTTATTTGGTCAAGTTAAGGTTGTGGGTCACATGAGTGCGTCGGGAGCAATAATGCTCTGATACCAACTGTAAAACCCCTCGCGAAAGCGGAAATATAAACATACAAGACTACTAAAAGTGCAGCGGAATTTAAACTTTTTAAACATAACAACATGCGAGAAGAATTAAACTGAAACGGAAACTGAAAACTGCTATAAACAAAATAGATAAGTAACAGTTCTAAGTACTGAAAACCAAATATATACAACAGCCTGGGATGGAACATCGCTACAGGCACCAAAAGATAACTGTATCAAAACTAAGAGTCTAGCTACTCGATAAATGTGTAAGTCATATGATGACAACAGGATCATCACTCGCTAGCTCTCTCGTGAACCCCGATCCAACCTGCATGTACCTACATACATGAAAACATGTACGCCACAATCAGTGGGGAGTGACTAGAGTTCTCCTAGCCACCTTTTGTGACAACACGAAACAAGTAAAGCAATACAGAATACTCCAACATATATAAAGATGTGAAACATAAATAACTCATCAACTGTTCTCATATATACTATCATGCAAACTCTAATGCACGGCTCTCAACCAACTTCATAAACCGTTAGGAAGGAGAGCCGGTTTCCCTACTGGTTACCCAGTCGGGGGGGGGGGGGGGGGTCTTTCAGTCCAACTATTTATGAAACCGATCATAGAGTCATCCAATGCCTTGGATGAACAATAACCAAGTCAAGTATTAACATCCACATCCATATCTAACACTATACCAACTCTAGGCAAGCAGATAAAACTCAGCAAGTATAAGGTTCAGCGGTCAACTGAAGACATAACCTACATACTAATCATTCAGCAAGTGTAAAGGTTCAGCGGTCAACTTAAGACATAACCTATACACCAATCATTCAGCAAACAAGGACTCAGAGGCCAACTTAAGGCATAGACCCGCCAATCAGCAAGACACTAGACTCAGCGGCCAACTTAAGGCATATACTAGCATCCAAAAGTAAAGGACTCAGACGCCAGCTTAAGGCATGTCCCTTCACTACATCACAAGATACTAAACTCAGAGGCCAGCTTAAGGCATGTTCTAGCATCAAACATCTGCACTCCGGGCAAGGAGTCAGTTCCTTAGCTACCCCGTTGTGCAGCTGCTCTACTCGTCAAACTCAGAGGCCAACTTAAGGCATGTTCCAACGCGATCATAATCAAACATGTCTGGACTCAGAGGCCAACTTAAGGCATGTCCCAGACACGACAAACATACACATATAGGGCTCAGAGGCAAACTTAAGGTATATCCCCATATATGACAAACAACTCACGTATTAAGTTCGGAGGCCAGCTTAAGGCATAACTTGATACGCATCAATGCAATGTCATCAAAGTCTATGAACTAACCTATAGTTCTACTTTCTTAACTTCTAATCAACACTTAATTGACCCCAGGAACTAAGTTGAGGGAGAGCCGGTTTCCCTTTCGGTTACCCGACCGGGGGGTCTCTATCCTCACTCCATTCTCGAACCCAATATAGTGTTGCCCATCCTCCGGGGACCTCAAACACATATCAAAGGTACACAGAACGAGTTTCAATCAAAACCGATCAACCGTTTAAAAGTTATGAACGATTTACAAAATGAAAACAAGCTACAGGGGTCCCCAGCCGGTCAGCAGGCAGCCGGTCGGCCGACTGGTGATCCCTCTCAGCCGTCCCTTTCCTTAAAACTAAAACAGCCCAAAAAGGACTCCCAGCCGGCTGGCAAGCGGCCGGTCTGCCGGCTGGGGATCCAATCCCAACTATGAATTTTCCCAAAATAAGGCTACCAGCCGGTTGGCAGGCAGCCGGCCTACCGGCTGGCATCCCAAGTTCTTTTTCTCAAAAACACGCAAACTACTACCATGCACTCCCAGCCGGCTGGCAGGCGGCCGGTCTGCCGGCTGGGCTCCCAAGTCCTACGAAATCCAAAAATCGCAAAAAAAACTAAAAGTATCCCCAGCCGGTCGACCGGCGGCCGGTCGGTCGACCGGCTCAGAGAGCCTACTCGAGAAAAACGCGATTTCCAGCCTTTGTCGAAACCCAATAAATCGATACCAAATCCTAAGAATTGCTACAAGAAAGGTTTACTCAACATCACAAATCACTCAATAACACTAACTAAGAGCAAACAAACCCATAACAATCCTCAATACGATAATATGAAGTATCCGTCGCAAAACATGAAATTTCTGAAAATAACATAAGAACATATGAGCATCAACAAGGCATGAATTCCTCACACAAGAACATTCCTAAACATGTTACTAAGTCCATTAATCATCAAACCTTAACAAAAATCAGAAACAATAACAAGAACACATCAAAAATGCTAATATTCACAATAAGGCCGAGTTTTCTCATTATCGTCACCTCAAAAGCAATCCGGCTCAAAGATCTTCCTCTAGGATGAAGCTATCCACTTCCGGGTCGTCCAAGCCCACGCCTACAAGCACGAAAAACGAGATTACGAACTGAGGATTCCGAAAATGTTATTATTACCTTGATTTGATGAACGGATGATGAAGAAATAAGCAAAAGAAGATGATTATTTATGGAGGTTTAAGAAAATGGAGTTCACTGTTATTTGTTTTTGAGGAGATGATGATATGTCGACATATGGGTCTTAAAGGGTTTAAGGAATTGTCCTTTCCGTTTATAATGAAACGGGTTAGGATACTTGAACGGGTTTTTAAGAAGTGAACTTAAATTTACCAAGTTTGTATTCGTCTTAAGGACTTAAGGTTCTTAAGACAGATCTTACTATTTATTTATAAATACTTCTCGATAAATTACTAAAATATTATTTTATTACTTAAAATAATTAAAAAACGCTTAAAATTATATTTATAAAAATACGGGATGTTACACATGCGGTAAGGAGCCTTAGAGATCAGCCCTGTACCTGGAACTAGCTCAATGGTGAACTCAACGTCTCTCTCTGGCGGTATCCCGGGCAAGTCATCTGGAAACACATCAGGAAACTCTCGAACGATAGCAACATCTTCCAACTTCGGCAACGACGGTTTAGCAGCTGTAACAACGCACAGGAAGGCTTGGCAACCCTTCCTAAGAAGATATGATGCTTTCATCGAGGAAATGACACGGACACCCTGTTTCGGGCGAGTTCCCCTATAGGAAACACGAACCCCTGAAGGACTCCTCAAACAGATCTTCTGGTCGCGACACTCAAAACGGGCGTGATATCGCGATAACAAGTCCATACCGAGGATAATATCAAACTCCTCGAGAGGAAACCTCAGCAAGTCCGCAGGAAAAGTGGCTTGACCAATAATAATCGGAACATCCCTATGGGACGATGAACAGGAAAACACGTCTCCAGAAGGTAAGGAAATGGAAGTCTCCTGAAGAGTCTATTGATATAATATACTCAAGAAGGGGGGGTTGAATTGAGTATGCCTTCTTCTTCGATCTTCTTCGATGTGTGAATGGTTGTATGATGATCTTCGAGTAAAACAAATAATAAGGAGGGACACAATATTTTCGAAGTGGTTCAGTCTCACACTTTGAGACCTACGTCCACTATTCTCGATTAATAAAATTAGTATCAACTCTGAATTACAATTTGATCAATCCTACTCGTGCAACTTTGATGTTAGTCGCAACTCTATCTAGATACCGTTAAATATCTAGCTACGAAAAATACCGTTAAATATTTGCCTTACAATGAGTACCGCTAAATACTCGTTCTATCTTACGTGAATAAGATAAAGTCTTCAATGTTTCTTGGTGTCACAATCTTGAATGAATAAGATCAATGCTTGAGCACTTGAATCTTGAATCAGATATGACAATGAAAAGCTCGAATATTGAAGTAGATGATCGGCGGTTTTCTCTCTTGATTTGGGTGAATATATATGTGTATTTCGTGTGTCTTAATGTGTCATAGGTAGTCTATTTATATAGAATATATATCTAGGTAATTTAAACCCTAGATGATTTAGGAATATTACTAAAACTAGTATACTAGTCTTTTAGTAATACTACCTTAAATCTAATCTTAATATATTTAGGAAAGATTTAATAAAATACTATAAGTATTATATAAGGAATCAATTTCCTAATTCATATTTAGGAAAGATCTTTATATAATAAACAACTAGTATCCTTATTAAAACAACTTCCTAAACTATGTCAAAGATAATAAAATATATTATCACAATATAATCTTAGTTTGTTTAGGACATTAAATAAATACATAATATTTACTTAAATTAATCCCATACGACTTATGGTAACGTGACATGCTACACGTTTCCCAAAGTCGTAACAAACTATATTTCCGATTATATTATTTGACAAATATAATTATATAAAAATTCTTAGCTTAATTAGTAATAAATAATTATCTCATAAGAAAATTATTTATTCCTATTTATCTAAAAGATATTTTATATAATCCTATCAAGATTATCAATTCCATATTTAGAATAGAATACCAATTATCCATTAATTGTACACGACAATATTTGGAAGCAATCGTTTCAACCAACCACAAATATTCCGACCATTTCTTCATAATATGGAGTTATAGCTACGAGCTATAACTTGAATCAATCTTGTACTAAGGCTATAGTTGTTAAGTATAACTTTGGCTTATTAGGCACGCTTGTGATCTTCTATCAATCTTCGACTTAGTCAATTCATTGACTAATATGCTTGAAACTTTTATACTTGATTGACTAGATCTTGTTACTAATATTTTGTACACTTAGCAAACGATTATACGTACGAGTATATAATATATAAATAGTTAGACTTGTCATTATCAAAACATAAACATATATACTTAGTAAATATATTTGAATGCATGGTTCAACAAATTCCCCCTTTTTGATGATGGCAAGTCTCTCTTAGATTTTGTGTCTAAGTGTATGTTCCCCCTCAATATAATAAGGGTCAATCATAGCAAAGAATTACTTAGGGTTTTTATCTTCTATCTATCCCATATCCTTTAAGGACCCTAAGAGACAATGAATTACGACAAGGAGCAAGCTTAGGCAAATTCTAAATCTAAGTCGCATTTTTTCCCCCTCTTGACATCATCGAAAAGATGAGAACAAAGACATAAAACGACTAGAATAATATACTACGAAACATAAGCATGCATGGAAAACGAATTAAAAGATACGAACATAGAAAATATCACACAAACACATACGAAATGTTAAAATATACACAACCAATCCGAAAGTACTAAGCCAATGGGCCGAATTATGAACAATAGTGTTTAAGAAAATTGGGCCGGCTAGGGTTAGTTCATAATGGCCTGCAAAAGATAGAAAGTAATATGGGCCAAGGTAAAAAGAAATAGCAAGTTGGGCCGCATCAAAACAAGGATAAGGTTTGGGCCGGTTAGGATTAAGAAATCCGAGGGAGGCAAAATATGATAAGGCCTCGGATTCCGAATGGGCTAGGGAAGCAATTGGGCCATTAGAGTAATGTATTTATAAGTCCAACCCATGACTTAAGCAAAATAACAACACAACAACTTCAATTCCGAAAAACGAAGACGGATACGAAGGATCAAAAACGAGAACTAGAGGCCGGTGTCTTGGCATACGGGCTCACGTAATCGGGTCGGGTACGATACTCGAGAGTCTCCAATCTATCCAAACAGCTGCTAACATTGTGTCCTTGAGCGTTAAGCGCAATCTCGAAGTTTAACACCTTGAGCGAGAGTGCCTTAACAACCTCAAGTGCTTGGGCAGAATCCTCTCGCAAAAGACCATGATCACGCACCATTGCTCCACCTTGAGTTGCGAGAAAGGAAAGACGATCACTCATAGCAAGCAACTCCGAGCATACCACCGAGACTTCCGAGCCTATCTTAACCAATTGCTTATCCACCTTCTCCATCCATATTTTCACATCTTCTTCAAATCCACGACTACCACCTGCACGACTTCCCGAGGCACCCAAATTTTCTTTTTTCTGCTTAACTTGGCACAGACCAATAATCTGATCCATCTTAGCCTCCAAGCCTTCAAACGAGGGAGATGGATTCGGATTAGGTCCCTCCTCAACCGTCTTTCCGAAAGCCAAATCGACTCCATCAAACATAATACCCATCAACTTGAGCAATTTATCACACATTCGATCACGGGGCTTAACACCGAAACTTAAGTCATCGACAACACCCTTTTTGAGCAAGATTTCTGAGACCCACATTCCATAAGGAATGTCTAGTGTCGAACTCGTCTTTTCCTTGATTAAGACGGATGAAGTTTGACAAATTTTCGAACACAATAAGAATGCAAGATTTATTTTATTTCCTTCTAACTAATGGAATAAGACGATAGCTTCGATACTCGATAACTTGTCACGACCACCTCTCCTAGGTAAAATCGTGTTCCTAAGATAGTTCACAAACAACTTCAATTTGGGCGAAAACGAATTTGTGAGGAGAGGAGAAATTTCAGTTGCATTTGGATCAAAATATTGTTTGATCATCATCTTTTGTTCTTGGGTCACCACC
Organism: Silene conica; assembly: GCA_029255685.2. Lineage (NCBI taxonomy): Eukaryota > Viridiplantae > Streptophyta > Magnoliopsida > Caryophyllales > Caryophyllaceae > Silene > Silene conica. Next base: position 60,607,700 of record CM055315.2, read on the forward strand.
CCCCATTCCTTACGGGTATCGATATCAAGACCCCTTTGGTCGAGATGAAAAATGTCACAAATATCACCTAAGGACACCTCGACATCCCTACCATTAACCACGGCTTTCAACCCAGACTCAGTAGGTTTCACAGAGGCAAAGAACTGAACCAACTCAATAAGAAATATCAAACCCGAAAAATTACTAATATATTTCCATCCCTGAAATTCCAAAAACTTTTTAAAGAAAAGCAGAGACTTCGACCCTTCGACCCAAGATGTCGGATAGAACCGACCCGAATGAATGGAATAGGGAAGAATACGGTTGATGCGTGCCTATTTTATGATGTTTTACATCTATTTTTACACGCATTTTGTCGCTCATTTACGATGTTTTAGCATTTATTTCCCAACAATTGTCTACTTTCGTATTTTTATGCTCTTTTGCAGATTTATGCGGAAAAGGGACGATTTTATACCAAATTTATGACCTCGGGACTTTTCATGACTAAGGACAAGAAGGAACGAAGCCTAGCGCGCATTTCAAGGCCTAAAAATAGCTTTAACAAGCAAAGAATCGATCCACGACATTTCAGCCTGTTTCAAATGGCTATATCTCGGGTTCAAGAGCTGATAATGGAGTGATTCCAGTTGGAGGTGAAAGCTTATCCTCTTAGCTTTCCAGCGCCGCGAGAATCGCTTGATTACGATAAGTAACGAAGAAATGGCAGCTATTTTAAGATCGACGCGCGCTGCAGTCCCGACAATCAGGTCGACCGACCTACTAACCGGGTCGACCGACCACAGCACAGACCCAGAAGTTTCCGCGAAGCCCATTAAAGTGTTTAGGTCATTGGGAAACTCTTTATTTCCGCCTATTTAAGCCAAATTTCGTGATTAGGGTTTATCATCAAGATTTCTGACACGGCTGTCGCAACCCTATCAAAGATAACCAACTGGCCTAACTAATGTAGTAAGGAAGTCGGGATCGTATCCACAGGGAGACAGATAAGAATTCTAAAAGCTAAACTAAAGTCTGTCAAGGTAACCAAATTAGGGTGGTTTTGTTTGTTGTTTGACTAACTAAAAGTAGTGAAGGAAAGGGAGAAGAGAAAAGTCAAAAGGAAAGAGTATAAAAATATAAGGGAGAGAAAACTAGGATAGTCGGTTCACCCATGATTGTGTGACGATAAGGGGTTTAGGTCGCAGATCAGTCGCAATTATCGGTCTAAGGGGTAGTGAAAAGGTCCTCTCGGATCGCTATTCGCCCTAGAATGCTTCTAGCGGGCTCTCGCAACTTACTAGGGCACTCTAATGTTTGTAGCAGATCTAACCCTCACCAGGCTTTCGATCTTAGGTCTGGGTTTTATCAAATCAACTAATCAATCATGCGCATTAATTGACTAATCGCTATCAAATGCTACAATTAACAACAGAGACATACGATTACGAACTAGTCTAAACCTAAACGAACATCGTCACATCATCAAAGGATCACCTATATCCTAGTCGAAGGGATTAGCTATGCATAAAGGGATTAACAATTGAAATGAAAGAAATAACTAAAGAGGAAAACATGATCGCGAGATAAGCAGAGATGAATAAAGATAAAAGAAAGTAAGAGCAAGGAATAAAATTACCAATAGAAAGTGTTGAGTACTGAATTCCGGAAGGTTAGATCTTACAAGCTTGAAGATGAAAATAAAATAAAAACAACTTCCTAAAAGTTTTTCTCAGGAAAAGTAAGAAGAGTAGATTTAAGATTAAGGTAAAAAGTACTCTACAGAAAACTCTAAAGGCTGCTTAAAAACGAAATGTTCTGATAATCTTTTCACGACCTAATGGGCTTAGGTCAAAATGGGCTTCGGCAGAAAGAAACCGGTCGATCGACTGAACAAGTGGTCGATCGACTTTCCTATCGACCAAGATTGGTCGATCGACTGAGAAAGTGGTCGATCGACTTTCACTATCGACCAAGAGTGGTCGATCGACTGGTTCTGGGCTTGACTTGGACGTTGACTTCAAAAAATGCGCTTCTTTGACTTGATACAAAGGGTGGTTAACTTCTCCTGATCTCCTAAATGCAAATTTGAGGACAAACTTCGACTCCGAATACATACTTCCGAATATATTCCTGCAATTAATACAAGAAGGCTCAAAGTAGGCAATTCGGGGCTAAAAGTTGTAAGGTGTTTGGCAAAAGAGCATAAAAATGCATGCAAAAGAAGTCTAAAAGACTATAGAAATGGCATGCATCAAACCTCCCCAAACCGATCCTTTGCTTGTCCCCAAGCAAAAATGTAAAAACAAAGACTAAGAGTCAAACATGAACAAGTAAACCGTGGACAACAAAAACTAAGCAAGGGATCATCTCAAAACGACAAATGTTATGGCAAACGAATCTATGCATGTTTCTCAAACAATTGGACTTTAGACTTGGTTAGACTTATCAAGACCGGACTCTCACGGGTCGCTCAACCACTCCTGTAAACACAAGGCATAATATAGTGCAAGATAGAAAGAATTAAGATCACTCTCCTAACTGCGACCTATAAGAACACGCATGCACTTTAACATGAATAGAGTCTCTACAACCGTACATATGCATTCCAACCAAACTGATGACCATGATACATGCCGAGGGTATTCATATGGGTAAAGTGAGGCAATGGGTAGGAAGGGGCTAAAATGAGTTTGGTAGAGAGGAGTTAGTAGCCAAGCTAGCAACAATACGAACCAAACAATGAGTATCATCCCAATCTTCGTACTCAAAATTATCAAAACAAATGTGTGCAAAATGGATGCACCTAACTCACAAAACCACAAATTTAAGAACTCCCCATAAGATACAAATCAAGCATGGGAGTGAGAATTGTCAACCGACTTATTCAACCTTTCACCATTTTTTTTTCTTTTCTTTGACAGGTCTGATTTTTTTTCTGAATTCTGAATTTTATTTTCTTTTTTTTTTTTTTTTTTCTTTTTTTTTTAACAATGAACATCCTCTTTTTCTTTTTCACCATTCCTTCTTTCGACAAGTAACCAAAATGCAAAACGATACATTCCTGAAATGCTACCATTACTAGCTCGGCTAGGGTGGGTGAAATTATGTATTGTAGCTATATATATGGGACAAAAAAAATAGGCAATTTGGCTTTGTGAAGCTTATGGGTAAAAAGAATAAAAAGGGACCTCTGCCACATGTACCAACAAACCTCAACCCGAATGCATACAGGTATAAAGAAGACCGAACTCATGTTTATGCAATTTGATGTTACGTGTCTTATAAGGAGTAACTACTCACTTTCCTAGATGAACCGGTCATGAATGTCACCGGTTAAAAGGCTCTAAATCCTTAGAAAGTTTTTGTAGGTTGCCAGTAAATCAAAGTCTAGTCCATAATCCAACATGCTGTGAAACGAGATTCGAGAAAAATGCCAAAGGATGTGCTATATGAAATGAAACAAAAACCTAGCTTAAGCAATCCAACGGTCTAAAAGCACTGAGAAACTCCAACGGACTCGATCTAGTATGCAAAAACAAACATGATTTTTTTATGTTTTTTTTATATATATGCAAAAAAAATAAACTAAATGCAAGGAACCATGTGAAGAAATGCAATGAAACACATACCCTCCCCAAACCAAACTCGTACAACGCCCTCGTTGTACTCAACAGCATCACAACAACAGCAGTTAGGGGGACGGGAAAATGCGAACTACGAAATGCAAAAAAAAACAATAAAGGAGAAAAGGAATACCACAACCTGTATCAAGACCTCCCCAAACCGACTAGCAACTAGTCCTCCTCCTCCTCCTCCTCCTCCTCCTCCTCCCCCTCCTCTGCTGCAGCATAACCTCCCTGCAGGTACTGGTAAAAGTAAGGGTGTGGCCACCCAGCTGGTGGCAACCATCCCTCCCTAGCGTACCGCTCATAGATTGGAAATTGCGTCAAGGACTGATGCAACTCTATCCGTGCTACTGCCCTGCACAAACCAGTGATCATACTATCGCGAACCCCCCGATCAATAGTAGTGGGGTTCGTAAAAGATGGTGGGTTAGTGTAGTTAGTGGGGTAAACAGGAGCAGAGGAAAAAGCAGGGACATCTAAAGCGGCATACCCATATCGATGCTCATGAGGGTCAAAACGAGGCTCCTCAGCCTGTACGTGGGAGGGAGAAGGAGCCTGAGGTGAAGGACGTCGGCCTCTAGAACTCGCACCGGCCTCCCAAGCCGAAGGTGGAGGTGAAGGAGGGTGCCTAGGTGAAGGGCGACGCCTAGGGCCAGCGCCGGAGGTGTCAATGAGATAGGAGGGTAGTGGAGGTCGAGTACGGCCTGTCACTGTAGTCAAGGGGGTGACCTGTGGTAAATAGGTACAAGGCAAGGACACGGTAGGTCGACCAGAAATCTTCCAAACTCGTTCATGAGTGAGCCAACGGATGGATTCCATGTATGGAATGTCCATGTAAGTGTTAGTACTAGGGCCTTGAGGTAACTCATGTCCTAAGGGCAGGTGGCCTCTAGGGAAGTCGGAAAAAAGCTGGCGGCCAATGTGTGTCACTAGCCCACCACAGGTCAAAGTGGCTAAATGACCAAGTCCAAGCTGGTGAAAATGGTTGGCCGTGAGGTAGGCCACATTAAGTACGAACGGAAGGCGTTGATCAAAGTTCAGGTAACCTGCTAGAAGAGAAAGTTCACAAGTGTTTATATTATTTGACTCTTTTCTTCCAAAAATTTTGTTGGCCATAAGACGGAGTACATACCTTAGGGGAGGAAGATGCACGGATGCACCACGACGTTTGGAGTCGGTGCTCGGTCCCTCTGAGATGGCTGCCCAAAAAGGGCCATACAATGCTCTAGGCGGTGAGGTATAACCCGCACTAACCAGGCCAAGGTGCGCCCCAAAAGTGCTCAAGGGCCAAACAAAGGTTTGGTTCATGAGCCGAAATGATACACAGGGGTTGCCCGGGTTGCTCTCAAAAACACTGGCTCTAAAAACAAAAGAGCTAAAGAATTCCAAAGTGAGCACTGGGTAAGTAAATTCGTACATCCTAGTCAAACCCCCCATTCCAGTTCCGTTAAGGATCTCAGCTACGGTCTCAAAACATCCTCTGGCCTCGAGGCTTGGTCGGTGCAGAAAACGAGTGGGGGTAATAGTTGTTCCTAAAAGGTTCTCAAAACGAGTTCTTTGCGCAGGAACGTAAAATTGTACCTCGGGATAGCCCGGTAGGCTATCCACTGGTTCCCGTGTGACCACAGCAGTCCGAAAACTTCCTTGGGAGTGTGAGCTGCTGCTCCCCTCATCATGGCTTCCGCTCCGCCTTGATTCCCTTCTTCGCTTGTTTCCTTCCATGTCAAATCTGCACTAAGAGATAGGATAACAAAAAGGAACCCAAAGTTAATTGAATCAACAATATGTTCATTAATTTCCCCAAATCAATCATCTAAATTAGGGTGTTTGATTTTTCAATTAAAAACCCTAATTTTTTGTGAGTAAAAATTTAGGGATACTACAATGAAGAGTACCATGAACATAAACAGAAAGGAACTTCGTAATCAGCACCAACAAAGAATCATACTAAACGGAAATTAAAAAAAAAAACTGAAAACGGAAATTAAAAGAAAACAGAAAAGAAATCCCAAAAAAACGAAAAAAAAAAAAAAACTAAGAACAAGCAATAGAAAAAACGAAAAAAACGAAGAACAGAAAAAAAAAAAAAAACGAAAAAGAAGAAACCAAATATGAAAGAGAGGAAACAAGGAAAAATAAAGAGAAAAGGAAGAAAAATTACCTCGACAAAATGCCCTTATAAGACTAGATCTGAAAAATTTGAGTTCAAAAACCCAAAAACTAACAAAAATAGCCTAAGTAGAGTAGATTTGAAGAAGGAAAAGGGAAATAAGGGTTGAGAGAGAGAGTTAGGGTTTATGTTAGAAGAGAAGGGGGTGTTTGAAGAAGGAGGTAAAAAGAAATCTGAAAATGAAAGAAAAAGAAGTACCTCACGCGAAAAACCCAGCCGATCGACTTATGTTATCGACTGAAAACGGTCGATCGACTTATGGTATCGACTGACAACGGTCGATCGGCTAAGTCAACTAAAAGGACTCGTGCGAATCCAGAGCCGGTCGATCGACTTTTGGGATCGACCACATTTGGTCGATCGACTTCTTTTATCGACTAAAAACGGTCGATCGACCATCTTTGAACTCTTTTCTTTGTTTTTCGTCCGTTTCAACATTCCCGCAAGACTTCCGTTGCTTAAACACCTGCAAATCTTCAATAAAAACACCTAGAACTCTACTACTACCACAAAAAGTTCTTAAAAACAACTAAAGTCTGAGTCTAAAAAGTTCGAAACTAAACAAAACTTCAAATTACAAGCCGGGTTGCCTCCCTGAAAGCGCTGATTTATAAGGGTCCCGCACGACCTCTAACTTTCTTCAAAACTCGGCAATGTCAAGTGGTTCTAGGTACAACACCTCAACCACTCCAATCACTTCCCCTTGATCTCGATAGTGTTTGACTTGATGTCCGTTGGCTTTGAATTTTTCCCCTGCAGCATTCTCAACTTCTACTGCACCAAACTTAGACACGTTAGTGATGGTGAAAGGACCAGACCATTTAGACTTTAACTTACCTGGAAATAGGCGAAGTCTGGAATTGTACAGTAGCACCTTTTCTCCCACTTTGAAATCACGAATGAGGATTTTCTTGTCATGCCACCTCTTTGTCTTTTCTTTGTAGACTCGTGCACTGTCATATGCATTAAGCCTAAACTCCTCCAGTTCATCAAGCTGCAAAAGTCTCTTTTCACCGCTCAACTTAGGATCAAAGTTGAGCTCTTTCACTGCCCACCAAGCTTTGAATTCCAACTCCACAGGTAGATGACACGATTTACCATAGACTAGTCGATAAGGTGATGTGCCAATTGAAGTTTTGAAAGCAGTACGATAGGCCCAGAGGGTATCATCCAACTTCATACTCCAATCCTTTCTTGACTTAGACACTACCTTGGCTAGGATCTCCTTGATCTCCCTATTGGAGACCTCAACCTGCCCGCTAGTTTGGGGATGATATCCCACACCTCGACGATGTGAAACACCATGCTTAGTGAAAAGAGTTGACAACTTGTTATCCCTAAAGTGCATGCCACGATCACTTTTGACAATACGTGGCACACCAAATCGTGGGAATATGATCTTTTTAAACAATGACACGACAGTCTTAGCATCACAAGAGACCGAAGCAACGGCCTCTACCCATTTTGACACGTAATCGACAGCTACGAGGATATACCTGTTTCCCTTAGATGACGGGAAAGGACCCTGAAAATCGATTCCCCAAACATCAAAAACCTCAACTTCCAAGATGCCAACCTGAGGCATCTCGTGCCTCCTGGAAATGTTACCAGTGCGTTGACAAGCATCACAAGAGGAAACAAACATTTTAGCATCATAAAACATGGTTGGCCAAAAGAAACCAGATTGAAGTACCTTAGCCACGGTCCGGGATGGACCGTGGTGGCCGCCATAAGAAGAGGAATGACAAGCCTCCAGAATAGCTTTTGTTTCCCACTGTGGGATGCATCTCCTGTACAGTCCATCAGCACATTCTTTGAAAAGGAAGGGGTCATCCCAAAAATAACGCTTCACATCGTGGAGGAATCGCTTTCTCTGTTGAAAACTCAAATCCGGGGGTAGAAGATTACCTATAATAAAGTTGATAAAGTCAGCATACCAAGGGATCTCAGAAATAGATAAAGCAAGCAAACTCTCGTCAGGAAAGAAATCATTGATAGGAAGAGTGTCTCCCTCATTTTGTAACTCCAATCGAGACAAATGGTCAGCAACAAGGTTTTCAGAACCTTTCTTGTCCCGGATTTCCAAATCATATTCCTGAATCATGAGTACCCATCTCAGCAACCGCGGTTTGGCATCCTTCTTCGCCAAGAGTTGTTTCAGGGCTGTGTGATCAGTGAAAATGATCACTTTTGATCCCAGCAAATAAGACCTGAACTTCTCTAAAGCATATACCACGGCTAACATCTCCTTTTCCGTGGTACCATACTTGACCTGCGTCTCATCCAATGTTCTACTTGCATAGTAGATTGCACTCAGAGCTTTTCCCTTCTTTTGGCCTAGCACTGCGTCAACCGCGTAATCACTCGCGTCATACATTATCTCAAAAGGGAGCTCCCAATCCGGTGCTTGGATTATGGGCGCGGTGATCAAGGCTTCCTTTAACCTGTTGAAAGCATTAAGGCACTCGTCAGAAAAATCAAAAGACACATCTTTAATCAGCAAACGTGTAAGTGGTTTAGCAATTTTGGAAAAGTCCTTGATAAACCGGCGATAAAACCCGGCATGACCAAGGAAACTTCTAACCCCCGTGACGTTAATGGGAGGAGGTAATTGCTCTATCACCTGCACTTTTGCTTTGTCTACCTGTATACCCTTATCTGAAACCAAATGACCAAGAACGACACCCTCGTTCACCATGAAATGACATTTTTCCCAGTTCAAAACCAAGTTAACCTCAATGCATCTCTGCAAGATTTTATCAAGGTTAGATAAACAAGAAGAAAAATCAGACCCATACACACTGAAGTCATCCATAAAGACTTCCATGATTGACTCGATATACTTGGAAAAGATTCCCATCATGCACCTTTGAAAGGTGGTAGGGGCATTACAGAGACCAAATGGCATCCTGCGATATGCATAAACACCATAGGGACAAGTAAAAGTAGTCTTTTCTTGGTCATCAGGGTGAATGGGAATCTGAAAGAATCCCGAATACCCATCCAAATAACAGAAAAACTTGTGAGATGCCAATCTCTCTAGCATCTGGTCAATGAAAGGTAGAGGGAAATGGTCTTTCTTAGTGGCGGTGTTCAACTGCCTATAGTCAATACACATCCGCCACCCAGTCACAGTCCTAGTTGGTATTAGTTCATTCTTATCATTTCTAATTACAGTAGTCCCTCCTTTCTTAGGAACTACGTGAACTGGGCTTACCCAATTAGAGTCAGAAATAGAATAAATTATACCTGCATCTAGAAGTTTCATCACCTCTTTCCTTACCACATCCTGCATATTCTGGTTTAGCCGGCGTAAACCTTGCGCACGAGGTTTGTGACCTTCTTCCAGGTTGATTCGATGCATGCAGAAGTCAGGACTAATACCTGTCAAGTCATATAAACTGTATCCCATAGCTTTCTTATTTTTTTTCAAAACAACCAACAAGTCAGCGAGTTGGCCAGCATCAAGTTTAGAACTAACTATGACACGATAAAGTTCAAGATCATCAAGAAAAACATACCTGAGATGGGAAGGGAGGGGTTTGAGTTCTGATTTTGTTACCTCTTCAGTATAAGAGGTTTTCATTATCGCATCAACCGTCTCACCTTTCTCGAGGGTGTATTGTCTTCCTTTTAATGCCCTCTTCATCATGGTAAAGTCAACCTGCGCGTCCTCTACAAAACTATCAAGAACCATTAAAACTTCTAACGGGTCCCCTATTAGGGAACCCGACCAAAAATCAAACATGGATTCATCGATAATGTCGATGGCATAGCAAGTGTCTTCAATCATAGGTTTAGCTAGTGTGTTAGCTAGATTAAAGGTCACTCTATCATCCCCTACCTCAAGAGTCAAACGCCCCTGTTTGACATCAATAATGGCTCCTGTAGTGTGTAGGAAGGGTCTACCCAAAATTATTGGGATTTGGGTGTCCTCAGCCATATCTAGGACAATGAAGTCGACAGGTATAAAGAATTTACCTATCCTAACAGGGACATCCTCTAAAACACCTAGAGGTCTCTTTACTGATCTATCAGCCATTTGAAGAGTCACACTTGTGACTTTGAGACTACCCATGTTCAACTTTTCACAGACCGAATAGGGCATAACAGAAACACTTGCCCCCAAATCACACAAAGCTTTGTCTATTACAAGGGTACCTATAGTAACAGGAATTGGAAAACTACCCGGGTCCTTCAACCTTGGTGGAGATTTACTTTGTAGGAGTGCACTACACTCTTCGGTAAAAGCAATAGTCTCCACCTCATTAAAGCTTCTCTTACGAGTCAATATGTCTTTCATAAACTTGGCATAGGAGGGTACCTGAGTGATTAACTCGGTGAAAGGAACAGTTACCTGTAAATTCTTGACGACCTCCATGAACTTACCAAACTGTTGCTCCATTTTTGTGTTCCGTAATCTGCTCGGAAATGGAACGGTCACTGGGATACGAGAAACAGCGGTTCCCTTGTCGGAAACTGGATCAGCAAACCTTGTGGCATCAGAAACGATCCTTTCAGCGTCAGGAGCAGTCGATCGACTTTCTGCAGGAGGCGATCTGGTCGATCGACCAGAAGGTTGGTCGATCGACTTTTGGATCGACTGATTTTGGTCGATCGACTTTGCATTCGACTGATTTTGGTCGATCGGTCGTCGTCCTCTGTCTGTATCAGCATCTTCGTGCGTGATATTTTCCTCTTCGTTCTCGGACTCAGCAACATCCTCTACTAACACTTCTAGTCCATCATCGGTTGGCATTTGAGGACCTTCATAAGATGATCCACTTCGCAAGTGGATCGCATTAACCGAATCGCGTGGTTTATCTGGTTGCGAAGGTAAGGAACCGGGTTGCCTTGTTGATTGGTTAGATGCCAATTGGGCAACTTGGGTTTCAAGCATCTTGATAGATGCTTCCTTAGCTTGGTCACTCTTCATCACGTGACCCATAAGGGACTGTAGCATACCCTTCAATTCTGAAATCTCACCAACATTCTGAGATACCGGTTGTTGTGGTTGTGGTGGCGAAAAGGATGGTGGTTTTTGGAAAGGTGGTTGTTGAAAAGATTGTTGTTTGTTGGAACGGTGAGGTGGTATGTATGTGGATTGTTGTGGAAGTGGTAATGTTGTGGGATTCAACACATTCTGATTTCGCCAAGAGAAGTTAGGGTGTTCTCTTGTTCTTTCATTGTAAGTGTTAGAGAAGGGACCACTCTGTCTATAGCTTTGAAAAGCTAGGACTTGCTCCTTTTCGGACATACACTCAGCTGCGATATGTCCCCCTACTCCACACCTATCGCAAGTTACTTCTTGCTGAACCATGGCATTCACAGTTTGTTGGTTTCCCGAGCCTTGACCCATCTCCAAACGGTCAAACCTAGCATTCATGGCTTGTAACTGGGCTACAAGGGCACTATTGTCATTCCCTCCAACACTCGGCCTAGCACCACCCCTAGGATTTCCGTACTCAGCAGTATGAGTTGCCATCTCTTCAATCACATTCCACCCCTTATCGTCATCTACATTCTTTTGAAACCTCCCATTGGATGAAGCATCCAAAATAGCACGATGGTCATCGTACAACCCATTGTAAAATTGGTTGCACAAAAACCATTTCTCGAACCCGTGATGAGGAATAGATCGGATAAGTTTCTTGAAACGGACAAATGCCTCATGAAGGGTCTCAGTGGGTAACTGCTTGAAACTAGTGATTTGCCCCCTTAGGGCATTTGTTCTCTGTGGAGGGTAGTACCTTTTGTAAAAGGCCAGGGCGAGAGAATTCCAGTCAGTCACTCCCGCAGCTTCCTTGTCAAGGTCACGGTACCACTCACGAGCTCCGTCTAACAAGGAGAAGGGAAAAAGAACCTCCTTAACTTGTTCTTGCGTAACTCCAGCTGTGAGGGGTATGGTTGAGCAGTAGTCAGTATATGTCTCCATATGTTTTCCTGGGTCTTCGCCGCTCACTCCCCGAAATTGATTTCGCTCCACCAGATTTATGTAAGATGGGCGAATATCAAAATTTCCATTAGTAGCAGTAGGGAGTTGAAATCCCTTGGGAATGGAATCGGGTGAGGGCTCGGAATGAGTACACAGTTTCGGCATTGTAACTGGTACAGGAATATCAGCTACGAACTCTGAAGTCTCTTCTGCAAAGGTATCGAACTCGGAGGGTCCTTCTTCGTGAGAATTAGAAAATTCTTCGTAGATGGAATCAAGAGTTTGCAAATCCTCTGCTTGACGTATTTCCTTCCAGAAATTTCGTAAAGCGCGAAAAGTCTTCTCAGGTTCGGGATCAAACGGTATGAGTTCGGACATGTTGGACCTGGGCATAAACAGAAACTAAAGGAAAGGATGAGAACTGCCTCAAGGAATATGGATCCCTTGAGACAAAAGACAAACTAAAATAAAGCCAGTAAAATATCACCGTCTCCCCGGCAACGGCGCCAAAATTTGACACGGCTGTCGCAACCCTATCAAAGATAACCAACTGGCCTAACTAATGTAGTAAGGAAGTCGGGATCGTATCCACAGGGAGACAGATAAGAATTCTAAAAGCTAAACTAAAGTCTGTCAAGGTAACCAAATTAGGGGGGTTTTGTTTGTTGTTTGACTAACTAAAAGTAGTGAAGGAAAGGGAGAAGAGAAAAGTCAAAAGGAAAGAGTATAAAAATATAAGGGAGAGAAAACTAGGATAGTCGGTTCACCAATGATTGTGTGACGATAAGGGGTTTAGGTCGCAGATCAGTCGCAATTATCGGTCTAAGGGGTAGTGAAAAGGTCCTCTCGGATCGCTATTCGCCCTAGAATGCTTCTAGCGGGCTCTCGCAACTTACTAGGGCACTCTAATGTTTGTAGCAGATCTAACCCTCACCAGGCTTTCGATCTTAGGTCGGGGTTTTATCAAATCAACTAATCAATCATGCGCATTAATTGACTAATCGCTATCAAATGCTACAATTAACAACAGAGACATACGATTACGAACTAGTCTAAACCTAAACGAACATCGTCACATCATCAAAGGATCACCTATATCCTAGTCGAAGGGATTAGCTATGCATAAAGGGATTAACAATTGAAATGAAAGAAATAACTAAAGAGGAAAACATGATCGCGAGATAAGCAGAGATGAATAAAGATAAAAGAAAGTAAGAGCAAGGAATAAAATTACCAATAGAAAGTGTTGAGTACTGAATTCCGGAAGGTTAGATCTTACAAGCTTGAAGATGAAAATAAAATAAAAACAACTGCCTAAAAGTTTTTCTCAGGAAAAGTAAGAAGAGTAGATTTAAGATTAAGGTAAAAAGTATTCTACAGAAAACTCTAAAGGCTGCTTAAAAACGAAATGTTCTGATAATCTTTTCACGACCTAATGGGCTTAGGTCAAAATGGGCTTCGGCAGAAAGAAACCGGTCGATCGACTGAACAAGTGGTCGATCGACTTTCCTATCGACCAAGATTGGTCGATCGACTGAGAAAGTGGTCGATCGACTTTCACTATCGACCAAGAGTGGTCAATCGACTGGTTCTGGGCCTGACTTGGACGTTGACTTCAAAAAATGCGCTTCCTTGACTTGATACAAAGGGTGGTTCACTTCTCCTGATCTCCTAAATGCAAATTTGAGGACAAACTTCGACTCCGAATACATACTTCCGAATATATTCCTGCAATTAATACAAGAAGGCTCAAAGTAGGCAAACGATCTTATTGCCAGATGATTGCGCCGTATTATTGCCAGATGTAAACAATATTCGTACTTAATGTTCTTCACTATTGACGCAAATGATCTTATTATGATTATTCTTATTATTGGATTTAGTCTGTCACAAGTGAGAATTTGTGCAATTTATTATGATTATTCTTATTAACACTACTGACTTGAAAATGAATATGATTATATGAATAAATGATTGTTGTTTAACAATTTATTTTGCTTTATTTTCGTTGAAGGCTTCTTTACTTTAAGTATACGTTTAATTATGTAATGACAATTTTGTAATTTCAAAGCTACTTACCCAGTTACTCAATTTATTAAACTGCGCAACAAGCCCGACAAATACACTACACCAAATTGACACTTGCGCCACGATTTATGCCACGGGAATTTATAATCCGTGGCTAAATTTTGTTTAGCCACGAGAAAAATTTATTCACTATTTTAGAAAAAAATTATGCCACGGGAAAAATTTTCCTGTAGCAAAAAGTCAATTGCGCCACAATTTAGGTTACAGTCGTGGCTAATAATCATTTTTGCCACGAACAATGTCACTCCCATGGCTAATATATATTTATAATTCTCTTTTTCTGTTAAATTTATAATATTGAATAACATTATTTAGCAACCGCATCATATTTAAAGAGAAAGTATGTCCAATTAAATAATTAACTTATTAACACCTATCATTGAGAAGTCTGAAACTAATATATTGTTAAATAAGCTTTTCATTAGAAAATTGATTTACAACTTCATTTGTAAAATATTTCTACAAGAACTTGAATTCGAGATGTTAAATTGGAAAAAAATTGGGGAAGTTTTTAAGGAGAAAAAAAAAGAAAAGACAATTAGATTTAAAATATGATTAAATAAAAAATAAAGTAGTCTAAAAAATTAAATTCAAAATGATTTCCAACAAATCATTGAATAAAATGGAAAAAAAAACATATTGATAAAATAACCGATATAAAAAAAAACCAATTTAGAAAAACATTTTAATTATTGAAAATGAGCGTATCAGACCGAAAAGTAAAATGGAAATTAAAATAATAAAATTACATGTGTAAATAATGTGAAATTTTGTTGACAAAAAGAAATATCAAGAATAATGAAAAGAAATCAATTTAGAGAAAACAAAAATTTAAACGATATTTTCTGTGTTTTTTGGCAAAAACTGATTATTTTCGAGTTAATAATGTCTTGCTCATTTATTTTAGTAATAAAACTCGGTCATTGATACCCATATGTAATCATTATTCAAAAGTGATCATTATTTAGTAAAAAGTGATTAAACTTTTTTTCGTTACAAATACGACGATCTTACAAATAGTATTTGTGTGGAAAAACATATGAAAAAATGGATAAAAGAAAAATAAAATAAAAATGCCGACGAATGAAAAAAATAAAAAAAAAATGTATTAGGGAAAAAATATAAGGAAAATGTGATTAAATAGTTTGGAGAAAATGGTTTTGTTGACTCGGGCAAAAACTGACCCGAGCATCATTAGTCGGGAGGTCAACATTGAAAACTCGAGTAATTTGAGAAAAATAATATTTTTTTTCGCAAAAATATGTAAATCATGTAATATTTTTTCGCAAAAAAAATAGTGAAGGTAATTCAGAAAAAAAGGAATATAATTTAAAAAGGTTTCAAAGTGTTAACTATATCAACAAGCTAAAAGATATACCAGGCTCAAGGGAGGGGTGATAGACAGTATCATGAATGCTGCAACTTACAGCATATGACAACAAAGAAACCGAAGCAGATTGGAAGGAGTTCTGACTACCCCTGATAAATGTGTTCAGATGATAAAGCAAGAAGCTCTACTACACATAGCAAACAAGCTGACAGGAAACCTTTCAAGGAAGGATGGCAGATGGCTTGAACAATTAAGAAAATAGAGTTGTTTTTGCTTTCGTTCGTTTCAATGTAATGTGATATATGGTTGAACGTTTTGGTTGTAGGAGGTTCTTATCTGATTTTTAATATAATTTACACTTTTCCAAAAAAAAGTTTCATTTTCGGTAGCTCATCATAAGTACTCCACAGTTAAACGTGCTCAGGTGAGAGTAGTCTTGGGATGAGTGACCTCCTAGGGAGGATATACGATTCGCAAAAGTGAATGACTTGTGATTGTGAGTAACTAGTTGAAATAACTAACCAAGCAAAGATTAAAACTTGACAAAATTCCATATGTAACCAAATGTGTTTGGTAGTGTGGTGGTTGCTCACCTCATCCCTTAACCCTGAGGTCAGGGGTTCGATTCCTACCCATGGGAATGGAGCAACTCTTTGGCAAGACGTTTACCTCTTCGTGAGAGAGCCCGCGGCGAGGGGATTATACATCGTTGTCGACACGGTGGACACCCCGGTTTAGACCAAAAAAAAGATTCCATATGTGAAATATTTTCATTATAAGAAAAAAATAATATATTACATTTTGTAAATTTATTTTTTATTTTTTTGTTTGTCACGGGAATAATTTTGGCCACGAGAATTAATTTTTGGTCACGGGAATTATTAGCCACGTGAGAATCTGTGGCTAAAAATATAATTTTAGTCACGTTCTTGTTTTTCCCGTGGCTATCTGTTAGCCACGGCCACTTGGGCCACAGAAGGTATTTCCGTGACAAAGAGCTTTAGCCACGGGAAATTAGTACTTGCGCCACGAATTTAGTCGTGGCCCAAGTGCTTAATTGTAGTAGTGGATGTTAGTATTGACCTACCCAAGATTGAGAGATTTGGGAAGGGCATTGGTTTACATCTTAAGATGGATAGGTTACTTAAGACTGAAAGGTTTGTGACCTAGAATTTAGGAATCACCCTTATTGTTGACACCCAATAATTGTGCGACCTAGGAACTAATAGCATAGGCCGAAAGGAGCTATTAGGTAGCATAGACCTAAAGGATATGTTACACCCCTTATGCGACTGCAATACATGTTGACTTAGGATTTATATTATCTTAGCTATTTATTACCCAAACATCCTAGCATCTCTTTTATCATAGTTTATTTTCATCTTTATTTACTTGTTTTATTTTATATTTGTTTTAGACTTAGCAACAATCAAACCCCCCTCTCTATTGTTACTTTGTAGACTAAAAATTAGCAAACGGAATTAACCTTGTCTCTCTGTGGTTCGACCCTTACTATCACTATCTATAGTTTTAGTTTGGTTTATAAATTTTATCTTTGACACCCACAACGACGGGTATCAACGGTCGATGAGCATACCTTCATGTTTTGTCATACGAACTCGCTCGAGTCCTTCCTTGGTGGCTTCAACGGAGTAATCTTTAGACAGAGGACGAGGGTTCTTGAGGTTCGATCCTAGATCTTGCATGTCATCGGAAACAGAGGATGCAACTCGGTTTAGTTTACGACGCTTGCCGTTGTCTGGGGTTGGACTTGCGGTGGCAATGGGTGTCGGAGATGGTGGTGGTGAAGGGGTTGGTGAGGGTGGTGTTGGTTTCTTGTTGTGAGAGCGGGTAGCACGAGAGGGAGGCATGGTGGTTTTAGATGAACAGTGGTGGTGTTTATTTGAGTGTTGGTGGAGGTTTGACGGAATTTTAATGGAGATTATGGAGGTTTGAGTTTTTAGGGGAGTTTGGGTTTTGGGGACGGTAATAATGGAGTAATGGAGGTAGTGGTGAGTTGAATTGTGGTAAGTTTGAGGGAGTTGGGGTAATAATTGTGGTTAGGGGTATAGGGACACTTGGCAGTAGGTAGAGGTGAGTAGTGGGGCAAGTTGTTAGGTGACGTCACATGGGTAGGTTAGTACACACGGTTTGTGTGTGTATATAAGGTAAGTTTTGTTTTTATTTACTTTTACTTTGTTTAAAATTTATATATTTGTATATTATTATGTATGATATGTAATATGTATATTTGGGGTAATTTATAATATGTGACGTAATATTATTTTGAGATCGTTTGTGCACACATTCATATGTGAATTATATAATATAAATATGATCACAAAATTTATCATCGAATACATACATACACATGCAGCGGAGTATACAGACACAATCATATAATCTCATCTAAACCGTAGTCAATCATTGGGTTATTTTTGCTTTTAAGATTTGATTAGGTGCCACCGATTAAACCAATTTCCAATCGCAAAGTCTCAAAGCGTTCTCTAGCCAATGGTTTAGTGAAGATATCTGCCCATTGTTTTTCTGTACTACAAAATTCCAATTTTATATTTTTCTTTTCAACATGGTCTCTTAGAAAGTGGTGTCTAATTTCAATATGTTTAGTTCTCGAGTGCTGGGCTGGGTTTTTAGATATAATTATAGCACTTGTATTATCACATAATATAGGCACACATCCAACATCAACACCATAATCATGTAACTGTTGCTTTAACCATAAAAGTTGAGAACATACCAGTGCGGCTGCAATATATTCTGCTTCAGCAGTTGAGAGAGCGACAGAATTTTGTTTCTTAGATCCCCAAGATATTATACATGGACCTACAAATGTAGCAAGTCCCAAGGTACTTTTTCTGTCTAATGAACATCCTGCATAATCCGCATCTGAGTACCCTACTAGGTTGAAGTTACAGTCCATAGGATACCATAGATATAACTTTGATGTTCCGATTAGGTATCATAGTATTCTTTTAACCGCTATCATGTGTGATTCTTTTGGTGCAGATTGGAATCTCGCACAAACACATACACTAAACATTATATCTGGACGACTTGCTGTAAGATAAAGAAGTGAGCCAATCATACCTCGGTAAGTTGTTTCATCTACAGACTTACCATCTTCGTCTTTGGTCAACTTCTTATCTGTGACCATTGGAGTAGGCATTGCATGAGAGGTTTCCATTCCGAATTTCTTTAGCAACTCTTTGACGTACTTTTGTTGATGAACTTTGATTCCTTCTTCAGTTTGTTGTATTTGAAGTCCAAGGAATAACTTTAGTTCTCCCATCATACTCATCTCGAACTCAGAAGTCATCAACTCAGAGAAGTATTTGCACAACTTTTTATTAGTTGAGCCAAAAATAATATCGTCAACATAGATCTGAACAATTAGTAGATCTGTGTTTTCGCTTTTAAGAAATAAGGTTTTATCCACAGACCCTCTCTTGAATCCACTTTCCAATAGGAACTTTGATAATCTGTCGTACCATGCCCTAGGTGCTTGTTTCAGGCCATAGAGAGCTTTGTCCAATTTGAATACATGATCCTTGAGTTTGCTGTCAGGAAATCCAGGAGGTTGTTCAACAAATACTTCCTCTTGGAGATAGCCATTAAGGAAGGCAGTCCTAACGTCCATCTGAAAAAGCTTCATTCCCTTGTGTGCAGCAAATGCAATGAGTAGTCTTATTGCCTCAAGACGAGCAACAGGAGCAAAGGTTTCGTCATAATCGATCCCTTCCTGTTGGTTGTATCCTTGAACCACTAGTCTGGCCTTATTTCGCACAATGACTCCAGTGTCATCCAATTTGTTTCAGAATACCCATCTAGTTCCAATGACAGTTCTGTCCTTAGGTCGAGGAACAAGATGCCAAACTTTGTTTCTCTCAAATTGCTGGAGTTCTTCTTGCATGGCAACTATCCAGTCTGGTTCTGCGAGAGCTTCCTTGATATTTGAAGGTTCAATGGTGGAGAGAAAGGAGTAGAATGAGCAAAAGTTATTTAAGCTCCTTCGAGTTTGAACTCCATCTGTCAGGCTTCCTATGACATTGTCCAATGGATAAAAGCCTTTGTATCTCCAGTTCCTTGATTGATTATTAGCATTGCCTGAACTTGACTCGGGATCTTGACTTGTTCCCCCTGAATCCAAACCTGGGTTTATAGTAGGGTCAGGTATAACTCTGGCCTCTTCCCTTTGGTTTTGATTCAAAGTTACAGCTTCATTAACTGTAACTCTGGGTTCCAAGTCATTGGTTTGAGAGTTATCTACAGTATCATCAACTGTAGTTTCATCTCTCGCACCATTTTCTCCTAAGTTGAGTTCATCATGAGTTCCTTGAGGTTCTCCTTCTTCAATTTCCATTTCAGGAGGATCTTCCCTTGATA
Source organism: Silene conica (assembly GCA_029255685.2). NCBI lineage: Eukaryota > Viridiplantae > Streptophyta > Magnoliopsida > Caryophyllales > Caryophyllaceae > Silene > Silene conica. The sequence continues at coordinate 60,627,235 of CM055315.2, forward strand.
ACCTGAAATCAGGTTCATCTAGGTTTTCCTCTATATCTTGTAATGGCTTATCGAAGACATTATTTTCATCAAAGATAACATGAATACTTTCCTCTATGCATAACGTACGTTTGTTAAAAACTTTGTAGGCTTTACTATGATCTGAATATCCTATAAAGATTGCTTCATCACTTCTGGGGTCGAACTTGCTTAATCTGTTTTTACCATTGTTGTGAACAAAGCATTTACTACCAAAGCATCTTAAATGAGATATGTTTGGTTTACGACTTCGAAGAAGTTCATAAGGTGTCTTTGTAAGAATAGGTCTAATCATAGCACGGTTATGAATATAGCAAGCTGTACTTATAGCCTCAGCCCAAAAGTTTCTAGGTAGGCCACTACAAAGAAGCATTGTTCTAGCCATGTCTTCTAGGGTTCTGTTCATTCGTTCTACGACTCCATTTTGTTGTGGGGTTCTAGGGGCCGAGACGTTATGTCCAACGCCATTGGTTTTACAGAACTCAATGAAAGCATGATTGTCGAACTCAGTTCCATGGTCAGTACGGATTGTTACTAGGTTTGATTTATATTTGTTTTGGACAAGTTTCATGAGACTAACAAATTCATCAAATGTTTCGTCTTTAGAATGAAGAAAGATTGGCCAAACAAATCTATAGTAATCATCAACTAGAATAAAAACGTACCTGGAACCACCTCTGCTTCTTACCTTCATAGGGCCACATAGATCCATGTGTACTAGTTCAAGAGCTTGTTCTGTGCTTACCACTCTTTTTGGCTTAAAGGATGATCTGACGTGTTTACATCGTGCACATGTGTCACACATCTTTTCTTGATCAAATTTGATCTTTGGAAGACCTTCGACCAAGTCCCATCTTTTCAGCTTACTTAGAATAGGTGAGCTAATATGACCAAATCTCTTGTGCCATAGACATGGATCATCTAACGTAACTTTCATGCATGATAGAGAATCAGTAGGTACAGCATTTAAATCAATCATATAAACATTTTTCATCCTGTGACCTTCAAGTATTACTTTGCTGGTGCCTTCTAAGATTATACGACATATATCTGAATGAAAAACCACTTTGTTTCCTTTGTCACATAATTGAGATATACTGATAAGATTGTGTTTGAGACCACTTACAAGGTATAAATCATTTATAGTATGAGAGGATGAAATACCTATCTTACCGATTCCGATGATCTTTCCCTTTTTGTTATCACCAAATGTGACTTTACCTCCATCAAAGGGTTTTAGGGTTTTGAAAAGATTTACGTCGCCTGTCATATGTCTTGAGCATCCACTGTCGAGATACCATAGGTTATTTTCCTTGGCGACAAACTGCACAAATAATTTCAAAGACAGGATTTAGGTACCCAAGCATACTTGGGTCCTTTGTTGTTAGTAATCACAAATACATCTTCCTTTTTAACCCAAACTTGTCTCACATAGGTCTTTCTATATTGGTAATAGTTGGGTTTTGATGTTCTTGTGTAAGTCTTAGTTTGGACTCTTGGTGACCAATTTTTGTGTGTTGTTTGAGGAGTTTGTTTGGTTCTATTTTTCTTTTCTTCGTAGTCAAATGTCATGTCATAGAACCATCTGTGGTCAATATTTCTTTCCTCAGTTTTGTCATCATCACTATCAGAGATAGAAATAGTGTCATTTGGAATTCCTAAGGATTTAACAAACTTAACTCCGGTTTTAAAATCTTGTGCGTGTTTCACACAATTTTCTCGGAGGTGTCCAGTATGGGCACAATAAGTGCATATTAAATACTCAGGAAGGTCGACATATTTTCTTCTTCTAAAGTCGCTGTCTGTAGGGCTTTGCTTACACTTTGAGTGATCCCTTCTTCCATAACACTCGTGTCCTAATCCCATCTTCATGTTGTTGTCGGATTGTTCAGTTAGGAAGTTTAGAACGTTAGTGCTTCCTTCCCATTTGTCGTGAACTTTCCGAGCATGAAGAAGGAGGTCTTTTAAGGAGTCTATTTCTTTCTTACATTCACTATGGTCAGTGTTGCTAGACTCTTTTAGGTTTTGAATGTCTCTATGAAAGTCAGACATAATTTTGGCACGTTCCTTCTTGATTTTAGATAGATTGAATTCTAGATCCATAATTTTGCTTTCGAGGATCTCAACTTCTTCTAGATGAGTCTCATCTTCGACCATAATCAAAGATTTTGACTTTAGAAGCTCATTAACCTTTCTTAAATCTGAAGTTATAGCTTCATTAGCTATAACTTTGGATTGAAGCTCTTTGATGTTGAGTTTCAGTTTTGAGGTTATAGCTTCATTAGCTATAACTTTAGACTCAAGAACCTTTTTCTCAGACATAACTGCTTCCAACTTAGCATTGGCTTCAATGCTTATTTTGGATTTCAGTTTCATAGCTTTGGCTCTTAGAAGTTGATTTTCCTCAGCAATATCGAGGATCTGTTCTTTCAAGTCATCTAATTCAAGACTTTGTTCATGACATTGGTCTAGGGTTTCCTCAAAGTATTTAATTAGCATAGCCTTAGATAGATTTTTAACCTGACTTTTGAGTTGAAGAAAATTTACCTCTTCATCGTCGTCGTTGTCTGAGTCGGATTCTCCAAGGAGACACATATGAGATACGTCATCTTCATTATTGTTGTCTGAGATTAGATCTAGGCTGACGTTGCTTAGGCATAAGTGTGCTACCTCTTCTTCTTCTGAGTCCTCGTCATCCTCAGATTCTAATTCTCCCCAGCATGACGCAAGCATTACTTTCTTGAACTCTGTTTTGGTCTTTTCTCTTTTTGACTTGTCTTTGATTTTGTCCCAGCTTGGACAATCCTTGATCATATGATCTTGTTGACCACACTTAAAACATCCTCTTTTAAAGAATGTTTGTTTGGTTTCAGTTTTCTTTTTATCGACCGTTTTGTTGTTAGGGTTTTTGTATCTACCCTTGAAAACTGCTTTCTTCAATCGTCTTCCGAATAGAACTGTTTCGTCCTCAAGTTCCTCTTCGCATACTTCGCTTGTGGAGGCTTGTAGGGCGACTCCTTTCTCTTTAGAATCATCATCATCTTTATTTAGCATGATCTCGTGTGCCATTAGAGATCCAATCAACTCTTGGTAAGTAATCTGAGATAGATCACGTGTTTCCTCTATCGCCGTGACCTTTGGTTGCCATTTTTTAGTGAGACTCCTAAGAATCTTACGAATGATATCCTCAGAATCGATCTTTCTGCCAAGGTTCCGCAGTTCATTAATAATACAAGAAAATCGTGCAGACATGCTATCAATAGATTCATTCTTTTCTATATTGAAAAGTTCATATCTTTGAATGAGCAAGTCTATACGATGTTTCCTGACTGCGGATGTTCCTTCATAGGCAAGTTCGAGACTATCCTATATTTCCTTAGCGGAACTACAAGATGAGAATCTATCAAATTCTGAGGTTATCATACCGTTCTGTAGGAGGCTCATGGCGTTAGAGTTTTTCTCTGCAATTTTTTAGTCACTTTCCACATAATTGCTTTCCATCTTTTCATAGGTTGTTCCATTGGCGGCGGCGACCAAGATCTTCTTTGGTCCGGTTTGGATGATCTTCCAACAATCCCAATCACAACCCTTGATGTAATGAGTCATCATATTCTTCCATAGACTGTAGTTTTTGCCATCGAAGATAGGACACTTGAGATGCTTGGAGTCCATTCTTGAAAGAGTATATAATATAGAATCAATAGAAGGATCAAAAGTCACGCGGCTAGGCGATCAAGAGCACGAGGCTCTGATACCAATTGAAGAGTCTATTGATATAATATACTCAAGAAGGGGGGGGGGGGGTTGAATTGAGTATGCCTTCTTCTTCGATCTTCTTCGATGTGTGAATGGTTGTATGATGATCTTCGAGTAAAACAAATAATAAGGAGGGACACAATATTTTTGAAGTGGTTCAGTCTCACACTTTGAGACCTACGTCCACTATTCTCGATTAATAAAATTAGTATCAACTCTGAATTACAATTTTATCAATCCTACTCGTGCAACTTTGATGTTAGTCGCAACTCTATCTAGATACCGTTAAATATCTAGCTACGACAAATACCGTTAAATATTTGCCTTACAATGAGTACCGCTAAATACTCGTTCTATCTTACGTGAATAAGATAAAGTCTTCAATGTTTCTTGGTGTCACAATCTTGAATGAATAAGATCAATGCTTGAGCACTTGAATCTTGAATCGGATATGACAATGAAAAGCTCGAATATTGAAGTAGATGATCGGCGGTTTTCTCTCTTGATTTGCGTGAATATATATGTGTATTTCGTGTGTCTTAATGTGTCATAGGTAGTCTATTTATATAGAATATATATCTAGGTAATTTAAACCCTAGATGATTTAGGAATATTACTAAAACTAGAATACTAGTCTTTTAGTAATACTACCTTAAATCTAATCTTAATATATTTAGGAAAGATTTAATAAAATACTATAAGTATTATATAAGGAATCAATTTCCTAATTCATATTTAGGAAAGATCTTTATATAATAAACAACTAGTATCCTTATTAAAACAACTTCCTAAACTATGTCAAAGATAATAAAATATATTATCACAATCTAATTATAGTTTGTTTAGGACATTAAATAAATACATAATATTTACTTAAATTAATCCCATACGAATTATGGTAACGTGACATGCTACACGTTTCCCAAAGTCGTAACAAACTATATTTCCGATTATATTATTTGACAAATATAATTATATAAAAATTCTTAGCTTAATTAGTAATAAATAATTATCTCATAAGAAAATTATTTATTCCTATTTATCTAAAAGATATTTTATATAATCCTATCAAGATTATCAATTCCTTATTTAGAATAGAATACCAATTATCCATTAATTGTACACGACAATATTTGGAAGCAATCGTTTCAACCAACCACAAATATTGCGACCATTTCTTCATAATATGGAGTTATAGCTACGAGCTATAACTTGAATCAATCTTGTACTAAGGCTATAGTTGTTAAGTATAACTTTGGCTTATTAGGCGCGCTTGTGATCTTATATCAATCTTCGACTTAGTCAATTCATTGACTAATATGCTTGAAACTTTTATACTTGATTGACTAGATCTTGTTACTAATATTCTGTACACTTAGCACACGATTATACGTACGAGTATATAATATATAAATAGTTAGACTTGTCATTATCAAAACATAAACATATATACTTAGTAAATATATTTGAATGCATGGTTCAACATCTCCTCAACCAACGAAGACTCAAGAGCTAAACGGTCTGCGAACTGAGTCGATATAAATGAAAGAGAAGCTCCAGTATCGAACAAAATAAGGCACTCAGCGCCAAGAACAGAAAAGATACCAGCCACAATATCTGGATGAGCCTCAGCCTCAGCCCTAGTCATCACAAAAATCCACCCTTTCGGCTTTCCCCCTCTAGTCGCTGCAGCAGTAGTGGCAGCCTTGCCAAGTGCGGTATTCTTCTCGGGACACTCAAAGGACTTATTTCCAAATCCATTGCAGGTATAGCACTTAAAGGCATTCTTGAAACAGTCAAACCCTAGATGAGATGGTTTACCACAACGGTGGCAAACACTAGAAGCAGTATCAGTGTAAACAATGGTCTTATGAACCGGAGCATAAAACCTCTCAAAGCGCTTCTTCTGCGAAGAAGGAGAAGAAGCAGTAGGAACAAATGCTCTCTTCCCCTGGTAAACGGACATCTAGTGCGAAGAAACACTGGAAGTAGCAGCTCGGGTCTCAGCATCTATGGCACGAATAGAACTCTCGTCCCAAATAGCATCATCATACACCTCAACAAAAGAAGTCGAGTCACGGCGAACCATACTCTCGATGGGCGGTCCTAACTTCCCACGATAGAAGTAGATTCTTTCGGTCTCATCCCTGACGAACTTCGAAGCAAAGTGAGCAAGCTGGTTGATTTTATCGGTGTACTCCTGAACGGACATCTTCCCTTGCTTCAAATCCATGAATTCCTTAAGTCTCTGTGATCTAAGCTCCTTAGGATAAAATCTCGTCTCGAGCTTATCCTTAAAAGCCTCCCAATCGAACATCGGGTCCAAAACAAAAGTCGGTCCAGTCAATGCCCACCATCTATCGGCTTCCAAAGTTAAGAAGTGAGTGGCTAAACGCACCCTATCCTCCCTAACAACCGAGTACATGGTGAAGCTCTTCTCCATCTCACGGAACCACTCAGTAAGGGCTACCGGATCAACCTCGCCACCATAAGTCTTCACGTGGCTACGGGACATCTGCGAAGCTATCCAAGAGAAGCTACCAGAACGGTTAGCATCATTGCCTGGCGGTGGAGGAGGTGGAGGAACATTCTCTGCCTGATGTCTCTAGTTCTCAAGCAACTGGTGAAGTGCTTGCATTATGGTATTCTCAGCAGCTGTGGTCCTCACCATCCTTCAAAAGAAAAGCAGTGTTAACTTAACAATTAGCAATCACAAGTAGACTACAATATAAATCCTTAAGTCTACCCCATCTCTCATTCATTATTTGTTTATTTGGTCAAGTTAAGGTTGGGGGTCACATGAGTGCGTCGGGAGCAATAATGCTCTGATACCAACTGTAAAACCCCTCGCGAAAGCGGAAATTTAAAACACACAAAGTACTAAAAATGCAGCGGAATTAAAACTTTTTAAACATAAACAACATGCGAGAAGAATTAAACTGAAACGGAAACTGAAAACTGATATAAACAAAATAGATAAGTAACAGTTTTAAGTACTGAAAACCAAATATATACAACAGCCTGGGATGGAACATCCCTACAGGCACCAAAAGATAACTGTATCAAAAACTAAGAGTCTAGCTAATCGATAAACGTGTAAGTCATATGATGAAAGGATCATCGCTCGCTAGCTCTCAAGCGAACCCCGATGCAACCTGCATGTACCTACATACATGAAAACATGTACGCCACAATCAGTGGGGAGTGACTAGAGTTCTCCTAGCCACCTTTTGTAACGACACATAACAAGCAAAGCATATAGAATACTCCAACATATAAAAACATGTGAAGCATATCAATATCTCAATAACTGATCTCATACTATCATGCAATTGCTAATGCACGGCTCTCAACCAACTTCGGAACTATTTGGAAGGAGAGCCGGTTTCCCTATTGGTTGCCCGGTCGGGGGGTCTTTCAATCCAAACCATTTACGAAACTAACTTAGAGTCATCCAATGCCTTGGATGAACAATAACAAAGTCACAACATCAAACTCATAAATAACAGTATCTAAATCATCATTATCAACATCTATATCTGACACTGTACCAATGATACCCGTCGTTGTGGGTGTCAAAGATAAAATTTATAAACCAAACTAAAACTATAGATAGTGATAGTAAGGGTCGAACCACAGAGAGACAAGGTTAATTATGTTTGCTAATTTTTAATCTATTAAGTAACAAAAGAGAGGGGGTTTGATTGGTTGTTGCTAAATCTAAAACAAATATAAAATAAAACAAGTAAATAAAGATGAGAATAAACTATGATGAAAGAGATGCTAGGATGTTTGGGTAATAAATAGCTAAGATAATATAAATCCTAAGTCAACATGTATTGCAGTCGCGTAAGGGGTGTAACATATCCTTTAGGTCTATGCTACCTAATAGCTCCTTTCGGTCTATGCTATTAGTTCCTAGGTCTCACAATTATTGGGTGTCAACAATAAGGGTGATTCCTAAATACTAGGTCACAAACCTTTCAGTCTTAAGTAACCTATCCGTCTTAAGAGGTAAACCAATGCCCTTCCCAAATATCTCAATCTTGGGTAGGTCAATACTAACATCCTACAAGTCTCCTTTTGGTCTCATTGTAGGTTATTATAGTCTACAAATAAAAGCAAAACGGAATTCATACGCGTGTCGGTCGACCGACCAACTAACCCGGTCGACCGACCTCCACCCTGCAACATGTCGATTCGGAATTTATACTACCTTCGCATATTTACTCCCTACATCCTAACATATGAAATTAGCTACTCATAACTATTGAAACAATAATAAAAATAGGAATAAACATGGAAATTATAAAGAACATCAATCTAAACATGCAATAATAATAAAGGCTTGGGATTCTAACTTAAACCGGATACAATAATTATGAACTAACAATAATAAAACAGAAATTAAGAAAGGAATTACCGGAAATAAGGATTAAGGCGGAAAAGAACAAGCTTTATTGATTAATGTTGAAAGATTGATGCAGAACAATATATAAAACTAAAGAAAAGTGTTTGGTGATTATTGAAAGATTAAAACTAAAACTAGATGTAACTCCATGATAAAAACTAGGTAGAAAACTTGATGGAAATCTTGATGCCTAACCCTAATTACGAAATTTGGCTTAAATAGGCGGAAATAAAGAGTTTCCCAATGACCTAAACACTTTAATGGGCTTCGCGGAAACTTCTGGGTCGGAGCTGTGGTCGGTCGACCAATATTTTGGGTCGGTCGACCGCTTTACGGATTTTATGCAATTTCTGGGCTTCAGGCAAATTCTGGGCTTTTCCAATAGGCACCTGGTCGATCGACCTACTTTGTTGGTCGGTCGACCAACTGTCGGGACTGCAGCGCGCATCGTTCTTAAAACAGCTGCCATTTCTTCGTTACTTATCGAAATCAAGCGATTCTCGCGGCGTTGGAAATCTAAGAGGATAAGCTTTCACCTCCAACTGGAATCACTCCATTATCAGCTCTAGAACTCGAGATATAGCCATTTGAAACAGGCTGCAATGTCGTGGTTCGATTCTTTGCTTGTTAAAGCTATCTTTTAGGCCTTGAAATACGCGCTAGGCTTCGTTCCTTCTTGTCCTTAGTCATAAAAAGTCCCGAGGGCATAAATTTGGTATAAAATCGTCCCTTTTCCGCATAAATCTGCAAAAGAGCATAAAAATACGAAAGTAGACAATTGTTGGGATATAAATGCTAAAACAGTAAATGAGCGACAAAATGCGTGTAAAAATAGATGTAAAACATCATAAAATAGGCACGTATCAAATTCCCCAAACCAAACTTTGCTTGCCCTCAAGCAAGAAATAGGCTCGATCTTAATTAATGGAACGATTTCAATCTCAGAGCGAAATTTACATGTAAGCCTAAACCAATGCCAAGTACAAAATGAGAAAGTATTTAAATCATGCAAACGAGTTATGGTGTTGTCAGACTTGCAAAAATAAAGACTATAGAGACTTTATACCATGGACTCTCGCGGTACGCTCGAGACACTCATGAAGCAAAGGGTGAGTATACGTAAAAGATAGAAAGAAGTAATTTTGTTGAGACACTCACCTAACTGCGACCCATGAAAACATGCCTGCAATCTAACATGAACAAGAATTCTACAACTTTGTATAGCAATCCCATTAAGTGACCCAGATACATGCAATTGAGGTAATGAAAGATATGTGAGGTAAAAGGTAAAAAGTGGTTAAGATGTTTTTGGATATGTGGGGATAGTAGCCAAGCTAGTAAAACCGATTCCCAACAACATATTTCACAACTTCTTGATATTAAGAAAGTGCTCTTATGTAGCACAACTCTCACATTAAATATAAGAAAGGACTCCCAAATATTTTGAATGAGGTACGGGAGTGATAACAAATAAAAGAAAGGGATTTTGGAACGAAATTTTGATTTTTGGTGCTTACAGGCGGTCGGCCGACCTATTAAGGTGGTCGGTCGACTTCGTTCCTGGAAGTTTTGATATTTTTTTTTCGTTTTTCTTTTCTTTCTTTCTTTCTCTGAATTTTTCTGTTCTTTTTTTTCTTTTCTTTCTTTCTTTTCCTTCTCTTTTTGCTCAAGATAGCATATAAACCAAGATGCCTCAAAAAAAATAATCCAATGACCACAAATACTAGCTTGGAAGGGTAGGCTAAGTATGGGATGTAGTTTTTTTGGGGAAATAAAAAGGCAATTTTGGCTATGTGAAGCTTATGGGTAAATACGAGAAAAAGGATCCCAAATGCACGTATCAAGACTCACAAAACGAGATAGTAAAACAAGTATATAGCAATTCAAGTTCATGTTTATGCATATTGATGTAACACGTTCCAAGGGGAGTACTACTCACATCCTAGACGACTGGTTTAAGAATGAAACCAGGAATAAGGCTCTAAGACTTAGAATGTATAGTAGGTTGCCAAGGTATAAGTCAAGTCTCAAGAAAACAAATTGACAAAAACTCGTAGATATGCAAAAGACTCTCATACTAAAACAAGCTGACAAGGCAATGTAAAGGCATAAACATGTAAGAAAGCAAAATCATCCTTGAAATACTATCGTTCCGACTCGACCTATATGCTAAAATAAACGTGCATTTTTTTGAATTTTTTTGAGTTTTTTCATTTTTTTGTATTTTTTTGTGTATATAAGGAAAATAAAGAAAAGAACAATGCAAGACAGAAATGCAATAAACGTGTGACAGAATGCAATGCATGTAACACGAAACCATTCCCCAAACCAACCCGCACAATGTCCCCATTGTGCATTAGCCTAAGTAAAGGTTTCAGAAAATTAAAAGAAAAGATGCAAGAAAAATAAAAAAAACCAAGGAAAAACTGGAAAGAACTCACTGGATTATGAAGCGCATGAGAAAAACCTCCCCAAACCAGCGTAAGCTGGGAGGTTTTGGTGGCTAGTAGTGCCACTCGAGTACCCAAGATGACTTACACGATCCCTGAAAAAGAAACGAGAAAACTGTAACAGCTGGGCGGTCGACCGACCGATGTAATAGGTCGACCGACCTTCCTGTATATTAAGAAATTCCGAATTTGTAGAGCTCAGGTCGGTCGACTGGTAATGCTGGTCGGCCGACCCCTCTGCTGTACAGTGGTCGTCGGTTCTTCGTCGAATCCTGAAAAAGCAATAAATATGCGCCCAACAAATGCGCAAGATCCCAGAACCAAGCCTAAAATGTCTCAAACGAAGCAAAAAAAGTAAAAAGAGTCTAAGTCTAAAAACAAGAAAATAAATAGTCTAACAAAAAACTGAAATAAAATACTAAACAAGAACTACGACTCAGCAACAAGATACCCCAAAGTAAGGCACTTGGCTAAAATAGGTCCTTTCAGCAGTACTGACCGCTACTCTGGGCTTCCAGACAACAGGCCTAGCCGGAGGAAGAGTATCTGGTGTCGCATAAGTTATGACACGCTTTTTTACTTTGCCCGGCCTATCTTCTTCAGCAGCTTGCTCCAATCTTGTCTCCCCAGTATCACCAGGATCTCCTATGCCCTTTTTATCATGACCTGCACCAATAGAAATAATAGGATGGTCCTCCAATTTCCTCTTACGCTCAAGGCCCTTGACGATCTCCAATATTTTTCCGAACTGAAGCTCCAACTTTACTTTCTCTAAATAATCCGGATACGGGACTGCAATGCTTGTCGCAGAATCAGCAATCTTTGGCTCTTTTAACTTCAGAATCTCCGTCGAGTTATTGATGAGAGGAGAGTTAGGTAGCTCAGGAGGCGAATCCACAATTTGCTCAGGAACACTGGTGAGGTCTTGAATGAGGGAAGGATCCAGCGATTCAGGAATAGAAACTGCATTCTGCTCAGTAACAGTGGTCGGTCGACCTGGTACAGCGGTCGGTCGACCAGGCTTCGTATCATCGAAAATTTTCTGTTCTGCAGAAACTGATCTCACGTCAGGTGTCGAGGTCGGTCGACCTGATGTTGTGGTCGGTCGACCTTCTGACCTATGCACGGGATCAATTTCTTCGTCCTGAACTATGGCAGAATCATCCTTTGGGGTTGATTCCTCATAAGCACGACTACTCACAGAGTCACAGAATTGGTTGCAAAGGTACCACTCCTCAAAGCCACGGTGAGGAACAGGTCGAACCGACTCCTTAAAACGGATCCATGCTTCATGAGGTTCCTCATCAGGTCCTTGCTGGAATTTTGAGATTTGAATTCTCAAAGCATCGGTTTTCGCTGGTGAAAAGTACTGTTTGCAAAAAGCCAATGCCAGAGATGTCCAATCTGTAACTCTAGCCGCTTCCATATCAAGGTGACTAATCCATTCACGCGCAGAATCTTTTAAGGAGAAATGAAACAACATCTCCTTAGCCTTATCTCGCTCTCCCTCCGAAACGCGTAGGAAACAAAAATAATCTGAAAAATACTCCAAATGCCTTAAAGGATCTTCATCTGGTAGACCTGCAAACTGTTTATGCTCCAACAATTCGATATAGGAGAGATGAGTTTCAACGGGGAGAATAAATCCCCCTGGAAGGTGGTGTGCTGCTGGCTGAAGATTATCAGAAATAGTAGACATGATCGCAATAGCACTGAGAGTACTCAAGTCTTCCTCTCAAAAACCTGTCTTCTAAAACAAAACTAGAAGAAAAGGTAAGAACGGTCTTAAGGAACCTAAGTTCCTTAAGACAAGAAAAATAAACTAAAAACTAACAAACAAAATTATACCGTCTCCCCGGCAACGGCGCCAAAATTTGATACCCGTCGTTGTGGGTGTCAAAGATAAAATTTATAAACCAAACTAAAACTATAGATAGTGATAGTAAGGGTCGAACCACAGAGAGACAAGGTTAATTATGTTTGCTAATTTTTAATCTATTAAGTAACAAAAGAGAGGGGGTTTGATTGATTGTTGCTAAATCTAAAACAAATATAAAATAAAACAAGTAAATAAAGATGAGAATAAACTATGATGAAAGAGATGCTAGGATGTTTGGGTAATAAATAGCTAAGATAATATAAATCCTAAGTCAACATGTATTGCAGTCGCGTAAGGGGTGTAACATATCCTTTAGGTCTATGCTACCTAATAGCTCCTTTCGGTCTATGCTATTAGTTCCTAGGTCTCACAATTATTGGGTGTCAACAATAAGGGTGATTCCTAAATTCTAGGTCACAAACCTTTCAGTCTTAAGTAACCTATCCGTCTTAAGAGGTAAACCAATGCCCTTCCCAAATCTCGCAATCTTGGGTAGGTCAATACTAACATCCTACAAGTCTCCTTTTGGTCTCATTGTAGGTTATTATAGTCTACAAATAAAAGCGAAACGGAATTCATACGCGTGTCGGTCGACCGACCAACTAACCCGGTCGACCGACCTCTACCCTGCAACATGTCGATTCGGAATTTATACTACCTTCGCATATTTACTCCCTACATCCTAACATATGAAATTAGCTACTCATAACTATTGAAACAATAATAAAAATAGGAATAAACATGGAAATTATAAAGAACATCAATCTAAACATGCAATAATAATAAAGGCGTGGGATTCTAACTTAAACCGGATACAATAATTATGAACAATAATAAAACAGAAATTAAGAAAGGAATTACCGGAAATAAGGATTAAGGCGGAAAAGAACAAGCTTTATTGATTAATGTTGAAAGATTGATGAAGAACAATATATAAAACTAAAGAAAAGTGTTTGGTGATTATTGAAAGATTAAAACTAAAACTAGATGTAACTCCATGATAAAAACTAGGTAGAAAACTTGATGGAAATCTTGATGCCTAACCCTAATTACGAAATTTGGCTTAAATAGGCGGAAATAAAGAGTTTCCCAATGACCTAAACACTTTAATGGGCTTCGCGGAAACTTCTGGGTCGGTGCTGTGGTCGGTCGACCAATATTTTGGGTCGGTCGACCGCTTTACGGATTTTATGCAAATTCTGGGCTTCAGGCAAATTCTGGGCTTTTCCAATAGGCACCTGGTCGATCGACCTACTTTGTTGGTCGGTCGACCAACTGTCGGGACTGCAGCGCGCATCGTTCTTTAAACAGCTGCCATTTCTTCGTTACTTATCGAAATCAAGCGATTCTCGCGGCGTTGGAAAGCTAAGAGGATAAGCTTTCACCTCCAACTGGAATCACTCCATTATCAGCTCTATAACTCGAGATATAGCCATTTGAAACAGGCTGCAATGTCGTGGTTCGATTCTTTGCTTGTTAAAGCTATCTTTTAGGCCTTGAAATACGCGCTAGGCTTCGTTCCTTCTTGTCCTTAGTCATAAAAAGTCCCGAGGGCATAAATTTGGTATAAAATCGTCCCTTTTCCGCATAAATCTGCAAAAGAGCATAAAAATACGAAAGTAGACAATTGTTGGGAAATAAATGCTAAAACATAGTAAATGAGCGACAAAATGCGTGTAAAAATAGATGTAAAACATCATAAAATAGGCACGCATCAACCAACTCAAGGCAAGCAGATAAAATTCAGCAAGTATAAGGTTCAGCGGTCAACTTAAGACATAACCTATGTACTAATCATTCAGCAAGTGTAAAGGTTCAGCGGTCAACTTAAGACATAACCTAAACACCAAAACATTCAGCAAGCAAGGACTCAGAGGCCAACTTAAGGCATAGACCTGCCAATCAGCAAGATACTAGACTCAGAGGCCAACTTAAGGCATAGACTAGCACCCAAAAGTAAAGGACTCAGAGGCCACCTTAAGGCATGTCCCTTCACTACATCACAAGATACTAGACTCAGAGGCCAGCTTAAGGCATGTCCAAGCATCAAACATCTGCACTCCGGGCAAGGTGTCAGTTCCTTAGCTACCCCGTTGTGCAGCTGCTCTACTCGTCAGACTCAGAGGCCAACTTAAGGCATGTTCCCCGCGATCACAATCAAACATGTCTGGACTCAGAGGCCAGCTTAAGGCATGTCCCAGACACGACAAACATACACATATAGGGCTCAGAGGCCAACTTAAGGCATATCCCCATATATGACAAACAGCTCACGTATTAAGTTCAGAGGCCAACTTAAGGCATAACTTAATACGCATCAATACAAATTCATCCAAAGATAGAAACTACTCTATAGTTCTACTACCTTGTACTTCTAATCAACACTTAATTGATCCCGGGAACTAAGTTGAGGGAGAGCCGATTTCCCTTTCGGTTACCCGACCGGGGGGGTCTCTATCCTGTCTCCATTCCCGAACCCAATATAGTGTCGCCCATCCTCCGGGGACCTCAACTCACATAAACAAGAGATAACCAAGTTCAACAACAATGACTAACTCAAGACTTTCATATCACAAGTATAAGGGTCATTAAACACTTGACTAGGTCCACTAGGTCTCTTTACAAGCTTTGGATAAACTTAACTTAAGAAAAGAATAACATTCTAAACTTAACTTACCAACTACCCATTATCATTACAATGGTAATTAACATTGGCTAGATAAACAACATCTCTAATTGTTGCTTGCTAACTACCCAATAACCATGACCTCAAACACCTAGAAAACGATTCTTAAGCATAAAGAACAACTTAAGGTAAAAACTTTACAACAACCATTAAAAAGGATTAAACATGAGGTACTTAATTAAACACTTGGTCGCACTTTAATTAGCCTAAACATACATTCTAAACCATGCGAATATATCCATAAACATAGCCTAAACATCACTTAATCAATTGGGAAACAAACATCCAAAACAATCACAAAACAATAAAAACAACACGAAGTTACAGGCCGAATGCGCAGTCTGCGCATTGGGATTGCGCAGCTGCGCCTCAATTGTGCAGCCTGCGCACAGACTTGCGCAGCCTGCGCACCAGCACGAACAGGCTGATTCACGCGATTTTCAGCAATTTCCCAAATCCTTCAAACTTTCGATAAATGATTCAATACTATGATTTCAAGCTACAAATCATTCCTACCAGCACATATAATCCCATAACAATCCTCAAGTATTCATCAACATGATTATTGAACAATTAAAACACGAATTATGAACAATCTTTGTATCCGTCTTAAGAGCATGAAATTCTGAAAAATGAGTAAATACACATATGAATGCTAAATTAAACATATGAATGTTACCAAAACCATAACCTAACATGCTTCTAAGTTCTAACAACATCCAACATCATCAAAATCAGAAACTTAATCAAGAACACAACACAAAACTTGCTATTTTAACAAAAAGGCCGAGTTTCTCGTAATCGTCACCTTAAATGCAATCCGCTCAAAGCTCCTCCTCTATGATGAAGCTATCCACGTTCATGTTGTCTAATCCTTCACCTACAAGCACGAAAAACAAGTTTTAAGGACTGAAATACGGATTCTAGGAAAACAGTCAGATTTTCGAAGTAGAGGAATTGAAAAACGAAAGTGATATATGGCTTGCAAATTCGATGAGGATTCCGAAAATGTAATTATTACCTCGATTTGATGGACGGATGATGAAGAAAAATGGAAAAGAAGATGAAGAATTATGGAGGTTTTGTGAAATGAGAAATGTCAGTTGTTTTGTTTTGAGGATGAAGAAATGTCGACACAATGGGTTTAAGGGGTTTTATGGGTTGTCCTTTCCGAGTAAATGAAACGGGTTTGGATATCTTGAACGGGTTTTAAGATGTGGACTTAAGTTGTCAAGTTTGTATTCGTCTTAAGGACTTAAGGTTCTTAAGACGGATCTTACTACTTATTAAAATACTTTACGATAAATTATCAAAATGTTATTTTATTAATTTAAATAATTGAAAACCTTAAAAATATATTTTATAAAAATACGGGATGTTACACTACGCCTTATGATCCCAACGGCCCCGGCCCAGGAGGATACTTTAAGAATAAATTCTTAAAGTTTGTAAGGAAAAATTATATACATGGATAAGATCCATGATAGAGTACTCGTACAGCATAAGATAAGATAAATGTGGGGAACTGAAAGTTCTCACACACAAAATTATGTACCATAAGAAAAGACTATTATAGAGACTACGGGAGGACACTTGAAGAAAATTATTCAAAAGATTTTTGCAAAGGCTCAAGAAGGGGTTCTTGGATTTAGATGGTGATCTAAATGTGCCAATGCAAATTCTAAGAACCATGAAATTTATAAGATATACATACTAATAAATGAGATTTATTGAGAGAAGCATGGGTTGACAAATGGATGCCAGCAGTCTGCAAAGCTAAGGACAACTTTGTTGAAAGTAGTAAAGTAATTCATTGAGAATGAATTCAGTAAACTCAATAACCGCTTTTCAAAAGAGTAGTTGAAAAGGATGTGACTATTAGCACATATGGTTAAGTCCCAATCATTTCAATTCATTAAATGTTTAGGGAACATTGAATTGAGTGGGAGCTTTATGATTTACGGTTAAATGTAAAGTTCAGTGGGAGTTCTCGCTCTAGGATTTGAACCTGTTGAGTCATGGGTATGACTTCGGGGTTTTCGGAATCAGGCAAGAACAAGATTTTAGTGGGAGTAAACGTTATCTAAAACAACTCATTGCTCATTTGGAATGTGGCACTAGTACTTATGAAGAAATATGCGAGTTTTCAATTCTAGATGACAAATTGATATAATTTAAATCTAATTAATAAACATGGGATGTTCAATTGAGATTGTAAAAGACATCTTGATATTAGTATTAAGGTTGTTCATAGAGATGAAGATAGTATAACCGTGATGAGATCATGGAAATTTATCGAACCTTAAAGTACTATAGTTTACACGATGAGTTCACTAATGATTCCGCCATTAGTATAATCATGTAAAGCTGGATGCACACTGCTTGCAGGATAACCTGTTTGAGCAGGTGTTAAATCAATGATTAAACCTTGATGAATTGTTAAAGTATTCTCCAATGAAGATGAAAGACAAATTCAAGATTTTGGAAAATAACTTAGTCGTGTGGTAAAAAGTTTACAACGACTTAAAGTTCCAAGATATCAAGCAAAGATTCATGATAATCTTTGGCTTACATTCATTGACTATGCATCTCAATGACTTGTATTTTAACTACATGGTCATCACAAGATTCTACAAAATATATAAGTTGTCCCACATCGGTAGAATGTGAGGCTTGTGATATGTTTATAATAACTTCCACCCACCACTTAGTAACAAGGTCTTGTGCTTTTGGGCTTAAGTGAGGACAAATAACGGGCCCAAAGGCATACCTCCCATCTTATTGGGGGTGTGTTACGACCGTGGTGGGTCGGGTTGTTACATATAACTTACTAAAGGTCAAGTAAAATCAAATAGGATGGTAAGACCATATTGAACCCCATTAAAGTGAATTGAATTATCATCACCTCGCCCCTAGTTGCTTAAGTGAGGTGACATCTCAATGCAACCGAATGTGTGATGCGATTGATGGCGAGTTCAATTGCCATAGAGTCATGCGAGATGACGAATCGATCACCTAGGCATAGACATGTTAAGACACATTTGCCGGGCTAATGACCGCAGATAGAGTTCTGGCGTAATCTTATTAAAAGACTGCCTGGTCGTGGCGGGAGCATCTATCGTGTTTCACATGAGTCAGTTCTTGGACTAATGACTGTTCTCTGAGGTGGCATAATTTTCAGACTAACTTTGATTTATGTCCTAATACCTTCGTAACTGGGGTTCACAAGGACATATTTTGGGTTATGATGGACTATGGCCAGCCGGAAGGAATAAGTCGATTAGGAATTGTCCACCCCTTGTTAGGGTTGAGAAATATCTCTAGGCCACTCGAGGAGAATAATAACTAGAAATGCGTGGCCACGCTCGGAAGGTATCTATGGTAGATAATTCCGGTCAGTAGTTATAACTCCAGATCGAGATAAACCACTCTCGATTTAAATCAATTGCCGGCACGACCTGAGAGGACGCCATGCATTGAGTGGGAGATAGTAATAGGGCAAGAGAATTGGTAACACACACTTGTCTCGGACAAGTGGGAGATTGTTGGAGGAAATGTCCTCGACAATAGTGTGTTGACGTAATTAAAACTCCTCTGAATGAAACACAACTGGGAGTGTTACTCTTTTAAGTCAACTGATCAACATTTACCGATAATGATTGGCAGTCTAGAGTTTGACATTATCGTCATATGATGGTGGTGATCAGTTGATCCCTTAAGGTCATATCTTTAGGGAATTCCGTCTCAATGGAATAATTAATTAATATTGTATTGGATACGAATTAATTGATAAGTGGAAATATTGGAAATAGTTTTTACATGACGAATATTTTTATAATGGGATTATAATAATAATAGTCAAAGTAATAAAGTCGTTTTATTACTCGGTTTTTAATTATTCGTTTAGGAAACGATTAAATTGAGAATGAACACGGTTGATCATGAAATTACAAAGAGTCGTAATTAAAATTATGATATTACATTTTATACAATAATAATTTCAAATTATTAGTATAATTATTTAAATGTCATAAAATTGTGAATTATGAATTTTAATAGTTAAAATTGCATAATTAACAAATTGGCTCATGTGTTATGAGACATGTGTGACATGTTACAAATTAACACAATTGACAAAGATAAAATGGGTCCATATTAAGACCCATTTCAGCCGTGTAAGGTGTAGTATGTGTGTGTGAGTTTGTGTGTGTAAGTGTATAAGGGTTGAGTGTTGTGCAATAAGAATATTTTGTGTAAGGCATATTGCTCACTTTTTGTAAGAGCATAAGAGGCATGCATAGGCCATCTTTGGCTCATCATGGCCGGCCATCATGAGTGCAAGAGAGCTCATGTTTGCTCTATAAATACACACTCACTCACCTCATTACACTACTAGTGGTTGTTGCTCATGCTTGCTCATCTCACATTACTATAACATCATTCTCTCTAAGTTTTCTAAGTAAAGTAGTTTCTTAAGAAAATATATTATTTCCATGTTAATAATATTATAAGAGTAATATTATTATTAATTCTAGTATACTAATACTAATTTTAGTAACAAAATTTGGGTTAGTTTGAGATCGGGTCCTTGATACGTATCTTTTGGAGACGATTTTTGTTAGATCGATTCAGGGTATTTCGGTTATTTGAAGACTCAAGTAATAGGTGATTATTGAGTATAAACCTTCTAAAATCAATGTAAGGACAATCACATCTTATGATATCATCATGCATGCATAATATCTTATTAAGTTTTATAACCTAAACTTAAAGAAACAAAACTCACATTAGATTTGAGTATAAAATCTGGAACTTAGTTTCTAACAGTATGTATATGCACGGTTGTAGAGATTGTTTTCATGTTAGATTGCAGGCATGTTCTCATGGGTCGAAGTTAGGTGAGTGTCGTCACTACAAAAGTAATTCCTTCTATCTTTTACATACACTCACCCTTTGCTTATTGTGTGATTTCAGCGACCCGCGAGAGTCCATTGTGATGAGTCTCTATGGTTGATTTATTAGCAAAGTTTGACAACTTCATAACTCGTTTGCATGATTAATATTGCTAAGTTGCTTGTTGATTTAGCATTAAATTGGTTTAGGCTTTACAGTTGCATTTCGCTCTGAGATTGAAATCGTTCCATTAGTTTTAAGATCGAGTTTAGTTCTTGCTTGAGGACAAGCAAAGGTTTGGTTGGGGGAAGTTTGATGCATGTCTATTATATGATGTTTTACACCTCATTTTACACGCATTTCATAGCTCATTTGTGTAGTTTAGGCTACTATTTCCCCTATTTCGTCTACTTTCGTATTTTTATGTGAAATTGCAGATTAATGCGGAAATGGATTAATTTTGAGCTAAATCCGTCCCCGAGTGCTTAGCATACCATTTGACATGAAGAGGATGCTTAAGGAACAAACTTGGTGCGCGCTTCAAGGCCTCAAGATAGCATAAGCAAGGGTGCGTACAGTTTACTAGCTTTAAGAAGAAAAGATTCGCTTCACGATATTGCAGCCTGTTTCAAATGGATATATCTCAAGTTCTAGAGCTAATAATCGAGTGTTTCCAATTGGAGGTGAAAGCTTATCCTCCTAGACTTCCAACGCCGCGAGAATTGCTTTGTTCTGATAAGTAACGAAGAAATGGCAGCTATTTTAAGATCGGCGCGCGCTGCAGAATTTGTCAGAATGCATTACTGTACCCTGGCATTTGGTCGATCGACTGGCACCTATGGTCGGTCGACCAAGGTACCTGATGAGCGAGATTTCAGAAGTCAAAATTAGAAGATCAGAAGCTTCATCAAGCCCGACGACTGGTGGATCGACCAACATCAGCGGTCGGTCGACCACTCAGCCCTTTCCGAAAAATTAGAAAACGAGATTAAGCCCATAAGTACGCTTAGGGTTTTGGGGAATGCTTTGACATATTACTATATAATGTAATCCCTTCCTTTGTACTAATGATCTAGGTTTTTACCTAGCTTTAGAAAACACTCTATTTTTCTTAGTTTAGGGTTTTGGATTTCTAGTTTGTTATAATCTTTCAGTTCTTATTCAATAAAGTTCAATCGTTCCGTTCTTATTTCTGCCTTGTTTACGGTAATTCTTCTTCTTAATTTTCGTTGTTTGCAATTTCCATAGATTAATTCCGGTTAGTTAGTATCCCAATACCATTATTCTTATTTGAAATTTCATTCATCGTAATCATGTTTTCCGTTGTTTTGATTATTATAGTTTCTGTTTTCATTACCGTTATGAGTAGCTAGACTCCATATGCGAGGATGTAGGCGATCTATAGCGTAAACGGTGTAGTTTAGGGAAACCCGTAGCAGTGTTTGGTCGACCGACTGGCTTCTCTGGTCGGTCGACTGAGTAGGTTGGTCGATCGACTGGAGTAGCTGGTCGATCGACTGATTTCGAGTCTGATCAGTTTTGTTTTATCTCGTTAAGTGCAATAATATCTTTCAATGAGACCTCAAGGAGACTTGTTATATGCTTAGTTTTGACCAACCCATAGATCGAAAGACCAGGGAAGGGCATTGGTTAACGGTTTAAACGATTAAGTTACTTAAGATCGAAAGATTTGTGACTTAGGCTTTAGGAATCGCTAATCGTGTTGACACCTAGTATTAGTGAGACCTAGGGACTAGTAGCATAGGCCGAAAAGAGTTATTAGTTAAGCTGGACCGAAAGGACTCGTTATACCCATCTTACGCGACTGCAATACGGACCTACCTAGAATTATGCGCCATCGTAACTATAGTGAACCGACCATCCTAGCATTCTTTCTTCTTTTGTTTACATCTTTTTTTTGTCATTGCTTTTACTTTCGTCGCTAGTCTAATTCTCAAACACTTTCAAAACCCCCCTTATTTTTGTGACTGAACAACCAAAAACACAATTAAGACATTGCCTCCTTGTGGTTCGACCCGTACTTCTACTAGCTTATGTTAGTTCTAGTCCGGAATTATAAATTTTATCTTTGTCACCCACAACGTGGGTATCACCCCGCACCCGCCCCTGTTGGGGCGGGGATAGGTAGAGTTTTGGCGGGTGGTGGGGCGGGGATGGGTACGGAAATTGTACCCGCCATGGGTAGTGGGGCGGGGATGGTTTTTGCGTGTTACCTACTTCATACCCGCCTACCCGCTAATTATTACAAAAATTAATAACATTATTACGATAATTTCACAAATATTATTTTGTTATAATTAAGAAGTAATGTCAAAATTGCTATTTTATAAAATATTTTACCAATTTCTTTGGGAAATAACTAAAATCATATAAACAAATTATTGAAAATAGAAATTAATAGTTATTAAACCAACTTGTACGAAAAGGATCGGAAAAATTTATGGTATAACGGGTTAATGGGTAGGTGGGGCAGGGATGGTTGTGGAAACTTTTACCTGCCATGGGTGGTGGGGCGGGGATGGTTTTTGAAATTTGTACCCGCCATGGGTGGTGGGGCGGAGATGGGTACAAGTTTTCTTGGTGGGTATGGGTATGGGGGAGCCTATATCCAGCACCGCCCGCCCCAAAGACATCCCTATATACTATCCTTCTAAAATCCAAATTAATTTGTCTAAAAAAATGTACCATGGTATCAAGACTAAATAGCAAATGACCATTTGATAAATAAAGAAAGAGAGATAGAAATGAAAATTATACAAGAAAATAACTCAAGCGATAAAAAACTATAGATACTATGGTGTCAGGTTGTCCATTGTTAGGACATAAGATGTAAGCTTAGAAAGAAAAATTGGATTGTCAACGCATTGATTTTCATTATATTAAAAAAAATGAGTTATATATAAGGTCATGTGAAATAAGTTACATAAAAAGGAGATAAGGAGATTGTTTAATAGCAAATGAGTAATGATGAAGAGAAAAATATTTAATTAATGAACATATGAGCGAAATGAGAAAAATGATGAGTCATGAATATTCTTATATAATTATATGATGAGTTTGTAATCACTATGTAAGAATGCGCAATCAATATAGATATTAAATTTGAAAATTTAATTTAATGTCAAATTATACAAAGAGGCATGATGTAACACCCCGTAATCTCCAAGTCATTATAAATTATTAAAATCTTATTTTAGTAATAATAATGTTCCACAATAAATAAAATTTCATTTAAAATCTATCGTTTTGACAATGATATTAATATGTCCGTCTTAAAGTTATACTTCTTAAACCTGTGAAACGCTATTCTGTCCTTGTTGCTAATTTAAGGATATTTTAAAGCCATATTTAGCTGTTGCTTATAGAATAAACGTTGTAGTCCTTTTTCTTAGCTTTCCAACGCCACCAAAAACACGTCAATATGAGTTCTGTAGAGGAAATTATTTCGAAAATACAAAAGGTTGTCACGGACCATCCGCTAACGAGACCCACGCTCGTTGCTTACTCTTTACTCTTTTCCACATGTCCTTTGGGACACATGGATAAGTATGAAACTTTGCCTTGCTGCGCAAGGTCAACCTCCTCCTTTCTTCTTCTTCAATTCCTTCATTATTTTTCAGAAAAAAACTCACAAAAACACAAAACAAGAAGAACACCATTGTTGTGCACCTCAACCGTAAAACGGTCGTAAAATCTTCGTTTCTTATCCGTTTTCGACGATTTTCGCGCCTATCTCTTCCTCTTCTCGCCCTCCATCTTTCTAGGTAATAAAAGTATCGAAATTCTTCCTTAATATACTCTGGTCGTGGCCTTTAAGGCACGTTTCTCTTAGCTAACCTCGTTTATTTATGTGTAGCTAGTTCGGTTGTCCAAACCGGAGTGGCTTTGAGTCAAAATCATGCTTATTGAAGAGCTATAAGGTAACGGTGATGGGTTACTCGACTTATCGTCTATGTTTGCATGTGTTCTATATGCTAGTAATGTTTAGTATACTAGAATTGTGCTTGGTTAAATAGTGACATGATTTAGTTCATACATCATATGTTTGGATGAATTTCATTTTGCATGGTTGTGTTGGATGATATTTTAGTTGGAAATTCATTAAGGATTGTATTGCTAAATGAGGTTGTAATCTTTGAGGATGATTAGTTTGATTGTCTTTCAAGTTTATAATGCTTGGTTTACTTTGGCTATTTGATAAAGTTTCAGTACCTTAACAAATATGTCCATTGTCTTGTATAATTTATTTCTACATCTTAGAGTATCCATCTTTGGAAATGTTGAAAATAGACCCCTGTTTATTTTAAGTGTAGAGTCTACCTCTAAAATTTCTTAATTGTCTTGCATGTCGTTTGTTCAAATAAAATATTTACGAACATTGCGCTGAAATACTCGCAGAACGGACAGTAGCTCAAAGATTATTTCAAAAACCATTTTTATACTTTGAAACTATTCTGGTCCTTTCCCATAATTAAACTTTGAAGATTTTTGATAATGTTAGGAGTTTAATTTGTCCCAAAATGTTTTGTTAACCCCGCTCTATGAGGTAATACTTTTAATGCGACGATTTCTGACATACTGTAAAGATCAGAATATAAACCCCTCTTAAGTTCGTCTTTTGGGAATAGTTATCTGTTGAAGATTGTAGCTAAAAGCCTTATGAATCTGACCTAATTGGCCTTGTATCATTTCGATTTTATTTGAATTAATTATGAATTTTATGGCAGATGACAGCTTTATTATGAAATGCATTTCGAACTTTTGTTTCATTACTCAATCCCGTGTATTATCTTTCCGCATGGAATGAATATAAGTGTTGTCTTATTTATCCATTGTTAGCTCATGTGTTGTTAATGAGTTGGTTAACGGTTACGTCATCCTAAGTTTGTGTAGGTGACGGTTATGTCATCCTAAGTTGTGTTGGTGACAGTTATGTTACCTTGTTTGTGAATAGATAGCGGTGGTACGATTTTTGTACCATTGTAATGAACAAATGCCACCCATGGAATGGGATTTTAGCTATGTTCGGGATTGGTCGGAGGTCGTGCTATATGCGCTCCGCTCCCCGTGTGTCGTTCGGTGTAGGTTATTACATCGAGAGGTCTGGCCAGGTCTTAGGCATATAGGCAGTGGTTATACGCTATACATAGTTACGGAGGTCGTGCCTAAGCGCTCTCGTCGTTGGAGGTCGTGCCTAAGCGCTCCGGTAGTTGGAGGTCGTGCCTAAGCGCTCCGGTCGTTGGAGGTCGTGCCTAAGCGCTCCGGTCGTTGGAGGTCGTGCCTAAGCGCTCCCGTTGTAGGAGGTCGTGCCTAAGCGCTCCGGTAGTTGGAGGTCGTACCTAAGCGCTCCCATTGTTGGAGGTCGTGCCTAAGCGCTCAATTAGTCAGAGGTCGTGCATATGCGCTCTGATGGCGTTCATTCGATTCTTGTTTGTTGTTGTTTGTGTGATTGGACATGCCATCAAGTGTTGGTCTCTGAGTCGATCACCTGGGTGTTTACCTGATTTTGAGTATCAGGCTTTGATATTTCTCATATCCACATGTATTACTCCATATACAATATGTTCTTATTGTTATCTATTTGTATTTTGACGTAAAGTGGCTGGGAGAACCCTGAGTTACTCCCCACTGACTGTGCCGTTCATGTTTCATGAATGTAGGTTGGTGCTATTTGGGGAAGACGTGTGGCTAGCGAGCGTTGTTGATCATTCGACAATTACCCTTACGCCTAGTTTAGATTTAATTCATGTTGTTATCGTGGGATACCTTATCCCTCGTTTATTTAAGTATTCGTTTATAATTTATACTTTCGTATTAGTTTTAGTCTTCCGCTTGTTGTTTTGATATTCCGCGAAAAGTTTTAATAAATATGTCGAAAAGTTTTTAAAAGTATCGTATTTCCGCTGCAATTTACTTGTTTATTTTTATGCTATATCGCGGGGTGTCACAGTTGGTATCAGAGCAGTAATGCTCCCGAGGCGCACACGTGTACCCCAACTTAAATATGAACTTGACCTGAAATAATGAATGAGAGATGGGTAGACTTAAGGACCAAGTGGTAGTCTGTAATGTGATTGCTCCTTGTTAGGTCTAACATGTTTGTTAATTGTCAATGATTTCATTTTTGTGCTCAAGGATATGTGAACCGTGAGCTTACCTGTATGGCGATCAAGAGTGGTGTCGATTACCGAAGATGGAACATCCGTGCTATCATGAAGGATGCTTCTATGTCCCTGAAGGTACTCCTTGTTCATCATGCATCACCTTCTCTTATTTCTTGATGCGTATCCTTCTTTCCCCGAACTCTTTTCTATCTTAACTCGGAAGCTACTTTCGTAACTTCCCGACTTAACCTTATCCTTGTTAGTTGCCTTTTCCCATGGCGCTTTGTAGGTAGCCTAGCTTAGTTGGATATTGAGGATTTTGTTCGAGGATAACCCCTAGCCCTTATTTTGAGAAGTAATCTGACTGAAAACGTTTAGGGAGTGCAGTAAGCCATGTCTTAATGATCCTAATGTTTAGTTGTTCACCCAATTGGTGGGTGGAATTGGTTGGTGAAATTCCTAGATTAAATTTTGAGTGGTATATGTAGCTTTTGGTGGAATTTAACCTTGGGAATCATAATTGAGATTTAAGACTAGTGGATTGAGATAATTGCTCTAAGAGTATGAATGAGGTGTTAGAAGTCTTAAATGAATTTGTAAAATATACTTGGGATGTTACGTTTCAGAATAATAATCGTTTATAATGATGGATGAGTAGTGAAACGATGTATAAGGTAATCTTTGGTGAATTGACTGAAGTTTACTCTTTTAGTTATTTAAAGGAATTAGTGGTGTAACCTTAGAGGAGCTACCTAAAGATAATGTCGTTGGATGTCTGATTGATGTAGTAAGGTGCAACTTATGGATTTGTGAGATTTTGAGGTTGCGATGTTTAAAGGACGTTTCGATTTGTACATAGAGGTGTGAGAAACGTTAATAGTGGATTTTCTTAGTGTTCACATTTTGAGGCATTAATGAATTATAAGGATTTACGCCTTGTGTGGGATTAGAATAGAGTAACTCGATGAGCAATGAAAGCTTTAGGAATTGAAGGAATTAAAGAGTTGATAATCTATGGAGTATAAAGATTATGAAGTAGCAATGGTATAAAAATGGTTTATCCTAGAGTATTTCAGAAGTGTCGTTTGAGGAATTTAAGACATAGAGATACCTGAAACTTTATGGAATACTCGAAATTGGGTTAATCGTACACCCTTATCGTTGAAAGGACTTATAGTATGGTAAACCATCTGGGAAAATTCTTCTTGAAAAGTGCTAGTTTGGCTTGCTTGAATTGGTAAATAGGAGATGAGAACTTTGTGAGGATTTTGGGAACCCTAAGCCTTGGGAATTGAGTCAGTTCAAATCATTACCTTTCCTCGACACTTCTCTTCTTTCTTCTTCCATGCTCATTATGTCGAGTTATGCTTTCATAACAAAGCTTACTTAACCTCTTTTTGCGTCATATATCTTCTTACCTCTAATGTTTATCCTTCTACTCTTAGCTTCACTTTTGTTGGCGTCTCTCACCTTCTGATCTTGTCTCTTTCTCTCTATCTCTCTCAAGTTTCTATATCGCGTTAGTTCTTGAAGTTTGAATCATATCTTTAACTGTTGTAAGCCTTGTCCCCTTTCTTCTTGGACTAGGTGTGAGGTTGAATTCGTTTGTGGAATAGTGATATATGCTTAGAGGATACTTGGTCTTGTTTTATCGGACTTAGTTGACAGAGTTAGCGTTTGGTGACGTGGGATGATATTAGGTAGTGTGCCATCTTGATGGTTTCGTGATAAAGGTTTGACGGTATGAGTGCTTTTTGTGGATTGGTATCAACCGTGAGGCTAATAATTTTGGTGTTATCTATGAGAGTGTTAATGGTTACCTAGAGACCATTTGGATGAAAGTTGTTACTTTTATGAGACTTTCTTTTGGGATGATCACTTTACGGTAATGAAGTATGGTAGACGAGGTTTAGAGGGTGTTTCCGTGATTTGGGTCGATGAGATTTGACTAGTTTAGGACTAAATACCTTGGATGTTTAACCTGTAGTCCTGCGTTTAGGAATACTTACGGTTTGAAGAATTCCGTGTTTATGCTTCTGGGATTAGATGTTTTGGATGTTTATCTCATAACCCTATGTATGAGAGTAAGTACAGCTCCGAGAGTGCTTCGTTCATATTTTTTTTGTCGGTATGAGCGTAACGGATGTTTGTTTATAGGTCTAGAAGTACGAAGGATTCAGGTTTAAGATCCTTGTTTTTGTGATTCACCTTGTTTGGAGATTTGTAACATATGCTAGTTGAGTATGAATGCAACCTTGTTAGTAATTTTAGATCTAGCTTTATGAAGGATGTTGGTTGTTGAGTAATAATCGAGAGTTGTGAAGTTCCTTTCGTAATGGGATACCTTGTATCGTGGATGAATTAGATGTGAGTGACCCAAATTGAGTTGAGGAAGCCTTAAGTGTTTTGAAGTTGAAAGAGCTACCTTTTGAGGTGTGTAAGGAATCATGATGATGATGATGTTTCATTTATGAATCGAGTGGTTAGGTTTACTTGGAAGAGTTATCTTTCTCTCTTAATCTTAAACCTCTTTTACTCATGCTTTTCTTCCTTTGTTGTTTATGTATCCTTACTCTCTTGTTCAGTACCGTCTTTAGCCTGGAAGATGGTGGTTCTGATACCTTCTTTTAGTTACCTTCCTTGTGACCTTTAGTGTTTTGAGGTCTTTGATGGGCCGACCCGACCCTCATTGGTTGATGATATGTAGCTTTTATGTTTGTGTTTTGTATGAGTGATGTTCAAAATATTTTCCATTTATGCACTTTATAACCGAAATGAGTTACCTTACTTTTGTTGTTGAAAAACTTTAATTTCTGTTACAACCTTACTTATTTTTCCAGATTCAAAAATGGAAGTTTACTTTCGAAATGACATGTTTGGAAAAGCCTGAGATTATTTAATTTTGATTGGTTTTGGCGTTGATTTGATGTAAGACAGGTTATTGGAGACGTCTAATAACTCGTATTACGCTTGTCGGCATATGATTTGGTTTTGGACTTGTCTCGAATCTGGAATGTTGGGCTCTTGAATGCGCAACGAGAACCATTTTCGTTCCATTGACAACGACTTGTGCCTTTGGAAACTCGTTTTGAAATCTTTGAAAGAAATCTAAGTTTAGAAGTATCAAATTTTGATAAAAGCTTTAGTTGTTTACCTTATCTTTACAACTTACCGTTTTTCTGCTTTCAAGTTTCGAGGACGAAACTTTTTAAAAGGTGGCGTGATTGTAACACCCCGTAATTTCCAAGTCATTATATATTATTAAAATCTTATTTTAGTAATAATAATGTTCCACAATAAATAAAATTCCATTTAAAATCTATCGTTTTGACAATGATATTAATATGTCTGTCTTAAAGTTATACTTCTTAAACCTGTGAAACGCTATTCTGTCCTTATTGCTAATTTTAAGATATTTTAAAGTCATATTTAGCTCTTTCTTATAAAATAAAAGTTGTATCTCTTTTTCTTAGATTTCCAACGCCACCGAAAACACGTCAATACGAGTTCTGTAGAGGAAATTATCCCGAAAATACGAAAGGCTGTCACGGACCATCCGCTAACGAGACCCACGCTCGTTGCTTACTCTTTACTCTTTTCCACATGTCCTTTGGGACACATGGATAAGTATAAAACTTTTCCTTGCTGCCCAAGGTCAACCTCCTCCTTCCTTCTTCTTCAATTCTTTCATTATTTTCCAGGAAAAAAACTCACAAAAACACAAAACAAGAAGAACACCATTGTTGTGCACCTCAACAGTAAAACGGTCGTAAAATCTTCGTTTCTTATCCGTTTTCGACGATTTTCGCACCTATCTCTTCCTCTCCTCGCCCTCCATCTTTATAGGTAATAAAAGTATCAAAATTATTCCTTAATATACTCTGTTCGTGGCCTTTAAGGCACGGTTCTCTTAGCAAACCTCGTTTATTTATGTGTAGCTAGTTCGGTTGTCCAAACCGGAGTGACTTTGAGTCAAAATCATGCTTATTGAAGAGCTATAAGGTAACGGTGATGCGTTACTCGACTTATCGTCTATGTTTGCATGTATTCTATATGCTAGTAATGTTTAGTATACTAGAATTGTGCTTGGTTAAATAGTGACATGATTTAGTTCATACATCATATGTTTGGATGAATTTCATTTTGCATGGTTGTGTTGGATGATATTCTAGTTGGAAATTCATTAAGGATTGTATTGCTAAATGAGGTTGTGATCTTTGAGGATGATTATTTTGATAGTCTTTCAAGTTTATAATGCTTGGTTTACTTTGGCTATTTGATAAAGTTTCAGTACCTTAACAAATCTGTCCATTGTCTTGTATAATTTATTTCGACATCTTAGAGTATCCATCTTTGGAAATGTTGAAAATAGATCCCTGTTTATTTTAAGTGTAGAGTCTACCTCTAACATTTCGTAATTGTCTTGCATGTCGTTTGTTCACAATAAAATATTTACGAACATTGCGCTGAAATACTCGCAGAACGGACAGCAGCTCAAAGATTATTTCGAAAACCATTTTTATACTTTGAAACTATTCTGGTCCTTTCCCATAATTAAACTTTGAAGATTTTTGATAATGTTAGGAGTTTAATTTGTCCCAAAATGTTTTGTTAAACCCGTTCTATTAGGTAATACTTTTAATGCGACGATTTCTGACATACTGTAAAGATCAGAATATAAACCCCTCTTAAGTTCGTCTTTTGGGAATAGTTATCTGTTGAAGAATGTAGCTATAAGCCTTATGAATCTGTCCTAATTGGCCTTGTATCATTTCGATTTTATTTGAATTAATTATGAATTTTATGGCAGAGGACAACTTTATTATGAAATGAATTTAGAACTTTTGTTTCATTACTCAATCCCGTGTGTTATCTTTCCGCATGGAATGAATATAAGTGTTGTCTTATTTATCCATTGTTAGCTCATGTGTTGTTAATGAGTTGGTTAACGGTTACGTCATCCTAAGTTTGTGTAGGTGACGGTTATGTCATCCTAAGTTGTGTTGGTGACGGTTATGTTACCTTGTTTGTGAATAGATAGTGGTAGTACGATTTGTGTACCATTTTAATGAACAAATGCCACCCATGGAATGGGATTTTAGCTATGTTCGAGATTGGTCGGATGTCGTGCTATATGCGCTCCGGTCCCCGTGTGTCGTTCGGTGTAGGTTATTACTTCGAGAGGTCTGGCCAGGTCTTAGGCTTATAGGCAGTGGTTATATGCTATACATAGTTACGGAGGTCGTGCCTAAGCGCTCTCGTCGTTGGAGGTCGTGCCTAAGCGCTCCGGTCGTTGGAGGTCGTGCCTAAGCGCTCCGGTCGTTGGAGGTCGTGCCTAAGCGCTCCGGTCGTTGGAGGTCATGCCTAAGCGCTCCCGTTGTAGGAGGTCGTGCCTAAGCGCTCCGGTAGTTGGAGGTCGTACCTAAGCGCTTCCGTTGTTGGAGGTCGTGCCTAAGCGCTCCATTAGTCAGAGGTCGTGCATATGCGCTCTGATGGCGTTCATTCTATTCTTGTTTGTTGTTGTTTGTGTGATTGGACATGCCATCAAGTGTTGGTCTCTGAGTCGATCACCTGGTTGTTTACCTGATTTTGAGTATCATGCTTTGATATTTCTCATATCCACATGTATTACTCCATATACAATATGTTCTTATTGTTATCTATTTGTATTTTGACGTAAAGTGGCTGGGAGAACCCTGAGTTACTCCCCACTTACTGTGGCGTTCATGTTTCATGAATGTAGGTTGGTGCTATTTGGGGAAGACGTGTGGCTAGCGAGCGTTGTTGATCATTCGACAATTACCCTTACGCCTAGTTTAGATTTAATTCATGTTGTTATTGTGGGATACCTTATCCCTCGTTTATTTAAGTATTCGTTTATTATTTAGACTTTCGTATTAGTTTTAGTCTTCCGCTTGTTGTTTTGATATTCCGCGAAAAGTTTTAAAAAATATGTCGAAAAGTTTTTAAAAGTATCGTATTTCCGCTGCAATTTACTTGTTTATTTTTATGCTATATTGCGGGGTGTCACACATGAAAAATGAGAAGTTCAATAATATGTAGGTTTCATATAATTATTATTATTTTGTTTTTATAATAATAATAACAATAATACTATTATTACGTGACAAAATGTTAAGAGGTGACACATGGCACTTCAATGGAGGCTCAAGAAGCCTTTTATGTTATCACTAGTTTAATTTCCCGTGAAAAATCACGGGACTTCTATACCTTTTTCTTAAGAATTATTTTATTTTTCCCTATTGAATGATGTATTTATTATTCTGAGTGATATTGTTTATTCTTGACATTGATGATCACTACTTTGCTTTTTCATGTTCTATTTTAGGAAAAAATTAATCTACTATGTAATTTTATTCCGACGCGTGTCGTTTAGTTAGCTGCTCAATCTAGCCTTTTATGTTATTGTATAAATAGGTAATATTAACCATTGTAAGTTTAGAGATAATTAATTATATTTAATAATTAAAATATTTTTCACTCAATTTCTTTTAACCATTTAATCAAATGGGAAAAAAATTAAAGGAGATAAGTATAATAGATAAAATTACATACATGTTCATGAAACACTCCCACTTTAAAAGATAAAAACACATGTTATCCTTTAACCGACAATATATGAGATAACGGAGTACTGTTCGCTTACACTAAACTTGTTTTGCTTAGTCGATACATCTATAATTTATTATTGTACATAATACAATCCCAACAAATTAACTACACATTATCAATTTTGAATACATTATAAATATCATTGAAACATGATTCTATCAATAGAAACTACAAAATTTGAAATAGTCGTATTTGATAATTGGCGATCTCAAATGTCATCATCAACATTCAACAACATTAAGAACAAACTATACATCACAAGTGCTTGTTATATTATTCTATTTTCATCTATTTTTTCTCTAATCTTTTCATCATAAAACTTTGAAAAAACAAACAAATGAGAATGGAGTAAAGCGTAAAAGGATGAACTTTTCCATGATTTTTTGCTAGGAATATATTAGAGTTTTTATCAATTGTTCTACTTTTATATATAGAATTTGTTGAATTTCATAATTATAAAATATGAAAATTTTTGCATTAAAGCGGGATAAATATTTTGATTATGGAGTAGAGTAACAATAAGAAGATGCAAAATTTGTTGAATTTTCATAATTATAGAATATGGTAAGTTTTGCACTAAGAATGAATAAATATTGTGATTATGGAGTGTAGTATCAAAATGGAGACGGATGCTTACGTATGAATGATGTTTACTACTTTACGTTTTCGTGTTCTATTTTAATATTTGCTCAGAAAAAAATTACTCCATTATGTAATTTTATTCCGGCGCTTTTTGTTTAGTTAACTACTCAATCTCGCATTTTTATGTTATTGTATCGATGACTCTTCGTTTGACCAAAACTTTAACTACACCCATTATTTTACTCGGACAATGTGTTTAATGTTTGGAAAAGAAATTAGTTATTGGTAAACAGTAAATTGATTATGACGTCTTCATAAATTATTAATTGTAGGATTAATCAAAATGATAAACACAACTTATTTCTAAGAGATTCTAAGACCGCCACTTGTCATAATATGTTGCTCAAGCTAGCCTTTTTATGTTATTATATAGATATAGATTTGTAAGAAAGAGCATTAATTTTAAGGATTAATTGATAAGAATACTCTGAACTATGGACGCCCTGCTCAAAATACTCCAAACTCTATTTTAACTACCAATATAACCAACTAATGTTCTCATTCGCTTTTATTATAATATATGACATGTTACCTGCTAAATAAGTGAAGAAATTTCAAACCTTTATTTAACCCGTTTTTCTCTTTTTACTTCTCTGTTAATCTATTCACCGAATCACACCATTAAAACATGTTTCAATAAGTTAACAAAACAACAAATTCTACTCAAAGCGAATGAGAGCATTAGTTGGTTATATTGGTAGTTAAAATAAAGTTTAGAGTATTTTG
Organism: Silene conica; assembly: GCA_029255685.2. Taxonomy (NCBI): domain Eukaryota; kingdom Viridiplantae; phylum Streptophyta; class Magnoliopsida; order Caryophyllales; family Caryophyllaceae; genus Silene; species Silene conica. The sequence goes on from CM055315.2 coordinate 60,661,454, forward strand.
AGCAGTTCACTCATAGTTCGGAGTATTTCTATCAATTAATCCTAATTTTAATTGTTGATTGAGTTTAGTTGATCAAAAAATAGTCCGTCAAATGTTTTTAATGCACGATGACGGTACCGAACAAAGTGTGTAAGACTCTAGTTTTTGATAGACAACTCCAAAACACGCGTTAGTTTTTTACTTAAACACATGTTGAACTCTCACATCCACTATGACGAGATACATGAGGGGTATTAATATGGAAATGTGTGGTGATGGTTGCTTGAGATGGTTTTTGGCAACGTCTGAAGAGCCCGTAGAGGCGGCATCATGCTAGCAATACACCAGTTTGTTATGGTTTTTTCACAAATTTGATTTTCTCTTTTCTTTTAGACTAGGTTTTGTTGGACATGTTTTGTGGTAGATACCATAAAACCGTGTAAATCTAGGTTTTGTGTGTTATTTGTGGTGGGTTTTTATTTTTGGACTTTATTTTTGAATTTGGTTTAGTTGGGTTTCGAATTTGGAGTTGGGTATGGGTCCGGAGTCGGATTTGACTCTAAATAGTGTCACTTCGATGTTATTAACATACATAAAATATTCTATGTGTTTTTAAAATGATTTGAAAAAAATTTCATTTTTGAAATTGATTTTTGTTTTTCGACACACTATCATACTGAATGTCGATTAGACGCTCCGAGTCTGAGACATGTGGTAGTCCGATAACGAGTGTTTTTTAGGATTCCTCTAACATATGGTTATATATAATTTTATATATGTTATTTACTTTGAGGCGCAAGTGATTATCTTGTTGTTTGGACATTAAAATTTTAAACTCAAATAACAAAAGATTCATAATATCTATATAATAACATAAAAAAGGCTTTTTGAGCCCCTATTAACGTGACACATCAGCTCATCCTCTAATTGACACATGTGCTCATCTATCCTCCATGTCTACCTACTCTATCCTATCTACTAACAAACAGCAAAAGCCAAAAAAATTAGCCGAACAACCAGACCATTCATCTTCAACCTCTTCTATTATTCACCATTATTTCCTTTTACCCTCCCATCATCAATTTACCCGTTATTCACATTTATATCTATCCATCATCAATTTCTCTCTTTGTATTCCTATGCAACAATGAAACCGAAAAGTTGAATTAACTATGTCAACTGATTGCTCCATTATTCCCAATTATTGTCTGAACTGTTTCGACCGTCACATCTGTAAGAGCTACTCAAATTGGTCAGAGATACTTCTACCATTCAGCAGACACCAGAATTGGCGGCTACACCGAAAGAACCCAAAATTGCTCTTACTGCTGCATTGTTTGGTATGAGAATCTCCTTTTTAAATTTTGAAATCAATCGTGCGCCTCACTGAACTTTTGTTTGCTCTTCTTTTGCCCTCTTGTTCCTCATGTAGTTCAATTAGTCGTATTTCTTATATTTTGATTCATCATGTTTTGGGAGCAATAGAGATGGCGACACACATAGAACTTTTAATCATTAAGTTTTAACTGTATTGTCGTCACTGACATTATCAGTTTGAATGTGCCGAATAAAAGATGTCACTGTTCCCTTATCCCATTAATTTACACTGCTCAAGCTCAATTTTTGTTTCTAGAGTTTTGTAATATTGAAGTGGGTTTGGTGAGATAATTTCTGGGTATTCCTTAGTTTTTTATTATGGCTTGGTTTAGTCCATTTTTTAGATTTTCAGTGTTATTTTTGGGTTTGTGGAATTTGGCATTGGATTTACAATTGGTCTTACTATTGGGTATTATCTTTTCAATTTTTTCCAGCCTTCAGATGGTAAGGTATTTGCCAATTTTGTCTCTGCCTATTTGATTGATTGATGAGTTATTTGTCTCGTTTGGTTTGTTGTTCTGTCATCTAGGATTTTCAGTAATTTATTAGAATGTATGGAAATTTACAGCATTTTGTCCCGAACAAAACCTCAAAGTGTATCAGTTTTGGTTAAGTTTAGAGTGTAATCTACGATTAAGTTGAAACTTAAGTTAGTTCAAAATATCAAATGTTAGATATTATTGTGAAAATTGAAAATGGGGATTTACTTTAGTCAAGATCCAAGTTCACCAATATGGATAATTTGACAGGTTCATGGAGTTTTTTAAAAAATAATTTGATATGTTCATGGAGTTTTTTTTTAAAAAAAAAAATTAATGAAAGATAGATAATGTATTTCCATTAGTTGTATTTAGTATATTTTGATTCTTAATGTTCATTGTCGTCACTGACTTTCTCAGAATGAATGTGCCATATAAAAGATTGTAATACCCCGTATGTTAGCCTTGGTCAACGGCAGTCAAACCATGTTTTATATTCGTATTTCAAAAGGGATATTTATAAAATATTTTACGTAAACCGTTATTGTTTTATAAATCGTATTTCTACGATTATTTCGTATTTCATAATTATTTGATAATTGATGATTATTTCATAAAATGACGTTTTATTCGTATTTCTTTAATTTTAATAATATATTTATAATTAAATATATTTCCTATTTATTTATAATTAAATATATTTCTTATTTAATATTTAATTATCGTTAATATATGTTCCTATTTTTGTATTTAAGACATAATTTCATTTAAATCCTAATTTGTGTTATAATTGTAAGTAATTGCTAATATTTCTAATCCTTATAAAATTTATATTATATGAACTCGTTAATTTTAAGTTATGGGATAAGAACGGGATATAAACATAAAAGTGTCTCGAGATGCGTGATAGGATTGGACTCGGGTTACGGTTATGGGAAATGAAACCCTACGAAACGTAATACCCCCTAGCTAACCCCATCGACAAACACAAAAGAGAAAAGATAAGAAACCCTAATACTACCTCCATACTGTATCTCGTCTGCCTCCCACACCCTAACAACCGCGCACACAAGGAGTCGTTTCTCACGCTGCTCAAAGTCGTTTTAAACGATGTAGATAACCCCGACTACCTCGGTAAGTTCATACTATGTACATACCTTCTTCTCACGTTTTTTATGCTATATGTTATGTCGTTAAAGGCCTGACTATAAGTGACCAAGACCATGCTTAGGGTGACCCGTTGTGGTTGTTGTGGAGGTAATTAAGGCGGTGTTCGTCAAGGAGTTTGGGGACTACGGTTGTTATCGAAACAGGGACCAACTTGATAGTGTGACTACACCCTTGTCGTTGTTGACTTGAACTAGGGCACAGTGGGTTGAAACTGGGTGTTTGGGGTGAGTCTAGTGAGTGGGTCTTGGTTGCCGTTGGTGGTGGAGGACACCACCAAGGCGGGTTTTAGCCGGTATTGGCGAAAACAGGGGTTGGAGAAGGGAGAGTCCGAGAGTTTTAGGGTGAGATATACTAGTGGCAGGGACCATTAGGGAGTTGCTGGTCTGTAGGGTTGTGTTAGTCTGGTTAGGGCGGTTCTAGGTAGGTGGCTTAAGTGGTGGTTATGGGTGGTTTTCGACGTCGCTGCCGGAGGAAACATGGAAACCCTGTTTCTATCGTTTTTAGTGGGCTATTTTTGGGGGCTGTTCGTGGTGGCTTTGAGGGCTGCTAGTGGTGGACATAAATGGGAAGTTATGGGTGGTGATGTAGGTGACAGTAGGTGACCCTTGGTGGTGGCTATGGATGGCTTGGTTGGCGGTGGCGAGGCCGTGAACTTGGGTGTGCGAGTACTATGTTCGTGTATGTTGGTCTGTTAGTCGAGTTTGTTGGTTGCTGTTGTCATGGGATAGTAGGGTAGCTAGTATTAGTAATTATTTAATTAGTTTGTTTTAGTTGTTTAAGTAGAGATTAATATATAACGAGTTTAGTTTGTTTAATTTGTTTTGTGACGGTATCTTATTAATCCATTAAATAAATAATGTAAATTAATTTATGTTAGTCGTCTTAGTGTTTGAATGTTGAGTCGGGATCTAATACACATACATCGACCCAATTATATTTTGGGGAACAGTTTTTTTTTAAAATGCTAAGTTTATTTAATTATTTAATTAATTTGTTTGTTATTTAATTTAATTGTTTAATGTATGATGACGGTTTATCTAATAGTTGAGGCACGTAAACAAGATTTTAATCGGCCGGGCTTAATTACGTTATCAATATTTTAATTATTTCTAATTAATTTTAATTAGCTCGAGTCGTTAAGTAGTTATCGCGAGATAGATATATAATTTAACATTATTTACTGAGTCATAATATTAGCAGTAATTGTAATTCTACTACTTGTTTAAGGTGATGATTTTGGTAGAAGGATACCTAGCTTGCATTTGGTTGCTCAAATTGCTTTTGGACTTGCTAGCTGAAAGGTAGGATATACCTACTCATTCTCGGTTTAATGTGATTATCTTGGTTGGCGTATTACATGTGATGTGTTATGAATGGATGATTAAATTGTATGTTATGATGCAAGCATGATTGATATGAGAATGATATTGGTTGGATTGAGTTTTGATTATTATTATTGGTATGAGCATTGCATTTTATAATGGCATGATTGATTAAGAGTATTGTTGCATTCATGAGCATGACATATGCATTGGTTACTGAGAAAGATATGGAACGAATATTGTTTTGATATAAAGCCCATGATGGTTCCGCAGACCAGGCCTGGTGTCTTCAGCCGTTGTGCTGGTTCTCGATGACGATCGAGTTATACCTCGGCCTAGGGAATGGCGGGGTGGGTGTTTCGGGATGTGATCACGGGAGTTTCAGGTGTGTGGAATTGGATGCGGAGGTGCATCAATTGCATGGTCTCATGTAGTTTCATTCATCAATTATATTTGTTTGTTTATGTCCTACTGAACCGCCACTACTACAAAAGTTGCTTACTACATAGGATTTTTTGACTAATAGACATAGGTTTTTGAACCGATGTAGAGTTCAGTTATGTCCTTTAGTTTGTAATAGACATAGGTTGTACAACCGATGTGCATTACTCTAATGGACATAGGATGTTTCAAAAATCCTATGTCTATTGCTTATAATGGACAACGGACTTTCGTAAAATCCCATGTCTAATATGTAAAAATCCTATGTCCATTAATGTTATTTACATCAGTTTTTCGTTAAAAATAATCCTATGTCTATTGTTGTTTTTTACATCAGACTTTTGTTTAAATCCCTTGTCTATTGCTGTTATGTACATCAGTTTTTTACAAAATCCCATGTCTATTATTGGGTAGTATACATCAGATTTTTTACAACCTCTGTCCTTTAATGTGGTTTTGTTTAAAAAAAATTGGAATCAAAATTCCTCCTGTTGCCAATATAATGCCAAAATCCGGAATTGTACGAAAACGGAGCCCTTTCATTACTAATTACGACAAAAAAAGTCGTTTGTCGTCATACATTGTTTCAAGAACGAAAACCAAACAAAGGTCGTTCGTCATAATACGTACAATAATACATATATATATACTGTTAGAGTTTAGAAGACGCCCAATGTTTTCGAAATCAAACTACATACATTACTAATAGCTATGGCTAGAGGTAAAGAAAATAGTTTGCCCACAAGTCCCGAACCTCATCAAGTTCTTGTGAATAAGGAGTTGTGTCTTGAAAAACCTGTCACATAACGGGTTGTTTATAATACGTACGCACCACACTATTACTCGAGCTGAAGTACAAATTCGAGCACGTAGGATGTCGCATAATATTACCTCATCGATAGCTGCCGTAGCAATAGTGTAAAACCCCTCGCGAAAGCGGAAATATAAACATACAAAAGTACTAAAAATGCAGCGGAATTAAAACTTTTCAAAGTAAACAACATGCGAGAAGTCTTAAACTGAAATGGAAACTGCAACTGAAATAAACCAAAATAGATAAGTAGCAGTTCTAAGTACGGAAATGAAATATATACACAGCCTGGGATGGAACATCCCTACCGGCAAAACGTAAAGCAACAAAAGTCTAAGAGTCTAGCTAACGATAGGGTATAAGTCGTATGATGAAGGATCATCACTCGCTAGCCCTCCTGTAAACCCCGATCCAAACCAGCATGTACCTACATACATGAAAACATGTACGCCACAATCAGTGGGGAGTGACTAGAGTTCTCCTAGCCACCTTTTGTGACAACACGAAACAGATAACGCAATACAAAATACTCCAACATATATAACATGTGAAGCATAAACATCTCATCAACTGATATCATACTATCATGCGATTTCATATGCCCGGCTCTCAACTAACTTCATAAACCGTTAGGAAGGAGAGCCGGTTTCCCTACTGGTTACCCAGTCGGGGGGTCTTTCAATCCAACTATTTATGAAACCGAACAAGAGTCATCCAATGCCTTGGATGATTTAACCACAACTCAAATAGACATCATAACTGATCATGCATATCTGGCACTGTACCATCATCAAGGCAAGATGATACAACATCATTAACTCATCATGCATATCTGACACTGTACCATCATCAAGGCAAGCAGATAAAACATCATTAACTCATCATGCATATCTGACACTGTACCATCATCAAGGCAAGCAGATAAAACATCATAAACTAGCAACGGGTCCAGAGGTGAACTTAACACATATCCCATTACTACACTATGTCGGGTCCAGAGGTGAACTTAACACATATCCCAACATACAATTCAAGTAAAGGGTCCAGAGGTGAACTTAACACATATCCCATTACTACACTATGTCGGGTCTAGAGGTGAACTTAACACATATCCCAACATACAATTCAAGTAAAGGGTCCAGAGGTGAACTTAACACATATCCCATTACTACACTATGTCGGGTCCAGAGGTGAACTTAACACATATCCCAACATACAATTCAAGTAAAGGGTCCAGAGGTGAACTTAACACATATCCCTAAACTTACAATTATGAAAAGGGTCCAGAGGTGAACTTAACACATATCCCTAATCATCCAAAAGCAAAGGGTCCAGAGGTGAGCTTAACACATATCCCAATGCTACAAACATGTATTGGGTCCAGAGGTGAACTTAACACATATCCCAATACACAGTCGCCGCACAACAGGTCCAGAGGTGAGCTTAACACATATCCTGACACGCCCAAGCAAAACACGTAACGGGTCCAGAGGTGAACTTAACACATATCCCGTCACGCGGCATATAAACACGTAGTGGGTCCAGAGGTGAACTTAACACATATCCCACCACGCGACAACCAGTGTAACCACTAACATCCAAAGGTAGAAACTAACCTATAGTTCTAACTTCTTAAACAACTAATCAACACTTAATTGATCCCGGGAACTAAGCCGAGGGAGAGCCGGTTTCCCTTTCGGTTACCGACCAGGGGGTCTCTATCCTCACTCCATTCCCGAACCCAAATATAGTGTTGCCCTTACACCGGGGACCTCAAATATATATCACGGGTAAACAAAACGAGTTTCACTCAAAACCGATCAACCGTTCAAAAGTTACGATCGAAAAACAATAAAAAGCCTTCAGGGGTCCCCAGTCGGTCGGCAGGCAGCCGGTCGGCCGGCTGGTGACCTCTCAGCCTCCTTCTTTCTTTAAAACCGGAAACACAAAAAGGGGTTCCCAGCCGGTCGGCAGGCAGCCGGTCGGCCGGCTGGGAAGACCTTCCCTGAGCCTTAATAAAATACGCAAGCCAACCCACAAACACTCCCAGCCGGCTGGCAGGCGGCCGGTCTGCCGGCTGGGCTCCCTTTCTATCCTATATTCTTCGCAAACACAAAACAACCCAAGAAGAGACTACCAGCCGGTCGGCAGGCAGCCGGTCGGCCGGCTAGCAGTCCTAAGGCCAACTTCGACAAAATACGAAGACACTCAAGATGCGCTCCCAGCCGGTCGACCGGCGGCCGGTCGGTCGACCGGCTCAGAGAGCCTGTAACGATTTTCGCCATTTTTCAGAATTTCCCATACTTCATAAATCGACTCCAAAACTCGAACAACACTACAATAGATGTTTACCCAACAACATAAATCATCCAATACTACTATTCTACCAGCAAGCAAGTCCCATAACAATCCTCAAATGATTATATCGAGTATCCGTCGCAAAGTGAGAAAAACTGAAAATCACATATGAACACATAACAACATCTTTAAGTATGGATTCCTCACATATTCAACATCCTAAACATGATACTAAGTTCCTTAAACATAATACTTGAACAAAAATCAGAATCAAACATAAGAAACACAACAAAAGTGCTAATATACACATAAAGGCCGAGTTTCTCATTATCGTCACCTCTCAAGCTTTTTCCGGCAAATGATCTTCTTCAATCACGTAACTATCGGTGTCGGGATCGTCCAGACCAACACCTACAAACATAGAAAACGGATTTTAAGTACTTAAACACGAATTTAGGCAAAACAGCCCGATTTTCGAAGTCGACGAAATGAAAAATGAAAGTGATAGATGACTAGGAAATCGAACGAGGATTCCGAAAATGTACTTACTTCCTCGATTTGAAGAACGGATGATGAAGAAAAGCTTGAAAATGAAAGAATAAAAATGGAGGTTTGGGAGAGTTGATGTTACTGTGAAGTTGATTTCTTGAGGAATAAGGATGACGATGAAGTCTTATAAAAAGAGTACATGTTCCGTCCTTTCCGTCTTACTTAAAGCGGTTACGGATTTTAGAAACGGGTCTTAAGTAGAGAAATGAACATGCCAAGTTTGTATTCGTCTTAAGGACTTGAGGTTCTTAAGACGGATCTTACTTTTTAAATTAAAAACTTCCGAATTAAATTATTACAATATTATTTTATTACACAAAATGATTTAAAACGCTTAAATTAGATTGTACGAAAATACGGACTATTACAATCACCCCATCTTTCAAAAAGTTTCGTCCTCGAAACTTGAAGGTAAAAGTAGGTACGAAAACAACTCCAACGTTAAAATATATCAGGCGGGTTATGGTAACCCAAAACTTTACCTTGCAAAAAGGTTTCAAGAGACAAAAGATTTAAAGGCACAAGTCTTCGTCAATGGATAATGGGATCCTCGTTACGTATTCAAGAGTCCGACATTCCAAATCTGAGACAAGTCCCCAAAATTTGTTCAAATAAAGCTCAAAATTAGTTTGATTCGGTGTTGACAAGCACAGCACAGGCTATCAGACGTCTCTAATAACAAGTTCTAGTGACAGTCAACGCTGAAATCTGAGAAAATCGTAAAACGTTACGCTCTTTAAAACCAAGTTTTCCTTCAAATAAACACTACTCCCAAATCCTTGAAAACAGTGACATTGACATAAAAACTAAAAGTCGATTCCAACGGAAGGAAAGGCAGTTTCAAATTCACAAAACAATTAAGCTTTTTCCAAAAACAGTGGATTTAAAGTTAGCGAATGGGGAAGCAAGTTTCAAAACTGACGTTTGAGAGCGCGGGAACAAACGCAGAGCTTATCTTCAACATGAAGAATTAAAGGTTTCAAGCCTTGCGGCCGTCAGAACACAAAAGGAGGGTCGAAGGAACGAAATAACCAAGTCGGAGGTTAAAGAAGACGGTATCCTTTGCCAAACATGGGTACACTAACCTATCAATCCACAATCAACACATCGCTACAACGATTCTAGTATATCCCAAAAGAGCGATTTTAGCAACCTCAATGCTCACAAAAGTTTCATGGTCCTTCTTACCCCTATCTCATCCACAAAATAAGGTATTCCTCTACAAGACGGTTTCCAACTCTCTCACGCGGTTCACACACAAATCTGTTCGATTAAGGTTAAGAGTCTCTCACTCAAGGTGGAAGTCTAACGAACATACCTCGGACCAAGGTTTAAGCACTTCTTAAGTCTAAATCCGAATTCTCAGTACCAAAACTTCACATTTTGAAGTTAGGATATCAACCTTTCTACGCTATGGTTTTCCTCAAACGGACAGGCCATGACCAACATTACCTTTATCCTTTAGTCCTACGCCGTTCAGTTCCATCAAATTTACTCTCAGAGGAGTACTTCGAAATCCTATGTTTCCTCAAAATTGTTTATTACCATAAAACGGTCCTTCCACGATAAGGTCCTACTAAGGTAACAACTCCTAAGTTAAGCAAGTCTATGACTGGTCCTCATGACTAGTTCCTCAAAACAATTCGAATCTCAGGGTTCCTCGAAGTCTAAAGCAACATTATCCTTTCAATGATTTATTCGTCAAAAGTTGAGATAACTCACCTCAGATAGTTCCCAAATGACGATTCAACCAACTCTCAGACTACTCAGCTCATGTGATACATCTACTAGACTTGTATCAGAGTCCACAATAACTATACTCAAATCAACGCGTTTCTGGACTTACATCTCTCGACAAATCATTCATTCTCAACTGATGAAGTATCCTAAATTTTCCTTTAAGTCCTTCATTAGATAAATGCTAAGATCCCTTAAGTAACTTAAGATCAACCACTCAGTCAATTCCACCAGTCCTGGTAAATATTCCAATGTTCCCACCCTGTTATTAACAACTCTCGTTCCTCAAGCTCAAATAGCATTAGCTTACCTCATTCACTGATTAGACAACATCAGTACCTTAAGCATATTCCTCGAAATCCATCTTTACTCCAAGTTCCTCTAGGTCCTCAAATGGGTACTCGAATTTAAAAATTACCCATGACTTGGCACGATACTCATTCCTAAGTTTGTCTATGGTAGGTTACCGCACGAGGTGTTTCGGGGAGGCAAGTTATCAGATTGAGTAATCAAGGAAATGAAGGTAGATCCCAAAGAGGGTTTATGAATTTAAGGAAAGAGATTAAGATCTTAACGGTTAAGAGTACATCAACCATAAATGAGATGGAAGGTATGAACATACCAGAAGGTGGGGCAGGGTGAACTCCAGTCTCGGTCCGACTCTGAACAGCTCTGGCTCCACTGGTCTCAGCCTCTAGGTCAATAGGGATAACTCTGTTACTGTCTACATTCTTCTCGGGGCACTCGAAGGAGCAATGACCGTGCTTCTTGCAGGAGTAGCATAAGTAAGGATTACCGTCACAGGTAACTCTAGGGTGAAGGGCTTTGTGACACTTGAAACATTTCAGGGGAGTTTCTGTCGAGGGTTCCATGTCTCGATCCTGGGAAACCTTAGGGTCAGTAGTGACAGTCCTGTTGATGACGACATTCCCTACGCGGCACTCGAAAGAGCGATGTCCAAATCCCCCGCAGGCGTAGCACTGGTGAGGGTTGCCATGGCAGTCAAGTCCAAGGTGAAGATCTTCGCGGCACTTGAAGCACTTTAGGGGAACGTCCGAGGGAAGATTCATGTCTCGGGCTTGAGAAGTTTCAGCTCTCTGGGACTTCTTATTCTTCTGGGGACGCTTCCTTTTCCCAAGAGGAGAGGAGGCAAGAGGGCTAAGAGGCCTCCCGCTGCGACAGCTATGCAAGGGTGGTCGAGGAGGAGAGAAAGCTCTAGCTCTTTCACAATAGATCTCGTAAGGGTCCTCTACTCGCAAGACACCGTAGTAACTCTGGAAGTAAGAAGTCAGGTCACCACTGACTACACTCCTAGTCTCAGCATTAAGCTTGCTCCGGAACAGATAAGCTTTATCTTCTTCTCTCTCAACTAGCTGGGGAACAAAGTGAATTAGCTCCTCGAATCGATTGGTGAAGGCTTGAACGGAAAGATTTCTTTGGCGGAGGTTCATGAACTCGGTCATCTTATCTTGGCGGATGTCCCTATGGTAAAACCTCATGCCAAGAAGAGTCTTGAAACGACTCCAAGTGAAAGTAGGGTCACGAGTAGCAGGAGCACTGATCGTCATCCACCAACTCCTGGCCTCACGAACTAAGAACTGTGATGCTACTCGGGTCTGATCCTCAGGTCGAACATCATAAATCATGAAATTCCTTTCCATGTCAAAGAACCAAGCAGTGAGGGTCGCAGCACTGGTCTCTCCGTCGAATGTCTTAGCTGCATTATTCCTCCACATCTGAGTGATAATCCAAGCCAATCCTCCAGGTTGGTTACTTCCCAAGGTTTGAGGTGTGGAAGAAGGCATAGATGACCTAGCTTCGCGGTCCCGAAGAGTCTGAATGAGGGCTCGCATCTCGGCACTCTCTTCATAGGTTGGCTCTGTCATTCTTCAATCATAAAAGAGTAAACCGTTAGACGTATTCCTAACAAGGCACAAACAGACTACAATATAAGTCCTTAAAGCTACCCCATCTCTCATTCATTATTTGTTTATTTGGTCAAGTTAAGGTTGGGGGTCACATGAGTGCGTCGGGAGCAATAATGCTCTGATACCAACTGTAAAACCCCTCGCGAAAGCGGAAATATAAACATACAAAAGTACTAAAAATGCAGCGGAATTAAAACTTTTCAAAGTAAACAACATGCGAGAAGTCTTAAACTGAAATGGAAACTGCAACTGAAATAAACCAAAATAGATAAGTAGCAGTTCTAAGTACGGAAATGAAATATATACATAGCCTGGGATGGAACATCCCTACCGGCACCAAAACGTAAAGCAACAAAAGTCTAAGAGTCTAGCTAACGATAAGGTATAAGTCGTATGATGAAGGATCATCACTCGCTAGCCCTCCTGTGAACCCCGATCCAAACCAGCATGTACCTACATACATGAAAACATGTACGCCACAATCAGTGGGGAGTGACTAGAGTTCTCCTAGCCACCTTTTGTGACAACACGAAACAGATAACGCAATACAAAATACTCCAACATATATAACATGTGAAGCATAAACATCTCATCAACTGATATCATACTATCATGCGATTTCATATGCCCGGCTCTCAACTAACTTCATAAACCGTTAGGAAGGAGAGCCGGTTTCCCTACTGGTTACCCAGTCGGGGGGTCTTTCAATCCAACTATTTATGAAACCGAACAAGAGTCATCCAATGCCTTGGATGATTTAACCACAACTCAAATAGACATCATAACTGATCATGCATATCTGGCACTGTACCATCATCAAGGCAAGATGATACAACATCATTAACTCATCATGCATATCTGACACTGTACCATCATCAAGGCAAGCAGATAAAACATCATTAACTCATCATGCATATCTGACACTGTACCATCATCAAGGCAAGCAGATAAAACATCATAAACTAGCAACGGGTCCAGAGGTGAACTTAACACATATCCCATTACTACACTATGTCGGGTCCAGAGGTGAACTTAACACATATCCCAACATACAATTCAAGTAAAGGGTCCAGAGGTGAACTTAACACATATCCCATTACTACACTATGTCGGGTCTAGAGGTGAACTTAACACATATCCCAACATACAATTCAAGTAAAGGGTCCAGAGGTGAACTTAACACATATCCCATTACTACACTATGTCGGGTCCAGAGGTGAACTTAACACATATCCCAACATACAATTCAAGTAAAGGGTCCAGAGGTGAACTTAACACATATCCCTAAACTTACAATTATGAAAAGGGTCCAGAGGTGAACTTAACACATATCCCTAATCATCCAAAAGCAAAGGGTCCAGAGGTGAGCTTAACACATATCCCAATGCTACAAACATGTATTGGGTCCAGAGGTGAACTTAACACATATCCCAATACACAGTCGCCGCACAACAGGTCCAGAGGTGAGCTTAACACATATCCTGACACGCCCAAGCAAAACACGTAACGGGTCCAGAGGTGAACTTAACACATATCCCGTCACGCGGCATATAAACACGTAGTGGGTCCAGAGGTGAACTTAACACATATCCCACCACGCGACAACCAGTGTAACCACTAACATCCAAAGGTAGAAACTAACCTATAGTTCTAACTTCTTAAACAACTAATCAACACTTAATTGATCCCGGGAACTAAGCCGAGGGAGAGCCGGTTTCCCTTTCGGTTACCGACCAGGGGGTCTCTATCCTCACTCCATTCCCGAACCCAAATATAGTGTTGCCCTTACACCGGGGACCTCAAATATATATCACGGGTAAACAAAACGAGTTTCACTCAAAACCGATCAACCGTTCAAAAGTTACGATCGAAAAACAATAAAAAGCCTTCAGGGGTCCCCAGCCGGTCGGCAGGCAGCCGGTCGGCCGGCTGGTGACCTCTCAGCCTCCTTCTTTCTTTAAAACCGGAAACACAAAAAGGGGTTCCCAGCCGGTCGGCCGGCTGGGAAGACCTTCCCTGAGCCTTAACAAAATACGCAAGCCAACCCACAAACACTCCCAGCCGGCTGGCAGGCGGCCGGTCTGCCGGCTGGGCTCCCTTTCTATCCTATATTCTTCGCAAACACAAAACAACCCAAGAAGAGACTACCAGCCGGTCGGCAGGCAGCCGGTCGGCCGGCTAGCAGTCCTAAGGCCAACTTCGACAAAATACGAAGACACTCAAGATGCGCTCCCAGCCGGTCGACCGGCGGCCGGTCGACCGGCGGCCGGCCGGTCGACCGGCTCAGAGAGCCTGTAACGATTTTCGCCATTTTTCAGAATTTCCCATACTTCATAAATCGACTCCAAAACTCGAACAACACTACAATAGATGTTTACCCAACAACATAAATCATCCAATACTACTATTCTACCAGCAAGCAAGTCCCATAACAATCCTCAAATGATTATATCGAGTATCCGTCGCAAAGTGAGAAAAACTGAAAATCACATATGAACACATAACAACATCTTTAAGTATGGATTCCTCACATATTCAACATCCTAAACATGATACTAAGTTCCTTAAACATAATACTTGAACAAAAATCAGAATCAAACATAAGAAACACAACAAAAGTGCTAATATACACATAAAGGCCGAGTTTCTCATTATCGTCACCTCTCAAGCTTTTTCCGGCAAATGATCTTCTTCAATCACGTAACTATCGGTGTCGGGATCGTCCAGACCAACACCTACAAACATAGAAAACGGATTTTAAGTACTTAAACACGAATTTAGGCATAACAGCCCGATTTTCGAAGTCGACGAAATGAAAAATGAAAGTGATAGATGACTAGGAAATCGAACGAGGATTCCGAAAATGTACTTACTTCCTCGATTTGAAGAACGGATGATGAAGAAAAGCTTGAAAAGGAAAGAATAAAAATTGAGGTTTGGGAGAGTTGATGTTACTGTGAAGTTGATTTCTTGAGGAATAAGGATGTCGATGAAGGCTTATAAAAAGAGTACATGTGCCGTCCTTTCCGTCTTACTTAAAGCGGTTACGGATTTTAGAAACGGGTCTTAAGTAGAGAAATGATCATGCCAAGTTTGTATTCGTCTTAAGGACTTGAGGTTCTTAAGACGGATCTTACTTTTTAAATTAAAAACTTCCGAATTAAATTATTACAATATTATTTTATTACACAAAATGATTTAAAACGCTTAAATTAGATTGTACGAAAATACGGACTGTTACAAATAGAACGAGTGACGGTCTCCAGCATGTACCTCATGATGTAGTACCCGCACTCCGTATCGCATGGTTGACGAGCACACTAGAACATGTTGAAAAATTAAAGCAAGTTACATTATTAGTTGCCAAATCTGAGTATTTCAGTGAACATTATTAGGAAATTCAGGGTAATTTCCAGGTATTTAACTAAAACATGTGGAAAACTGAAACCAATAAATGATCAGGCCATTCGTACCTTGATTTTCAGCCATTGCGGGGGTTGAGTACTCTTTCTTGGCCCGGCATTGTAGCCGTATACTCGTACAGCTCTATATTGTACAACATAAATCAATTATAGACCAGCCATATACACACAGATACTTACAAATGGTACATCAGTTTTTGCACTAGTACATGCACAACATATACACATCATACAGACAACTGATCTAATCAGTTTCCGCAAAAGGACAGGCTGACACAGGCACACATACGCAGACATACGCGGCCAGACGCAGACATACGCGGCCAGACATACTCATACAAACTTAACTTGTACATCAGTTTCTGCATTAGTACAGGAACAGAAAGTCCTAGATTACGCACAGGTAGACAGAGGAATAGGCAGACACAAGCAGGCACAGGTAGACACAGGCAGACATAGGCAGACACAGGCAGGAACAGGAACAAGAAGAAGCACAGGCAGACACAGGAACAGGCACACGCAGACGTACGCACGCAGACAGACATACACACATAAACATACGCCGACAGACACACACAAACATACGCAGACATACGCAGACAGATAGACATACACACACAGACAGATACACTTAACTTGTAGCCAAAAACAAAAAAAATAGTAACAAATAAGTTTAACTTACGTGTTAATGAAAGGTCGCAACTTTAAAGGCACAGTACTTCCCGTTGATTCGAACCAATATGTTTGATTACGCTCAACAATGTCAATTACAAGGAGCATCCAGTGATCCCTGTAAACAAGTTGTTCACAATAATATACAAAAATCAAACTCTTGGCATATATTTTAATTTGAGTACTTACTTAGCATAATAGGGAGCGATGTAAATTTTGGCCTTCAAGTCTTTCATCCTTGTAGAAATATCCGTTGTTGCTTGCTGTGATTCATGGCCTAATAGTGAAGTCAGTTCCGGACAAATGAAGCCATATGTTTTGGTGTCACAGATGGTACTCAGATACCTGTTACAATAAACGTACATGTATATATAAGCAGGATGTAAATCATGTCAATTACTTCAAACTAGGATCCGAATTCAATGCTCACCCAAGAAAAGTCTGAATGACTTGAAGGGAGAGCTTTCCCATGTTCAAAAGTGTTGTAATGTCGTCCTTTAAAAGGCGTACCTTTCGCTTCGATCCTAGGACATTCTCGGTCAAAAACACATCTGTTACCTGATTACTGCCCATCACACTAACGACCCTGGACAGTAAGCGTCTTGAATCAACTTTTTGGTGCAAAAGTGTTTTCAAAGTATTGTTTGATCTGGCCACTGACTCATTTGTTTTAATACTTCTACCACTTTCTACGTTGTCATTATTAGGACTCGCAATTGTCTTGCGCTTCTTGCATTTCATGTTCGCGGCGGACTTTTCCCCTGTCTCTAACTCACGCTTTTTCTGAGGTTCCTGCAGAAAAAAGGATCATCAGTTGGGTTCCTGCATAAAAAAGGTTCATCTTATTTGGAGTTTCTTACCTTCAAGCAGCGCAAACTGATTAGATTTTTCGGCCAAACAACAAATGAACCCGTTACATCACCAACAGTAGCAAACTCATCAGTAGGTATAGGTAATGGTGCGTCATCCATACCTTCCATGATAACGTAAATGCATACTCTTAACGTATCTGCTGCGAGTGGTTGACCGTGACATACTGATGCCTGAGTTGTAGTCTTGAATACCCGTCCAAGTGCCACCTTCTTCAAATCAGTATCTTGCACTGCTAGCTCGCATTCTAAACCCTAACGAATAACAAAAAAGCAGCATTACACACACTCCTTATCAGTAAAAATAATCTTATTATAGACTTGTAATTTATTTACCTGCTCAGGTATCTCATCAAATGGGTCAGGAATATGATGACTATCAAGCCCACTGTTGCAATTCTTCTCGACCTCAACAACTTTTTCATTATGAGCAGAATAACTGACATTCTCATTACTCCGTTTGTCCGCTATCAGTTCCATGTCTCGATAAACCTCTGCCCTAACCTTTTCTGTGATCTGCTGGGTACGTTTCTCCAAAAAATCCTCTGAAATTACTCCCTCACTCTTTCCTGCTTCATGATTCTTCCTCTTGCCAAAGTACTGCATATGCCCCACTCGACCCCCAACACCTCTTACACGACCGTAATGTTCATCAGTTCCTAGTGCCTTTGTTAATTCATCAACTTTTCCGCTGGGTACAAAGGCTCTTTTCGCAACCATTTCCTTCATCAAATTCTATATGAAAAACGGTTAGCAACAACAATAAACTTCAGGCAGTATCCAAAAGGGTTAGCAACAACAATAAAAAACAAAAAACTTCAGGCAGTACTCACTATGTCTTCAATTTTCTTTTTAGTCTCCAAATTTAGACATTCTCCATTTTTGCCTACTCTGCCCTCTATCCATAAATCACCTCGTCTTATCTCTGTTACGGTTTCACTAGCTTCTCCCGATAGGTCGTTGTTGCCCTTCTCTTTTTCGCTTTCTTTCTGTTTCAGTTTTTGTTCCAAGATCTGTTTTGTTTTCCGGTATCCTCCACGAGACATTCTGTGGGGATACTTGTTCATCATCTGCCTCTCAGCAGCTTTCTTACTGACAGCCTGAAAATTAAAGGTCAGTAATAATTAACAGTAATAATTAAAGTTCCTAGTAAAATATAATTTTATATTGTTTCATTAAAAACTAAAATATATGTACAGTTAATGTTAAATAAGTATACTCACTTGAAATTCTGGTGTCAGACGCGACTCTTTAAACCTTTTCTATACCTCAGATTTAAGGTAAGGATACTTCTTCAACGGATCAGTCTCAACAGGCAGTTTTCGACCTTTACCGGGTTTTTTGTACACGTACAGCGAAGTCAACTTTGACTTAAAGTTCGCCCATGTAGTATTTGCAATGCTGAGAACTTGCTTCTTCTTTGACTGTGGAACGTCAAAAATCGTCTACAAGCAAATAAGAAATGGTAAATAATTATCACAGGGGCCAGTCAGTTTTTTTAGTATTTGTAGAAATATAAGGAGGCAGTTTTTTATAGACTGATCTTACCAAAACATCATCCCAAATCTTCGCCTTCAAATCCTCTCCAACATCCTTCCATGTAGGAATATTTATTGGCACTTTCGCGCGTGCAAGTAGACCGACATAGCTCGTGTACTTAGCACCATTCTTTCCAATTGGCTGACCATCACTATCAAAATCTACTGTCAGCTTCGTACCTTGATCACGGAACACTGTCAAGTGCTTCATAAGCACTACGCTTTTGCTCTTCCTGTCAACAGCTGAAGTAGCTGAAGTAGATGGTACTGAAGACATGATGACCTGCATCAAAATATATGGTAAGGGATCAGAGGAGGTAGCACAAATAAACATATGCATCAATATATAAGTTAAAAGGAACAGAGGGAATGAAATCTTACCTGCTGTGCTATTTATTTTCAATACATAGCCATATATTATAAATAAAGAATACATACAGTAGTGACGAGTATTCTGGTTGATGAGAAAATTAAATGATGAGAAAATTCTGGTTGTATTAAGAAAATTAAGGAAACTACATATTGTCTTTAAAGATAACATAAAAAAACATAAGCACGAGTATTAAAGATTCTAAAGATAAATAGCTAGCTAATCGTCAACAAAAGTCCCTTCTTCATGATCATCTCGTAGATAAAAGTCATCTAAGTCGTCAGTAGTCGTAGAAGGAGGCAATCCAGAAGAAAGAGGAGGCAGTTCGTCATCAACTTCATCCATGACTTCCTTACCCACAAATTTCTTCTTACCATGAAGAACAATCGACCACTTTTCATCCGCTGGATCTTTAACATAAAAGATTTGTCTTGCATGATTAGCCATAATGAATGGCTCTGTTTTGTATCCTTCACGTGATAAATCTACCAACGTGAATCCCATCTCATCAACTCGAACACCCCTATTATGATCAACCCACATACATCGAAAAACAGGTATCCTAAACTGAACATAATCTAGCTCCCAAATTTCTTTAATGACCCCAAAATATGGCTGAGCATCATACGCAGGTCTATTATCTTTAGCACTAGCAACGCTCATTGACATAGCCATCAAAGCTACTCCACTATTTTGCATAGTACTTATATTGTCTTGATCCTTAGTATAAAACGAATACCCATTGATGTCATAACCTT
Organism: Silene conica; assembly: GCA_029255685.2. NCBI lineage: Eukaryota > Viridiplantae > Streptophyta > Magnoliopsida > Caryophyllales > Caryophyllaceae > Silene > Silene conica. The sequence goes on from CM055315.2 coordinate 60,681,174, forward strand.
GATAATTTAACACATGCATCCCAGGTCCATGGGATAACCACCTTACCTCGTCAGAAACTTTCTCACGGTCATTTATCAGCTCAACATCTACTTCATTAGTGAACCATTTTAAGAATGACCGATTATGTTCCATTGCTAACCACCTTTCTCCTTTAGTAGGGTTTTCTGCACTTAGAAGGGTTTGATGCTTCTCTAAATATGGATGCACATCGACCATGTGTTGGAGAATATAGAAGTGTGCCTGATCAAGGGTTTCTGGATTAACAGTGAGTGTTTTTTTTTCCCAGAGTACCTTGTCCTTCTAATCTTCCTTCATGTCTAGAAGTCGGAATCCCAATAGATGCAACATCAGACATGTAGTCATTGGCAAAATCTAGCGCCTCTTCCGCCACGTATCCTTGAATCATACAACCTTCTGGCCTGTTTTGATTTCTTACATAGCCGGCTAAGGGCTTCATATATCGCTCAAATGGGTACATGTTTCTTAAAAAGACTGGTCCACAAATCTTAATTTCCCTCACCAAATGTACTACTAGGTGCTGCATTATATCAAAGAAGGAAGGAGGAAAAAACATCTCAAGTTCACACATAGTAGTAACAACATCTCGTTGTAATGTATTCAAGGTATCTGAGTCAACAACTTTACTAAATATTGCATTGAAAAAATAGCAAAGTCTAGTAATAGCTCCCCGAACAGGATTAGGCAGAATTGCACGAAGCGCTATTGGAAATAGTTGTTGCATTAAAGTATGACAGTCATGTGATTTCAAACCAACCAGTTTTAACTCTTTCAAAGATACAAGATTTTTTATGTTGGATGAATAACCTTGCGGTACCTTAACCCCATGCAAGCATTCACACACACTTCTTTTCTCATTTCGTGACAGAGTAAAACAAGCTGGGGGTAAATAGGTTCTTGAACCTCTAATTTGTGGTGCTAATTCTGGCCGTATATTTTGAGCAACCATATCTTCTCTAGCTTTGACACCATCCTTAGTTTTACCAGGGATATTAAGAAGTGTGCCAATAATGCTTTCACACACATTTTTCTCCACATGCATGACATCAATACAATGTCTCACGGACAAATGTTTCCCATATGGTAAATCCCAAAACACAGACTTCTTCTTGTATAATGTCCCATTACTTGGCCTTTTATATGGTTTTCCAAAATTATTTTCAATGTTTTTCACTTTTTCATAAACCTCTTTCCCACTTAAAATTTTTGGAGGGTTTCTAAGTTCTTGTTTCCCATTAAAAGGCTTCGTTTTTTTCCTATAAGGGTGTGAGCGGTGTAGCAATCTTCGGCTACAAAGGTAAACATTATTTCCTCCATGAACTAAACGATCAGAAATCGTATCCTCCTCACAAATTGGGCACGCTTTAGCCCCTTTCACGGTATAACCAGATAAATTGTCGTAAGCTGGGAAATCATTAATGGTGCAAAATATCATGGCACGTAGGTTAAAAGTCTCACAGCGATAAGCATCATATACCTCTACCCCTTCATCCCATAATAACTTCCAATCATCGATCAATGGTTCAAGGAAAACATCTATGTCATTTCCAGGTTGCTTAGGCCCCGAAATCAGAAGTGACAACATAAGATATTTACGTTTCATGCATAACCAAGGAGGCAGATTATAAATTGTTAGCAAAACCGGCCACGTACTCCACTGACTACTTAGATTACCAAACGGATTCATACCATCGGTACATAGCCCAAGCCTTAAATTTCTAGCCTCAGATCCAAATTCAGGAAACAAATGATCTATGGTTTTCCACTGAGTTGAATCAGCGGGATGACAAATTTTATCATCTGAAATTCTACCATCAGAGTGCCAAATCAAGTTTTTCGCATCTTTCAAACTTGAAAACATTCGTTTAAATCTAGGGATAATGGGAAGATACCACAAAACTTTAACTGGGACCCCACTATTATTCTTTGAATTTTTTTTGGGCAATTTGTAACGTGAAGCCCCACACTTTGGGCATTTGTCTAAATACTTATAATCCTTTCTAAACAAAATGCAATCATTACGACATGCATGTATCTTTACATAATCAACTCCCATTGGACACAATATTTTCTTAGCGTCATAGCTACGCTTAGGCAGTTCATTGCCATCTGGTAAAATCTTACCCAACAACTCAAGCAAACTTGTGAAATTTGTATCACTCCATCCATTTTTTCGCCTTTAAACTATACAGTTTTAAAGTTGCAGATAGACGTGTGAAGCTTGAACCAAGTATAGGGGTTTAACCGCATCACCAAACATCCTATCAAACATCTCAAGTTCAGTTGGGTCTTCAGTGGATCGTTTCAAATCATTAATAAGATTGTCTACTTGATCGTAATTTTCAGCAAAATCCTCTCCCTCAAAGTCGTTATCATCCTCTAAATTACTACACATAGTAGGCAACACATCCTCCCCATGCCAAATCCACCTTGTATAACTTTTGTCAATACCATTACATAATAGGTGACTTTTCAATTCTACGGCATCAACAAACTCGTTATTCTCACATCTAACACATGGACAAAAAATTTGTTCCACATTCACTGCACTATTAACAGCATGTTTAACAAATTCTTCCACCCCTGCCCTATATCTAGGATCCAAACGATCTACCAACATCCATTCACGATCCATTCCCAATCTCCGTTTATTTTCTGCAATGGTTTATATGGTTGTAAACTTATTATTCTACAGTTGGGGACAAATAATTCATAATCCAAGATCTATGCAACTACATACTTAACATATCTACCATGCATAAGTTAACTATCCAGTAAACACCCAAACACCATAATCAACTATATACTCCAACAAAATCTTGGTATTTCAAATTTATACAAGAGAATAATCACTGAAACAAATAAACAATATGACAATTACTAACTAAACAAGATATTACCAAAACCCCCAATTTATTAAGAAACCCTAAATCGATCGGTTTAACCCTAAATTAGCAAAACACCAATGACGAACACGATATTAACAAACAATTCTAAGTTTTAAAGCAATACACGGATGCATACAGTCGATTTAAGTCGTATTAGCAAATCCCCCAATAATTAACACAGTATTGATCGAAACCCCCAATTTTATCATCAAACCCTAAAACATTCTTCAATTATAGCTTCAGGACAAATAAAATTACAAATTTAAGTTAACTAATCAAAATTAATCCTAAAATTAAAACACTAACAACAAACATACCTAATAATGATGAAGACGGTGATGTTTGATGTTGAAGAACGAAGGATAGATGCTGCTGGCCTGGTTAATAAACGAAACACGGAATTGTGATGAAGATGAGCACAGTATTGTGATGGAGAACGAAGAGGTTCACTGTGATGAAGATGATATCAGATTTAGGGATAAGGGTTGAGAGGGGTTTTGATTCACTGATTGATGAAAAAAATAAGAGTTTAGTTTTGATATTATAACGCGCGAGTAAAAGTAATAAGGTTTGAGTTGACTTAAAATTTTTAAATCCATAGACATGGGATTTATTGGAAATCCGATGTTAATAAACTACTAATGGATATAGGTTTTACAAAACAACCTATGTCTATTAGTACCATCACCAAAGGACATGGGTTGTCACAAACAACCGATGTAAATAGCTCCAGAAGGACATCGGATGTTTAAAAAAAACCGATGTCCATTATTACTACATCGGTTGTTTGAAAAATCCTATGTGCATTGACCGATGTAGTAACGCACTTTTGTAGTAGTGCGCGAGGTTGACCGTGTATTCGTGTGACACCTGTGATGATCCGGAATGGGGAGTAGTTTTTGTCAGGTCTCGACTTAGCTGTTTTGGGAGCTCATGGGGAAGCATGAGGATGTTGACTTGCCTACCTAGTTGATTAGCCCACTTAGTCAGACTATCATGATGTAGCTTTGTAACTTAATGTTTCCGCTGTAACAGTTTTGTAATTTTGGTACTTCGTGTTGAGTTAAGTAAGTTGTAAGAATGAAGGTTTAAATTTAATCAGTTTTTATATAAAGTAATTTGGTTTGTTTACTTTGTTATTCACTACCTCGATCATTCCGAGATGGTAAAAACTCTTTTTATTTGAGAATGTCTTGCTAAAGGCTCTCGAATAAATGGGGGTGTTACAAAGTGGTATTAGAGCGAATGTTCCTTAAGCATGAACCAATGAATTTAATGAGCTTAGAATGTGTCTAAATAAATGAACCCCAGGTAGAAACTGTTAGGAGCCCCTTAGTACGGTTAGGAAAGCGCGCCTAATTCGTACCCTGGCCCTCTCTGATTTGAACTGGGAATGCCCTAGGAAGGGAAAACAGAGAGGTGAGAATTTAAAGGAACTAGATTTCATAGGAATCTATTATTGTTTGTAGTTAGAAACCGTGTATGTCTTGAATTTGGAATGTATTCTAAACTTGTTGCAGGATGCGGAATCAATATAAGTCTTAGGTGTTAAGGCCAATAGGCCGAAATGTGTGATGTGTGACATCGACAATTGTCCTTTTATTGCTATTCTATTCGTGTATACAATCCTTATTTGAATGCCTTATTCTTTGCAAAAATTTGATGTTTTACTTACTATGCAAATGTAGTCGAATTACGAGATTTATGCTTGCTATTATTTTACTACTTGCCTTATTAATCCATGTCTAGTGATATGCGGAATGTGTTGCCTAAAGCCATGATTAATGTTATATAGTTACGTGTTACATAGATCATACTTCAAATTTTCATGGCAGTTTTTATGTCAATTTCTACACATTTAATTTATTTATAAGGTTAGTATTCAATAAGTGGCACCTTAGTGATTTCTAGTTTATATTTACGTACTTTAATAAGTTGTGATTGTTACAAAGGTAGAAATTGATTCATTTATTTATACATATATAACTATTGAGTTATTTAGTTGATTCTACTTTTCAGTCTCGCAATTGTTACCGTTTTCTATATAACAGTTACAGTTTAAAATAATGAGTAAATTTTAATATGGTACAATGTGCTTTCTATGCTTCAAAAGATATGTCAACATTTTTTTTTGGAGAAAGAATGGTTGTGTTATATGTGATAATGTGAAGTAATGTGTAATTTTAATGGAATCAAAATTGTAATAAATTTCCAGAATGTTACCTTGATTGTGCGTGCTGCCATTCAAAATGTGTTCCGTATATGATTATGAAAATTTAATGTATGATAACCTTCTGAGTTAGCTTACCAATGTTTTTGGTTTCATGTTAATATGAGTTATATTTTGAGATAAATAAATATTTTAGTTGACAGTGGTCAGATTGTTACTGCACAATTCAGTTTTGACTCATGTTTTTGAAAAAGAAATCATTTAAAACGTACTTATTATTTTTGCATAATTCCAAATCCACTGTTTAGAATATTCATTTATGTTTTCAAAATGATAAGCCATGTAAAATCTTAACGAGTCGTTATTTAATAGTAATTTCTGCAAGTTGCCCCAAGTTTCTGTCTAATTGCTGTAAAGTTTCTGTTCAGACCAACTGAATTGTAAAATTCGCTATTAATAATTCCCTTAAGATTTGTGTTTGTTTCTCTTTCCTATAATTAGATAATTCTTTATATTTTTTAAAAACTATAATACCTCACAATATGGCTAATCGGTTATTTAATTATGATTTTTGGAAGTTGCAGCGTCATGTATGAATGTTGAAAATGGGAAGTTATGAAAGTTTAAATATAAAAGTTTAACCAAATATGAATTATGTAATGTGATCATGTAATATTCTGATATGACATTAGTAGTGTGAGTAGTAGACATATGAAATGAATATAAAGTCTATTATATGATAATATAAACTCGTTGTAACGATAATGCGAATGAATGTCATGATCTTATATGAATATTATTTACTGAAGTTGAAACGAAATATACAAGTCTAAGTATGAAAATGCGATGGTTATTACTTTGCAATATATAGTGTAGTTACCATGTATATAAATGACTGGATACGTGCCTTTGTATGCTCATAGTCGTGCTTATTTATAATTGTTAATTGTTAACTGTGACCAGTTAAGAGATTTGCAATAGGTGTAATTATGTATATTTTGTTACGTGTTACCACTGTTATTTTACCACGGAAGTAGCACATGTTATGCAATATCGTAAGAAGTTCGAAATTTATATTGGTGAAAGGATGTTGTCAAATTGTGTTGTGACCCCGTGAATATCTATATGATAATTCGAGTTGTGCTCAGATGTTCACATGTTGTATGTTTTGTTAACTTAATGCCTTAGTCAGAAGATGTATTATGTAAGTCATAATTGTTGTTTAGTTAAGGTGAAATGAGAAATGGGTAGTAGGTTGTGCTTAATTATCTTCTAGCATGTCGCTTTGTCTTTACATGTAGTGATGATTGGTGTTTAGTGATATATAGATGTGATGAGGTTACGGAGACGTAACCAGGTTTAAGGAGGATAGGATTAGAAAATCTCGAAAGTTTGGCTGTTAATTATGACATGAGTCGAGCAGTGTTTCTATGCATGAAAGTATTGTATAGTTTTGTATCGAGGTTCTGTATGAAGTTATTTTTGCATTTAATTGTTGGCATGTTCCTTTTAAGGAGGATAGACTGAATAAAATGTCTTCATAGAAGATTTAGGGAGTCAGTGCAGAAGAGTGGAGGAGTGTCGTGTTTGGTTGTGTGGTTGAGATCGTGTTTAGACAGTTGTACTGTTAAACTTCGGGACGAAGTTTGGTTTAAGGGAGGTGGAATGTAACACATGTCTTTGCTGTAGAGATCTAGAGTAGAGGGCGTCAGTTGATTTTGGTTTGGTGATGGGTAGTATGGTGAACTTCGGGGACAAAGTTCTTTTTAAGGAGGGAAGACTGTAATACCCCGTATGTTAGCCTTGGTCAACGGCAGTCAAACCATGTTTTATATTCGTATTTCAAAAGGGATATTTATAAAATATTTTACGTAAACCGTTATTGTTTTATAAATCGTATTTCTACGATTATTTCGTATTTCATAATTATTTGATAATCGATGATTATTTCATAAAATGACGTTTTATTCGTATTTCTTTAATTTTGATAATATATTTATAATTAAATATATTTCCTATTTATTTATAATTAAATATATTTCTTATTTAATATTTAATTATCGTTAATATATGTTCCTATTTTTGTATTTAAGACATAATTTCATTTAAATCCTAATTTGTGTTATAATTGTATGTAATTGCTAATATTTATAATCCTTATAAAATCTATATTATATGAACTCGTTAATTTTAAGTCACGGGATAAGAACGGGATATAAACATAAAAGTGTCTCGAGATGCATGATAGGATTGGACTCGGGTTACGGTTATGGGAAACGAAACCCTACCAAACGTAATACCCCCTAGCTAGCCCCATCGACAAACACAAAAGAGAAAAGATAAGAAACCCTAATACTACCTTCATACCCTATCTCGTCTGCCTCCCACACCCTAACAACCGCGCACACAAGGAGTCGTTTCTCACGGTGCTCAAAGTCGTCTTAAACGATGTAGATAACCCCGACTACCTCGGTAAGTTCATACTCCGTACATACCTTCTTCTCACGTTTTTTATGTTATATGTTATGTCGTTAAAGGCTTGAATATAAGGGACCAAGACCATGCTTAGGGTGACCCGTGGTGGTTGTTGTGGAGGTAATTAAGGCGGTTTTCGTCAAGGAGTTTGGGGACTACGGTTGTTATCGAAACATGGACCAACTTGATAGTCTGACTACACCCTTATCGTTGTTGACTTGAACTAGGGCACGGTGGGTTGAAATTGGGTGTTTGGGGTGAGTCTGGTGAGTGGGTCTTGGTTGCCGTTGGTGGTGGAGGACACCACCAAGGTGGGTTGAAGCAGGTATTGGCGAAAACAGGGGTTGGAGAAGGGAGAGTCCGAGAGTTTTAGGGTGAGATATACTAGTGGCAGGGACCACTAGGGAGTTGGTGGTCTGCAGGGTTGTATTAGTCGGGTTAGGGCGGTTCTGGGTAGGTGGCTTAAGTGGTGGTTATGGGTGGTTTGCGACGTCGCTGCCGGAGGAAACATGGAAACCCTGTTTCTATCGTTTTTAGTGGGCTATTTTTGGGGGCTCTTTGTGGTGTCTTTGAGGGCTGCTAGTGGTGGACATAAATGGGAAGTTTTGGGTGGTGATGTAGGTGACAGTAGGTGACCCTTGGTGGTGGCTATGAATGGCTTGGTTGGCGGTGGCGAGGCCGTGAACTTGGGCGTGCGAGTACTATGTTCGTGTATGTTGGTCTGTTAGTCGAGTTTGTTGGTTGCTGTTGTCATGGGATAGTAGGGTAGTTAGTATTAGTACTTATTTAATTAGTTTGTTTTAGTTGTTTAAGTAGAGATTAATATATATAACGAGTTTAGTTTGTTTAATTTGTTTTGTGACGGTATCTTATTAATCCACTAAATAAATAATGTAAATTAGTTTATGTTAGCCGTGTTAGTGTTTGAATGTTGGGTCGGGAGCTAATACACATACATCGACCCAAGTATAGTTTGGGGAACGGTTTTTTTTAAATGCTAAGTTTATTTAATTATTTAATTAATTTGTTTGTTATTTAATTTAATTGTTTAATGTATGATGACGGTTTATCTAATAGTTGAGGCACGTAAACAAGATTTTAATCGGCCGGGCTTAATTACGTTATCAATATTTTAATTATTTCTAATTAATTTTAATTAGCTCGAGTCGTTAAGTAGTTATCGCGAGATAGATATATAATATAACATTATTTACTGAGTCATAATATTAGCAGTAATTGTATTTCTACTACTTGTTTAAGGTGATGATTTTGGTTGACGGATACCTTACATTTGGTTGCTCGAATTGCTTTTGGACTTGCTAGCTGAAAGGTAGGATATACCTACTCATTCTCGGTTTAATGTGATTAGCTTAGTTTGCGTATTACATGTGATGTGTTATGAATGGATGATTAAATTGTATGTTATGATGCAAGCATGATTGATATGAGAATGATATTGGTTAGATTGAGTGTTGATTATTATTATTGGTATGAGCATTGCATTATGTAATGGCATGATTGATTAAGAGTATTGTTGCATTCATGAGCATGACATACGCATTGGTTACTGAGAAAGATATGGAACGAATATTGTTTTGATATAAAGCCCAGAGTGGTTCTGCAGACCAGGCATGGTGTCTTCAGCCGTTGTGCTGGTTCTCGATGACGATCGAGTTATACCTCGGCCTAGGGAATGGCGGTGTGGGTGTTTCGGGATGTGATCACGGGAGTTTCGGGTGTGTAGAATTGGATGCGGAGGTGCATCAGTTGCATGGTCTCATGTAGTTGCATTCATCAATTATATTTGTTTGTTTATGTCCTACTCAACCGCGAGGTTGACCGTTTATTCGTGTGACACCTGTGATGATCCCGAATGGGGAGCAGTTTTTGACAGGTCTCGAGTTAGCTGTTTTGGGAGCTCATGGGGGAGCATGAGGATGTTGACTTGCCTACCTAGTTGATTAGCCCACTTAGTCAGACTATCATGATGTAGCTTTGTAACTTAATGTTTCCGCTGTAACAGTTTTGTAATTTTGGTACTTCGTGTTGAGTTAAGTAAGTTGTAATAGTAAAGGTTTAAATTTAATCAGTTTTTATATAAAGTACTTTGGTTAGTTTACTTTTTTATTCACTACCTCGGTCATTCCGAGATGGTAACCAACTCTATTTATTTGAGAATGTCTTGCTAAAGGCTCTTGAATAAATGGGGGTGTTACAAAGATGCTTCAAAAAGAACCATTTAACCTCATTAGTTAAGCATGTTAAACTATAAATTAACAATATAATATGGTGTCCTAACTCCTATGTTATTATGTAAAACCAAATAATCGTATACTTAAGTATGATATTCATTAGCTTAAAGTAGTGGGCTAATCAAATTAAATGTAGTAGTAAGACGAGATTCTCATTTACAATTGTTATCCTTAAGTATGATACCCACTAGCTTAAAAGCGATATCCGTCAGAAGCTTAAGATAGCTTAAGATAGATAATACCCCTTTCACAATAAGCCAATTGGCAGGACAAGTGGGCAAAATAGACCACCCGAAAGTTGGGACTACTTTGTAGTTGTTTGTTAGGTATGTTCTAGGAGTTTCTTATACGACTGTATTCTTCGTAAGTAGCGAATGATATCTTTAATTCAATATAGAAAGAGAACGGCAGGTGATACTCAGTTTAGTCCTCAATTTACATGCTATATCAGTGACGTAGAAAGGCCTATAATTTTCTACTAATTGATTTTAGGATTAATTGATAGAAATATTCCGAACTATGAGTGAACTGCTCAAAATACTCTAAACTCTATTTTAACTACCAATATAACAAACTAATGCGCTCATTTGTTTTGAATAGAATTTGTTGTTTTGTTAACTTATTGTAGCGTGTTTTAATGGTGTGATTAGGTAAATAGATTAACAAAGAAGTAGAAAGAGAAAGACGGGTTAAAGCAGGGTCAGAAATTTCTTCACTTATTTAGCAGTTAGCAGGTCATATATTATAATAAAAGTGAATGAGAGCATTAGTTTGTTATATTGGTAGTTAAAATAGAATTTGGAGTATTTGGAGCAGGACACCCATAGTTCAGAGTATTCTTATCAATTAATCCTTGATTTTAAGTTTATAAGTACATTAACATCTTCCTATTCTTGATTTACCATCTTTCTTGAATGTTTTGACGGCTATCATTTTGTAGGATTTGGAATTTCTTAAGCTCGGGAATTTGCTTGACTCAACGTATCGGCGTGGACCTCATTGCTAAAAGAAATCATAAAATCTCTTCATTCTAACATTATAAGATTTACAAAGGTTAGTTCAATTGAATTTTTATTTACTGTTTTCGTAAGTTGGGCAAGAAATTCATGAATTATTCAATGATCCTGAGTGTTTTGAAGTGTTTGTTTGTTTGTGTTAATTTTGGTTGGTGTTGTCACCAAATATCTTGCACTTTAATAATCATCATATATGATGTGAAAGAGCAATTTGCAAGCACCATAGACTGGTTGCCTTTACTGAGTAGAATTAACTACATACAAAGATACGACGAAGATGAACACCGTAAATTAGGAGAAGTCAATTTGTTGGCAAGTATTTTAATTTGACTTTTTTTGAAATTTGGAGAGAGAGAGGGGAATACCAAAAATTATCAATTGCAGGACAACGGAAGAGAGAGGGTATTTGAAATACTACAGAAGTTTATTGGGACACAACACGCATTTAAAGTTAAGGTGGGAATGAACAAATATGGATTTGAATGTGAACTCAAAAGACAAAAGACACTAACACCGGAGAAAAACGAAGAGACAAAAAACGTGAACAACAAAAACAAGGAAAAGGTAAGATAGAAAAACAGACACTCTATAAAAAAAATATTGAAATAAAATACAAAACATTGACATGTGACTCAAAATGCAGGCAACGCTACAGCAAGAGGAGTCCCTACAACTACCTACAATAGATGAATTTTCAACACAAACGCCAAAAAAGAAGGAAAAACGTTTTTCTTGGAAAAGTACGTAAAGTAAATCCAAACAATAATATTATTACATTTACATTCAGAAACACAAATCTAAAAAACCAACACATACAAATGCAGGGCTAGAAGAGGTGAAAAATACATCAAGATGGAGGGAAGTATAGTCAACAAGCGCACAAAAGCACAAGAGTCAGCGCCATATAACATAATGTCGATGCCAAAAAAACACAGCAGCAACCACCAACTAGAATATTCCTTTCAGTACTTAATGATAACTAGAACCATGTACGTCTTATTATTTCTTATAGTTTTGTACGTTACTTTGCTAGAATTACTCTAATAAATTATACACAATATTTTCGTTGAATTTAATAATTGGTATTAAGTTTATTGAATGCATACGATTTCAGTAAATATGAATTCACCACATAAATTTTACATTAAAAATCAAGTGAGTTGGACACAAAAATTAAGCATTACTTCAGAAATTTTAATGACGAATGAGAACGTCCCAAATTTGAAACTGATTTGCATTAACAATAAGTATTCTCCCTTATTATGATCCTTATGGACACGCACCAAAAAACAAAACTCAACATTACAAATGTAACCAACCAAAATAAACCCGTGAATTTTACGGGCACCCGAACTAGTTATTTAATTAAATGTCATAAAGGTGAATTAACACCTCAACAAATATCTTGTAAGTTTTTCATTATAAAGGGGTTTAACGTGTATCTCTAGTGCGCATATTAGATATCTCAAAATAAAAGGCCAAAATTTAAAGTATTTATAGAAGTGAAATTTAAATATCATTAACGAAAACAATATCATTTTCTTTTAGGCAGACATTGTCACGAAACAAGCAACCTAAGTTTGAATAGACATTCTAAAAAAACAAAAAACCATGAAATAATAACCATGAATTAATCCTTTGAATTAGGATCATGCATCAACTTGTTCCTACGCATACCCTTACCAAGTCCTTATTTCGTCAAACATTTTTAATGGTCACAACTTTAAATTGTTCTTTAGTTGCCACTTGGCATGACAAACTATTAGCTCATTTTGTCTTCTTCTTATGTCCATCCATATATATAATACTTTGTATATATATAAATATTAGAAGCTTATATTAAAACTCTTACACATAACAAAAAATTTAAAATCAATAAATTTAAAGGATAATATTCAAATGGCACTTCACACTCTCTCTTCTTTTATCCCAAAAGCTGGACAATTTGGATCAAATGTTGCTAAAAGGAGCACATATTTTCCTAATGTTGTTCAGGTGATTGCACGACAATTTGCTCAAGCGGTAAGCTCTTAGAACATATATTGTTTGGAGAGGTTGTCTCATTTGATTATTTATAAACATTACTGATGGGCGAACCTATATTAAACTCGTGGGGTAAGTCAATTAATTCATTAATTCTACTAGTATATCAAATTTAACCTGGACATCATAAAACCACCTCATAATAAAGAATTTATATTAAAGCCTATCCTATTATATTAAAACCATATCACACCTATGATAAATATTTATACAAAATACATTAAAATATCAAATATGACCTAAATCCTCATAAACTCATAAATTCATTAAGAAATTATAGTCATCCATAACCTATTAAAATAAGCTTTTAATTAATACACTAAACTTAGAATTTCTTAATGAATTTATGAGTTTACGAGGGTTTAGGTCATATTTGATACTTTAAGCTGTTTTGTTCCCCGCGAAATTCGCTAACCTATTTATAGTGTGTTATATATGGGTTTTGTTATGATCGCTATAGTTTGGCAATCTAATATATAAATATAAATTATAGATTATTTATAAAATGTAGACTTGTTTTATACCATCATTATTCAATTAGCCCTGAATATCGTAGTTATATAGTTTGCATTTCACATATAAAAGAATACCCCATCTAAGTTTGGTAATTGTGGAGTTCCAACTTCCAAGTCACATAACAACAATGAATAAATAACAAACAATTATAAGAAGTTTTTTTACAAACGGTTAATAAATCTTGATAGTACAATTAGCAAAAGACATCATCCTTGCTAAATATCTAACTTGAATCTCCCATAAGAGTGAATATGCTTTATACAATTGGTAAATGTAGCGCGCCATGTAATAAAATTTCTTCCTTATACCGACATCTATTTGCAAGATTGTATTAAATAATTACGTTGATCAATATGTATCTTGAATAGGAGACATTGTATTTTACTTCCATAATACAAGAGAACTAAGATGAATGAATGAAGTAGTAATAGGACTAATAGTCGGGTCACTATACTACTATAATGACGCAAGTTAATAAGTAACACTATAATACAAGTAGTTTGATTATTTTTTCGAAAAAATCAATTTGTTTGTTTCTGTGTGTTGGTAGGTAAAGTGAACCAAAAAGGCAAAAATGATGTCTAGTCCATCCCCAATTATTTTCATTCCTTGTTCATTTTTTATCCGACTCCTAAAATAATTGCCCAATTTATATCATAGAAAAGGGAAAATAATAATTTCCTTGTATCTTTAGTATGTACTACTCCATAGTCCATATACTCGATAATATCAATGTTGCAAGAAGCTAAGTAAATGAAAATTATTGTCATGTTTCTAAATTGATTGATTGACAAGGATGACCTTTTATTCTTTTGTAAACTAAATACTTTCCTACTAATAAAATGGAGATAAAAGAACAATTAAACTAACTGAAATTTATAAAATTAAAGCTAAGAGGTAATGTTTAGCTTAATATGGAAAATGGCAAAAATAGCTATTAAAAAATGTAAACAAAAGTACACAATTTCTATCAAATCAATACCTTAAGCTTGTATTTAGTTCTGCTTTATGGACACCAATTGATCAAAACCTAAAAGATAAAGAACCAAAATAGCGAAAGATAATTTAAGAACAAGATAGTTATAAATAAAAAGAGAAGCTAAAATGGAAAGAGTAAATTAACCAAATAAAAATAAATGGAGGAAACATATGGAAAACAAAATTAAAATTAAACAAAAAAAAGAATGATGAATAAGACAAAATGGGTTTTTCTTTCCAATCTTCACATGAACGAAGAAAAACAAAAATGTTAAATTATTTAAAAAAAGTTAACTAATTTGCTACAAAACGAAATTTTAGTTCTTATTTGAGATTAGTTGTGCAATTAAATGGCAACATTGATATAAGGAAAGATAAAAGCATATATAGTGATGTAACTCCAAGAGTAATTGGAACGCAACTAAGTAAATAATTTTTGTAAGGCACGTAATTTTATGTTGATTAAAACAAAAAAACCCATTTTCTAATTCAAAGTTGATGGGAGTATTTGAAGAGCTTTAATGACTAAGATCTTACTCATTAAGGCGGAAACCATTGACACGACCTGAAAACACGACGCGAACCCGACACAAAATTAATGGGTTCGATTCAAGGTGTTTCGATCCATTTACGATATGAATGCGACTCAAACTTATATGGGTCGGGTTAGGGTTGGGGTATTGGGACACGAACCCGACACGAATAACCCATTAATTTAAATGAGTTATGATATATACATATGTAAATGGGTTATAATCGGGTTATGTTATTTTGGGTTTGAAATAAGCCATGAAGATGATTTATTTTTTCTATAAATTTTAATTTTGAATGCATTATATTTATATGGGTTGGACGGGTTTAATAGGTTTAATGGGTCGAATTTGAAGTGTTATAAATTAAATGGGTTACACAAGTCCGGTTTGGTTATTGAAAAATTAAATGAGTTGGTTTAGGATTAATGGATGTAACTTGTTTATCTAATTGGGTCCGGTTAGGGTTTAGGGAGTCATGACCCATTTAAAGGTGATAGGAACACGAATCTCACACAAGACGACCTGTTTGCCAGGTCTATTTCACATTTCCAATTACTTGAAATTTATGACAATATTTTACTATACACTATATTGTGCATTTGTGAATGTTGTTTCCATCGGCACATGGCATATAGACGATGCTCACGCTAGCCTTTTTAAAGTATTTTATAGAGATTTTTTTTATTAATATTTATGATAGGTGTGATATGCCTTTCATATAATAGTAAGTCTTGCTTGCGACGGGTCACCATTTGTGACGGATATTTTGTGAGATAAAATGGATACAAAATGAGTTAGTGGAGAAAAGGGACCACAGAAATAGTGTTGGAGAGAGAGAGAGAAAAAGTGGGTATTTTGTGAGAGAAAACGGTATCCGTCACAAGCTTGCGATGAATAGTGCCGTTGCAAATAAGAATTTGTGTTCATATAATAGCATTTGGGTTAATATAAATTTTTTATTATGGGGTGGTTTTATGATGTTTAGGTAAAGTTTAACATCATTGCTCATACATGTATCATGGTATGGATCCTTTCAAATGGGCAGTTATTTGTCATCTTATATTTTTTTTGCACCATATATGTACCAAATTTTGGTGCCATGATATATAATATGTATATTTCTATGAGTACGGACTAATTTGGTTTTGGTTATAGTATTGACGCGTTATGTACTTAAGCATTTTGAAGCATTGGATTGTAGCTTGAGTATGTTGAGAAATAAACTAAGTTATATATGTCTAAAATTCTTTAATTACTAAAAATATATGAATATGATGTGATTAGGGATCAGGATCTCACTCTCATCAAGATGTGACAAATGCGGCTAAAAGAGGACTCAACGAGGCACTAAGAACTGGAGAAAACTTGAAAAATAAGGCTGTTTCCACTGCTGAACATGTACAAACTTAATACGTTCTCAAGTGTGTCAATAATCATTTTTTAAATCATTTTACTACTAACAAATTAGAGATAATAAGTGGTTGTACATAGAAGGAAAAAAATTTTAAAAAAATTTATACTCAACCAAACTCATAATTATAATGTTGATCATGAGTGTTCTTATATTCGACCATTAATGCCATATGATGATATTTTTGTATTAAGATGGCTGAGAGTTCAAAGGAAGCAACGGATAACGTAGTAGAAAAGGCAAAACAAACAACACAAGGAGCATGGGAATCAACTAAGGAAACTGCCCAGAAGGCAAAGGACGCTGCATTTGACAAGGCCAATGAAGCTAAGGAAACCACCAAAGAGACCATTGATCGTAGCATGAACACTAAGAACAATCCCACTTGCTAGAAAAACATAATCACGACTTATTTAATATACTCTAATATTGAATATGAATGTTAAGGTATACATTGAGTGTATTTGATTTAAACCAAATTAGATGCTTAAATGCATTATTTTATTCTGTTATCATCCCCTCTTTTGTAGTTAGTTTGTAGGATTATTCATTTTACGCGACTGTAAAAGAATTGCAATATTTAATGCAAAGTATAATAAAGATACGTTTTAGTTTTTATGGCGTCTAAGTCGGGAAAAGAATTAAATATAAGATAGTATTGTAAACATATACTCTCTTCTATTTGAAAGAAAAAAAAACTAAACTGATCAGAAATAACCTTAATCGAGACGCCGTGTAAGACACTGCCCTAAATCAGTTAGATCCCACACAGGTGCCCCTTGGGTTCCTTGGTCACCGATTCCAGGGTTAATGCCTCCTTCCAATGTTTATAGCACAACAAAGATAAGAGTAGAAACTGTTCTCAAAAAATAAGGAAGAGAAGAATTGAAAGAATGTTTTATGGTTGTTATTGTATATCTCTTTTATGAAGTATGTAAGGGCGACTATGTAGAGGAAGCTTTTAACATACACTTAGGATACCATAAGATATGGGATTAATGGTCATAAAACCAATAATCAATAGTAATAAATCTGAATATTATTTAGTAATAATGGCCAACAACTATTTCATAATAACTAAGAAGAATCATATGCGTAAGTGAAGATCAGTGCTGAAACGAACGTTAGAGTAACTTGATCGACCAGTATGTTAGTCGATCGACCAACTCTAGCTTAGGGGATAAGTCGATCGAGTAGTATTTTAGTCGATCGACCAAAACCTTCTATACCATATGTCGATCAAGCACTATTTTGGTCGATAGATCAAGCAATAAGTCGATCGACTTATTATTCAGTAGTAACTCCTCTATTATTCTTCCGATATGGGATAATATACTACTCTTAAGTCTTGGAGCAACCTTCTACTCCAACAATCTGTTGGAGTAATTGTCCTCCACAGTGTGTGATTATTTGAAAAAAATCTTTTACAGGATCACACAGGGATACTTAGTATATTAATCAGTTGGTTAACGTTTATCGGTAACGACTGGCTCACTAGTAGTTTAACGTTACTGTCATATGATGCCGATAATCAGCTGATCCCTAAAGGTCACACCTATAGGATATTACTGATAAATGTGATTATATATTGATGTAATTACGTAAATGCTAAACTTAGCTAAATGTAGTTAAGTGTAGATGATAAACATTTAATAATAATTAGGATAAATGAATTAAATGTTAATTCTAATAAATATATATAAATGTTATATTTATTAATTATATTTTAATATATGATATTTTAGAATAATATAATTGGGTTAATTAATTATAAGATAATTAATTAATGTTCTCCGGAAATTATAATTGTACACCGAAAATTATTAAAATATGTATGATATTTTAAGGAAATTCGGAATAAGGAAACTGACTTAGAATATTATAATATAAGGAGGTTTCCAGGAAACTGACTTAGAATATTATAATATAAGGAGGTTTCCTAATAGAAGTACAAGACCAACACAAACCAAAGCCCTATAAGAAGGGGATTTCGGCCGTGTGGTAGGGTGAACGAAAAACATATGAGTTGTTTTCTCTCTTGTTCTCTTTGATTAGTTTATCATCTTAAAATCCCAAAACAAATCCTCTAAAATAATTAATAGTAATTTAGGAGGAGCTTTAAAGGGATCTTTCTCAGTCATCTTGGGTCCAATCTAAGGAGAACTTCTACCTTGAACTTTAGGTTTATACTAGGTTGTTCCTAGGTCGATCTCATATAGGACTAAAGGTTAATTCTATATTCTTGACTATTTAATTCTTGCAATTGAGGTTTTTTTTTGGTCAAAGTTAAGTATATATAAAAGAATAAGCCAACCAATACAAGGTATGAGTCCAAACTACGCACTATCCGTATCTACATATACAAATCGAAAAGCTAACTACTGTCTAGCCAATTTTATCTATCCAATTCTGATCATGAGTCTGCAAAACATTCTTGTTCCTATGTTTCCATCTGGTTTTCACTTCATGACAAACCTTATCACTAGAGCATGAGGAGTAGGTAGAATCATCTCTATCCTCGCTGAATTCCTTGCCATCCAAATACCATATATCATGCCAACATAACAGGCCCCCGTAAAAACCCTCTCCAGCCTAGTTCTGCCCCTAGCTTTAGAGAACCAAACAAGCATGTTACCCTCCCTAATCTGAATGTTGAGGACCCTCTGCAAATCAGCCATACAATTCCTATAATAAGGACATTCAGAAAAGAGATGGATATGGCTTTCTGGATCACACCCACAAATGTAGCAGAGAGTATCCTGTCCAATGCCCATTCTACGCATTCTATCCAAAGTGTACAGTCTTTGGTGTTGTACAGCCCAAAAAATGAACGAGTGCTTTGGTATGTTCAAATCATTCCAGCACAAAAATCTCCACTGAACTGGACTTTGTTGAGTTCTCAGCCACTGTGTAGCCCTTACCTGTGCCACCCCATTGATCATTTTGGTATCCACCCTTGAACAAATCCTTCATCTCGACAATTTTTTTCCAAGTCCAACTGCAGTCAGTAGGTGCGGCATAATCTTTCCATGGCCCTCCATTCATATACACATGGTTAACCCACTTGACCCATAAATGATCTTTCTTTGTTGCCAGGCAATAAGTATATTTGTCAATCATCGCTTTATTCCAGTCAGTAGCATTGAACAGCCCCAAGCCTCCTTCTTTTTTTGAAGAGCAATAACATTTGTCCCAGCTAACACTAGAGGCACGAAGATATGTATCTTTCCCACCCCAAAGATAATTACGACAAATAGCCTCCACTTTTTTCAGAATGCCTGTAGGGATCAGAAAAATTGTTGCCCAGTAACTATGCAAATTACTTAACACAGCCTTCACCAAGATTAGTCTCCCAACATAGGTGAGGTGTCTTGCCCCAAATCCTTTGATTCTGTCCACAATTCTCTCAATTAATTTGTGACCTTCATATTTAGTAATCTTGTTTGAGGTGATAGGGATGCCAAGGTAGTTAAAAGGCGGAGTCCCCATTCTAAATCCAGACACCTGGATAATATCAGTAATAGTATCATGCTTGACCCCATTGAAATAGATGCTGGTCTTCTCTTTATTCAGACAAAGACTAAAAGCTGCTGAAAATGTAGAGAAGGCCCTTATCATCCACATAATAGATTCATTGTTCCCTTTGCAAAAGAGGAGGAGGTCATCCGCAAAGAGAAGATGATTGAGTTTTACATGTCCACACATAGGATGATATCTAAACTTATCTTGCTGCGCAACAATGGTAAGAATTCGAGAGAGATAATCCATGAATATAGTGAAAAGTAAAGGTGACAAAGGGTCTCCTTGACGCAATCCTCTCTTACCATTGAAAAGACCAAATGTATTGCCATTAACACATAAAGAGTACGAAGGGGAGGTGACACATGCCATGATAAGCTTGATGAATTCATTAGGGAAATTTAAGGCATGAAGCATTTGGCTCAAAAAATCCCACTCAACTGTATCATAAGCTTTCCTAAGGTCAATCTTAATAAGACACCTAGGAGAAGCAGCTTTCCTATTGTAAAGACGAACCAAGTCCTGACAAATAAGTATATTCTCGACAATATTCCTCCCTTTAATGAACCCCCCTTGGCTTCTATGAATAATGTCAGGAAGTACCTTCCCTAATCTAGTACAAAGCAGTTTGGTGATGCACTTGTGCAGAACATTGCAGCAAGCAATCGGTCTGTATTCAAGTACACTCACATGATTCTTTACTTTTGGAATAAGAGTAATATTAGTAGTGTTTACCTGCTTAAGCAGTTCATCAGTAGCAAAAAAATCCTTAACAGCCCCAACAATGTCCTTCCCTATGATCTCCCACGAGTCTTTGCAAAACTGTCTGTTGAAACCATCAAGCCCTGGCGATTTCGAAGAGGGAATTGAAAAAATCACATTCTTTATCTCCTCTGCTGTGACAGGAGTGAGCAGAATATTTCGGTGATGCTCATTGATTAAGATACCAGAATGGACCGTAGGTATATGCACCCTGGATGTAGCACAGTAATCCTCAAGCAGCTCTTTGTAATATTGAAGGAAAGCATTCTCTATATTCTTTGGCTCAGTCTGTAACACTCCATGCTTATCTTTGATTTGAATCACCTTGTTATGACTATGCTTAGCATGTATATGATTATGAAAAAATCTAGTATTCTCATCCCCCTCACAAAGCCATTCATTTTTTGCCTTCTGACTCATAAAACTTGCATTGGCATTATAAAGCCTACGATATTCCTCTGCCACCATAGATTGTTTCTCCTTAATCTCCCTATTAGTAGGATCTCTGTGCATATCGTTTTGAATATGTTCAAGCTTGATCTTAGCTATCATAGTAGCTTTTTCAATGTAAGAATAGCGAATCCTATTCTACTTCCACTAGTTTTGGATAATGTCTTTAAACCCAGCATCCTTACCCCACATGTTAAAGTATCTAAACTGAGGTTTTTGTTGTCTGGTAGCTCTTCTGTAACATATGCATGGATTATGGTCAAAGAGACCTTCAGGGCCAAAATAAGCATAGCACTCAGGGTATAAGTCCAACCACTCCTTGTTTACAATGAACCTATCCAGCCTAGAAAAAATTCTAGTTTTAGGTTCATGTTTGTTGTTCCAAGTATAATAAGCTCCTTGAGCTTTAACATCTTTAACATCACAATGCTCAATACACTTCCTGAACTCCACAATATCATCCCATTTCACAGGTTTCCCAATTCTCTCATTGAAATCCAGAAGGTTATTAAAATCCCCACAAATCGCCCAAGGGCCAATCCATCCATTTTTGTCATTCATCATGGTCTTCCATAACTCCAGTCTTTCATTGTCATCATTAGACCCATAAACTACAGTGTATAAGAAAACATGCCCAGAGGCAATTTCATTGACAACCACAGAGATATGTTGAGCTAACATAGTAAAGATTGAAACCAAAAACACTTGTTTGAGCCAGATGATCCACACTCTCCCACCAAGATGGCACTGAATGTTGCACACTCCTTCCCAATCCTGCCCAAAATTATCCAGCACTTTCTGATAATGCCCATTCTTAATTTTATTATTCTCAACAAGACCAAATAAACCTAAATTATTTTGAGATAGAAATCTTTTTATTTCACCTTGCTTGGTTAGCTTATTCATACCCCTCACATTCCAACTCCCAATCCTATCCATTAAACACATCTCCTGGTGGGTCACCCATTCCCCCTTCCATGTGTGCATTAGGACTTGCAACCACTTCTGCATAATTCATTGGCCTCCCAGAAGTGGAAGGATAATTTTCCTGCCTCAAACTAGGGGACACAGTATTATCAGGTGTTGTTGTCATTGGTTGTTTCTCAGGTCTCCTATCATCATTTCCTTCCTCATTCACTAGTATATTAATATCTGGTGCCACAGGAGTAGGTTCATCTGCCACTGGTTTAGAGATTGGCCTCCATACTTGAGTAACCTTAGGTACCTTCAGATTCTCCTTCTTTTTCTTACACATCTCACTATTATGCCCAATCCCCTTACAACTAGAACAAATTTCGGGTTTCCATTCGTATTCTACTGAAACCCGGTGCTCCAGACCTTTCTCATCATAAAAGATAAAATGATAAGCAAAATGATGTCCTATTTCAACCTCAATCAATAGTCTGGCATACCCCAATCGAGTTTTATCCAGTGTAGGAATATCACATCTGATTAACTCCCCTACACCAGACGCAATTTTCCCCAAACTAGATTCTCCCCAGAATTTCAAAAGTAGCCCACACATCCGAGTCCAGATTGGTACCTTCTTAACCCTCTCCTTAGCCATACTACAATCCTCAGTCCAAGGTTTGATAATTAGAGGTTTGTTATCAAATATGGGATATCCTTGTTGCAATACCAAGTTCACACATTCAGGAGATGGAAAATGTACCAGGCAAGCACCATTCGGTAAATAGGATATTTTGTCATACTTGTACTTCCCCCAAATCCTCTTAACAAATCCCGACAGTAATCCCATGGTGGATTGCCCCCCAACACATAGCAAATTAAAGCATTGGACCAATATTCAATCTCAGGTTGGACATCTTCATCAGTCAATTGAATCTTATGGATAGGAGATGAAATAGTAGACTTACCAGAAACCCGAGTCCAGCCTTCTTCTTCATCAGGTTCTGATAATGCCTCATTACCACCCACAAGTTCATTCATATTCAGCACAGGGATGCCTACAATTTCCCCAATTGTCCGAGTTGCTCTTGCATCAGCCTTCTTAGGGTGATCCTTGTCGCCATTTGATGAGTTCGCAACTTCAGTCTCATTCTGTTCAATGTCATCCATATCTAAGTTCAGATCCTTACAATTAGTAAAATTGAGTCTAAGTTTTGCTTTTGATTGTTTAGGTTTCAATGGTTTTTTCAAGTTTTTCCTCCTTGCCATTTGCGGAAGGGAAAACCCTAAATCGCCATTTTCAGAGCTTTTTCTCTCTCCTTTTTTTTTATTAATTTTTTATTCAATCTAGTTCTGCAATTGAATCGTTTTTGATATAATCTTTGGCAGTATTAATATGATTAATACTTTTATAAGTAATTTAAGAAATTATTTCCAACACAATCCCCCACTTGGTCCAAACTTAAGACAATAGGAAAGAAAATAAAGAGGGAAGAACATAGTCTTGAACCTGACGATAGAAATAAATGAGAATAGTTCCCTCGAGTAACATAAAGCCCCATAAACCCCCGTCTAATGATTGCATTAAAGAATAACCCACATCTATTCTCACGGGAGGAGGCCAACTCTCCGCAATCACGTAGGTGAGTCCATCAAGTGTGTACTACGCACACCACTGAAACCTTTGAGGTATAGAACTAATTAAGGACTAACACCTGTCCAACCTTACTCAGTAGTATATAAACATGCTAAAGGGGATAAGTTGAATAATATCCATTATTCATTAAATAGATAATATACAAGCAATGTTCGATGATTTTGTTTGACCACATTGAATCTGGTTTAACCAGATTGGGTATCCATCGTTGAAACACTACGTATGCGGGCAAAATCCCATCTTTTTAGCAGTTTCCGAAACTAGTTTCCTATTCAAATATTTTTTTAAAGGATCGCCAATATTACTTTCCGTCCTTACATAATTCAAAGATATAACCTCATACTTGATCAAGTTACAAACAATATTATGCCTTAGGCATATATGCCTACTTTTATCATTGTAAGCCTTATTCTTGGCTACATGAATAGCAGCTTGCGAGTAACAATGTAATGGCACAGATGGCACAGGCCCGAATAAAGGATAAGTCCATAACCTTTCCTTTCCAAATCTCATATGGGGTCTTGTCTGCAACTTTAATCGGACTTTGGTTTAGTATTAGAGCAGCTGATTGAAGAACAAATCCCCATAATGAATCTGGTACAACCGTGTGACTCATCAAGGATCGAACCATATCCAATAAAATTCTATTTCTCCGTGCGGACACACCATTCAATTGCGGTGTTCCAAGTGGAGTTAACTGTGATACAATGCCACGGTCTTTTAGGTGTTGATCAAATTCAGTCGAAAGATATTCGCCACCACGGTCTTAACGAAGTGCTTTTATCTCTTTATCCAATTGGTTCTCAACCTTGTTTTGAAATTCCTTGAACTTTTCGAAGGATTCACTTTTATGTTTCATTAAGTAGACATACCCGTATCTATTCAAATCATCTGTAAAAGTGATGAAGTATCTATAGTCGTCTCTAAATGTGATGGACATAGGCCCACATATATCAGTATGTATGAGTCCTAGGAGAGCACTAGCTCGCATTCTAATACCTTTAAAGGAAATACGAGTCATTTTTCCTATGAGACATGATTCGCACGTACCAAATTATTCATATTCAAATGGTAAATTTGTCCCATTCTTAATGAGTTTCTTTACGCGTTTCTCATTTATATGTCACATACGACAATGCCATAGACGTGCTTGATCTTTGTCACCTACCTTAATCCTGTTATTATTCACGTGATGAATTTCAGTTGTTTGATCTAAAACATAAATGCCATTTATGGAAACTACTTTGCAATAAAATATATTATCTAATGAAAAAGTACAACAATTTTTCTTAATATTAAATTCCAAACCTTCGATATCTAACATGGATACAGATAAAATGTTTTTAGATAACGATGGAACAATATAACAGTTATTTAATTGCAAAATAAATCCAGTAGGGAGTTTAAGTGCATAAGTTCCAACGGCAAAAATAACAACTTGTGCTTCATTTCTAACTCGAAGATCAATCTCGCTTTTTGCTAGACGCCGCACGTCCCTCACCCAATGTGAATGATTACACCAGTGAGAACCACAACCAGTATCAAATACCCAAGTTACAGAATTAGCGTGATTGATTTCAATCATGTGAATAAATGTAGATATAGCTATGGGCGTCACGCATCTAACTTTAATATCCTCAAGGTGTTTGGGGCATTTCCTCCTCCAATGGCCAAACTGGTGCAATGGTAACATTATATATCGTTGCCCTTTCTCTTAGTCTTGCTCTTTGAGCTACTAGTCTCACCAGGCCCACTCTTTTCTTTTAACTGGCCCGAGCGCTTGAAAAATGGCTTCTTAACATTTAAGTCAGCCAGAGCCTTTCCCTTCCCTTTTGACTTAATCATTAGGACATCCCGCTTTTGGCTCCTACTCGAAATAAGATCCTTCTCTGCTTGCACGAGTAGAGAGTGGAGCTCATGAAGACTTTTCTTCATGTCGTTCAAATAGTATTTCAACCTAAATTGGGTAAACCCATCATGAAGAGAGTGGAGTATGCAGTCACTGATGATATCCTCATTGATCTTGCACTGTAATTGCTCCAATTTTTCGACATTCTCAATCATATTGAAAATGTGTGGGGTAACAGATTGGCCTTTTTGGAGTTTTGCCTCAAAGAAACGAACAACGCAGTCATACTTAACGATTCTCGGACCTTGTGATAATTCGTTAGTTAGGGTGGTGAAAATCTCATGTGCAGCTTGAGAAATGAAGCGGCGTTGCAAATTGGGTTCTATTGCATAGATCAAGACATTCTTAATCGCACCGGCCTCACGAGCAAACTCACCGTATGCAGTTCGTTGGGCTCCAGTCCTCGTGGTGGGCTCAGCTTGGCTCAATTAAATACTTGAGCTTTCAATCTGCGACGACAGCATTCCGTAATGATGCCTTCCAATCAGCAAAGTTGCTCCCATCATTTTTAAGTCGAGTGGATTGATTAATATGGTCTAGAAATAATCGAAGCCATGATTCACGGATGAGTGTAGCATAAGGTCCAGTATTAACGTCATTGTCAGTCATTTTAACAACATTTTATAATTATCTACAATGCGGAAAAAAAGATAGTAAGTAAAAAACATCGAATAATTGAAGTAAATGTAAATGGTTTTAACAATGACTTAAACATTCATGCAATCGTCCGCTCTCAATTGGATGACATAAACGATCGCAAGACCCCAGTTCTCTAAATTGGTAAGGTAACCACTAGGCACTAGCTAGTTTTACCTTAGAACTCTCGGTCGACAAATTTGTCAAATTTACTTCATAGTCCATTATAAATTAACACTGTTTTAAACTATAATGTTGAGTTTAACTAAATCAATATGCACTACTTACCCAAGGTAGAAGGGGTCCATACAGAGAGTAATATATATGTCTAATATGCCCACTGACGAACAAGGGATTCATAGTCAATTGACGTAGAAAGACTAACCTCAATTTTAATTAAGAGAGAGATCCCAACATTTATTTTAGATTCATTTTAAGTGAACAAAATTTAAGTGAATAGGAATAAATGAGGGCTAAATTGATATCGTATGTCACATGAAATCACGATTTTTATGTACTATATGATCCAATTTCATGTAATTTTAGGTGGTTTGGTTTAGGCGAAATATGTTGATATGCAACAATTTTAAAAATGCGAAGAATAAACAAGCGAAGAAGAAAAAAAAATAATAAAATCCTAGTGTGACCTATCAACCTAGAGATTTCAACTTTGGAATCCAATCACATTGGACCCGGGAAGCTTGGTGGAAACTCCAGTCTTGTGATGCATCAACGAGGTCCCTTGAACGTTTTCAAATCTCCCATTTAAAGTCTTCTTTCGAAAAAAAAAACGAAAAAGATAAAAAAAAGGCAGATAAGAGATCTCATTAATTACATCACCGATTATTTTTCCATCATTACGAAAAAAGCAATCAAAACTAAGGCCACACTATATTACATTACATTCCCAATGCTTAAAATAAAGCATTCATCGAAAAAAAATGCAATCATTCAACAATATAAATATAAAACATTCATAATGCAAAATATTTATCGAAACCACCTTTTAATAATTTATAATATGTGAAAATTTCCGTAAATTTTCACAAAACCAACTATATATGTCATACATATATCATAATCTAAGAATAATTCAAAATCTCGTATATAGTGAATTAACTATTATTCTAAACAATTTAAAATAATTAGGTATCAAACAATAAAATAAAATATTATAAACAATTTATGACATTAAATTAAATTAATAAAAAAACAAAGAAAATCGGTCAAACATAGGGATTTTCGAAAGACATTCTAAAAACAACTTTCCTTAATCTTTCCGAAAATAAAACTTTACAAAACACAATTTTTTATATAAAACGGCCTAGAAAGCAATCTAAACATTCCAATTTGGCTTAAAAACGACAACCCTGCTATGTTGTCCAGTTTGGAATGTTGTTTACACTCAAAAAACACTAGTTTTGTAACGAAATCCGACACTCATTCATTATCGTATAATAAACAAAAACAAGCAAATTTCATTAATGACACCCGTCGTTGAGGGGTGCCAAAGATAAGATTTATAAAAACCTCAGCTTAAACTAGATAGGATAAGTCAAGGGTCGAACCACAGAGAGACAAGGTTAATTATGTTTGTGAATTTAAAGTCTATTGAAAGTAACCAAAAATGGGGGTTTGATTTTGTTGGGGCTCGTGTCCTTGACAGTTAGTACAATGACTTACTAAATCTCTTAAAGGATCACAAGGGCATACTTCAGTATTATTATCAGTTGATCCACGTTTATCAATAACGGTTGGCTTGCTAGATAAGTTTGACGTTATTGTCATACGGATGGCGGTGATCAACTGATCCCTATACGTCACACCTATAGGACACGTTTGAGAGATGTGAAGGTATG
The DNA here is from genome assembly GCA_029255685.2 of Silene conica. Classification (NCBI taxonomy): domain Eukaryota; kingdom Viridiplantae; phylum Streptophyta; class Magnoliopsida; order Caryophyllales; family Caryophyllaceae; genus Silene; species Silene conica. The sequence goes on from CM055315.2 coordinate 60,709,176, forward strand.
ATAATACAGTCACATTTATGCCGGATACGACTAAACAGTTAGTCAGAGGTATTGACTATTAAATTAGTCAATAAGATGTTGAGATTATTATTTAATACGGATTAAATAATTTTAGCTAATACGGATTACATGATTAATTCGTAAAATTAAATATAAACGGTTATATTTAATTAAATATTGAATTTGCGTATTAATATAAACAGTTATATTAATTGGGTCAATTATACAATATCGTATTTTATCAGACCATTATTAATACATCGACTGTATTAATATCTGATAACAAGTATACGATTTATAATAAATACCCACGAATTATATTTTAGCAAAGTGGGTTGAATCACTCATTGGAATAAGGTAAGAGTGGAAAGCCCACTCCTACCCAATACCTAATTCGGCTGACCCATACTACATAAGGAGAGTCCTTCTCCTTTTGTCAGATGATTCATTCTACTGGTTAATCACAATCTCAAGAATTAGGGTTTTGTGAACATTATTTTCCCAAAACTCAGATCTCACATCTAAAACCTCACAAAAACTCTCCCCATATTGCAAGGCAATTGGAGAGTATTTCTAGCACACGCGGCATCATCTCAATCAAGTCTTGGGTGCAAGTTATAGGAGGGAATTTATTTTAATTCCTGTTCTTAGGCCTATTCAAGCAAGGACCCAAGGTTGTATTCCTTTTTCATGCTTTTAATTAACTTATGACCATAATCACAATTGTATGTTTCGTTATAATCCTTCAAGTTTAGGGCGAATACATGTTATATTCCACACAAGTGGTATCAGAGCCAAGACCACGAAATTTTACTTTTGTGTTTTTCATAAGTTTTAATTTAAAATTTTTTTAAAAAAATTGATATCTGTCGGCGTAGGGTTTCTATTTTTCGGCAGTTTCTCTTTTGTGTAATCGATCTTGTTTTTCGATTCCTGTTTACATATTGTTAATTAATCGATATTCTTGACAATATGTGAACCCTTGTTGCTGCTTATTTTGATTTACGCGTTTAGAATCAAAGGTTAAAACTTTTTTTGATTGAAAGTGCAACAATTTCGCGTTTTCAGAAACTCGACTTCGTATTCTGTGGTCGGTCGACCTGTTTAATGGGTCGGTCGACCACTCTGCAGTTACAGGAAATTTTTCTTTTCTGTCAGGAGGTCGGTCGACCTGTTTATTTGGTCGGTCGACCACTCTGCTGATACAAGAAATTTTTTTTTTTTTCTGTCAGTAGGTCGGTCGACCACTTCCCTGTAACAGTCGTGTTTTATTTTTCCGAAAATAACTTGTTTTTATTTTCCCTTGGCCACAAGTAATATGATGTATACGGAAATAGTATATTATTTTTGTGAAACGGTTCACTCTCGTTTGATACATATTATTTTAAAACGGTTTAAGATAATGGATTATAAACTTATTAAAATTAAAGTGGTTAAAACGGTATAATCACATAATTTTAATCCCGAAAAGGTGGTTTGGTAAAATTTGTTAATCATAATAACAGTATTATGTCATGAATGAATTTTAATTTTAGTTGATGCATTTTATTTATCGTCTTGTTGAATGTATTTTTTGAATGCTTTCTATAAAGTATTTAATTATGCAAACGGTTGTAACTTAGTGTGGCCTTAGAAGATTGTGTCACCGTAATGATGGGACACAGTCTTGTTTGTAATTTTGAGATCTTGAATCTCCGTTTTGGGTTTTTGCCATGTAATTACTTTTGTATTTAAATTAGAATGTAAATAGGGTTATGTTTGTAATTTAAATTAGTAATTTTGTGAAGACCAAAGACGGAGACCGGATGCTCACTCCCGCTGCAAGGACCAAGATGGAACATCAAGACAAGCTTCTAGGGTCCAACGGTGGATTCCAAAGTTGTTTTTATGTTTGTTTTGGTAGGATAGGCCACACTAGGACTTTTATTTACGTTTATCGCATTTATTTTATGCTTTCATCGATAATAGCTTGCATCATATTCCGCCTAAGACCAAACCACCTATAACATGCCTGAAAACTGACTCATGTAGAGGTTACGCGTTAGTTTTCTGTGACAATACATATGTCACATGTCAATTGCAAAGCCATCACTTTATTTCATTCATTCACGCAAATGCTAGATTTTAGTTCACTTAAAATGGATAAATATAAGTTGATGGGGTCTTCCTCGTATAACCAAAAATTGAGACTAGTCTTTATAAATCAGACTCCCATGAATCCCTTCTTCGTCGGTAGGCATAATATGACCCCTTCTACGTCGGGTAAGTGGGAACAGATGGTTTATTTTATCTCAACATCGTGGTCACTCGATACTATCTAGCGACTGTGATGGACTAATAGATAGGATATACGGAAATCTATCGACCAAGAGTTCCAACGGTGGAATTAGCCAAGCTGTGGGCTTATCAATATACGGAAATTGAGTCTTGGGATCGTTTATATAATTCTTGAGGGAGATCAATTATATAAATGCACGAGTCTACGACTTTAAATACAATTTAATATAGACTTAAATTACAACAGTGAGTTGCTTATATGGTTTTGTTTTATCTTCTTTTCAGTGTAGAACACGTTCTATTAAAACTGCTGTATAACTAATGGCTGGTGAAGACCCAATGCCAAGTGCCAAGCTAGCACGTGAATCCTGGCTAAAAGCCTTCATGGACTCCATGAATCAGTCTACTAGACTGAGGAATGATGGGTCAAACTTCTCTGACTGGGAGGCCGCACTACGGAATGCTGCCATTGCTGACGGAAAGCTCAAGTACTTAACTGAGCCCATTCCGGCACACCCAGGAACTGGAGCTAGAGCTAACGAAGTTCGCGCTCATAGCGACTTCGTCATGGAAGCGGGTGCGATAAAGAACGTACTCATCTATGCAATGGAATCCAATTTGCAAAGACGTTTCATAACCCATGGTGCAAACAAGATTTTCACCACGTTCACTAACGAATTCTCAAAAGCTCCGAGAATCGTTTCTTGTGAGCATACCTGTCGCTTCTTTGAGGCGAAACTCCAGAAGGGCCAAGCTGTTAGCCCACATATTCTCAACATGATTGAGAATATCGAGAAACTGGAGGCCCTAAACTGCAAGATCAGTGAGAACATAATCGTTGATCGAATGCTTCATTCGCTTCACGATGGGTTCGCCCTCTTTAGAGCCAACTATTACATGAACGACATGAAGAAGACTCCTCATGAGCTCCACTCCCTTCTCGTACAGACCGAGAAGGATCTGAAATTAAGTGGGAGCGTGAAGCAGGATGTTCTCATGATCTCCAGTAAGGGTAAGGGTAAGGGAAAAGCTAAAGCTCAGGGCGACCTAACAGTAGGCAAGCCCAAGTTTAAGAAGTCAGGATTTACTAAGAGTGGGCCAGGTGAGTCGAGCAACTCACATGGCAAGACAAAGAGCAAGGATACTAGCATGGAATGCCATCATTGCCACAAGACCGGGCATTGGAGGCATGCCCCGTGTATCGTGAGGATATTAAGGCAGGCCGCGTTACTCCTGTTGGTATGTCTTCTTCTTCTTTTATTCACATGATTGAGATTAACCATGCAAGTTTCGGAACTTGGGTACTCTATACTGGTTGTGGTTCTCATCTATGTAATCATGTGCAGGGCCTCCAAAATCGAGAACCCCTCATCAAGGGTGAGGTTGACCTGCGTGTCGGGATTGGAGCACGTGTTGCTGCAGTCTCGAGGGGAACATACGTGATCCAGCTTCCAAGTGGATTCGAGTTATCTTTATTTAACTGTTATTATGTTCCTAGTTTGTCCAAAAACATTATTTCAGTTTCTGCTCTTGACAAACTTGGTTTTTCATTTGTAATAGAAAATAACAGTTGTATTTTCTCATTACACAATATGATTTATGGCAAGGCAGTTTCCATGAATGGAATTTATGTTTTAGATCAAACCACTGAAATATTACATGTGAATGATAAGAGATTAAAGGTAGGTGACAAAGATCAAACTTACCTATGGCATTGTCGTATGGGACACATAAATGAGAAACGCGTAAAACAGCTCATACAGAATGGAGCTATCTCGGCCTTTGATTTCGAATCATATGGCACGTGTGAATCATGTGTCATCGGTAAGATGACTCGTATTTCCTTCAAAGGTGTTGGAATGCGCGCTGCTGACCTATTAGGACTCATACATACGGATGTATGCGGCCCTATGTCAATCAACGCACGAGAAGGCTATAGGTATTTCATCACTTTCACGGATGATTTGAGTAGATATGGTTATGTCTACTTAATGAAACATAAAAGTGAATCCTTTGACAAGTTCAAAGAATACCAGAATCGGGTACAGAACCAGCTGGGTAGAAAGATTTGAGCACTACGTTTTTATCGTGGTGGTGAGTATCTTTCACACGAGTTTGATCAACACCTTAAAGACTGTGGCATCGTGCTACAGTTGACTCCACCTGGAACCCCACAATTAAATGGTGTGTCCGAACGGAGAAATCGAACTCTACTTGATATGGTTCGATCCATGATGAGTCACACCGCTGTGCCTGATTCATTGTGGGGCTATGCTCTTTTGTCGGCCGCTCTAATACTTAACCGAAGTCCGTCTAAAGCTGTTGACAAGACTCCATACGAATTATGGAAGGGAACGGTCCCTAACTTGTCCTTTATTCGGGTTTGGGGCTGCGAGGCTTATGTCAAGTGGAGACACGAGGATAAGCTCGGCCCGCGATCAGTCAAGACATACTTTATAGGCTATCCAAAGGGAACTTTTGGTCATTACTTCCACTCGCCAACCGAACAACGTGTTTTTGTTGCGGCTAGTGCGACGTTCTTAGAGAAAGAATTTCTCGAGAACAAGTCAAGTAATAGAACCTTCGATTTATCGGAGGTTCAAGAACCAACTACCGAGCAACCATTGGAGGAAACAGTTCCTACAACCGAGGCTGTGGTAGATATTCCTGAGGAACCTAGGAGGTCGGGAAGAGTATCTATTCCTACGGACAGATACATTGGTATGGTCGAGGAACATGATATAGATGACGTCTTACTCCTAGAGGGTAATGATCCCTCAACCTATAAAGGTGCCATGACTTGTTATGACTCAAAGCTATGGCTAGAAGCTATGCAATCCGAGATGGACTCCATGTATGAGAACAACGTGTGGGATCTTGTGGACCTACCTACAGAGGTACGTCCCCTTCAATGCAAATGGCTTTACAAAATAAAGCATGCCGTGGAAGGTAAACAAGATATCCATAAGGCAAGACTAGTTGCTAAAGGTTTCACCCAAGTGCCAGGCTTGCACTACGATGAGATCTTTGCACCCGTAGTGATGCTACGTTCCATTCGGATTATCTTAGCGATCACCGCATTTCATGACTATGAAATATGGCAAATGGACGTTAAAACCGCCTTCTTAAACGGTCATTTGGAGGAAGAGTTGTACATGGTACAACCTGAGGGTTTCATTGATCCAGAACATCCTAAGAAGGTTTGCAAGCTTAAGCGTTCCATCTATGGACTTAAGCAAGCATCACGGAGTTGAAATCATCGCTTCGACCAAGTGATAAAAGAGAATGGTTTCATTCGATCAGTCGAGGAACCATGTCTCTATATCAAGTCGAGTGGGAGCAAGATTGTCTTCCTAGTACTGTATGTCGATGACATACTCTTGATTGGGAATGACATACCTCTCCTTTCTTCGGTTAAAGCATGGTTGAAAAACCATTTCCAGATGAAAGATCTGGGAGAGGCACAAAGAATTTTGGGCATCCGTATCTACAGGGATAGATCACGACGGATGTTGTCTCTCAGTCAGGAGTCTTACATAGATAAGATTCTAGAGAGATTCAGCATGACGAACTCTAAGAAAGGGTTCCTTCCTATGACTACTGGGCTTCACTTGAGCAAGACTCAAGAAGCTAAGACATTGGAAGAGAAGGAGCGCATGAGTCGGATTCCTTATGCTTCGGCAATAGGATCGATCATGTATGCCATGATATGCACACGTCCAGACGTTGCATATGCATTGAGTATGACAAGTCGATTTCAAGCTCATCCAGGTGAACAACACTGGATGGCCGTGAAAAACATTCTGAAGTACCTACGGAGGACTAAAGATTGGGGATTGACTTATGGAGGCGACTTGACGCTCTTCGCCACGGGTTACGCAGATGCTAGCTTCCAAACCGATCGAGACGACTCGAAATCTCTGTCTGGATTCGTTTGTACTCTTAATGGCGCTGCTGTCAGCTGGAAAAGTTCTAAACAGAGTGTTACAGCAGATTCTACTACTGAGTCCGAGTACTATGCCGCCTCGGAAGCAGCTAAGGAAGCAATATGGATGCGTCAATTCTTACAAGGACTCTCAGTAGTGCCTAGTTCGAATGACCCAATCACCGTTTATTGTGACAATAAAGGTGCCATCTTCCAAGCTAAGGAGCATAATTCTAGCAACAAGGCTAGACATGTACAACAGAAAGCTCACCTAATCAGAGATTACGTGGAGCAAAAGGAGATTTTCATTGATAAGATCGCTACGAATGACAACATAGCTGATCCTCTCACTAACGCATTACCACGTGATAAGCATGAAGGGCACATTAATTCCATGGGGATTAGATGTGTTCCTAATTTGTAGTACTCTTTTATGAATTCTTGTAATAATTCATTTTCTCGTGTACTCTATTCAACCTCATTGTTATGATATATAATGTTTTGTTTTTCATGTGGAATTGTACGCCAATTTTGAACACCACAAAGTGAACTGATTAACATTACATCGTTTTAGTCCTTGATTACCCACTTGAGCTGATAACTCAGGTAATCATTTTGTGACGTTGGTTGATGGTGTGTTCAACGAGCCATAAGTCACACAGTTGACTGACCAATCACAAAGGCGAGTTACACGGATATCTCGTAGGACACCCCGTGACAACGTTATGGAGTCCTAAATGTTTTATAACATTGGGTGCCAGGTCGTGGATAGGACCTCCATAGTGTTCCTTAGAGTCGAGTCTTTTGACTTTCAACTGTCTCTTGAGATTAAGGCAGATTTTGGGTAACTTTGATTTCTTTCTCACGGTCATCGTAACAGGGGCCAAGAGGATTTTTTCTGGGTTATTTCAAGCTGCGCGAACATCGGCAGGATTCAAGTTGAGGGAAATATCCAAACCCTTATTAGGATTTTATCATTTCTCAGGGCCACTTGAGGAGTAGTAACTGAAATGCATGGCCATGCTCGAATACAGATTCGTTTTATCAGTTAAGTTACTCTCTAGTCGGGGAAACCACTCTTGATACAGATCGCTTGTGAGATACGACCTTTGCGAATGCGGATTTGCAAATTGTCTTACATTGAGTGGGAGAAATTTTAAAAGAATATGAGAATCGGTTATCGCACCTACACTTGTACAGACAAGTGGGAGTTTGTTGGAGCTTGTGTCCTCCACATGTAGTGTGATAACGTCATTGCACATACCCTTGTACGGACAAGTGGGAGATTGTTGGGGCTGGTGTCCTTGACAGTTAGTACAATGACTTACTAAATCTCTTAAAGGATCACAAGGGCATACTTCTGTATTATTATCAGTTGATCCACGTTTATCAATAACGGTTGGCTTGCTAGATAAGTTTGACGTTATTGTCATACGGATGGCGGTGATCAACTGGTCCCTATACGTCACACCTATAGGACACGTTTGAGAGATGTGAAGGTATGAAAATACAGTCACATTTATGCCGGATACGACTAAACAGTTAGTCAGAGGTATTGACTATTAAATTAGTCAATAAGATGTTGAGATTATTATTTAATACGGATTAAATAATTTTAGCTAATACGGATTACATGTTTAATTCGTAAATTAAATATAAACGGTTATATTTAATTAAATATTGAATTTGCGTATTAATATAAACAGTTATATTAATTGGGTCAATTATACAATATCATATTTTATCAGACTATTATTAATACATCGACTGTATTAATATCTGATAACAAGTATACGATTTATAATAAATACCCACGAATTATATTTTAGCAAAGTGGGTCGAATCACGCATTGGAATAAGGTAAGAGTGGAAAGCCCACTCCTACCCAATACCTAATTCGGCCGACCCATACTACATAAGGAAAGTCCTTCTCCTTTTGTCAGATGATTCATTCTACTGGTTAATCACAATCTCAAGAATTAGGGTTTTGAGAATATTATTTTCCCAAAACTCAGATCTCACATCTAAAACCTCACAAAAGCTCTCCCCATATTGCAAGGCAATTGGAGAGTATTTCTAGCACACGCGGCATCATCTCAATCAAGTCTTGGGTGTAAGTTATAGGAGGGAATTTACTTTAATTCCTGTTCTTAGGCCTATTGAAGCAAGGACCCAAGGTTGTATTCCTTTTACATGCTTTTAATTAACTTATGACCATAATCACAATTGTATGTTTCGTTATAATCCTTCAAGTTTAGGGCGAATACATGTTATATTCCACACAGATTTACGATTGGGACTAACAACTAATAGCAAAATAAACAAGAGAATTAAAACAAGGTAAAAGGGAGATTAGGAACTTCGGTTCCCCATGGTTAAAACAAGTCAATGAAGGGTAAAATAACCAATAACACAATCCCAAGGAACAAAGAATAAACCTTTAGGTCAATATTCTACCCAATCCTTACGGTCTTAGGATTCCTAGAAAAGCACTAAACTTTCGTTCAGAGGGCAATCCCAAAGTTGTTAAACTAATCCTAACAATCTTTCAATCTTAAAGAATTAGTTCACCAACAACAATGGGGGATTGGTAATTTAATCATAAAACTATCAAAATCAAGTCTTGGCCATGGTTCCCCTAATTCCTAATCACAAGAATTAGCTATGCATAATCTTAATCATAAAATTAACAATAACAAGAATTAAGAACATCAAAGGAATTAACATAATTAAAGATGATAATAAAGAGGAAACATGGATTGAGAAACAACAATAAGATGAACAACAAGATTAATTGAAAAGGAAAGATTGAATTGTAGCAAACTTACAACTTCATTGGAAATCCAAGATAAAAGATGAAAACTAGGAAAATCTTCTCTCTAAACTTAGGGGTTTTCTATAATCTGGACTGCTTAACCTAATTATGAAGTTTAGGCGTCCTTAAATAGACTCCTAATTACAAGATTAAAAGAGTAAAGCCGAAATAAAAAAAACGTGGAATCTGTCGCCAGGTCGATCGACCTGGTATGTGGGTCGGTCGACCTCTTATGCTGTTATCAGGCCCTCTGAAATATGCGCGCTGGTCGGTCGACCTCATAAGTAGGTTGGTCGACCTATTCCTGTACGTTCCAGCTTTAATTTGGCTTATACACATCACTTGGCTAGGAGTCCGGATCCTTGCTTCGCGTGAACACTCAAAATAGCTTCCGGAGGACGATTAAAGTTCGGTTTTGCTCACTTCCGCATATTCCTACAATTAAAACATAGAAATGCCAAAGTAAACCGTTTTGGGAGAAATAGCAACTAAAAGTCACGAAAACGCATAGAAATACGTGCCAAAAGTATAAATAAAATGCATATTATAGGCACGTATCAATTAATATATTAATTATCATATAACAAATGTAATAATCAAAATCTTCGGGGAGGATTTTTATTGTATAACTAAGTTAATTTAACTTTTAAATTAACCAATGTAGGGCCGAAAAAATCAACAATTTATTGATTTAAATCAAGAAAATCAAGAAACGATTTAACATCATATGAAAAATCAAGAACATATATATTAAAACAATTTTGAAGCCTATGCTCTGATACCACTTGTAGGAAATATCGTATATTTCATAATGAGATTAATCGTATTAATGTCATAAGGAAGAATTATATCAAAATGAACTTTAATATGAAAGCAACAACAATAATTAAATCGATATAAGTAGGGAAGAAATAACCTTGGGTCCGTTGCTTTTAGCCTAAGAACAACCTAGTATAATAGATTTCAAGGCAGAAATCCTCCTACAAATTACACCCAGGATGCTCCAATAATATGCCTTGCTCGAATTTTGTATATGTCAGACAAAAACCGAACGCCCCTTGTTTCCTTATGTTTCACACGAAATTCCCCTTCTCCTCTTTAAGGGTTAATCTCAAGTCTTTATATAAGGAGGAAATAATAACAATGTGTGAATCCAAACAAAAGTAGGACTCTTGTTTGGCACGAGTCCATACGGTCCAAAAAAACATCCACCATAACCGAATTTTCCATAAAATAATCAAAACTACTTTTATTAATTATTGGAAGATATTATTTAGGAATTTTTTATATTATATATTAATAATATATGGACCGAAATTTCGGTGCACTTGGAAAACTAATTTTCCGAGACTTATCCAATATTATAATTGAACATATATAAATATGGCAGGAGAATATAATTAATTATCGTATAATCAATTAATTTTAATATTGTATATTAAAACTTATATTACTAATAAATCATTTATATTTACTTAGAATTAACATTTTAATTCATTTCTCCTAATAATCATTTAATCGAATTAAAGAATTATTCGTATAATTTTCATGGGGATTTGCTATATCACGCCCCCTGTTTTACTTTTTACGCCCCCTATTTTTTAGTTTATTCCAAATTTGCCCTTATATTAACTTTTGTAAAAAAATATTTTGTTTTATCGTAAAATGTTTTTGAGACGATTTTTATAATACGTGTTTTATTTTTGTGACGGTTTATATTATACCGTATATCGTTATTTATTTATTTGGTTTGACGATTTGTATTATATGTAATTTACGGTTTATTATTATTAAAATTTTAAGACGGTCTAAAAAGTAATTAATTTCAAAAATTCACTCATATTTTATTTTTTTCACACAAATAAAAAAAAATTTAGATAAAAAAGAAAAAATAAAGAGAAAAAAAGAAAAAGAGAAAAAACACACAAGATGATGGTGCCGTGTAAATTACACGGAAGTACCATGGTGCTGCCGTGTAATCTACACGATACCACCATGGTGGTGCCGTGTAATTTACACGACACCACCATCTGGTGTGTTTTTTCTCTTTTTTGTTTTTTTATTTTTTTTATTTGTGAGATAAGAACAAAATATGAGTGAATGTTTGTGAAATTAATTACTTTTTGGACCGTCTTAAAATTTCAATAACAATAAACCGTAAACTACATATAATACAAAACGCTGAACCAAATAAATCAATAACGATATACCGTATAATATAAACCGTCGCCAAAATAAAACAATTATTATAAAAATCATCTCAAAAACACTTTACGATAATGTCGACTCGCATTAAATTCGTTGTTAATTTGCGAACCTTGTAAGTTATCCTGAGTAAATAAATATTTATAAAATACATCGGCCCGATCGTCATCGTGATTCATTTTTAATTAAACGGTTTCGAAAACACATTTACAATTAAATTATATTAAAATTTACAAAATATTTTTTAGAGGTTCATGGGCAGATTTGGAATAAATTGAAAAATAAGGGACGTAACAAGTGAGATAGGGGGCGTGATATAGCAATTCTGTTTTCAGGACTAATATTTAGTCAATTTAGGCATCTATGTAATATATCAGTATATAATCACATTTCTTGGAACCATCCTATAGGTGTGACACTACAAGAAAACATCTGATTTGCGACGGACTGATATTCCATCGCAAATACTGTCTTGCGATGGACTTTCCTTTTGCGACGGAATCTGCGACAGACACAAACTTTCCCTACCCGCGAAATGAAAGTCAAAGCGCGGGAAGGTTTGCGACGGAATATTGACTTTTGCGACGGAATTTCCGTCGCAAACCCTTGACCAAAATCTGGTCAAGGGTCAAAGTTAGTCAAACCTTGCGACGGAAATTCCGTCGCGAATATTGACTTTTGCGACGGAAATTTCGTCGCAAGGCTTGCGTGACATTTGACTATATTCAAATTTGTGACGGAATTCCGTCGTAAATGTCCGTCGCAATTTGTTAATATACAACCCCGCGGGTTCTCTTTTCCCCCAAATCAATTTACCTAAAATCAATTTTTCCCCCAAATCACAAAATCGCCTTCTCCGTCTCCTACCTTCCTTCTGCCGCCCCCACCACCGCCGTTGGTCGCCGTCGCCACCGCCGACCTCTCCTTCTCCTTCTTTCTTCCTTTCCCTTCCTCTCCTTCTCCTTCTCCTTCTCATTCCTTCTGTCGTCGATCCACCACCGCCTGTCACGCCTACCACCGCCTGTCTCCCATTCCTCCTTCTCATTCCTCTTCTTTCTCCATATTTATGTATCCTAACTCGCCTTAATTATATACCGTCACCAATTAGCTATGTTTAATTCCGTCGCAAATGCTTAATTATTGTTGTTAACAATTGTTAGTTTAGTTTAATTAGTTAATGTTGATTTGTTTAGTTTAGTTAGTTTGTTAGATAATTAGTCTTATTAGGTTAGTAGGTAATTCCGTCGCAAATCCGTCACATATTGTACCCAATTTAATTGGTAACTATTGAGTGAGATGAAGTAAGAACCTTTCGTACGGATGATCTTTACCAAAAACAATTATGCCAACGGTGCCCATTGTGGGATGTTGTGCGTAACCCTTAGTCCGTCATCGAACCATACGAACTCGTTTCATGCCCCATTCATGATTTCTTAATGGATTATTATATTGGTAGCGTATAATTGACGTCGTATACCTAAATCAATAATCAAGTCACCCGACTCACACCTAGTTGGGACTTTGGGATATACTTAATGGAGTATTCGGTTATATAATTAGTCCGATGAAAGATTGTTGTTCCTATAATACAACGTAGTAATAATTATCGTTTATACTAGAATTTAAATAAAACGTATAATTGGAATCACATTTATAAGTTGGTCTTGTGTAGAATAGATTTACATTTAATTAGTGTAATCATCCATTAAAAATGTCGTAGTATAATATAACCAAACATAAAAACAAATGTAAGAGACTTTTTTATTGTCTATGAGGAATAATTTATGATATAAAATATGCCGTGATGTTGATTGTTAGTGTTGTTCATTTCTTTAGTATATTTTTGAATAGTACCCGTTCAATAATTACACATTGGGTGTAATTCTTGAATAGTCCCCGTTTTGGAGCTGTCTTTGAATCTTTCATGCCATTTAGGTGGTAAATACTTGTATTTTTTTCTTGATTGTTATGAGGCAAAAAAATGGTTAAAATTTCCTTTAATATTCTCTGAATACTTATATAGAATGACAATTCATTCTATCTAATGTATTTGGAGAACAATTGGGAAGTGCTGCCCAATTTTTGTCTCATTACAATCAAGAAAAATATACGAGTGTTTACTAATGGTATGAAAGATTCAAAGATGGGTTTAGGTTGGAGAGATAAGGACCCCGGACCAATATATCAAAGTGTTTTTTTTCACTAGTAGAATTATGCCCTACGATGTCGGTTCTAATAGCCCATTAGTGTCGGTTTTCGAGCGACGTGATAGCTGGGGTCACAAAAGGTTTGTGTCGGTTGTAAAACCGCCACTGTAGATTACCTTACGGTGTCGGTTTTGAGTTAAAAACCGCCACCGTAGGATAATCATGGTGTAGGTAATAAGTCTAAAACAGTCACCATAGGGTACGCTATGGTGTCGGTTGTGGGTCTCAACCGCCACCGTAGGGTTCTAAAACCGCCACCATAGGGTAAGTTATGGTGACGGTTTTGAGTCTAAAACCGTCACCATAGGGTAAGCTATGGTGTCGCTTTTGAGTCTAAATTCTAAAACGGTCACCATAGGGTAAGCTATGGTGTCGGTTTTGCGTCTAAAACCGTCATCATAGGGTAAGCTATGGTGTCAGTTATGAGTCTCAAACCGTCACCAAAATGTAAGCTATGCAACGATGTCGGTTGTGAGTTAAAAAGCGTCACCCTATGGTATGTTATGGTGTCGGTTCCAATTTAAGAACCGTCACCATATATATATATATTTTTTGAAAAAAAATTAGCTAGCTAATTTTGACAACACCTCCCCTAAAAATGATGCTGGCCAATATAAATATTGATGGAAAAATACCTGCAAAGAATTTTAATTAATTTCCAAACACAATAATGCTTCATACAATAGCTTCGGAATAACCATATATCTCATATTCTCATCCAACAATACAATAACACTTATGTTTCCCAACGACGCATAAATCTGAGAAAACAAGCAACAAGTATATCCTCGACAATAACCTCAACCAAGCAACAAGTAAAAATCCAATAATTTAATCTAAACTACATGTTCTCGAAACATTTTGTAGCCCACACCTCCTTAACTTCATTCATATCTTCAACTGACATGGTTGAATCTTCAATAATCTACATTTAAGAAAATCAATAATAAGATGCTTTTTTTTTAAAAGAAAATAAGTAAACTATAAATATTTTTACTTAAAAATAAGAAATGATAAATTGTTCCAGCATGAATGCTATACTGATGATAGATGCATGTTACTTTAACAAGTGTAATGCAGACTTTAGGCTTTCTTCTAGTTCTAATGCACTAGCCAGAATCTTTGAACAGAAGCCGAGCTATACACTCATTTCGACCTGCTTTGCTTAAAAAAAAGAAATTGTTTTCCAACATACTTGTCGCCCCCTTTCTTTTGAGAAAACCATCTCGATCCTCTGACTTTTAATTTAGCATGGGCTGTAGAATTTGCTTTATTATTAAGGAATTCAACAACCTTTAATTGTGGAAAATGTCATTTACTAGGACTGCTGGCTGCTCCACCGCTACTGACAAAGATTCCCTACGACCTTCTTCTATATGAAAGAATGTTTACCTTCTAAAAGAGCTAAAGTATAAAGTTAAGGTCCTGATATGTACAGAATTACGAAGAGACTGAAGTGCTTGATTAAATTAGAGCAAGTGCAATCGTGAGCCAATGCACACTATTAGCTTGAATTGCCATATCATATTTTTTAAGCTATAACATTTTAAGCAAAAATTGTAAACAATGGTTTCAAACTAGCTTAAATGGACCCATATGAAACAAAAATTCCAACTCTTTTTTTAAATAATTATTTTTTATAAAAAACTTTAATTTGATAGGTTGAAATTTTGGGATGGTCCATTTGAGCTAGTAGCTTAATGAGGCTACTAGCTTGATCTAAGCTAATCCAAAAGTATAGGTACAATGGTTTGGCTACTAGCTTACAACTTTTCATATTTGCAAACAAGTCCCTTAGCTAAACCATTGCACTTGCTCTTATTGGATTTTGATGAAATACTTGAGTTCCCACTCAGTTATAAACAACTATTAACGAATATATATACATGTTATAAATTAAGAATTCTGAATATTTACCCTTCATAAAATGCACCTATGATATATTTTTTTTCCTTTTGAATCTTCAGGAACAGTAGTAGTGTAACAGATGAAATACAAAAAATAAATTTAAAGATAAAGACAGAAACAAGAAAGTAGAAGTGTGGACCTCATAACTCGTGTGGTCTGGATCTATATTGTCATGCCATATAGCCTGCATTTGGAATAGTAATCATGTGGAACAACAATAAGCTTCGTAGCTGTAACACTAACTCGAACAATGATAAGCTTCATATCTATAAATTACAAAAATTCATGCGTTGGTATGACCGAAATGAACAATGCAGAGATGTTTGAGAGTAATACAGAAATGCTGTCAAAACTTTACAACAGAAACTCACAGAGTCAAAGGGTAGAATTAGAACTTATACCTGCACAAACAACATCAAATAAAACTGCCGAAAGTTTCCCTAAAAGAGGTCATATGTAGGTTCAGTGAAAGCTGTTTAGAAGGAAACTCATCTGCCTTCCAGTAAGCGTGGCAGGATCCAGCAAATTGGCCTTCCGATCCTATTCTCTCCAAATCCAGGAGCTTTAACAGCACAAATATAACAAAAGTTACAAGTTCATGATTAAAAAACAATCTCCAAATTCAAGCAGCAGAACAAGAGTAATGTACCAAGCTAATGAGATATAAATACCTGTAGACCAGCATGAATCTTGTTCAAAATGAGAGTTGCCAAGGCCTCATTGTCCACATCTTCAGCAACAATTAACAATGGCTTTTGCCGCTACATTGGAAATCACAAAGTATCTATATGTTAACTAACTAGCAGGATTCATAAGCAGGTGCCAAAATGATTGAGCAACCGTTACAGTACCTTCAATGCCAACTCCAGAGCTTTCATTACAGAATTTAAGCTAGTAATTTTCTTTTCGTGTATAAAAATAAGTGGGTCATCCAATTCCTGCTTGCATTCGGTATCCAATCAAGTCAGTACATCCATTTGTTGATTTCAAGGTGCAAAACTACCTTACGAATAGAATTAGGGAAGCCAAAAGTAAGCTTACACATTTCTGGATTTTCTGGTTGGTGATGAAGTAGGGAGATATGTATCCCCTGTCTAGCTTCATGCCTTCAACAACTTCAAGCTCGTTGTACAATGTTTTGTCATCCTACAAATGTGATGATACAATAAGATTCATTACTTCTTTCCTAGGAAGCCCCAAGGACAACTAGAGTACTGCATAAAAAGACATTTCGAGTCCGAAAATAAAACTGAATTGCAAGGGGAACAGGATAAAGCAAAGAGAGCACAAGGGCAAGACGAGGAAAATCAAAAGAGGAGAAGGAATACCGTAACTAGAATAAGCAAATTGAAACTGGAAAAAAAGTGTAAACAAAGTAAAGGGTCTGCCGTAGTCAATTAAAAAAAACCAAAAAAACGTCCTTATTATAGTTATGGTGTATACAACATATGTCACTTCAGAATAAGAAAAGGGAAATATAAATGTTCGTCGCAACAGACTCACCATGAAAATCCTTGGGACAAGGGTCTTTAAGGATGCAACCGCATCTTCGATAAAATCAACAGCAACTTTAACACTATCACGAGTAGGTTGTTGTAGCATAAATGGAATGTAGCACTAAAACAAGAAAATATTGCTAGTTCACTAAATGTGGAATTAACTTAACAGCAACGATCACTTGAGGTTATACAGAAACTAGTTTTAATCAAAATCGTACAGCTTCAGAAAGTGTATTGAAGCTGAAATTAAGCAACGACAGTAGAACTTTGAGTAATATAAATGTACATATAAACGCACCAAATCATTACGTTTGCCTGCTCTCTTGAGTTGCAAAACAATCATTTTAAAAAGAAGACCCTATTTCAGGGATCTTAGTGACTTAGTGATCACAACAGCAGCCAGTCCAGCAAATACATTCATAAATCCAAGGGATGATATTTCAGATTTCATGCAAGAATAACAAAAGAGACTAAGAGACCCCTTACCCTGATCACATTTTCGCTTAATATCTCCGGAGACGTGCTTTATATTAGTCGTATACTCGCATTCACCTTAAAAGCCAGCCAGTTGATAGTCTTCCATAGTACATCCCAAATCAAGCACTGGTATTCCATGCTACTTTTATCCTCAAAACTATCACTAATATTCGCCACCCGAAAATGGATTACTCTGATCTCGTCCCAACCTCATCCCTCCCCCTCTTAACCCTCTCCAAAACTCCAACCTTTTTCCACACCCGTACTTGGCTTAATCTTGAATCTTAATCATCTGAGGCAAATTCCTATGTTTAGTCCAAAATTAAATCAAATACGATGTACAATTCCACACTATTAATTGAATTGAATTGAATTGAATTTTGCAAATCATCATAGTTTATGATGCCCGTCGTTGAGGGTACCAAAGATAAAATTTATAATTCCTAACTTTAACAATAGATAGTGAAAGTCAGGGTCGAACCACAAGGAGGTGGGGAATGTTTATTGTTTGGTGTCAATGTTTTAAGGTAACAAATTGGGGGGTTGATTGTTGATTACTAAGTCTAAGCAAAGATTAAAATAAAACAAGAAATAAAAGATGAGAATAAAATATAATAAAAGGGATGCTAGGATGTTCGGGTAATAAATAGCTAAGGTAAAATAAATCCTAAGGTCAACATGTATTGCAGTCGCGTAAGGGGGTGTAACATATCTTTTTAGGTCTATGCTACCTAATAGCTCCTTTCGGCCTATGCTATTAGTTCCTAGGTCTCACAATTATTGGGTGTCAACAATAAGGGTGATTCCTAAATCCCAGGTCACATACCTTTCAGCCTTGAGTAACCTATCCGTCTTAAAGTGTAAACCAATGCCCTTCCCGTATCTTTCAATCTTGGGTAGGTCATTACTAACATCCTACAAGTCTCCTTATGGTCTCATTGCAGGATATTATAATTGACAAGAAAAGACGAAATAAGAATACATACGCGAGTGGTCGACCGACCGGCTACTCCAGTCAGCCGACCACGGCCTCGGTCGACCGACCGGCTATTCCAGTCGGCCGACCGTGGTCCTACTACAAGTCGGTTTTTCGGATTTTATTTACCTATGCATATTATCCCCTACATCCTAACATATGAAAATTAGCTACTCATGGTTGTTAAGACGATTATGAAAACGGGATTAAACATGGTAAACATAATAAATAATCTAAGCATGCAAGATTCAATAAAGCTTGGGATTTCTATCTTAATTGAATGCAAAGGTAATAAGAACAATAATAAAAACTAGATTAAAGAGTAATTACCACAATTGGAATTAAGGCAGAACGGAATAAACTTTATTGAATGCTTGAGAATTCTTTGAATAAGATAAAAGATGAACTAGATGGTAAAAGATTGAATAAAAGATCCTAAAGTATGATAATAGATATCAAGCATACATATGAAAAAGCATCCATAACCCTAATCACAAGATTTGTTTATATAGGGTAAAAACTAAGAGTTTCCTTATAATTCTAATTCTACTTTATTTCCGAAAAAGAATCGCATGGGCTTCGTTCTGGTCGGCCGACCCGTTTGGCTGGTCGGTCGACCGCTTCTTGCTGGACTTCTCTTATTTCCGGCCTTTCTTGGAAATTGGGTTTTATGAAAATCAGGCCTGGTCGGCCGACCCGTTTAACTGGTCGGTCGACCGCTTCTGTACGGAAATCTTCGGATTTTCTTCTGTTTTGACTCTTGGTACTTGATTTTGACTCCAGTTGACTTTCCATTTATTCCTTAATTAAGCAAAAGACTTGAGGATACGAATTTGGTGCCAAATCGTCTCTTTTCCGCATAAATCTGCAAAAGTGCATAAAAATACGAAAGTACACAATTTGTGGGAAATAAAGGCTAAAACATAGTAAATGAGCGACCAAATACGTGTAAAAATAGATGTAAAACATCATAAAATAGACACGTATCAAATTCCCCAAACCAAACCCTTGCTTGCCCTCAAGCAAGAAATAGACTCGATCCTAACTAATGGAACGATTTCAAACTCAGAGCGAAATTTACATGTAAGCCTAAACCAATACCAAGAACAAAATGAGATAATATTTAAATCATGCAAACGAGTTATGGTGTCGTCAAACTTGCAACACTAGAGACTATAGAGACTTTATACCATGGACTCTCGCGGTGCGCTCGAGACACTCATGAAGCAAAGGGTGAGTATATGTAAAAGATAGAAAGAAGTAATTTTGTAGAGACACTCACCTAACTGCGACCCATGAAAACATGCCTGCAATCTAACATGAACAGGAATTCTACAACTTTGTATAACAATCTCATTTAAGTGACCTAGATACATGCAAATGAGGTACGAAAGGTACGTGAGGTTAAAGGTAAAAGTGGTTAAGATGCTTTTGGATTTGTGGGGTTAGTAGCCAAGCTAGTAAAACCGATTCCCAACAACATATTTCACAACTTTTTTGATATTAAGAAAGTGCTCTTTTGTAGCACAACTCTCACATTTGAATATAAGAAAGGACTCCCAAATATTTTTGAATGAAGTACGGGAGTGATAACATATAAAAGAAAGGAATTTCCGGAACGAAATTTTTTTCTGATGATGTCAGTTGGTCGGCCGACCTGTATATGTGGTCGGTCGACTGACTTTCGTATTTTTCGTATTTTTTTTTTTCGTTTTTCTTTTCTTTCTTTCTTTCTTTGAATTTTCTGTTCTTTTTCTTTTCTTGCTTTCTTTCTTTCTTTTCTCTTTTTGCTCATAATAGCATACAAACCAAGATGCCTCAAAAAATAATCCAATGACCACAAATACTAGCTTGGAAGGGTAGGCTAAGTATGGGATGTAGTTTTGGGGGAATAAAAAGGCAATTTCGGCTATGTGAAGCTTATGGGTAAATATGAGAAAAGGGATCCCAAATGCACGTATCAAGACTCACAAAACGAGATAGTAAAACAAGTATATAGCAATTCAAGTTCATGTTTATGCATATTGATGTAACATGTTCCAAGGGGAGTAGTACTCACATCCTAGACAACTGGTTTAAGAATGAAACCAGGAAATAAGCTCTAAAACTCAGAATGTATAGTAGATTGCCAAGGTATAAGTCAAGTCTCAAGATATGCAAGTTGACAAAAACTCGTAGATATGCGAAAGACTTTCATACTAAAACAAGTTGACAAGGCAAGGTAAAGATATAAACATGTAAGATAGCTAAATCATCCTTGAAATACTTTCGTTCCGACTCGACCTATATGCTAAAATAAACGTGCATTTTTTTGGAATTTTTGAATTTTTTAATTTTTTTGGATTTTTGTATATATAAGGAAAATAAAGAAAAGAACGATGCAAGACAGAAATGCAATAAACGTGTGACAAAATGCAATGCATGTAACACGAAACCATTCCCCAAACCAACCCGCACAATGTCCCCATTGTGCATTAGCCTAAGTAAAGGTTTCAGAAAATTAAAGGAAAGATGCAAAGAAATTAAAACTAAGGAAAAAACTGGAAAGAACTCACTGGGTTATGAAGTGCATGAGAAAAACCTCCCAAAACCAGCGTAAGCTGGGAGGTTTTGGTGGCCAGCAGTGCCACTCAAGAATCCAAGTCAATTTTGCGATTTCCAAGAAAGAGAAACGAAAGACCGCAGCAGAGAGCAGGTCGATCGACCGATGTAACAGGTCGACCGACCTCCTGTGAACCACAGAAAAATCAGCGATACAGCGTCTCTGGTCGACCGACTGATGTTTCTGGTCGGTCGACCCTCTGCGTCCTGGAGGTCTTCATTTCTTCGTAAATCCTGGAAAAGCAAGAAAATATGTGCGCCCAACAATGCGCGAGATGCCCGGAACGATTCGAAAAGTCTTAACTACTAGCAAACCAAACTAAAAAGTTTCACACAACATAAAATAAATTGTCTTAAAACTGTAACTCAAAAACAACTATCCGCTAAAGATGCGGAAAATATCCGACCACGGCTTCTGACGGCATGCCGTAGTCTCCACGGTTTTTGCTTTAGTAGCAAAACATATCTTCTTTCCGCCGTCGCAAAGCATATGCGACGGTCTCTCCTCTTGAGCCTGCCTCCTCTTCTTCTTCTCTTCCCTATCCACGACGTCTGGATCCTCATCCTCTTCATAGCTTAAGCATCCCATTCCTCCTCTCTGGACGATGGCTTCCTTCACTTTGGGTTTCCCCAAACCAGTTCCTGCAATAGTCATAATAGAAGTGCCCTCCCTATTGCTCCCAATCTGGGGCGGAGGTGTAAAAACAGATACAGGAACAGGTAATAAAGGTGGAGAAGTAGTGATGACCTCATACTTCTTTTCAGAAGTTATAGCATTACATGTGATGGGGGTCATAGCATCCTTCTTCATATAGGATAGGCCATAGATAATAGAATGTTTGCCTACTTTGAAAGTTAGAGTCCCAGTGCCTACATCTATAATGGCACCTGCAGTGTGGAGGAAAGGTCTTCCTAGAATTATGGGTATATGGGCATCCTCTGGGATGTCCAAGACTACAAAATCGACTGGGAAGAAGAACTTGTCGATACGGACAGGGATGTTTTCTAACACTCCTATAGGTTCCATGGATGTGCGATCAGCCATCTGGACTGTCATACTGGTCACTGCAAATTCGGTCATTCCTAGTTTTAAGGCAACGCTTAGGGGCATGACACTTATACTAGCACCTAAATCGCATAGAGCCTTCTTAACTGGGAAGGTTCCTATATTACAGGGGACAGAAAAACTACCAGGGTCTTCTAGTTTATGAGGGGCAATGACATGTGTTAAATAACTGGATGACTCTTCAGTGAGAGCCACCGACTCAACCTTTTCTAAAGACCTCTTCCTTGACAAAAGTTGTCTCATGAATTTAAGATATGAAGGAACCTGTTGAACTAATTCTAAAAATGGGACTTGAAATTTTAATGAACGAATCACATCTTTAAATTTGTCAAAAGATACCTGATCCTTTGAAGGCACGAGTCTCTCTGGAAAAGGAGCAGCTGAGGATTCTGTATTTGCAGCCCTTTTTAAAAACCTGGGGGTCTTGTCACCCCTGAAGAGAAAATCCCGCAAATTATTTGGCAAATCTGGACGAAAGGGAACTTCGGGTTCTGCTTCAATGGTCGGTCGACCAGAATCTTCGGTCGGTCGACCAGTCTCCTGTTCAGGCAAAGTTTCCGGATCCTGATGTGCGGTCGGTCGACCAGAAACTTCGGTCGGTCGACCGCCTTCGCTGCTACTCGCCTGTTTTTCCTTCTCAGTCCCCACTTTAGCTCCACTTCTTAAGGTTACGACGTTTAGAGTCTCCTTTTTCTGGTCCGGCTTGGTCGGAAGTTGACCCGGAGCCCTAGTATCATTCTTGCTCGCAATTTTAGCAATCTGGGACTCTAACATCTTCATTCCTGCCTCTCTAGCCTGTGACTCCTTCTGAACCAACCCAATAAGATTTTGGATAAGAGCATCTGTGTTGGGTGGAGGATTAGAAGGTGGTTGAGGGTTGAAAGGTGGTCTTTGGAAATTTTGTTTATGTGGGGGTACATAAGTGGAATTTTGCTGAGGTTGCATGTGTTGTGGGTTTTGAACATTCTGGCTTGTCCACCTTAAGTTGGGATGGACATTATTATTATTTGGGTCATAGAAATTGTTCCCACGGTAATGCTGAAAAGCGGCACATGTTTCATTAGATGAAGTACAGAATTTCGACACATGCCCTTCTCCACCGCACCTCTCACAAGCAAAGGGTCCGTCCTGAACGGCGTTCACTTGGTATATTCCTCCCTTGCTTCCACTCCCTAGATCGAGCTTTCCTGCAGCCTCAAATTTTTCTAACTTAGCTGTCAAGGCCTCAATTGCTGACAGGTTGTACTCATTTTTCCTCTGATTCCCTCTAGAAGTACCATGCTCAGCACGGTGCACAGCAACATCTTTTATCGACTTGAGACCCTTAGTCTCTCCTGAATTATCTTGGAATCTTCCATTAGCTGCAGCATCTAGATAGGCCCTGTTGTCATCGTAGAGGCCATTGTAGAACTGGTTGCAAAGAAACCATTGTTCGAATCCGTGATGTGGTATGGATCGAACAAGTCTCTTGAACCTGTCCCACGCCTCGCTAAAATCTTCATTGGGACCTTGCTTGAAATTGGTAATCTGCACTCTTAAAGCATTAGTCTTTGACGCGGAATAATATTTCCTGTAGAATGCTAAGGCTAAGGTGTTCCAATCTGTGACTCCCGCAGCAGTGCGGTCAAGATCTCTGTACCACTCTCTCGCAGAGTCCCTAAGGGAGAAGATAAACATGGTTTGTTTAATCTGGTCCTGCGTCACTCCTTCTGGGGGTGCTATAGAGCATATGTAATCTGTGAAGATTTCAATATGCTTAGCAGCATCCTCATTGGCCGAGCCCCCAAATTGGTTTCTTTCAACCATAGTAATATAGGCGGGCTTGGCCTCGAATGGCTTCCCAGTACCTGCAGGTAAAGTGAACCCTTTGTATAGGTCCTTTGCCTGAGGCATGGAGTGACTGGCAATAGTAGCTTCCTCTGTCATGTTCTCTTCTTCTTTAGGAAAAACTGGAAAGTAGGTAAAAGATGGTGTTTTTTGTGAAGGTGGATTGATGGGTGAATTTGGTTGTGAAGGTGGTGTTTTTGGTGAAGATGGTGGTAATTCGAATAAGTCTTCTTGAAATAAGGAAGAAGGTGAGCCCCCTTCCTGATTTGCTAGAAGTTGCTTTCTTCTTTCTCTAAGAGTCCTCTCAATTTCGAGGTCAAGTGGTAGGAGTTCTCCTTGAACTGACCTGCGCATAAGATGGAAACTACAAGAAAAAAGTGAGAAGGTTTAAGGAACATAAAGTTCCTTAAACAAAAAGGGAAACAAAAACAATAAACAATAAACACTGGCGTCACCTCCCCGGCAACGGCGCCAAAGTTTGATGCCCGTCGTTGAGGGTACCAAAGATAAAATTTATAATTCCTAACTTTAACAATAGATAGTGAAAGTCAGGGTCGAACCACAAGGAGGTGGGGAATGTTTATTGTTTGGTGTCAATGTTTTAAGGTAACAAATTGGGGGGTTGATTGTTGATTACTAAGTCTAAGCAAAGATTAAAATAAAACAAGAAATAAAAGATGAGAATAAAATATAATAAAAGGGATGCTAGGATGTTCGGGTAATAAATAGCTAAGGTAAAATAAATCCTAAGGTCAACATGTATTGCAGTCGCGTAAGGGGGTGTAACATATCTTTTTAGGTCTATGCTACCTAATAGCTCCTTTCGGCCTATGCTATTAGTTCCTAGGTCTCACAATTATTGGGTGTCAACAATAAGGGTGATTCCTAAATCCCAGGTCACATACCTTTCAGCCTTGAGTAACCTATCCGTCTTAAAGTGTAAACCAATGCCCTTCCCGTATCTTTCAATCTTGGGTAGGTCATTACTAACATCCTACAAGTCTCCTTATGGTCTCATTGCAGGATATTATAATTGACAAGAAAAGACGAAATAAGAATACATACGCGAGTGGTCGACCGACCGGCTACTCCAGTCGGCCGACCACGGCCTCGGTCGACCACGGCCTCGGCCGACCACGGCTTCATATCTATAAATTACAAAAATTCATGCGTTGGTATGACCGAAATGAACAATGCAGAGATGTTTGAGAGTAATACAGAAATGCTGTCAAAACTTTACAACAGAAACTCACAGAGTCAAAGGGTAGAATTAGAACTTATACCTGCACAAACAACATCAAATAAAACTGCCGAAAGTTTCCCTAAAAGAGGTCATATGTAGGTTCAGTGAAAGCTGTTTAGAAGGAAACTCATCTGCCTTCCAGTAAGCGTGGCAGGATCCAGCAAATTGGCCTTCCGATCCTATTCTCTCCAAATCCAGGAGCTTTAACAGCACAAATATAACAAAAGTTACAAGTTCATGATTAAAAAACAATCTCCAAATTCAAGCAGCAGAACAAGAGTAATGTACCAAGCTAATGAGATATAAATACCTGTAGACCAGCATGAATCTTGTTCAAAATGAGAGTTGCCAAGGCCTCATTGTCCACATCTTCAGCAACAATTAACAATGGCTTTTGCCGCTACATTGGAAATCACAAAGTATCTATATGTTAACTAACTAGCAGGATTCATAAGCAGGTGCCAAAATGATTGAGCAACCGTTACAGTACCTTCAATGCCAACTCCAGAGCTTTCATTACAGAATTTAAGCTAGTAATTTTCTTTTCGTGTATAAAAATAAGTGGGTCATCCAATTCCTGCTTGCATTCGGTATCCAATCAAGTCAGTACATCCATTTGTTGATTTCAAGGTGCAAAACTACCTTACGAATAGAATTAGGGAAGCCAAAAGTAAGCTTACACATTTCTGGATTTTCTGGTTGGTGATGAAGTAGGGAGATATGTATCCCCTGTCTAGCTTCATGCCTTCAACAACTTCAAGCTCGTTGTACAATGTTTTGTCATCCTACAAATGTGATGATACAATAAGATTCATTACTTCTTTCCTAGGAAGCCCCAAGGACAACTAGAGTACTGCATAAAAAGACATTTCGAGTCCGAAAATAAAACTGAATTGCAAGGGGAACAGGATAAAGCAAAGAGAGCACAAGGGCAAGACGAGGAAAATCAAAAGAGGAGAAGGAATACCGTAACTAGAATAAGCAAATTGAAACTGGAAAAAAAGTGTAAACAAAGTAAAGGGTCTGCCGTAGTCAATTAAAAAAAACCAAAAAAACGTCCTTATTATAGTTATGGTGTATACAACATATGTCACTTCAGAATAAGAAAAGGGAAATATAAATGTTCGTCGCAACAGACTCACCATGAAAATCCTTGGGACAAGGGTCTTTAAGGATGCAACCGCATCTTCGATAAAATCAACAGCAACTTTAACACTATCACGAGTAGGTTGTTGTAGCATAAATGGAATGTAGCACTAAAACAAGAAAATATTGCTAGTTCACTAAATGTGGAATTAACTTAACAGCAACGATCACTTGAGGTTATACAGAAACTAGTTTTAATCAAAATCGTACAGCTTCAGAAAGTGTATTGAAGCTGAAATTAAGCAACGACAGTAGAACTTTGAGTAATATAAATGTACATATAAACGCACCAAATCATTACGTTTGCCTGCTCTCTTGAGTTGCAAAACAATCATTTTAAAAAGAAGACCCTATTTCAGGGATCTTAGTGACTTAGTGATCACAACAGCAGCCAGTCCAGCAAATACATTCATAAATCCAAGGGATGATATTTCAGATTTCATGCAAGATTAACAAAAGAGACTAAGAGACCCCTTACCCTGATCACATTTTCGCTTAATATCTCCGGAGACGTGCTTTATATTAGTCGTATACTCGCATTCACCTTAAAAGCCAGCCAGTTGATAGTCTTCCATAGTACATCCCAAATCAAGCACTGGTATTCCATGCTACTTTTATCCTCAAAACTATCACTAATATTCGCCACCCGAAAATGGATTACTCTGATCTCGTCCCAACCTCATCCCTCCCCCTCTTAACCCTCTCCAAAACTCCAACCTTTTTCCACACCCGTACTTGGTTTAATCTTGAATCTTAATCATCTGAGGCAAATTCCTATGTTTAGTCCAAAATTAAATCAAATACGATGTACAATTCCACACTATTAATTGAATTGAATTGAATTGAATTTTGCAAATCATCATAGTTTATGATGCCCGTCGTTGAGGGTACCAAAGATAAAATTTATAATTCCTAACTTTAACAATAGATAGTGAAAGTCAGGGTCGAACCACAAGGAGGTGGGGAATGTTTATTGTTTGGTGTCAATGTTTTAAGGTAACAAATTGGGGGGTTGATTGTTGATTACTAAGTCTAAGCAAAGATTAAAATAAAACAAGAAATAAAAGATGAGAATAAAATATAATAAAAGGGATGCTAGGATGTTCGGGTAATAAATAGCTAAGGTAAAATAAATCCTAAGGTCAACATGTATTGCAGTCGCGTAAGGGGGTGTAACATATCTTTTTAGGTCTATGCTACCTAATAGCTCCTTTCGGCCTATGCTATTAGTTCCTAGGTCTCACAATTATTGGGTGTCAACAATAAGGGTGATTCCTAAATCCCAGGTCACATACCTTTCAGCCTTGAGTAACCTATCCGTCTTAAAGTGTAAACCAATGCCCTTCCCGTATCTTTCAATCTTGGGTAGGTCATTACTAACATCCTACAAGTCTCCTTATGGTCTCATTGCAGGATATTATAATTGACAAGAAAAGACGAAATAAGAATACATACGCGAGTGGTCGACCGACCGGCTACTCCAGTCAGCCGACCACGGCCTCGGTCGACCGACCGGCTATTCCAGTCGGCCGACCGTGGTCCTACTACAAGTCGGTTTTTCGGATTTTATTTACCTATGCATATTATCCCCTACATCCTAACATATGAAAATTAGCTACTCATGGTTGTTAAGACGATTATGAAAACGGGATTAAACATGGTAAACATAATAAATAATCTAAGCATGCAAGATTCAATAAAGCTTGGGATTTCTATCTTAATTGAATGCAAAGGTAATAAGAACAATAATAAAAACTAGATTAAAGAGTAATTACCACAATTGGAATTAAGGCAGAACGGAATAAACTTTATTGAATGCTTGAGAATTCTTTGAATAAGATAAAAGATGAACTAGATGGTAAAAGATTGAATAAAAGATCCTAAAGTATGATAATAGATATCAAGCATACATATGAAAAAGCATCCATAACCCTAATCACAAGATTTGTTTATATAGGGTAAAAACTAAGAGTTTCCTTATAATTCTAATTCTACTTTATTTCCGAAAAAGAATCGCATGGGCTTCGTTCTGGTCGGCCGACCCGTTTGGCTGGTCGGTCGACCGCTTCTTGCTGGACTTCTCTTATTTCCGGCCTTTCTTGGAAATTGGGTTTTATGAAAATCAGGCCTGGTCGGCCGACCCGTTTAACTGGTCGGTCGACCGCTTCTGTACGGAAATCTTCGGATTTTCTTCTGTTTTGACTCTTGGTACTTGATTTTGACTCCAGTTGACTTTCCATTTATTCCTTAATTAAGCAAAAGACTTGAGGATACGAATTTGGTGCCAAATCGTCTCTTTTCCGCATAAATCTGCAAAAGTGCATAAAAATACGAAAGTACACAATTTGTGGGAAATAAAGGCTAAAACATAGTAAATGAGCGACCAAATACGTGTAAAAATAGATGTAAAACATCATAAAATAGACACGTATCAAATTCCCCAAACCAAACCCTTGCTTGCCCTCAAGCAAGAAATAGACTCGATCCTAACTAATGGAACGATTTCAAACTCAGAGCGAAATTTACATGTAAGCCTAAACCAATACCAAGAACAAAATGAGATAATATTTAAATCATGCAAACGAGTTATGGTGTCGTCAAACTTGCAACACTAGAGACTATAGAGACTTTATACCATGGACTCTCGCGGTGCGCTCGAGACACTCATGAAGCAAAGGGTGAGTATATGTAAAAGATAGAAAGAAGTAATTTTGTAGAGACACTCACCTAACTGCGACCCATGAAAACATGCCTGCAATCTAACATGAACAGGAATTCTACAACTTTGTATAACAATCTCATTTAAGTGACCTAGATACATGCAAATGAGGTACGAAAGGTACGTGAGGTTAAAGGTAAAAGTGGTTAAGATGCTTTTGGATTTGTGGGGTTAGTAGCCAAGCTAGTAAAACCGATTCCCAACAACATATTTCACAACTTTTTTGATATTAAGAAAGTGCTCTTTTGTAGCACAACTCTCACATTTGAATATAAGAAAGGACTCCCAAATATTTTTGAATGAAGTACGGGAGTGATAACATATAAAAGAAAGGAATTTCCGGAACGAATTTTTTTTCTGATGATGTCAGTTGGTCGGCCGACCTGTATATGTGGTCGGTCGACTGACTTTCGTATTTTTCGTATTTTTTTTTTTCGTTTTTCTTTTCTTTCTTTCTTTGAATTTTCTGTTCTTTTTCTTTTCTTGCTTTCTTTCTTTCTTTTCTCTTTTTGCTCATAATAGCATACAAACCAAGATGCCTCAAAAAATAATCCAATGACCACAAATACTAGCTTGGAAGGGTAGGCTAAGTATGGGATGTAGTTTTGGGGGAATAAAAAGGCAATTTTGGCTATGTGAAGCTTATGGGTAAATATGAGAAAAGGGATCCCAAATGCACGTATCAAGACTCACAAAACGAGATAGTAAAACAAGTATATAGCAATTCAAGTTCATGTTTATGCATATTGATGTAACATGTTCCAAGGGGAGTAGTACTCACATCCTAGACAACTGGTTTAAGAATGAAACCAGGAAATAAGCTCTAAAACTCAGAATGTATAGTAGATTGCCAAGGTATAAGTCAAGTCTCAAGATATGCAAGTTGACAAAAACTCGTAGATATGCGAAAGACTTTCATACTAAAACAAGTTGACAAGGCAGGGTAAAGATATAAACATGTAAGATAGCTAAATCATCCTTGAAATACTTTCGTTCCGACTCGACCTATATGCTAAAATAAACGTGCATTTTTTTGGAATTTTTGAATTTTTTAATTTTTTTGGATTTTTGTATATATAAGGAAAATAAAGAAAAGAACGATGCAAGACATAAATGCAATAAACGTGTGACAAAATGCAATGCATGTAACACGAAACCATTCCCCAAACCAACCCGCACAATGTCCCCATTGTGCATTAGCCTAAGTAAAGGTTTCAGAAAATTAAAGGAAAGATGCAAAGAAATTAAAACTAAGGAAAAAACTGGAAAGAACTCACTGGGTTATGAAGTGCATGAGAAAAACCTCCCCAAACCAGCGTAAGCTGGGAGGTTTTGGTGGCCAGCAGTGCCACTCAAGAATCCAAGTCAATTTTGCGATTTCCAAGAAAGAGAAACGAAAGACAACCGTCACAAATGATTTATATACGTCCTTTGTATATACGTCTGTTATAATTAAACCGTCACGAATTTTATACGGTGACGGTTTTTGATAAAAACTGTTATTTTTTATCACTACTTTTAGTGTCGTTATTAATGTCGGTTATAAGTAAAACCGTCACAAATGATTTATAGTGGCGGTTCTGACTTACAACCGACACAAATAATTTGTTTTATCGTGATGGTTCTTTATTAAAACCGTCACAATAGACTCCCTATACACTACAAAAATCCTTCCCGCCAATATTTTTTGCCTTTTATATCGTTTTCTATTAGAACCGTCACGATAGCTGCGACACGATAGGGGTTTTTTGTACTAGTGTTTGCACGTTGGTGTGTTGGTGTGTTGGTGTTGGTGTTGGTGTTGGTGTTGGTGTTGGTGTTGGTGTTGGTGTTGGTGTTGCTAGTATTAGTAGTTGCATTGTGATAATTGTTTTTATTAATATTGTTAGTTGTTGTTGCTGTTGTTGCTGTTTTTTATCTTAATAATTATTGTTTGTAAAAATATGTAGATTTACTATGAAGAGATTAGAACGAAAATGGATGTATTAAAGGTTCGATTCTAGGAAAAAGTTGAGGAAGAATTTCGTAATCGGTGTTAATGACTTCCTTGACTATGTTAAGCAACAAGATGAATTCATTAGAAATAGAGAAATTAGGTGTTCATGTTCTAAGTGCAAGAATAAAAAGTATTTTGTTGAATAAGAAGTACAGAAACACCTTGGTTTGAGAGGGTTTTGTGATAACTATAATGATTAGGTGTATCACGGAGAGAAATTCTCTGTTGAGGAAGAGGAAAGCTCATCAATGCACTCCGACAATCCTTATAGGGATATTGTAGAAGATGCGTTACGCGATAACATTCATCAAATTAGGGAAGAAGCTCTTAACGCCGAGGTGGTCGATGAATCTCCAAATCCTATTGTATTAGCTTTTTTCCAAATGCTAAAACATGCCGAACAACCTCTTTATGTAGGAAGTCGTATAACATTGCCACAGTTGGTTTCAAGGTTGATCACTTTAAAATGTGAATACAACTTGGCTGAAAATGTGTAGATGGTTTCGCGTCATATATCGGAGATATGATTCCTGAAAATAATCTTATGACTCGTAACTACTACGAAACCAAAAAAGTTCTTAAAGCTCTTCAACTTCCCCAAGAAAAGATAGATACATGTTCGGTAGGATGTATGCTTTTCTGGATGGACGACGCTCTTCTTGATAAGTGCAGAAAATGTGGTACTAATAGGTACAAATTAGAGAAAAATGCAAATGGCAAAAGGGTTCCCGAAAAGTTCTTAACTTATTTTCCATTAGGACCACGGTTGCAACGCCTTTATTCTACAAAGCACATCGCGGGAGAAATGCGTTGGCATTATGAAAACCCTCGTGTTAGTGGAACAATGTCACATCCAAGTGACGGGGAGGCTTAGAAACAGTTTGATCGGCTACATCCTTCTTTTGCATTTGAGCCTAGGAATGTCCGTCTTGGACTTTGCACTGATGGTTTCGCACCGTTTCGTCAATTCGGGAAGGAATATTCATGTTGGCCGGTGATACTTACTCCATACAATTTACCACCCTGGCTCTGTATGAAAAGACAGTTTATGTTCTTAACATTACTTATTCCCGGTCCCCACAGTCCAAAGAAAAACATTGACGTCTATTTGCAGCCTTTAATTCACGAGTTGAAGCAATTATGGGACGCAGGGATCTTAACCTATGAAGTCTCAAGGAAGCAAAATTTTGATCTAAAAGGCGCACTCCTATGGACGATCAACGACTTTCCTGCATATGGCATGTTATCTGGTAAGTTACCACAAACTTTTCTTTATTTTTTAGTAAATTGATTTAGTAATTAATTAACGTAATTGACACTAATCAAACTCTGTTTTTTTTTGTAGGGCAGGGTTTTTTCAAGGAAAAGTCATATGATAAGTGAAGGGGTACCGGCAGAGCAGATCGACGATAATAAGCTCTACTTTGAAGAACATGGCGACTTCAACAAGAAAGGACTGATATTTGGTACGGGAAATGCAGCACCAGTTCTTTGGGAACGTCGCCGTCATTCAAGTGCTGGGAACACTTCATACACCCCAGGTTAGTATTTTGTAGTGTATTGAAGATTAAGACTAACCAATGATTTTACCGTTGAGTAAAGGAAAATAATACCATGCTTATAGATAAGACTATTAACCAAATTTGACTATTAACCCCAGGTATCGTCGGTAGAGTCCTTGAAAAGAATGCTCAGCTAAAGCAACGTGAAGTCGAGCAATCTCAAAGACTTAAGTCTACTCAAAACTGTGACCCAGGAGGCCCTTCTAAGTCACGACATGACTTTGATGATGACGGTGGCGACAATGCTAGGTCGGCCACCCATTTTATCACCCCACAGACCACTCACATCACCGTTAGATAGGTTATATTAGTTTATTAGGTCGGTTAGTTTGTTTGTATTCATTATGTTTAGATTTTTTAAGTTGAATGTATTCAGACATATACCTATGTAAAACCTTATTTTTAGTTATGAAAAACCTTTTGAAAATCTTGTCTTGGACAAGTTGTTGTGTGCTGGGTTATTTTGGCTGAAATCAGCCACTTTTATGCAGGTTTGGAGAGCTTAGAAATGGCTAAAATCAGCCATTTAGCTGAAATGTGGAGCAGAAAAAACAGCTGAAACCGTAAAAACCTACAGGAATTTGTGACGGAAAAGTCCTATTTTGCGACGGATTTTCCGTCGCAAGTGTTGACTGGCTTTGACCAAAATGTCAAAGTCACCCAGATTTGCGACGGAAATTCCGTTGCAAAAGAGGAACTTGCGACGGAATTTCCATCGCAAATCTTGACTAACTTTGACATTTTGGTCAAAGTCAGTCAATTCTTGCGACGACAATCTGTCGCAAAACTTGACCATTCCGTTGGAATAGTTCGCGAAGGACGAATCCGTCGCAAAAATTCAGTTTGCGACAAAAAAAACGCGACAGACAGTGTCCGTCGCAAATCTGTCGCAAATGTCCTGTTTGCGACGGATTTTCCCTGATTTGCGACGGACCCGTCCGTCGCAAATATGTTAGTATTTTTTAGTGGATAGGGACCAACTAATCACCACCATCAGTATGACAGTAACGTCAAACTTCTAGCAAAGCCAACCGTTACTGATTTACGTTAATTAGTTGATAAATATACAAAGTATCCCTTTGTGTTCCTATAAGAGATTTAGATTGTAGTCGCACTAACTGTGGAGGACACATGCTCTAACAAAGATGTCCTCAAAGAAAACAACACCTCTAGACTCAATGATAGAACCATAAAACCCCGAACCTACATTCGTAGTCATAAACCTATAGGCTGCACTATTGGTAGGATAATCCACGAAGACTGAATCAACGGTTTTAGGTCGTATTTTGTCTATTTTAAAAGCAGGTAAGGCAAATTTGGCTAAACACCCCAAAACCTTTAAAAACCTCAAATTAGGTGGATAACCCTTCCAAATTTCATAAGGAGTTGCATCAAGTTTCTTATGAGGTACACGATTTAGAACATGACAAGCAGATAAAATAGCTTCCCTCACATAAAATCGGATAACCCAGAAGATAATAGCATGACAATACCATTTTTCCTCTCGGCTATACCATTCTGTTCGGGAGTATAAGGGGTTGAAAACTCATGATAATACCATTTTTCTGACAAAATTCCACCAAAATGTCAGATTTATATTCTCCACCATGATCAGACCTTACACGTTTTATCTTCCTATCTAGTTGATTCTCAACATCAGCTTTATAAATCAAAACATGTTTTCAGCTTCATTTTTATTTCTCAAAAGATAAACTTTAGTATATCTCGAACAATCATCCACAAAAGTCGAATAATATCTCTTACCACCTCTACTCTCACAACTTTTATAATCAGCCAAGTCGGTGTCTGATTAGTCTAGTTTAATGGGTCTTAATAAAGGTGATTTTGATGTTTATTTGATGGGTTAAGAAGCTTTTTATTAGATTTTAATTCACATGTCTTTGATATTGGGTTGATGATGTATTTGCATGTTTTTATGGGATAATTGGATTGATTTGCTAATATGAGTGGAGTAAGCTTTTTTAGAGTTTATTGTTGGGCTAAATATGTCATGCAATGTGGTTTTCGAAGCAAGTCAGAGTCTAATTACTATGGTCAAAGCAAGTGAACATCAAGATGAACATTGGATTCCATGGAATTTATGCATTCAACTCATATTTTATGACACAAACATTGGATTCCAATTCTATTTTATGACACAACATGGGACTTAAAGCAATTTCAACAACTCCTTAATTCTCATTTATTTTGGTAATAATACCTATAATTTAAGAGACATTATGGAGTTGTCATTTGAAGACCTACAAAAAGAGGATGTTGACACTTTTAGGGGTATACTTCTCATATAGACCTTTACATATGTTCTCTACATGTTAATCATTAGAATGCAATTTTCATAGTTTATTTTAGTTATTTTTATTTGTATTGAAGAGTAAGTTACTCATCTTGGGTCAAACGATTGAAGCAAATGAGTTAGTGTTTTGTAAGACTCTTTACTGTATATTATTATCTCTTGAATATTGATTTTTATTCTCAATTGATTATTATGATTATCGATAGTGTTTACTAGTTTGAACACCTAGTTTATATTATCTCTAATCTATTGCTAGTTTAGGAATTTGAATCTTTTGTTCAACTACCTAGACATTAGTAGCAACTATTGTTCATCAATTGTGTGCTTTTCATCATTGTTGAATTGTAGGAGAATAATAATCATATGAATTAAACTGTAGAACCGCGTTTGTATGCATTTGTTCTTCTTTGTTAGCTTCTCTAGTTATAAACTATGGCATATATGATTGAATTTAGATACGCTTGCACTAGATTGTCATCACCATAAGGGTTGTTTATATGCGCTTTTCGCAGTGAACAACTAAAAATAAGGAGAAGTAAAAAATCATGTTTTCGCAACAAAGTATTCAAGAGTAATATAGTATAAAAGTGTCAATGATCAACCCTATATCATTTGTGGAAATTGTAAGACCAAAGACCTTCTTTTATAATTACATTTACTCAAATCTTTTAATATTTTACTTTGTTAGATTTAGAATTAAACCCGCAAACACCCCCCAAAGTGGTTACATTAGAATTATTTACACAAACACACACTAAACATAGACCTTCCTTGTGGGATCGCCCCTACTTACCCTTGTTATTATTAGAGTTTGTAGTGGATTACAAATTGTGAATTTGGAGACTCACGACAAGTCTAGCCAAATTTTGGCGCCATTGTCGGGGAACGAACCGGGGTCACCCGCGTGACAGGCATGAATACGTACACTATACTACAACGAGTAAATCAAAACATGTTTTCAGCTTCATTTTTATTTCTCAAAAGATAAATTTTAGTATATGTCGAACAATCATCCACAAAGGTCAAAATAATATCTCTTACCACCTCTACTCTCACAACTTTTATAATCAGCCAAGTCGGTGTGAATAAGTTCTAATAACTCAGTTTGTCTTTTGGTCACTTCCTTAAAAGGTTTCTTAGAGTACTTTGCTTCCACGCATACTTGACATTTATCCACGTCATAAGAAATCAGATTAGGCAACAAGTTCATTGTTTCAATGCGTTTAATGGATTTAGTGTTAACATGCCCAAGTCTAGAATGCCAAATGTCAATGGACTCAACGATGTAAGCAGAAGAAGTAGATTGAAGAGTCTATAGATCTGAATATACTCAAGAAGGGGGGGTTGAATTGAGTATGCCAACTTTTTCAATTCTTTTCGATGGATGTAATATGTATGAGGTATGAACGAGTAAACAATAAACGAAAGAAAGAGACACGATAGTTTTGAAGTGGTTCGGTTTCACAAATCAAAACCTACGTCCACCATTCTCGATTAATAAAATTAGTACTTTTCTCCGGATTACAATTTTATCAACCGTACTCGTACAACTAGACATTAGTTGTAACTTAACTAAGTATCGTGAAATACTTAACAATCTTCAAGTACCGTGAAATACTTGAATCACAACGAGTACAGTAAAATACTCAACTATCTTACGTAAATAAGATAAATCTTCTAAGTTCTTCGTGTTCACAATTTGAACGCGTAAGAACGATTTTGCACTAAAAATCTTGTAACGGAATCTTGAAAGCCGAAGCACGAAAGTACACGACCTCAATTGATTGTTTTGCGTTTTTATTTTCGTTGTTTGTATGAGACGTGTGTTTTGAATTATTGTCGCACATCTATTTATATTGAATTAGATCTAGGTCTTTCCAAACCCCAATATATAAAGAATATTACTTTAACTAGAATTCTTATTCTAAGTAATATCCTAAATTAAATCTTTATTGATTTAGGAAGGACCTTATAAGATATAAAATGTCTTAAATAAAGTCATTATCCGTAAACTTGTCAAGATATAGTAATAATAAAATTAGAACTATATCTTTTACCATAATCTAGATAGATAAGATATTAAGTAAATATACCATATTTACCAAATCTATCATATTAAAAATACGAGAGGCATGCGAGACATACACGACATCATTGGCCGTTGTCACGCTTCCCTAGATTAGGGTTTTGACAATTATGGATAAAATAAAGTCCTTAGTATATTAGGTTAAACAATTAACTCGTAAGTTAATTATTTTAATCCTTTTTAACCATTAGATACTTATTTTATAATATCCATTTAAGATTTAATAATTCAATATCTTAGGATAAGATAACAACAATAACACAATTGTCAAGTTAATTTTAAAAATAAAATCACCGTATACTGAGTTGTGCATTTCTCATTGCTTCATAGAGTTATAGCTACGAGCTATAACTTTGAACAAGTTATCTACCAAAGTTATAGTTGGGAGCTCTAACATTAGCTAATAACGTTCCAACTCAATATAGTTCATGTGGGAAAATATCTGTATATATTCCCAATTCTTTATATGCAGGATTATAACGAATTTATAGGGTACGATTTATAGCCATAAACGAAGAACAAGAGACAAAGATTGGGATTAAGAATTAACCTTCTGTCCTTGCAAAGGCCTAAGATCAGATATCAAATCAAATATCCTCCTAATCGTTGCACCCAAGATATCCTGAGAAACACCCTTTCCTGGGCTAGAAACTGCAAAATTACCTCTAATTTTGTGTATGATGAAAGCTAGAGAGAGAGAGGGGAGAAATATGCGTGGGAACTCGTCCCTTCACAAGTGTGCTGAGTTGGTCTATTTATAGGGGGAGTGTATCGAGTAGTTTAGTCAGAATACAACTCTTCTATTTATACTACTAACAACTTCTCTTAATAACCATAAGATAGAATTCCTCAAATCAGTATTCGAGTCCTTCCATAATCGCTCCCAACTAACTGATCCACACGCTCCATAGGGTGCCGTGTGACCACTGTAGCAACCAGATTTTTATCTGTAAAAATCGGTTGGTACACTCTCTATGTGTGTAATGTTTATCTTTATAAATATCGTATATTTATATTTTAACAATTAAATATAACCGTTTATATTTAACTGAATTATTTAATCTTTATTAAATAATTTCACTACACACTAATTAAATATAACATTTTACATTTAGTTACGAATTAACATTTTAATTCGTCTTAGCTAATATTATTTAATGAGTATAAAATAATTATCATCATTACATTGACTAACCGTTTAGTCGTATAGGGTATCAATATGATTATATTTTCATCTAATCATATCTCTCAGATTCAATCCTTTAGGTGTGACTCTTAGGGACCAGTTGATTACCGCCATCTCTATGACAATAACGTCAAACTTTCTAGCAAGTCAAGCGTTATTGATAAACGTGAATCAACTAGCTAAAATACAAAGTATACCCTGTGTTCCTTTAAGAGATTTATACGTGTTGTCGCACTAACTGTTGAGGACATTAGCTACAACAATCTCCCACTTGTCCGTACAAGTGTATGTGCGATAACCGATTCTCATATCCAATTAAATTTCACCCACTCAATGTAAAACAATTTGCAAATCTGTATTCACAAATGTGAACCCCAGCGATTTAGCGGAAAAATAAACATAAAAGGATACGAAAAATACGAGGTTTTTAAAAATTTTCTTGCAGAATTAAATAACTAACATGTGAAGGTTCAAACTAAAATAAAAGTGCGGAAATAAAAGAAACCATACTAGTTATACAAACATAGTAAAGAGTGTACGGGGAAAATATATCCCACTAATAAAGACATAACGTAAGGCAGTCTAGCGATACGAAGTGAAACTAAAGTCCAAGGGTAAGTGCTCGCTAGCCACACGTCTTCCCCAAACAGCACCAACCTACATTCATGAAACATGAACGCCACAGTCAGTGGGGAGTAACTCAGGGTTCTCCCAGCCACTTTACGTCAGAAAACATGTAAACGGTAATACAAAACATCTTATACATATGAACATGTATATAAATTCAGAAACAATCATATATGCATTTCCAAATGTAATCAACATGATCAATGCATGAGCGTATAACCACTGTCTCTGATATACCAAAACATGTGATAACAGCATGAATCAACATGTGTAACAGAATTAAAGCTAGCATATGAGATAATATCAGAATTAAGGAAACATCCAAGCAAAGAACATATCGTCAGAGCGTATAACCACTGCCTCTGACATACCAGCGCGTATAACCACTGCCTCTGGCTACTGGAGCGTATAACCACTGCCTCCAGTTACTAAGCATACAACTATCTGACAACATAGGAATAGAATGAACGCCGTCAGAGCGTATAACCACTGCCTCTGACATACCAGAGCGTATAACCACTGCCTCTGGCTACTGGAGCGTATAACCACTGCCTCCAGTTACTAAGCATACAACTATCTGACAACATAGGAATAGAATGAACGCCGTCAGAGCGTATAACCACTGCCTCTGACATACCAGAGCGTATAACCACTGCCTCTGGCTACTGGAGCGTATAACCACTACCTCCAGCTACGGAGCGTATAACCACTGCCTCCGAATACTATGTATAGCGTATAACCACTGCCTATATGCCTAAGACCTGGCCAGACCTCTCGGTGTAATGCCTTACGCCGAACGACACACGGGGACCGGAGCGTGTAACCACTGCCTCCGACCAATCCCAAACATAGATAAATTCCCATTGCATGGGTGGCGTTAGTTCATTACAGTGAAACACAAATCGTACCACCGCTATCTATTCACATGTCAAGGCAACAAACGTCGCCAACACAATTTGAGGATGACATAACCGTCACCTACACAAGCTTCGGATAGCATAACCGTTAACCCACTTATTTAAACATACATGAGCCAACAAATGATGAATAAAACAACACTTATATTCGTTCCATGCCGAAAGGGAGCACACGGAATTGAATAATGAAACAAAAGTTCTAAACGCATTTCACATTACAGCTGTCCTCTGCTGTAAAATTAATAATTAATTCAAATAAAATCGAAATGATACAAGGCAAATTGTGTTGGATTAATAAGATTTTTATCTACAATATTTGTCCAATAAACATTTTCAAAATACGAACTTAACAGGGGGCTTTTGTCTGATCTTTACAGTGTGTCAGAAATCGTCACACAAAATGTATTGCTTCATAAAACGGGTTTAACAAATCATTTTGGGGCAACGGAACTCTTATAATCATCTAAACTCTTCAAAGTTTATTTATTGAAAAGGACCAGAATAGTTTCAAAGTATAAAAATGGTTTTCGAAATAATCTTTGAGCTATTGTCCATTCTGCGAGTATTTCAGCGCAATGTTCGTAAATAATTTATTGTGAACAAACGACATGCAAGCAAATTACGAAATTTTAGACGTAGATTCTACACTTAAAATATACAGGGGTCTATTTTCAACATTTTCAAATATGGATACTCTAAGATGTCGAAATAAATTGTACAAGACAATGGACCAATTTGTCAAGGTGCTGAAACTTTATCAAATAACCAAAGTAAACCAAGCATTATGAACTTGAAAAACTATCAAACTAATCATCCTGAAAGATCACAACCTCATTTTACACTATAAATCTTAATGAATTTCCAACTAGAATATCATCCAACACAACCATGCAAAATAAAATTCATCCAAACATATGATTTATGAACTAAATCATGTCACTATTTAACCAAACACAATTCTAATATACTAAACATTACTAGCATATTGAACACATGCAAACATAGACGATAAGTCGAGTAACCCATCA
Organism: Silene conica; assembly: GCA_029255685.2. Classification (NCBI taxonomy): domain Eukaryota; kingdom Viridiplantae; phylum Streptophyta; class Magnoliopsida; order Caryophyllales; family Caryophyllaceae; genus Silene; species Silene conica. The sequence continues at coordinate 60,749,783 of CM055315.2, forward strand.
TTGTTACCTTTTAGTCTAAAATCTCGTCAATCTCGTATGTATCGCCCTCCGGACCACTTGGCTCGAATCCTACAAACAAAAGGAGATGTTAAAAACGGAAGTATCTAGCTTGAGTCAAAGCTTGGATTTCGAAATTAGTAAGGAAGAGGAGGAGATGAAAACTTCTTATTTAGACAGGAGGGGAACGACGAGAGGAGAAAAAAGGCGCCAGAATCGTCGAAAACGGATAAGAAACGAAGATTTTACGACCGTTTTACGGTTGAGGTGCACAACAATGGTGTTCTTCTTGTTTTGTGTTTTTGTGTGAGTTTTTTTTCTGAAAAATAATGAAGTATTTGAAGAAGAAGGAAGGAGGAGGATGACCTTGGGCAGCAAGGAAAAGATTAATATTTAGCCAAGTGTACCAAAGGACATGTGGAAAAGAGTAAAGAGTAAGCAACGAGCGAGTGTTTGTTAGCGGATGGTCCGTGAAAACCTTTCGTATTTTCGGCAAAATTTCCTCCACAGAACTCGTAATGAGGTGATTTCGGTGGCGTTGGAAAGCTAAGAAAAAGCGCTAAAAAGTTTATTTTATAATCAAGAGCTAAATATGCCTTAAAAATATCTCAAAATTTGTAACAAGGACAGAGTAGTTGTTCGTAGTTTAAGGAGTATAGGTTTAAGACAGGCATTTTTAAATATCGTTGTCAAAACGATAAAATTTAGATGGGGATTTTATTTATAGGATCGTACTTATTATTCAATTAGGATTTTAATAATATAAGATAACTTAGAATTTATCGGGGTGTTACAATCTTCCCTCCTTTTAAAAAGTTTCATCCTCGAAACTTGAAGAAGAAAGGGTTTTTACCTAGATGAACAAATACGGAAACTTGACTTGCATGGAAGCTTCTGTCTCCCACGTCTCTTCCTCCACTTTACCGCATCTCCAAAACACTTTCACCAAAGGCACTACCTTGCTTCTTAACTTTTTATCTTTTCGATCCAAAATTCTCAAAGGCCGCTCTTCAAAGGCGAGATTCGGCTCTAGATCGGGAATCTCGTGATGAAGAATGTGGCTCGGATCGCTCACATACTTTCGAAGTTGAGAAACATGAAAAAAATTATGAACCTTGCCCAAATTAGGTGGCAAGTCCAAGCGGTAAGGGACATCACCAATTCTTTTCATTATTTCGTATGGTCCCATGTACTTAGGGCTTAATTTTCCTTTGACCCCAAATCGCTTAATTCCTTTCATTAGTGAAACCTTAAGGAAAACACGGTCACCCACATCAAACTCCAACGGTCGGCGACGGATATCGGCATAGGATTTCTGACGATCTCCGGCGACTTTCATTCTTCCACGAATTAACTGGACATGATCAACGGTCTCGGCTAACTGCTCGGGTCCTAAACCACGAACATCACTCGATTGATCCTAACAAATCGGGCTACGGCACTTCCTACCGTATAGAGCTTCATAGGGAGCCATCTTGATCGAAGCATGGTAACTATTGTTGTATGAAAACTCAACCAAAGGTAAGCATTTCTCCCAACTAGCTTGAAAATCCAAAACACATGCACGAAGTAAGTCCTCAAGGTTCTGAATCGTGCTCTCAGTTTGACCATCGGTCGCGGCGTGAAACGCTGTACTCATCAACAAACGACTACCCATAGTCTCCTGAAGGGCCTTCCAGAACCCGGAACAGAAACAAGGACACGATCCGAAATGATGTCCTTCGGAACACCATGGTATCTCACAATCTTATCCACGTATGCCTTTGCAAGCTTGTCCAAGTTCCATGTTTCTTTAATCGGGATGAATCTAGCACACTTAGTCAAACGATCAACTATTACCCAAACGGCATCCTTGCCTCCAACGGTCTTCGGTAACGCTATTACAAAGTCCATAGATATTGATTCCCATTTCCATAATGGAATTTCCAAAGGTTGCAACAATCCACCAGGTCTCTTGTGCTCAATCCTGACCCTTTGACAAGTCAAACACTTTCCCACGTATTCTACAACATCGCTCTTCATTCTAGGCCACCAAAACTGGAGCTTCAAGTCATTATGCATCTTGTCACCTCCCGGATGAATAGAATATGGGGACAAATGAGCTTCGTCTAGAACCTTCTTTCTCAATGCGAAAACATCAGGGACATACAAATGGCCACGAAATCTGAGGTAACCGCTAGCATCTACCTCGAAATATTTCACTTCACCACTGGCTATCTTAGCTTGGAACTTCTTAAAGGTCGCATCCTCGTCCAAATTATCTCAAATCTCGCGGTAAAGCACATGCTCAGCAGACATAGCACCCAAATAGTCGAACCCACTCTCAACGAACTCCAGGTTTAACTTCCGGAACTCAACACAAAGTTCATCGGGCAAAACACGAACGACGCTCAAGGAATGAGTCGTCTTCCTACTAAGAGCATCGGCCACAACATTAGCCTTACCTTCATGATAAAGCATCTCTACGTCGTAATCCTTAACCAACTCTAACCAACGACGCTGTCTCATATTAAGGTCCTTTTGGGTATAGATATACCTCAAACTCTTATGGTCAGTGTAGATTCGACAATGAGATCCAATAAGGTAATGTCTCCATATCTTCAAGGCATGCACAACAGCAGCTAACTCAAGATCATGGGTCGGATAGTTCACCTGGTGAACTCTCAGCTGTCTCGAGGCATAAGCCACCACTTTCCGGTTTTGCATCAATACACAACCTAAACCCATCTTTGAAGCATCGCAGAAGACATCAAAGTCAACACCTTCCTCGGCCAAGGTCAATACGGGTGTGGTAGTCAACCTAGTCTTCAACTCTTGGAATGCTTCCTCACAACTATTGGACCATAGTCAACCTAGTCTAGCATTATACCCCAACTCATGCAGCTAAACACAAAACACACACGAACCACCGACGAAGGGGTTCGGCCACAGAACAATGAACCACCCACTAAGGGGTTCAACAAGGAGAAAGAACCACCCACGAAGGGTTCGACAAAAGGCAGAACCACCCACGAAGGGGTTCGCCGAACAGACAGAACCACCCACGTATGGTCTCCCTTCCGGTTGCCCGGCCGGGGGGTCTTTCATCCTCAAATCCGATCCCGAACCCAACATAAATGTCGCCCAACATCTGGGACTTCAACAACTTTAAATGATAAAAGGTCTACTCTTGAAAAGCATCCAATCGACACTTAATTGACCCCAGGAATAAGTCGAGGGAGAGCCGGTTTCCCTTTCGGTTGCCCAACCTCCGGGGACCTTAAACAAGCAAACAAAGCATACGGAAAAGGAATTAATGAAATCCGACATGTGAATCAAAAGATACGAATGATTTTCGTGTGGACTCCAAACAAGCTTACGAATTGAACCATACGGAAGAAGAATTAACGGAATCCGAATCATAAAACAAAAGTTACAAATGATTTTAGAGACAACAAGGGCTCTCAGCTGGTCTAGGCCTACCGGCAGCCTGTCAGCCGGCTGGGAGTCCCACCCATATTACCAAATTTGACAAAATAAAGAAGTGGGGCTCTAAGCCTGTCGACCGGCTGCCTGTCGACCGGCTGAGAGTCCCACTCAACAATTTCACAATCAACACATATGACTCTAAGCCTATCGACCGACTGCCTGTCGACCGGCTAAGAGTCTCACTCAACAAATTCACAATCAACACAGAGGCCTCTAAGCCTGTCGACCGGCTGCCTGTCAACCGGCTCAGGACCCCATAGGGCTCTAAGCCTGTCGACCGGCTGCCTGTCGACCGGCTGCCTGTCGATCGGCTCAGGACCCCTTCTCAATAAAGCCACCTAACACACATAGGACTCTAAGCCTGTCGACCGGCCGCCTGTAGGCTGACCGGCTCAGAGTCCCTATACGCAGAAAATGCTACTCGCAACATTCCAATTCATCCAAAAACCATAGAAATACTCCCAAACCTTAATTCCAATCATATAATCAACATACCTAGCATGAATATCACATCAAATAAGCATATGAACATGTAAACAAACTTCCATTTAATGAATTTACAACAAGATCCCAAATTAAACCGGTCTTACATGTATACTCCAAAATCAACCCAAATGATGAATTTAACATAAATAAACAACAACAATCTTTATAATAAGCATACTAAACATATTTGTAACCTATTTCATGCCTCTAAACATAAGAACACATCAATCTTAACATAAACCATGCTAATTTAACAAAATAGGTCGAGTTACTCATAATAGTCACCTTTACTTAGCGAGTTCACCGGGTTCCTCTTCAATAATCATTAGCTCTTCCCCCGGGTTACCACAAGTACCACCTAAAAGCACAAAAACACCAACTAGGAGGCTAATTTCGTGATTAGGGCAAAACAGCCCCGAAATCAATGTTTACGAAATGGAAAACGAAAGTGATAGAAAGATCACAAATTTCGCGAGGATTCCGAATATATAAAATTTACCTCAATACGAGTTCGGGAAGGCCTTGAGATGTCGATTCTAAGCTTGAGAAAAAGATGAAAATGGGGTTTTATTGTTTAACAGTGAAATGAAATAAGGAGAAGAAGATGTCGATGGATGAGGTCTTATAAGGGTTTTAGGTTGTCCTTTTAAAAGCTTGAGTTGGGTTTAATTTATTCAAGTGGAACGGAAATATGAGACGGGATATTATTAAATACACAAGGCGTCTTAAGATTAAATTAAATGATTTTAAGACGAAACTTAACGGAAATCTTAAAAATATAAATTACGATTATTATTAAAATATTATTAAATTCCGGAAATTACTTTATCTTATTAAAATATTCCTTTACGAAAATGCGGAATGTTACACTTCAGGTCGGTCGGTCGGTTGACCGTGTATGTAGGTCGGTCGACTGACTTTACTGGGAACGAGACTAGTTTCTTCTTCAGAAACCTTATCAGATTTCCCTTGGGATGCCGGTCCATCATATGAACGACCACTTCTGAGGTTTATGGCGTTGATCGTCTCTATGGATTCTCACAATTGCTCGGAGAGTTAGCAATCTGATTAGCAGCTATTGTTAGTTGGCTCTCAAAATTCCTCAAGGAAGCAACTTGAGCCTTTTCCATTTCCAGCATTTGGGTCATGAGAGATTGAACTAACCCTCTCAACTCCACCGTTTCACTCGTGTTGTCAACCGTAGTAATCAGGTTCGAACTTTCTTGCTTCAGCTGGGCTGCCTCAAGCTTTTCAAAACGAGCTTCAACGGATGTCTCAAGAGCCAAAACACGACCAATCTCAACATTCAACCTTCTCGAATTTCCACGCAAACTCCCAAATTCAGCCCTATGCACTGCCATGTCTTCAATGGTGTTCCAACCTTTCATATGATTAGTGTTATTTTGGAACCTTCCACTGGCAGCTGCATCTAATATAACCTTGTAGTCATCATATAAGGCATTGTAGAATTGGTTGCAAAGATACCACTGCGAGAAACCGTGAAGAGGAATTGACCGGACCAACTTCTTGAACCGACCCCATGCCTCACAAAATTCTTCATCGGGACCTTGTTGAAGATTTGTGATTTGACTTCTCAAGTCATTGGCCTTCGCAAGTGGGAAGTACTTTTTATAGAAAGCCAATGCCAAGGAAGTCCAATCCGTGATCTTCTCGGCTACCCTATCAAGGTAGCAGTACCAATCCCTTGCAGAATCCTTCAAGGAGTACAGGAACATCATTGCCTTCACCTCATCTTGAGTCACCCCGGCCGGTATATGTATAGAACAACAATAATCCGTGAATGTTTCTACATGCTTCAACGGATCCTCATCGGGTAGACCAGAAAATTGGTTCCGCTCCACCAAAATGATGTAGTTTGGGTGGAGCTCGAAAGAACCAGTAGTAGGAGTAGGCAAACTGAACCCCTTCGGTAGATCTTGCACATTTGGTTGAATGTGATCATATATAGTGGTCATGATCTCTATGAATGAGAGTACTCAAGCCTTCCTCTTGTCTTCTAACAGTGTAAAACAAAACTAGAAGAAAAGGTAAGCAACGGTCTTAAGGAACCGAAGTTCCTTAAGACAAGGAATATAAACTAAAAATTAACAAACAAAACTATACCGTCTTCCCGGCAACGGCGCCAAAATTTGATACCCGTCGTTGTGTGTGTCAAAGATAAAATTTATAAACCAAACTAAAACTATAGATAGCGATAGTAAGGGTCGAACCACAGAGAGACGTAGCTAATTATGTTTGCAAATTTAAAGTCTATTGAAGTAACAGAAGTGGGGGTTTTGTATGTTGGGTTGAGACTAACAACTAAGATGATAAAATAAGAGAAAGTCTAAGACAAGGGTAAAAAGATGATTGGGAACTTCGGTTCACCATGGCTAAGGTAACTCAAAAAAGAAACAACTCATGCACATAATCTCAAGAAACAAAGAATAAGCCATTTCGGTCAATATTCATCCAAATCCTTACGGTCTTAGGGTTCCTAGAAAAGCACTAAACTTCCGTTCAAAGGCAATTCCAAATCTATGGTTGAACTAATTTTGTCAATCTTTCAATCTAATAGTATTAATTCAACCGCAAAAATAGAGATCGGTATAAAAGTCATAAAACCAAATAAAATCTAATTTTCGCCATGGTTCCCCTAATTCCCAATCATAGGAATTAGGTACTCATAATCATAAGACTAAAACGAACAAATCTAATGAACTTTATGCGAGACAACATATTCGTAAAATAACAATTGAAGAGAACAATAAACAAATTGAAACAACAAGAATAACAAAGAAAAGAGATTGAAACAATGAAGAAGATTAATTGCATTAAAACTTACGATGAAACGGAAATTGATGAACGAATCTGAAATTTGGATTTTTCTCTCCTTAGGTCTAAAGTGTTCTACACTAATGAGGCTTAACCTAATTCTAATTACCGTCTTTTGCTTAATAGTCTTTCAGAATTACAAGCTTAGCAATTAAACCGAAATTAAGAAATAAAGTTGCTCAATACGTGAACTGGTCGACCGACCGGATATAGTGGTCGGTCGACCACTTGTGCTGTAAGTTTGTCTGTCTGTAACAGCGCGTTGGTCGGTCGACCAAATGGGTAGGTCGGTCGACTGCTTACTGCTCCTCTTCAGCCCTGATCAGATTGCACGCATCTCCAAAACCTCGATTTCGGACCCGTATCTCGTGAGTTCCTTTAAGATGGCTTCCAAAGGACGATTAAAGCTTTATTTAGCTCACTTTCGCTTGTTCCTACTTTTAAAACATAGAAATGCCAAAGTAAACCATTTCGGGAGGAAAATATCTAGAAGTTACTAAACATGCATAGAAATACGTGTCAAAACTATAAATAAAATGTATACTATACGCACGTATCACCGAACTCGGGGGACCTCAAACACACATACTAGGCACACGGAACGAGTCTCAAGCAAACCGGACAAGCCGATCAAAAGTTAAAGATGATTTAATGAGAACAGGGGCTCTCAGCCGGTGCCAGACCGTCTGTCGGTCAGCCGGCTGGGAGTCTCTTCCCCAATATGCAGCCAACAGTTCAAAAACGAGAGGAGAGGATCCTCAACCGGTGGACCGGCTGCCGGCCGCCCGGCTGGGAATCCCACCCTCAGCCTACGCTTTAATACTCTATAAGGAAGAAGGGATCCTTAGCCGGCCGACCGGCTGAAAATCCCTTCCCTAGCTATTTTTACGAAAACATTCAAACAATAGAGACTCTAAGCCGGTGGACCGGCGGCCGGCCACCCGGCTCAGAGCCCTATTCACATTTCCTAAAATTTCACAGACACTATAGAACGACCTCTCAGCCGGCCGACCGGCTCAGAGTCCCTGAGCACAATTTTACGCATATTCGACAATGATTCAAAATCCCTACAAATCAATACAAAGCTTATAATTTGCAACAACAATGATCTGCCCAGCATATTAACACCCATATGAAACATATTCAAGCACTTAATCAACAAAAGATACAATCTTGGTATCAATTCATCATATCCGTCGCTATTTCTCAAAAACTGAAAATAAGCATATGAGACATATGGAACTTCATATTCATCAATTAAATCATATATTAAACATGTAAAACAGATTACTAACATGTTCCTATACTCCTACTTCAACCAATTCTCTTAATTTCAGAAAGAAAACCACAATTAATCACAAAACATGCTAATATCACAAAATAGGTCGAGTTACTCATAATAGTCACCTTAAAGCGGTTTAAGCTCCAAAGTCTTCCTCCACCACGTATGTATCGACCTCGGGGTCTTCTAAACCAACTCCTACAAGCATGAAAACGGAAGTTAAGTGCTTAATCACGGATTAGGGCAAAACAACCCAAAAACGGAAGTCAACGAAATGAAAATTGGAAGTGATAGAAAGATCACAAATTTCGAGAGGATTCCGAAAATATAAATTTTACCTTGATTCGAGTTGAGCAAGGTTTCGAGATGATCTTTTAAAGCTTTTGAAGAAGAGAGAAAATGGTGATTTTAGAGTTACTGTGAAAGGTTTTATAAAGGAATGAAATGTCGATGAGTGGAATAGATTAAGTGCCCTTTTTATACATGAGTCGGATTTTCTTTAAGTAAGTGATACGGAAATGCAAGTCGGGAAATGCCAAGTGAAAGAGCATCTTAAGATTTAAAATAATCATAAGGAACTTAACGGAAAACTTAAAATAAAACTCACGATTTAATATTAAAATAATATCATATTCCAAAAAATACTTTGAAAATATTAAAATATTATTTACGAAAAAACAGGATGTTACAATCACCCCAACTTTCAAAAAATTTTGTCCTCGAAACGTGAACGGAGATAAATCTAAGTAAACTATACCTCATTCAAAAAGAGAAGGATGCGTAGCGCGCATCGAAGCCTCTGTCTCCCAAGTCTGCTCCTCAACATCGCCACAACGCCATAGAATTTTCACCAGGGGCACCACCTTGCTCCTCAGCTTCCGGTCCTGGCGATCCAAAATCTTCACTGGACGCTCTTCAAAAGCCAGATTCGGCTCTAGGTTATTGATCTCTCTCTGAAGCACGTGACCAGGGTCACTGACGTACTTGCGGAGCTGTGAAACATGAAAGAAGCTATGCACCTTGCCCAAACTCGGAGGTAGATCCAATCTGTAAGCAGCAGCACCAATCTTCTTCAATATCTCGAACAGCCCAATGTACTTAGGGCTTTGTTGAGTAATATATTTTATATATTTAATATATTGTTTTATGTTTTAATAATGAAAAGTCTAGATAATTATGTGTTATATACATATATGTGTAATCGTGCGGTTAAGTGTACAATTATTTATAGAGCGAAGATCAAATTCTAGAAAAGTATAGATTCAATCATGGATTGAAGAAAGATCAAGCTCGTGTCAAGTATTTTTGAAGATTTACAAGAATAAAGTCTTATTGCGGAATCAAATAACTCCTAAGTTATAGGTCGTATCTATAACTATTGAAGAAATGAGATTTGCGTGATATAAGTAAAAGCGTGAAAATGTATGCGTATTATTGTTATATTGTCATATATTAATTTAGTAATCTTAAAACGGTTTTTAGAACAAAGATATTCTTTGGTTAAAAAGGATTAAAATAATTATTCTATGAGATAATTATTTATTCTAACATACTAAGAATTTTATTCTAACCGTTATTGTCAAAATCCGAATCCCTAGAGAAACGTGTCCCGGAAGTATGTCTCGGGAAGCGTGTCTTGAGAAACGTGTCTTGGGAAGCGTGCATCACGTTTCTACACGACTACCAACATGTTTTCTATTATCTTTATGGTTTAATTATATAAAAATAATATATGTTTATTTAATTTACTTAAGGATTAACTAGGATTTGGTTAAAGATATATTTTAGGGATATTCTACATGGTATCCCTCAATTTTTCGACTTTCTACATGGTACCCCTACACTTTTTAAAACATACATGGTACCCCTAATTGTTGTTATTATCACTACGTGTACCCCTAAACTTTATTTTTCGTCAATTAAACTCATTTTTAAGCGTTAAATGATTACTTAGGCGCATAACCAAACTTGACATTTATCATCTCATGACATAAGGACTCTATTAGAATTAATATGCATTCTTTGGACATGATAATTATTTGACAAAGATCAATAATTTTTCTTTCACTTTTTTTAGCCCATATATATCTATAAATATTAGGATCATGATGGATATTGAGCATAATAGAGTCCTTATGTCATGTGATAATAAATGACAAGCTTCCTTACGCGCTCAAGTTATCACTTAAAGCTTAAAAATGAGTTTAATTGACGGAAAATAAAGTTTAGGGGTACACGTAGTGATAATGACAATAATTAGGGGTACCATGTATGTTTTAAAAAGTGCAGGGGTACCATGTAGAAAGTCTAAAATTTGAGGGGTATCATGTAGAATATCCCTATATTTTATTATATCTTGACAAGAATTAGGAATTGATTTAAAGTAGGATATTATATTTTATGGTATAAGTTGTATCCTAAATCAAATAGGTTTTGGTAATACAATCTTATGTCTTAATTTATTAATATCTTATAAAGTCTTTCCTAATTCAAATAAGATTAGTTTTAGAATATTACCTAGAAATAAGAATTCTAGATGAAGTAATATTCCTAAACTATCTAGGATTCAACATAGATCTAAATTGCTATATAAGGGACACTATATCACACGTTGAAAGCTAACAATTCACACGCCTCACGCTTTTCAAGAAAGAACCGAACGTAAGCTCTCGTGCATCTCGTTTTCCGTGCCAATCATTGTCAGATCTCGTAATAAAGACTACAAGCTTTGAAGATTACTCTCATACGTTCAAGATTGTTGAACACCAGAGTTTATTAAAGATTTATCTTATATTAATTAAGATAGTTCGAGTATTTAGCGGTACTCATTGTAGTCAAGTATTTCACGGTACTTGACATAGCTAGGTATTTAACGGTATCTAGTTTGAGTTACAACTAACATCAAAGTTGTACGAGTAGGGTTGATAAAATTGTAATCCGGAGAAGGTACTAATTTTATTAATCGAGAATAGTGGACGTAGGTTTCGATTTGTGAAACTGAACCACTTCAAAATATCGTGTCTCCTTTTACTTTGTCGTTCTTACTCGTTACTTGCTACTATCACGCTCGATCCACATACATCGAAGAAGAATCGAAAAAGTTGGCATACTCAATTCACCCCCCCCCCCCCCCCCCTTAAGTATATCTAGATCAATAGACTCTTCAGGCTCAATTTGCCCTTAACACCAAATCTCTTGACACCCTTCATTGGAGATACTCGAAGGAACACTCTGTCACCATCCTCAAACTCAAGTGGTCTTCGACGAACGTCAGCATAGGATTTCTGCCGGTCCTGAGCGGCCTTCATCCTACCTCTAATAAGCTGATCGTGATCAATAGTCGCAGCCAACTGGTCTGGTCCTAAATCCAGAACATGGCTCGACTGATCCCAACAGATCGGGCTACGACACTTCCTACCATAAAGCGCCTCATATGGAGCCATCCTGATCAACGAGTGATAACTGTTGTTGTAAGAGAACTCCACCAGCGGTAAACTCTGCTTCCAAGAAGTCTGAACGTCAAGTGCACAGGCACGCAAAAGATCCTCTAAAGTCTGAATTGTCCTATCTGACTGACCATCTGTAGTAGCATGGAATGTTGTGCTCAATAGTCGGCTACCCATGGCCTCCTGCAGAGCTTTCCAGAATCTCGAACAAAAGCGTGGATCTCTGTCTGAAACAATCTCCTTCGGAACGCCGTGATATATAGCGAACAATCTCTGCAATGTAAGCCTTAGCAAGCCGATCCATATCCCAAGTCTCTCGAATCGGTATGAACCTAGCACACTTGGTCAATCTGTCGACAACTACCCAAATGGCATCCTTACCGCCAACGGTCTTAGGTAAACCGGTCACGAAGTCCATAGAAATGCATTCCCATTTCCACTGAGGAACATGGAGCGACTGTAGCAGACCACCAGGTCTCTTATGCTCAATCTTTACCTGCTGACAAGTCAAACATCTACTCACATAGTGAAAGATGTCCTTCTTCATCCCTGGCCACCAAAACAAAAGCCTAAGGTCCTTATGCATCTTCTCACCACCAGGATGAATAGAATAAGGAGTCAAATGAGCCTCGTCTAATACTCTTTTCCTTAAGCTAGGAGCATCGGAAACATACATTCGGCCACGGAAACGAAAAAAACTGTCAGAATCAATCACAAAATCCTTAGCCTCACCACTAGAAATCTTAGCCTCGAACTTCCTAAAAGTAGCATTTGTAAGCAAACCCTTGCAAATCACCCAATATAAAGTCAGCTCAGCAGTCATCGCAGCCAACCAATCAAATCCACTACCCACCATCTCTAATCTCAACTTCCTGAACTTAGAACAAAGTTCATTTGGCAACACTCGAATGACACTCAACGAATGAGAAGTCTTGCGGCTCAGCGCATCAGCAACAGCATTGGCCTTACCCTCATGATACAACAACTCAATATCATAGTCCTTGACTAACTCTAGCCAACGACGCTGCCTCATATTAGGATCCTTGTGAGTAAAAATGTACTTCAAGCTCTTATGGTCGGTGAAAATGCGGCAATGCGAACCAATAAGATAATGACGCCACATCTTCAAAGCATGAACAACTGCGGCTAACTCCAAGTCATGTGTAGGATAGTTCACCTCATGAACTCGCAGCTGTCTAGATCAATAAGCAATCACCTTCCCACTCTGCATCAACACACAACCTAGTCCAAGCATAGAAGCATCGCAGTAGACATCAAAATCAACCCCAATCTCTGGAAGAGTAAGCACGGGAGCTGAAGTCAACCTAGTCTTCAATTCCTGAAACGAGCTCTCGCACTTATCGGTCCACACAAATTTGGCTTCTTTCTTCAGTAACTGGGTCATCGGACGAGCCAATCTAGAAAAGTTCTCTACGAACCGTCGGTAGTATCCTGTCAATCCAAGGAAACTACGGATCTCTCCCACATCTTTGGGACTCTCCCAATCAATAACAACCTCTATCTTAGAGGGATCAACCATAAAACCCTCACTAGAGATGACATGACCTAAAAAGGCAGCCTGAGACAACCAGAACTTACATTTCGAAAATTTAGTGAACCACTTCTGTCGGCGCAAAATCCGAAGTATCAAACGAAGATGTTTGGCATGCTCAGCATCAGTCTTCGAATATATCAAAATGTCATCAATGAACACCACAACGCAAGTGTCCAAGTACTCACTGAACGTCCTATTCATCTGATCCATCAATACCGCAGGAGCATTTGTCAAACCGAAAGGCATGACTACAAACTCAAAATGTCCATATCTAGTACGAAAAGCAGTCTTGGCAATGTCAGCCTCTCTAACTTGAATCTGGTGATACCCTGACCGTAGATCAATCTTGGAAAATCTGGAGGCACCACGAAGCTGGTCAAAAAGGTAATCAATCCTAGGTAAAGGATATCGGTTCTTCACCGTAACTCTGTCCAATTCCCTGTAGTCGATACACAATCTCATCGATCCATCCTTCTTCTTGACGAAAAGCACTAGACCACCCCAAGGAGAAGCACTCGGTCGAAATCCCTTCTCTATCATCTCTTCTAATTGCTGCTTCAGTTCCTTCAATTCAGGCGAAGCCATACGATATAGAGCCTTAGATATAGATCTGGTACCTGGTACAAGCTCGATAGTAAACACAACATCTCTCAGGGGGTATACCCGGCAACTCTTCTGGAAAGACATTTGGACACTCTCGAACAATGGCTACATCTTCAAGCTTCGGTAGCGAAGGCTTCGCAGCTGAAACAACAAATAGGAAGGCTTGGCAACCCTTCCTTAGAAGATAAGAATCTTTCATTGAAGAAATGACACGGACACCCTTTTTGGGGCGGGTTCCCTTATAGAAACACGAACCCCTGAAGAACTCCTCAAGCAGGTTTTTTGGTTGCGACACTCGAAGCAAGCATGGTATTGCGATAACCAATCCATACCGAGGATAATGTCAAATTCCTCGAGAGGAAATCTCAGTAAGTCCGCTGGAAATGTGGCACAACCAATCACAATAGGAACATCCCTATGGGAAGAAGAGCAGGAGAAAACGTCTCTGGAAGGCAATGAGATAGAAATGTCCTCAACAATAGAAGACTCCAGAGCTAGTCTATCGGCGAACTAAGTCGATATGAAAGACAATGAAGCACCAGTATCAAATAAGATCAGACATTCAGCACCGAGAACAGAAAATATACCGGCAATGATATCAGGATGAGCCTCAGCCTCTGCTCTAGTCATAACAAAGATATTCCCCTTTGCCTTGTTTCCTCGAGTAGCTACAGCAGCTGTGGCAACCTTGCCAATAATAGTGTTCCTCTCAGGACACTCAAAAGATCTATGCCCAAATCCATTACAAGTGTAGCAATAAAAACCAGGATGAGGAGGCTTACCACAACGGTTACAAGTACCCGTAGTAGTATCTGTGTGAACAGTGGTCTTAGCGACCGGAGCAACAAACCTCTCAAACCTCTTCTTCTGAGAAGTAGCAGGTGTAGTGGATGGAACAAAAGGTCGCTTGCCCTGATAGATAGGTCTCTGATGTGAAGAAGCACTAGCAGTAGCAGCACAAGTCTCAGCATCAATAGCCCTAATAGAGCTCTCAGCCCAGATGGTGTCGTCGTACACCTCAACAAAGGAAGTAGAATCTCTGCGAACCATGCTCTCAATATGGGGCCCTAACTTCCCTCTGTAGATGTACACCCTCTCTGACTCGTCTCTCACAAACCTAGAAGCAAAGTGAACTATCTGGTTAAACTTGTCTGTGAATTCTTGCACCGTCATCTTTCCTTGCTTAAGATCCATAAACTCTTTCAGTCTTTGCGAACGAAGCTCCTTAGGATATAAGCGAGTCTCAATGTTCTCTTTGAACATGTCCCAATCAAACATCGGATTAAGGAGAAAACTTGGACCAGTAAGAGTCCACCACCTATCAGCCTCAAGTGTCAGAAAGTGAGCGGCTAGTCGCACCCCATCCTCCCTAACAATTGAGTACATAGAAAAGCTCTTCTCCATTTCTCGACACCACTCTGATAAGGCAACTGGATCAACTTCACCACCGTAGGTCTTAGCGTGGCTCCTAGACATCTGAGAGGCAATCCAGGAGAAGCCACCAGGTCTATTATCATCATTACCGTGCGGAGGAAGAGGACGAGGAGGAGGAGCAGCAGCTTCAGCTTGGTTCCTTTGGTTCTCAAGAACCTAAAGAAGCGCTTGCATAATAGTATTCTCTGCGGCAGAAGTCATCACCATCCTTCAAAAGAAAAATAGGTGTTAGCTTAACAAATAGCGGGCACAAACAGACTACAAATATAAATCCTTAAATCTACCTCATCTCTCATCCATTATTCAATTATATGGACAAGTTAAGGTTGGGGGTCACATGAGTGCGTCGGGAGCGATAACGCTCTGATACCAACTGTAAAACCCCTCGTCGCAGCGGAAAGTAAAATATACAAACATGCCAAAATTTACGCGGAATTTAAACTTTAACATGCATGATAAAACGAGGTGATTTAAAAACAACTATACAAACTGAAATGAACCATCCATAGATAAGTATATCAGTCTAAGTACGAAAAGTATAAGTACAAAAACAGCCTGGGATGGCACATCCCTACAGGCACTCAAATGTATAACCAAAAACTAGGTCTAGCTAAACGATAAACGGGTAAGTCATCGATGATAGGATCATCGCTCGCTGCCTCTTGTAACCCTCCAGCAACCTGTCATGTACCTACATACATGAAAACATGTACGCCACAATCAGTGGAGAGTGACTAGAGTTCTCCTAGCCACCTATTGTTAACAACATGTAACACATAAGAACATCCAACATACTCCGACATTTATAACATGCGAAGTATATATATATATATATATATATATATATATATATATATATATATATATATATATATATATATATATATATATATATATATATATATATCAACTCTCATATCAACATGCATCACATAAGCAAAGGCTCTCAACTAACTTCGGAAACTATTTGAAATGAGAGTCGGTGTCCCTTACGGTTGCCCGGCCGGGGGGTCTTTCACTCCAAACCATTTTCGAAACCAGACTAAGAGTCATCCAATGCCTTGGACGAACAATGACTAACAACCAATACTCTATATAAACACACAATCATTCAGCAACATCTGACATTGTACCCCAACTCAGGCAAGCAGATGCAATCAGTAGTATCTAGAACTAACCCCAACTCAGGCAAGAACTAAACACAATCAGCAGTGTCCAAGTCACACCCCAACTCAAGTAAACTTGGTACACAATCAGCAAGCATACATCCGTGAACCCCAACTCAGGCACGAATGGATACCAATCAGCTAATAATGGGTCTTGACGCACCTCAGCCAGAACCATTACGCTTCGTAGTGAATCAAATCCCAACTCAGATTCAATTCACCACGGTCATACAAACTCACGGAAAGACAGAGGTCCCAACTCAGACATCTCCTACTGCATCATCCATACACGAGACAGTCCAGAGGTCCCAACTCAGATTTGGCCATCACGCCACAAACACTCACATGTCAAACTAGAGGTCACAACTCATACATACCTTGACATGCATCAGACATCAGTACATATCATACTCTAGCGGTCCCAACTCAGACATATTCCGATATGTACTACAACCAAGTCCTTAGTCCTAACTTTACTGACCTCTAAACAAAACTTAATTGACCCCAGGAACTAAGTTGAGGGAGAGCTGGTTTCCCTTTCGATTGCCCGACCGAGGGTACAAGGCACACGGAACGAGTCTCAAGCAAATCGGACAAGCCGATCAAAAGTTAAAGATGATTTAATAAGAACAGGGGCTCTCCGCCGGTGCCAGGCCGTCTGCCGGTCTGCCGGCTGGGAGTCTCTTCCCCAATATACAGCCAACAGTTCAAAAACGAGAGGAGAGGATCCTCAGCCGGTGGACCAGCTGCCGACCACCCGGCTGGGAATCCCACCCTCAGCCTACGCTTTAATACTCTTTAAGGAAGGAGGGATCCTTAGCCGGCCGACCGGCTGGGAATCCCTTCCCTAGCTATTTTTACGAAAACTTTCAAACAATATGGACTCTAAGCCGGTGGACCGGCGACCGGCCACCCGGCTCAGAGCCCTATGCACATTTCCTGAAATTTCACAGACACTATAGAACGACCTCTCAGTCGGTCGACCGGCTGCCGGTCCGTCGACCGGCTCAGAGTCCCTGAGCACAATTTTACGCATTTTCGACAATGATTCAAAATCCCTACAAATCGATACAAAGCTTATAATTTGCAACAACAATGATTTTCCCAGCATATTAACACCCATATAAAACATATTCAAGCACTTAATCAAGAAAAGAAACCATCTTGGTATCAATTCATCATATCTGTCGCAATTTCTCAAAACCTGAAAATAAGCATATGAGACATATGGAACTTCATATTCATCAATTAAATCATATATTAAACATTTAAATCATATTCCTAACATGTTCCTATACTCTTACTTCAACCAATTCTCTTAATTTCAGAAAGAAAACCACAATTAGTCACAAAACATGCTAATGTCACAAAATACGTCGAGTTACTCATAATAGTCACCTTAAATCGGTTTAAGCTCCAAATTCTTCCTCCACCACGTATGTATCTACCTCGGGGTCTTCTAAACCAACTCCTACAAGCATAAAAACGGAAGTTGAGTGCTTACTCACGGATTAGGGCAAAACAGCCCAAAAACGGAAGTCAACGAAATGAAAATTGGAAGTGATAGAAAGATCACAAATTTCGAGAGGATTCCGAAAATATAAATTTTACCTTGATTCGAGTTGAGGAAGGGTTCGAGATGATCTTTTGAAGCTTTTGAAGAAGAGAGAAAATGGTGATCTTAGAGTTACTGTGAAAGGGTTTATGAAGGAATGAAATGTCAATGAGTGGAATAGGTTAAGTGCCCTTTTTATACTTGAGTCGTATTTTCTTTAAGTAAGTGATACGGAAATTCAAGTCGGGAAATGCCAAGTGAAAGAGCATCTTAAGATTTAAAATAATCTTAAGAAGGAACTTAACGGAAAACTTAAAATAAAACTCACGATTTAATATCAAAATAATATCATATTACGAAAAATACTTTGAAAATATTAAAATATTATTTACGAAAATACGGGATGTTACAAGACGTATTTATGATAACTAACTGCAAAGGTCCCAAGTATGCTTGGGTACCTAAAAACCGTCTTTGAATTTAATTGTGCTAGTCGTCGTTAAGGAGAATAATTTGTGATACCTTGACAGTGGATGCTCTCGACATATGACAGACGACGTAAACCTATTTGTAACACCCCCATTTACCTAGGAGCATGTACTAGGACTTTCCAAGTTAATAAGATTGTTACCATCCTGGATAAATCAGGGCAGTAGATAATCACAGTGAAAGAAACATGGTACTTTAAGTTATTAAGACAGTGTAAAAACTTATACAACTCATAGTCCAAAATCAAACTCAAAATCCAAAGAAAACAACAACTGAACTACTATAAGTGAGACTAAGTGATCTAGAGCTAAGTAGTTCCAAGCCATGTCTCTCTCCATGCCCAAGCTCCTAGTCCATCTGTCTCTGACCTGTAGAATCTAGTCCTATTCCGGATTATCGTAGGTGTCAGACTAATACACTGTCAACCTCGCGGTTGAGTAGGATAACACAAAATCATAATGCAACTAATAATGATATTCAAATGTCATTATATGCCTGAGCTCAATCTCAATCTCAACCCGAAACACCCACCCTTACCGAACCTCCCGGCAGAGTATCGTCGACCGGCATCGAACACTAGCATAATAGCTGAAGACACCAGGCTTGGTCTGCAGAACCACCCTGGCTTTATATCAGAACAATATTCGTTCCATATCTTTCTCAGTAACCAATGCATATGCTATGCTCATGAATGCAATATTAAAATAATCAACCATTAAACATCATTCTCATATAAATCATACTTCCATCCATAAGATACAACTCAATATCCATTCATATCACATCATAGAGGATAGTGTCAGTGTATCCTACCTAGAATGGCAAGTCTGCAATAAGAAATCACCGTCTAGAAATATTACACCTCGAATTCAGTTCCTATAAATATTACTCAATATCAAATTCTATTCATACACTAACAACACTACTAATTACTCATTCATTCATGTTTATAATTGATTTATTCATACCACATTATTCTAAAAACATATCACATTATATATATTCATAAATGCACTGAAATGGAGAGCCTTCATATGGTTTTGTTTGCATCCAAATCTGGCCTAACTTTCAAGCATCATATCTCACGTTTTACTCATGAAAATAATTTGATTTTTGTGTCATTAGAAAGCTTAAGATCGTAACAAAACAATGGATTTTGAATCACCTTAATATCTGGTCTATAACTTGAGTTCTGGCCGTCCCAAGCAGACTGTGCATTATCGGACAGCCCATGATCTATGTGCACTAAAGTTTCAATACATACAGATTTACTCAAGATATGAGGTTGATTCTTTTTTGAGGTGAAATTTAACTCATTTAGCTTTCCAAATAGCTATCATATGTCCCTAAATTCATTGTGTGTAATAACTCGTAATTTCATATCTGGTGATAATAAAGTACTAATATAATCAATTGAGTAGGGGTAATTTTATATTTAATGTGCGTGTTAATTTATATATTTGTGGATAATTTTATGTCATACTATTATTAATTTATAATTACACTATTGTTCTTATTATTATTATTATTATTATTATTATTATTATTATGTTATTTTTATAAACTCGTATTTTATTATATTATTAGTATCTATTGTAAAATAATATTATATATAACGTGTTTAATATTACGATATTTAATGTAACATGTGACGGTGTTGGGAATAGTAGTATGGACTGTTAATTTATAATAGACGAGTGATTTATGAGGTTTGAATATGGTTGATTATGATGCGTGACTACGAGGACGATGAATATAGCCATGAACGAGACGACTAAATTAACCTGGTTATACGTACTTATTATTTACACTAATAATGATATACTTTATGTTTTCAACGTGAATTACATTCATACACATTCATGTACCATATTCATATACTACACATTCATGCACCATACGTAATTCATGCATTAATATTCATAATCATACTTCATTAAGTATTATTTCCACATCTTTACACCCTATTTTAATTATGGAACCTTTCATATGCATAAGACCACCGTCTTATACATTGTCTAGTTCACTGTCTCCCATTTATCATCTCCTTCACCGCTTACATTCCCTTACCGCCTACATTATCTCGTTCCCCCACATCATTTCCTAATCTATCAACCAGTCACGACACATAAGACCCTCCTCTCGTTGTTTCGCTGCCATAAAACGAATAGTCATCGTGTACACTCGGTAAGTTCACACCTTGTTACTTTTGATTTTATGATATTAAGGGTCTTGTTTTGGATCTGGGTTATAGGGGATATAGGAGACTCCGAACATGACAATGGTGACCTAGGTGGGTGGTTGTGGTGATAGTTAAAGCGGTGTTCGTAAGGGAGATGGGGGCTGTGTTGCAAGCGAAAACAGGGGACCAAAGAACGTTAGGTCGTTATTACACCCTTGTCATGTCTGACTGAACCTGGGGGTTGGTAGTCCTGGTTTCTGGGTTAGTTTAGACCACGGTGGTGGTCTGTTGGTGGTCTAGGGGTGGCGACGCGCGGTATTTGGCAGGAAACACGCGAAAACAGAGTGTAAGGTATACTGGGTACGTAGTGGGACTGGTGGTTTGGGTGCGGTGGTTGTTGTTATGGGTCTGTTAAATGGCCAAGGCATCCTTGTTGTTGGTTGTAGAAGCCGTTATAAGTGGTTGTAGCAGCCGTGGCCCGTGGTAAGTGGTTCGTGTATGGTGGGTGTGGGTTAGTTGCGTTTTAGACAGAGGGTTTAAGAGGGCGCGAGTTGTGGTGGTTTGGCAACCACAGAGGGTGTCAATAGATGGAATTATTGGGCCATCATCAGTGATCATGTCGGGGGGTCAATGGTGATGACGGTGGTGATTGTTGGTGGTGGAATTGAGTGGTTAAGATGAGTGCGGAAGTGTTTGATGAAATGTCGTTTAGTTGAGATGGAAGTGTAAAGGGCATGGGTGCACATGTAGTTTCAGGGAGTGTGTGGGGGTGGTTGCAAGGGGCGGATGTAGGTGGCCCGAAGGTGGGTATTGTGAGTGTAGTTTGGGTGACAGTGTGGGACCCTCCATGGTGGCTATAGATGGCTAGTTTGGTGGTTAGGTGGTGGTAAAGAGGGGTACACGAGTGTTGAGGGGAGTATGCTGGTTTGTTGTTGTCGTGGAAGTTCAGGGGTAGATTCACTAGATTGTTAGTTGGTGATTAATATTTAGGGTGTTTTATTAGGTGTAATTGTCTCGTAGTTTTGAACTTTTGATAACTAATTAGCTTAATTAATTTGTTTAAATTGTTCTGCGACGGTATCTTATTAATCGACTAATTCAGTTATTTAATTAATTACGGTTAATATGGTCTCGTTATGCGTAATATATATACTAATAAGTTAATTAATTTGACTAATTGATATAATATTTGTTTAATACGTAATTATATTAGTTAGTAATTATGTATATTATAATTGGTAGGTTCTGATTCCGTGGAGGAATGATTCTAATCGGATACTAGCTACGTAACTGGATTGCTTGCTTGACGAGGTAGGATAATTTAATCTGTCTTCTTGTCTGTTATTCTGTTTGGGGTGCTATTGGATGATTTATAATGTGAGTTGTTATGTTGAGATATTGCATTCATCATCATTCTGGCATATGCATTATTATCAGTTGGATATGAATTGAGTTACGGAATAGCATGATTGTATTAATTTACTGTTACTGGTTGGATAAGAATTGAGTTACGAAATAGCATGCATGGTTGCATTCATTGGCATGGCATATGCATCGGTATACAGGTTTAACCTGGGCAGACATCATGGTAAGAGCCTTCGGGTGATGTATAAATAACTTACCGGCAGACACCGTTTTATACCTTCGTGGTGGTGTAGTTCAGCTGTTAAGCTGGTTTCTCGATGACGATCGAGGCAGACCCGGCCAGGAGGAGGCGGGTGGAAGTTTGGGGATGAGATCAGTATAAAGGCCATGACATTGCATTTTCATTTGCATTTTCATTTGCATACTCATTCATTGCATATTCATTGGTTTTATTTTTATCCTACTCAACCGCGAGGTTGACCGTGTATTCGTTTAACACCTGTGATGATTCGTAATGGGGAGCAGATTTGACAGGGAAGAAATTTATCTAGGAGCAGGGGATGGCGTGAGCACTTGGATGGACCGACTTAGAATTAGATCACATACTTAGAAGTTATCGGTTGTACTTTCTTTTTGTTGTATAGTAATTGTAACATCAAAAGTTTTAATTTAATCATTTTTATATAAAGTACTTTGGTTTGGTTTACTTTGTTATTCACTACCTCGGTCTTTCCGAGATAGTAACATTCCTATTTATTTGGGAAGGTCTTGCTAAAGGCTCCTTAATAAATGGGGGTGTTACAAAGTGGTATCAGAGCGAACGATCCTCAGGCCTAACCCAAATGAATAATAATGAACGTAGGAAGTGTCCAATAAAATGAACCCCGAGGTTGAAGCTGATAGGAGCCCCAAAAAGGGATGGTATGAGTTAGGGGCCCCCTCACACCAAACCATGGGCCCTTTCAGTTCTCACTCGGGAACCCAATGAGAGTAATTGAAGAGTGGGGTAGTCTATATAGTGACCTAATATAGTATCGTACTCTCTTTTCTATAGGGAAGGAACAAGGTAAGTAAAATTGAGTGTATGTTGATTGATTATTAGCTAGGATAGTATGATCATATGGTTGGTGTTTGAAGTAATGTAATATTCTAAATATGTTCATACGATTCTCTGGTTATGAAATGACTATATCGTAGTTAAATTATGATTTTGGTGTTTACTTGTGATGGAGTTGTAATTCTGTTAACTTTATCATTATATGTCATAGTATCTTATTTAGTGATATGAGGTACATGTTCCCGAAGCCATGATAGTATAAAGTCGTTACCATAATGAGAAGCTTTATCGACTTGCATGTTTTCTCTCTATCATAGTTGTTGGTTATCATGTAAGACATGAGTTGTGAGGGATGCGATATGATTGACACTTGGATATGTATAAGGTAAGGTATAAGATGAGATGAACTAAGATGATATGGTACCTATAAGAATATGTAATTTAGTCGGAGAGTGACGTTGAGATGAAACTTGGTTACTTGATATTTAAACCTTCTTAGCCTGGTTGTCGTTGGTTCTCTGTTTACTGTTTATGTCCGTAATTTTATGCATGATAGTCTCATGAGTTAGCTTTCCTATATCTTTGGTTATATGCTTAAATGATTTAAATTTTTCGAATAATAAATGTTTTACTGGTTAATGATCAAAATGTTCATGCTCAATTATATTTTAATCCATGTTTTATAAATTTTACCATTTCGAACTTACTTATTGCTTAAGGATGATTTTAACTCTATCGTTCAAAATAGTTTTATAAATTCTAAAAATTATAAGCCACATGATACCTTGATGTGTTTTCGTTCAATGGTGATTTTGTAACTTTCACTAAGTTCTAATAAATTGTTGTTAAATTCCTGTGAAGACCAACCCATTGTAAAGGTTTTTATAAATTAATCTTTGGAGCTTTGAATTTTATTTTTACTGGCATGATTAGTTGATCTGTTGTGTAAAGCGATTATTTATTTACGGTCTTTTGGAAGTTGATGTACGATGTATGACCTTTGGAAATACAATTTTTTTTTTATGTCAAGTTAATATAATAGTTTTGTCATACCTCAAGTCCGGTTAATATGACCTTATAATGTTCTTACGTGGTGTAATATGTGATGTTAATAGCACGTTAATAGAGATGTGTCTCGATGAGTAGACTGAAAATTTTTAATAGACAAATTGATAGCATGAACTCATAAGTAGAAGTATATAACAATATATTTGTTTACAGTTAATTCTGAGTGTTTTGAAAGGATGTTAATGATTTAATATTAATTTATATATCGGTTGAGTATTTATGTTTAGTTCCTTGTCATAATAATCTCTATAATTTGTTCACAATAAATCGGATTAAGTGGTGTAGTACACGTTATTTTCTTTTGTCACAAGGTGAATGACATGTTTATGTCGAGTACTGTTTTGTTTAAAAATAATAATAATTTGGATCATCAATATAATTAAATGAGAATTTTATTGACACATCAGAAATTTTGCCCTTGTTGTAAAAGTTGTCATGCTTGATCCATTTAATGTCTAATTATGAAAATTGTGTGAGTATTGGCTTTGTGAATTAGCTTTCTTTTACACTGATTCTACGCCTGTTCAGTTTACGGATTTAGGAAAATAAATGTTTTAGTAGACGGTTGTCAGAGTATTATTGTGTCGTATTGTTTCAATCTAAAATCAATTTGTGTTTATGCCTTGCCACAAAATACCAAATCTGTTGTTCAGTAGGTTTTAAAATGTTTTCAAAACGGTAAGCCATGTTACAACTAAAATAACGATATTTATGATGAATTTTAACATGACCGAAATTCTGTAAACTTTCTGCGTGAAATCTCTATGTTATAAAATTTTCATGAATTGTATAATGAGCTTATGAATTCTAAGTTGTTTCCACATTTTTATAAATTTCCTTGTTTTCTAAAAAGTACAAGACTTTGTCATAAAACCAATGGTTAATTAATTGTGATTTTTGCAGTTTACATATGTTGTCAGTTTTATGTTAAATGATGACATGTGTTACCTGAAATTTTTGTTCTTAAGCAAGATGTGACATAAGTGCGAGTAAGTCAATCTGGAAGTCGAGCCTGTCATTTATATTCTTTGAGATTTAGTAATAGTCAATCGTATCCGACTTAGTATGTGTCATGTATTATGTCGTAGTTGAGTGTACGTTTACTTACGTTAATTAACCGTTCCCTAATGTTATCTTATGAACCCCATGTGCATGAACATGAATTTCACTTTTATAATATGAATTTTGATATGAGATATTTAAACTATGTTCTACCACTGCGATTATTGTCTATGCTGATATAAGTGTGTATTTCACCTTAATAGTTAACTAAAGTTGCCCAGTAGGGAGTAAGTTAACTTGTCAGATGATTCGTGATTGTCTTTTTCCGTTAAGCCTGCTTTTGCGACGGTATGTGATGTTTTATAATAGAAGGTTACGGGGACGTAACCATGTTTTAAGGAGGATAGGATTGTAAAATCTTGATGATTTACGATATGGCAGTTTGTATGTCGTGATTGTTTGACTGAGATTGACCATACTCAGAGTTTTTTTTTATTAATTATGTTTTGTTTTGGTCAATGTTATGGTTCCTTAAGTGTCATGTATTTTTGTTTTATGTTAAACTTTGG
Source organism: Silene conica (assembly GCA_029255685.2). Lineage (NCBI taxonomy): Eukaryota > Viridiplantae > Streptophyta > Magnoliopsida > Caryophyllales > Caryophyllaceae > Silene > Silene conica. The sequence continues at coordinate 60,775,342 of CM055315.2, forward strand.
GGACAAAGTTTCTTAAGGAGGATAGATGTAATAACACGTTTTAATTGGCGAACTCTAAGGTTCGATGTCTGGTTAGAATGAGAGTGAGTTACCTTGTGCTAAGAACGATAGGTTTATGATTCCTGTAAGTGTAGGTGAACTTCGGGACGAAGTTCATTTTAAGGAAGGAAGACTGTAATAACTCGTAATTTCATATCTGGTGATAATAAAGTACTAATATAATCAATTGAGTAGGGGTAATTTTATATTTAATGTGCGTGTTAATTTATATATTTGTGGATAATTTTATGTCATACTATTATTAATTTATAATTACACTATTGTTCTTATTATTATTATTATTATTATTATTATTATTATTATTATTATTATTATTATTATGTTATTTTTATAAACTCGTATTTTATTATATTATTAGTATCTATTGTAAAATAATATTATATATAACGTGTTTAATATTACGATATTTAATGTAACATGTGACGGTGTTGGGAATAGTAGTATGGACTGTTAATTTATAATAGACGAGTGATTTATGAGGTTTGAATATGGTTGATTATGATGCGTGACTACGAGGACGATGAATATAGCCATGAACGAGACGACTAAATTAACCTGGTTATACGTACTTATTATTTACACTAATAATGATATACTTTATGTTTTCAACGTGAATTACATTCATACACATTCATGTACCATATTCATATACTACACATTCATGCACCATACGTAATTCATGCATTAATATTCATAATCATACTTCATTAAGTATTATTTCAACATCTTTACACCCTATTTTAATTATGGAACCTTTCATATGCATAAGACCACCGTCTTATACATTGTCTAGTTCACTGTCTCCCATTTATCATCTCCTTCACCGCTTACATTCCCTTACCGCCTACATTATCTCGTTCCCCCACATCATTTCCTAATCTATCAACCAGTCACGACACATAAGACCCTCCTCTCGTTGTTTCGCTGCCATAAAACGAATAGTCATCGTGTACACTCGGTAAGTTCACACCTTGTTACTTTTGATTTTATGATATTAAGGGTCTTGTTTTGGATCTGGGTTATAGGGGATATAGGAGACTCCGAACATGACAATGGTGACCTAGGTGGGTGGTTGTGGTGATAGTTAAAGCGGTGTTCGTAAGGGAGATGGGGGCTGTGTTGCAAGCGAAAACAGGGGACCAAAGAACGTTAGGTCGTTATTACACCCTTGTCATGTCTGACTGAACCTGGGGGTTGGTAGTCCTGGTTTCTGGGTTAGTTTAGACCACGGTGGTGGTCTGTTGGTGGTCTAGGGGTGGCGACGCGCGGTATTTGGCAGGAAACACGCGAAAACAGAGTGTAAGGTATACTGGGTACGTAGTGGGACTGGTGGTTTGGGTGCGGTGGTTGTTGTTATGGGTCTGTTAAATGGCCAAGGCATCCTTGTTGTTGGTTGTAGAAGCCGTTATAAGTGGTTGTAGCAGCCGTGGCCCGTGGTAAGTGGTTCGTGTATGGTGGGTGTGGGTTAGTTGCGTTTTAGACAGAGGGTTTAAGAGGGCGCGAGTTGTGGTGGTTTGGCAACCACAGAGGGTGTCAATAGATGGAATTATTGGGCCATCATCAGTGATCATGTCGGGGGGTCAATGGTGATGACGGTGGTGATTGTTGGTGGTGGAATTGAGTGGTTAAGATGAGTGCGGAAGTGTTTGATGAAATGTCGTTTAGTTGAGATGGAAGTGTAAAGGGCATGGGTGCACATGTAGTTTCAGGGAGTGTGTGGGGGTGGTTGCAAGGGGCGGATGTAGGTGGCCCGAAGGTGGGTATTGTGAGTGTAGTTTGGGTGACAGTGTGGGACCCTCCATGGTGGCTATAGATGGCTAGTTTGGTGGTTAGGTGGTGGTAAAGAGGGGTACACGAGTGTTGAGGGGAGTATGCTGGTTTGTTGTTGTCGTGGAAGTTCAGGGGTAGATTCACTAGATTGTTAGTTGGTGATTAATATTTAGGGTGTTTTATTAGGTGTAATTGTCTCGTAGTTTTGAACTTTTGATAACTAATTAGCTTAATTAATTTGTTTAAATTGTTCTGCGACGGTATCTTATTAATCGACTAAATCAGTTATCTAATTAATTACGGTTAATATGGTCTCGTTATGCGTAATATATATACTAATAAGTTAATTAATTTGACTAATTGATATAATATTTGTTTAATACGTAATTATATTAGTTAGTAATTATGTATATTATAATTGGTAGGTTCTGATTCCGTGGAGGAATGATTCTAATCGGATACTAGCTACGTAACTGGATTGCTTGCTTGACGAGGTAGGATAATTTAATCTGTCTTCTTGTCTGTTATTCTGTTTGGGGTGCTATTGGATGATTTATAATGTGAGTTGTTATGTTGAGATATTGCATTCATCATCATTCTGGCATATGCATTATTATCAGTTGGATATGAATTGAGTTACGGAATAGCATGATTGTATTAATTTACTGTTACTGGTTGGATAAGAATTGAGTTACGAAATAGCATGCATGGTTGCATTCATTGGCATGGCATATGCATCGGTATACAGGTTTAACCTGGGCAGACATCATGGTAAGAGCCTTCGGGTGATGTATAAATAACTTACCGGCAGACACCGTTTTATACCTTCGTGGTGGTGTAGTTCAGCTGTTAAGCTGGTTTCTCGATGACGATCGAGGCAGACCCGGCCAGGAGGAGGCGGGTGGAAGTTTGGGGATGAGATCAGTATAAAGGCCATGACATTGCATTTTCATTTGCATTTTCATTTGCATACTCATTCATTGCATATTCATTGGTTTTATTTTTATCCTACTCAACCGCGAGGTTGACCGTGTATTCGTTTAACACCTGTGATGATTCGTAATGGGGAGCAGATTTGACAGGGAAGAAATTTATCTAGGAGCAGGGGATGGCGTGAGCACTTGGATGGACCGACTTAGAATTAGATCACATACTTAGAAGTTATCGGTTGTACTTTCTTTTTGTTGTATAGTAATTGTAACATCAAAAGTTTTAATTTAATCATTTTTATATAAAGTACTTTGGTTTGGTTTACTTTGTTATTCACTACCTCGGTCTTTCCGAGATAGTAACATTCCTATTTATTTGGGAAGGTCTTGCTAAAGGCTCCTTAATAAATGGGGGTGTTACAAAGTGGTATCAGAGCGAACGATCCTCAGGCCTAACCCAAATGAATAATAATGAACGTAGGAAGTGTCCAATAAAATGAACCCCGAGGTTGAAGCTGATAGGAGCCCCAAAAAGGGATGGTATGAGTTAGGGGCCCCCTCACACCAAACCATGGGCCCTTTCAGTTCTCACTCGGGAACCCAATGAGAGTAATTGAAGAGTGGGGTAGTCTATATAGTGACCTAATATAGTATCGTACTCTCTTTTCTATAGGGAAGGAACAAGGTAAGTAAAATTGAGTGTATGTTGATTGATTATTAGCTAGGATAGTATGATCATATGGTTGGTGTTTGAAGTAATGTAATATTCTAAATATGTTCATACGATTCTCTGGTTATGAAATGACTATATCGTAGTTAAATTATGATTTTGGTGTTTACTTGTGATGGAGTTGTAATTCTGTTAACTTTATCATTATATGTCATAGTATCTTATTTAGTGATATGAGGTACATGTTCCCGAAGCCATGATAGTATAAAGTCGTTACCATAATGAGAAGCTTTATCGACTTGCATGTTTTCTCTCTATCATAGTTGTTGGTTATCATGTAAGACATGAGTTGTGAGGGATGCGATATGATTGACACTTGGATATGTATAAGGTAAGGTATAAGATGAGATGAACTAAGATGATATGGTACCTATAAGAATATGTAATTTAGTCGGAGAGTGACGTTGAGATGAAACTTGGTTACTTGATATCTAAACCTTCTTAGCCTGGTTGTCGTTGGTTCTCTGTTTACTGTTTATGTCCGTAATTTTATGCATGATAGTCTCATGAGTTAGCTTTCCTATATCTTTGGTTATATGCTTAAATGATTTAAATTTTTCGAATAATAAATGTTTTACTGGTTAATGATCAAAATGTTCATGCTCAATTATATTTTAATCCATGTTTTATAAATTTTACCATTTCGAACTTACTTATTGCTTAAGGATGATTTTAACTCTATCGTTCAAAATAGTTTTATAAATTCTAAAAATTATAAGCCACATGATACCTTGATGTGTTTTCGTTCAATGGTGATTTTGTAACTTTCACTAAGTTCTAATAAATTGTTGTTAAATTCCTGTGAAGACCAACCCATTGTAAAGGTTTTTATAAATTAATCTTTGGAGCTTTGAATTTTATTTTTACTGGCATGATTAGTTGATCTGTTGTGTAAAGCGATTATTTATTTACGGTCTTTTGGAAGTTGATGTACGATGTATGACCTTTGGAAATACAATTTTTTTTTATGTCAAGTTAATATAATAGTTTTGTCATACCTCAAGTCCGGTTAATATGACCTTATAATGTTCTTACGTGGTGTAATATGTGATGTTAATAGCACGTTAATAGAGATGTGTCTCGATGAGTAGACTGAAAATTTTTAATAGACAAATTGATAGCATGAACTCATAAGTAGAAGTATATAACAATATATTTGTTTACAGTTAATTCTGAGTGTTTTGAAAGGATGTTAATGATTTAATATTAATTTATATATCGGTTGAGTATTTATGTTTAGTTCCTTGTCATAATAATCTCTATAACAACCCTTAATATCGCTCTAAAAAAACCCAGGAACTGTTCAAAACAGTCCTGGAATACAAAATACAAAACAACCCCTTTTTGAAGTCTTTTGGGTCCATTTCCAGTTCAATTGGTATCAGTGCTTCGGCTCTTGCGTTTTCTTAAACCAAGACGGTCTTGGCAAAGGGTGGTCCGTGGTGTTCTAGGGTGTGAACTCTCAATCTGTGCGTGGCTTGATTGCGAGTGTTGGCTTTGGTTCGAGAATTTGTATGATGCTTGAATCGAGTTGACTAAACAAGGGGATTCTAAGTATTTGCTTTGTGCTTTCTTAGGATGTGCATCTTGTTGTCTCCCTCTTTACCATCTACACTACTTTTTTCAGAATTTTTTTTTTTTTGTTTTCGAAATCCTCTTTTGTTTTACCAATTTTTTTAAACCCGAAAGTTTGAGGACAAACGTTTTTCAACAAAGGGAGTTTTGCACAGAAATGGAGAGCCTTCATATGGTTTTGTTGGCATCCAAATCTGGCCTGATTTCAAGCATCATATTTCACGTTTTACTCATGCAAATCATTTGATTTTTGTTTCATTAGAAAGGTTAAGATCTTAAAAAAACAATGGATTTTGAATAACCTTAATATCTGGTCTATAACTTGAATTCTGGTCGTCCCAAGCAGACTGCGCATTCTCGGACAGCCCATGACCTATGTGCACTAAAGTTTCAATACATACAGATTTACTCAAGATATGAGGTTGATTCTTTTTTGAGGTGAAATTAAACTCATTTAGCTTTCCAAATAGCTATCATAAGTCCCTAAATTCATTGTGAGCTATGAGATATGCCCTCTGCAAGATGCAACTTTTTTTATGAGACTGCTGCCCAGCCCGGTTTTGGACCAATGCTACTTTGTGTCACTATCTTGACTTCCTCTTTTGTTGCTGCATCTTGTAAAGCAAAGGGGATCAAGTGCCAAGGTCGTAGGGATCAGAAATGGGGCTGCAATTTCAGAGAAAAGGACTAAAGCATTCTGTTTTGGTCTCCCCAAAAGCAAAGGACAAGTCGCTTTGAAAACAAAATGTGTAAGGGGCGGTTTGTTTTGCTCTTTTTTGTGCATTTTGAACGTGTAACCTAGGGCTTTTGTGCCAAGTTTATGTTCTCTTTGTAAGCCACAAGATCAAAGTGTAATGTATGGTTAGGATGAAATGGCTTGGCCTATATAAAGCAAGCTAACACCCTTGTAAAAATCAGATTTGGATGAATGAAAAAATGATGAAAACTGTAAGTTTTTCAACCTAAATTCTTTGATTTGTGCTTGAATTATCTCCTTTGCTATGTGCTTGGGGATTGAGTAAACTCTTTGCTTAGTTCTTGAGTGAACTCTAAGTCTTAAACTAGTGGCTGTGTGCTTGGTTTAAGTCATATCCTAGGCTTAATTTGAGTATTCTAGTTAAGTCATATCCTTTTTATGTTTCATTTCTTTATGTCCTACAAATAATAACCTCAAACAACCCTTAATATCGCTCTAAACAAACCGAGGAACTGTTCAAAACAGTCCTGGAATACAAAATACAAAACAGCCCCTTTTTGAAGTCTTTTGGGTCCATTTCCAGTTCAATTGGTATCAGTGCTCCGGCTCTTGCGTTTTCTTAAACCAAGACGGTCTTGGCAAAGGGTGGTCCGTGGTGTTCTAGGGTGTGAACTCTCAATCTGTGCGTGGCTTGATTGCGAGTGTTGGCTTTGGCTCGAGCATTTGTATGATGCTTGAATCGAGTTGGCTAAACAAGGGGATTCTAAGTATTTGCTTTGTGCTTTCTTAGGATGTGCATCTTGTTGTCTCCCTCTTTAACATCTACACTACTTTTTTCTGAAATTTGTTTTTTTGTTTTAGAAATCCTCTTTTGTTTTACCAATTTTTTTAAACCCGAAAGTTTGAGGACAAACTTTTTTCAACAAAGGGAGTTTTGCACTGAAATGGAGAGCCTTCATATGGTTTTGTTTGCATCCAAATCTGGCCTGATTTCAAGCATCATATCTCACGTTTTACTCATGCAAATCATTTGATTTTTGTGTCATTAGAAAGCTTAAGATCTTAACAAAACAATGGATTTTGAATCACCTTAATATCTGGTCTATAACTTGAGTTCTGGTAGTCCCAAGCAGACTGCGCATTCTCGGACAGCCCATGACCTATGTGCACTAAAGTTTCAATACATACAGATTTACTCAAGATATGAGGTTGATTCTTTTTTGAGGTGAAATTAAACTCATTTATCTTTCCAAATAGCTATCATAAGTCCCTAAATTCATTGTGAGCTATGAGATATGCCCTCTGCAAGATGCAACTTTTTTTATGAGACTGCTGCCCAGCCCGGTTTTGGACCAATGCTACTTTGTGTCACTATCTTGACTTCCTCTTCTGTTGCTGCATCTTGTAAAGCAAAGGGGATCAAGTGCCAAGGTCGTAGGGATCAGAAATGGGGCTGCAATTTCAGAGAAAAGGACTAAAGCATTCTGTTTTGGTCTCCCCAAAAGCAAAGGACAAGTCGCTTTGAAAACAAAATGTGTAAGGGGCGGTTTGTTTTGCTCTTTTTTGTGCATTTTGAACGTGTAACCTAGGGCTTTTGTGCCAAGTTTATGTTCTCTTTGTAAGCCACAAGATCAAAGTGTAATGTATGGTTAGGATGAAATGGCTTGGCCTATATAAAGCAAGCTAACACCCTTGTAAAAATCAGATTTGGATGAATGAAAAAATGATGAAAACTGTAAGTTTTTCAACCTAAATTCTTTGATTTGTGCTTGAATTATCTCCTTTGATATGTGCTTGGGGATTGAGTAAACTCTTTGCTTAGTTCTTGAGTGAACTCTAAGTCTTAAACTAGTGGCTGTGTGCTTGGTTTAAGTCATATCCTAGGCTTAATTTGAGTATTCTAGTTAAGTCATATCCTTTTTATGTTTCATTTCTTTATGTCCTACAAATAATAACCTCAAACAACCCTTAATATCGCTCTAAACAAACCGAGGAACTGTTCAAAACAGTCCTGGAATACAAAATACAAAACAGCCCCTTTTTGAAGTCTTTTGGGTCCATTTCCAGTTCAATTGGTATCAGTGCTCCGGCTCTTGCGTTTTCTTAAACCAAGACGGTCTTGGCAAAGGGTGGTCCGTGGTGTTCTAGGGTGTGAACTCTCAATCTGTGCGTGGCTTGATTGCGAGTGTTGGCTTTGGCTCGAGCATTTGTATGATGCTTGAATCGAGTTGGCTAAACAAGGGGATTCTAAGTATTTGCTTTGTGCTTTCTTAGGATGTGCATCTTGTTGTTTCCGTCTTTAACATCTACACTACTTTTTTCTGAAATTTGTTTTTTTTGTTTTCGAAATCCTCTTTTGTTTTACCAATTTTTTTAAACCCGAAAGTTTGAGGACAAACTTTTTTCAACAAAGGGAGTTTTGCACTGAAATGGAGAGCCTTCATATGGTTTTGTTTGCATCCAAATCTTGCCTGATTTCAAGCATCATATCTCACGTTTTACTCATACAAATCATTTGACTCTTGTGTCATTAGAAAGCTTAAGATCTTAGCAAAACAATGGATTTTGAATCACCTTAATATCTGGTCTATAACTTGAATTCTGGCCGTCCCAAGCAGACTGCGCATTCTCGGACATCCCATGACCTATGTGCACTAAAGTTTCAATACATACAGATTTACCCAAGATATGAGGTTGATTCTTTTTTGAGGTGAAATTTAACTCATTTAGCTTTCCAAATAGCTATCATAAGTCCCTAAATTCATTGTGAGCTATAAGATATGCCCTCTGCAAGATGCAACTTTTTTTATGAGACTGCTGCCCAGCCCGGTTTTGGACCAATGCTGCTTTGTGTCACTATCTTGACTTCCTCTTTTGTTGAGGCATCTTGTAAAGCAAAGGAGATAAAGTGCCAAGTATGTGGGGATCAGAAATGGGGCTGCAATTTCAGAGAAAAGGACTAAAGCATTCTGTTTTGGTCTCCCCAAAAGCAAAGGACAAGTCGCTTTGAAAACAAAATGTGTAAGGGGCGGTTTGTTTTGCTCTTTTTTGTGCATTTTGAACGTGTAACCTTGGGCTTTTGTGCCAAGTTTATGTTCTCTTTGTAAGCCACAAGATCAAAGTGTAATATATGGTTAGGATGAAATGGCTTGGCCTATATAAAGCAAGCTAACACCCTTGTAAAAATCAGATTTGGATGAATGAAAAAATGATGAAAACTGTAAGTTTTTCAACCTAAATTCTTTGCTTTGTGCTTGAATTATCTCCTTTGCTATGTGCTTGGGGATTGAGGAAACTCTTTGCTTAGTTCTTGAGTGAACTCTAAGTCTTAAACTAGTGGCTGTGTGCTTGGTTTAAGTCATATCCTAGGCTTAATTTGAGTATTCTAGTTAAGTCATATCCTTTTTATGTTTCGTTTCTTTATGTCCTACAAATAATAACCTCAAACAACCCTTAATATCGCTCTAATCAAACCGAGGAACTGTTCAAAACAGTCCTGGAATACAAAATACAAAACAGCCCCTTTTTGAAGTCTTTTGGGTCCATTTCCAGTTCAATTGGTATCAGTGCTCCGGCTCTTGCGTTTTCTTAAACCAAGACGGTCTTGGCAAAGGGTGGTCCGTGGTGTTCTAGGGTGTGAACTCTCAATCTGTGCGTGGCTTGATTGCGAGTGTTGGCTTTGGCTCGAGCATTTGTATGATGCTTGAATCGAGTTGGCTAAACAAGGGGATTCTAAGTATTTGCTTTGTGCTTTCTTAGGATGTGCATCTTGTTGTTTCCGTCTTTAACATCTACACTACTTTTTTCTGAAATTTGTTTTTTTTGTTTTCGAAATCCTCTTTTGTTTTACGAATTTTTTTAAACCCGAAAGTTTGAGGACAAACTTTTTTCAACAAAGGGAGTTTTGCACTGAAATGGAGAGCCTTCATATGGTTTTGTTTGCATCCAAATCTTGCCTGATTTCAAGCATCATATCTCACGTTTTACTCATACAAATCATTTGACTCTTGTGTCATTAGAAAGCTTAAGATCTTAGCAAAACAATGGATTTTGAATCACCTTAATATCTGGTCTATAACTTGAATTCTGGCCGTCCCAAGCAGACTGCGCATTCTCGGACATCCCATGACCTATGTGCACTAAAGTTTCAATACATACAGATTTACCCAAGATATGAGGTTGATTCTTTTTTGAGGTGAAATTTAACTCATTTAGCTTTCCAAATAGCTATCATAAGTCCCTAAATTCATTGTGAGCTATAAGATATGCCCTCTGCAAGATGCAAATTTTTTTATGAGACTGCTGCCCAGCCCGGTTTTGGACCAATGCTGCTTTGTGTCACTATCTTGACTTCCTCTTTTGTTGAGGCATCTTGTAAAGCAAAGGAGATAAAGTGCCAAGTATGTGGGGATCAGAAATGGGGCTGCAATTTCAGAGAAAAGGACTAAAGCATTCTGTTTTGGTCTCCCCAAAAGCAAAGGACAAGTCGCTTTGAAAACAAAATGTGTAAGGGGCGGTTTGTTTTGCTCTTTTTTGTGCATTTTGAACGTGTAACCTTGGGCTTTTGTGCCAAGTTTATGTTCTCTTTGTAAGCCACAAGATCAAAGTGTAATATATGGTTAGGATGAAATGGCTTGGCCTATATAAAGCAAGCTAACACCCTTGTAAAAATCAGATTTGGATGAATGAAAAAATGATGAAAACTGTAAGTTTTTCAACCTAAATTCTTTGCTTTGTGCTTGAATTATCTCCTTTGCTATGTGCTTGGGGATTGAGGAAACTCTTTGCTTAGTTCTTGAGTGAACTCTAAGTCTTAAACTAGTGGCTGTGTGCTTGGTTTAAGTCATATCCTAGGCTTAATTTGAGTATTCTAGTTAAGTCATATCCTTTTTATGTTTCGTTTCTTTATGTCCTACAAATAATAACCTCAAACAACCCTTAATATCGCTCTAATCAAACCGAGGAACTGTTCAAAACAGTCCTGGAATACAAAATACAAAACAGCCCCTTTTTGAAGTCTTTTGGGTCCATTTCCAGTTCAATTGGTATCAGTGCTCCGGCTCTTGCGTTTTCTTAAACCAAGACGGTCTTGGCAAAGGGTGGTCCGTGGTGTTCTAGGGTGTGAACTCTCAATCTGTGCGTGGCTTGATTGCGAGTGTTGGCTTTGGCTCGAGCATTTGTATGATGCTTGAATCGAGTTGGCTAAACAAGGGGATTCTAAGTATTTGCTTTGTGCTTTCTTAGGATGTGCATCTTGTTGTTTCCGTCTTTAACATCTACACTACTTTTTTCTGAAATTTGTTTTTTTTGTTTTCGAAATCCTCTTTTGTTTTACGAATTTTTTTAAACCCGAAAGTTTGAGGACAAACTTTTTTCAACAAAGGGAGTTTTGCACTGAAATGGAGAGCCTTCATATGGTTTTGTTTGCATCCAAATCTTGCCTGATTTCAAGCATCATATCTCACGTTTTACTCATACAAATCATTTGACTCTTGTGTCATTAGAAAGCTTAAGATCTTAGCAAAACAATGGATTTTGAATCACCTTAATATCTGGTCTATAACTTGAATTCTGGCCGTCCCAAGCAGACTGCGCATTCTCGGACATCCCATGACCTATGTGCACTAAAGTTTCAATACATACAGATTTACCCAAGATATGAGGTTGATTCTTTTTTGAGGTGAAATTTAACTCATTTAGCTTTCCAAATAGCTATCATAAGTCCCTAAATTCATTGTGAGCTATGAGATATGCCCTCTGCAAGATGCAACTTTTTTTATGAGACTGCTGCCCAGCCCGGTTTTGGACCAATGCTGCTTTGTGTCACTATCTTGACTTCCTCTTTTGTTGAGGCATCTTGTAAAGCAAAGGAGATAAAGTGCCAAGTATGTGGGGATCAGAAATGGGGCTGCAATTTTAGAGAAAAGGACTAAAGCATTCTGTTTTGGTCTCCCCAAAAGCAAAGGACAAGTCGCTTTGAAAACAAAATGTGTAAGGGGCTGTTTGTTTTGCCCTTTTTTTGTGCATTTTGAACGTGTAACCTAGGGCTTTTGTGCCAAGTTTATGTTCTCTTTGTAAGCCACAAGATCAAAGTGTAGTGTATGGTTAGGATGAAATGGCTTGGCCTAAATAAAGCAAGCTAACACCCTTGTAAAAATCAGATTTGGATGAATGAAAAAATGATGAAAACTGTAAGTTTTTCGACCTAAATTCTTTGCTTTGTGCTTGAATTATCCCCTTTACTATGTGCTTGGGGATTGAGTAAACTCTTTGCTTAGTGCTTGAGTGAACTCTTAGTCTTAAACTAGTGGCTGTGTGCTTGGTTTAAGTCATATCCTAGGCTTAATTTGAGTAATCTAGTTAAGTCATATCCTTTTTATGTTTCATTTCTTTATGTCCTACAAATAATAACCTCAAACAACCCTTAATAAAGCTCTAAACAAACCCAGGAACTGTTCAAAACAGTCCTGGAATACAAAAATCAAAAACAGCCCCTTTTTGAAGTCTTTTGGGTCCATTTCCAGTTCAATTGGTATCAGAGCTCCGGCTCTTGCGTTTTCTTAAACCAAGACGGTCTTGGCAAAGGGTGGTCCGTGGTGTTCTAGGGTGTGAACTCTGAATCTGTGCGTGGCTTGATTGCGAGTGTTGGCTTTGGTTCGAGCATTTGTATGATGCTTGAATCGAGTTGGCTAAACAAGGGGATTCTAAGTATTTGCTTTGTGCTTTCTTAGAATGTGCATCTTGTTGTCTCCCTCTTTAACATCTACACTACTTTTTTCTGAAATTTGTTTTTTTGTTTTCGAAATCCTCTTTTGTTTTGCCAATTTTTTTAAACCCGAAAGTTTGAGGACAAACGTTTTTCAACAAAGGGAGTTTTGCACAGAAATGGAGAGCCTTCATATGGTTTTGTTGGCATCCAAATCTGGCCTGATTTCAAGCATCATATGTCACGTTTTACTCATGCAAATCATTTGATTTTTGTTTCATTAGAAAGCTTAAGATCTTAAAAAAACAATGGATTTTGAATAACCTTAATATCTGGTCTATAACTTGAGTTCTGGTCGTCCCAAGCAGACTGCGCATTCTCGGACAGCCCATGACCTATGTGCACTAAAGTTTCAATACATACAGATTTACTCAAGATATGAGGTTGATTCTTTTTTGAGGTGAAATTAAACTCATTTAGCTTTCCAAATAGCTATCATAAGTCCCTAAATTCATTGTGAGCTATGAGATATGCCCTCTGCAAGATGCAACTTTTTTTATGAGACTGCTGCCCAGCCCGGTTTTGGACCTATGCTACTTTGTGTCACTATCTTGACTTCCTCTTTTGTTGAGGCATCTTGTAAAGAAAATGGGATCAAGTGCCAAGTCTGTGGGGATCAAAAATGGGGATGCAATTTCAGAGAAAAGGACTAAAGCATTCTATTTTGGTCTCCCCAAAAGCAAAGGACAAGTCGCTTTCAAAACAGAATGTGTAAGGGGCTGTTTGTTTTGCTCTTTTTTTGTGCATTTTGAACGTGTAACCTAGGGCTTTTGTGCCAAGTTTATGTTCTCTTTGTAAGCCACAAGATCAAAGTGTAATGTATGGTTAGGATGAAATGGCTTGGCCTAAATAAAGCAAGCTAACACCCTTGTAAAAATCAGATTTGGATGAATGAAAAAATGATGAAAACTGTAAGTTTTTCAACCTAAATTCTTTGCTTTGTGCTTGAATTATCTCCTTTACTATGTGCTTGGGGATTGAGTAAACTCTTTGCTTAGTGCTTGAGTGAACTCTTAGTCTTAAACTAGTGGCTGTGTGCTTGGTTTAAGTCATATCCTAGGCTTAATTTGAGTAATCTAGTTAAGTCATATCCTTTTTATGTTTCATTTCTTTATGTCCTACAAATAATAACCTCAAACAACCCTTAATAAAGCTCTAAACAAACCCAGGAACTGTTCAAAACGGTCCTGGAATACAAAAATCAAAAACAGCCCCTTTTTGAAGTCTTTTGGGTCCATTTCCAGTTCAATTGGTATCAGAGCTCCGGCTCTTGCGTTTTCTTAAACCAAGACGGTCTTGGCAAAGGGTGGTCCGTGGTGTTCTAGGGTGTGAACTCTAAATCTGTGCGTGGCTTGATTGCGAGTGTTGGCTTTGGTTCGAGCATTTGTATGATGCTTGAATCGAGTTGGCTAAACAAGGGGATTCTAAGTATTTGCTTTGTGCTTTCTTAGGATGTGCATCTTGTTGTCTCCCTCTTTAACATCTACACTACTTTTTTCTGAAATTTGTTTTTTTGTTTTCGAAATCCTCTTTTGTTTTACCAATTTTTTTAAACCCGAAAGTTTGAGGACAAACGTTTTTCAACAAAGGGAGTTTTGCACAGAAATGGAGAGCCTTCATATGGTTTTGTTTGCATCCAAATCTGGCCTGATTTCAAGCATCATATTTCACGTTTTACTCATGCAAATAATTTGATTTTTGTTTCATTAGAAAGCTTAAGATCTTAAAAAAACAATGGATTTTGAATAACCTTAATATCTGGTCTATAACTTGAGTTCTGGTCGTCCCAAGCAGACTGCGCATTCTCGGACAGCCCATGACCTATGTGCACTAAAGTTTCAATACATACAGATTTACTCAAGATATGAGGTTGATTCTTTTTTGAGGTGAAATTAAACTCATTTAGCTTTCCAAATAGCTATCATAAGTCCCTAAATTCATTGTGAGCTATGAGATATGCCCTCTGCAAGATGCAACTTTTTTTATGAGACTGCTGCCCAGCCCGGTTTTGGACCAATGCTACTTTGTGTCACTATCTTGACTTCCTCTTTTGTTGAGGCATCTTGTAAAGAAAAGGGGATCAAGTGCCAAGTCTGTGGGGATCAAAAATGGGGATGCAATTTCAGAGAAAAGGACTAAAGCATTCTATTTTGGTCTCCCCAAAAGCAAAGGACAAGTCGCTTTCAAAACAGAATGTGTAAGGGGCTGTTTGTTTTGCTCTTTTTTTGTGCATTTTGAACGTGTAACCTAGGGCTTTTGTGCCAAGTTTATGTTCTCTTTGTAAGCCACAAGATCAAAGTGTAATGTATGGTTAGGATGAAATGGCTTGGCCTAAATAAAGCAAGCTAACACCCTTGTAAAAATCAGATTTGGATGAATGAAAAAATGATGAAAACTGTAAGTTTTTCAACCTAAATTCTTTGCTTTGTGCTTGAATTATCTCCTTTACTATGTGCTTGGGGATTGAGTAAACTCTTTGCTTAGTGCTTGAGTGAACTCTTAGTCTTAAACTAGTGGCTGTGTGCTTGGTTTAAGTCATATCCTAGGCTTAATTTGAGTAATCTAGTTAAGTCATATCCTTTTTATGTTTCATTTCTTTATGTCCTACAAATAATAACCTCAAACAACCCTTAATAAAGCTCTAAACAAACCCAGGAACTGTTCAAAACAGTCCTGGAATACAAAAATCAAAAACAGCCCCTTTTTGAAGTCTTTTGGGTCCATTTCCAGTTCAATTGGTATCAGAGCTCCGGCTCTTGCGTTTTCTTAAACCAAGACGGTCTTGGCAAAGGGTGGTCCGTGGTGTTCTAGGGTGTGAACTCTGAATCTGTGCGTGGCTTGATTGCGAGTGTTGGTTTTGGTTCGAGCATTTGTATGATGCTTGAATCGAGTTGGCTAAACAAGGGGATTCTAAGTATTTGCTTTGTGCTTTCTTAGGATGTGCATCTTGTTGTCTCCCTCTTTAACATCTACACTACTTTTTTCTGAAATTTGTTTTTTTGTTTTCGAAATCCTCTTTTGTTTTACCAATTTTTTTAAACCCGAAAGTTTGAGGACAAACGTTTTTCAACAAAGGGAGTTTTGCACAGAAATGGAGAGCCTTCATATGGTTTTGTTTGCATCCAAATCTGGCCTGATTTCAAGCATCATATTTCACGTTTTACTCATGCAAATCATTTGATTTTTGTTTCATTAGAAAGCTTAAGATCTTAAAAAAACAATGGATTTTGAATAACCTTAATATCCGGTCTATAACTTGAGTTCTGGTCGTCCCAAGCAGACTGCGCATTCTCGGACAGCCCATGACCTATGTGCACTAAAGTTTCAATACATACAGATTTACGCAAGATATGAGGTTGATTCTTTTTTGAGGTGAAATTAAACTCATTTAGCTTTCCAAATAGCTATCATAAGTCCCTAAATTCATTGTGAGCTATGAGATATGCCCTCTGCAAGATGCAACTTTTTTTATGAGACTGCTGCCCAGCCCGGTTTTTGACCAATGCTACTTTGTGTCACTATCTTGACTTCCTCTTTTGTTGAGGCATCTTGTAAAGCAAAGGGGATCAAGTGCCAATTATGTGGGGATCAGAAATGGGGCTGCAATTTCAGAGAAAAGGACTAAAGCATTTTGTTTTGCTCTCCCCAAAAGCAAAGGACAAGTCGCTTTAAAAAACAGAATGTGTAAGGGGCTGTTTGTTTTGCTCTTTTTTTGTGCATTTTGAACGTGTAACCTAGGGCTTTTGTGCCAAGTTTATGTTCTCTTTGTAAGCCACAAGACAAAAGTGTAATGTATGGTTAGGATGAAATGGCTTGGCCTATATAAAGCAAGCTAACACCCTTGTAAAAATCAGATTTGGATGAATGAAAAAATTATAAAAACTGTAAGTTTTTCAACCTAAATTCTTTGCTTTGTGCTTGAATTATCTCCTTTGCTATGTGCTTGGGGATTGAGTAAACTCTTTGCTTAAGTGCTTGAGTGAACTCTTAGTCTTAAACTAGTGGTTGTTTGCTTGGTTTAAGTCATATCCTAGGCTTAATTTGAGTAATCTAGTTAAGTCATATCCTTTTACGTTTCATTTCTTTATGTCCTACAAATAATAACCTCAAACAACCCTTAATATCGCTCTAAACAAACCCAGGAACTGTTCAAAACAGTCCTTGAATACAAAATACAAAACAGCCCCTTTTTGAAGTCTTTTGGGTCCATTTCCAGTTCAATAGGTAACAGTGCTCCGGCTCTTGCGTTTTCTTAAACCAAGGCGGTCTTGGCAAAGGGTGGTCCGTAGTGTTCTAGGATGTGAACTCTGAATCTGTGCGTGGCTTGATTGCGAATGTTGGCTTTGGTTCGAGCATTTGTATGATGCTTGAATCGAGTTGGCTAAACAAGGGGATTCTAAGTATTTGCTTTGTGCTTTCTTAGGATGTGCATCTTGTTGTCTCCCTCTTTAACATCTACACTACTTTTTTCTGAAATTTTTTTTTTTGTTTTAGAAATCCACTTTTGTTTTACCAATTTTTTTAAACCCGAAAGTTTGAGGACAAACTTTTTTCAACAAAGGGAGTTTTGCACTGAAATGGAGAGCCTTCATATGGTTTTGTTTGCATCCAAATCTGGCCAGATTTCAAGCATCATATCTCACGTTTTACTCATGCAAATCATTTGATTTTTGTTTCATTAGAAAGCTTAAGATCTTAACAAAACAATGGATTTTGAATCACCTAAATATCTGGTCTATAACTTGAGTTCTGGTCGTCCCAAGCAGACTGCGCATTCTCGGACAGCCCATGACCTATGTGCACTAAAGTTTCAATACATACAGATTTACTCAAGATATAAGGTTGATTCTTTTTTGAGGTGAAATTAAACTCATTTAGCTTTCCAAATAGCTATCATAAGTCCCTAAATTCATTGTGAGCTTTGAGATATGCCCTCTGCAAGATGCAACTTTTTTTATGAGACTGCTGCCCATCCCGGTTTTGGACCAATGCTACTTTGTGTCACTATCTTGACTTCCTCTTTTGTTGAGGCATCTTGTAAAGCAAAGGGGATCAAGTGCCAATTATGTGGGGATCAGAAAGGGGGCTGCAATTTCAGAGAAAAGGACTAAAGCATTTTGTTTTGCTCTCCCCAAAAGCAAAGGACAAGTCGCTTTAAAAACAGAATGTGTAAGGGGCTGTTTGTTTTGCTCTTTTTTTGTGCATTTTGAACGTGTAACCTAGGGCTTTTGTGCCAAGTTTATGTTCTCTTTGTAAGCCACAAGACAAAAGTGTAATGTATGGTTAGGATGAAATGGCTTGGCCTATATAAAGCAAGCTAACACCCTTGTAAAAATCAGATTTGGATGAATGAAAAAATTATGAAAACTGTAAGTTTTTCAACCTAAATTCTTTGCTTTGTGCGAGAATTATCTCCTTTGCTATGTGCTTGGGGATTGAGTAAACTCTTTGCTTAAGTGCTTGAGTGAACTCTTAGTCTTAAACTAGTGGTTGTTTGCTTGGTTTAAGTCATATCCTAGGCTTAATTTGAGTAATCTAGTTAAGTCATATCCTTTTACGTTTCATTTCTTTATGTCCTACAAATAATAACCTCAAACAACCCTTAATATCGCTCTAAACAAACCCAGGAACTGTTCAAAACAGTCCTTGAATACAAAATACAAAACAGCCCCTTTTTGAAGTCTTTTGGGTCCATTTCCAGTTCAATAGGTAACAGAGCTCCGGCTCTTGCGTTTTCTTAAACCAAGATGGTCTTGGCAAAGGGTGGTCCGTGGTGTTCTAGGGTGTGAACTCTCAATCTGTGCGTGGCTTGATTGCGAATTTTGCCTTGGGTTCGAGCATTTGTATGATGCTTGAATCGAGTTGGCTAAACAAGGGGATTCTAAGTATTTGCTTTGTGCTTTCTTAGGATGTGCATCTTGTTGTCTCCCTCTTTAACATCTACACTACTTTTTTCTGAAATTTGTTTTTTTGTTTTAGAAATCCTCTTTTGTTTTACCAATTTTTTTAAACCCGAAAGTTTAAGGACAAACTTTTTTCAACAAAGGGAGTTTTGCACTGAAATGGAGAGCCTTCATATGGTTTTGTTTGCATCCAAATCTGGCCTGATTTCAAGCATCATATCTCACGTTTTACTCATGCAAATCATTTGATTTTTGTTTTATTAGAAAGCTTAAGATCTTAACAAAACAATGGATTTTGAATCACCTAAATATCTGGTCTATAACTTGAGTTCTGGTCGTCCCAAGCAGACTGCGCATTCTCGGACAGCCCATGACCTATGTGCACTAAAGTTTCAATACATACAGATTTACTCAAGATATAAGGTTGATTCTTTTTTGAGGTGAAATTAAACTCATTTAGCTTTCCAAATAGCTATCATAAGTCCCTAAATTCATTGTGAGCTATGAGATATGCCCTCTGCAAGATGCAACTTTTTTTATGAGACTGCTGCCCAGCCCGGTTTTGGACCAATGCTACTTTGTGTCACTATCTTGACTTCCTCTTTTGTTAAGGCATCTTGTAAAGCAAAGGGGATCAAGTGCCAATTATGTGGGGATCAGAAATGGGGCTGCAATTTCAGAGAAAAGGACTAAAGCATTTTGTTTTGCTCTCCCCAAAAGCAAAGGACAAGTCGCTTTAAAAACAGAATGTGTAAGGGGCTGTTTGTTTTGCTCTTTTTTTGTGCATTTTGAACGTGTAACCTAGGGCTTTTGTGCCAAGTTTATGTTCTCTTTGTAAGCCACAAGACAAAAGTGTAATGTATGGTTAGGATGAAATGGCTTGGCCTATATAAAGCAAGCTAACACCCTTGTAAAAATCAGATTTGGATGAATGAAAAAATTATGAAAACTGTAAGTTTTTCAACCTAAATTCTTTGCTTTGTGCGAGAATTATCTCCTTTGCTATGTGCTTGGGGATTGAGTAAACTCTTTGCTTAAGTGCTTGAGTGAACTCTTAGTCTTAAACTAGTGGTTGTTTGCTTGGTTTAAGTCATATCCTAGGCTTAATTTGAGTAATCTAGTTAAGTCATATCCTTTTATGTTTCATTTCTTTATGTCCTACAAATAATAACCTCAAACAACCCTTAATATCGCTCTAAACAATCCCAGGAACTGTTCAAAACAGTCCTTGAATACAAAATACATAACAGCCCCTTTTTGAAGTCTTTTGGGTCCATTTCCAGTTCAATAGGTAACAGAGCTCCGGCTCTTGCGTTTTCTTAAACCAAGACGGTCTTGGCAAAGGGTGGTCCGTGGTGTTCTAGGGTGTGAACTCTCAATCTGTGCGTGGCTTGATTGCGAATGTTGGCTTTGGTTCGAGCATTTGTATGATGCTTGAATCGAGTTGGCTAAACAAGGGGATTCTAAGTATTTGCTTTGTGCTTTCTTAGGATGTGCATCTTGTTGTCTCCCTCTTTAACATCTACACTACTTTTTTCTGAAATTTGTTTTTTTGTTTTAGAAATCCTCTTTTGTTTTACCAATTTTTTTAAACCCGAAAGTTTGAGGACAAACTTTTTTCAACAAAGGGAGTTTTGCACTGAAATGGAGAGCCTTCATATGGTTTTGTTTGCATCCAAATCTGGCCTGATTTCAAGCATCATATCTCACGTTTTACTCATGCAAATCATTTGATTTTTGTGTCATTAGAAAGCTTAAGATCTTAACAAAACAATGGATTTTGAATCACCTTAATATCTGGTCTATAACTTGAGTTCTGGTAGTCCCAAGCAGACTGCGCATTCTCGGACAGCCCATGATCTATGTGCACTAAAGTTTCAATACATACAGATTTACTCAAGATATGAGGTTGATTCTTTTTTCAGGTGAAATTTAACTCGTTTAGCTTTCCAAATAGCTATCATAAGTCCCTAAATTCATTGTGAGCTATGGAATATGCCCTCTGCAAGATGCACCTTTTTTTATGAGACTGCTGCCCAGCCCGGTTTTGGACCAATGCTACTTTGTGTCACTATCTTGACTTCCTCTTTTGTTGAGGCATCTTGTAAAGCAAAGGGGATCAAGTGCCAAGTATGTGGGGATCAGAAATGGGGCTGCAATTTCAGAGAAAAGGACTAAAGCATTCTGTTTTGGTCTCCCCAAAAGCAAAGGACAAGTCGCTTTCAAAACAGAATGTGTAAGGGGATAATTGTTTTGCTCTTTTTTTGTGCATTTTGAACGTGTAACCTAGGGCTTTTGTACCAAGTTTATGTTCTCTTTGTAAGTCACAAGATCAAAGTGTAATGTATGATTAGGATGAAATGGCTTGGCCTATATAAAGCAAGCTAACACCCTTGTAAAAATCAGATTTGGATGAATGAAAAAATGATGAAAACTGTAAGTTCTTCAACCTAAATTCTTTGCTTTGTGCTTGAATTATCTCCTTCGCTATGTGCTTGGGGATTGAGTAAACTCTTTGCTTAGTGCTTGAGTGAACTCTTAGTCTTAAACTAGTGGTTGTGTGCTTGGTTTAAGTCATATCCTAGGCTTAATTTTAGTAATCTAGTTAAGTCATATCCTTTTTATGTTTCATTTCTTTATGTCCTACAAATAATAACCTCAAACAATCCTTAATATCGCTCTAAACAAACCAAGGAACTGTTCAAAACAGTCCTGGAATACAAAATACAAAACAGCCCCTTTTTGAAGTTTTTTGGGTCCATTTCCAGTTCAATAAACATGCCCATATCCATATAATTATCATTAACTAACTATAAAAACATTATTAACAATTTACCATACACTAACAATTGTAAACATGCTAATTATAGTATACGATACAAATAATCAATCATTAATAATAATTTTAATAAAATAATTTACTCCACTTACTAACATCAATATTAATATTAAAGAAAATTTAACAAATATAATCTCAACTATTACTCTTCTTCTCAAAATAATCTCAACTATCAATATTTCCGCAATAATCCCAACTTTCATACCACCCTTCTCAAAATAATACCAACTATCACTCTTCTTATCAAAATAATCTCAACTATTAATATTTCCGCAATATCCATAACCTTTCTTAAGACTTACCAGTCACACTAAACTATTTTGAGAAGGATGGTACGAAAATTGGGATTATTGCGAGAATATTGATAGTTGTGATTATTTTGAGAAGAAGAGTGATAGTTGGGATTATATTTGTTAAATGTTCCTAATATTAAAACAATAATTAATAATATTATAAGTAATGCTAGTAATAATAAAAAATATTAGTAATAATAATAATAATAATAATAAACCATAAAAATACTAATCATAGAAATAATAATAATGTTAATAATATTACCATACTGATGATGATACTAAAACATAACAACAACAATTAATAACAAACAAAAACAACAATTATAATAAAAATAATAATAAGACAAAAATAATAAAATAACGTAACAGCAGCAGCATTACGCGAAACACGACCCAACAGCCCTCGACAGTCTGCCACCGCGACCAACCACCTTCACAAATGTCAGTCCCAACGCCAATAGCAGCCCCTGCCTTCTCCAATGGCACCACCAGGCTCGCCTCGGAGTCGCGGTGGTTCCAGGGGAGGAGTCAGTAGCCGTCGACCACCACAACCAGCACAACAACCGCATAAACCCAGCATCCCCACGACATTACTCTATTTTACGCTATAAACACCCAAAACAAAACCCACCATAAAACAGTCATAACACAACACGAACTACCGCGATAACCACTACACAATCACCCAGACTACCACCTATGAAAAACTCCAACACCCATAAAAAACATAAACAGAAGATCATTCGAATTAATACTTAAACATTACACTATCAGAATACTACTCGAATTCTATATTGCAACAGGCGACAAAAACCCCATACACGACGGTCCTAGGTGGTCAACGACGACACTAGTATGGCACATAAACAACTACTAAACATCCTACATTAACATTATATGAAAATCAGAAACTATAAACATGATTATACGATTGATCAGATTGAATTAAAACGAAAGAGAAAACAGAGAAGAACGAAAGACACCACGAGTATACCTCTTTCCTGGTGTAAACGAACAGCCTTCAACCACCCTAACCCACCGTGTGAACTCCCTTCTTACTCTCTGATGTGGCGGCAGTAAGTGTGTGTGTGTTTGTATGACAAGCGTTGACTAGGTTAGGGGTAAGTTTTAGATGAGCTTTTTATAAGGCGGCATAGTGAGTGTGGTGAGGTGTTTGTGTTATGTGTCGATTTAGGCTGTGCTATTGGCACGCATTTCGAGCCCCAAACGGTTACTACAACACAATAAAGTAACTAATATCCATACTCGACACTTCACCAACAACATATAAACTATAAAAAGATTATTCGACAGGTTAATTATCGAATAGAAACGTTCAAATACTTATCAAGACGTCAATATAACTAATAATATTAAAATAAAATACGGAGTATTAAAATGAACTTCGTCCCGAAGTTCACCATCCCATGGTCATTCACTTACCACTAGGCACATAACTAACACCAATATGTGACACCACATAGCATCAAATACTAATAAAAGATCTCTAAAACACGAAATGTCACATTTTACCCTCCTAAAAAGAAATTTACGCCATCGTAACATACCTTAATTAAACAGATCAGGATACTTCTCCCTCATTGAAACTTCAGTCTCCCAAGTAGCCTCCTCGACATTATGATTGTTCCACAAAATTTTCACAAGCGTTGTCTCCCCATTTATGGTTTTCCTCACCTTCTTGTCAAGGATCTCCTTGGGTCTCTCCTCATAGGTCAACTGCTCATAGACCTCAATAACCTCATGGTCAAGGACATGCGAAGAGTCACTGATATATATCCTCAACTGTAAAACATGGAACACATTATGCACCCTAGCTAAAGATAGAGGTAGATCCAAGTGATACGCTACCTCACTCACTCTCTCCAAGATCTCGAATGGCCCAATATACTTCTGACTCAGCTTTCCCCTCTTGCCAAATCTTATCACTCCTCTCATAGGTGACACCTTCAATAAAAATTTCTCTACTGCCTCGAAAGTAATGTCACTCCTCTTCAAATCAGCATAACTCTTCAGTCTATCTTGTGCAGCCCTCATCTTCTGATGAATCACCTGGACCTGTGCTACCATCTCCTGGATCATCTCAGGTCCCAAAGTTACCACATCAGCTCTATTATCCCAACAAACCAACTCCTACACTTCCTCCCATACAATGCCTCGAAAGGCGTCATCCCAATCCTAGTATGATAGCTGTTGTTATAAGAAAACTCTATCAAATCAAGTCTGTCCTCCCAAGATCCTCCAAACTCTAGCACACAAGCTCTCAGCATATCCTCTAGTGTCTGAATAGTCCTCTCGTTCTGACCATCTGTTGTTGGATGAAATGTTGTACTCATCTTCAGGGTAGTCCCCATCAACGTCTGTAACTCCTGTCAGAACTTAGAGATGAATCTTGAATCACGATCAGAAACAATATCTTTAGGCACACCCTGCAGCTTCACCACATACTTGATATAAGCCTTAGCCAACTCTGCCTTGCTCCAAGTTTCTTTCATAGGAATGAAATGGGCTGATTTAGTCAGTCTATCAACGATCACCCAAATCATGTCATTTCCCTTTGAAGTTTAGGGCAAGTGCACAATGAAATCCATCGAGAGGCTCTCCCACTTCCACTCAGGCACATCTAGAGGTTGCAATTTCCCTTGAGGTCTCTTATGTTCTCCTTTTACTCTCTGACATACCAGGCAATAACAAGAAACAAACTCAGTTACTTCCTGCTTCATCTTTGGCCACCAAAATGCTTTCTTCAAGTCTTTGTACAACTTATGCCCTCCAGGATGAACGGAATAAGGTGTAGAATGAGCTTCTACCAGAATATTTCTCTTCAGCTCCTCGTGATCAGGCACACACCATCTCCCAGCAAACCTCAAACTATCATCACTGTGAACCTCGAACTTAGAATATGGCTCAGCATCACTAGCATTGCTCACTGCCTCACGCCACTTCTGAATTCTAGGATCACTCTTCTGCTTTTCTCGAACCTCAGAATATAGTTCAGGCTCGATCGTCAGATCTCCCATGGTCTCACCCTTCCTAATCACGGCAATCCCCATCTTTCCCAACTCACTATACATCTTCACTCTTAATCTTGTCGTGCATAGAGCGTGAACAGATTTCCTACTCAATGCATCAGCCACAACATTAGCTTTCCCCTCCTTGTAAAAGATATCCACGTCATAGTCTCCAATCAGCTTAATCCACCTCCTCTATCTCATATTCAACTCTCTATGGGTATAGATGTATTTCAAACTCTTATGGTCAAAATACACTTTAAATGTAGCTCCATAAAGGTAATGTCGACACAACTTAAGTGCAAAAACCACTGCTCTAAGCTCTAAATCATGCGTCGGATAGTTCTCCTTATATCGCTTCAGCTGCCTGGAAGCATAAGTAATCACTCTGCCATTCTGCATCAGCACACATCCCAATCCCTTCTTGGAAGCATCAATGTAAAGCTCGAAATTCTCACTTCCCTCTGGTAACGTAAGGATAGGAGCTGTAGTAAGACGCTTCTTCAGGTCTAGAAATGCCTTCTCACAGCTCTCATCCCAGACAAACATGTTGTCTTTTCTCATCAATGAAGTCAAAGGCATGGCTATCTTCGAAAAGTCTTTCACGAACCTCCTGTAGCAACCTGCCAGGCCCAAGAAACTCCGAATATCGGCCACATTCTTTGGTCGCTCCCACTTAGAAACTGCTTCAATCTTTCTAGGGTCAATAGAAACTCCTTTTTTAGACACCACATGGCCTAGAAAAGCCACTTTCTCGAGCCAGAACTCACACTTACTCAACTTAGCATAAAACTGATTATCTTTCAAAGTCTGCAACACAATTCTCCAATGCTTCGCATGCTCCTCCTTGTTCTTGGAATACACCAGGATATCATCAATAAACACCACCACAAACTGGTCCAGATAAGGACTAAACACTCTGTTCATCAAGTCCATGAAAATAGTAGGTGCATTAGTCAAACCAAATGACATAACCACAAATTCATAGTGCCCATACCTCGACCTGAACACAGTCTTGTGGATATCCTCATCCTTGATTCTCGGTTGATGGTATCTTGATCTCAAATCAATCTTTGAAAATACTCAACTGGTCAAATAGATCATCGATTCGAGGCAAAGGATGCCTATTCTGGATTGTTAGTTTATTAAGCTCCTTTTAGTCAAATGCCCAAATGGACTCCAAAGACATATAAGAAAACGTCTAGAACCCAAAATTATAAATATAAGAGAACTCGTGTAAGACAAGACTGGGTTAAAAAGGAAGACGTATTTATGATAACTAACTGCAAAGGTCCCAAGTATGCTTGGGTACCTAAAAACTATCTTTGAATGTAATTGTGCAGGTCGTCGCTAAGGAGAATAATATGTGGTACCTTGACAGTGGATGCTCTCGACATATGACAGGCAACGTAAACCTATTCCTATCTCTAAACCCTTTGACGGAGTAAAATTAACATTCAAAGATAACAAAAGAGAAAAGTTCATAGGAGTCTGTAAGATTTGTATCTCTTCATCTCATGCCATAAGCGATGTATATCTGGTAAGTGGTCTGAAACATAATTTAATAAGTATATCTCAACTATGCGACAAAGGAAACAAGGTTGTGTTCCATGCAGATACGTGTCGTATAATTATTGAAGGTACAAGTAAGGTAATCCTTGAAGGACATATAAAGAAAAATGTCTATATGATTGATTTAAATGTTGTACCTACTAACTCTCTCTCATGCATGAAAGTTACCTGAGAAGATCCGTGTGTCTGACACAAAAGATTTGGTCATATTAGTTCACCAATTCTAAGAAAACTCAAAAGATGGGACTTGGTTGAAGGACTTCCAAAGATCAAATTCCACCAAGAAAATATGTGTGATACATGTGCTCGTTCTAAAAACGTCAGATCATCTTTCAAACCTAAAAGAATGGTGAGTACAAATCAAACTCTTGAGCTAGTACACATGGATCTGTGTGGACTCATGAAGGTAAGAAGCAGAGGTGGTTCTAGGTACGTATTCGTTCTAGTTGATGATTATTGGGGATTTGTTTGGCCTATTTTTTTACATTCTAAAGACGAAACCTTTGATGAATTCGTAAGTCTTATGAAACTTGTCCAAAAAAAATATAAAATAAACCTAGTAACCATACGTACTGATCATGGAACATAATTTGACAATCATGCCTTCATTGAGTTCTGTAAGACTAATGATGTTGGACATAACTTTTCAGCACCAAGAACCCCACAACAGAATGGAGTCGTAAAACGTATGAACAGAACCCTAGAAGACACGGCTAGAACAGTGCTTCTTTGTAGTGGTCTACCTCGAAACTTTTGGGCTAAGGCAACTAGTACTGCATGCTCTATTCACAATCGTACCATGATTAGACCTATCCTTAAAAAGACTCCCTATGAACTCCTACGTGGTCGTAAACCTAATATATCTCATCTTAGTTGTTTTGGGAGTAAATGCTTTGTTCATAACAATGATAAAAACAGGTTAAGCAAATTTGACCCTGGGAGTGATGAAGCAATTTTTATAGGATATTCTGATCATAGTAAAGCCTACAAAGTGTTTAATAAACGTACTTTATACATAGAAGAAAGTATTCATGTTATCTTTGATGAAGATAATGTCTTTGATAAGTCTTTACAGGACGAAGAGGAAAACCTAGACGAACCGGACTTTCGTTTGTCAAGGGAAGATCCTTCTAAACTAGATAATGAAGAAGGCGAGATTCAAGGTACTCATGATGAACTAAACTTGGGAATAAATGGTACGAGAGCTGAAACTATAGTTGATGATACTATAAATCACTCTCAAACCAATAACTTGGAACCCATAGTTAAAGCTAATGAAGCTATAACTTTGAATCAAAACCAAAGGGAAGAAGTCAGAGTTAACCTAATTATACTATAACCCAAGGTTTGGATTCAGGGGGAAACAAGCCAAAACTCCGAGTCAAATGAAGGCAATTCAAATAATCAGTCAAGAAACTGGAGATATAAGGATTCTCATCCCCTGGACAATGTCATAGGAAGCCTAACAGACGGAGTTCAGACTCGAAGAAGTTTAAATAACTTATGCTCATTCAACTCCTTCCTCTCTACAATTGAACCTTCAAATATAAAGGAAGCGCTTGTAGAACCAGACTAGATAATTGTCATGCAAGAAGAACTCCAACAATTTGAAAGAAATAAAGTTTGGCACCTAGTTCCCAGGCCTAAGGACCAATTCGTCATTGGAACAAGATGGGTGTTCAGAAACAAACTCGATGACACCGGAGTTATTGTGCGAAACAAAGCCAGAATAGTTGTTTAAGACAACCAACAAGAAGGGATCAATTATGATGAAACCTTCGCTCCTATTGCTCGTCTTGAGGCAATACGGCTATTCATTGCCTTTGCCGCTCATAAAGGAAAGAAACTATTTCAGATGGACGTTAAAACTGCCTTTCTTAATGGCTCTCTCCAAGAGGAAGTATTTGTTCAACAACCTCCTGGATTTCCTGACAGCAAACTAAAGGACCATGTATTCAAATTGGACAAAGAACTCTATAGCCTGAAACAAGCACTCAAAGCATGGTACGACAGACTATCAAAATTTCTATTGGATTGTGGATTCAAGAGAAGATCCGTGAACAAAACCCTATTTCTTAAAAGTGAGAACTCGGATCGACTGGTCGTTCATATCTATGGTAATACCCCGTATTTTCGTAGTTCGTAAAGGTAAATTGTTTTATAATTTATCGAGACGAGGTATAATTATATTTTATTCGATACGTATGCGCTAATTGCTATAATAATTATATTAATTACATGTCTCGTTAACTTTAAGTTACGAGTCGGGAATGGAGTGTAAGTCTTTGAGAAGCATGATGGGCTTGGGCTCGAATAGACTAAGGGAACCGTGACTAAGCAAAATAACCACAAGAACCCATGTAAACCCTAATACGCACACCTCACAAACTCATACATCGACATACCACTCCCACATCAGTACATCGACATTCACAAAAGAACATAAACCCTAATCGTCCTCACACCTCCGTCTGCCTCCCTACTCCGTCTCCATGATAAACCCTAGCATGGCCTGCCGTGGGGAATAGAGAAGAACAATAGCAAAAGAGGGACAACCACATCATCAGCGTGTTCACCTCTTCCGCAGCAGAGTATTTGTGAGTGTTCATCGTACCCTTTCCGTTTATCGTTTTTAATGTTTAATGGTTGTGTGTAATCCTTGTAATATGAATAACATGTTAATCATCATTAGACCTCCATAGGACCACCGTAGGTGGCAGTAAAACACCCGTGAATGTCGATAGTAAACACAATTTATACTCTGTTTCTTGCGTGTGTGTTTCTATTCGTTTTTGTTTCTTTTCGTTCGTGTTTTGGGTTTAATTCTGAGTACAAGTTTATGGTTAATGGTAGTAGAATGTTAGTAGGTTGCTTTGGTGGTTGTAGGTGGTTAGTGGTTGTGGTCGTGGAGAACAGTAGCGACAAAAGAGGCATGAAACAGAGGAAGAACATGTTGTTGTGCACAGTTGTTGTGGCGGTTTTGATGTGGTTTCTGGGGGAACAAGGACCCACTTTTACCACCCTTGGAACCACCGTGGATCATTGGTGACAACGGTGGTGGCCATAAGTGGTGGTGGGCATGGTGGTGAGAGAAAAGTCGTGAGAAAAGAGAGATACAGACTGCGCGAAACCAGAGTATTAGGGTTTGTGTGCAGGCTATTTCGATAGCCTATTTAGAGCGGTTATGGTGGCCTCTGGTGGTGTCTAATGGGTGGAAGTTGTAGTGGGTAGTACGTAGTTGAGGTTGAGTACAGTGATGGTAGTTGTCGGGGACCGGGCTGGTGGTGGTGGTGTCGGGAAAATGTCTGCAACGGACCTGCTGTTTCTGTGTTTCAGTTGTCGTGGTCAGTTTGTTAGTGTCGGTCTGTGCGTAGTATGTTATTACTATTATTATCATTATTATTATTATTATTAATATTATATTAGTGGTGTATGTATGGTTGTTTAGTCATTATTATTATTATTATTATTATTATTATTATTATTATTATTATTATTATTATTATTATTATTATTATTATTATTATTATTATTATTATTATTATTACTAGTTTATTATTATTGTTTTATTAGTATTATTTTTATTATTATTTTTATTATTATTTTTATTATTATTATTTTTATTAGTTGTATTAATCGATATCGCTATTGTTATTCTTGTGTCCTTCGATAGTGTTTTAGTATTTAGTAGTGGTTGCGTGGCATTACTATTTTGGGCAAGCTGCTATTTTGGGAAGTTTCTATTTTAGGAAACTTTCCATTTTTAGAAGTTACTATATTTAGTATCTTACTGTTTTAAGTAGGGGTTTGGGTGAAGGTTTTAATCGTTAAATAATATATGTTTAGGTTACGGTTTCCGCGTGGAACATTTCTAGCAGTTGTTCGGTTGACATTGACATTCTGCAGATTGAGGTAGGGGAATAACTGTGAACTCGATTATGACATGAGATGTGATTATTAGTTGTTGTGAGCTTTGCACTTCATATTGAACGTTAATGTTATAATGTTGTTATTTGTCTGTATATTCCTATATGATGTGGAGCGGTGTGATATTGGGTCTTGTGATATGGAGCGGTGTGATATTGGGTCTTGTGATATGGAACGGTGTGATATTGGGTCTTGTGATATGGAGCGGTGTGATATTGGGTCTTGTGATATGGAGTGGTGTGATATTGGGTCTTGTGATATGGAGTTGTGTGGTATTGGGTCTTGTGAATGAGGAGTGGTGGTTGATCGGGAAGTGGTTGTTGAGACGGTATGAAGTTGGAAGTGTATAGTTTTTTGTTGTTGCTTATGTTTAATTTATCTTCCTACTCAACCTCGTGTTGACCCTGTGTATTTGTGTGACACCCGTGATGATCCGTGATCGGGAGCAGCTTTGACAGGAAAGATGGTGTTGTGGGAGCATGGGATGGCGTGTGCACTTGGATGGACCGACTTAGAATTAGATCACATACTTCGAAATTAACAGTTGTACTTTAGTTTCCGCGGTGTAGTATTTGTAACATCAAAGTTTAAATTTTATCAATTTTATATAAAGTACTTTGGTTGTTTTACTTTGTTATTCACTACCTCGGTCATTCCGAGATGGTAACAGCCCTATTTATTTGAGAATGTATGGGTATCAGAGCGAACGATCCTTAGGCCTAAACCAAATGAATAATAATGAACGTAGGAAGAGTCAAATAAAATGTACCCCGAGATGAAACTAATAGGAGCCCCAAAAAGGAATGAGATGAGTTAGAAGGACCCCTCACACCAAACCATGGGCCCTTTCGGTTCTGTCTCTGGAACCCAATGAGAGTAATTGAAGAGTGGGATAGACTATATAGTGACCTAGTTATATTGTACTAACGTTCTTACAGGAGAAGAATGAGGTAAGTAATATGTGAGTTATGATTAATGATGTGCGTTGGAAGGATATGTGTGATATGAAATGTGGATCGATCAGGATGATTGAATTGAAATTTTCAGAGTTTGGAGGTGTATTTGTTGAGCCATGGTTAGAGTGATGTGATCATAGTATGTTGGTGTTTGAAATGTCCATATAATTATCTGGTTATTAAATGAATACCGTAACTATGTAATATAATGTCGGTATTAGGATATGAATGATCGGACTTATGTATATTAGTAATCTATGTCTAGTGATATGCGGAATGTTTTGCCCCAAGCCATGAATGACATGTAGTTATGTGTTACATTTGTATATACATGTATGAATATTGAGTTATTTAGTTGACGCTACTTTCAGCTTCGAATTCTTTACCGTGTTTTAGATGACAATTACAGTTTGAATGATGATTACATGTTAATATGGTGGTGTCTGTGCTTCAAATGATATGTCAACGTGTTTCAGAAGAAGAATGGTTGAGTTTCAACGTAGCAATGTGAAGTTGTAAAAGAACCAAAATTTTTAATAAATTTCCAGAATGTTACCTGGTTTGTACGGACTGCCATTTTAAAAGTGTTCCATATATGGGTATGAAAATTTTATGTGTGATAACCTTCTGAGTTAGCTTTCCAATGCTTTTGGTTTCATCTTTATATGAGTACTTATTTGAGTTGAATATTAGTAATTGTTCTTTTATTTTGATAGTTCAAATTTTATGTAGATAAGATAATTCTTTTGTTTGTGAGACGGGTTGAGTGTGAGGTGGGTAAATTTTTGGTAATTGATTAACTGAGTTATTTATAATGATGTTGTATTAGCTTGGTTTAGTATAGTGTACAAGTTCTTGTTTTATGAACGGTGGAATTATAAGGATACATACAAACATGTCAATGAATTTGGTTAAGATATGTACATTTTCATGTTAATTAGCTGATGGGATAGAGTTTGAGGGGATTAAGTTGCTCGTGATACTAGAACAAAGACCATGAATGATGTTGTATTGAGATTGAGATTGCAATTCAGTGTTTTATCGAGATGTGGCATTCTTTGACCTTGACTCGTGGGTGAGTAGCTTAGAGTTTTTACTCTCTAAGTGTTGAGTAATTCCTTTAATGGAATATTTGACAATATTGATACTGAAATTGAGATGAAAAGTGGTTACTGGTATTGAGTTATGAGTTTTTAGGCCGTTGTGCCATATTGTACTGTGTTTACGGTCCAGTGTGACCTTGGTTATTGAGTTATATTCTGAGTTTGAAATCGATATTGAGATGGAAGTATTGATTTGCGGTTTTATTCCACCAGTGCACCCACCCCTTGTCTTTGGTCTTAGGATCGACGATGAGAATACGATACTTGGTTACTTGGTGTAAGATTTTATGAGATAGAGTAATGAGTATATGGAAGTATTGATTTGCGGTTTTATTCCACCAGTTCCGTCGCTCTTTCAACTGCCGAAGTAGAGTATATTGCAGCCGCACTGGTATTTTCTCAACTCTTATGGTTAAAACAACAGTTGCTTGATTATGGTGTCGATGTAGGTTGTGTTCCTATTTTATGTGATAACACGAGTGCCATAATTATATCTAAGAGCCCAGCTCAGCACTCGCGAACTAAACATATTGAAATTAGACATCACTTCCTACGAGACCAAGTTGAAAAGAAAAACATAAAATTGGAATTTTTTAGTACGGAAAAACAATGGCCAGATATCTTTACTAAACCATTGGCTAGAGAATGATTTGAGACTTTGCGATTGGAAATTGGTTTAAGCGGTGGCAACTAATCAATCTTAATTACTAAAAAAACCCAATGACTGACTATGTTTAGACAAGATTGTATGACTGTGTCTGTATACTCCGCTGCATGTTTATGTGTGTATACTATGACTATATACTCAAATTATGACTATGTTGTGCAATACTATTTACGTTTGTATACAACCAAGTTTATAAACCCACATTACAAAATATTACAAGATTCCTTAACTTACTATATTTGACCCAACAACAAACTTACCTTATTCCACATTATAACCGTGTAAATCTTTGTGTAAGACTTACTACCCTAAATTACCTCACCCACTTGCACACATCTACCCTCCACGTGTCACCCTAAAACTACCCAAATTGACTTCTTTTACTAACTCACCATATTACCCTTCCTTTAACTCATATCAAACCTCCATCACCCTCCGTCACAACTCACCCAAAAACCAAGAAAATCATCACCTTCTTGCCGAGAATCATCTTGCTCTCCATTAATCCTTCGCCAAAACTCTTACCGAAACAAACTTCATGCCTCCTTCCAGAGCAACTCGCTCACACTGTCGAAATCATACCTCTTTTCCTTCATCCCCTGTTTCACCATCATCAAACCCTAATCCTGCCATGTCCAATACTAAAAGAAAAAGAAGGAAACTTAACAAAGGCAAGGATACCGCGGTCTCCTCGTCAATGGAATATGATCTACCACACATGCCAACTCTTGTTTCTCGTCCCCTGTTGAAATAAATATCCAGTAAGGCTACTGTTAAAGGGCTCGACGGAGTTCGAATGATTAAAAATGAAGGTATGATAGTCAATCGACTTTTAGCTTACTCCATTCATGTTGGTCGCTATTATCCATCGTTTTCGGTGAATTATTGTCGATCTTTGTCATTCTTTAAGGAGTTTTTAAAGTTTCAAAAGTGGAAAGATGTAAGTAATTTCTCCGGGTTAACTTTTTCTATTGAGGTTCTTCAATTTTATGCCTCGGTAAAATTGGTCGGTGACGGGCTGAAGGCGGTGGTTAACAGTAAGGATGTTTGTGTGTTAGTTGATGAGTTTTTTGAAGTATTTAGGTTAGATAATAATGGAATTAAGCTTGACCCATCTAAAGAATGGGAAAATGTTGATGGAAACCTTAAGATGGTCATAAAACAATACTTTGATCCAGTATCTTCTGAAAATAGACCGATTTCTATTGTCAATTTTTCACCAAAAGTCAAGTTTCTGCTCAACTTCTTGTGGAACACGGTTATGCCTCGTCGTGGTGGTCGAGTTATCGTGTTATGAAGCGATTGTGTTGTATAATTGGTTAGAAGGGAAAAAGTTTAATCTTGCTTTCTTGGTATGTTCCAAGATTGCTCAAATCGCTTCAATAGTTGTAAAAGAAACATTTTGTTCAAAAATTGACATTCCGTATGGAATGTGGGTGTCGGAGATGTTACATCGAAAAGGAGTTGTTGATGATGGGAGTTACGGAGTTGTTCCGAAAGATGGTATGTGTGATAAGGTGCTAAAACTTATGGGTATTTGTGCCGATGGCCGAGTTTTGATCTTTGGTCGTGATGGTGTGCGTGATTCTCAACAGAAGGGTTCAAGTTCTATGGATGGTTTGGAAACAAATATTGACAAGGTTCTTGCTTCGTTGACTAAAACTCGTGGTCGTAATGATGGTAATGGAACTCGTAATGTTGATATGGAGATAGTAGAGTGGATGAAGAAGGTTGATGACAAGTTGGCAAAGATGGGCAGGGACATTCAGACGGTTTGTGATGAAATTTTCATGCTTAGTGATCGTGCTCAATTCCTCGCAACTCAGGGTGGTGCTCTTGTACGTGATGGTATGCAGTTGCGTGAGGATGGTGCACAGACTTTAGAGGCAGTTAAGGCCCTCTCAATGAAGGTTCTTAACTTCTAGGTAAGCTTGAGGGCACAAGCAGATCATGTGCGTCAATGCTTTCACCGTCTTGATACGTTGGAGTATCGCACTCGCCCAGATTATGTTAATCCGCTCAATATCAAGCATCCCTGAATGCATATCCTACTTCCTGCCTCATTTTGTCCTTTATCCCATTTTGTCCTTCTTATCCTTCTTTTGCCTATTTTGGACTTCACTCCTTAAAACCTTGCCTGCTTTTGTAATTCGGGCCCATAGGCCATAAACAATATCTCTCTTGGTTGTATATCCTTAAACATTCGTACTTTGTTGTTGTTGGAGCCTTGTGTCCTCCACATGTAGTGTGATAACGTCATTGCACATACCCTTGTACGGACAAGTGGGAGATTGTTGGGGCTGGTGTCCTTGACAGTTAGTACAATGACTTACTAAATCTCTTAAAGGATCACAAGGGCATACTTCTGTATTATTATCAGTTGATCCACGTTTATCAATAACGGTTGGCTTGCTAGATAAGTTTGACGTTATTGTCATACAGATGGCGGTGATCAACTGGTCCCTATACGTCACACCTATAGGACACGTTTGAGAGATGTGAAGGTATGAAAATACAGTCACATTTATGCCGGATACGACTAAACAGTTAGTCAGAGGTATTGACTATTAAATTAGTCAATAAGATGTTGAGATTATTATTTAATACGGATTAAATAATTTTAGCTAATACGGATTACATGTTTAATTCGTAAATTAAATATAAACGGTTATATTTAATTAAATATTGTATTAACGTATTAATATAAACAGTTATATTAATTTGGGTAATTATACAATATCGTAATTTTATCAGACCATTATTAATACATCGACTGCATTAATATCTGATAACGTGTGTGCGATTTATAAATAAAACCCGCGAATAATATTTAGCAAAACGGGTCGAATCACGCAAAGGAATAAGGTAAGAGTGGAAAAAGCCCACTCTTACCCTAACCCATTCGGCCGACCCATATGCTACATAAGGAGAGTCCTTCTCCTTTTGTCAGTAACTGTTGAATCATAAATCTCAGGAATTAGGGTTTTGTGAACATTTTTTTCCCAAAACTCAGATCTCACATCTAAAACCTCACAAAAGCTCTCCCCATATTGCAAGACAATTGGAGAGTATTTCTAGCACACGCGGCATCATCTCATTCAAGTCTTGGGTGCAAGTTATAGGAGGGAATTTACTTTAATTCCTGTTCTTAGGCCTATTCAAGCAAGGACCCAAGGTTGTATTCTTTTTCATGCTTTTAATTAACTTATGACAATAATCACAATTGTATGTTTCGTTATAATCCTTCAAGTTTAGGGCGAATACATACTTTATTCCCCACAAGTAATATCAGAGCCAAGGCCACGAAATTTTACTTTTGTGTTTTTCATAAGTTCTAATTTAAAATTATTTCAAAATCGTTTTTGTCTGCCGTGTGGGTCGGTCGACCCATTATTGCGGTCGGTCGACCACCTCCCGCGTAGGGTTTCTGTTTTTCGGCAGTTTCTCTTTTGCGTTTTCAGAAACTCGGTTTCTTGTTTTGTGGTCAGTCGACCTGGTTAATAGGTCGGTCGACCATTCTGCTGTTACAACAAAAAATAAAAAAAAATAAAAAATAAAAAATTTTCTCGTCAGGAGGTCGGTCGACCCCATATTGAGGTCGGTAGATAACTTGTTTTTATTTTCCCTTGGCCAAAAGTAATATGCTGTATACGGAAATAGTATATTATTTTTGTGAAAAGGTTCACTCTCGTTTGATACATATTATTTTAAAACGGTTTAAGATAATGGATTATAAACTTATTAAAATTAAAGTGGTTAAAACGGTATAATCACATAATTTTAATCCCGTAAAGGTGGTTTGGTAAAATTTGTTAATCATAATAACAGTATTATGTCATGAATGAATTTTAATTTTATTTGATGCAATTTATTTATCGTCTTGTTGAATGCCTTTTGAATGCTTTCTATAACGTATTTAATTTTGCAAACGGTTGTAACTTAGTGTGGCCTTAGAAGATTGTGTCACCGTAATGATGGGACACAGTCTTGCTTGTAATTTTGAGATCTTG
The DNA here is from genome assembly GCA_029255685.2 of Silene conica. Lineage (NCBI taxonomy): Eukaryota > Viridiplantae > Streptophyta > Magnoliopsida > Caryophyllales > Caryophyllaceae > Silene > Silene conica. The sequence goes on from CM055315.2 coordinate 60,812,171, forward strand.
AATCTCCGTTTTGGGTTTTTGCCATGTAATTACTTTTGTATTTAAATTAGAATGTAAATAGGATTATATTTGTAATTTAAATTAGTAATTTTGTGAAGACCAAAGACGGAGACCGGATGCTCACTCCCGCTGCAAGGACCAAGATGGAACATCAAGACAAGCTTCTAGGGTCCAACGGTGGATTCCAAAGTTGTTTTTATGTTTATTTTGGTAGGATAGGCCACACTAGGACTTTTATTTACGTTTATTGCATTTATTTTTATGCTTTCATCGATAATAGCTTGCATCATATTCCGCCTAAAACCAAACCACCTATAACATGCCTGAAAACTGACTCATGTAGAGGTTACGCGTTAGTTTTCTGTGACAATACAGATGTCACATGTCAATTGCAAAGCCATCACTTTATTTCATTCATTCACGCATATGCTAGATATTAGTTCACTTAAAATGGATAAATAAAAGTTGATGGGGTCTTCCTCCTATAACCAAAAATTGAGAATAGTCTTTATAAATCAGACTCCCATGAATCCCTTCTTCGTCGGTAGGCATAATATGACCCCTTCTACGTCGGGTAAGTGGGAACAGATGATTTATTTTATCTCAACATCATGGTCACTCAATACTATCTAGCGACTGAGATGGACTAATAGATAGGATTTACGGAAATCTATCGACCAAGAGTTCCAACGGTGGAATTAGCCAAGCTGTGGGCTTATCAATATACGGAAATTGAGTCTTGGGATCGTTTATATAATTCTTGAGGGAGATCAATTATATAAATGCATGAGTCTACGAGTTTAAATTCAATTTAATATAGACTTAAATCACAACAATGAGTTGCTTATATGGTTTTGTTTTATCTTCTTTTCAGTGTAGAACACGTTCAAATTAAAACTGCTGTACAAGTAATGGCTGGAGAAGACCCAATGTCAAGTGCCAAGCTAGCACGTGAATCCTGGCTAAAAGCCTTCATGGACTCCATGAATCGGTCTACTAGACTGAGGAATGATGGGTCAAACTTCTCTGACAGGGAGGCAGCACTACGGAATGCTGCCATTGCTGACGGAAAGCTCAAGTACTTAACTGAGCCCATTCCGGCACACCCAGGAACTGGAGCTAGAGCTAACGAAGTTCGCGCTCATAGCGACTTCGTCATGGAAGCGGGTGCGATAAAGAACGTACTCATCTATGCAATGGAATCCAATTTGCAAAGACGCTTCATAACCCATGGTGCAAACAAGATTTTCACCACACTCACTAACGAATTCTCAAAAGCTCCGAGAATCGTTTCTTATGAGCATACCTGTCGCTTCTTTGAGGCGAAACTCCAGAAGGGCCAAGCGGTTAGCCCACATATTCTCAACATGATTGAGAATATCGAGAAACTGGAGGCCCTAAACTGCAAGATTAGTGAGAACATAATTGTTGATCGAATGCTTCATTCGCTTAATGATGGGTTCGCCCTCTTTAGGGCCAACTATTACATGAACGACATGAAGAAGACTCCTCATGAGCTCCACTCCCTTCTCGTACAGACCGAGAAGGATCTGAAATTAAGTGGGAGCGTGAAGCAGGATGTTCTCATGATCTCCAGTAAGGGTAAGGGTAAGGGAAAAGCTAAAGCTCAGGGCGACCTAACAGTAGGCAAGCCCAAGTTTAAGAAGTCAGGATTTACTAAGAGTGGGCCAGGTGAGTTGAGCAACTCACAGGGCAAAACAAAGAGCAAGGATACTAGCATGGAATGCCACCATTGCCACAAGACTGGGCATTGGAGGCGCTCATGCCCCGTGTATCGTGAGGATATTAAGGCAGGTCGTGTTACTCCTGTTGGTATGTCTTCTTCTTCTTTTATTCACATGATTGAGATTAACCATGCAAGTTACGGAACTTGGGTACTAGATACTGGTTGTGGTTCTCATCTATGTAATCATTTGCAGGGTCTCCGAAACCAAGAACCCCTCATCAAGGGTGAGGTTGACCTGCGTGTCGGGAATGGAGCACGTGTTGCTGCAGTCTCGAGGGGAACATACGTGATCCAGCTTCCAAGTGGATTCGAGTTATCTTTATATAACTGTTATTATGTTCCTTGTTTGTCCAAAAACATTATTTCAGTTTCTGCGCTTGACAAACTTGGTTTTTCATTTGTAATAGAAAATAACAGTTGTATTTTCTCATTACACAATATGATTTATGGCAAGGTAGTTTCCATTATTGGAATTTATGTTTTAGATCAACCACCGAAATATTACATGTGAATAACAAAAGATTAAAGGTAGGTGACAAAGATCAAACTTACCTATGGCATTGTCGTATGGGACATATAAATGAGAAACGCGTAAAACAGCTCATACAGAATAGAGCTATCTCGGCCTTTGATTTTGAATCATATGGCACGTGTGAATCATGTCTCATCGGTAAGATGACTCGTATTTCATTCAAAGGTGTTGGAATGCGCGCTGCCGACCTATTAGGACTCATACATACGAATGTATGTGGGCCTATGTCGATCAACGCACGAGAAGGCTATAGGTATTTCATCACTTTCACGGATGATTTGAGTAGATATGGCTATGTCTACTTAATGAAGCATAAAAGTGAATCCTTTGACAAGTTCAAAGAATACCAGAATCGGGTACAAAACCAACTGGGAAGAAAGATTAAAGCACTACGTTCTCATCGTGGTGGTGAGTATCTTTCACACGAGTTTGATCAACACCTTAAAGACTGTGGCATCGTGATACAGCTGACTCCACCTGGAACACCACAATAAAATGGTGTATCCGAACGGAGAAATCGAACTTTACTTGACATGGTTCGATCCATGATGACTCACACCGTTGTGCCTGATTCATTGTGGGGCTATGCTCTTTTGTCGGCCGCTCTAATACTTAACCGAAGTCCGGCTAAAGCCGTTGACAAGACTCCATATGAACTATGGAAGGGAACGGTCCCTAACTTGTCCTTTATTCGGGTTTGGGGTTGCGAGGCTTATGTCAAGTGGAGACACGAGGATAAGCTCGGCCTGCGATCGGTCAAGACAAACTTTATAGGCTATCCAAAGGGAACTTTTGGTCATTACTTCTACTCGCCAACCGAACAACGTGTTTTTGTTGCGGCTAGTGCGACGTTCTTAGAGAAAGAATTTCTCGAGAACAAGTCGAGTAATAGAACCTTCGATTTATCGGAGGTTCAAGAACCAACTACTGAGCAACCATTGGAGGAAACAGTTCCTTCAACCGAGGCTGCAGTAGATATTCCTGAGGAACCTAGGAGGTCGGGAAGAGTCTCCATTCCTCCGGACAGATACATTGGTATGGTCGAGGAACATGATATGGATGACGTCTTACTCCTAGAGGGTAATGAACCCACAACCTATAAAGGTGCCATGACCAGTTCTGACTCAAAGCTATGGCTAGAAGCCATGCAATCTGAGATGGACTCCATGTATGAGAACAACGTATGGGATCTTGTAGACCTACCTGCAAAGGTACGCCCCCTTCAATGCAAATGGCTTTACAAAATAAAGCATGCCGTGGAAGGACAACAAGATATCCATAAGGCAAGACTAGTTGCTAAAGGTTTCACCCAAGTGTCAGGCTTGCACTACGATGAGATCTTTGCACCCTTAGTCATGCTACGTTCCATTCGGATTATCTTAGCGATCGCCGCATTTCATGACTATGAAATATGGCAAATGGACGTTAAAACCGCCTTCTTAAACGGTTATTTGGAGGAAGAGTTGTACATGGTACAACCTGAGGGTTTTATTGATCCAGAAAATCCTAAGAAGGTTTGCAAGCTTAAGCGTTCCATCTATGGACTTAAGCAAGCATCACGGAGTTGGAATCATCGCTTTGACCAAGTGATAAAAGAGAATGGGTTCATTCGATCAGTCGAGGAACCATGTCTCTATATCAAGTCGAGTGGGAGCAAGATCGTCTTCCTAGTACTGTATGTCGATGACATACTCTTGATTGGGAACGACATACCTCTCTTATCTTCGGTTAAAGCATGGTGGAAAAACCATTTCCAGATGAAAGATCTGGGAGAGGCACAAAGAATTTTGGGCATCCGTATCTACAGGGATAGATCACGACGGATGTTGTCTCTCAGTCAGGAGTCTTACATAGATAAGATTCTAGAGAGATTCAGCATGATGAACTCCAAGAAAGGGTTCCTTCCTATGACTACTGGGCTTCACTTGAGCAAAACTCAAGAAGCTAAGACATTGGAAGAGAAGGAGCGCGTGAGTCGGATTCCTTAGGCTTCGGCAATAGGATCGATCATGTATGCCATGATATGCACACGTCCAGACATTGCATATGCATTGAGTATGACAAGTCGATTTCAAGCTCATCCAGGTGAACAACACTGGATGGCCGTGAAAAACATTCTTAAGTACCTACGGAGGACTAAAGATTGGGGATTGACTTATGGAGGCGACTCGACGCTCTGCGCCACGGGTTACGCAGATGCTAGCTTCCAAACGGATCGAGACGACTCGAAATCTCAGTCTGGATTCGTTTTTACTCTTAATGGCGCTGCTGTCAGCTGGAAAAGTTCTAAACAAAGTGTTATAGCAGATTCTACAACTGAGTCCGCGTAAAAGGAGATATTCATTGATAAGATCGCTACGGATGACAACATAGCTGATCCTCTCACAAAAGCATTACCACGTGATAAGCATGAAGGGCACATTAATTCCATGGAAATCAGATGTGTTCCTAAGTTGTAGTACTCTTTTATGAATTCATGTAATAATTCATTTTCTCGTGTACTCTATTCAACCTCATTGTTATGATATATAATGTTTTGTTTTTCATGTGGAATTGTACGCCAATTTTGAACACCACAAAGTGAACTGAATAACATTACATCGTTTTAGTTCTTGATTACCCACTTGAGCTGATAACTCAGGTAATGATTTTGTGACGTTGGTTGATGGTGGGTTCAACGAGCCATAAGTCACACGGCTGACTGACCAATCACAAAGGCGAGTTATACGGATATCTCGTAGGACACCCCGTGACAACGTTATGGAGTCCTAAATGTTTTATAACATTGGGTGTCAGGTCGTGGATAGGACCTCCATAGTGTTCCTTAGAGTCGAGTCTTTTGACTTTCAACTGTCTCTTGAGATTAAGGCGGATTTTGGGTAACTTTGGTTTCTTTCCCACGGTCATCGTAACAGGGGCCAAGAGGATTTTTTTCTGGGTTATTTCATGCTGCGCGATATCGGCAGGATTCGAGTTGAGGGAAATATCCAAACCCTTATCAGGATTTTATCATTTCTCAGGGCCACTCGAGGAGTAGTAACTGAAATGCATGGCCATGCTCGAATACAGATTCGTTTTATCAGTTAAGTTACTCTCTAGTCGGGGAAACCACTCTTGATACAGATCGCTTGTGAGATACGACCTTTGCGAATGCGGATTTGCAAATTGTCTTACATTGAGTGGGAGAAATTTTAAAAGGATATGAGATTCGGTTATCGCACCTACACTTGTACGGACAAATGGGAGTTTGTTGGAGCCTTGTGTCCTCCACATGTAGTGTGATAACGTCATTGCACATACCCTTTTACGGACAAGTGGGAGATTGTTGGGGCTGGTGTCCTTGACATTTAGTACAATGACTTACTAAATCTCTTAAAGGATCACAAGGGCATACTTCTGTATTATTATCAGTTGATCCACGTTTATCAATAGCGGTTGGCTTGCTAGATAAGTTTGACGTTATTGTCATACGGATGGCGGTGATCAACTGGTCCCTATACGTCACACCTATAGGACACGTTTGAGAGATGTGAAGGTATGAAAATACAGTCACATTTATGCCGAATACGACTAAACAGTTAGTCAGAGGTATTGACTATTAAATTAGTCAATAAGATGTTGAGATTATTATTTAATACGGATTAAATAATTTTAGCTAATACGGATTACATGTTTAATTCGTAAATTAAATATAAACGGTTATATTTAATTAAATATTGTATTAACGTATTAATATAAACAGTTATATTAATTTGGGTAATTATACAATATCGTAATTTTATCAGACCATTATTTATACATCGACTGCATTAATATCTGATAACATGTGTGCGATTTATAAATAAAACCCGCGAATAATATTTAGCAAAACGGGTCGAATCACGCAAAGGAATAAGGTAAGAGTGGAAAAAGCCCACTCTTACCCTAACCCATTCGGCCGACCCATATGCTACATAAGGAGAGTCCTTCTCCTTTTGTCAGTAACTGTTGAATCATAAATCTCAGGAATTAGGGTTTTGTGAACATTTTTTTCCCAAAACTCAGATCTCACATCTAAAACCTCACAAAAGCTCTCCCCATATTGCAAGACAATTGGAGAGTATTTCTAGCACACGCGGCATCATCTCATTCAAGTCTTGGGTGCAAGTTATAGGAGGGAATTTACTTTAATTCCTGTTCTTAGGCCTATTCAAGCAAGGACCCAAGGTTGTATTCTTTTTCATGCTTTTAATTAACTTATGACAATAATCACAATTGTATGTTTCGTTATAATCCTTCAAGTTTAGGGCGAATACATGCTTTATTCCCCACAGTTGTATGATATCCGTCTGCGTTTGTGTGTCTATTCTATGTTCGCATGCTTAACCATGTTTCGTCGTATATTATTCTAATCGTTTTATGTCTCTTCTTGTCTTTTCGATGATGTCAAGGGGGGGGGGGGAAGAAAGCGAGTTAGATTAGAATTTGCCGAAACTTGCTCCTTGTTGTAATTCATTGTCTCTTAGGGTTCTTAAAGGATATGGTTTTGACTAAAGATAAGAAACCCTAAGTTCATCTATATTATGATTGAACAATATTGTGTTGAGCGGGAACATCACACTTAGACATGATTCTAGAAAGACTTGCCATCATCAAAAAGGGTGAATTTGTTGAGTAATATATTAATAAGTATATATTAATATATATTAATATATATTAATAAGTATATATTAATATATATTTATGTTTTAATGATGACAATTTTAGGCAATATATATTATATACTCGTACGTGTAATCGTGTGTTAAGTGTACAGATAATTTAGAAAGTGAAGATCTTGTCAGTCTACATGAAGTCAAAAGAGTTTTCTACTAAGAAGATTCAAGTAATGTTAGTTAAGCTTGGACTAATTGAAGATTGATGGAAGATCTCAAGATCCTTGAAGATTAGTTAGGATAGATATCGAGTAACGGAATCATTGTGAGTTGGAACGTTATTAGCTAAAGTTATAGCTGCCTTTGGTAGATAACTTATTCAAAGTTATAGCTCGCAGCTATAACTCTATGAAGCAACGAGAAATGCACGACTAAGTACACGGTGATTTTATCTTTAAAATTAACGTGAGATTTGTGTTATTGTTGTTATCTTATCTTAAGATGCTGAATTATTAAATCTTGGATGAATATTATAAAATAAATATCCAATAGTTAACAATGATTAAAATAATTAACTTATGAGTTAAATGTTTATCCTAATATATTAAGGACTTTATTATATCCATAATTGTCAAAAATCTAATCTAGGGAAGCGTGACAACGGTCCATGATGTCGTGTATGTCTCTCACGCCTCTCAAATTTTTAATATGATAGATTTGGTAAATATATTTACTTAATATCTTATCTATCTAGATTATGGTAAAAGATATAGTTCTAATTTTATTATTACTATATCTTGACAAGTTTTAGGATAATGATTTTATTTAAGATATTTATATCTTATAAGATCTTTCCAAAATCAATAAAGATTTAATTTAGGATATTACCTAGAATAAGAATTCTAGTTAAAGTAATATTCTTTAGATACTAGGGTTTGTAAAGACCTAGATCTAAATTCAAATATAAATAGATATGCAACAACAATCCAAAAATCACGTCTCATACACAAGCAAAAATACAAACGCAAAATCCGTCAAAAGAGATCGTGTGTTAATCGTGCTTAAACTTCGATATTCCGTTATAAGATCTTAAATACTATATTTGTTCTTACACGTTCAAATTGTGAACACAAAGAACATAGGAGATTTATCTTATTCACATAGATAAGATAGTTGAGTATTTTATGGTACTCGTTGTGATTCAAGTATTTCACGGTACTTGAAAGTTGTTAGGTATTTAACGGTACCTACTTGAGTTACAACTAACGTCTAGTTGTACGCGTAGGGTTGATAAAATTGTAATCCGGAGAAAGGTACTAATTTTATTAATCGAGAATAGTGGACGTAGGTTTCTATTTGTGAAACCGAACCACTTCAAAAATATCGTGTGTCTTTCTCTCGTTTATTGTTTTTATTGTTTACTCGTTCATACCTCGTATATATTACATCCATCGAAAAGAATTTAAAAAGTTGGCATACTCAATTCAACACCCCCCCCCCCCCCCCCCCCTCTTGAGTTATTCAGATCAATAGACTCTTCAGTGTCCCTACGGGGCGGGCCGAAGGCCCTCTTTTATCTTTTGGGCCTATTTTGTTTTGTTTTGTGGTGGACTTCTTTGTCTGACTCGGTCAGTCAAAGATTTTTAGTGGGTGAGATATTCTCTCCCCACTAACAGCTCTAACCTAGCGTTTTTAGGGGTCATTTTCTAGATTTTGGCCTCTGCTGGTTTTCAATAAATAGCACAGCCTTCTTCAGCAGAAAACACACAAAAAATCATCTCTCTCGTATTTCTCTCTTCTCTTCTGTCCCGATTTCTGGGTAATGCTAAATCGTTCCAGGTCATCCAGTCTTGAGTGGGCAAGTCTGTAAGGCAGCAGTAGTGTAAACGTTGGGGAAATATCGGTCTTTGCTAATCGCCACCACGGTCGTACTAGAGCAATAGTTTTCAAGGCAGTGGTTCCGCACCACGTCACTACCTTCCAGTTTCGGTATTTCTTGTCCTTTATTTTGTTACTGCAACTTTTCTATTCTGCCGAATTACAGTTTTTTCCGAAGTCTGTAGTTTATGTCCAACAATTTGAACATTATTTTAGTACTGCAGTAACAATGTATGTCATATAAAAAATTATTCCTGATATTTTGAAAATTGAACAATTAGACGGTCATAATTATAAGCGTTGGTCCTAGAAATTGCTGAGGTTTTTTTAGCAGCTAGAAATTGATTATATTCTGTTTCAAGACCAATGTAAGCCTACTATTTCTACCGTTGAGACTACACCCCCTGTGTCTAAAGTTGTTAAGTCCAATGAAGATGAAATTTCTAAATTTGTTAAGGACAATAAAACTGCTAGGTCTCACATACTTAATAACATGATTAACCCTTTGTTCGATTTATTTCCTAATAATAAATCGGCTAAAGTCATTTGGTCGTCCTTAGAGACTAAATATGGGGCTGATGACGCAAGTAAAAAGAAATATGTTGTGGGTAAGTGGCTGCTATTTCAGATGGTGGATGGGAAGTCTATAATGGAACAGGTTCATGTCTATGAAAACTTATGTGAAGATGTCGTTAATGAGGGCATGAAAATTAACGACCTTTTTGTTGCTATTTTTTGTTTGAAAAAATTTTTCCCTCCTAGTCTGAGTATAGAAACCACCTTAAGCACAAAAAGAAAGACCTGTCCCTTATGGAACTTATCGGACACGTGAGGACCAAAGAGGCAAATTGTCTTAAAGACAATCTTGTTGTTAACCAGTATGTGAATGCATCTTTTGCTGTTGTCAAAGCTAATTTGGTTGAGTCTGCTGGTCCGTCTAATGCTGCTGAAAAGTTCAAGGGTAAGGGTAAGGCCAAGGTTGGTCAGGGCAAGGGTAAGAAGAATGGTCCAGGGAAGCATACAAAGCTGGTTGCTAAGAATCAGAAGCCTAAGGGTCCTTTGGTTTGCTATGTCTGAGGGAAATCGGGTCACAAAGCCTACCAGTGCACTGATAAGAACACTACTGAAGCCAATGTTGATGTGACTGATGATGTCATTGTTGCTGTGGTTGTTGAAGCTAATCTGGTGGGTAATGTTGCTGAATGGCTCTTGGATATTGGCGCTTCTAGACACCTATGTGCTTATAAGGGGTTATTTGTTGAGTTCGAGGAGATAGTTGATGGGGAATGCGTCTACATGGGTAATTCGTCATCTGCAAAGATCACAGGCAAAGGCTAGATCTTTCTCAAACTCACTTCGGGAAAAATACTTGCTGAATAATGTTTTGTATGTACCCACGTTGTGTTGAAACCTCGTGTCTGGTGCCTTATTGAACAAAGCTGGTTTAAAACTTGTTTTTGAGAGTGACAAGGTTGTAATGTCGTGCAATGGGGAATTTATGGGCAAGGGTTATCTTTCTGGGGGACTTTTTGTATTGAACACCGATTAAATTTCTAAGAATATTGTATCTACTTCTGCTTATATCGCTGAGTCTATTGATGTTTGGCATGCACATTAGGTCATGTAAATGTTGAGTACATTAAAAAACTTAGAACTATGAGTTTAATTCCAAGTTTGTCAAGTCAATAATTCTCTAAATGTGCTAGCTGTGTTGAGCCTAAATTCACAAAGAAACCTAGTAAACTTGTTAAAACTAGCTAGGAGTATAAGTCTTCTTGAGTTAATTCACACCGACCTAGTTGACTTCAAAAACGTTGCAAGTAGAGGTAATTATTATGTGACTTTTATAGACGATTTTTCGAGGTACACCCGAGTATATTTGCTTAAGACTAAAGATGAAGCAGGTCAATCGTTTATAAACTTTAAAAATGAAGTCGAAAATCAACTCGACAGAAAAATCAAAAGGGTAAGGTCCGATAGAGGTGGTGAGTATAAATCCAGTTATCTAGCCGAATTTTGTGCTACAAACAGTTTAATACATGAGACTAGTCCACCTTACTTACCCCAATCCAGTGGTGAAGCTGAACGAAAAAAATAGAACTTTAAAAGAGATGATTGTTATGCTTTTTAAGTTTTGGCATATCTGATGATATATGGGGGGAAGCGATACTTTCTGCTTATCACATTCTTAACCGTGTACCTCATAAGAAAATTAACAAGACACCCTAAGAGACTTGGAAGGATATCCTCCTGACCTGAGTTACCTTAGAGTGCGGGGGTGTTTGGCTAAAGTGATTTTACCTGCCTTTAGGAGACCTACCGTTGGACCAAAGACCTACGATTTTATTTTTATAGGTTATGTTCAAAATAGCTCTGTTTATAGATTTATGTCTTTGAGTGACCGTTCTATATCTAAGGCTAGAGATGCTGAATTTTTTGAGCATCTTTTTCCGTTTCAGAAAAAGGTTATTTCATCTCCTTCTTTACCTATTGTATCTATTGATATGTCTTCACATGCTAATTGTAGTAGCACTCATATTGATCATGTTGTTGAACCTAAGAGGAGTAAAAGACCTATATGTCCAAAGAACCGTGATGGTTATGATACAACTTATTTATCTGAATATGGATACACTGTTTGTGCTAGTGATGAGTTTGTTTCAGAATTTTTAATAGAAGATGATCCAAAAACTTATAGTGAGGCAATGAAATCCATTGATGCTAACTTTTGGAAAGATACTATTAAAAGTGAACTTGATTTTATTGTTTCTAATCAGACTTGGGAGTTTACTGATTTACCTAAAGGTAGCAAATCCATTACGATTCAATGGATCTTTAAAAAGAAGATGAGATCTTACGGTACAATAGAAAAATTCAAAGCTAGACTTGTACTCAAAGGCTTTACACAAAATAAGGGCATTGAATATTTTGATACCTACTCCTGTGACCAAAATTTCGACCATAAGAACTCTTGTCGCTTTAGCTGATATTCATAATCTTACTATACATTAGATGGATGTCAAAATTGCTTATGTCCTTAATGGCTCATGTGAGAAGTGATACTAAGAAGCACTTGAGCCACCTACGTAGGTGTGATGATCTCAAGACTATGAGAAGTCTTGTGAGCACGTCTATTAGTACAAGGTAACGCATAAGCTCTAAAAGAGCGCGTTGCACTCTGAAATCGCGGGAAGATCTTAATTCTGAAGGTATGATATGTGTTGTGGGGGGTATCGACCGAAGCTCAGCTAGAAATTCAAGTTGCAAGATATTCTCTAGTTGTAAGTAAGTTGTTTCCTCACCTCACCAAAGTGTCAATTCAAATCAAAAGATATTGATACCTAAGAATTCAACCCTTCCTTTACCCAGGAATTCTTCTCTGTTTTTATCTTATCCATCAGAGGGGGATTGTTGGAAGTTAATACTTGTTAAAGAAGCATGTTTCAACATGCATTTTAGAGTTTGTTGTCCCACATCAGTAGGCAACAACTCTTTTATCTTGTTTATTAAGCTTTCTTCCTTTGTATGCTTAAGAGAATGGACCAAGGTGGGTTTTGTGTATGTTTGTTGGGCCAGTGGGTTTGGGTCCAACACACACGCGCACGCGCGCACCGGCCCAGCCCGACTCGAACTCGGGCTCGGGTTTAGGTAGAGCCCCTGCTGGGCGGGCCAAAGACCATATTTTATCCTTTAGGCCTGTTTTGTTTTGTTTTGTTTTGTGGTGGAGTTCTTTGTGTGACTCGGTCAGTCAAAGACTGTTAGTGGGTGAGATATTCTCTCCTCACTAATAGCTCTGACCTAGCGTTTTTAGGGGTCAGTTTCAAGATTTTGGCCTCTTCTATTTTCCTATAAATAGCAGAGCCTTCTTCAGCAGAAAACAAATAACACATAACAAATCATCTCTCTCGTCTTTCTCTCTTCTCTTCTGTCTTGATTTCTGGGTAATGCTAAATCGTTCCAGGTCTTCTAGTCTTGAGTGGGCAAGTCTGTAAGCCAGCAGTAGTGTAAACCTTAGAAAACTACCGATCATTGTTGATCGCCACCACGGTCGTACCGGAGAATAGTTTTCAAGGCAGTGGTTCCGCACCACGTCACTACCTTCCAGTTTCGGTATTTTTGGTCCTTTATTTTGTTACTGCAACTTTTCTGTTCTGCCGAATTACAGTTTTTTCCGAGTTATGTAATTTTTGTCCAACATATATGAGTATATTATTTAGTTTAGTCATAAATAAAATTTTATCTTATTCATGCAAGCATGAAAATCGAAACCTTACACTACTACAATTAAGCACTTGGGCCACGACTAAATTCGTGGCGCAAGTACTAATTTCCCGTGGCTAAAGCTCTTGGTCACGGAAATACCTTCCGTGACCCAAGTGGCCGTGGCTAACTGATAGCCACGGGAAAAACAAGAACGTGGCTAAAATTATAATTTTAGCCACAGATTCTCACGTGGCTAATAATTCCCGTGACCAAAAATTAATTCTCGTGACCAAAATTATTCCCGTGACAAAAAAAATAAAAATAAATAAACAAAATGTAATATATTATTTTTTACTTATAATGAAAATATTTTCACATATGGAATCTTTTTTTTGGCCTAAACCGGGGTATCCACCGTGTCGACAACGGTGTATAATCCCCTCGCCGTGGGCTCTCTCACGAAGAGAGTTGACACATTCTCGTGGGTAGGAATCGAACCCCTGACCTCAGGGTTAAGGGATGAGGTGAGCAACCACCACACTACCAAACACATTTGTTTACATAGGGAATTTTGTGAAGCTTTAATCCTTGCTTGGTTAGTTATCTCAACTCGTTACATACAATCACAAGTCATTCACTTTTGCGAATCGTATATCTTCCCCACGAGGTCACTCATCCCAAGACTACTCTCACCTGAGCACGCATAACTGTGGAGTTCTTATGATGAGCTACCGAAAATGAAACTTAAGTTTGTTGATATAGTTAACACTTTGAAACCTTTTTAAATTATATTCCTTTTTTTCTAAATTACCTTCACTATTATTTTTGCAAAAAAATATTAAATGATTTACATATTTTTGCGAAAAAAATATTATTTTTCTTAAATTACTCGAGTTTTCAATGTTGACCTCCCGACTAATGATGTCCGGGTCATTTTTTTCCCGAGTCAACAAAACTATTTTCTCCAAACTATTTAATCACATTTTCCTTATATTTTTTCCCTAATACATTTTTTTTTTTTTTTCATTTGTCGACATTTTTATTTTATTTTTCTTCTATCCATTTTTTCATATATTTTTCCACACAAATACTATTTGTAAGATCGTCGTATTTTTAACGAAAAAAAGTTTAATCACTTTTTACTAAACAATGATCACTTTTGAATAATGATTACATATGGGTATCAATGACCGAGTTTTATTACTAAAATAAATGACCAAGACATTATTAACTCGAACATAATCAGTTTTTGCCAAAAAACACAGAAAATATCGTATAAATTTTTGTTTTCTCTAAATTGATTTATTTTCATTATTCTTGATATTTTTTTTGTCAACAAAATTTCACATTATTTACACATGTAAATTTATTATTTTAATTTTCATTTTACTTTTCGGTGTGATACGCTCATTTTCACTAATTAAAATGTTTTTCTATATTGATTTTTTTATATCGGTTATTTTATCAATATGTTTTTTTTTCCATTTTATTCAATGATTTGTTGGAAATCATTTTGAATTTAATTTTTTAGACTACTTTTTTTTATTTAATCATATTTTAAATCTAATTGTCTTTTTTTTCTCCTTAAAAACTTCCCCAATTTTTTTCCAATTTAACATCTCGAATTCAAGTTCTTGTAGAAATATTTTACAAATAAAGTTGTAAATCAGTTTTCTAATGAAAAGCTTATTTAACAATATATTAGTTTCAGACTTCTCAATGATAGGTGTTAATAAGTTAATTATTTAATTAGACATACTTTCTCTTTAAATGTGATGCGGTCTCTAAATAATGTTATTCAATATTATAAATTTAACAAAAAAAAATTATAAATTTAATAAGATCATTTACGTCAATAGTGAAGAACATTAAGTACGAATTTTGTTCACATCTCGCAATAATACGGCGCAATCATCTTGATGTCACAGTACACACCGTGTTGCACTAATAATTTTGTACTATTATTTGTTATCATATCAAAAATATTAGTCACGGTAAAAATCCAGTGTGTAGCTAAGAGCAATAATTAGTCACGGGTAATTTACTTGTGACAATAAATCACAATTAGCCACGGTAAGAATTCAGTGTGTGACTAAGAGCAATATAGTCATGGATAATTTAGTTGTGACAATAAATCATAATTAGCCACGTTAAAAATTCAGTGTGGCTAAGCACACTAATTAGTCACGGGCAACTTACATGTGACAATAAATCATAATTAGCCACGACATTGTGGCTAAAAATAATTATTAGCCACGTTCGTGACTTGATGCGTGACTAAACGCATTTGTTAGCCACGGTCATCGCTTAATTCGTGACTAAAAACAATTAATTGTCACGGATATATTTTCCCGTGACATAAATTTTTTTACCAATTAATTTTGAAGGAAGAGGACTTTTTTTCCCGTGACTAAGCAAATTTAGGTCACAAATTATGAATTCCCGTGACATAAATCGTGGCGCAAGTGCCATTTTGTTGTAGTGTTACATTAAGGATTCGGAATTAGGTCACGAAATTTGGTCACCTACCAAATTTCGATCTTGAGCTTAATTTAGTAAGGGACAAAATCCATCTCCAAGTATAAGAGCACGCCTCTTGTAGCACCAAGATGAACCTTAATCAAAACTACTAATAACATGTACTAGACATTAAAGTAGTAAACCTTAAATTAATGTTACTTATTATAATACCAGGCTAGTATTTTATTTGTAATATTTTGAAAGAGATTTTTGTGAAAAAATTCTAAAGAGAATTTTCACACTAGAGGATTTTTAATAGAAATGACAAAAGGACTACTCCCAAAGTTATAACCAACTACCATTTTAAAAGAATAAGAATAACTCTTCTCCTTCCTCTCTTTTGCTTTGGGCGGTCACTCATTATATGGGGAAGAGAGGGAGTTTGCTTTTTGTCTTACCAAAATGCATAGGGTGGTTAAGGCTAAGCTAGGGTAATCATCATGTCCAATTCATAATTAGACTAAATAAGTTAACTCGCAACCACGCATAAACCCTCCATTTACACGGTCCATATGTGTAAAATGGGATCCATTTTACACTTTGTGATTTTGTCATTTGTAGTGTGTCACATATGTGACATATCACATGATATATGACAATTAGTAATTATAAATGTATTTAAACAATTTAAATACAATTTCTTATCATATAAATAATACTTAACTTTTAAGTACCAACTAGTTTTAAACCCGTGCACAAAATGCACGGGTATAATTTTTCGAACACACGAGTGGTTGGTTATACACAACTATTGTTGTTTTTTAGTTCAAGATCGTCTTAGTTTAAGATGACTCTCACATATGATTAAAATAAAGTGAAAACGGAAAAAGTATATACGAAATAAAACATAGGTGGAAACAAAAAGAGGCCTATAAACATTTATTAATATTTCTTAACTTAGACGATTTTAAACAAAAAATACGATTAAAATATACATCTATAATTTATTTATTTCGTCAATTTTTTTTTTATATTTCCGACGTAATAGGGAACTATAAATATTGAATAATATTTTTTAGTTTTTTCTATTTTAATCATTGAAAACTGATATTCTATTTAATTTAACAAAATTAGACCCCGTTAACTAATGAATGAGTGCTATAAATTTGTTCGACCAATCTTGCTTGCAAACGTTGTAAATTAAAATGAAGGGTGTTAATAATGACCAAGTATATGTTTACCAAATTAGCAAAAAGGAACGGAAAAAAAAGAAAAAAAATCTACTTTCCAACTATTTAATTATTTGACAATTTTTTATTATTGTGATTTTCTTTAATTTAGTAATATTAGTGATTAAAATGTAAACTTAAAGATTATGGTTGATAGTTTGGAAATAAAAACTTGATAGTAAGTGGTGGGGTAGGGTATGGAAGAAATTAATTATATTTTCTAAAAATGAGAACCAATAGGATTTCTCTAAATTCTACTACTTTTATAGATAAAGATTACCAATTTTATACGTGTAAAACGCATCATTCCATTTTCGTCAATGTGATCTAAAACTCAATTGCAATCACAACTAACCGATAACCTTTATCGATAAAAATACGATAACATTTATCGATTTTAATAAAATAACTATATTTTATCGAAATCGAATCTCACATAATCGAACTATCATGATACACGAACATCTTATTTATCTCGTTTATTTTAAGGAATTAATCAATTCGTATCATTATACAAATTATTAATCTCAATGATTAGGGCATAATCCTTTAGGTGTGACCTTAAGGGATCAACTTATCATCACCATCACATGACAGTAATGTCAAACTATTGAAAGTCAATCATTACCGATAAATGTTAATCAGTCGACTTATAATTTATCATCCCTTCCATATATATATATATATATATATATATATATATATATATATATATATATATATATATGTGTGAGATTTAATGATTATAATAAATCATGTGATCGCACTATTGTTGTGGACACTTACTCCAACAATCTCCCACTTGTCCGAGACAAGTGTGCGTCACCAATTCTCTTGTCCTATTACAATCTCCCACTCAATACAAGGCATCATCACAGGTCGTACTTGCAAGTGATCATATCTAAAGTGGTTTTTCTCGATCTGGAGATATAACTGATTTGACCGGAATTATCTACCATAGATACTTTCCCAGCGTGGCCACGCATTTTTAGTTAACTGCTCCTCGAGTGGCGCTTTGAGATTTTGGTCAACCCTGACAAGGGGTGAACAATTCCTAATCGCCACATTCCTTTCGGCTAGACATAGCCCATCATAAGTCAAATATGTCCTTATAAACCCCATTACAAAGGTGTTAGGACATAAGTCAAAGTTACTCTGAAACTATGCCACCTTAGGTGAATAGTCATTAGTCAAAGAAACGACTCATTTAGAATATAGTAGTATCTCGCGCCAAGACCAGGCCTTCGGATAACCTATAAAGTAAGTCTTGACCGATTGCGGGCCTAGCTTGTCTTCGTGTCGCCACTTGACATAAGCTTCACAGCCCCAAACCCGAATAAAGGACAAGTGTGGAACCTTTCCTTTCCATATCTCATATGGGGTCTTGTCTATAGCTTTAGTTGGACTTCAATTTAGTATTAGAGATGCTAATTGAAGAGGAAATCCCCATAATGAATCTGGTACAACCGTGTGACTTATCATGGATCGAACCATATCAAATAAAGTTTGATTTCTCCGTTCGGACACACCATTCAATTGCGGTGTTCCAGGTGGAGTTAACTGTGATACAATACCACAGTCTTTTAGGTGTTGATCAAATTAAATCGCAAGATATTCGCCACCACGATCTAAACGAAGTGCTTTTATCTTTCTATCAAATTGGTTCTCAACCTTGTTTTCGACTTCCTTGAACTTTTTGAAGGATTCACTTTTATGTTTCATTAAGTAGACATACCCGTATATACTCAAATCATCTGTAAAACTGATGAAGTATTTATAGCTGTCTCTTGCTGTGATGGACATAGGCTCACATATATCAGTATGTATGAGTCCTAGGAGATTACTAGCTCGCATTCCAATACCTTTAAAGAAATACGAGTCATCTTTCCTATAAGACATGATTCACACGTACCAAATGATTCATATTCAAATGGTGAAATTGTCTTATTCTTAATAAGATTTTTACGCGTTTCTTATTTATGTGTCCCATACGACAATGTCATAGATATGTTTGATCTTTGTCACCTATCTTAATCCTTTTATTATACATGTGATGTCAGTTGATTGATCTAAAACATATATGTCATTTATGGAAACCTCTTTGCCATAAATCATATTATTTAACGAAAAAGTACAACAATTGTTCTTCATATTAAATTCAAAACCTTCCATATCTAACATGGATACAGATAAATTATTGTTAGATAACGTGGAACGAAACAACAATTACTTAATTGCAAAATGAATTCACTAAGGAGTTTAAGTGCGTAAGTTCCAACAACAATAGCAGCAACTCGTGCTCCATTTCCAACTCGAAGAACAATCTCGTTTTTTGCTAGACGTCGTACGTCCTTCAACCCTTGTAAATGATTACACAAATGAGAACCAAAACCAGTATCAAATACCCAAGTTGCAGAATTAGCGTGATTGATTTCAATCATGTGAATAAATGAAGATATACATGTGGGCGTCACACGTCCTGCTTTAATATCCTCAATGTATTTGGGGCGATTCCTCCTCCAATGGCCACATGTGGGATTGTATATCGTTCCCCTTGCTCTTATTCTTGCTCTTTGAGCTACTTGTCTCACCAGGCCCACTATTTGCCTTTGACTGGCCCGAGCGCTTGAAAGATGTTGTAACAACCCGACCCACCACCGTGGTAACACAAACCCAATAAGATGGGTGTGCACTTTTGGGCCTATTATTTGTCCTCACTTAAGCCCAAAAACACAAGGCCTTGTTACTAACTGGTGGGTGGGAGCTATTATAAACATATCACAATCCTCACATTCTACTGATGTGGGACAAATCTCCTCTCATACTTTTGGGGTGTTACAAACTCCCCCACTTAAAAAACACAACTCCTCGTTGTGCCTCAAACTTGACCATATCTAAGCCCAGAATCCTCCCCGCTAGGTGGGTGGCCCAGTACTCCCGACCACAGGCTTACCACACGGTCTTAGGGTCGCTCTGATACCATTTGTAACAACCCGACCCACCATCATGGTAACACAAACCCAATAAGATGGGTGTGCACTTTTGGGCCTATTATTTGTCCTCACTTAAGCCCAAAAGCACAAGGCCTTGTTACTAAGTGGTGGGTGGGAGCTATTATAAACATATCACAATCCTCACATTCTACTGATGTGGGACAAATCTCCTCTCATACTCTTGGGGTGTTACAGATGGCTTCTTAACATTTAAGTCAGCCGGAGCTTTTCCCTTCCCTTTTGACTTGATCATTAGGACATCCCGCTTTTGGCTCTTACTCAAAATAAGATCCTTCACTGCTTGCACGAATAGAGAATGGAGCTCATGAAGACTTTTCTTCATGTCGTTCATATAGTTGTTCACCCTAAATTGGGTAAATCCATCATGAAGGGAGTGGAGGATGCGGTCAATGATGATATCCTCATTCATCTTGCACTGTAATTCCTCCAATTTTTCGACATTCTCAATCATATTGAGAATGTGTGGGCTAACAAATTGGCCCTTTTGGAGTTTCGCCTCAAAGAAACGAACAACGCAGTCATACTTAACGATTCTCGGACCTTGCGAGAATTCGTTAGTTAGGGTGGTGAAAATCTTATTTACACCTTGAGAAATGAAGCGGCGTTGCAAATTGGATTCCATTGCATAGATTAAGACGTTTTTAATCGCACCGGCCTCACGAGTGAACTCATCGTATGTAGTTTGTTGGGCCCCAGTCCTCGCGGTGGGCTCATTGTGTAACACCCCCCATTTATTTAAGAGCCTTTAGCAAGACATTCTCAAATAAATAGGACTGTTACCATCCCGGAATATCCGAGGTAGTGAATAACATGGTAAACAAACCAAAGGTAATTTATATAAATACTGATTAAATTTGAACTTGGTATTACAACAATTACGAGTTCCAAACTTGATAAAATGAAAGTACAACTGACAAAATCTAAATGTGATCTAACTCTAAGTAGGTTCATGCCATGTCTCTCTCCATGCCCAAGCTCCTGGTCCAATTGTCACTGACCTGTAAAATCTACTCCCCATTCCGGATCATCGTAGGTGTACACGAATACACAGGGTCAACCGCGAGGTTGAGTAGAAAGATAATTAATACAACAATATAATAAACTCCGCACCGATCCAACGCCAAATAAACTCCGCACCGATCCAACACCAAATAAACTCCGCACCGATCCAACACCAAATAAACTCCGCACCGATCCAACACCAAATAAACTCCGCACCGATCACAAGACCCAATATACTCCGCACCGATCACAAGACCCAATATACTCCACACCAATCACAAGACCCAATATACTCCACACCAATCACAAGACCCAATATACTCCACACCAGTCACAAGACCCATTATTCATCATCACCTCGTATCGTATCTCAGAATTATATAAACAAATATACAATAGATCAATCATATGAGAATATAAGATAAGCATGGTTATCATCGTATAACAAACAGATTACTCATTGTAAGTACACCGTATTTCCCCTACCTCAACTTGCAGAAAAACAGTCAATAGCTCCGAAAGATGTTCCCCGCGGAAACCGTCACCTAAACATATATTATTCAACGATTACAATCTTTACCTCATCTTATACTTAGATTTGTGACAAAATGCCGAATATAGTAACTTCTAAAATTAGAAAGTTTCCCAAAATAGAAACCTTCCCACAATAGTAACTTCCCGACTCGTAAATAAAATCATCACCGACTAAAACAACTTAACAACTTAACTATACTAATAGAACAACAATAATAATAATAATAATCAAGTAATAATATAATAATAATAACAATAATAATATAATAATAATAATAATAATAATAATAATATAATATAATTACAACAATATTAATAGTAATAATAATAAGTAATACTACTGTCCAAACGTATGAATGCATGAACCCAACTCCACCAATCACGCGCAACCGACCCCCAACACCATACTTACAAACAGACCTAAATTAACCCGTGTAACGCCACTACACCGCCGACAACCAGCCATATCCAGTACCCACTACACCAGTTCCAACGCCGACAACCAGCCACTCCATCAACTGCCCCCGGCGAAGTGAACCAAGACCCTAACCAGGCACCCAAACACCCCAAAACCCGACTGCGCTAAACCCGCTATTCATAAGACGACCAACTCCGACACTAACCGAAACCACCGTCAAAACCAATACCCTTATTACCCAGAACAAATACTAATAGAATTCCCATCGAAATCAAACACAATATCAAGCGTTACAACTCCGTTCCGAAACGAAAAGAAAACCCGACTGCCAAGGTGTTGAACTACCCTACGACGATGGTAAAAGACGTCCAGGAACGACTTTATTAAGGTCTAGAAACGATTAATACACGCCCTAGATCGCTATTATACGAAATCAGAACTTAACACATGGTATAGCGTCGGGATTACTGCATTAAAACGAATGAAAACAAGAAGGAAAACGTGAACTGTTGTGAGCATACCTACATCGATGGAGATTCGAGCAGTCTTAGCACCTACAGTCCACCGTGTAAACCCTTATCTCGTGTTCTGTGATGTGACGGCTGAGTGTTTGTGAGGTTTTCTGGGCGTCGATTAGGTCAGGGGCGGTATTGGAGTTCACTTAAATATGGCGGCAGGCATCAAGGTTTACGTTCTTTGTGTACTTTGTGTTTTTTTTCTGTTTTTGTGTTTCTCCTGGATGTCGTATGGATGTGGGCTGACTTGGTCTTCATGCTAAACAAGGCCCAAATTATAGTAACACTCAACATGCTACAACTCCTCAACCCGATATTACACTCGTACGTGTAAAATACAAAACACGTATTCGATAATTTAATTAATGAGTAATCGTTCAATACTTATCAAAACGTCAGATATAAATTAAAATAAAGCATACTAAATACGGAGTATTACAGTATTCCCCCCTTAACATGAACTTCGTCCCGAAGTTCACCATCACATGGTCCCCAACAACTAGTCACCAAGCACGCAACAAACACAAACTGTGACATTATATAACATTGAAACTACTATCATTACTTTAGAACACGAAATGTCACATTCTACCCTCCTTAAGAAAACTTTGTCCCCAAAGTTTAACGTATACTAAGTAAAACGGTACTTCACGAGCACGATAAAATGCATAACAGAAGTAGTCAAGATTATCAAGTATATGCAAATAATGACGACATACCACTTAGCCCTGACATGACATCGTAAATCACCAAGATTTTACAATCCTATCCTCCTTAGAACATGGTTACGTCCCCGTAACCCCATTATAAAATTCCAGCCAATACCCCGCCTTACCCGTTACTCTATCTCATAAAATCTTACTCTAAGTAACCAAGTATGATACTAACATTGTCGAATCTAAGACCAGTGAACTGGCGGAATAAAATCGTGAATCAGTGCCGCATCTTAATATCGATTTCAAACTCATACTACAACTCAATCATCAAGGTCACACTGGACCATACACACCATATGGCACTACGGCCAGATAACTTATAACTCGGTGCCAATGACCAATTCTCATCTCGATTTCAATATCAATACTATCAAATATTCCCTTAGAGGAACTGCTCAAAATTTAAGGAAAATAAATCCAAGTTACTCACCCACAAGTCAAGGTCAAAGAATGCGACCACTCAATAAGACACTAAACTGCAAGCTCAATCTCAGTACAAAATCAACCATGGTCTTTGTTCCAAGATCACGAGCAACTCTATCCCACCAAACTCTAGCCCAACAGCCAGTTAACATGACAATGTACGTATGTTAACCAACTCATCGACACGTTTGTATGTACACTTACAATTCCACAACTCATGAAACAAAAGCTTGTACACTATACTAGACGAGTCTAATACAGAATCATTACACATAACACAAAATAATCAATTACCAAAAGCTTAATCTATCCCACAAACAAAAGAATTATCTTATAATTAGAGAATTAGGACAGTTACTAATATACCACTCGAATAAGTACACAAAAGAGGCCCATAGCAAGTATCATGTAATCATATAACCTTGAACAACAACAGGAGTATTAGGATCGGTAGAAATCGTGTTACGCAGAAAAATAGAATCAGAGTAGTTAATACTCACATACTATTGAAATTTTAACGTCAAATCAATATATTCACCACAACGTAGATAATCAAGAAACTCAGAGTTCGTAATTGACAAATTAAAATATTTCATGTTCGTTATCATATTATAGAAAGATATAAGGCAAAATTTGTTAATGTAAATAAACATGGAACATTGACATACTCCACAAGATATACACAAATCATGGATCTGGGTATTAATAAGTTAACAAGATCACTTAGGTATAACTCGACTTACATCATTTATCATGAGACTAATAAAATACATGTCTTGTAAAGTAAGGGTTTATATAATGCGCAACAATTAAGCATTCGGGCAGGCTTTCATCAACACATAAGTACGGAATTTGTCATATTGCAAACAATTACTATAATTATTAAAAGATCAAGCGTCATCATGGATAAGCATCACCTTGAAATACAACTTTAAAATTTTTGAAACCTTTGGAAAACTTTTGAAACGCTGAAATGGTAGTTTGTGACATTTATAAACACAATCAAAGGGCTATTTTTCAACTACAGATCGGACTCGAAACTGCACGGAGATATTATGACTCTCCTTTACTAAAACGTTGTTCTCACAAATTGTAGCTCACGGATCATGAAATTTAACGATAAAAGTAAACGAATGCACAACACTAAATCACATGCCAAACTAACTAATAACTCAATACTTCGTGATCAGATGTCGAACGTAGTAATATGCAATTCCTTTTATGGTGCAACAGTATACATGACGGAGTCATAGGCTATTACATCAGGGAATTAGACAAAGATGTACCTTTAATACACGAAAGAATAGCAACAAGGTTCACGTTGTTCAAAATAACCACCATTAAATATAACAATTAAGTTGCTATATAACTTTTTATTCATAACATCGTGCTAATAATCTTACTAGGTAAATTCCATTCTACCACTTGTCAAGACTCCTCTCTGATCAACATGATTTTAACATCACATAGGAACATCACACAATTATTTTGAGGTCATAACAATAGAAAGTAGGAACGTCCGTATAATTGAAACTATTTTATATAAAACCCAACGAAATAAGCAAGGTTACATTATCACGTAGTAAGGTCCATATTCTTATCATATGACTATTGTTCATGTTACTAAAGCCATAACAGGGTGTGACGTGGTTCATCACATAATCCACAATTGATTGAACTTTTATATAAAACTTATCTAACCCATAATTTCACCAATAAGCATGCTGCAGCACTTGTAAACGAATCACAACTAAATCATCGCTCAACTATATTGCGAGTTTTAATAGTTTCCAGAAAAATATAATGAATTAACGAATCATAGGAAAAAGAATCAAATGCATATCCTAAGGGAATTATTTATAACAATTTTAAGCACTCAGTTGGTCTGAAGAAAACTTTACAGCAATTCGACAGAAAATTGGACAACTTGCAGAATCACTATTAAATAACAACTGGTTAAGATCTACATGGCTTATCATTTTGAAAACATGAACGAGTATTCTAAACAGTGGAGTTGAAATTATGCACAAACAATAAACACGTTTTAAATGATTCTTTTTGCAAAAACATGGGTCAAAACGGAACTGTGCAGGAACAATTTGACCACTGTCGACTAAAATATTTATTTCTCTCAAAATATAACTCCTATAACATGAAACCAAAATAATTGGAAAGCTAACTCAGAAGGTTATCATACATAAAATTCTCAGACCCATATATAGAACACATGTAAAATGGCAGCCCGTTCAAACAAGGTAACATTCTGGAAATTTATAAAAAAAAAAAGATTTTTTTTTTTTTAGTTCTTTTACAACCTCACATTACTACCACGAAACTCAACTATTTTCTTCCAAAACACGTTGACATATCATTGAGGCATAAACACTACCATATTAACATATATTCGTCACTCCAACTGTAACTGTCATCTAGAACACGTTAAGATTTCTAAACTGGAAGTAGAACCAACTAATTAACTCAAAATTTTATACATTGCATGTATATACCGTTGTAACACATATTTATATATCATTCATGGCTTGGGGCAACACATTCCGCATATCACTACACATGTATTACTAATATATATAAGTCTGATCATTCATATCCAAATACCAACAATATATGACCTAGTTACGGTAATCATTTAATAATTAGATAATCACATGTACGCTTCAAACACCAAAATCATATGATCACATCCCTTTTAACTATTGCTCAACAAATACACATTCATACTCTTCAAATTTTAATTCAATTATCCTGCTCGATCCACGTTTTAATATCAATCATAACTTTCAACCCACAGTATTAACCATAAGTCATGTATCACTTACCTCATTCTTCTCCTGTAATGACGTTAGTACAGTATAACGAGGTCACTATATAGTCTACCCCACTCTTCAATTACTCTCATAGGGTTCCCGAGACAGAACCGAAAGGGCCCATGGTTTGGTGTGAGGGGGCCCCTAACTCATCCCGTTCCTTTTTGGGGCTCCTATCAGTTTCATCTCGGGGTTCATTTTATTTGACTCGTCCTACGTTCATTATTATTCATTTGGTTTAGGCCTAAGGATCGTTCGCTCTGATACCACTTTGTAACACCCCCCATTTATTTAAGAGCCTTTAGCAAGACATTCTCAAATAAATAGGACTGTTACCATCCCGAAATATCCGAGGTAGTGAATAACATGGTAAACAAACCAAAGGTAATTTATATAAATACTGATTAAATTTGAACTTGGTATTACAACAATTACGAGTTCCAAACTTGATAAAATGAAAGTACAACTGACAAAATCTAAATGTGATCTAACTCTAAGTAGGTCCATGCCATGTCTCTCTCCATGCCCAAGCTCCTGGTCCAACTGTCACTGACCTGTAAAATCTACTCCCCATTCCGGATCATCGTAGGTGTACACGAATACACAGGGTCAACCGCGAGGTTGAGTAGAAAGATAATTAATACAACAATATAATATACTCCGCACCGATCCAACGCCAAATAAACTCCGCACCGATCCAACACCAAATAAACTCCGCACCGATCCAACACCAAATAAACTCCGCACCGATCCAACACCAAATAAACTCCGCACCGATCACAAGACCCAATATACTCCGCACCGATCACAAGACCCAATATACTCCACACCAATCACAAGACCCAATATACTCCACACCAATCACAAGACCCAATATACTCCACACCAGTCACAAGACCCATTATTCATCATCACCTCGTATCGTATCTCAGAATTATATAAACAAATATACAATAGATCAATCATATGAGAATATAAGATAAGCATGGTTATCATCGTATAACAAACAGATTACTCATTGTAAGTACACCGTATTTCCCCTACCTCAACTTGCAGAAAAACAGTCAATAGCTCCGAAAGATGTTCCCCGCGGAAACCGTCACCTAAACATATATTATTCAACGATTACAATCTTTACCTCATCTTATACTTAGATTTGTGACAAAATGCCGAATATAGTAACTTCTAAAATTAGAAAGTTTCCCAAAATAGAAACCTTCCCACAATAGTAACTTCCCGACTCGTAAATAAAATCATCACCGACTAAAACAACTTAACAACTTAACTATACTAATAGAACAACAATAATAATAATAATCAAGTAATAATATAATAATAATAACAATAATAATATAATAATAATAATAATAATAATAATAATATAATATAATTACAACAATATTAATAGTAATAATAATAAGTAATACTACTGTCCAAACGTATGAATGCATGAACCCAACTCCACCAATCACGCGCAACCGACCCCCAACACCATACTTACAAACAGACCTAAATTAACCCGTGTAACGCCACTACACCGCCGACAACCAGCCATATCCAGTACCCACTACACCAGTTCCAACGCCGACAACCAGCCACTCCATCAACTGCCCCCGGCGAAGTGAACCAAGACCCTAACCAGGCACCCAAACACCCCAAAACCCGACTGCGCTAAACCCGCTATTCATAAGACGACCAACTCCGACACTAACCGAAACCACCGTCAAAACCAATACCCTTATTACCCAGAACAAATACTAATAGAATTCCCATCGAAATCAAACACAATATCAAGCGTTACAACTCCGTTCCGAAACGAAAAGAAAACCCGACTGCCAAGGTGTTGAACTACCCTACGACGATGGTAAAAGACGTCCAGGAACGACTTTATTAAGGTCTAGAAACGATTAATACACGCCCTAGATCGCTATTATACGAAATCAGAACTTAACACATGGTATAGCGTCGGGATTACTGCATTAAAACGAATGAAAACAAGAAGGAAAACGTGAACTGTTGTGAGCATACCTACATCGATGGAGATTCGAGCAGTCTTAGCACCTACAGTCCACCGTGTAAACCCTTATCTCGTGTTCTGTGATGTGACGGCTGAGTGTTTGTGAGGTTTTCTGGGCGTCGATTAGGTCAGGGGCGGTATTGGAGTTCACTTAAATATGGCGGCAGGCATCAAGGTTTACGTTCTTTGTGTACTTTGTGTTTTTTTTCTGTTTTTGTGTTTCTCCTGGATGTCGTATGGATGTGGGCTGACTTGGTCTTCATGCTAAACAAGGCCCAAATTATAGTAACACTCAACATGCTACAACTCCTCAACCCGATATTACACTCGTACGTGTAAAATACAAAACACGTATTCGATAATTTAATTAATGAGTAATCGTTCAATACTTATCAAAACGTCAGATATAAATTAAAATAAAGCATACTAAATACGGAGTATTACACATTGGCATTGGCTCAATTAAATACTTAAGCTTGCCATCTGCGACGACAATATTCCGTAATAATGTCTCTCAATCAGCAAAGTTGCTCCCATCATTTTTAAGTTGAGTGGACTGATTAATATGGTCCATAAATGATCGGAGCCATGATTCACGGGTGAGTGTAGTAGAAGGTCCAGTATTAACATCACGGTCGGTCATTTTAACAACAGTTTATAATTATCTACCATGCGAAAAAGAAGAAAGTAAATAAAAAAACATCGAATAATTATATTCAATGTAAATGTTTTAACAATGACTTAAACATTTATGTAAATGACCTCTCTCAATTGGATTACATAAACGATCCCAAGACCCAACTTCTCTAAATTGGTAAGCTACACATGACTTAGCTAGTTCTACCTTAGAACTCTCGGTTGACAAATTTCTCAAATTTATCTCATAATCCAATATAATCTAACACTGTTTTAAACTATAATGTTGAGTTCAACTGAATCAATATGCACTACTTACCCAAGGTCGAAGGGGTCCACAGAGAGTAATATGTCCAATATATCCACCGACGAATAAGGGATTCATAGTCAATTGATCTAGAAAGACTAACCTCAATTTTAGTTAAGAGAGAGATCCCATTATTTATTTTAGATTCGTTTTAAGTGTACAAAATTTAAGTGAAAAGGAATAAATGACGGCTAAATTGGCATTGTACGTCACATGAAATCGCGATTTATATGTACTATATGATCCAATTTCATGCAAATTTTAGGTGGTTTTGTTTAGGCGGAATATGATGATATGCAATAATTTTAAACAAGCGATAAATAAATAAACGAAGAAAAAAACAAAATAACAAAATCCTAGTGTGGCCTATCAACCTAGAGATACAACTTTGGAACTCAATCACATTGGACCCGGGAAGCTTGGTGGAAACTCCAGTCTTGTGATGCACCAACGAGGTCCCTAAAACGTCTTTAAATCTCCACTTTAAAGTCCTCTTTCGAAATAAATTACATTACATAAAATTACATAGCCAAAATTCAATTAATTACATTCTATGAATAACGTAAAAAAAACGAAAAAGAAAAAAAGGAGATACGAGATCTCATTAATTACATCACCGATTACTTTTCCATCATTTTGAAAAAGCAATCAAAACTAAGGTCACAATATATTACATTCCATTCCCAACGATTAAAATAAAACATTCATCAAAAAAAATACAATCATTCAACAATATAAATATAAAATATTCACAATTCAAAATATTTATCCAAACCACCTTTTAAAAAATTAAAATATGTGAAAATTTCCGTAAACTATATATGTCATACATATATAATAATCGAAGAATAATTAATTCAAAATATCGTATATAGTGAATTAATCTACTATTATTCTAAACAATTTAAAATAATAAGGTTTCAAACAATAAAATAAAATACCATAAATAATTTATGACATTAAATTAAATTGATAAAGAATCCAATTTTAGGAAAAACAATTTATGTATATAACGGCCTGAAAACACAATCTAAAAATTCGAATTTGGCTTAAAAACGACAACCATACTATGCAGTCCGGTTTAGAACACTATTTCCACTCGAAAAACATTATTTTCTCAACGAAATCCGACACTCAGACTTGATAAAAAAATTCGACAAAAATAACGACAATTTAATTTTTTTTATTTCCGTTTCTTATAATTTTCGGCCAAAATATTTTTACTCATTATCGTATAATAAACAAAAACTAGCAAATTTCATTAAAACATTAATTATCATATAACAAATGTAATAATCAAAATTTTCGGGGAGGATTTTTATCGTATATAAATCGATTTATATTGTGTTGATTCAATCTTTATTATATCAACAAATAAATCATATAAACTAAGTCAATTTAACTTTTAAACTAACCAATGTAGGGCCGAAAAAAATTAAGAATATCGATTTAAATCAAGAAAATCAAGAAACGATTTAACATCATATGAAAAATCAAGAGCATACATATTAAAATAATTTTGAAGCCTATGCTCTAATACCAGTTGTAGGAAATATCGTATATTTCGTAATGAGATTAATCGTATTAATGTCATAAGGAAGGATTATATCAAAATTAACTTTAATATGAATGCAACCAAAGTAAATAAATCGATATAAGAAGGGAAGAAATATCCTTGGGTCTTAGGTCATTTGCTTTTGGCCTAAGAACAACCTAGTATAATAGATTTCAAGGCAGAAATCCTCCTACCAATTGCACCAAGATGATCCAAGAATATGTCTTGCTCGAATTTTGTGTATGCTAGACAAAATTCAAGTGCCTCTCGTCTCACGTATGTTTCATATGAGTTCTCACTTCAACATTAGGGCTAATCTCAAGTCTTATATGAGGAAATAATAATAATGTGAGAATCCAAACAAGAGTAGGATAGGACTCTTGTTTTTTACACGATTCCACATGGCACAACAATTGCCAAAAATACCAACCCAATTTCCAAAAAGAATAAAAAATCATTTTTATTAATTATTGGAAGATATTATTTTGGAAGTTATTATATTTATATATTAATAATATGGTCCGAAATAGTCATATATTTTGGTGCACTTGGAAAACCGATTTTCCGAGACTTATCCAATATAATAATTTAACATGTACTCCCTCCTACCCATATTAAATGTCTCATTGTCCATTTCGGTCTATTCATCGAAGTATCTCATAGTCCATATTTAGAAAGTTTTTAGCTTGTTTTTTACCATTCTACCCTTACCTACACCCACCCACCCACTCACCCCTAACCCAACATACTTTATACAAATCATAACACTCACTCTCCAATCTATATACTCCTACACAACCAAAATATTAAACAACTATTATTTGATAAATTTTGTATTTTGTTCACAATGGGACATTTAATAAGGGTAGAAGAGAATAGATAAATATGTTAGGAGAATATAATTAATTATCGTATAATCAATTAATTTTAATATCACATATTAAACTTTTATATATAACATTTATATTTATTTAGAATTAACATTTTAATTCATTTCTCTTAATAATCATTTAATCGTATTAAATTTCATATTATTTCCATGACTAATATTTAGTCAATTCAGGCATCTATGTAATATATCAGTGTATAATCACAATTTTTAGAACCATCCTATTGGTGTGACCGATATGGACCAACTAATCACCGCAATCAGTATGACAGTAACGTCAAACTTCTAGCAAATATACAAATCATCCATAGTCGCACTAACTATGGAGGACACATGCTCCAACGCTCAATGCTCTTGGAAATTTACAACACAGAAAATGACAAAGACTCGGATAGATGCCATATAGGATTATAAACAAAATTATCTTGAAGATTATCTGATCAATTTATATGAATAAATGACCACAGATGTTCGTTTAAGCGAATGAGGAAAAAAGAGGTATGGATATATGGGTAACAGATAAATATGATGAAGCAGGTATCCAACAACACTATATAATATCATTGAAGTTTCATAATTAAGCCAATAATAAGACTAATGACCACGACCTTAAGCCTATTTCGGATCTGGGGCACTACAATTAGCGCAACAACGATTATCCCTTTAACGTAATAGATCCTTCAGCCTCCTTTTGCCTGGAGTAGAAATACAAAGAGACACAGCAGAGACTAAGTTTTACAAAGAGCATGCTTCTCCACATGCTTTTCCATCAAGCATAACACTTAACAGCTAGCACCAGAAATGGTAAAATGTCCTTGATGCTGGATAAAATAATGACAAGTAACCCCACCTAAGTTTTCAAACACGGACTATGTGATGAATTTAATTGAGAACTCTTCGTCAGTGAAGTACCTGACGAGGTCTACCAAGCTCTACTCGGTTACTCATTGTTTTTCTCGTAGACGTCAGTCACGTCACTCATCTAAAGTTGACCTTTTTATGGAATTACCTAACGACTTGCAAATAGTCAGATGAAGAGTAAATTTTATACATAAATGAAATATCAATGGAACCATAAGAATTCAAGAGAACAAGTAATGATTTAGAGATTAGTCTATTTCATAATATATGATTCAACATATAGATGCCGATGGATATTGAACCTAAGCTAACTAATATGTGATGTACCAGCTTAATATCGCATTATACACAAATTTCTCCTCTAGGTTCCATTGTTGCATTGCCAGCATTTGAAACCTCTAATAATGTTATATATATACGGTATACCTCCAAATGACGAAGCCAAACTTACAACAAATAGTGTCAAGTAAATCTTTGGACATAATATGAATTATGGAGACCAAAAACACCGTTAATACAAAGCATCGTAGAGAAATTTGAAGAAAGCGCAAACTACGCTGAAAACGCGAAAATGTATCATACAAAAAACAATCTGCAAGTTGTTCATAACATACTATAAGAAAGTAGAATCACATTTGTATCTAACATTCAGAATTATTGATCATATGCATCAACATGCCAAAACCTAATCATTTAATTTCCTCTTCAACAATTGTCAATTTAGGAATTATTTTTATACGATTAACAAATTGAAAACCCTAAACAACAAATGTATCACCACATAATGCTCAAAATTATCTAATCAATTCATCAATTATATCACAAAAAATACAATAAAAACAACAACAAAGATCAAGGGAATTTATCAACAGAATACTTGGCAAATATCAACATAAAATAATATCAATCATCATTGAATTAATA
Organism: Silene conica; assembly: GCA_029255685.2. Classification (NCBI taxonomy): domain Eukaryota; kingdom Viridiplantae; phylum Streptophyta; class Magnoliopsida; order Caryophyllales; family Caryophyllaceae; genus Silene; species Silene conica. Next base: position 60,845,490 of record CM055315.2, read on the forward strand.
AATAAAAGATTGCAGCAAAGAAAGATTGATCTGTTTTGTAAATCACAAATAAATCAATATAAATCACAGACAAAATACAAAGAAATGTCCAATAAAATCGATCAATTTCAAAGAAATGTCGGAGGATCTAATGTTATTTTATGGTTAGCCTTTAAAAAAAAGAAAAAAAAAGAAAAAAGAACAAGAAAGGTCAAATAGGGAGAAGAAATTAGATTAAAAAAAATTATATTAAAAACAATGAAAAATCAATATAAATCACAAAACATAATCCTTAACAAATCCCATCGAAATCACCTTGATCAGCTAACAGTGGTTTCAGAATAATCATTAGAATAATCATCCTGGAACACACGGGGTACCAGGAGGAAATCGAAGACAAACACGCATAGTACTAGAAATCCAAGAATAAGACAGGGGAAGAAGAAGCACGAAGAAAAAAAGAAAATCAGTTCTGAAACACGCAGGGTATCGGACGGAGATGTATGTCGAGGAGATAAGATGAGATAATAAGAAAGATAAAATAAGATATTAAAAATCTACTGCTGTTACAAAGAGCATGCTTCTCCACCTGTTTTCCCCGCAAGCATAACACTTAACAGCTAGCACCAGAAATGGTGAAATGTCCTTGACGCTGGATAACATAATGACAAGTAACCCCACCTATGTTTTCAAACACGTACTGTGTGATGAATTTAATTGAGAACTCTTCGTCAGTGAAGTATCTGACGAGGGTCTACCAAGCTCTGCCCGGTTACTCATTGTTTTTCTCATAGACGTCAGTCACGTCACTAATCCAAAGTTGACCTCTTTATGGAATTACCTAACGACTTGCAAATAGTAAGATGCAAAGTAAATTTTATACATAAATGAAATATCAATGGAACCATAAGAATTCAAGAGAACAAGTGATGATTTGGCGATTAGCCTATTTCATAATATATAATTCAATACTCTCAATACGACAAATAAATGTCGATGGATTTTGAACCTAAGCTAACTAATATGTGATGTATGTACCAGCTTCATAACGCATTATACACAAATTTCTCCTCTAGATTCCATTGTGGCATTGCCAACATTTGAAAACTCTAATAATGTTACATATATGGTATACCTACAAATGACGAAGCCATACGTAAAACAAATAGTGTCAAGTAAAGCTTTGGACACAATATAAATTGTGGAGACCAAAAACATCGTTAATGCCAAACATCGTAGACAAATATGAAGATAGCTCACACTACCCTGAAAACGCAAAAATGTATCATACAAAAAACGATCTGCAAGTTGTTCATAACATTATATAAGAAAGTAAAATCACATTTGTATCAAACATTCGGAATTATTGATCATATGCATCCACATGCCAAAACCTAATCATTTAATTCATCTTCAACAATTGTCAATTTAGGAATTATTTTTACACATTTAACAAATTGAAAACCCAAAACAACAAATGTATCACCACATAATCCTCAAAATTATCTAATCAATTCATAAATTATATCACAAAAAATACAATAACAACAACAACAAAGATCAAACATTTAGGGGAATTTATCTATAGAATAATTGGCATATATCAACATAAAATAAGATCAATCATCACTGAATTAATAAATAAAAGATTGCAGCAAAGAAAGATTGATCAAGTTTTTAAATTACAAATAAATCAAAATAAATCACAGACAAATTACAAAGAAATGTCCAAGGAAATTGAACAATTTCAAAGAAATGTCAGAGGATCTAATGTTATTGTATGGTTAACCTTTAATAAAATAAAATAAAAGAATAAGAAAGATCAAATAGAAAGAAGAAATCAGATAAAAAAATAAAATAATATTAAAAACACTAAAAAATCAATATTAAATCAAGAAAGATAATCCTTAATAAATCTCAACGAAATCACCTCGATCAGCTAAGATTGGTTTCAGAATAATCATCCTGACACACACAAGGTACCAGAAGGAAATCAAAGAAAAACATGCATAGTACCAGAAATTCAAGGGTAAGACAGAGGAAGAAGAAACACGAAGAAAAAAGGAAAATCAGTTCTGAAACATGCAGGGTATCGGACGGAGATGTCGAGGAGATCAGATGAAATAATAAGAAAGATAAAATAAGATATTAAAAATCTATTGTTGTTACAAAGAGCATGCTTATCAACCTGCTTTCCCAGCAAGCATAACACTTAACAGCTAGCACCAGAAATGGTGAAATGTCCTTGACGCTGGATAACATACTGACAAGTAACCCCACGCAAGTTTTCAAACACGGATTGTGTGATGAATTTAATTGAGAAATCTTCGTCAGTGAATTAGCCGACGAGGGTCTACCAAGCTCTACCCGGTTACTCATTGCTTTTCTCATAGACGCCAGTCACGTCACTCATCCAAAGTTAACCTTTTTATGGGATTACGTAACAACTTATAAATAGTTAGATCCAGAGTAAATTTTATATATAAATGAAATATCAACGGAATCATAAGTATTCAAGAAAACAAGTAATGATTAGGCGATTAGTGTATTTCATAATATATGATTCAATACTCTCAATACGACAAATAGATGCCGACGAATTTTGAACCAAAGCTAACTAATATGTGATGTACCAGCTTAATATCGCATTATACTCAAATTTCTCATCTAGGTTCCATTGTTGGATTGCCAGCATTTGAAAACTCTAATAATGTTACATATACGATATACGTTCAAATAACGAAGCCAAACTTACAACAAATAGTGTCAAGTAAATCTTTGTACGCAATATGAATTATGGAGACCAAAAACACCTTTAATGACGAGCATCGTAGACAAATATGAATAAACCTCACACTACCCTGAAAACGCGAAAATGTATCATACTACAAACCATCAGCAAGCTATTCATAACCATTCTATAAGACAGTAAAATCACATTTTTATCAAACATTCAGAATTATTAATCGTATGAATCAACATGCCAAAACCTAATCATTTAATTCCTCTTCAATAATTATCAATTTAGGAATTATTTTCATACAATTAATAAATTCAAAACCCTAAAAAACTAATGTATCACCGCGTAATCCTCAAAATTATCTAATCAATTCATCAATTATATCACAAAAAATACAATAAAAACAACAGCAAAGATCAAACATTTAGCGGAATTTATCAATAGAATAATTGGCAAATATCAAAATAAAATAAGATCAATCATCACTGAATTAATAAATAAAAGATTGTAGCAAAGAAAGATTGATCAATTTTGAAAATCACAAACAAATCAATATAAATCACAGACAAATTAAAAAGAAATGTCCAAGGAAATCGATCAATTTCAAAGAAATGTCGTAGGATCTAATGTTATTGTATGGTTAACCTTTAAAAAAAGAAAATAATAAGAAAGATCAAATAAGAAGAAGAAATCAGATAAAAAAACAAAATAATATTAAAAACACTGAAAAATCAATATAAATCACAAAAGATAATCCTTAATAATAAATCCCAACGAAATCACCTCGATCAACTAAGAGTGGTTTCAGAATAATCATTTGAATAATCATCCTGAAACACACAGGGTACCAGGAGGAAATCGAAGACAAACACGCATAACCAGAAATCCAAGCGTAAGACAAAGGAAGAAGAAGCAGCACGACGAAAAAAGGAAAATCAGTTCTGAAACACGTAGGGTATCAGGCGGAGATGTTCAGGATATAATATAAGATAATAAGAAAGATAAAATAAGATATTAAAAAGCTATTGTTATAGCAACAGCACCACATGTACTGAAAGAACACATGAATCAAATCATTAAATCGGATAAAAATCAGTAAATCACAAACAAATTACCTCAATCAACAAAGAGCGATCAATTTTGAGGAAACCACAAAGAAATGTTGGACGGCGGAAATCAGTAAATCAGAAACAAATTACCTCAATCAGCAAACAATCAAAAGAGCGAAAGAGCGAGGAGAATCGAAGAGTGAGAAAAAGGAAAAAGAAGAAGTAAGAAAGAAGAAACAGCAAAGACCGAAAGAGTGAGGAGAAACGAAGGGCGAGAAGAAGGAAGAAGAAGCGGTAAGAAAGAAAAAGGAAGAAAGATTTGAATCAAGCAGGGTAAAAATCACAGAGGGGCAAAATTGAAAAAAATGGGAGAAAGCAGGGGCAAAAGTTGAAATAATGGGAAAAACTACTGTTCTGGGAACAGTAACTCTTCCTTGGGATTTATAAAGGTTACAGATATAGTTGGAACTCTTGATATAACAAATTTCCGTTACTTAAGCGCTTAGCCTGGAGAAATGGTTCAGTGCCCTTTAAACATTGGGGTGTATTTGTCAGTAGGGATGTCAATGGGGCGGGTTCTTGGCGGGTCTCGCCCCGCTCCCGTCCCACGTGGGCCGGGTGTGGATAATGATTTTGATAGGTCGTGGGGGGGATGGGTTTCAAAAGTATCATTCATCGCGGGTCGTGGGCGGGTGCGGGTATCACATGAGACCCACCCCATCCCCATCCCGCCCCGCCCCGCCCCACCCCGCCCCACCCCACATGTACCCGCCCCACTAATACCCAACTTAATTATCTCCGATCGATTTATATAAGTAGTAAATAATAATATCTAGTTCTATATAATATATATAAAAAGAATGTAACTTAAAAGATAAAAAAGAACAAATTTTTCATAAATTAAACTTATTTTACCCACTTACCCACACAAGTTAGACAACCCAGTAGTCTAATAGTCACTACTCATTACCCACCCAAATTCCCCAAATCCCCATTTCCACAAACACTATATCCAACCACAAAAAGAAACTCTAAAAAAACAAGTCTGCGACGTGTTTTCTTGTATATTTGTATGAAAAAATATTTTATGGGTCAACGGAGCTCTAATTAGTTGAATGTTAGGTGGATAATTTGGCGGGTCAACGAGTTCCCATAGGGCGGGGAAGATTTTGAAAAGATCAACCCGCCACGGGTCGTGGGGCAGGTGGGGGTGCGCATTATAGTTCACGGGTGCGGGTTACCCCTACTCCACACCCACCCCGCCCTATTAACATCCCTATTTGTCAGCGCTTAATTTAGTAAGCTTACTAAATTCATGGCATTAAACCTTATTTAATGAAGGAATAACAACCTTAATCGGATGTTTTAAAATATGAAGTGTAAGGCCAGAAATTAAGTATCAGTTACAGAAGGCGTGAGGGTTTGGAAGAAATAAATAACGTGTCATCGGCGATTATTCAACAGATCCCCACTAAGAAAGTAATTATGAAGCACGAAGTTGATTGAGGATGTATATATAAGAAATCTCTCTTCATCAAGGAAGACACACAACTCAAACAACAATATTCTGGTCTAGCTTTAGATCGTAGATCTTAGTTTATCTTACCATGAATTAGTAGAGTGAGGCCTTCCTTCTTCAATGGAGATAATTAGTCAATTATCTGTTAGTTTTTAATTTAACATTCACAAGTATTCTCGTGAAGATTCGGTTGATGTTGTGTAATTGGTTTTTCATGATATATAAGTATCTTTGTATATATGTTAACATTTAATATTTATCATAAGTCAACATAAGTGACTTAAACCCTTCACATTTAGTACATATCAGAATGTATACCAGGATAGTTACGACCTTCAAAGTACCTTAAGTTGTGTTTGTTTTCACAAAAAACACCTATTTGATATGTAAAAAAAAATTACGACATCTAAAAGCTTTAAATTCGTACCCATTTTTATATTATAAGACACTACTTGTTTTGGGACATGATTAGTTATTAAAATTTATTAGGTACATCGTGTGTATTATTTTCTCGTACAATCTAACCAATAAAAATCTCTTTTACAATTTCGTTTAGCATATATTCTTGCTTAGGACGCATATCTGTATTAAACGTAAAACGGGTCAAATAAAATAGATAAAATAAAAGTATAATGCATTTAGATTAGCAAAATATTTGTCCTACCTATACAATTAGGGTGTTATTTAGCTCATTTTACTCTTAACTAATTTGTTGATTTTATACAAATTGATGGTTATTTAACTCATTTTACTCTTAAAACTAATATGTTGGTTTTAAGGGAGACTTGTTCACCGTTAAGATTTTACCTTGTTATTAATGAATTAGTAAGTCTTGGTTGTGACGGGTCACCATTTGTGACGGATATTTTGTGAGATAAAATGGATACAAAATGAGTTAGTGGAGAAAGGGGACGACATGAATAGTGTCGAAGAGAAAGAGAAAAAGTGAGTATTTTGTGAGAGGAAACGGTATCCGTCACAAGCTATTTCAATGAGAATTTGTGTCGATGAAAAGTGTTGACTAGGTATTTCAATCGGTGGTTGAAAACAGCGGTGAGATTTGGCTTGTTATTAAGAAGAGTTGACAATTATTCCATTAATTACGTATGACGAGTTATGAGGTAAATATTGGAATTTTTCCTACAAAATTTAAATAAGAATTTGTGATTGTCGATATCATACAAAGATCTTGGTCATTCAAGTTTTGTGGAGTATTTATTTGAAGAAAACAAATTGTGGGCAATCCAGTATCCCAATAATACCTGGTCAAACAGAATCAGTTGTGCTCCTAAACATTAAAAAGATGTTTTTGGCTAAAATGCTAATATTTGATTATTTTCCAATGTCAAAATGAGATCTGCTAGGATTTAGACAAAGTACTTCCTAAATGCTAGGAAATTAAACACCATTTTGTTAATATATATATATATATATTTATTACAAGGGAAATCTTGAATGGATTGCTTTTATGTAATTGGAGACAAATCAAGTTGGGAATACCAATGTAGGCTCTCCACCCCATCATTTTCTTATATATATATATATATATAATCAAATTCAACTTATTTCTTAGCATTATTACATAAGTATAACTATTATTATTATTATTATTACTATTATTATTATTATTATTATTTCCCTAAATTGTAAAATTCTCTGAAATCATGGTAAGAAGAGTTGAATTGACACGCATTGATGACGAGCTTAGTAGGCAATTATCCTTTGCTAAGAGGAGAAATGGACTGATTAAGAAAGCATTAGAGTTGTTTGTAGTCTGTGGTGTCGATTGTGTTTTTATATCCTTCTCGCCTTCTGGCCGTCTCAGTTTTTTCTTCGGTGATAAAAGGTATTCTTCGTCGTCGCTACCGCCTTCACTTCACTAAAGAAAGCCACTACATACATTTAATAGTGTTATCATGTATTTGTATATATACTTCATTTATTGCAAATTTCATATGCATCATTCTAACTCAATCACTCTACTCCTTTAATTCCTTACGTGGAAAAACTATTTTTGATCTAGGGCTGAAGAAATTCTTGCTCGATTTGCAGCGATTCCGTCACATGTTCGACGATTGTAAGACTTCATAGTCCAACCATATTCTTCTCCTTACTCCCAAGGACCTTATGCATTTGTCTCTCTATAACGCACATTTTATAAACAACATAATTTAGTTATTTAATTGTGAAATGGTATAAACCCTTACTCTTTCCAAACAAAAGTAACACATCGGCCAAAAATAAAATTACGTGCGATAACGTTAAAAAAAAATAATATTTATATACTATCGTGTATATTTCGAATTAAAATTGAATGTCATACTTCCTAAAATAATCTTAATATATAAACGTTTTTATAATATTATATCCCTAAACCAGTTTAAAAGTAGTCATGTAATACGTCTTCAACTATATATCACATTGACAATAAGTTGTCCATGGTCTTAGTAAATACTTTATTCCATACACCAGTGAAATAAGTACTCTTTTTGTCTCGGTTATTTGTTTATCTTTTATATTTTCTTTGAAGAGCAATTTAATTAAAGATAAACAAACAACCAAAATAGAGAGAATGACTGCAAACTAGAAATGGTAGATGATTCACATTTGATTATTTTCTACTTTAAATAAATATACATTTGATATATAATCAAGTGTTGTTTGTTTTCGTTTGTTGCAGCCATTTGTCCGAGCAAGAGGTAATAAACAAAACCTTTTTCAAATTTTTCAAAAATGAAAAAAAAAATTATGAATTTTAATCAAATATTTATTAATTATTAAGAGTTGTGAGTAATTGTAGAACCAGGAATTCCTTGGCATACTTAACGAGCTTAAGGAAAGAACGGACGAGCAATTCCAAAACGACCGGTAACTAAACAAACCTTTCTAAGGCCTCGTTTGGTTGCCATACGGGAATTAATTTCCCATGATTTTGCAAAACACGTGAATTGGCCAATTCATGTGAATTGCCTAAAATTCGTTTGGTTGACATCCTGGATTTGAATTGACACATGAATTTCCAATTACCTAGGGGGCCCTAGGTAATTCAATTCCTCCATAATGGAGGAAGTGGGAATTTCCAGGAAAAAGAAAATCCCATGATTTGGAGTAACCAAACATCCCCATTTTTTCTAAATCATGGGATTTCCCAATTCACCCATTTTTATAGGGGCAACCAAACGAGTCCTAAGTCTTTTTTAATAATTCGCGAGTTTACGAATTAAAGTGATTTTTTATTGAGGTGTGGTCACATTTTTGTCGTGAAATATATAAAGATTTTACAATAGAATTTGTGTTGAAAAATTTAATATTTTGTTTGTTTTGAAGCTAATTAATTCTTGTGTTTTAATTGGTGCATTACACAATATCCACGGGACGTCATCTCGCTTTTAGTACTGTTTTGGTAAGTCAAACTCGATTTTTAGTATTCTTGTTATACCTTTTTAATCAAAATCCATCGTGATTTCATGTAATTAATTAATTAATTAGTTAATTAAATAAATAAAGACTATATATTTCCCATGTATGGTAAGAAGTGAGAAATTGTACGAAGTTATAGAGTTGTCAAATGATTCATGCAAATTATGTTGGGTCAGAGTATATACATGTTCCATTAATAGTGATTTAAATTAGATTATGTAAGAATGAGGTCAAAAATACATTATCGTATGGCTATTTACTCTTTTTCCAATAAAAAAAGATATATTTTTTACTATTCACGGGTTGTCGAATTAATTATTTTTTTATTAATGTGTTTTTTAAAAGTATATATGAAATTATAATTGAGAACCTTTGTCTTATAAGCTACTACCCATTTGAACTTAAATGCATGAAATATTTAAAATAGAAAAAATAAAACTTTGACATGGACATATGGCATATGTTGTTGAACCTCAACATGATTCATGGAAATCCTTACTATTACCTATATAATTATAAATTTTGGTTGATATATTAAAATCAAAACATCTTACGCCATTTACCTATTTCTGCTTGGAAATAAAAATAACATTACAACTTAATATATACTTTCTCCTATTCAGATAAGTGATAACATTTGTTTTTTTACACTATTTGGTCGGAGGGATCAAAACATGTTACGCCTTTTATTTATGATATTTCTTTACAATTGCAAATATTTGTCAAGACAATATTTAGTTTTTCCAAAATTAAAACATCCATTGACCTCTACCCATATCCGTCTCCCCCAAATTCAATTCTAATTCCAATTCCAATTCTTGGGTTTTCCAAACACAATTTTAGAATTGAATTCAAATATTTGAATTTCTACAATTGAAATCATGAAAATGAAATCAATTCCGTATTTCCAAACATTACATATGTCATATACCGATATACCACATGAGAATATAGATGTCAGTCTCACCTGACCCTGTGGATGTACCCGAAATTAAATGGATGAGATATGAATGATGATTTTTTTAAAGTAGGGTGGGATATGGGTATGGGTGAATTTAGGGTGGGGTATGAATTATGGTCTATCACCCGCTTAATCATCCGGTGGATATCCAAAATTAACGTGTACAATTAATTTTTAATAAAAATATTAATAAATATTTTGATTAAAAAAATACTTTCAATTTGTAAATTTTCTTAAAATAAAGTTAGAAACTACTCGCTAATATTTTGTTGTAGTTTTTGTTTTTCCGGCGTGTAAAGATTGTTCAGATTAGTTCCGCAGTTATAACTTATAAGTTGTAAAATTACAAGTCTGGTAAACATGATTAAAAATTATGTTCCATTTTCTAAAAAAAACTATGTAATTCGGAGTTGTTTGGTAACGTATGGTACACTTTTAATTTTATCCTCTTAAGTGTATGTTTTTCATATGTCGGCTTTAAATTTATGAGCGTAAAAATATCCAACGGGTGCCCACTCCACCCGCTTCACCCGATGGATATGGATATGAATGGATGAAAAAATATTAAAGACATAAGAGAGATATGGATGACCACAAATTAAATAGATATAGATATGACTCTACTCGATCCATATCCCACCCATTATCGTCCCTACACGAGAAGCGTTCATTTTTATTTTTGGGACTCAGGAAGGGTGAAAGAAGTGAAATGAGAGTTATGCAATCATTGTCGGATTGTTTTTAAGTCCATTTGAATGAAAGTCATACCATTTTTAAACTTGTCAATATTATAAAATGATGATGACTCTATAGTTAACTTAAAAGTTTAATTTTTTTAAACTGAATTTATAAAACTTAATTTTTATTAACTGAACTTATAAGAGTTTAAAAATAAACTCATAAAACCTAAACTTTTGTTAATTTAACTTATAGAAATTAAAGTGGGCTTATAAATTTATATATATAAGGTACTCCGTAGTTGAAGATATTGGGTTAATGAGCCTAAAAATGGGTTGGATTTGAGAAGAGTGTTTTCTCCAAGATATCTAAGTTATTAGATATACATGACCTATTTTGTTATGTTGATAATGTTACGTAAGTACATGCATGAATATTATGCAGGGTCTACAACGTGAAATCTCAAGGGCGAAAGCAGAGCTAGAGAGTGTAACTTCTGAAATAAGGTAAGGTTGTGGTTATTATACTCGTTTCTGGTTTAGCAACTTTTTTCAAATTACTCATCCCAAAACATTTTTCTTAAATGAGATGGGTTGAATCCTCCCCGACCCCGGCCGCATGTATTTCCGCACAAGCCATCTCTTCGGGGATTGTAGTGGTCAAGTGGTCATCGTCCCAACTAGTAGTCGAACCTGAGACCTCTCAACTCCAGCATTTAATTTCTCCAAGTTTCAAAGTTTAACCCAACTATCATCTGTAAGTCATTCCTTCGGGGGCCGGGCCTGCAGTGGCCAAGTGGTCATCGCCCCAGCTTGTAGTCGAACCCAAAACGTCCTAACCCCTACATTTCTACGAGTTTCAAAGTTTAACCTAGCTACCATCCCAAAACATCACTATAATAGGGAGTGTTTAATCTAATAATAATTTTGTGATTTATGTTGTGAATGTAGTAAAAAATTGGAACCCTCAGTTGAATCAATAATGACAATTGAGGAAGCAAATATTTGTGAAGCAACAATTGAGGATACACTTGCTAGAGTTCAACAAAGAATGGTTGGTACTCCTACTACTGTTACTGTTTTTAATGTAATGGAATGAATATATATATAATTATATATGATGAATGTTTTAAATGGTGTATTGGTTTCAATGGTTTTTGTGTGTAGAAGGAGCTATCAGAGACTAATGAGAATGATGCAACTCAAGCATCTGGTTACAAGGTAAGAAGCGCTTACTTAGCTTGTTTATTTTATTTCCAAATTAAAGTTGCTCTTTCGAAACCTATCTACCGTACAAGATCAGATCATCCTGTCAACAAATTTGAGTATGTATATATATATATATAATGTTTATACCTATGGCTCAAAGATTGAAGCTCAAGAAGATGAAGATGAAGATGAAGATGATGAGGGCGAGGCGCGTGAAAACTTCCATAGGAACAGGAACAATCACCAAATGCTTATTCAGTCTCATGCACAAAACAGGTACAATTATTCAAATGCAAATGCAAATGCATGCATATGCTGCTACGTATAATCAGATGCGCTTTTCTTTGTTATATCATCTCAGATCATCTAACAAACCAGCTTAATTTATTACATGATAACAGCCAAGTTACATTTAGAGAACGAACTCCATTCCCAGAGATGATTAATAATCCTTATCCTCGGCAGGGATCCGGAACCACATTTTCCAATCTCCTAATGTCGGCTGATGTACCAGAAACCTTGTCTCCATTAAATGTATGTATGTATGTATGTATATATATATATGTCCGTCCCACAGCTTCCTTAGCTTGTACTCATGGTTTTCAACTTATGTCATGATCGAGTACCATTCAGTGAGTCATCTGCTAGAATTTGAATTTGAATTTGAGTTTAATTTCTTCAAAAATAACAGGAAACTGTCCCTCATGCTCCTTCACTACTGCCCTTATTACTCTCATCCCAGCAGCCTCTTGACCACAACACTCGAAACTCATTCCATCAAAACCACTCCAATTTATTCCCAAATACCCATCAAATCTATCAGTAAGTAAGATAATAATAATCCTTCTCTAATCACATAATTACTTGTATGTATTTTAATCAATCATCCATCACTACTACAGTCTACAGTTACGATTTTACTTGATGTTTGTTTCACAGAAATGGTCCTATACCGCAAGTCATGCAATCGATCGACCTAAATGGAAGCACTTATGGGACTCCAAACCATTACTTTTTTCCTAATTCAAACCCACCATCCCAACAGTATCATCACCTTCCTGCAAACCCATTTCAGGCACAATCTTCAAATTAAATACCATTTATGCATTCCCCTTTTTTATCATCATCATCATCATCTGCTTATGTTTCTATACATTATAGACTTATACTAAGATGTGTATTTTGACTTGTTTCTTTTAAAATTATGGGTAGCCACATATGCACCTGGGGGAAAGCTGTAGCATGGCGCCATTCAATGGTCCTCAATGGCCGCCTAATCAGACAACTTTGCAGCAAAACCCGTCTCTATTTATTGGGTACTTCAATTTCTGCATGCTTTAATATAAGGATACAACCATAAATGCATGGTTAATAACCTACACTTGTTAAAACGAATCATTTAATTTCTTCCTTTACCTCATCTTGTACCATTTTCAGACAAAGTGGTGGCTATCCAGAGATGTTAACGTCGGTTTCTGAAATGAACAACATTTATGCTCAAGATGCACCACCGTCAGCAGCCTACTTCAGGCCACCAAATCTGCAGATGAATCATCAGGTATACTCATATATTTTTTCAAGATGAATAATTTTGTTGGATTAATTCTTGTTTCTTCACCGTGCAAAATCATCATTCAAAATTTTGAAAAATTAATCATCTGCAAACAAATTAAATTACAGCAAGGATTACTAGGAAACCAAATGCGTGGTATACAAGGGCATGTTGAGGGTGTTGGATCACCAGCGTTTTCAAACAAGGTCCGCCCAAATTTAGTTGCCAGCCAAAATTATGTAGCATTTAGCCATACTGACAAACATTAGTTGACATACATGTTACATAATTATAACCTGCAGAGAAAATCACCATGGGTTAATCAGGGTGGCATAGCACTAAGACAAACAAACAACCAAAGCATGCATCCAGAACCAGAACCAGAACCACCGAGGTAACAACTCGATTTTCACAGGACACTATACGGAATAAATAAACTAAATTACCAGACCTCTAATTTTGTTTGCAGGACTCCAACAAATGCAGTTTATAGCAATGCATATGAAATGATGGGTTTACCTATTGATCCTCATATTAGGATTTTGGAGGAGATTAATCAAAGAGGTAGACGCTACACACTAAAACTATTTCAGATTATATATACTCCAGTATCTTTCTTTCGAGATGTTATAAATTATGTAATTGGTCTGGTCTAAGAACTTCCTTTTCATTGCGCAGAAGGCAGCGACAGCAATCATCAACAACCAAATCACTGAAAACCACCCTCCATGCTTAATCCATCCTTCTATCATTCCAAGTTTCTCGACGTCCATTTAGTCGACCATCAGTCATTTTCTAAATCAAACACTCTCAGTTTAAACAAGGATTCATTCTCCTTTCTACTTGTATCAGACCAAACCACATTGTTTTTTAAGCTTCTTTTTTAGAATATATACACTACTTACTTATACTTGATTACTTGGTACTTCAAAAAAACAAACTTTACACATATGCAATGTACTTCAACTCTGCATTTTCAGGTGCAATCCAATCATAACAGCGTACTAGCGGATTTTCATGTTAACAATTTCTCCTCGCATTTATATTTTCACTTTTGAATTCGATGGTCAAGCGAGATTGACCATCAATTTGTAGCTAATATGAGAAAATATTGGGCAAAGTTGATATAAATTAGCGATAACAAAAACACGGAAATTGCGTCCAAAGAACTCACATTCTCGATCAATGTTATATGTTCAAGTTTCATTGTCGGCAGACCTGTATTCAATTACAAGAAACCAACAACATAGAAATTGTGTGCAAGAACTTGTGTTCTAAATTAGACTTAAATTATCAGTTCAGTATCTGCAAATCTGTATTCAGTTACACCATTATCAGAAATAGTGCATTTAAATAACATTGATAATACACTTTTACACAATAATTCGGTCTTTGTAGTTGTTTACTGTCCTCAAAAATAATTCTCATTGTCAGGAAACAAGGCTAGACTTTACAACAAGGACATGTACACTTATGGCCTCACATCTGTATTTCTCATTGTCAGGAAACCGGGTTCTCAAGTCCATATCATATGTATCCTGATTTAACAGAGGAATTAGCATTAGATGATTTGGCCAGTACTCGAAGCCGAGACTTTGTCTGAGCCCCCCCCAAACCACCCTCGAAGTGATAGATGTGATTTATGATGGTTATGAGCCTCTGGGTGGTCAGGCTCAACTTTTTCCCGTGGGAACTGTTTGTAGAATGAGTTCACTGCTCCCGTAACTCCATCTTCATTTTTTAGTGAATTCGCAAGCTCAACAGCACATTGCTTAACCTACATTTCAGCAAATTACTGTAAGATATGAAACAGCGGCGCACCCACAAATTTTATTTTTGGCGTCTCTTCAAAAATTGCAATATACTAATCATAGATTAAATTCTATTAATGCCAAATTGATCAAAATGCACAACATTTTTTACAAGTGTTCCTTTCCGTAGCTCGTCTTCAACAATATATCGAACAAATTGAAGATGAGACCTCAACAAAGAAGCATGTTTACCTTGGGATCCTGCATGAAGCGAATGGCAGAGACCAGTTTCTCAAGACAAAACTCCTCAACTGGAATAGGTGAAGGCCCCACTCCTTTTTCATGCACCCGCTCTCCCCAGAAAGGTTGGTCACCGAAAAATGGCACAATTGTAGTTGGACACTGGTTGAAAAATCAAAGTGACAATAGACTATCAAAGCAAAGTAGATGAAAGAATATAAGAGATATAAGTGCAGAAAGCCAGTTACCGCAGCTTTAAGACCAGCAGCAGTTGTACCAGCACCGCCATGATGCACCTGCAACACCAAGAAGAATGCCCCTCAAATTACACTATGATGACAACATTTTGCAATGGTTCTAAGTTCTAGAGTTTGGCACGTAAGGTATGGGGACCAAGGTATGCACCCTCACTTTTAGAGGATAGATGAGCAGTCTCTTGAAGACTTTCACCTATCATAGTGTAAGGGGTCGAGACCAATGTGTTGAAAACACAAATGATTTTTGGATGCCTCGTAATAAAAATTGCATTGACTATTGACTGCTACTTCACATTTTAAAAGCACAAGGAGATTAGCGAGTCATTTCCTATCTTCCAGCATATCTGAGAGTCCAATAAGAGTGAAGTTATGGTTCTGTTGGAAACAGAAACCATCCAACTACTTCAATCAAAGAAGGAGAATTGGTAGGGTATAATTGGATAGAAATTGATGGTTGTAGTAAAAAGAAACCAACTTCCAATTCCCCATGAGCTAGGAAAGAATCATCAGCAACAGCTGCACACTGCAGGGTATCACAAAGAGTTAATGTGTTCTACACGAAGACTTACCACAGCCGCACACTGCAAGAACAGCCAGTCATGAGGAACATTGTCCAGCAAGTACACAAAATCCTTAGCTTCAGCCACTGGGTTTTAAGAAAAAGTGAGAAAAAAGAAACTTCTAAGCAATCATCTTTTAGTGTTCCTTTCTTAAAAAATCCTACATTAAATTTCTTACATCTCCCGATAAGTCGGAGAGTAGAGGACTCATAGTACTGAGTCTAGTGTTGGAAAATACAATAGAATAGGACGACTAGGAGGGAAATTTCAGTCTTCAAAGAAAGGGAATTGTGTTAAAAATATGAACATCTTACAATTGCCAAGACCACCCCAGCCTTTATTGATGATTCCTCTTTGTCCAGTTAATTCTAGAGCTTGTACTATAGTCGCGGTCATTTTTTCTGGGTCCTGAACAGGCTGTCATGATTTAAAAAAGAGGTAAAAATCAATATGGCATTCAGAGAGATGATGTGCAGGTTGATATCTTGACTTCATAAGAACCTTCAATAAACATCCTGCTTAAAATAAACTCCTACAGGAAAGAGCATATAGATCCAGTGATTTCAAGTAAAGAACATGAAAACAAATAGGAGTGCTTACTAGACTTCCAAATCCGATGTAAATTGGCTTTTGACCTTTTCTAAGCCAATTCATTAACTCTTGTGGAGGCTTGTAATCAGAAGCCAGATCAAGGAAAGAGAAACCAACTACATCAATTTTGGGCCCCCAATCTGCATGGCAGTTAATAAGATATAATGAGTAGGCAAATGATTGGAAAATAGAATAAATCCGTATGGGATATCAGGAAACACAATTCACCGACCTTTGGGTTTAGGGACAAGGTGAGGACTCCATATATATCCGTATGGGATATCCGGAAGAGAATGATGGGGACTTAAATAACTCACAGGTCTCAGCTTCAACTTTTTCTTTCTGAATTGGTTTATCATATCCCGTATTCCAAGCCAAATCATTACATCAACAATTTGGTAGGAAAGCTGAAAGCATATGCTGAATTAGAAAGAATCTTAAAGGAGGTCACCAAAACTTGCAGACAGTGTCAGCCATTCGGGAATCAGTACTTACTCTATAAGCAACCTGCTGCCTCACACGGGACAAAGGATGTGGAAATTTACTAGTAGGCCTGCAAGGAATATCATTTTCATGTTTGCTTGATTTATAACAAATGAGATGGATAAGAAGACACAGTCTCCAATATATATATTCAAACACGAAGAAACTATCTTGCTTCCATCAAGTACATATCAATTGATAAATATCCTTAAAATAGTTACAACTGTTTAGGATCATAAACTCAAGGTATCATCAATGAACAGCTTTAGCAACCTATTTCCTCTTTTAATACAGAGATCAAAGACAAGTAAATTAAAGCTAGATATTCTTCATCACCCCTCAAAAAAGATACTTTGTTCATAGTTTATCATACCCAGCCAGCAAAGTAAATTACATGACTGTCAAGAGACCACGGAATAATATTTAATATGAAATGTACTTACGTCCAAGGCATGGTAAAGAATATATGAATTGGTATTTTGAGTGCCTCAGCAACATCAATATGTCCTGAATCAGAATTTAAACATGTTAGCCTACGTGCATAACTCATCTTTGAAACATTGCATCATCTGCACAAATCCGTAAATTTAAATGCTCCAGGAAACAATTAAGCTCATCAATACGTTGATCAAACAGGGCAAGGAGCTAAAGAAAAGGGGCTAGTATAATGCCTTTTGAGACTATGATATATTTTATCTGGGGGTTAAGCATTGCCTTCCATGAGGCATTCTGAGTCTCTGAGTATAGCAGAAGTATATAATTTTGCAAAGGTACTGAAGCTCCTTCAATAAATCAGTGACCAAAACTGACACTAAACTAGAGTTATTTCAAGATCTGTGGCTATACTTTACCCAATTACCCAGGATCAACACTAACTAGAAAAAAAATTAAAATAAAAAAAAATTAAGAATTCTCTAAAATTTCAGTTGACTTCTCAAACAAGAAGCTTGAAATTGGACAAGACAAATTTGAGATTTGTCCATGTGTACGTATTTATGCATGCATGTAGGTAGGTATGTACGAGTATCTATCAAGAAACCTACAAAAAGAGAGGTAATGCGACTCTAACCATATGCTGGTGGATTTGCAATTATTGCTTCAGCATTGAAAGGAATCTGAGTTTCAGGATCAGGATCCTTGCAAGCAGGTAGCAATGAAAATATAATATCCCTTAACTGATGCCTCTGGGTGTGTACCTCTGACGGATCTGAAGGTAAGAAGCCCTTGTTTTTCACCATGTCTACACAAATGCAACAACAACAACATTATCCATGTGCCGCAATGGCTCCCACAAATTGCAAGGTACGGGGCTGTCAGGTGTACGCAACCTTACCCGTGAAGGGCCTTGAGTTAACAACACAAAGAGACTGTTTCCGTATGACCCAATATAAAATTTGCATAAAGAACTACTTCGAAAACTGCTACTTCACAATAGAAAAGTGTGAGCCATTTTGCTTTAAGCAAAAGAGTAAAGTGTCCTTGGCTCGGTGGGAAGTGGAAACAAATGCAACCAGATATAAGAAAGGAAAATTGCTATATCCCAGATTTTCTGCTTCACTTAGATGAAGGCGTGAAGTTACTCAATCTAAGCATAAATATCCAGCTTTTGTACAAGGAAAACCGTGTGATTGCCTTTGAAGCTTGTTGAACATGCGCATCATCCTTTTTGCATCTTTAACTGATACTAATCAATCAAAGAAACTGATCTGATTACACCCCTAGTAATCTTCTACAAAATCGCAGTCATGTAGGAAAGCTCGTATATTAACAAGTACGGAGATCTATAGCATGTCAAGAAAGTATGATAAATCATTAAATAGTGGCATGAAGGATCCCTATTTCTGCTCATGACGGCATACTACCTTCTCTTACAAGAAGCTAGCATAAAACAGGAGTCTGAAAAGAGCAACATAGATGACTTACAGCCAATAAGAATTTTTGGATCTCCTCCTAAGGGAAAGAACTCCAAGCCAGAACTTAAAACGAACTCCTTGAAATTTTGATGAGTGGCTAATCGAACTCTATGTCCATATTCCTGTAAAAAAAAAGATACATTCTGAATTTGCAGCAATATTAACACTCAGTGGTCACACAAGAAATAGCGACTCACTTTAGAGTTTACTTTGAGACATAAAAGCATTTTCATGAAGAAAAGAGCACGCTCGATCCACCGACAAGAATATGAGAATGGAATCAGATGCAACTATGAAAGACGAAACAGATAGCAACACAATTGAAAGTTCCAATATCTGTAATTAGTTGTGATGATTTCTTACCTATCCTTCAGTACATATCCCAATTTATTATTACAGTAGGTACGTCTATTCTCATCTAATGAACAGACCCGACAGCAGTAAGGAACATATGTCAGCAACATCACTTGAAAATATACTTGCACATGTAAAGCGTTCTAATAATCTGATACGAGGTGGGCTACGAGTCAATGAAGGAACGAGTTCATTCAAAGCCGGAAATCAGTTTAATTATTCTCGAGAATGATTAAATGTATTTCGAGCTTCAATTAAACGAGTGAGTTTCATTGGATGATACGGGTGACGCTGTTCAAGGCATGATGGGTACTAGTCTTAACGAATAGAATCGATGTCGGGTTTGATGGTTCGTTGCGTATGCTTATTGTCAAGCAGTGGAAGCGTTTAAAATCAAGTGTCCAGATTACTTGTTTTTGTTGAAGTGTGAGACTTTTCCGGAGTGTTCTAGAAGGTTCCGGAAAGTTCTAAAACAATGTAGAAACATCTAGAATGTTCTAGAACACATGTGAACACACTAGAATAGTCTAGAATACCCTAGAAAGATCAAGAATGTTCTAGGTGTGTGTCGAGAAGTCTAGAACCTTCTAGAAATATCTTGTAAGTATAGAAAAAGACTAGAAGTTTAGATCACTCTAGAATGCTCTATTCTAGAGAATTCTTGGATGTAGGAGGAGGAGGAAGAGCCCTATAAATAGAGGACCTCCTCTCCCATTTTGAAGCAACAAAGTGTATTTAAAATCCAAAACAAAAAAACAAATCATTCACAAACAAATTAATAAACAAACTAATTCCTTCAACTAAACTTCAACTAATCAAAAAACTAACTTCAACTAATCTTCACTCTGATTCTTCCTATACTCCCCCATACACCAACAAGTGGCATCATTAAATAGAGGACCTCCTCTCCCATTTTGAAGCAACAAAGTGTATTTAAAATCCAAAACAAAAAAACAAATCATTCACAAACAAATTAATAAACAAACTAATTCCTTCAACTAAACTTCAACTAATCAACAAACTAACTTCAACTATTCTTCACTCTGATTCTTCCTATACTCCCCCATACACCAACAAGTGGCATCATAGCTCTAAAGATCTTAAGGGTAACAAAATAAAATTATGGCTTCCGCATCAAACACATATCGACTCTCTTCCAACTTTTGGAGGAGAAAATTACGACTATTGGAGCATTAAAATGAAGGTCTTCTTAAAAGCAAATGCACTATGGGAGGTTGTGGAAAATGGTCCTCAAAAGCAACAAGAAGGTGTTCCTACCGAAGCATCCTTAAAGAAAATAAACGATGACGAATTAAAGGATGCCAAAGGATTGTCTTTCATGCTCAATGTCGTTACGGAGACCATTTTTCCAAAAATAATGTGTGCATCTATCGCAAAAGAAGCGTGGGATGCACTCCAAAAAGAAATTCATGGTGATGGAATAATAAGAACAATACTTCTAAATACCCTAAGAAAAGATTTCGAAATTTTGAAGATGAAGGAGAGTGAAGACATACAAACCTATAGTTTGAGAGTAATGGAGATCGTTAATCAAATGAAGATATATAAGTGAAGATATTTCCGATACGAGAATTGTGCAAAAAATGCCCATAACCTTAACAAAAAAGTATGACATGATAGTCACCGTTATTGAAGAATTAAGGGATATTTCAAAGCTTGCGGTAACAATGCTACTTGGATCCTTACTCGCCCATGATCAAAAATTCAAGACCGGAGAATCTTCTTCCAAGGATGCTTTCAAGTCATTGCATAAGGAAAAACGGTTCGGAGGCTGGATGAAGAGAAGTGACGATAGTGGCAATAAACAAATGTCAACAATCAAAGGGAAAGTTTCCTCCTTGTGGCATTTGTGGAAAAAATAATCATGCAAAAAAGAATTGTTATTTTAAAGATAAGCTTCAATGTCACCATTGTAAGAAATATGGGCATATCCAAAAAAATTGTAGACAAAAACAAACGGAGTCCAAGGACCAAGCTCATTATTCAAGTAGCGTTAATAATGAGCATCTCTTCTATGCGGGTGAAGCAAAAACCTCCAACAAAGAAAGTAGGTGGCTAATCGACAGTGGTTGTACTAGTCACATGACGAACGACTCAAGCATCTTTAGCAAGTTAGATACTTCCGTCCAAACTCTGGTACGAATGGGGAATGACGAAGTTCTGACATCAAAAGACAAAGGTACGATCAGTGTTCTAACTAAGAGGGGTACAAAATACATTAAAGATGTGCTGCTAGTGCCGGATCTTGCTGAAAATTTGCTAAGTGTGGCACAAATGGTCAAGAATGGTTATTCACTAGTCTTTGCGAATAATCATTGCACCATATATGACCCCGGAAATAAGGAGATCGCTAAAGTTGTTATGGAAAATAAAAGCTTCTCCTTGAAATGGAAGTATGGTCAGGAGTCATCATATCGAGCTCACGCTGCGGAGACGTGGCTATGGCATAGAAGGTATGGACATTTTAACTTACGTGCACTCACTAACTTACACAAGCAAAAGATTGTGCGAAATTTTCCAATGATTCAAACCACGAAAGAGCTATGTGAGCCTTGTCAACTTCGAAAGCAACACCACCTGCCATTTCCAAAAGACCAAGCATCTGAGAGCTAGTGAAAAATTAGAGCTTGTTCACAGAGATGTATGCGGTCCTCAAAGAACTTTATCTCATCTTGGAAACAGATTGTTGATTGATGATTTTACTCGAATGACTTAGGTATATTTCATGAAACAAAAATCCTGAAGTATTCCAAGTCTTTCAAAAATTCAAAGCTCTCGCTGAAAATCAAAGTGGGTGTAAATTGAAGATGATAAGATCTGATCGCGCAAAATATACTTCTACACAATTTGACCAATTTTGTGAAGATGAAGGTGTTGAACATGAGCCTAGGAAAGGATATACTCCATAACAAAACGGGGTATCCGAAAGAAAGAATATCACTCTGATGGAGATAGCCCGGTGCATGTTGACCGAAAAGAAAATGCCAAAGAAATTTTGGGCAAAAGCTTGTCTACACCGCAGTTTATCTACTAAATAGACTACCATCGAAGGTAGTTAAAGGAAAATAACTCTAGTAGAGGCTTGGAGTGATAAAAAGCCAACGTCTAAACATTTAAGGGTGTTTGGCTCAATTTGCTATGCTCAAGTCCCAGCACAAAAAAGGAGCAAGCTTGATGATAAGGCGGAAAAAGGTATATCCCTTGGCTACAACTCAAAATCAAAGGCTTACTGGATTTTCAATCTCAATACACAGAAGATCATGATGTGCCGAGATGTGGAGCTTGATGAAGATGAAGGTGGTGGAAAGAAATGAAATCCTAGTTCAGTATTCAAACATTATTCATTTAGATGCAGAACAGTACAAGAGATGCTATCTTGCTATCAAGGAGCCTAGAAACTATGAGGAGGCTTCCAAGCACAAAGAGAGAGTGGCAGGAAGCAATGGAGACCGAAATAAGCATGATAAAGAAGAATAACACCTGGGTGTTGGTAGATAAACCCAAAGATCGGAAGGTAATTGGTGTAAAATGGGTTTATAAAACAAAGTTGAATCCTGACGGCTCCATCAACAAGCACAAAGCAAGATTGGTCGTTAAAGGATATTCCCAACAAGCAGGGATAGATTACGCACACATTGCACCAGTAAGAATTCTAATTGCTCTAGCTGCTCAAGAAAGATGGAAAATTTACCAACTCGATGTCAAGTCCACCTTCCTTAATGGATAACTTGAGGAAGAGATTTATATCGAGCAAACTCCAGGCTTTGCCACACATGAAAATGAAGAAAAGGTGTGCAAGTTGAAAAAGGCTTTGTATGGCCTTAAACAAGCTCCAAGGGTGTGAATAAGATGGATTCTTACTTCCTTGAACAAGGATTCACGGGGAGTAAAAATGAGAATACACTATATGTGAAGAAAAAACAAGGTGATCTTCTCATCGTTTCTCTCTATGTTGATGATCTTCTTGTTATAGGAAACAATGCCCAAATGAACCTTACATTTAAGGAGGAGATGAAGAAAAGATTTGAGATGACAGGTGGGCTTAATGAATATTTTCCTTGGCATGGAAGTCCATCAAGCCGAAGATGGAATCTTCATTTCTCAAACTAAGTATGCTCGGGAAATTCTCAAAAGGTTCAAGATGGAGAATTGTAAGCCAGTTTCTACTCCTCTAATCCTAAATGAGATGTTATCAAAAAATGACGGATCAAAAAAAGTTGATTCAAAACAATATCGAATACTCGACCTCAAGATTCGCTACAAGCTTATTATCAAGATTTATGAGCAAAACAAGTGAGATTCACATGGGTAGAGCAAAGAGAGTACTTCGATATCTAAAGGGTACTCTTGAGTTTTGAGTCTTCTACTAACCTTGTTCTAACCCAAAGTTGATAGCCTACTCCGACACTAATTGGGCAGGATCGGTCGATGACATCAAAAGCACTTCGGGTTATGCCTTTACTTTCGGTTCGGGAGTATTTTCTTGGAATTCAAAAAAACAAGACATCGTAGCTCAATCAATAGCTGAGGCCGAGTACGTTGCAGCTTTAGCGCCACTGAATCAAGTAATATGGCTAAGGAAGATACTTCACGACTTAGGCTACAAGCAAGAAAGGGCAACCAAGGATATGGTAGATAACAAATCAGCAATCGCCATCGCGAAAAATCTAGTGTACTTCAGTAAGACAAAGCATATGAAGGTAGGGTTCTATTCACTTCATCATGCAGAGCAAGGAAAAGAAGTGGAGCTTATACATTGCCCATCAAAGTTCCAGCTAAGTGACATCTTAACCAAGGCTGTACCAGCGACAAGCTTTGAGTTTCCAAGGACAAAGCTAGGCGTCAATCCAAAAGTCTCGAGGAGGAGTGTTGAAGTGTGAGACTTTTCCGGAGTGTTCTAGAAGGTTCCGGAAAATTTGAGAACAATGTAGAAACATCTAGAATGTTCTAGAACACTTGTGAACACACTAGAATAGTGTAGAATACTCTAGAAAGATCAAGAATGTTCTAGGTGTGTCGAGAAGTCTAGAACCTTCTAAAAATATCTTGTAAGTATATAAGAAGACTAGAAGCTTAGCTCACTCTAGAATGCTCTATTCTAGAGAATTCTTGGATGTAGGAGAAGGAGGAGCCCTATAAATAGAGGGCCTCCTCTCCCATTTTAATGCAACGAAGTGTATCCAAAATCCAAAACAAATCAATAAACAAACTAATTCCTTCGACTAAACTTCAACTAATCAACAAACTAATTTCAACTGATCTTCACTCTAATTCCTATACTCCCCATACACCAACAAGTGACATTTTATTCCCATTAATAAAGGGTATTGTTACCCTATTTAGTTTACTAATTATTTAGTACATTTAAAGGCCTTAATTAGCTAAGAAATGGTCTTAAATTTTCTAATTTATGAAGAACTTTTCACTGCCCTTAGTTGCTCGTCATTCTCGAGAATAATTAAACTGATTTCTTACTTTCAATGAACTCGTTCCTTCATTGACTCGTAGCCCAACTCGTATCATAATCTCAGGTCACCACAGTAAAGTTCCGAATTTTCAAAGAAACACTAAACATATAAGAAAGTAGCTTGCAAGTAGAAATACAAAAAATACAACACAATACCTGCAAACGCTTCCCAATGGCAATAAAAGGTTGTACGTCCCCTCTGGTTCCAACAATTAGCATTACAATTTGCATAGGAGGTAGATCTTGAATTTCACTTGGATCATGTTGTTCCAGTTCTGTGATATTACCAGAGCCCACTCCAGAACCCAAATGAAGGCTTGGGTCTCTAAGATCTTCGGGCAATTCCAATTCTACAGTTCCATCTTTTTTGACAGTTGCCATCTTGGTCATCCATTTCCGCTGGACATACATGGAGCGTCATTGTCAAGCAAAGAAGTTCGAGTCCTAAATTATTGTTATTTGCTTTAACAGTAAAGTGCTTTCTCTTAGCCAGCACATGGAGAAACTTGTCGTTTGGGAAGATAACAAGAGAAGACAATTCATCGATTAGCAGCTAAATGCTGGATTTTAAATGAAATAAAAAGCAAAACATGCACTAAATTACCAAGATTGGAATCAAAGTTTGGCAAATAAAGATGGTACAGGAAAATAAAAGGTCTAACCTTTTTCCTCATAGAAATACTTTCATCGAAAAGTTTAGATACGAGTCCGCTAAATGGGTAGTGATGTTTGGAACGGCTGGGTGTCTCAAGAAGAGTAGGAGTTGTAGATTCCTCAGTAGCATTGTGCTGAATAGGCCATTCCATGTCCGAAGATCCTACAAAAAGCCAAGTAACTAATTTGCTAGAACCAGTAGCAATAAAGCAAAGACTGAAATCATGTTGTATGCAGTCTTGGAAAGAAAGTAAGAGTTATTTTAGCAGAAAGGAGATGGCGTTCATGAAATACTAAAGAGAGTGACACACAAAGCCTACTTTCAATTCGATTATATTTTTCGTTTTTACATCGCCAATTGATTTCGTTTAACTCCCAAAGTACAGAATACTTGACCTTCAAATCAACTGCTAGAACTCAAATCATTGTCAGCTTATTCTCAACTAATACAAGTATACAACAATTAAAGAATATGTCAACAAGAAACCAGTTGTGCAAAATTTCATGTAATAGCATTATTTCTGAGGTCACCAGTAATATCTCAATTCCTGAAGCACCAAATGAAACTACGCCATTACTATCCTAGGCCATCCTAACCAGGTCAGAACATGGATGTTGAATCATGATCTACAAAGTACTCCTTCCATTCCCGTCATTTGTTTACCTATTTCATTTTGGGTGTCTTATATCTAAGTCAATTATTTACCTTTCTAGTTAAAGAATGCATTTGATGGACAATTTGATCCTCCACACCCGATTTGGTCCACTAGTCATACAAGTACAGAGAAGTATCCAATTACTTTTGCAATTTCAGTAACTAAATGCAACCCTATCTTGCCAACACCTTGCAAACCTGTGAAAACTTCAAAACTTTGATACATTCGCAACTACACACCTAAAAGCAGACGCCTATACGACTTTGCAAATCTCTAAAAACTTTGATACGATTTTTTATACTTTAATACCTATTAAAGTATAGATACTGGTAAAAGAAATATTTGGGTAAATAGGGTTATTAACAATTATTTAACATAGACATTAGGGGTGGGTTGGTTTGCAAAGTATTTGGTTTCCAAAATTTATATGAAACCGCTAAACTCCCAAGCACTTGTCTTGTACGTTTAGTAGGGGTGAGCAAAAATATACGACACGGTTTGTTTTATAATACGGATACGATACGGTATACAGCTTGAGCTATACAGATTTCCGTAAGTATGATACTGAATCCGTATATATGCTACGGTTTGCACATAATCGTATCGTATCCGGGTCACGATTTTCGACATGGTTTGAAGTTTTTGTATGAAAATTTTAAAAAAACGCAAAGTTTTTATTTCAACTTCCACTTAAAATGTTTTTTTATGAACTATTTTATCTCAATAAATAAAAAATTAGTTCTTAATTAGATGTAGTCATGTTAGAGGTTAGCACTTGAATAATTACATTGTTTAAAGGCCTAAACAGTATATACGATCAGATCCGTATAGTGGTTTTTGCAATTTTAAAACCGTATACAAAATATGGTTTTGAAAATCGTATCGGGTATACCCTGAGTATTTAGTGTTTAGCATTTGGTTTGGGCAAGGAAGGTGCAAATATAAGAAAGGAGGGGATGGGGGCTGGCCCCTGGCCCCTGGGAGAAGCGTCAACAGATTTGGAGGGGTAGTAATGACAATGACATACATTACTTGAAAAATAGGGTAGAAATTTAGTTATAGTGAAACAAATAGTTTAAGTGTAAGACAGTTTTATTTTGATACAAATATAGGTTAGACAAATAATGGAAATACAATAATAAAATGATGTTGTAGAATATAGTTGAAAAAAGCGAAAAAGAAAGGAGGTAGATGAGATGAGATGAGATGAGATGAGATGAGATGAGATGAGATAGGGTAGGATACCAGAAGAATTAGTGGGAGAAGGAGAAAAGATTTGAATCTCAGAGTCGGTATCATGGTGATCCACTGCAACTCGGATGGGGGTGCCGGACCAGCCGCTAAGGTTGAACTCATCACTATGGTTTTGCGTCATCGGAAATTGAATAATAATAATAATAATAATAATAATTATGGAAATGTGACTACAATTTATCAACTCAAACCTTCATCTAACAATTAATGCCCATTCATATTTGGTATAGCCTACCCTGGCCTTGGGAGGAGGAGGAAGAAGAAGATGAAGATGAAAGTCAGAAAGTCAGCTATAGGAGTTGATTATTTTATACACAACTTGAACAAACAACACAGACCAATTCTATTATACATCGATATATGAATATATCTAATTGTGATTTGAGTATAATGCATACTCACTAACACCCCCTTTGCTACAATATCAATAGTAAGTCTTGCTTGCGACGGGTCACCATTTGTGACGGATATTTTGTGAGATAAAATGGATACAAAAGGGTTAGTGGAGAAAGGGGACCACAGGAATAGGGTTGGAGAGAGAGAAAAAGTGGGTATTTTGTGAGAGAAAACGATATCCGTCGCAAGCTTGCGACGGATAGTGCCGTTGTAAATAAGATTTTGTGCAATATCAATACATACACCTCGTCTCGTCTCGTTCTTCCTTAATTAGCTAGTGGACTATAATTCACTATTAATTTAATGCCTTTTTCATTTGATGGCCCTACAATGTACCTAGGTAGCACGGAACACTTCTCTTAATTAGTCGTCCCGTGTTCGACACCGTGTCCGACACTCGGATACACGACATTCGTTGGAAATATGGCTAAACATATTATAGTTTAGACAAGGAATAAAATTTTAAAAAAGATCGATTAGAAGATGAGTTTGGGTGGAAAAATAATAATTAGTTATAGTAAATGTTGAATTATACATTTACTTGTTTAGATTTAGTTTCAAATACATGATAAAATTACATAAAATATATATTTTATTATATGATTATTCTACCTGGTAACCCTGTATTTTTTGAATTCTACATGGTAACCCTACTTTTTAGTGAACACACATGGTAACCCTCAACTTTGTTAATATGTATAGCCGTGACCCTTAACTTTTTTTCCGTTAGATTTGTCCGTTAAGTAAGTGATGTGGCCAATTGAATTTTGAGATTTTCTACATGGTAACCCTCTGTCTTTTATCCTACAAAATAACTCTATTTGTTTTCTACAAAAAGAATTGATACGTGCATTTACTATACATTTTATTTATAGTTTCAGCACGTATTTCCATGCATATTTGTAGCTTTTAGTTACTTTTCCTCCCGAAACGGTTTACTTTGGCATTTCTATGTTTTAAATGTAGGAACAAGCGGAAGTGAGCAAAATCAAGCCTTATTCGTCCTCCGGAAGCCATTCTAAGGATTTGCACAAAGCAAGGACCCGAACTCATAGCCTAGAGATGTGTGCAAGCAAATTAAAGGCTGGAATGCCCAAGAATTGGTCGACCGACCACACTAACCGGTCGACCGACCAGCGCACAGTTCCAGAAAAGCCTGACTACAGCATTGGAGGTCGACCGACCACTAAACCAGGTAAGTCGACCAGACGACGGGTTCCGCTGTTTTCCTTCGGTTTTATTTCTTTTAATCGTGTAATTAGAAGACATATAAAAGACGCTTGAGCATTGTAATTAGGTTAAGCAGTCACAATTAGCAAAAACACCTTAGTTTAGAGAGAAGAATTCCAACTTTCAGATTTGTTCTTAATTTCCAATTCATTTGTAAGTTTTATGCAATTTATCTTTCTTGTCCTTCAATTCCATTGTTCTTGTTGTTATTGTTATTCAAATTATGTTTTGCCATCTTGAATCTTCATCTTCAATTATGTTATCTTGCATATTGTTCTTCAATTTTGTTAGTATTAGTTTCATGATTATGCATAGCTAATTCTTGTGATTAGGAATTAGGGGAATCATGGCTAAAACTAGGATTTAATGGTTTTATGATTAGTATACCAATCCCCATTGTTGTTGGTGAACTAATTCTTTAAGATTGAAAGATTATTAGAATTAGTTTAACAATAATTTTGGGATTGCTCTATGAACGAAAGTTTAGTGCTTTACTAGGAACCCTAAGACCGTAAGGATTGGGTAGAATATTGACCTAAAGGTTTGTTCTTTGTTCCTTGGGATTGTGTTAATTGATTATTTACCCTTTGTTGACTTGCCCTAGCCATGGGGAACCGAAGTTCCTAATCATCCTTTTACTTTTGTTTAGTATTCTTGTTTATTTTGCTATCTTAGTTGTTAGACTCAACCAACAATCAAAACCCCCTTTTTTGTTACTTTCAGTAGACTCTAAATTCACAAACAATATTCGGCCCTATGCAGCCGCCAATGGTAGATTCCAAAATAATACCAACCACATGAAGGGTTGGAACACTATTGAAGACATGGCGGTGCATAGGGCCGAATTTGGGAGTTCGCGTGGGAATTCGCGAAGGTTGAATGTAGAGATGGATAGGGTATTAGCTCTTGAGACAACCGTTGAAGCTCATTTTGAAAAGCTTGAGGCAGCCCAGCTGAAGCAAGAAAGTGCGAACCTAGTTACTACGGTTGACAACACGGGTGAGACGGCGGAGTTGAGAGAGCTTGTTCATGCTCTAATGAAACAAATGATGGAAATGGAAAAGGCTCAAGTGGCTTCTTTGAAGACTTTTGAGGACCAATTAGCAATCTTAGCTGCTAATCAGATTGTTAGCTCTCCGGGCAGTTGTGAGAGTTCCATAGAGACATTAAATGCTATAAATCTCAGAAGTGGTCGTGCTTATGACGGACCGACCTCCAAGGGGGATTCTGCTGAAGTTCTGGACGAAGAAACAGATCCCGTACACAGGTCGGGTGGTCGACCGACCACTACATCCAGTCGACCGACCGAGGTACCTGACGAGAGATTAGTTTCTGCAAAATAGAAGAATTCTGATAACAGCGCATCTGGTCGACCGACCGGCACACCAGGTCGACCGACCATGGTTCCTGGGCAGAATACAGTTTCCAATCCTGAATTGTTAGACCCGTCCCTCATTCAAGACCTCACTGAGATTTTACAGCTGAAGAAGCAGAAGGTAGCTGATCCTACGGCTAGTATTACCGTTCCGCATCCCGAGCGATTGAAGAATTCAAAAGAGGATCGGAAATTTGGTAAGTTCATGGAGATGGTGAAGAACCTTGAGGTAACCATCCCATTCACTGACTTAATTACCCAGGTACCTTTGTGAACCCCCGCGATTTAGCGGAAAAATATAAACACAAATAAACGGACAATAAGGGGTTTTTAAAACTTTTTCTTCAATGATTCAATCAACCTAGCATGCGAAGGTTCAACGAAAGGAAAGCAAAATGAGAACTAGTAATTCGAATTCTACAACCAAAGGGGTATATGGGGAAAAGATATCCCACGAATGCACACATAACGTTAGGTAGTCTAGCGAAACAAAAAGACAATCTAGGTCCAAGGGTAAGTTCTCGCTAGCCCACACGTCTACCCCAAATATGCTCCACAAACCTGTCATTCAAAAACATGAATGCCAACGTTAGTGGGGAGTAACCCAAGGTTCTCCCAAGCCATTTCTCAAACAAAGACATGTAAACAATAACAATGAAGATAATGACAATGATAACAATGATAATAACAACTCATACGAGTAAGTATATAAATAATCCAACAATTGAAATTGGTTATCAAACATGTTCAACACAATAGGTCATGTGACATCAACTAAAGCATGAAGCATGTGAGATATAGGTGAATACAAGGAAAGTCGGATTTAACCATCCAATTCATAGTGCAAGAATGAACATAACCGTTCACCACAACCATAGCAACAAGGCTACTAAATAACAAGAATATAATGAACGCCGTCGGGGAACATAACCGTTACCCCGACCACTAGATCGCATAACCACGACACTAGCTAACGGAGCGCATAACCACGACATCCGAAAATCTATGTATAGAGCATAACCGCAACTATATGCCTAAGACCTGGCCAGACCTCTCAATGTACTAACCTACACCGAACGACACACGGGGACCGGGCCGCATAACCACGGGCACCGACCAATCCCGAACATAGACAAAATCCCGAACATAGACAAAATCCCATACTTGGGTGGCATTTGTTCATTACAATGACACACTAATCGTGTCACCGCTATCCATTCAAAATAAGCATAACTTAACTGTTAGCATAAACAACTCATTAACATAAACGTTAACATAAACAACTCATTAACATAACCGTTAATTACCCATTTCCAAGCATGAGTTACAAGGTAAACCAAATCAATGCTTGAGTTGGTTTCTAGAAGCTATTTTGAAGTGGAAGCCGGTTTCCCTTCCGGTTGCCCGGCCGGGGGTCTTCTCCCTCAACTTAGCTTCTAAAAATGGCCCACGCATTGCCCAATAGCAAAATAATAAGCATTTGATAGCCCTTTCATCGTCTCAAGCAAATCCGATAAACGAAACGAAAGTTAACAATGCGACAATGGCTATGCTTCGATATGGCATGTGACGTGTGATGAAAGTAATAACTTTAAGGAATGTAAACAAGAGATTTAATACTTAAAAACTTGTGTACATACATGGGAGAGAAGATAGGAAATAAGTAGGAGAAACAAGGGTACAAAAGCAATCAAACATGCGCGAGAAACAAGCGACCGAGCAGTGAATACCGTAGGCTGTGGCCAGAGGCGCAGGCTGCGGCCCCCACGGCAGGCTGCGGCGGCCACTGCCCAGCCATGCTCGTGCACAAGTCGCGGCTCCTCTTTTGCCCAAAGTCGTTTGCACACAAACCCACTACAATGCTGTAATACCCCGTATTTTGTTATATCTTATTTTTTTTTTATTATTTAATATTTATTTGGAAATGTTAATAGTTGCTTATTTATTTGGAAATGTTAATAGTTGCTTGAACGTCGGTATTCGATAATTACTCGTATTTTCATAGTTTATGATAACGAGTTATTTATATATTTTTCATGATGATATATAATTTTATATAATTTGTTAAACGTTGTTAATTGTTATTTATAAATACTTCGCTGTAATAAACCCCATTTTTTTAGTAACGTGTATGTAGTTATTTTACGGGTTGTATACACTCGAAAAATGTGTTTTAGGGCCGTGGTGGGGATCGAACTAGGGACGTGTGGTTGCCTAGTATGGGCCTCGTATGTGTGTTGAACAAACAGCCCACCTACACCACATTTTACACGTTATACACCCTCTCCCTGCCACCACTTTTAGACCACCCATACTTACCCTAAACCTAAACCAAATTTAGATCTGTTTGCACACAAACCCAGCCGTCACAGCAGAGAGCAAGAGGGGTCAACCACGGTGGTCGTGTTATAGCCTAGGGTGGTTCTTTTTGGCCGTGAAATTGGTACGTACACCACTGTTATGTTTTTAGTGTTTTTATTCCTCTTTTGGGCGTCGGTTTCAAGGGTGTATATCATGTCTAGGAGTTTTGATTTCTGTATAATCTTGATCTATGACATTGGTAGATACACTTTGACCTCAAATGAGTCACCTTCGACCAGCGAGGACCACCAGGCGCGGTGGTTTTGTAACCGTGTCAGGCTGTTTTATTTTCGTGTCAAAACAGAGTTGTAACGTGTTGTTTTGTGAGGGCTTCTGATGTTGAGTCTTTTAATATCTGTTCTGGGTTTTGGGCTAAGTGGTTTAAGGGTAGTCTAGAGGGTGTCGTGGTGGTTGTCTTAGTGGCTGTAGTCGGCGGAGTCAGCGTCGAATGGTGTTCGTGCTCACTGAGGTTGCGGGTCTGGTGGGTTGTTGCGTGTCCAGGATTCTTTTGGGGGTGGTAACACCGTTGACTCGGGAGGTCGACACGGTGTTACCACCATGGTTATGAGTCGTGTGTCAAGGGAGGACCTGGTGGTGGTCATGGTGGTTGTTAGAGACTGAGCGGTTGCCGATAGGTGTATAGAGCAGGGTATCGTGAGGTCTGGGCAGGATTTCAGCGCTGGTAAGGAAGTTGGTTCACCTCTTGGTCGGTCGTCGGGGGGGTTGGCTTGGTGTGCTAATGGTAGTTGATGGCTGGAGTGACGGAGCTGTTTTCACGCACGCATAAGTGACGGGTTAAGGGCTGTAGTCTTTGTTAGGGTTTTGGGGTCGTGGATGTCATGCGCTTTACCAATGTTATATCATATTATTATTATTATTATTATTATTATTAATGTTATAATGGTAATGACATGTTAAGTTGGTGGTGTATTATTATTGTTGTTAGTACTTATGGTTATTATTAATTACCCATATTGTTGTTGTCTCGATATATGATAATTGAGTATTCGAATCGTATGTTATATTTAGTAAGTCTATATATAGTAAATCTATATATAGTAAGTAACATGATTAGTGTATTGTTGTAATCGACTAATCATGATCGAATAAGTTTATCATTTATGAACATGATTGAATATTTCAGTAGTGGTTGGTAGTATGGTTGGATGTTGACATTAAGTACTATTTATAGGATCCGAGTTCGAGACGGAATAATTCTAGCAGCTGTTGGTTATCTTTCTGCGAATTGAGGTAGGGGAAATATATTATGATTCATGTTATGACATGAAATGTGTAAGTGATGCTTATTACGAGTTTGATATAATTGATTATTACTGTACTGTGAATCGTATTATTATTATTGATCACTGTGGAGATCGGGAGGTGTGAAATGGGTCTTGTGATATGGGTCTTGTGATATTGGGTCTTGTTATATGGGACTTGTGATATGGCCATGGGAGGTGCGGTGTGATGGTGTGGTGTGATGGAGGTGTGGTGTGATGGAGGCGTGGAGGATGATTGAATGAAATGGAGATGGAGGAGGATACGATTCTACTGTTATCTATGTCTTATCTGTGTTACCTACTCAACCTCGCGGTTGACCATGTGTATTCGTGTGACACCTACGATGATCCGGAATGGGGAGTAGATTTTACAGGTCAGTGACAGATGGATTAGGAGCTTGGGCATGGAGAGAGACATGGCATGGACCTACTTAGAGTTAGATCACATTTAGATATCGTCAGTTGTACTTTCTTTTTATCAAGTTTGGACCTCGTAGTTGTTGTAATACCAAGTTTAAATTTAATCAGTATTTATATAAAGTACTTTGGTTTGTTTACTTTGTTATTCACTACCTCGGATATTCCGGGATGGTAACAGTCCTATTTATTTGAG
The DNA here is from genome assembly GCA_029255685.2 of Silene conica. Lineage (NCBI taxonomy): Eukaryota > Viridiplantae > Streptophyta > Magnoliopsida > Caryophyllales > Caryophyllaceae > Silene > Silene conica. The sequence goes on from CM055315.2 coordinate 60,880,055, forward strand.
AATGTCTTGCTAAAGGCTCTTAAATAAATGGGGGTGTTACAAAGTGGTATCAGAGCGAACGATCCTCAGGCCTAAACCAAATGAATAATAATGAACGTAGGAAGAGTCAAATAAAATGAACCCCGAGATGGGACTGATAGGAGCCCCAAAAAGGAACGGGATGAGTTAGGGGCCCCCTCACACCAAACCTGGGCCCTTTCTGTTCTGTCTCGGGAACCCAATGAGAGTAATTGAAGAGTGGGGTAGATTATATAGTGACCTAGTTATCTTGTGCTAACAGTTTTGCAGGGGCGGAATGAGGTTAGTCATGATGTGATACATGGTTAACGATGTGCAACGAAATATTATGGTTGATATTGGCATGCTAACTTATTTGAATAATTGAGCGAAATTTTAGTGTATGAATGGCACGAGTTGTGAATTATTAATTATATGATGATATGCATGCGGCTTCCTGATCCCTGAACCCTTAGGTAGAGATATAGTATAAGGATATGAGTAATGAGTTGGCGATAGGGGCACCATAAGCTATAACTACCTAAGAGGTTAGATGTAAGAGAGATATGATCATGATTGACTGGAATGGTTAGTAGAGCCAGCTATGCTATGTCGTTAAAGGATGTGGAACCAAGTTAAGTCTTATGGGTAAAGCTGGTAGACCGAACCGGTTTGACATCTCTTATTTGCATGCCTTATACTTTGCAAGAGTTTACTGTTTGGTTTACTATGCAAATGTGAACGGACTTTGAGATTTATGATTGTTATTATTCTACTAATTGCCTTAGTAATTCATGTCTAGTGATATGTGGAATGTGTTACTCTAAGCCATGAATGTATATAGTCATGTATGGTGTATATCGTATTTAAAATTTTATGCCTACTGTGCACATTTAAGTTCGGTATGAAGTTAGTAATCAATAAGGGACCTCATAGTAGTCCCTAGTTTATATTTCCATACTTGGATAAGATGTGATCGTGCGATGGTGAAAACTAATTTATTTAGATATACATGTATAACTATCAAGTTATTTAGTTGATCCTATTTTCTTTTTTTTTAAAACCTTTACTGTGTTTTAGATGACAACTGCAAATGAAATGTCGACTGAATGTTAATATGGTATAGAGTGATATATATGCTTTAAATGATCGTCAACGTGTTTTGGAATAAGAAAGGTTGAGTTTCGATGTAGTAATGTAAATTTGCAAAGGAACCAAAATTTTAATAAATTTCTTTCAGAATGTTACCTGGTTTGTACTAGCTGTCATTTTACATGTGTTCCAAATATGAGTATGAAAATTTTATGTATGATAACCTTCTAAGTTGGTTTTACAATGCTTTTGTTTCATGCTAATATGAGTTATATATTGGGATAAATAAATCTTTTAGTTGACAATGGTCAGATTGCTACTGCACAGTCCCGTTAAATCCATGTTTGTAAAGCAAGTCATTTAAAGCGTGTTTACTTTTATGTAAAATTTCAACTCCACTGTTTAGGACATTCGTAAACATTTTCAAAATGATAAACCATGTAAAACTTTATCGAGTCGTTATGTAATTATGCTTTTTACAAGTTGCTATATAATATTTAAATGGTGAAATTGTGATTTATGTAAGCGTCATATAAAGGTTAATCATATGTGAATTTTGTGATGTTACTACGTGATATCCTGTTATGAAACTAATAACATGAATAGTAGGCATATGACATGAATATGAACCTCACTATATGATAGCGTAACCTTGCTTACATCGTCAAGTTTAATATAGAATAGTTTCAATTATACCTACACTCTTACCGTCTAGTTTTACGACCTCAAACTAATAGTGTGACGTTCGTATGTGACGTCAAAATCATGTTATCAGAGGAGAGTCTTGCCAAGTCGTAGAATGAAATTTAACTGGTAAGCTTATTAGCATGATAAAGCAATCTAATTATTATACGTAATGGAAATCATTTTGAACGATGTTAAAAGTGTTGATGTTCTTTCATATATTTATGTTATATCGTTGTCTAGATCGTTGAGACAATAACCTTTATAACCCCTTCATGTATATTGTTATGCCACAAACTGAATTGCATTTGCTCTGTTTAAAAGTCTGACCATACCTGATGCAGGAGCAAAGGGGGATGCTTTATTCATCAACAACCAAGAGAAATGGCCTGAATCCTTAAGGGAGTTGTCTAATCAGGGACTCCAGCTACTTTTCCAACATTAACTCAGTAGTTAAGCCTAAGGAGAGGTTAATCAAAGAGTAGGCCAGCATAAGGGACTTTCCTTACTTTTGCACACCTGGTGTAAGCATCTAAAAGTGTCGTTGGGAGTATTGTTTTGTCATGGTCCAGAAAATCATACAATGAGCAAGAAGCCTAGAGCAAAGTAGAAGTTACAGAAAAGTTGTCATTCCATTTAAGGAAACAGACAAACAGCCTGTGTGTTGACAGGAAAAGGAGCATGCTTTTTGACAGTCTGTTTGTGCAGGATTTTGGAAGCTTGGGCAGGGAATCTTTTCAGTATAAGGACCAGCAACCCCAACGTTCCTTTTGGTCTCCTTAGTCTGTTATCTTTTGTGTAGTTTATTTAGGCCATTATGAGCCCTTAGATCAGAGAACTTGTAAGGTTCTGATCTCTTTTGTAAGCCTATATAAAGGCAGCCTCTATGCACTTGTAAGAGCAGAATGAATACAGAAAAAAGCCTAAGAGTTTCTCTCTTATTTTAGTTAACTTGTGCCTTGCTTAGTTAACACAAATAACTTGTGCCTTGCTTAGTTATTTGGCTTAAGATTGCTTTAATCCCTTGTGCATTGCTTGGGTGATTAAGGTATTCTTAAGATCACTGTCCTAAGGGTAATCTGTGCCTTGCTTGATTGCCTAAAGTTCAGGGTTTACTATCCTTGTTTTCAGTTTTACAGACAAATCATAACAACCCCTAGTTAGTCATATCAATTTGGTTATCAGAGCTAGGTTTAACACAGTCCTATCTTGTGTTAGTTCAAGAGAGAAACAAGTGAGTTCATCCACCTACCTACATTAAAAATACAAAAACTGACCATGAGTGAAGAGAGGCTAGCAGGCATGGAGGCTAGAATAGAACAAATAGCCAACCTTGCCAATGTTACTTTGGAAGCCATCAATGCTGTCATGGCCAATATACCTACTCCAGAAAGAGGAAGACCTCCTGGGAGAGGCAGAGGTAGAGGTCGTGCAGGCATTGGGGGGAGGCAAGTGGACCATGATATGGAGGAGGAGCTCACTGACTCAGATGTTAGCACCAGGAGTAGGGCATCACCTACTGACAAGCACCTAAAGGTAGATATTCCTAACTTTTCTGGCAGCCTGAACCCAGATGATTTGTTAGAATGGTTAAGGGATGTAGAAAGAGTCTTTGAGTACAAAGGGTACAATGACACTAAAGCTTTTAAAGTTGCTATCCTCAAACTTAAGGGTTATGCATCCTTGTGGTATGAAACCATGAAAAGTCAGAGGGCCCGAGAAGGGAAGGAACCTATTAAGTCATGGAGAAAGTTAAAAAAGAAACTCCTTGCTAAATTTGTTGCTAAAGATTACACACAAGATCTGTTCATTAAACTTTCTAAGCTAAAACAAAATGACCAGACTGTTGAGACCTATTTAAGAGATTTTGAACAGTTAACCTTACAGTGTGAAATCAATGAGAAACCAGAACAAAGGATTGCTAGGTTCTTAGAGGGGTTAAATTACAACATTGCTAAACAAGTTAGGTTGCAGCCCTTGTGGTCATTTGAGGATGCGGTTAACCTGTCTTTTAGAGTTGAGAAGTTGGGAAAGGATACACCAAAGACCTATACCAAGACGGTCATTCCTAAGGTATACACTGGAACAAAGAGTGGGGAGGGTTCAAGAACACCATTCACCACAGGCAAACCCCCTCTAGATAAAGGCAAGTCACCCATGAACCCTAAAACTAACATCCATGCTGATGAAAGAAGGAAATGCTACCAATGCCAAGGGTATGGACATTTCAAGAAGGATTGTCCTTCTAAGAGAACCCTTACTGTCAGGGAAATTCATGAATGGGAGACTGAGGGAACTGTGGAGTATGAACCAGAAGAGGAGGTTGAGAATGTGGAGGAAGAGGATGGGGTTATGGCACCACCTGATACTGGCCATAGCCTTGTTCTTTGGAGAGTAATGCATTCACAACAGCAACCCTTGGAGAATGATCAGAGGTCCCTGATTTTCAGAAGTAGGTGTACAATCCAAGGGAGGGTCTGTAACCTGATCATTGATGGGGACAGCTGCACCAATGTGGCATCAGTAGCCATGGTTGACAAGCTTAGCCTGGAAACCAGACCACACCCAAACCCCTACAAACTCAGATGGCTCAATAAGGGGGCAGAAGTAAAAGTGGATCAGCAGTGTATGGTTCCCTTCTCCATTGGAGGAACCTATAAGGATGAAGTGTTGTGTGATGTAGTACCAATGGATGCTTGCCATCTATTGTTGGGCAGACCTTGGGAGTTTGATAAGGATGCCTTACACAAAGGAAAGAGCAATGTATACACCTTCAAACATGGAAACCAGAAGATAATCTTAACACCACTACCACCCAACACCAAGGATTATGGCAGCCCCAATATGAGCAGTTTAAAGGGAGTCTTATTCCTGTCTGAATCTGCCATGATAAGGGAGATAAAGGAAGAGCAGCCTGTCTTTATCTTGGTAGCAAAAAAGTTGGAATCACCCCCTTGCATCCCAGATGAAGTGAAGAAACTAATCCATGACTTTCAGGAAGTCTTTCCAGAAGAGTTGCCAACAGGGTTGCCTCCTTTGAGAGGAATTGAGCACCAAATAGACCTAATTCCAGGTGCCATGCTTCCAAACAGGCCAGCTTATAGAAGTGATCCAGGGGCAACCAAGGAGTTACAAAGGCAAATAGAAGAGCTGATGAGCAAGGGCTTTGTGAGGGAATCATTGAGTCCATGTGCTGTCCCAGCACTTTTGGTCCCTAAAAAGGATGGAACATGGAGGATGTGTATTGACAGCAGGGCTATTAACAACATTACAGTGAAGTATAGGTTCCCTATACCAAGGCTGGATGATATGTTGGATGAGCTTTGTGGTGCCAAGTTGTTTTCTAAGATAGATCTTAGGCAGGGGTACCACCAAGTAAGGATAAGGGAAGGGGATGAGTGGAAAACTGCTTTCAAAACCAAGCATGGTCTCTATGAATGGTTAGTCATGCCATTTGGGCTGTCCAATGCCCCAAGCACTTTCATGAGGCTAATGACAGAAGTCTTAAGGCCATACTTGGGCAAATTCATTGTTGTCTACTTTGATGACATTCTGGTATATAGCAAGAGTAATCATGATCATCTAACTCACTTGGAGTTACTGTTTACCAAGCTAAAGGAGAATGAGTTGTTTGGGAAGCTTGAAAAGTGTACTTTTCTAGCTAGGGAAGTTAAGTTCCTTGGCTATGTTATTTCTGAAAAGGGCATTTCAGTGGACCAAGAGAAGATTGAAGCTATCAAATCTTGGCCAGTACCAAGGTCCATTACTGAAGTAAGAGGGTTCCATGGCTTGGCTTCTTTTTACAGGAGATTTATTAAGGGGTTTAGCACCATCATGGCTCCCATAACTGAAGGAATGAAGAAAGGGATGTTCATGTGGACCTCACAAGCTCAATCTGCCTTTGAGCACATCAAGCAGAAACTTTGTGAGGCTCCTGTCTTGGCCTTACCAGATTTTGAGCAGTTGTTTGAGGTAGAGTGTGATGCCAGTGGGGTAGGCATTGGAGCAGTGCTCATACAAGGGAGGAATCCAGTAGCATTTTTCAGTGAGAAACTTGGGGGAGCTAAGTTGAATTACTCTACTTATGACAAAGAGTTCTATGCTTTGGTCAGGGCACTCATGTATTGGAGCCATTATCTCAAACCAAAACCTTTTGTCCTACATTCTGATCATGAAGCATTAAAATACATCAATGGTCAACATAAGTTGAGTGCAAGACATGCTAAGTGGGTTGAGTTCCTTCAATCATTCAACTTCTCCAGCAAACACAAGGAAGGAAAACTAAATGTGGTGGCAGATGCACTGTCTAGGAGACACTCCATGCTCATTACTATTCAGCAAAGGGTGTTGGGGTTTGAATTCATGAAGGAATTGTACAGGGATGATCAAGACTTCATGGAGGATTGGTTGACCTTGCAAGGTGATCCAAACAAGCAAGGGTCCAAATTCACCTTGCAAGAGGGGTTTCTGTTCAAAGGAAACAAGTTGTGTGTACCAAAAGGATCCTACAGAGAGTTGTTAATCAGAGAAGTTCATTCTAATGGGTTGGCAGGCCATTTTGGAGTACAGAAGACAATGGACATCCTGCAAGATCAATTATACTGGCCAAGAATGGAGGGAGATGTCCAGGCAATCATCAGAAGGTGTGCAGCCTGTCAAAGGGCAAAGAGTTCCTTTCAAGCAGGAGCCTACACTCCCATGCATGTTCCAGACAAGCCATGGGAGGATGTTAGCATGGATTTCATAGTGGCCCTCCCTCACACTCAAAGAGGAAAGGATTCAATTATGGTGGTAGTTGATCGTTTCAGCAAGATGGCTCACTTTGTGCCTTGTAAGAAAACCGAAGATGCTTCAGGGGTGGCAGAATTATACTTCAGGGAGATTGTCAAACTTCATGGTGTCCCCAGAACCATTGTATCAGACAGGGATACTAAGTTCATGAGTTATTTTTGGAAGACACTCTGGAAGCTACTCAACACCAAGCTACTTTTTAGCACTTCCCACCACCCCCAGACAGATGGGCAAACTGAAGTCACAAATAGGACACTGGGAAGAATACTGAGATGCATTGTTAAGAAATCATTAAAGGACTGGGATCTTAAGCTTGCTCAGGCAGAATTTGCTTTTAATAGGGCTCCTTCCTCAACCACTGGTCGGAGTCCCTTTGAAGTGGTCTATGGGAGCAATCCACTAATGCCCATTGACATGTCTAGTATCCCAAAGGAGACTATCAACTATGATGCAAAGAAAAGGGTGGAACAAATGTTGAAGATCCATGCACAAGTCCAGAAACAAATTGAGAAAGCCAATGAGCAAGCAAAGAAGAGCAGTCCCATGCCCAAAGGAAAGAAAGAGTTCCATCCAGGAGACTTAGTGTGGGTGCACTTCAGGAAAGAGAGGTTCCCAAGCAAGAGAAAGAATAAGCTAATGCCAAGAGTAGATGGACCCTTTGAGATCACAGAAAGGATTGGAGCCAATGCTTATAAGGTTGACTTGCAGGGAGAATATGAGGTCCATGGTACTTTCAATATAGGAGATCTTAGTCCCTACTATGGCAGTGATGAAGAGTACAGTGAGGATTTGAGGACAAAGCCTCTCCAACCAGGGGAGGATGATGCAGGAGCAAAGGGGGATGCTTTATTCATCAACAACCAAGAGAAATGGCCTGAATCCTTAAGGGAGTTGTCTAACCAGGGACTCCAGCTACTTTTCCAACATTAACTCAGTAGTTAAGCCTAAGGAGAGGTTAATCAAAGAGTAGGCCAGCATAAGGGACTTTCCTTACTTTTGCACAGCTGGTGTAAGCATCTAAAAGTGTCGTTGGGAGTATTGTTTTGTCATGGTCCAGAAAATCATACAATGAGCAAGAAGCCTAGAGCAAAGTAGAAGTTACAGAAAAGTTGTCATTCCATTTAAGGAAACAGACAAACAGCCTGTGTGTTGACAGGAAAAGGAGCATGCTTTTTGACAGTCTGTTTGTGCAGGATTTTGGAAGCTTGGGCAGGGAATCTTTTCAGTATAAGGACCAGCAACCCCAACGTTCCTTTTGGTCTCCTTAGTCTGTTATCTTTTGTGTAGTTTATTTAGGCCATTATGAGCCCTTAGATCAGAGAACTTGTAAGGTTCTGATCTCTTTTGTAAGCCTATATAAAGGCAGCCTCTATGCACTTGTAAGAGCAGAATGAATACAGAAAAAAGCCTAAGAGTTTCTCTCTTATTTTAGTTAACTTGTGCCTTGCTTAGTTAACACAAATAACTTGTGCCTTGCTTAGTTATTTGGCTTAAGATTGCTTTAATCCCTTGTGCATTGCTTGGGTGATTAAGGTATTCTTAAGATCACTGTCCTAAGGGTAATCTGTGCCTTGCTTGATTGCCTAAAGTTCAGGGTTTACTATCCTTGTTTTCAGTTTTACAGACAAATCATAACAACCCCTAGTTAGTCATATCAATTTGGTTATCAGAGCTAGGTTTAACACAGTCCTATCTTGTGTTAGTTCAAGAGAGAAACAAGTGAGTTCATCCACCTACCTACATTAAAAATACAAAAACTGACCATGAGTGAAGAGAGGCTAGCAGGCATGGAGGCTAGAATAGAACAAATAGCCAACCTTGCCAATGTTACTTTGGAAGCCATCAATGCTGTCATGGCCAATATACCTACTCCAGAAAGAGGAAGACCTCCTGGGAGAGGCAGAGGTAGAGGTCGTGCAGGCATTGGGGGGAGGCAAGTGGACCATGATATGGAGGAGGAGCTCACTGACTCAGATGTTAGCACCAGGAGTAGGGCATCACCTACTGACAAGCACCTAAAGGTAGATATTCCTAACTTTTCTGGCAGCCTGAACCCAGATGATTTGTTAGAATGGTTAAGGGATGTAGAAAGAGTCTTTGAGTACAAAGGGTACAATGACACTAAAGCTTTTAAAGTTGCTATCCTCAAACTTAAGGGTTATGCATCCTTGTGGTATGAAACCATGAAAAGTCAGAGGGCCCGAGAAGGGAAGGAACCTATTAAGTCATGGAGAAAGTTAAAAAAGAAACTCCTTGCTAAATTTGTTGCTAAAGATTACACACAAGATCTGTTCATTAAACTTTCTAAGCTAAAACAAAATGACCAGACTGTTGAGACCTATTTAAGAGATTTTGAACAGTTAACCTTACAGTGTGAAATCAATGAGAAACCAGAACAAAGGATTGCTAGGTTCTTAGAGGGGTTAAATTACAACATTGCTAAACAAGTTAGGTTGCAGCCCTTGTGGTCATTTGAGGATGCGGTTAACCTGTCTTTTAGAGTTGAGAAGTTGGGAAAGGATACACCAAAGACCTATACCAAGACGGTCATTCCTAAGGTATACACTGGAACAAAGAGTGGGGAGGGTTCAAGAACACCATTCACCACAGGCAAACCCCCTCTAGATAAAGGCAAGTCACCCATGAACCCTAAAACTAACATCCATGCTGATGAAAGAAGGAAATGCTACCAATGCCAAGGGTATGGACATTTCAAGAAGGATTGTCCTTCTAAGAGAACCCTTACTGTCAGGGAAATTCATGAATGGGAGACTGAGGGAACTGTGGAGTATGAACCAGAAGAGGAGGTTGAGAATGTGGAGGAAGAGGATGGGGTTATGGCACCACCTGATACTGGCCATAGCCTTGTTCTTTGGAGAGTAATGCATTCACAACAGCAACCCTTGGAGAATGATCAGAGGTCCCTGATTTTCAGAAGTAGGTGTACAATCCAAGGGAGGGTCTGTAACCTGATCATTGATGGGGACAGCTGCACCAATGTGGCATCAGTAGCCATGGTTGACAAGCTTAGCCTGGAAACCAGACCACACCCAAACCCCTACAAACTCAGATGGCTCAATAAGGGGGCAGAAGTAAAAGTGGATCAGCAGTGTATGGTTCCCTTCTCCATTGGAGGAACCTATAAGGATGAAGTGTTGTGTGATGTAGTACCAATGGATGCTTGCCATCTATTGTTGGGCAGACCTTGGGAGTTTGATAAGGATGCCTTACACAAAGGAAAGAGCAATGTATACACCTTCAAACATGGAAACCAGAAGATAATCTTAACACCACTACCACCCAACACCAAGGATTATGGCAGCCCCAATATGAGCAGTTTAAAGGGAGTCTTATTCCTGTCTGAATCTGCCATGATAAGGGAGATAAAGGAAGAGCAGCCTGTCTTTATCTTGGTAGCAAAAAAGTTGGAATCACCCCCTTGCATCCCAGATGAAGTGAAGAAACTAATCCATGACTTTCAGGAAGTCTTTCCAGAAGAGTTGCCAACAGGGTTGCCTCCTTTGAGAGGAATTGAGCACCAAATAGACCTAATTCCAGGTGCCATGCTTCCAAACAGGCCAGCTTATAGAAGTGATCCAGGGGCAACCAAGGAGTTACAAAGGCAAATAGAAGAGCTGATGAGCAAGGGCTTTGTGAGGGAATCATTGAGTCCATGTGCTGTCCCAGCACTTTTGGTCCCTAAAAAGGATGGAACATGGAGGATGTGTATTGACAGCAGGGCTATTAACAACATTACAGTGAAGTATAGGTTCCCTATACCAAGGCTGGATGATATGTTGGATGAGCTTTGTGGTGCCAAGTTGTTTTCTAAGATAGATCTTAGGCAGGGGTACCACCAAGTAAGGATAAGGGAAGGGGATGAGTGGAAAACTGCTTTCAAAACCAAGCATGGTCTCTATGAATGGTTAGTCATGCCATTTGGGCTGTCCAATGCCCCAAGCACTTTCATGAGGCTAATGACAGAAGTCTTAAGGCCATACTTGGGCAAATTCATTGTTGTCTACTTTGATGACATTCTGGTATATAGCAAGAGTAATCATGATCATCTAACTCACTTGGAGTTACTGTTTACCAAGCTAAAGGAGAATGAGTTGTTTGGGAAGCTTGAAAAGTGTACTTTTCTAGCTAGGGAAGTTAAGTTCCTTGGCTATGTTATTTCTGAAAAGGGCATTTCAGTGGACCAAGAGAAGATTGAAGCTATCAAATCTTGGCCAGTACCAAGGTCCATTACTGAAGTAAGAGGGTTCCATGGCTTGGCTTCTTTTTACAGGAGATTTATTAAGGGGTTTAGCACCATCATGGCTCCCATAACTGAAGGAATGAAGAAAGGGATGTTCATGTGGACCTCACAAGCTCAATCTGCCTTTGAGCACATCAAGCAGAAACTTTGTGAGGCTCCTGTCTTGGCCTTACCAGATTTTGAGCAGTTGTTTGAGGTAGAGTGTGATGCCAGTGGGGTAGGCATTGGAGCAGTGCTCATACAAGGGAGGAATCCAGTAGCATTTTTCAGTGAGAAACTTGGGGGAGCTAAGTTGAATTACTCTACTTATGACAAAGAGTTCTATGCTTTGGTCAGGGCACTCATGTATTGGAGCCATTATCTCAAACCAAAACCTTTTGTCCTACATTCTGATCATGAAGCATTAAAATACATCAATGGTCAACATAAGTTGAGTGCAAGACATGCTAAGTGGGTTGAGTTCCTTCAATCATTCAACTTCTCCAGCAAACACAAGGAAGGAAAACTAAATGTGGTGGCAGATGCACTGTCTAGGAGACACTCCATGCTCATTACTATTCAGCAAAGGGTGTTGGGGTTTGAATTCATGAAGGAATTGTACAGGGATGATCAAGACTTCATGGAGGATTGGTTGACCTTGCAAGGTGATCCAAACAAGCAAGGGTCCAAATTCACCTTGCAAGAGGGGTTTCTGTTCAAAGGAAACAAGTTGTGTGTACCAAAAGGATCCTACAGAGAGTTGTTAATCAGAGAAGTTCATTCTAATGGGTTGGCAGGCCATTTTGGAGTACAGAAGACAATGGACATCCTGCAAGATCAATTATACTGGCCAAGAATGGAGGGAGATGTCCAGGCAATCATCAGAAGGTGTGCAGCCTGTCAAAGGGCAAAGAGTTCCTTTCAAGCAGGAGCCTACACTCCCATGCATGTTCCAGACAAGCCATGGGAGGATGTTAGCATGGATTTCATAGTGGCCCTCCCTCACACTCAAAGAGGAAAGGATTCAATTATGGTGGTAGTTGATCGTTTCAGCAAGATGGCTCACTTTGTGCCTTGTAAGAAAACCGAAGATGCTTCAGGGGTGGCAGAATTATACTTCAGGGAGATTGTCAAACTTCATGGTGTCCCCAGAACCATTGTATCAGACAGGGATACTAAGTTCATGAGTTATTTTTGGAAGACACTCTGGAAGCTACTCAACACCAAGCTACTTTTTAGCACTTCCCACCACCCCCAGACAGATGGGCAAACTGAAGTCACAAATAGGACACTGGGAAGAATACTGAGATGCATTGTTAAGAAATCATTAAAGGACTGGGATCTTAAGCTTGCTCAGGCAGAATTTGCTTTTAATAGGGCTCCTTCCTCAACCACTGGTCGGAGTCCCTTTGAAGTGGTCTATGGGAGCAATCCACTAATGCCCATTGACATGTCTAGTATCCCAAAGGAGACTATCAACTATGATGCAAAGAAAAGGGTGGAACAAATGTTGAAGATCCATGCACAAGTCCAGAAACAAATTGAGAAAGCCAATGAGCAAGCAAAGAAGAGCAGTCCCATGCCCAAAGGAAAGAAAGAGTTCCATCCAGGAGACTTAGTGTGGGTGCACTTCAGGAAAGAGAGGTTCCCAAGCAAGAGAAAGAATAAGCTAATGCCAAGAGTAGATGGACCCTTTGAGATCACAGAAAGGATTGGAGCCAATGCTTATAAGGTTGACTTGCAGGGAGAATATGAGGTCCATGGTACTTTCAATATAGGAGATCTTAGTCCCTACTATGGCAGTGATGAAGAGTACAGTGAGGATTTGAGGACAAAGCCTCTCCAACCAGGGGAGGATGATGCAGGAGCAAAGGGGGATGCTTTATTCATCAACAACCAAGAGAAATGGCCTGAATCCTTAAGGGAGTTGTCTAACCAGGGACTCCAGCTACTTTTCCAACATTAACTCAGTAGTTAAGCCTAAGGAGAGGTTAATCAAAGAGTAGGCCAGCATAAGGGACTTTCCTTACTTTTGCACAGCTGGTGTAAGCATCTAAAAGTGTCGTTGGGAGTATTGTTTTGTCATGGTCCAGAAAATCATACAATGAGCAAGAAGCCTAGAGCAAAGTAGAAGTTACAGAAAAGTTGTCATTCCATTTAAGGAAACAGACAAACAGCCTGTGTGTTGACAGGAAAAGGAGCATGCTTTTTGACAGTCTGTTTGTGCAGGATTTTGGAAGCTTGGGCAGGGAATCTTTTCAGTATAAGGACCAGCAACCCCAACGTTCCTTTTGGTCTCCTTAGTCTGTTATCTTTTGTGTAGTTTATTTAGGCCATTATGAGCCCTTAGATCAGAGAACTTGTAAGGTTCTGATCTCTTTTGTAAGCCTATATAAAGGCAGCCTCTATGCACTTGTAAGAGCAGAATGAATACAGAAAAAAGCCTAAGAGTTTCTCTCTTATTTTAGTTAACTTGTGCCTTGCTTAGTTAACACAAATAACTTGTGCCTTGCTTAGTTATTTGGCTTAAGATTGCTTTAATCCCTTGTGCATTGCTTGGGTGATTAAGGTATTCTTAAGATCACTGTCCTAAGGGTAATCTGTGCCTTGCTTGATTGCCTAAAGTTCAGGGTTTACTATCCTTGTTTTCAGTTTTACAGACAAATCATAACAACCCCTAGTTAGTCATATCAATACCAGTTTGAGTTATTAATTAGTTGACATGTGGAATATGAAGTACTAGCCTTGGGAATTCGTTACTTTTATCGTTAAAGTCTTCATAAGTCATGAGGAACAAGAACAATGTCCTAGAAAAGAAGAATCATAATGCCTCTATGCAGTCTTAAATCTGAGTTGTAGATTGTAAGATTGTCCTGAATTGAGTTTATAACTGTCACAAACTACCTTTTATTGCTCCAAACATTTCAAAATATTTTGAAGGTGACAAACAAGGAAGAGCTTGATGTTTGATAATTATGATGATTGCATGCAAATGACAATCCTGTAGCTATGTGTAGATGAAAACCGGCTTGAATGTTAATTGCTGCGCATCGTATGGATCTCTTATTGTGCAAATCATGTATAATAATAGCTTCATGATAAGTGATGTAATATGAGTGGACGGGAATGTACCTAAGTGAAATATACTGACTAATTGATATCTGGGAATGTTAAACGATCTTGTGAAGTCTAAGAATTATGAATATCTTGTGAGGCATGTCCATGTTCCATGTTTAATTACGTTATTTAATTTTGCGCTATATCTTTTCCTAAATATGGTTTTGCTTCAAAATATGGTTATGAACATGAAACCTTTTAAATTGTCAATTATGAACTATGAGTTTTCTTGATTATTTAGGTAGTTGTAAATACTAGCTTGCGTTGAAATTTCATGGGTGTGTAAGTGTTACCTATTCCGAATCTGTTTTACTGCGTAACATGATCCTACCGACCCTAATACTTTATTATTGTTCGAGGTTATATGTTATATGATAGTTGATGAGCCTCTTTTGAGTACTGATTTGAGTTGAATATTAGTAGTTGTCCTTTTATTCTGATAGTTAAAATTTTCTATTGATGTGATAATTCTTTTGGTTGTGAGATGGGAAAAACTTTTAGTAGTTGATTAGTCTGAGTTATGTACAAGTTCTTGTTTTATGGCGTACACATCCGTGTTTTATGAATAGTGGAATGATGAGTATATATACAAGTATGTCTATGAATTTTGAAGGTAAGTACTGAAGAGATGGAGTTAATAAGGTCGGTTTGGTATAGCAGTTTCTTAAATGGAATATTTGACAATATTGATATTGAGATTGAGATGAGAATTGGTTGCTGGTTTGAGTTATGAGTTGTTAGGCCGTTGTGCCACATTGTGTCAACGGTCCAGTATGACCTTGGTTGTTGAGTTCTGCTCTGAATTGAAATAGATATTGAGATGGATATATTGCTTTGCGGTCTTATGAGAAAGAGTAATGAGTAAGACGGTGTAAGGGGCTAGAAACTTTATACTAAGGTTACGGGGACGTAACCATGTTTTTAAGGAGGATAGGATTGTAAAATCTTTTGATTTATGATATGTCTAGTTGTTTACATGGCTAGGTGGTATGTCACGATTGTTTGTATAAACTTGATAATCTCGTTTACGTCTCTTATGCTTTTATTGTGTTTCGTGAAGACATCCTTTAAGTTAGTGATAAGTTAAACTTTGGGGACAAAGTTTTCTTAACGAGGGTAGAATGTAATATTTTGTGTTTTAAAGTACCCTTATTAGTTTTGACGTTATGTGGTGTCCCATAACGTGTTCCATATGTGCCAAGCGATCAGTTGGTGGACCACGGGATGGTGAACTTCGGGACGAAGTTCATATTAAGGAGGGAAGACTGTAATACCCCGTATTTTGTTATATCTTATTTTTTTTTTATTATTTAATATTTATTTGGAAATGTTAATAGTTGCTTATTTATTTGGAAATGTTAATAGTTGCTTGAACGTCGGTATTCGATAATTACTCGTATTTTCATAGTTTATGATAACGAGTTATTTATATATTTTTCATGATGATATATAATTTTATATAATTTGTTAAACGTTGTTAATTGTTATTTATAAATACTTCGCTGTAATAAACCCCATTTTTTTTAGTAACGTGTATGTAGTTATTTTACGGGTTGTATACACTCGAAAAATGTGTTTTAGGGCCGTGGTGGGGATCGAACTAGGGACGTGTGGTTGCCTAGTATGGGCCTCGTATGAGTGTTGAACAAACAGCCCACCTACACCACATCTTACATGTTATACACCCTCTCCCTGCCACCACTTTTAGACCACCCATACTTACCCTAAACCTAAACCAAATTTAGATCTGTTTGCACACAAACCCAGCCGTCACAGCAGAGAGCAAGAGGGGTCAACCACGGTGGTCGTGTTATAGCCTAGGGTGGTTCTTTTTGGCCGTGAAATTGGTACGTACACCACTGTTATGTTTTTAGTGTTTTTATTCCTCTTTTGGGCGTCGGTTTCAAGGGTGTATATCATGTCTAGGAGTTTTGATTTCTGTATAATCTTGATCTATGACATTGGTAGATACACTTTGACCTCAAATGAGTCACCTTCGACCAGCGAGGACCACCAGGCGCGGTGGTTTTGTAACCGTGTCAGGCTGTTTTATTTTCGTGTCAAAACAGAGTTGTAACGTGTTGTTTTGTGAGGGCTTCTGATGTTGAGTCTTTTAATATCTGTTCTGGGTTTTGGGCTAAGTGGTTTAAGGGTAGTCTAGAGGGTGTCGTGGTGGTTGTCTTAGTGGCTGTAGTCGGCGGAGTCAGCGTCGAATGGTGTTCGTGCTCACTGAGGTTGCGGGTCTGGTGGGTTGTTGCGTGTCCAGGATTCTTTTGGGGGTGGTAACACCGTTGACTCGGGAGGTCGACACGGTGTTACCACCATGGTTATGAGTCGTGTGTCAAGGGAGGACCTGGTGGTGGTCATGGTGGTTGTTAGAGACTGAGCGGTTGCCGATAGGTGTATAGAGCAGGGTATCGTGAGGTCTGGGCAGGATTTCAGCGCTGGTAAGGAAGCTGGTTCACCTCTTGGTCGGTCATCGGGGGGTTGGCTTGGTGTGCTAATGGTAGTTGATGGCTGGAGTGACGGAGCTGTTTTCACGCACGCATAAGTGACGGGTTAAGGGCTGTAGTCTTTGTTAGGGTTTTGGGGTCGTGGATGTCATGCGCTTTACCAATGTTATATCATATTATTATTATTATTATTATTATTATTATTATTATTATTATTATTATTATTATTATTATTATTATTATTATTATTATTATTATTAATAATATTAATGTTATAATGGTAATGACATGTTAAGTTGGTGGTGTATTATTATTGTTGTTAGTACTTATGGTTATTATTAATTACCCATATTGTTGTTGTCTCGATATATGATAATTGAGTATTCGAATCGTATGTTATATTTAGTAAGTCTATATATAGTAAATCTATATATAGTAAGTAACATGATTAGTGTATTGTTGTAATCAACTAATCATGATCGAATAAGTTTATCATTTATGAATATGATTGAATATTTCAGTAGTGGTTGGTAGTATGGTTGGATGTTGACATTAAGTACTATTTATAGGATCCGAGTTCGAGACGGAATAATTCTAGCAGCTGTTGGTTATCTTTCTGCGAATTGAGGTAGGGAAATATATTATGATTCATGTTATGACATGAAATGTGTAAGTGATGCTTATTACGAGTTTGATATAATTGATTATTACTGTACTGTGAATCGTATTATTATTATTGATCACTGTGGAGATCGGGAGGTGTGAAATGGGTCTTGTGGTATGGGTCTTGTGATATTGGGTCTTGTGATATGGGACTTGTGATATGGCCATGGGAGGTGCGGTGTGATGGTGTGGTGTGATGGAGGTGTGGTGTGATGGAGGCGTGGAGGATGATTGAATGAAATGGAGATGGAGGAGGATACGATTCTACTGTTATCTATGTCTTATCTGTGTTACCTACTCAACCTCGCGGTTGACCCTGTGTATTCGTGTGACACCTACGATGATCCGGAATGGGGAGTAGATTTTACAGGTCAGTGACAGATGGATTAGGAGATTGGGCATGGAGAGAGACATGGCATGGACCTACTTAGAGTTAGATCACATTTAGATATCGTCAGTTGTACTTTCTTTTTATCAAGTTTGGACCTCGTAGTTGTTGTAATACCAAGTTTAAATTTAATCAGTATTTATATAAAGTACTTTGGTTTGTTTACTTTGTTATTCACTACCTCGGATATTCCAGGATGGTAACCGTCCTATTTATTTGAGAATGTCTTGCTAAAGGCTCTTAAATAAATGGGGGTGTTACAAATGCACCCATAACAAGCAATATGTATACATGTATTCATGGTGTTCTATACTTCATCTTATGCCATATTAATCAACCTAAAACTCTTCTTAATTTAACATAAGAACATATGAAATTCAATTATGAATTGAGAACAATGGTACAAGCAATTCCAAACACCCCAAACTCATGTAAGAAACATCAATCCAAGTTAAACCACACCAAATAACTACCTTACTAACAATCATCAATTTTTACCAATAATCCACATATAAAAACTTAGTCTTTGATAGAAATAGAAGTAGAACTCATTAAACTCACCTTCTTGCTTGAATCCTAGTCCAAAGTTTCGTCAATTTTGTAGGAATCACCCTCCGGGTCACCCGACTCAAACCTTGAAAAGAAGGAGAAGGAGACAAGGAGATGAATGCCGCAAAAATCACAAGAAACCGATTGGAAATGAACAAGTTGTGATGATTTTAGGAGTTGAGGTTTTTGAAGGCAACAATGGTGTTTGTAAAAAGTGTTGAATCTGAAAAGTGAAATGAGGAAGGACGTAGGATGAGGGTTTTATGTGGGTCTCACTTATAAACACAAGTTATTTGACCCATTTCCGGGTTTTACCCATATAACTCGATTTTGAGTCGGAATTTGCTAGAAACTAAGCCTTGAGGTTACTATACTTAAGACTTGAATTAAATATTTCCGGAAATCTTCCTTACTCTTTAAAATTATTATTTCTCAAAAATACTATTTAAAATTGAAATTCAAATTATTTTAGATAAATTCCAAGGCGGGAATTTCGCGGGTGTTACAACCTTCTTATGCTAAATTTATGAAAGATATTTTAAGTCGTAAGAGGAAATTTCAGGACGAAGGTGCTATTGCTTTTGTGGAAGAATGTTATGTTCTTTCACAAAATAATATAGCACCCAAGTTGAAAGACCCAGGTAGTTTTTCTATCCCATGCACCATAGGAAATCATGTTATTGGGAAAACCCTTTGTGATCTAGGGGCTAGTGTCAGTGTTATGCCTTATTCTGTTTGTGAGAGACTTAACATAGGTAGACTTAAGGTCACCAACATCACCTTACAGATGGCAGATAGATCAACCCAAAGACCATTAGGGGTCTTGGAGGATGTCCCAGTTAGAGTGGGAAAGTTCTTTATTCATGTTGATTTCGTTGTTTTAGACATTGCTGAGGATAGTCAGATACCTATCATTTTAGGTAGACCATTTTTACACACAGCTGGGGCAGTGATTGATGTCAAACGCGGGATCATTACTTTAGAGGTTGGAGATGACACTATCGAGTTTAGTCTTGCCCATAAGGCAACTACTCTTAGTGATGATACTTGTTGCTCCATTGATATTATTGACAGGAATATTATCCGTAACTGGAGGGAATCCTTGACCAAGGATCCCTTAGATGATTTAACAGTTTTGGATAAGTATGCAGGTAATCCAGCTGAGGATGCTGAGGAGCTGGATGCTGTGGAAGCAGAGATAGAGGAATATGAGCTGACTGAGGAAGAGGATGAGAAGCTCATAAGCTTGGCTAATGCTAACCTGGTAAACATGTGCTATTCTATTAGTACTGATTCTGTTCATGCCGTAGAGGTAAAGGTACTAGAGCGTAAGCCACTTCCTCCGATTCTTAAGTATGTTTTCCTAGATGACACTGAGCAGTATCCTGCAATTGTTAGCTCTAAGCTTGACCCTAACCAACTTTCTGCCTTGATGACTGTTCTCAAAAAGAACAGGAAAGCTTTAGGTTATTCTTTGGATGACATTAAGGGCATCAGCCCTGATGTTTGCATGCATAGGATAGAGTTAGATGAAGGGCATAAGCCCTATAGACAGGGTCAACGTAAGTTGAACCCTAAGATGCAGGAGGTAGTTATGGCTGAGGTGATGAAACTTCTTGATGCAGGTATTATTTATTCAGTTGGCAACTCCAAGTGGGTTAGCCCAGTTCAGGTGGTTCCTAAGAAAGGAGGAACCACTGTGGTTAAAAATGAGAAAAATGAATTTATACCTACTAGAGTAGTGACTGGGTGGCGGATGTGCATTGATTATAGACAGTTAAATGCCGCCACCAAGAAAGATCATTTCCCCCTTCCTTTTGTTGATCAAATGACTGAGAGACTTGCTTCTAATAAATTCTTCTCTTTTCTAGATGGTTATTCAGGTTTTTTCCAGATTCCCATCCATCCTGATGATCAGAGTAAGACTACTTTTACTTGCCCACAAGGTGTTTTTGCACACCGCAGAATGCCTTTTGGGTTGTGTAATGCTCCTGCCACTTTTCAAAGCTGTATGATGGGTATCTTTTCTGATTTTATTGAGAACATCATGGAGGTATTTATGGATGATTTCTCTGTTTATGGTAATGAGTTTGATCAATGCTTAGCTAACCTTGATAAAGTCTTGCAGCGTTGTATTGATGTAAACCTTGTCTTAAATTGGGAAAAGTGTCAGTTTATGGTCACTGAGGGGGTAGTGTTAGGGCATCTTATATCTGATAAGGGTATACATGTAGATAAAGCAAAGGTGCAAGTGATTGAGCAATTACCCCCTCCTGTTAATGTTAAGGGGGTGAGAAGTTTCTTAGGACACGCAGGTTTTTACCGGCGTTTCATTAAGGACTTCTCTAAGATTGCTAAACCACTTACACAGTTGCTCCTTAAGGATGATGTCTTTCAGTTTACTGATGAGTGCCTTTCAGCTTTTAACAGGTTGAAGGAAGCTTTGGTCTCAGCACTGATCATCCAGCCACCAGATTGGGATCTCCCATTTGAGATCATGTGCGATGCCAGTGACTATGCTTTGGGTGCTGTGCTAGGTCAAAGGAAGAACAAGGCTCTGAATGTTATATACTATGCGAGCCGTACCTGTAATACTCCGTATTTTATTGAATAATATTTTAATATTATTTCATGATTATATGGACGTGTGGGTATATTGGAATGTTTATAAGCGATAATTTATTGGTCGAATAGGCGTTTTTATACTCTATATGCGTTTAGTGAAGGGCCGAGAGTACAAGTTAGTAATAAACCGTGTTTAATGTAGATGTATGGGCCTTGATTTGCGTGCCTTTTACTCAGCCCATCACGTTTTAGTATAGAAATCTGACAAACACCTCAGCCTCACCTTTGCCGCCTGTTATAAACCACAAGAAAAAACCCTACTTCTAACCTACTCGACCTACATACAATCACACGCTCATACAGCCGCCATATCAGAGAGTAGAAGGGAGGTGTTCACGGTGGGTTTAAGGTGGTCAGGGGCTTCTCGTTTACTCGCAGAAAGAGGTAAGGACACCACAATTCCGTTTTTCTCTGTTTTATCCTCTCTATTTCAATTCGCTTTTCACATGGTGTAGATACGTTTTCATCTCTGATTTGCATATATTGTTAATCTAGGGTGTATGGTAGACGTAGTTTGACCCTTGTTTAGTTGTCGTTGACCACCGTGAACCACCAGTATGGGTTGTTTTGTCTTCTGTTCAGTGCACGAGTTTTATCATCAGAACAGAGGTTATAAACGTGTGATTTTGCGTCTGAATTCGAATGAAATCCTGTTGTTGTTTGTCACGTATGTTATGGTTTTTGTGTTAGATGGTGGTCATCGTGGTGGGTCTCGGTGGGTTGCGTCGTTTTTATGGGGGAGTTAGTTGGGTAGTCTGGATGAGAACAGGGTAACGCGAGGTGGTACGGGGGTTTTGTTTGCAGTAGTTTAGTGACGGTGATGGAGGTCGGCCGCCACTGCCCTCCTCCCTGGAACCACCGTGGCTCAGAGGCGAGCCTGGTGGTGCCAGAGATGAAGTCAGTGGTTGCAGGCGGTTGAGGAGCTGGTGTTTTGTCGCGGCAGTGGTAAAGAAGTGGGTCGGTCTGTTTGGTTCACGGGATTGATAGGGGCTGTTTTGTTCTTTTGGTTTCTTTGTTTACGTATGAGATTAGGATGGCAATTAGAAGGGAATATTATTCCTTACATTTATTAACATTAGTAATCTTAATAATGGTTAATGATTTGATAATTATTTTGTGAGGCATATATATATTATGGTCTTTATTAGTGTTAACTATGTTATTGTATACATGAACATCTTTTATGTATGATATATTAGTATATATTGTCGTATTAAAGTAATTAATGACAATTACGTGTTCTCAAGTATATAATTGATTTATAATAACTGTTTTATGGTGATGATATATTTTTACATTGATCTTAGAAATGAACACGTATGATAATAAGTTAACGATAATAATTTGGTTGAGTTTATGCTATTTTTAGTAAGTCTAAAAATAGTAAGTCTAAATATAGTAAGTTATATTTGGTTAATGATAATTGTACGTTATGGGCATGCTTATATGTGGATATTTTCACCATGTGTTATAAATAAATCAGTTAGGAACGTGATCACGTATATAGTAGTGGTGACGGTCTGAATGAATAGAATTTAATATTAAGTAATGTTTTTAGGAACTGAATTTGAAGTGGAATATTTCTAAACGGTGACTTCTATCCGCAGACTTGCTTTTCCAGGTAAGATACACTGACCTTATACTCTATAATGTGTAATGAATAGATGTTGGATTGTGTGTATTGGATGCTGAGCATGATTTATATGAGATTGATATTGGTTGGTTTGAGTGTTGATTATTATTATTATTATTATTGGTATGCGCATTGGATTATTTAATAGCATGGTTTATTAAGAGTATTGTTGCATTCACGAGCATGGCATGTGCATTGGATACGGATTTGAGATGATGAGATATTATTGGGCCCAGGCTAGTTTTGCAGGACTAGACCTGGTGACCTCAGCTGTTATGCTGGTGTTCGGCGACGGCCGATTATAGTCTGCCGGGAGGTTCGGTATGGCTGGGTGTTACGGGTTTGAGATTGAGATTGTGATTGAGCTCGAGCATGACATAAGCATTTGCATATTATTGATTGTTGCATTATTTATTATTGTGTTATCCTACTCAACCGCGAGGTTGACAGTGTATTCGTATTCACCTACAATGATCCGGAATGGGGAGTAGATCTTTCAGGTCAGAGACAGGTGGACTAGGATTGGGCATGGAAGAGAGACATGGACTAGACCTACCTAGCTACTAGATCATTTAGTTTTTCATAGTTGAACACTATTTTATTTCAGTTGTTTTGGAAGTCTTTTGGACTATGCTTTGTAATAGTTATCAGTTTAACCATTTATATTTAAAGTACTGTGTTTCTTTCACTGTGAATATCTACTACCCTGGTTTATCCAGGATGGTAACGGTCTTATTTACTCTGGAAGTCCTAGTTCAGGCTCCTAGGTAAATGGGGGTGTTACAGTACCCTAGATGAGACTCAAGTCAACTACTTCACCACTGAGAAGGAGATGCTAGCTGTGATCTTTACCTTAGAGAAATTCCGATCCTATTTGGTAGGTAATAAGGTAATTGTTTATACTGACCATGCAGATTTGAAGGGCCTCTTCCTGAAGAAAGATTCAAAACCAAGGCTGTTGAGGTGGATACTCCTTCTGGAAGAGTTTGACATTGAGATTAGGGATAAGAAAGGTGCGGAGAATGTGGTAGCTGACCACCTATCTCGCCTTCAGCTGACTGATGGGGAAGATTCTTTGCCTATTGATGATTCATTTCCTGATGAGAGTTTATTTATCATTAATAGTTCAGGTTCTTACCCCCCTCCTTGGTATGCTGATTTTGCTAACTTTGCTGTCACAGGTAAAATTCCTCCAGAGCTTTCATGGCAACAGAAGAAGAGATTTATCTTTGATGCAAAGCAGTATCTTTGGGATGACCCATATGTTTTCAAGGAATGCGGAGATGGACTTATCCGGAGATGCGTCCCCCAATGGGAGGTGAAGGACATTCTGGAAGCATGCCACTCTTCTGCTTATGGTGGTCACCACGGTCCATCTAGGACCGTGGCCAAGGTATTACAGTCTTGTTTTTATTGGCCTACTTTGCATGCTGACTGTAGGAATTTTGTAGGTAGCTGTGATGCTTGTCAGAGATCTGGGAATGTCTCAAAAAGACATGAGATGCCACAGGTTGGTATTTTAGAGGTAAAGATTTTTGATGTCTGGGGCATTGATTATCAGGGACCTTTCCCCAGTAGTCAAGGTAACAGGTATATTCTTTTAGCCGTTGATTATGTGTCTAAGTGGGTAGAAGATATTGCTACTCCCCATTGTGATGCAAAAGCTGTTATTAAACTGTTTAAGAAAATCATATTTCCTCGCTTTGGTGTCCCTATGGTTGTCATTAGTGATGGGGGTATGCATTTCAAAGAGAAACAATTAGGTGCCTTGCTAAATAAATTCGGTGTCCAACATCGTAGGGGTCTAGCATATCACCCTCAGACTAGTGGTCAAGTTGAGATCTCTAATAGAGAACTCAAGGAGACCCTAGCCAAAGTTGTTTCTAAGTTTAGGAAAGATTGGAGTCTAAAGCTTGATGATGTTTTATGGGCTTATAGAACTGCGTTCAAAACTCCAATCAGAATGTCACCATTCCGGTTGATTTATGGTAAGACTTGTCACTTACCAGTTGAGTTAGAACGCAAGTCTTGGTGGGCCATTTGTGATCTTAATTTAGACCTTAACCTTTCCCGTGAGAAACGTTTATCGCAGCTGAACGAGTTGGAAGAATTTAGGTTGCTTGCCTATGACAATGCCAGGATCTACAAGGAGAAAACTAAGCGCTGGCATGACAAGAGAATAATTAGGCGTGATTTTCAGGTAGGTGATAAGGTTCTACTTTTTAATGCTCGTATTCGCCTTTTTCCTGGTAAGTTGAAATCCAGGGTGGAGCGGACCTTACACCATCACAGCTGTCTCAAAGTTCGGGTCAATTGAGTTAGAAACCTCATCCGGTGAGAGGTTTAAAGTTAATAGCCAATATGTAAAGCATTTCCATGGAGAATATGAGTTCATTGGGAAGGTTGAAGTTTCTTACTTTGACCCTTTTTCGGATGCTCCATGATAGGTAAAAAGGTCGTGTGGGACCTCTTAAACCAGCGCTAACCGGGAGGCAACCCGTGTTATAGTTCAGTTTTTGTTTTTTTTTGTAGTTTCCTCTTAGTTGTAAACGTTTTATTTCATTCTCTATGTACTTTTGATGGAATTTTAAGCTTAAGCAGGAAAACTGGTGAGAAACGTCAGGTATTTGGGTCGACCGACCTACGGTTAAGGTCGACCGACCTAATGCGTGAAATAAAAGGCTGCTGGAAAATCAGGTACGCAGTGACCTGGTCGGTCGACCAGACCTCTTGGTCGATCGACCAGAGGGCAGTTAACCGGGTTTCGAAGGGTTTAAGTTTAATTTGTTTTACAACAAATCATTATTTTCCTTCACACTTTTGAACACCCCCCTTCTCTCTAAAACCCTAACCTGCCTCCCTCCTTCATTCTACCTCATTTTTTGGCTCTCTCTCAATTTTCCTCCACTCAAGGTATGTTTTCTTTTAGTTTCTCCTTTCCCTTTCATTTTATAGACTCTTAGTTCCGTTTTTAGGTAGTTTTTACTTGGATTTTCAGTTTTTCTTTTGTTTTTAGGGTTGTTTTTTTTGTGTTGTTGTTCTTTCCTTATGTTTTTGCTTTCTCTTTAGCTTTCTTAGTCTCAAATCTGTTTTCTTGTGTGGTTTTTGTGCTGTTAGGGTTAGCTTAAATTTTTATCCACTCTTCTATGCTTGAAATCTGTCGAAAAATTGAGCCGTATGTTCGTTCTGTTATAATCGTTAGCCGACCGACTAGGAATGGAGATCGGCCGACCAAACTGTGTTTTGCAGAAACTTATTTTTTCGTTTGGTCGGTTGGTCGACCTAGGTTGTAAGTCGGTCGACCATGGAAAAGTTACAGGAAGTCTGTTTTTGCTGGCAATTGATCGGTCGACCTGGAGGTAAGGTCGGTCGACCACGACACTGTTACAGGAGCTTTATTTTCGCAACAAAGCTGTTTTATTTTGATGAGTAAAAGGGTTAATGTTGCAAGAAATGTAAGTATTGAGAATAATTGTTGCAATTTTGCAGAATCATCATGTCAAGCCGTGGTCAAGGAAGCAAAAGATCTCGTAGTTCACAGGCTAGCACTTCAAGGGGTCAAGCAAGCGGGTCCAAAGGACTAACAACGCTCAACACGGATAGTCTCCCGGACTATCCGCAGGTTCTCTTTTATATCCCGGCTCAAAAGGCCCGGTTCCTTCACCTAGTGACTTACTGTCATGTGGTGGTGACTCGCTTCCTGTGCGAGCCGACATTGAGGGCTTTGGGGTGTTATGATGATGTTGTGAGCCTGCTTAATGGGACGGGTTTTTAGGGACTCGTCACCATGGATGAGATCACCTATCCCATCCTCACTCTTGAGTTCTTTTCTTCTTTTCTTTTTGATGTTTTTGATTACAGCTCTGGCTATGATAATAAGTGCATATCTTTTAGGCTGTTTAATGTCACCTATTCTCTGACCTTAGGTGAATTTGCTGGGTACTTAGGTTTATCGGCTACGGGTCGTACGGGTGACTCTGCTGAGTCATACAATGTCATGTGGTCTTGCCTCTCTGATTCCCGCGACGGGAAAAAGAAGCCCTCCCCCCGTTACTATTTGCGTCTGTTGGCCAACACTGTTTTTGGCCGCAAAGAGTCTCAAAATGTCAAAAAAATTGAGCTCTCTATTTTGGCCGGCTATCTTAATGTCAGGCGTTTGGGTCCTGTGTTTTATAACACAGCTTATTTGGTCGCCTCTCACTTTGTGACGGTTAGCGAGGGAACATCTTTGACCACTATTGTCTGTGGTGGGTTAGTCACTCGTTTGGCTAACTCACTTATTCTTCAGTTCCCCCGCTATGAGGATGTGCTTCACCCTACCTCCCGGTACATGGACATGGCTTATGTCAGGTCCGTGCATTGGGTGGCTAGGAATGATTTTTGGAAGGTGGACACATATACTAGTGTCCGCATCCCCATCACTGATGCTCCTCCCATGCTACCCTTTGATACTTTTCAGGGGGAGCCTAGACCCCTCATTCCATCCTACCGCCTTCCATTTACGGGAGGCACCTCTAGAGGTCATAGGGTTCCCGCCCCTGGTGCCCATTATGCTGCACCAGGGACGGGCTACCCATCAGATTTTAGTGTTCCTCCTAACGTTGCTATTCCTCCTGTCATTGATCACAGGTCCCTCCCGCACATGATGGCCGACCTTTGCAGGCAGTTCAACCAGAAACGGTTGAACGATTGTCTCTACCAGTACCCGTCCTACTCGGAGTATGCTACTCAGGGTAGACTCCCCACCGGGACATGGACTCACCCCTCCTGGTATACACCTCCGGCGGGCGATCATGGACACGGGGAAGCATCGGGTGAAGCCTCAGGAACAGGCATAGGGTCCGATGAGGAGGAGGAGGAGGAAGAGGAAGCTAGTGGGTCAGAGTATGACCCAGAGGATTAATGTTGAGACCAAACCTCCCCTCTTCGACGTTCGGTTTGGGGAGGTACATGCATCTTGTAAGTCACTAATTTTTGTTTGTATATTTTTCCTTTAGTCTCTTTCTGCTTCCCTTAGTTTTCTTCTTTTTCTTCTTTTGTTTGTCTTTACCTTTCCCCATTCCTATGCTGTGGATTTATGCTGATGAGCACAATGGGGGCATTGTGCGTTTTGGTTTGGGGAGGGTATATGCATCCTTCTATTGAGTCTGCATTTGTTTAGTTTTCTTTTGTCTTTTCCCTTCTGTTGTGTTTGCATCTGCATTTCATCTTTTTCTGTCGCACGTTTACTGCATTTCAGTTACTTTTTCTCCTTTCAGTTTGCATACATACAAAAAAAAAATCAAAAAAAATGCACGTTTCCTTTAGCATATAGGTCGAGTCGGAACGGACGGATACTATGATGATTATGCCTCACATTTCGCCTAATGCCTTGCCTTGCATTTTTCAAAAAAATTTCAAGCTAGTCTTTTGCATGGCCTACGAGTTTTTGTTGATTTTATGCTAATTATTAGACTTGACTCTCTTCTTGGCAAGCTACTACATATTCTAAGATATAGAGCTTAATAAATCGGTGACATTCATGACCGATTTCATGTAGGATTGAGAGTAGTTTCTCCTCCTAAGGCATGTCACATAAACTTGCATAAGCATGAATTTTGTCTACTTGATACCTATATGCATTCGGGTTTGTGGTTTGTTGACACATGTGGTAGAGGTTTCCCTTTTCTTGTTTGACCCATAACCCTCACATAGCCAAATTGACTCTTTTATCCCATATACTACATCCTTAAATTGCTTACCCTAGCCGAGCTAGTAACATGGTATGTTTGGACTGTTTTGACCGTCTTTTGGTTTTATGCTTCATTGAAGAATCTTCTTGTGTGGGACTGGTGAAAAAGGGAAAAGAAAAGAAAGAAAAAAAAAATTATGAGTTCAGAAAAAGGAAAAGAAAATAAATAAAGAAAGAAAGAACTCAATGAAAAAAAGAGAGAAAAAAAGAGAGAGAAAAAAAATCGGAAGCTGCCTGTTTTCAGGGGTGGTCGGCCGACTGACATACATGGTCGATCGACCACGACCACTGAACAGGAGCGTTGTTTTGAAAAGAAGGAAAAGGAAAGAAGAGGAGTTGTGACAACATGCTCACGATTTTTGAGCATTGGCTGGTTTTGTGAAGAAAAATGGAAGTATTTTTATAGTGAGGATTGATGGTTGTTAGCTCGGTTTAACCCCTCTCTCCATAATTCATCTTAGCCTTTCTTACCTTTAGCCTCACAATCCCAAATCACCTCGGCATGTGTCATGGTCATTTAAGTGTTGGAATGCATATGTACGGTTGTAGAGACTTTGTTCATGTTAGATTGCAGGCATGTTCTTATGAGTCGTAGATAGGTGAGAGTATATATTCTTGTTTATCTTCTTGTCTTTCACATATTTATCACCCTTTGCTTCATGAGTGTCTCGAGCGTACCGCGAGAGTCCATTTAGAACGAGTCTTGCAAGGTTGAAAGTTTAGCATTTTATTCCAACATGGTTAATTCGTTTGCATTTGGCAATAAGCTTGGTTTTCTTTGAAATTTGCATTAAAATGGTTAGGCATGGGGTTGTGTTTGGTTTTGAGCTAGAAATCCGTTCCAAGTAGAAGTTTTTCTTTTTAATTGAGTCTTAGTGCTTGCTTGAGGACAAGCAAGGTTTGGTTTGGGGAGTTTGATACGTGCATTTACTATACATTTTATTTATAGTTTCAGCACGTATTTCCATGCATATTTGTAGCTTTTAG
This sequence comes from Silene conica, assembly GCA_029255685.2. Classification (NCBI taxonomy): domain Eukaryota; kingdom Viridiplantae; phylum Streptophyta; class Magnoliopsida; order Caryophyllales; family Caryophyllaceae; genus Silene; species Silene conica. Next base: position 60,909,005 of record CM055315.2, read on the forward strand.
TTACTTTTCCTCCCGAAACGGTTTACTTTGGCATTTCTATGTTTTAAATGTAGGAACAAGCGGAAGTGAGCAAAATCAAGCCTTATTCGTCCTCCGGAAGCCATTCTAAGGATTTGTACAAAGCAAGGACCCGAACTCATAGCCTAGAGATGCGTGCAAGCAAATTAAAGGCTGGAATGCCCAGGAATTGGTCGACCGACCACACTAACCGGTCGACCGACCAGCACACAGTTCCAGAAAAGCCTGACTACAGCATTGGAGGTGGACCGACCACTAAACCAGGTCGGTCGACCAGACGACGGGTTTCGCTGTTTTTCTTCGGTTTTATTTCTTTTAATCGTGTAATTAGAAGACATATAAAAGACGCTTGAGCATTGTAATTAGGTTAAACAGTCACAATTAGCAAAAACACCTTAGTTTAGAGAGAAGAATTCCAACTTTCAGATTTGTTCTTAATTTCCAATTCGTTTGTAAGTTTTATGCAATTTATCTTTCTTGTCCTTCAATTCCATTGTTCTTGTTGTTATTGTTATTCAATTTATGTTTTGCCATCTTGAATCTTCATCTTCAATTATGTTATCTTGCATATTGTTCTTCAATTTTGTTAGTATTAGTTTCATGATTATGCATAGCTAATTCTTGTGATTAGGAATTAGGGGAACCATGGCTAAAACTAGGATTTAATGGTTTTATGATTAGTATACCGATCCCCATTGTTGTTGGTGAACTAATTCTTTAAGATTGAAAGATTGTTAGAATTTGTTTAACAATAATTTTGGGATTGCTCTATGAACGAAAGTTTAGTGCTTTACTAGGAACCCTAAGACCGTAAGGATTGGGTAGAATATTGACCTAAAGGTTTGTTCTTTGTTCCTTGCGATTGTGTTAATTGATTATTTACCCTTTGTTGACTTGCCCTAGCCATGGGGAACCGAAGTTCCTAATCATCCTTTTACTTTTGTTTAATATTCTTGTTTATTTTGCTATCTTAGTTGTTAGACTCAACCAACAATCAAAACCCCCTTTTTTGTTACTTTCAGTAGACTCTAAATTCACAAACAATATTAAACTTGTCTCCTTGTGGTTCGACCCTTGACTTACTCTATCTAGTTTAAGCTGAGGTTTTATAAATCTTATTTTTGGCACCCCTCAACGACGGGTGTCAGAAATAATCTTAAAAATACTCTCTTATTTTCTCAATTTATTATTATTATTAACACGTTTTTCACTCGATTACTCAAAAAAATGTCAACTCTCATCAAAATCATCATCTCTTCAAATACTAAATCTCCAAAAATTGGGTTCAATAATTAACAAAGAAATACACTATTAAGCTTAATGTTTACAAATGAGGCTCTGCTCCTCAATTGTATCCAATTGTAGTGTGTGGATATGTCGAACAATTAAAGTCATTATTGCATTTACAACATTTTTAGTTTTGGGATATTTGTTGAGATTTTTAAAAGAACTTTTTTTAATTAGATTAATGTTATGAATTAAATTTGGGATTGATTATTAAAATGTTCGATATAAAGTACTTTTACTGGGTATTTAGATTATTTTATTCTAAATTTTTTGATATCAAACGAGGTTTTTATTGAAATTTTTTATTCAAAACTCGGTCTATTGAAGAGTAATGAGGATGGATTTGACAATTTAGGTGTAATCAAGCAAAATTGCGAAATTAAGATTAATTAAGGGATTATGTTTTTATACACATGTGATTTGTAGAAAAAGTAAGGTTATGTTGTAAAAAAAATTTAAAATATAGGGTTACCTTGTAGAAAATCTCAAAATTCAAATTGCCACGTCACATACTTAACGGACAAAATAATTAAGGGTCACGACAATACATATTAATAAAGTTGGGGGTTACCATGTGTGATCTCTGAAAACTAGGGTTACCGTGTAGAATTTTAAAAAATACAGGGTTACCATGTAGAATAACCCTTTATTATATTAAAATGTCGTGTCCCATGTCCTAAATTTCATGGAATGCCGTATCCCGTATCCGTTTTGGTGCTGCCTAGATACCTATCTATACCCCCTAAGGATATTATTATGGACTTTAAAAGGATCCGTTTTTAAAATAATGCTCAACAATTAAGTAATTATCGTTTTGGGTTGAAATTGAAAATAATTGTCAAAATGGTGTCCACGTAGGTTCGGGATTTTGAAACCTACTTGGCTTAAACAGGCCATTGGGAATGGCGTGTCTACTGCCTAGGATTTTAATCAAATATAAACTTTCCAGAAGCCTTCCCTCATAGACTGCATAGACACGCTACCCCCTTATGGCGTGTCTCTTTCACTAAACTCGTCATTCTGTGTGGCGTGTTTCGCTGTGTTTTTTTCTACACAAAACGCCCGGTCATTCCTCTTCGCTCATAAACACGCGAAAAAATCTCGGCAGTCCTCAACCCTCCTTCGTCACTCGTCAATCATTCACTCACAAATCTTTTTCAACCCTCATTCAAGCATCTTTCTCATCGAGCATACTCTCCTCCGGCATTCCTCACGGTCTCCAAAGTACTTTAACGGTCCCACAAATAACAAGTATTACAGTTAGATCCTTAAGCACAATTCAAAAAAATTTAGTAAAATAAAAATAAAAAGAAGAGACCCGGATGATGATTGGGGGGAGTTTGGGAGTTTAGAAGAATGGAAAAAGTAGAAGCCCAATGGAGGGGACATCCAAATTGTTTATGGGCCTGGAAAAATGCGGTGGTGGCGCTCGAAAGGGAAAGAGAGGGAATGAGACAAAATCAAATTTAAGCAAAGATTTTATCTCATGAGGGGAATGCATAACATCATACATCAGCTCTTGTACACAAGGTCTTACTTTGGACCCCACTTATATCCTCCCTTATTCCAATAAGTATCCTTTAAAACAATATATTCATCTTAAGTTAAAACGGATTAAATAATGGATATATTCCGTCTTAAGTGAAAACGGATCAAATAGTACGTTAACACTTATATGAATAAGACAAAAATAAAAAAGTCAAAGGAACACAAAAATATTTGTCTTATCTATAAAAATGAGACGAATACTTCCGTCTTCCATGAAAATTTGTGCTCTTTTATCCTTTTTCAGTCACATGCAGAAAACCACTTTGATTTGACATTACCAAAACATACATACTTCGTACATCTTTCAATTTAATATTCTTTCCTCTAAATATTTATGTTTGCATTTAAATTTAAATTAAAATTAAACATATGTTTTAGATATTTTTCTAATAAATAATACTCCCCCATTCTTTTTACACAAATTCTTATTTGCAACGGCACTATCCGTCGCAAGTTTGTGATGGATACCGTTTTCTCTCACAAAATACCCACTTTTTCTCTCTCTCTCCAACAATATTTCTGTGGTCCCCTGTCTCCACTATCTCATTTTGTATCCATTTTATCTTACAAAATATCCGTCACAAATAGTGGACAGAGGGGACCACAGGAATAGTCTTGGAGAGAGAGAAAAAGTGGTTATTTTATGAGAGAAACGGTATCCGTTACAAGTTTGCGACCGATAATGCCGTTGCAAATAAAAATTTGTGTATGGATTAATATGGATTAATATTTTAAAGACTTACTTAGTGACATTGTAAATAGTACAGTAGTAATTGAATGTCATCTGAATCTACCAGAGAAACATAAATGAATAGGAACAGAAATAGAATAGAATAGAATAAAATAAAAAAGGAAACATATTCCATGTTTCTCATTTCTCATTCCATTACCAAACTGACAAAATTAAATTAAATTAAATTAAATGTACCCAGAAAAGCTAAAGGAAACACTACTACTTCAGTAGAACAACTTACTTCTCCTTCTTCATTTCAGACTTCACAGATAATACCACCTCTATTTAAGGTACTACTGCTTTTTTTCCTCTTTTCATTCTTCATCCTCTTTTTTCCACACTCATTTCGCTCACTTTTTTTTTTTATCGGATTTCTATTTTTTCTTTTCTTTTTTGTTAATTTTGAACTATTTGCTTCATGATTGTTGTTATTTGAACATGCTTTGTGGCTTGGTTAATTGATTGTTGCTTGTGTTGTTTTTTTCGTGTCTTTAAATTGTTGTATGTTTTGTTGATTATTTTGTAAATTGTGAAATTGGGTCATTAAATTCTTAGGATTCTGAATTTTGGTTGGATAGAGAAGTACAGATAATGGGTTTTGCAATTGATATTCATTTGGTGAATTGGTTTGATAAATGTGGAAGGAAATGGAGTTAATAGAATGTTGCTGCTACATTAATGTTGACGAGGATTGTGAGTTTGTGACTGAATGTGATGGAGATTAATTACTCTTCTTTTGTCGACAAAAAAATGAGAGATTAAGATGATTTGAGGGAAAAAGGTAATTAAAATTCCATGGTGTTAGTAGAAGAATGAGTGAAGTAGAACTAATGCAGGGTTTTTTGAGCAAGGAGTGAACGAACAAAATGGCGTGTAGATAAGGACATTGTTTCCTTTAAGCTGATGGAGGGTTCTTTCAGCATGAAGTGAATGAACAATATGGTGTGCAATAGCGGCATTTTTGTCGTCTTCTCTAAGCTGATGTGTAAGGGCATTGTTTTTCTAAGCTGGTGTAGGGCTCTTTGAGCATGAAGTGAACAAACAATTAGAGGAAGGTGTTATTTTCTGTTGTAAAAGGAATGTGCAGGAAGAACTGATGATTTTGCTTGGGAAAGTTTTGAGAAGCTTGTTATTGTGAGAGGAAAAGGTAGTTAAATTTGTTGTTGGTTTCATGAGATGTTAATGTAGATTGTTCTGGAAAAGCTAAATTTTTGCAGACCGGAATGTGAGTGTGCGGAATGAGCTGGGTTTGTTTAGTTTTCCTATCACTTCTTCTTATGGCTATTTAATGAGAGCTGCAGAAGGATCTTTGTCTCAGATCCATGCTAAGGAGGTTTTGTGGTTTCTTCGAAGCTAATCAATACGATTTAAGCATAAGTTAGTGCAACTTTACATGTATGGAAATAGTAAGATCTTCCCTTTGTTTTAATAAATTGTTTGCTTAGAAGACATAATTAATGATGTCTTTCAGATATTTAATACTTTTAGTCTGGCATGTGACTGCGCTTTTTCCTCCATTTATGCTAGGTTAGTTATGAGGTTGAGATTGAATTAAGATTAACAGACTATTCATTTAAATGTTTTCTCAATTTTGGATGGTGGTATTGGGAGATATCCTCTTTTATTATTTGGTGCTTGTAATGGACGCATTTGAGTCTAACAACCTGTATTTGTGTGTTAGCTTCTGTCGTGATTCGTGACATATAGTTCTACAATTAAGATTCTTGCTGTTTTTGACTTGCCACAGCTTCTGATGTTTCCTCTTTTGACTGTTGAAATTTGCAGTGAGTTTGGCTGATGGGTGAACATTGATATAATCTGAAACTTGTACACTTGTACTAGTATACCAAGATTCTTATTTGTTATAGACAAGTATGTCTACGGCAAAAGTGATCTTTACATATAAGCGAAAGCGATTATCTTCACGCTGTGATGTTGGAACCAGTGATGTTTGCCCTGATTTTTCTGCGGATGGTCATGCTGGAAAACTTCAAGCGGTTCCTGAGGAGAGGTCAGAGAAAGATCCAATGGTGAGTACACTTGTAGTCTTGTGTTAAAAACAAGGCGTTTGGCCAACTACCGCCTATGTAACTCCTCAAGACTTTTTAAATTAAAGGCAAAAATTGAAGAAGTAGTGTTGCGAATTAAATATAAGCTCATGGAAACAAAATGATAAACTTAACATTGATTCTTTTAATAAAGCACTCTCACAAAACTTCTCTTAGTTTGCTAATAAGGCAACACTATATATTCCACTTAATTCAACATTGTGTGCGAAAATGAAAGGCAAACTAGTGGTGTTCTTTTCGGTTGGCCGTTGGCTTAATAACCATATTTTTCTGTTGGTATCATGGCTTTGAAGTAAAAGGTGTTGCCTTGTGACGGATAGGTCATGGGTTCAAGTCCTTGGAATGGCCCTTCTTGCTAAAATGGCAAGGGAAGGCTTGCCCCTATTACACCCTTAGGGTGGGACCCTTCCTCAAACCCTCGCCTTGCAGGAACGCCATCGTACACCGTGCTGCCCTTTATCATGGCTTTGAACACATAATCTTGCCCCCCCCCCCCCCACTTTTTCCTTTTCAAGCCACGTTTGTAATGTCGTTTTGAACAAATCTGATCTAACAACGTTTCTTAGCTCCTTTGTTCACCGGAATTAGAACCTCTTGTCCACTCAAAATCTTTTTTTTTTCTTGTAGATTTTCAAGGGTGTTAGTTTAAATGACGCGGACTGCTCAATGGATTACCAAAGTTGTCTTGATCCATCTATTCAACATGTAGAGTCAAAACTTCAGGTTTGCTCTATATCGTTTTCATGTTATTATTTATTAATGATGTCTGAGCTCTTCCTTTCTTATCTGGCAAAGGCCTAAAAAAAGTGAGTCACAACAGAATTCAATTGTGATTCTATCTCTCTTTTTTACTTTTGTAGCATTGCTGTCAGGGAAAGAAGATATTTGATAGTTCATGTCCTCAGCTTCATGAATTTACTGAAACCAAAAAGAATTTTCAGGTCCAAGGATCGGGCGCTTGTAATTCAAGAGAAAAGCATAATGGATCCAACAAATTGTCTAACGATAATATTTGTAAGGCATCAGGTGAAAATGTTTGCACAGAAACAATAGTGGACACCACAAAATCTTCATGCTCAGATCTGGAATCCAGCCGTGCCCTCAGCGATGGATGCTTAGAAGTTTCGAAGCGCAAATTGACAGCTCCACTGCTTACTTTTAGCCGAAGGTTGAAAAGAAAAGATACAGGAAATAGCACTATATTGGGAGACGCACCTGCTAAAGAAGTAGGTGCAGGCATTCGGCAGAGTGAACCCATATGTGCCCCCACCACTTCATGTAAAGAGATGTTAAACAAAATGCAAGTGGTTAAATCTTCAACTCTTAAGGTGGCAACAGATAACTTTGCCACTGGAAATATGCTATGTCAAAGCAGAGAAAAAGTAAGTACTATCAGCTTATGCATGCGTGACTTTATGAGTTTATGGTATATCCTGCAGCGCAGCATGTGTATTAAGCTGTGTAACGGTGTAATGTTTGAGGATTTCAGGTGAGTCATATTGTGTATCAGTGAGTCTTGTATGGGATAGTCTTGCATCCGAGACCAAACTATATCATTATGTATTCCTCATTTAGTTATAGGGTTAATGGGTTTGATACTTTGATCTCACATGTGGTACCAGGGCTAGAAGTGAGTGTAGTATATTTCAATCCATATTTGTATAGGGTCAGGAGGGTCAGGAGGAGTCAGAACACAATTAATAGTCTAACTGTCAATCTCAGTGGTTTGTGTTTGGTTCTCCAAATTTTCTTGTTTTGGTGTGTGAGATGCCATTTGACTGTGATCTGCTGGTTAACTGGTTACTTGACGAGATTTGGTGGGTTTTCTGTTGAGATAGGGATTCATACCTTCGGTACAAAAGATTACGTCTTCAGCTTTAACAGAGGTGGCTAGCATTCTTGCAGTCGTTTTGTTTTGTTTTACTCAAGTGTGATAAGTAGAAAGTGCTATTGGGAGGGCTGACGGAAGTTCAAAATATTAGCAGTTAATTCTTCATGTCAGATTTTAGTACTGTAAATCGCTTCGACTGAAGTCTAGGTTAATCTTTTCCGGGAAGGTATTTTGATTCTCTTTTGTCTGGACGTTTGGTTCTCTCATATTTCAAACTTGATGTCTTATTTTCATTTGAATCTCATATTTCAAACTAGATGTCTTGAATTTGTTTACATTCATCCCCATTTAAAGCTCTTCTTACTTTCTTAGCTCTCCTTCAGAAGGATTTTCTTATTTTATGTGAAGTATTTTTTCTTTCCTGTTTTTTGCCAATCTTTTTCTGTTTCCTTATACTAATCCTTCTCTCTTTCATCAAATGGGAAACCTCACCATACATACCTCCCCATAATATGAAATTCCACTGTTTTTAGGGGAGCTCCTCAAAGAAAAAGTAAGGGTAATTTGTATACTCTTGGGGAGGTTTCCAAATTTTTAGGTGTAAATTAATATTGTTGGGGATCCCCGTTGTTGCATAAATGTAGATATAAATTGGGGAGAGTAGATGGAAAAGTTAGTGGAAAATGAGGTGGACGAATAAGAGAAAGAGAGATAAAATATGGGACACCTCACCTTTGCGGATGCTCTTACCATATTTTGTTGATCCCCAATGAAATCGAAGACTCGCTATCTTTTGGTGTTAGATTATGATGGAATAAAACAAAATGACTCATTAATTGTTTGTGTCTATTTTAGCAATCATTTTGGTGCAATTCTCAACGCACTTTTCGTTATGGGCTGTTCAAAGAAGTCTCTTTGTATTGTTAGCTGAATGTCACAGAGGTAAGGTAGCGTACATCTAGCCCTCCTTACCCTCCTATATACGGGAAGTCGGGAACACTTGACTCACTGGGTTAATGTTGTTCTGTTGTACTGATGGTTACATACTTGCATATGAACACGTGATTATTCATATTAGCCGGCCTCATATCATTGTGGGATGAAGGCTTTGGTGTTGTAAATTGCTTCAATGGTTGAATTGTACTTGGTAACTTTAGATTGCAAGAGAACAGGCTAATCACTCTTAATTTTACTTAATATTATTGTTTTTTTCTCATTTCTATTCATGCTTTGGTGGTGATGAGAGGATTGAAGTCTAATGCTTCTGAGTCTATTGTGGGACAGATGACTAGCAAAGAATCTGGAGATTCTTCTTGCCTTTGCACAAAATCTTCTCCAGACATTCCAGCGTATGTAAAATTGTTCTCCGCCTTCTGTCTTCCACAGCCCCCATTTTCTCTTCCTAGTCTCCTGCTTTGTTCTTGTAATTTTGAGAAAAGAGTATTCTATGATAGGTTAAGACAAGTAGAGGAGAAGAGGTGCTCTCAGGATGACTTGGTCGTGAATGTGCCCTCTGTTACCAAACAAAGTTCCTCTGTGTCATCTGGTTTAGATGCACCTAAAACCACAAACATTCAAAAAGACATAGTTTTGCGGTCATCGGATGATGAAATTCTCTCGGGTTGTGATGATGTCTGTAAAACTGTTGAGCAACATGTCTCAAATCAATGTCGGACTTCCAGCGGGGACTCTCAGCTGACTTCAAGTGATTGTTCAGATGTGAAAACAGTTGCTGACAAACCAATGCAAAATACGGCCTCTTCTGCTTCTTTAGACCTATCCAATCCTCCATCAGGTTTGTAGCTCTTAATCCAATTCTCTGAATTCTTATGATTTGCTTTTGATGGAGTAACGACGGAAAGTAGTAGTATGGTAGGGAGTTCTTGCTTTTAAGCTTAAATTCCTACGCCTTCTCCTTGCACATCGCCTTTTGCTTAAGTACCATTGTTGCTTTTAAATTTTTCTTGTCGGTTCATTAGTTGAAAATTACCCAACAAGATAATTGTACAAATTCAAGTATCAGCTGGAAATGTCAAGTAGTAGAAATCAAAGAGTATCTTTCAGCTATTAGCAGAAAATCTTTAAACCAGGTTTTTGTGTCGGTATGAAATTATGAATGCAAAAGAAGGTTTAAGGTATTTAGGTAAAGCTCTATTATGGTTTGTGAATTTGTATTGCAGATGCTTTTGTGATTGATTGCAATTTGATTCCTGAGTCTAATCTTCAAGAGAAAGAGTCAGATGCTGTTCACCGTTCTTCTGTGGAAACTGAAAATCATGGCAAGGTTACGGAAAAGGGGAAACTAAAGAGGAAGGATCTGGAATTATTTCGAGATATTGATCTGAAAGTTGTTGATTCACCATCAAGTGATGTATTACGTTTAAGTAATGACCTATATACCCCGATGGCAGCAGGAAAGAAGCCTGAAACTAAATATCTTCAGGTAGCAAATATGGAGTTCCAGTAATCATTTATATAGTCATGTCTGCTTTATTTTATATTTTAATGGCTGTTGTTTTTTCCTTTTACAATGAAGCCAAAGACTCACCCTTCATAGGCTTAGGAACATGATGGAATAACACAAAATGGCTTGTTAAATTGGTTGTGGTTCCTGTATTTTTGTATGGGTCATTCAACATTTCAACACATTATATGTGCTTTCTTATATAAAATTAACTTTCCATACATCCGGCCTCACTTCGTGCCTTAGGTAGGAGCCTTTGGGGCACCGTGGTAATCTTTCTCTTACTTAAGGTAACCTCTACTTATGTACTTGAACTGCCTCTTCCTCTTCAAGGAAAGATGTGCCTCCGTGATTCTGTATTCCATGATCCATGATGAGATATTACATGCATATTAATTTGCATGTTGTGCTTGTGCAGCTATTCTCAGAAGCTGGGCAAAATGGACATTTGGCTTCAGCGAGTACTACTTCGGAGATGGGATCCAGGGGAGCTCAACCAAATGGAACTTATTATTCAAATTGTGATATGCCTCAGCTTAAACAAGCCTCAAGGAAAGCTTCAGCTACTATTGGTCTATCCCTGCCAATGGAGCCTATGCATGAATGTCAAACATCTAGACACGGCTCTGGCATGCGCAAAGACCATAATGTCAGCATCCGAGAATTCATTCAAAATCCAGCGGTTCAATCCTTTCCCGATCAATCACCACTAATGTGGCAACAAAAGGTATTACTTGACACCTGTAACTCCAGGGATACTGCCCTAAGTGGAAATCGAGCCATGTCCTTGGACCGTTTCGAGCCAGGTGGGCCCATGTGGTCAGAAGAGGAATTGGACTCTCTTTGGATAGGTATAAGACGGCATGGAAGGGGAAATTGGCATGCCATGCTGCTTGATCCAAAGTTGCGGTTTGCACCGTGGAGAGTTGCAAGAGACCTGGCTGCTCAATGGGACCGAGAACACTGCAATCTTTTTACCAGACAACATATGTCGACGGAGACTCGTCTTTCACTCGGAGATGTATATGCCCGAAGGGAAGGGGGCTGTTTTAGAGGTAATGGGGTAAATGAGTCTCATATGAATGTAACACTAGCTGGTAAATTAGGAAATTACAGTGGTAACTCTTTCAGCACTAGAGACGGTATGGGTTTTGATCCGAACAAATACTTACCCCATTGGCTTCAAGAGCCAGCTGGCACTAATTCAAAGTTTTTCGAGCCGTCTTCTAGGGTCTCCGCTATCCCACAAGTAGGCGGGCTTAAGCTTGTAGGCCCGTTTTCAGAGCCTTCTGCCACTTCCTGTTGGGGGAGGAACCTGAACAATTATAAGGTTCCAGGCACCATGCCCGGTGAAATACAGGCTCCTAGTGGCGGTGAACCTTCAAAGAGAAAACAAAGTAGGGAGAAAAAACTGATTGTTATCGATAGTGATGGTTCATCAGAGGAAACAATATCTGATAATCGTAATATTAAGAACTAATTGTGTATGAGATATTGTTGGTGGATTTGTACAAAATGTGCTCAATTTACAGTAGTGTACTTGTAAAACAGTTTTGATGAACTGTGAAATTTTAGTGTATTTGTCACATTGCCTGTTTCTTTTCTCAGCTGGTTTCGGGTTTTGGCAAATCTGTTTTAGAATGCTGATAGATCTGCATATATGATATATGGATATATAAGTGTTGGAGTGCGACTCATATGATTGATTATAAGCACAATGGTGAATGTGCATAAAAGGCAAACCTACTCATCCTTTCATATTTTGATCATGAATAGGGCAAGCCATTCACAGTTTCGTGGTCATAATGCTTTACAACTTTAACTTCTCTAGCTCCACCACAGGCCATTGTTGAAATCTGCTCCATGTTTTCCCAATTTATTACAAGCATGGTTATCGGAATCCAGATTCGAATATTCGTTTCTACGATCGTATGATTTAAAACATCATAATCTATATCTTAATTTTGTAGAATTTTACGATCCAATTTATTTACTTATTTTAAAACAAAAAATCGTAATCACAACACGGCGTACGACTTAGATTTTATAGTTCCATTATAAAAAAATTTGTCTATGCTGTAATTAATTTTGTAATTTTGTAGGATCTTATATTCTTATGACCCGATTTCTTTTCAGTATTTATTTTTTCACGTACAGACTTTAATCTTTTACATACATTTTTCTCATTAACTTTACATGTCATGCCCTTTTCCTAAATCTAAACAAATTAGTTTCTTTTATACCTTTTTCCCTAAAATTGAAATCAATTGTAAAATTTTAACAATAGAATATAATTGTTTTTTTTGACAGATGGAAATAGTTGATTATACACTACCTATCCGACTCTGCGAATCGGAATTTATTATTACATCATTTAAACAGAAATTAAATTAAGGATGGGAACAATATTAAAAGTAGGCAGACTTTTTGTAGGGACGATTGTTTGTAGACAACTGTGCAAGCATTTCTTTCCTCTTCTTCATTAATTGAACCTCAGAGAAGTACCTACAACAAGACACACTTACGCCAAGAGGACGTAGAAATTTACGGGTTGGATATCTACTTGTAGAGAAAGTAGATAAGATGTGTCTTGGAGATTCATCCTCATGGTTATAAGATAAGATGTGAACATGAAATCATATTGAGCTTGAATGCAAGTTGGAGTGACAATATTCGTCTTAGAAGAATCATGTAGTCTTGAAACTTGAGCCATAGAAGGGACATGAAGGATTTGGGTTCCATAAGAGGTGAAATTACGGATGACATGCTCGAGCTCAAACTTGCATCTGTGACAAAAGGCTTACCATCTTTGTACCTAAAGTAGTTTTGTCCTCGTCCATGACAACCGTTGCCTTAGACTTCCTCCTTCTAGAACGTTTCCTCCTCTTCTTCTTAAACTTTTATCATGTAGTGTCTGATCGGGTTTAGTCGTATACCTAATCAAAGATAACCAACTGGTCCAACCAAATATAGCTAGGGAAGTTAGGATCGTATCCACAGGGAGGTAAGAGATATCTATTTGTTTAATTAGTTTGTCTTAAGGTAACAATTTGATGGGAAAAAAAGTGATTTATCTAAACTAAAGCAAATAAGATTAAATAAAGCAATTAAAATAAAGAAAACAATTAATAAAATAAAAGATGTGAATAATAAAGGAAAAGTAGCTAGGATTGTCGGTTCATCATGGTCAAGTCTAAGGTCAAAGGTAATGTCAAGATCTGTAAAAAATCTGTCTGAGGGGTATTGAATAAATATCCGGGACTGGTCCGATATTCACCCTAAAGTAATACTAACTTAGCACGGTCACTCTCATCAACATACTTTAATGTTCATAACATGTCTCACCCCTTCCAATCTGGTCTAATCTAGGTCGAGGTTTACACAGATTAATTAACCAATTACGTCGTCTTAACTGTTTGATTACTATTATATGTTGCAAAGGGAACTCGGATGCAATTATAAGACAAGATCCATTGATTAACTGAGAACATGTCAAAACCATGACTCTCCTAAATCTTAACATAGAAAATCTAGCTACTTATGTGAAGGGAAAAGAAAATAATATAAAAGGTAGACATAATTTAAGACGAAGGTAAAACTAAGGGAAAATAAGTAACTCAAAATTTAAAGCAAGAAATTAAAATACAAGAATTAAAAGACAAGAATTAAAAGGGAAAGAAATTAATATTACAAAACTTGTTATCCGGAAATAAGAACGTAACCATGAAATATAACCGTCTTGAAACTTGAATAAAAACTAAAGTAAAGAAGAATTGATTCGTAAATTGAATTAAAACTTCATGTTCGAAGTAATTCGGAGCCGAATCAAAACTGAATCGAAACTGCAAAATAAAAACTACCCTAGTACGGTGCGAAGGAATGAAAAAGACTCTCTCTCTCTAATTCTCTCTAAAAAAACCTAAACCCTCAACATTTTGGGGGCTGCCGTCTACCTTTTTTGGTGGAGGTAAGCCCCAAATTTTATGCTTCGTTCTTCTTTAATTTTTTACGTTAATAACTTCTTGTCTCTCCTTTATTGGAGACTCGTTTTCACCTTTGTGTGAGTTTTATCCTCACCTTTTGTTAAGTTTGGTCCTCACCTTTTGGTGAGTCTGTCCTAATCGTGTGGTGAAATTTTCCCCTCTATTTGAGAGGTTAAAGAATTAAGTGGAAGATCGGCGCCTTCATTGTTGATCCTATAGAGATAAAACTGCTGTCAGATTGCACGTTACAAACTTTTTGGTCAAAATAACTTGATTCTTGTCAATGCTTTAGAAAATTTGGAGACCCTCTTGTGAAAAGTCGTAAAAGGCGATATGTCAGAGGATGTGCAGAAGCGTCTCATGAGCCCATCAAGTTTAGAAATTTTCTGTTGATCGAGAATGTAGTTTATTTGATTTTAATCGTTTTGTGTCCTGTCATTCCTGACATATGTTGTAACTGCCATGAGACTTTTGATTAGTGAAACGATTTGTTCCCTTCAAAAAAAGAAAAAAACTACCCTAGTCGCCTTCTATTTATAGCATATAGAAGGTTATTATTTGATGTAAATAAGGAAACTAGAGTTAGATATATGGTAAAACATGAATTCTATACGAAATATGACTACCGCTCGCGCAACATCCTCGATCAAGCACTTTAGAGTCGTCGATTGAGGACTTCTTCAGCATAATCCCTCGATCGAGCATAGGCTATCCTCAATCGAGGACTTTTAACCGCAAAACCAGTACAAATTATACGTAATTAGGAAATAATTGTAAACTCTGAGGTTAGTGCAAACTCGATCTAGTTTGGGAAACTCGATCAAGTTTCACAACTCGATCGAGTAATGGTAAACTCGATCGAGTTCTTCTTCTTCTCAGCATTTCTCATGCGTTCTTCATCACTTTATTCTCATCTTTCTGTTTCCTATATTTTCGTGTCATGCTACGTGTGTCCCATTATGTCAACTCCTCGTTGCTACGTTCCATTCTTTTGCTCCATGCATTATTCTTGCATTAAACATTGAAAAGCGAAAGTATTGACATTCTAATATAAATGGCATGTAAATGACATAATTAGCACGAAAATCGTCTCAAAACAACTTAAGTGGAGGCATAAAAGTGTATGCAAATATGACTCATCATATGACGATGACGAGGACGAGGAGGAAG
The DNA here is from genome assembly GCA_029255685.2 of Silene conica. Lineage (NCBI taxonomy): Eukaryota > Viridiplantae > Streptophyta > Magnoliopsida > Caryophyllales > Caryophyllaceae > Silene > Silene conica. The sequence goes on from CM055315.2 coordinate 60,924,108, forward strand.
GTGAATTTGCTATGTTCTCTCGGAACTTGGTAGGAATGGTAAATGAGTAAGGAAGTAAAAAGTTCAGTAATAATAATTATTCAAATAGACATTGTTTTAAGAATCGATCTACTTTCACTATTGGATGCTTTAAGTGTGGAGATAAAACTCACCAAATCAAAAAAGGCTTAAAGTGGGAGGAAATCAAACCAAGGACAAATGTGACAAAGTCAAAAACGAATACAAACATAAGGTCATGTTCGCCATTTCGGAATGTCCGATTTCGAGGACGATGAACCCATCGAGGAATAATTAGAAGTTAAGATGTTTGCCTAACTAATAATTTAAAAGCAAATCTCACAAAATTGAACATCTTAGGTGTCTCATGACTTATCTCAACGACTTGGTTCCGACTCTGGGTAAAACTCCTAAAAACCAAGGTTAGAACTTACTTCAAGTCTTTCTAATCGTTTTCCCTTTACTTTGTTTCCGAAGTTAATAACTTTTTTCATTACTCCATCGAAATGAAGTAAACATTGTTGCCTGATCTATTTAGTACAATCACTAGATATGTCGTTAATACTCCATTAAACCGAATATGATATTCGGGTGGGGTAATCCCTTGAAAAGGTTCATTGATAGGCTTATATGATTAGTGCTTAAAGGGATTGAAAGTACCACTCATATCAACAAAAAAGTGCACCTTTTTTTTCTGGTTTTCCATGCGAAAAAACTCCAAAGTTAAGCGTGCTTGGCTGGGAGTAGTCTTAGGATGGGTGATCTTCTGGGAAGGTTCCCGGGATGCGCATGAGTGAGGACAAAGCTGGAAAGGACTCTCGTGTGGATCTGTGGGGCCAGTACATAGCCCGGCGAGCTACCGTGGCTAACATTTCCGGTCCTAGGTTTGGGTCGGATGTGTTACAAATGGTATCAGAGTAACCTTGCGACCGTCTGGTGAGCGCCCGTGGTCTGGAGTACCCGGGGCACCAACCAAGCGGGGGAGGATTCCTGGTTTGGCTCGGCTGCTGTCGGATGCTGCCAGGCGCAACGAGGACGTTGCGTTCTTCAAGTGGGGGTGTGTAATACTTCATTGAACCGAATATGATATTTGGGTGGGGTAACCCCTTAAAGAGGTCCATTGGTAGACTTATATGACTAGTGCTTAAAGGGATTGAAAGTACTACTCATACCAACAAAGTGCACTTTCTTTTCTGGTTATCCATGCAAAAGAACTCCAAAATTAAGCGTGCTTGTAACAACCCGACCCACCACCGTCGTAACACAAACCCAATAAGATGGGTGCACACTTTTGGGCCCATTATTTGTCCTCACTTAAGCCCAAAAGCACAAGGCCTTGTTACTAAGTGGTGGATGGAAGCTATTATAAACATATCACAAGCCTCACATTCTACCGATGTGGGACAACATTCCTCTCATACTCTTGGGGTGTTACAGTGCTTGGCTGGGAGTAGTCTTACGATGAGTGACCTTCTGGGAAGGTTCCCGAATGCGCATGAGGGAGGACAAAATGCGCTGAAAAGCACTCGTGTTGGTCTGTGGGGTCAATACATAGCCTGGCGAGCTACCGTATCAAGTTACAAGAAAGCACAAAGTTGTTTCACATGTTTGTATTCAACTCATTGTTATTGATACATTTATGTTGTTTTAAATAGGTTGATAGCAAAGATCCCAACAAAAAGCGCTGGAGCAGGGAATGTCGGTAGGTCAAGGAAGGGTAGAGCGATGAGGGAGGAGGGAAGGAGAATTATTTGGTTTTGGGTGGGAGGGAAATGAAAAAAAAATTATTAAGGATAAAATTGAAACAAAATTAGGTTTGAAAGAGTACATATTCTCATTTAAAATACTTCCTCCATTTTTATATAATGTGCCCATTTTATTAAAATACTACACTCATATATTCAACAAATGGAAACATTATATAAAAACGGAGGATAGTAACATTATTGGTCACAAGCTGAAGATAGAGGATGCAAGTGACAAATCTATCATTCCCCGGCAATATGGATTTGAAGACACGTAAATAAGTAATGAAGTGGGGCCCGGTGGGGTTTCCTGAAATTGCCCGTTTTTAGTTAAGAAATGGAAGAAAAGCAAGGCATCATCATTCATCAAAGAAAAGAGTTGGTAGATGTTAAGAAGAGGAATAAGCAGCATGAGTGGATTAGCAACAAGAGCAAACAGAATTAGGGCTAAACTGCAATCAAGTCTTGAAGCAATTATTCTTGAGATTGAAGATGTTTCCCATCAACATGCTGGTCATGCTGCTATGAAAGGCAACACTTCTGATGAAACTCATCTTAATCTTAAGATTGTTTCCCCTAAATTTCAAGGTCTTAATCTTGTTAAACGACACCGTATGGTCTACGATCTTTTATCTGATGAGCTTCAATCTGGCCTTCATGCTCTCTCTATCAATGCCAAAACTCCTACTGAAATTGATTCTTAACCCTAATCTTTATGTCAGTTTTCCCATCTTTACTATGCTTTTTTTTTTGTTTCTCTATTTTTGTTGTTTGTAGCACTAATTAATGCTTATTAGTACTCGGGTATATCACTTGTTTAGACCTGTTTCACGATTACGCTCCGATGCCGTAAAACCAAATGCTATTAACCTACAAACTTCTTAGAATCTACCACCCACTGTAGGTTTTTTTGGATTAAAATCAACTGGGAATTAAATGGAGCACCCCACTTGTGATATTGTGAGAGGGGAGCTTGTCCCGTCTTCAATGAGACAAACTGTTGTTTGTTTATGAGGTTCATATTGAGAAAATAACGTCTAGTCTCCCCTGATGGAATATTTTGCCATGACTATCCAAGTATATGATTCGGGGGCGGGTTGGGTTTTGGCATTTTTGGCATTTTAATGGTCTATTTTGGCGATGGCAATTTTAATGGTGGCAGAGAGGACAATGGTCAAATTTTGGTGGTGGTAGAGGAGGGTTTTGGCCATAATTTTGTGCTTGCTTTTGGCGTTTTTGCCTTATTGTTGGCCGAGAAGATGGTCGCTAAATAGAACATGAGTGTATTGCTTGATTTATGTGTGGAGACAAAGTTCTTGTGAGTTTGTGACATGACATGATAATGTCGGCTTGGTAAATGCCATGGTGATGTCGATGTAAAGGGTGAGGAGTTGAGGGATAAAAGAGGTTGTCAGGGTTGGTTTGATATTTGCATCTATACAATTGCCATGAGTGGATAAATTCAGGGGAGTGTTCATTTGTTTTTGCCGACAAAAAACAGGGGTGGTTTTTTTTTTAAGAAAAAAGATAGTATAGGATCAGTTCTCATAGATGGCTTTTTGGGTTGGTGCAATTCAATGGGTGGCAGCAGAAATGGGAGTAAAAAAAGAAGAAGATCAAGGCTCTTGATACCATGATAAATATGCAATAGTTTGATATAATTGATCACAAATTCTTACTTAAGACCGTCTTAAGATAAGATGACACTCAGAATTGATTTAATTAATGTTAAACTGAAAGGGAGTTGTGACTTGTGAGATGTCTTAACTTAAGTCTGTCTTTAGTAAGACCTACTGATAATTGATAATCAATTGCTCAATCGCATTGTTTGGTAGATTGGATATTTAGTATTTATACAAATAGAGAACTAGAGAAGGGTGATTACTAGTATACATACACACTTCTCTTCATCTAATATTATTCTTTATCAAAACCCCGTCCTACACACATACTATTAGGAGTTGATATTAATGAGACAGATGGTTGTACTAATAATACAAAGAAATTGTTTGGGCGTCTAAACATGGCACCAACTGTAGACATTGCCTTTGTTTTAGGTAATTGGACATGAAATAGACAATGAATAGATTTGGTACTTTCATGTTCAAGTTTGTGGTGATTAAGTGGTGAGTATTTTGCGTAAAGAATAAAGTTTGGATTCTGCATTAAAATGGGGGAATGACTTTCCAATCATCTTTACATGCTATTACTGTTTTTGTGGGTTAATCCTGAGGTTGTGTAACTTGTAGTGCTTTATGTGGAGAGGTTTTGTATCGTTCTTTTTTATGTTGTTTGTTCATTTGTGTCTCTTGAAATAATGGTATAAATGGCTCACTAAAGTGGATGCGCTTCTTGTAGTGCCTTATGTGGAGAGGTTTTGTATTGTTTTTTTATGCTGTTTGTTCCTTTCTGTGTCTCTTGAAATAATGGTATAAATGGCTCACTAAAGTGGATACGCTTCTTTCTCTTTTGAAGGAGCCATTGAGACATTGTTGTAGTTGTTGTTCATTTGTATATCTATTGAAATAATGGTATAAATGAGCTTTAGGTTGATGAAATTTAGCGGTCTTCTCCCAACTATGAACACATTCCTGATAGTCGACATAAATGGACTCTTAGTTCCTTGAGAAAATTGTTTGCTCAATAGTATTGCTGAATGTTGTCGTGCTTGTAAGAAATTCTACCTGGAGTACATTTCAGGTCTGTTCTTGGCATTGTTGGCACTTTGAGAACATTGTGCCTTCAACAATTTATTAGCACTTTTAATCATATTTGAGTTTCGCTTCACAATGGCAAATATCCTTACCGTCAAAGCCAAACTCTTCTCTAAATCTTTTTTTCGACTACCTAACATTTGTTCTATAGTATCTACCAGTATTTCTGTACATTGGCTGGGACCCACTCATGAAATTGGCCTTACATCTTGCTTCTGTTTTTAACTAATAGTGCCTTCAGTTCTGTTGGACAATGAAATAATGACGGCAAGAGTATTCACATATTTTGGAGCTGCTAGTTTGTGTTTTGCTTTGTTGGTTAACTTTTCAAGAGATAAAGTTGTAATAGCCTTCTCTTTCTGCTATTGTGCTGGTCATTTTTAAACTAATTTGACTTCAGTGAATCAGCCCGTCTCCTTTATCTCGAATCTCTTGACATATTTTTAGTTATTATGAGAAGAATTCATATACCATTTACTGTCAGCATTCATCAGCTATTCAGGTTCATTTGTGCTTCTAGTGTGAAAATTTATAGGCATGGAGGATTAGTACTAAAACTAGGCGGAGAGATTGTTGCTGTAACATACTCTGTATAACATAAGTTCCTAATATGTTGCTCAGTTAGCTCTGTACTGCTCGTTACTCTTTAAAAGTATGCTGAAAGATTTCTCCGCGGAATTCAACATCTGCCAGACTACTTCCTGTATCGAGTCAATTATTTGCATTTGCTTATGGGTCAAATTTTCTTATGCAAAATGGGCTTATAGTTCCTCGATACAACTTTGTCCACAACACTAAACTCAGCTACCTACATTTCTTGCCTCTACCCTTAGCTACCAGTTACCACGACCCTTGCACCAACCACCGTCCACCACACCACCACACCCCACAACTTTTTCCATGTTGAATGCTTTTTGAGGTAGTGGCATGTACATGTCAGTGGGATGGGTGAAGGGCTGAGATGATTGTGTCTGAATCAGGGATGGTAAGTTAAGTCTGGTATAGTTGGAGAGGTAGTGGTTGGGAGTGAGGCGTGTCTGGTTATGGTTATGGGTTCTCAATTTTCAATCTGCAACCACAGATTAAGCTTTAACATACAATATGCTTTCGGCAATTGGCAACATGTAAATTTGTCTTTTGATATTCTATCACGGTTACTGCTGCAATGTCTTCCATGAAAGGTAATGGTTTGGTCTTTGGATAACAGGTAGAAGTGAGATTCAAGAATGACATTGAACTAAGAGGTCAGCGCGTGAAAATGAAAGGGTAGCAGTGGGCGGAAATAACTTAAAAGCATGAGCAAGTTTTTCTTTTCCTTTGGTGTTGTTTCCATTTAGTTTGTGCTACTTTTAATCCTCAATAAATGACTGTATGATCGATCATGTTATCATATTCAAATGGTATTTACCGTTATTGGTTCCAGTTTTTGTTGGCGAATCAATAGGACTGCCCAAGATCTAGAATGACACGATTTGTACGAGGCTGTTGTTCCCCGAGTCCCTGACTTTACATTCTTGTGTGTTTACTCTATATGGATGCCGGTTATTTGTGGATGTGGATAAGATCCGCAGGTTTCCTTTGATTCAACGTTTTACTTGTGTCTCTAAATGACCAAGTCTAAAGATATCATTGGTTAGTGTCTACAACTCAAGAAAATTTTGACGAAAATAGTGCTACATTAGAATACACGTTTTAAATTGTGTAATTGTGCCACCAAAGTTATTACTCTTTTTGTCTCATTCATTTGTTTAAATAATATTTCGGTAGTAAAATGATTGGCACGAAAAGAGTATGAGCGTGGTTGCACCTTGCATTGCGTTATCATTCATTGTTGGATATCGACAATACATGATGACGGTGTACCATTCACTGTTTGGCCTTCATATCATCAAGTCTCCCTTTTCCTTGTGACGAGTATATCCGTCACAAACTTATGACGTGTCAAATACTACATATGTTAATAGATAAGACAAAACAATCTGCTAGTATATAAGTACTCTACTTTTATCTTGTCTTTTACATATAGGTATTACTTGACCTGTCGCAAATCTGCGACGGATGTTTCTCATTTGTGTCATCATTCATATCTCCTACCAAATGAGTATTTAATTTTTGATTTCAAAACTAACAACACTGCTCACCAATCCCACCATAAAGATCATCCTGTGGACCATCCCCACAAAACAATACACTTATTCTCGTTAGATAACTTGTAATAAAAATTTGTCTTGTAAGTTGTACTGGTTTTTAGCCCGTGCAAAAAATTGCACGGGTTGTTTTAACCATTTTGTTTATGAATTAAAATTTGCAAAATTAAAATATATGCGTAAAACAAAACCATTATTGGGTCTTATTCGGTATATATATATAAAACGGTTATACTGTATTATATTAAATATTTTAATTTTGTGAAAGTCAAGTCATAAAATATTTTGGGCCAACGTTTTATTCTTTTTTTAAAATTTCGAACTATTACACAATAAATTGTTAATTATTGTTGTTTATTGTAAATTATGTATTATTTATTGGGTATAGATTATTATGTAATAGTTCCAACATAAGACATTCAAAATTATTATCAAGTCATATAATATTTTGGAACAACATTTTAGCCTTTTTTAAATTTCGAACTATTACCCATTAAATTGTTAATTATATATTGTTGTTTATAATCAATTATTAGTTTTACGCCCGTGCAAAAAATGCACGGGTTTAATTTTATTAAATTGAGAAAAATAATAAGAGTGTGAATATATTTTACAAACATATGATTTTAGTATCGCAGTTATATCAATGTAAAAAGTAAGAAAAATTTATACACTTAACTTAGACGCAAGTAAAAAACAACGCATTTGTTTGACATTATAAAAGAATACAAATTCTTATTTAGAACAACAATATCGGTTTAAGTTTACGACGGTTCAAATATACATATGTAGGATGAATAAGTCAACACAAAAGCATTATGCATGTATAGCGAAAATAAAGATACTGACCCATTTTAAACTTAAGACGGATAGTAATCGATAAAAAGATATAAATTTGAAAATTATACTTACTGTTTAAATCATAAGTTCCTAACCATCGTACTGAACCCAAATTTTTATTAGGTCGGCCCTCTAACTACCAAAAAACTCCGACCATATAATATAATATAAACCATGCTTTTTTATATAATTTTATGTATATTTAAGACGGAGATACATATTTTCGTTGATTTAGAACTCACAACTATTTTAATTTGTTAATTTACAGTATTGAAATGTTTCAACTCTCAACTATTATATTTGGTATTTAATTTTTATTTGTGTTTTATACTTATTACCACTAATTTAATTTTTCATTGCTCCATGCTAAAGTAATATTGAAAAGCTTTTTAATATTGGAATACTCCATCTGTAAAGTTTCGGTGTTGCAATCATATTATTAATTTATTATATCTAATTTATGCCTTTAATTTATGTAAAATTAGTTAACTTATTATCAACGATCATCAAAGATCTGATTTTTGCGGTTGAAATTGAGTTAGTACTCTATGGGACTTTATATTTCATTGTGTGATTATAGATTGTAACTTCTTTAATTAACAAAAGTAAGGAAGAAATTAAATCGATGAAAGCTTGAGAAACGCGAAAAGAGTTTAAATCGACGAAAACTTGAGAAAAGTTAATTAATTAAGTATAGAGAATATGATGGACCCTACTCTAATTATATATAAAAAAAACTTCATACTTTTAATCAACCAATAAGAATCCTTTAAATTTTATCCCTTTTATAGTAAAGATATTTTTTCATTTTCTAAATTGTAGTGAATTTTATAAATCTAGTAATTTTTAAAATTTTTAATATTTTAAATTATGTTCGTTTATTAAATTTATAGATCTATTTTTTTACTATGTTAAAAATATTTATTTCATCTTGTAAACAAATATTTATTATATTTAGAATATTAATTTTTGTTAAGAAATTATGCGATATTTTTAATGTTCTATTTTAAAAAAATGTTCATTGTCTATATTTTATTTGATCAGGTACGGGCGAAATTTATTATATCCATAATATTATTTATTAATTTGTACTATAATTTGTACTTTAATTTTTTTTTTTATTTTGTGAATAAGTATGCAAATTTTCCCCTTTTATGCATATAATATGTGACACCCGTCGTTGAGGGGTGCCAAAGATAAGATTTATAAAAATCTCAGCTTAAACTAGATAGGATAAGTCAAGGGTCGAACCACAGAGAGACAAGGTTAATAATGTTTGTGAATTTAAAGTCTATTGAAAGTAACCAAAAAGGGGGGTTTGATTGATGATTGAGAATAACAACTAAGATAGCAAAAGTAAACAAGAATACTAAACAAAGGTAAAAAGGAGATTAGGAACTTCGGTTTCCCATGGCTAGGACAAGTCAATAAAGGGTAAAATAACCAAATAACACAATCCCAAGGAACAAAGAATAAACCTTTAGGTCAATATTCTACCCAATCCTTACGGTCTTAGGGTTCCTAGAAAAGCACTAAACTTTCGTTCATAGGGCAATCCCAAAGTTGTTAAACTAATCCTAACAATCTTTCAATCTTAAAGAATTAGTTGACCAACAACAATGGGGATTGGTAAATTAATCATAAAACCATTAAAATCTAATCTTGGCCATGGTTCCCCTAATTCCTAATCACAAGAATTAGCTATGCATAATCATAATCATAAAACTAGAATTAACAATATTGGAGAACAACAAGAAAGATAGCATAATTGAAGATGAAGATTCAAAAGAGGGAAACATGAATTGAATAACAATAATAAGATGAACAATAGAATTGAATAACAAGGGAAGATTAAATTGCATAAAACTTACAAAATCAATTGGAAATTAAGAACAAAGCTTAAGAACTTGGAAATTTGTCTCTCTAAACTATGGAGTTTCTGCTAATGTGGACTGCTTGACCTAATTATGAAGCTTAGGCGTTCTTAAATAGTCTCCTAATTACAAGATTAAAAGAATAAAAGCCGAAATAAAAGTCGCGGAACCCGTCGCCTGGTCGGTCGACCTCTTAAGTAGGTCGGTCGACCTCGAGTGCTGTAATCAGGGGTTTCTGAAACTGTGCGCAAGTCGGTCGACCTGTTGGGTAGGTCGGTCGACCGATTACTGTACATTCCAGCCTTGAATTTGCTTGCACGCACCACTTTGCCTAAGAGTCCGGATCCTTGCTTCGCGTAAACACTCAAAATAGCTTCCGGAGGACGGTTTGTTGGGAATTATGTCCTCAACAATAGTGCGATCACATAATTAAATCTCATGACGAGAATGCGCAAGGGATGATACAAAATTATATAGTCAACTGGTCAACATTAATCGGTAATGATTGGATTGCTAAAGTTTGACATTACTGTCGTAATGACGGTGGTGACCAGTTGATCCCTTTAGGTCACACCTATAGGACAACTCTCTTAATGGTAAATGAAATGACTGTATGTTGATACGAGTCAGTTCAATTCTAGTTCGTAATTATATGAGGAGAACATTTATAATAAGATTATAAATTATGAACTTTTAGTGATCGACATGGCGTCACTAATATTTACATGTTTATGAAACATATTTACTCGAATGAATTATTTTAAACTACAATTGTTGTAGTGGCAATGGATTGATTAATTAGATGTTAGTGATTTTGAATTACTACTAATTTTATGAATAAGTGTTTAATTGTTAAACTACGAATTTCGTAAAACAATGTGGTCGATGTAATTGTTTCATACCATATTAACATGTATTGTGTGTAAGTCCATTTCGGTAATATGGACCGTATGTCACATTCTTACACACATATACATTTTACATATTAAAACAATATATGATAGTGTGTTAGGAATAAAAAAAACATCTAATTAATGCATAAGTTAAGTGGGAGACATTTGAAGGTATTTAGGTGCCCATGTATTGGGTATTCTACCCTAACCATCAGCCATCCCTAGTTGTTCTCATTCTCTCATTCATTCCATGTTCAAGTTAGGTTTTGTAGAGAGAAAAACAAAAAGAAATTGTTCATCCTTGCTCTCACCAAAACCGTGTGACATACCTCATTTGTCAAGACAAAAATAATTGATAATATTATACTAAATGTGTAGTAGTAATATTATAATAAGAACTAGTATTTGTATTTGATTTCTAGCAAAATAAATACAAATTATAAGAGTAGGTTGTCTTGGGTGCATCTTGGAGGAGGTATCCTACTTTGGATACTAAGGGTTGGATGTTCATCCTAGCACCGGTTTTCGTCAGATTGTAAGTATTCGACTCCTTTATTCCGCATAGATTATTAGCATGCATAAGATCTAAACAACATAATAATTAAAGTGTTAATTATAATTTATTTAGTATGACTAAATTATTAGGTTATGATATATTTAAACCTAACAATTGGTATCAGAGCAACTAGGTTGTTTGCATGCTTTCCGTTTACGTTTTTACGGAGTTATTTGGATAACAAAAATAAAATTGATATTTCGTTTAATATATGATATGGCCGAAATTAATTAAGCATGAATACCTACTGTTTCTAAAAGGTTTTTAGAATATTTGGAATATATTTTGCATATATATTGTTCATTGGTATTTTATTTTTCGGTTTTATTGATTTTTAATGGTTAAAAATTGTTTATTTTGGGAAAAATAGTTAACATCATCTTTTGGCCGAGATTTTTCAGTATGTTTTCACATGTATATCCTATGTTATGAATATGAATTTTCGTAAATTATGGACTTATAATACATGGGATTTGAATTTTAAATGTTAAAATGCAATAAGATGAATAAAAATGGGTTTGTATAGTTATATTTGGAATTTGACTATAAAAATTTATGAGTATGTCACACGCAATATTTAAAATTAATGCTAAAGTTTCCAGAAATTTACATATATTGCATTATTATAGATTTTTAAAGTAAAAATCGGGTAATTAGTGACATTATTTCGACTTTAATAGTTTAAGTTGGAATTTGGCCCTAAAAATTTAACACGATGTCATATATATTATTTCCAGCATGTATAAAATTTCGAGATTTTTATCTTATTTTATGCTTGAGAAATAACTTTAAAGGTTAAAATTGTACGATATATGACGAAAATCGTTAAAATTTGCAATAGTTGTTAAAATGGCCGGCAAATTTAACCCATATTAGTAATATATGATATGTTCATCACCATAATTTTCTTGGGAGCCAAAAGTTTCTGTTTTTATTTAATTTTAATTTGTTGAAAAGTTGCATTTAAAATTGAATAATAAGAGTCATAGTTATTGAAATTTCGGCTAATTGGGCAGTGTGTAATTTGTTTTTCTGTCCATTTTATGTTTTTAAAGTGTTTTGGAAAGTGTAAAAATATTATTAGTATTTTATTTTCATTTATGGAGCTAATTATTTAATTTTCCGACTTAAAATGCTCGTTTTACGTCTTATTTTCGAAATAAATATTAAAACCGTATAAATACTAATATTTTAAAGTTCTGAAATTTTAAGAACATTCTAGAATTTTCAAAATTTGAATTTTGAAATTTTCAAAATTTTTATGACTCTTTTTGATTTTTATATTATTTTTCCCGTAAAACCGAGTAATACCGAACAATATTATTATAATAAGTTAAATCATGTTCAAAGTTTGAGTAAGACTAAATTTTGAAACCTAAAAGAGTTGGGATGATTAACTTAAGAGTGAATTCCGATTCATATTATGCATAGTGTTGTTAAAACGTTAAAACACGCAATTCCATAAAACCGAGGTATACGATAACTATTTATATAATTGATATTTAAATAGGACGATTTGGCTTAGGGTTTGCATGATAGTTCATATATTCATAAGCATTGCATATTTTAATTATGAATGTCATGATTTTATTTACGTAATTTTGGGAATTATGTAATTTACTTAGTATGGCCTTAGTTTTTAATCGGTATTTCCCGTAATGTAAGGGGTTACCGATTCGGTTGTAATTTTGTGATCTCGTATCACCCAATTGTAATTTATTTCTATTTTATAATGTATAAAGTAGACTAGAAAAGTTATAATTTTTGTAAATTCCGGAGATCCTTGAAGACGGTGCCATTCGGAAAGGAGTTCCGACCAAGACGGTGTTTACCTTGGGAAGCGTGCCTCGTGAAGTTCAAGGGACCAAAGGAGTTGGTTTCCGAATTTGTACTTTTATTATTTCTTTTCTAGGAAAGGCCATACTAGGGTATATTTTTATGCTTTTATTTGCTTCATATATGTTTGCATGCATAGCCAAATCGTCATATCATGTCATGCATTTTATTCGATTTTATCGACCTAGTCATATATTTTATCGATAATTCACCGACTTAGTTCACTTAAACGGAGATAGAAATAAAATTTGACTAGATCTCTTACAAATAAATATTGAGACTTAGCCTTACCAAAAAGTATGGACCCATGAATCCCTTCTTCACAAGAATGTAGGCTCGGCTATACCAGGGTACTAAAATTGTCACATTGGGTAAGTGGGGTAATAATATTACACCTTGAAATTTGGTCGATCTCAACGAAAGTATTCTTAACCGTAGTTGCAATAAGTTCGGGCTAAAGACGATTTTTAGAAAATTGTCGACCGAGAGTTCTAAGGTAGAACCGATTAAAAGGTTAATCCACCAAATTATACCAATACGGGTTGAATCGGCTATACCGTGCCCGAATTAGTATGGGTTTGGGTCTCGGGATTGTTTACTTAATTGGGTAAGAGATCATTAAGTAAATAGACTAAATTTGTTTAAATTTAATTTTATTTACAAGTTTTGAAAATGACGTTGTTTTAATTCCTTCATTTTATTGTAGTTTAATTTTCAACATCGTCAATGGCAACCAACGCTCCACCTCTCACTAATGTTTCATGGCTTCGATCCTTTATGGATCGTTGCAAACTCGATAAGCATGGTTCCAATTTTAAGGATTGGGATGCGCAATTGCTTTTGGCCGCTCAAGGTGACGATAAGACTCGTTACCTATCCGAAGCCGCTCCTCCCGCTCCGACCGCTCGCTCCGCGGTCCAAACTCGTGAGGCCTATGAAGCCTACATGAAAGAGTCCTTTGCTCTTAAAAATGTGCTTATCTTCTCCATGGAGCCGGATCTCCAAAGGAGTATGATCAAGTTAACCACATCATATGAGATATACACCAAACTTGTGACGATGTTTTCACAAACTCCAAGGGTGATTCAATATGAGGCGGCTTCCGCCTTCTTCGACATTAGATTGAAGGAAGGGCAAAAGATAAGCCCTCATGTGCTCAAACTAGTTGAGCTCGCGAAGACTTTAAAAATGCAAGGAGTTGATGTTCCCGACTCTCTCATCATTGACCGAGTTCTTCACTTGCTCAATAAGGTGAAATCGTATGCACAATTCCGGGTGAATTTCAACATGCGAAATCAAGAGACCACATTGGATGAATTGCATAAGATGCTTGTCCAAACCGAGAGGGACATGGGACTTCATGAAAGTTCCACTAAGGATGTTTTGAACATCGAAAAGAAAGGGAAATGCAACTTCAAGAGGAATGCATTCAAAGGCAAGGGAAGAAAACGTTCAAACCCAAACCGGCCAAAGAAAAGACCTTTTCGAAAGGCGTTTCCACCTCATCTTCAAAGGTTGAAGACAAGTGCCTTTATTGCACGAGGTTAAGTCTTAGGAAACGGAATTGCCCCAAATACTTGACCGATCTCAAAGATGGAAAGGTTCTTGCAGTAGGTTATAATTCACGTTTACTTTCATGTTATTTTGTTAACTTTTGTATGGCGATACAAGTTGTTGACTATCACCCCTTTTAAATTGTTTTAAAGGGGCATCTTATAAAGATATGGGCAAGGAAAAGGAAGCATGAAGTTCCTTACTTGGATGGCTATGGTAGCATCCAATTGATCGAAGACTTAAAGAGCTAGGCTCTAATTTTCATATTGTCTTCTTTCATATTTTGCATTTTGTTAGAACAATTTATTTTCTTGTAAGACAAGGATTAAAATCCTAAAACAATGGTTATAATTTTGGATATTAGTGACTTGGTTTTCAACCCGAGTCACTACTTTTGTTCTTAATCAATTTCTTGATTTCTAAAATAAATTGCATACCTTGTTAAAACATGAATAATGGTGATTTTATCACGAAATAAACATTGATACGATCAATATAATATAATCAAAGTGTTGATTAAAACGGAGAACTACACCCCATGAGATACTTTCAATCAAATTAAGAAATCATTAGTTCATTATACGATAATCATTTTAAGTGAAAATGAGAATGTATACATCACACCTATAAAACTTCAAACATTCATATGCATTGGTTAAATCGAAATTGCTATCCTTATACAAGTAAAGGTTATTGTTAAAAGGATAGAGTGGGAGAAAATATTTCGCCCGCAAACCAATGATATACATGTAGGATCTTAGGGAAGATTCATACATGGGAGTCTTAAGAAGAACCCCAAATGGATGAATTGAAGAAACTACGAGAGGACACTGAAGAAACTATGGGAGGACACAAGAGGAAAAGTTCCTTATGTTCATTGTTTCAAAGAGAGGATATAATGAAACCCCGTACGAAATAGGAAGGAAATCGGTTCCTTGAAATAATGATATTCTCAAGATTATAAGATAATAGAGGAGAAATCATCTTAGTTCCCTCGACAGTAGTATATGTTGTATCGAAAAGCGATGTTAGGAATTCATGTGATGACGATTGAATAAAGGGAGATCACTATAGGGATAGTGATGGTGATAATGATTCAAGTTATAAATAAAGATTTACATGCGAGAAATGAAAGGTTCATTTAAGAGATCGAGTGGTATTGTTTTTAGTGGGAGCAATATTCATTAATAGAATTGAACCTACCATTTAGAGAGGATGGGTGATTCTTTAAAGTGTAAAGAATAAGAGGTTCTCAATTCTAGATGAACAAATACCTTATATCATACGATGATGGAGCTTTACGGGAAGGTTTATTATGTTGATAATTAAAGGTCGCCCATTAGAAATCAAAATGGTTAGATATGAATAACCTTGATGAAATAGCCAGATGTTTGAAAATAGTAAAAGTGATGAAATCACTAATAACTACAATATAGATTTCAGCACATAAGTGACTAGATAATTTCGATTGATTCTTTAATCCCTCTAGTATATCAATACGTCACGAGTTATAAGATAACAGTGGCAGCTTCCCTCAGAAAAGGGAACTCAAGATCTAGAATGAGTTCTATACGTGTGCTCAAATAAGATCATATTATATGAGATAATATGAGATGGAAGGAGACCAAAATTTGTAAGTTTTAGAATCATGAATAAAAGGTTTATTCGTAAAACACTAATACAAATTGATGATCGTGCATCAAATGCAATGAAATAGTATTGACTGTTTTTGCATGACAATGTCATTTGAGTTATAATTAACTCAAGATGAAAGATTGTTGGAACATTTTAAGTTGATGATGACAAGTCCTTGTTTATATTAATTGTTTGTTCTTAAGTAGCATGAATTGAGTATTCAAGGCTAAGCAAATGGATTGAAGAACAAAGGCAACAAAGAGATCATCCATTGTGTCTCAAACATGATCAAGAAGAACAACACAAGTCAAGAACATCCTCTTGTAACCTAAGTCACTTATGTAAGAGTAAGTGGAACATTCTCGTTAAAATCAAGTGTTAGCTTTGTCATGCAACAGTCCATCAGACTGTTGCGTCTGTACCGCATGGAGTTTTTTAGTACGAGAAAAATGTTTTCGAGTAATGTGCAAAATAGTCGTTTTAGTTTTCTGAAAATAATTGTCAAAATTTATTTTCTTGTAAAATCGTCTTCTCTTTTGGCACGCACGAATTGAAGCATAAAACCCGTCTTATTCGTAGTGTACCGCATTTCATAAAATAATAAGAACTTATGAATTGTTTACATTTCAAATGTAAATAGTACTAGAGCATCTTATTAGAAGATATTTTACAATGAAAATCTGATTTGCTTTATCAAACAGCCAATGAAAACTAACAACCATTTTTGCTTGTCAAGTGGGCTAGCTATTATCCAATGGATAAAAGTACAATGGAAGTACACATTGGGTAATACCCACATTTTGAGTACTATAAAAGAAATCACTTAGCCTCATTCAATGCTAAGGTTTTACAACATTTATTGAAGTATTTCTGCAAAACTCTTATGCTTTCAAAGTTCTTTCTTTAAGTTTTGCAAAAATCATTTTAAGTTTCAAAAGTCTTCAAACGTTTTCTCAAACACAGTCTGAAAATCTCCATGCATCAGTAAGCTACACTGTGATATAATGAGTTTGTTCCATGATTCTCGTGTTTAGATCTTAAGTGTAAATCTCCACGTTCTTAAGTGAACATCTGAGATTCTGATCCTGTAAACCAGAGATAGAACATCTTAAAACTCTTGAAGCGGAGTAGCTTTAAGTTTGAGTCAAGTCTTGAAGCGGAGTAACTTTGAACAAATAATGCAACCGGAGTAGGTTGGCGAGTTATTTTACTTGTATTCGTTTAGTTGTTGGAGTAAATTTCTAAACAATCAATAAAATAACGGTTGGACGTAGGTCTCGGAGTAGAGACTGAACCAATTTTTTAACTTTGGTTGTTTGTTTATTTACTTACATACTCTTCGCTTTTTCTCGCTTACTTGAACGATTCTAAGTTTCTGTGTAACAGTCAATCATACTGTTACATAGAACACTTTGCTCATCTTGTGAACTTACTCGTTATTAAGTCTCTTAAGTGTAGTCGTCGTTAAAATTTTAAAAAGGTCACACCTAATTCACCCCCTCCCCCTCTTAGGTGTTTAATCGTTCTTAACTCTTCAATTGGTATCAGAGCCTCGTGCTCTTGATATTGGCTAAGCCCCAAAAGAGTTGATCCTATAGTTATGGACGAAAATAAACACACTAAGTATCCCATCTTCAAGGGAGATAACTATGTCTGGTGGAAACATCGCATGGAGCACTACGTTAAGGGTACTGATTATGAGTGTTGGTTAATAATAAAAAATGGCCCCCTCGCTATCTCTGTCACTAATGCCGATGGCACTAGTACACCAAAAAGCGAGGACAAGTACGTTGAGTCAGATTACAAAAAGGTCGAAAAGAACTCTAAAGCCATGTCCATTCTTCAATATGGCATCGGTGAACAAGAGATTAATCGAATAGCTGGTTGCACGTCGGCCAAGGAAATTTGGGACACCCTATGCCTTGCATATGAGGGAACGTCACAAGTAAAGAAGTATCGAATAGATCTTCTCATGCAACAGTACGAGATGTTTAATATGACTAAGGATGAATCCATAAATAGTCTCTCCTCTCGTTTTTCTAGCATTGTCAATGAACTTAAAAATCTAGGGAGGGTTTTTGAACTCGAGGATCTAGTTCGCAAAATTCTTCGTAGCCTAACCGAAAAATGGCAACCAAAGGTTAACGTTATTGAGGAAGCAAAGGATCTATCTATTCTACCCCTTAATGAACTAGTGGGTTCACTCATGGCTCACGAATTAACCCTCGTGAAGCGTTCTGAGGAAAGTTCCAAAGGGAAAGGGCTCGCTCTCAATGCTCTCTCAAGTGATGAGGAGGATGTAGATGATGAGTTTGCTTTGTTCACCAAAAACATTGCAAGTATGATAAATAGTAGGGGCTCTCAAAGGTTTAAGACTAATGCTAGTAAACGACAGTTTCCTAAGAGAAAATCGACTTCCACTATTGGATGTTTTAAATGTGGTGATAAGGGTCACCAAATTAAAGAATGTCCAAAGTGGGATCTATTTAAATCAAAGGAAAAACGTGACATTGCAAAACAAGATTATAAAGCAAAAGTCATGACGGCTATTTGGGGTTTGTCTGATTCCGAAGAGGATGAAATCCTTGAGGACGAATTAGATGCCAAGTTATATGTCTCGTCAAATTCCTCAAAAAATGTCTCAAAATCCTCCAAAGAAAAGGTCGTATGTCTTATGGCCCACTCAAATGACTCCAACTGTGATTCCGACAATGAGGTAAACTCACTCAAGAAAAAAGCTCGGTCATTCTCAAAAGATAAAGTATGCATTTTATTAGATCAATTCATAGATAAATGTCGTGTTCAAAATGATAAACTTGAAGCAATGCAAGAAGAAATCGAAAACATTGCTGAAGAAAACATTTGTCTAAAAGAAAGTCTAAATGAAAATGACATAGCCAGCTCCTCAACCATTGTCGAAAATGAAATCAAGAGTTTGCAAAAACAGAACCGTACTCTCACCAAAAAACTGGAACAATTTCAAGTCACAGACTCTTGCACTGTTGTATCAGATCTTGATAAGGAATTGAGCAGTCTTAACAAACGTGTCTCCACAATCACCAAAGAACGTGACTCTTTGCTGTTTGAACTCACTTTCTATAAGCATGATAACAAACAACTACAACAAGTTGGAACAATGTTGAGTGATGAAGTAAGTCACATGAAACAAGCTCTCGACAAATCACAAAAGCTAAACCATGAACATCTAATTGAAATCAAAACTTTGAATGAAAAGTTAGATGAGGCCAAAACCTTCTATCTCAAATGGGAAGGTAGTCAGAGAGTCCTAGAATTTCTTCTAAAGCAATCACAAGAATATGAATGTCGAGAGAAAATGACTGGACTTGGTTTTTCACGCAACAGTAACACACACTGTTGCATTAGAAACCAAGACCCAAGTCAAACTGACTTCAGAAGAAGAAAATACGCCGGTCTTGCTGAATACATAATCTGTAACTATTGTGGTAACACCGGTCATGAGTTCAATGGATGTGAAAAGAGAAAACTTGACCTAGAAACAAGTACTTCAAGAGCTAAACAATCATGGGTCAAAAAGGAAGTGTCTGAAAAGAAGAATGTTAAGAAGGAACCCAAGCTAGTCTGGGTTCCTAAGCTAACAAATTGATTATGTGCAGGCAATAGTGGGAGGCAGCAGCAATTGGTATTTGGACAGTGGATGCTCACGTCATATGACGGGAGATAAAAACCAATTTCTCTCACTAAAGGCCTATGATGGCGGTATGGTGACTTTTGGTGACAACAAACGAGGTGAAATAGTTGGTATTGGAAAAGTTGGTAAGTCAAAGTCACTATGCGTCGACAAAGTGTTGCTTGTCAAAGGTTTGAAGCACAATCTTCTTAGTATTTCTCAATTATGTGATCGTGGTAATATTGTTGAATTCCATGCAAATCAATGTAGAATAATAGATGAAAAGACTAGGAACCTCATTCTTAGTGGTAATCGTGTTAGGGATGTTTACATGAACAATCTTCACTCATTGTCGGGACAAACCTTGTCTTGCATGAGTGTTCAAAAGAATAACCCTTGGCTTTGGCATAAACGACTTGGTCATGTGAATGCCAAAACACTAAATACCATAAGAAAACTTGACCTAGTAGATGGCATTCCGAACATAAAATTTGAATTCAAATCCCTTTGTGATGACTGTGTAAAAGGGAAACAAGTAAGAAACTCCTTTAAATCCAAAAATGTCATTAGCACTTCTCTACCATTAGAACTCATCCACATAGATCTATGTGGACCAATGCGTATACCTAGCAAAGGTGGTAGTAGGTACATTTGTGTAATTGTTGATGACTTCTCACGGTACGTTTGGCTTTTGTTCCTAATTTCTAAGGATCAAACCTTTGATGAATTCCTTATTTGGGTCAAGAAGGCTCAAAATAAATTTGGATACAAACTCATTTCATTAAGATCCGATCATGGATCCGAATTTGAGAATTCATCTTTCAATGACTATTGTAATGAGTACGGTGTTAGCCATAACTTTTCTGCCGCTAGAACCCCACAACAAAATGGGGTAGTGGAAAGAATGAATCGAACTTTGGAAAACATGGCTAGGACTTTACTCATTAGCTCTAAGGTTCCTAGAAATTTTTGGGCAGAAGCGGTCAATACTTCTTGTTATATTTATAACCGTGTTATGATCCGAAAAATGTCAAACAAAACTCCTTGTGAATTGCTTCGAGGTAGAAAACCTAACATTTCACACTTAAAATGTTTTGGTAGTAAGTGTTTTGTTCACAATAATGGAAAAGACAACCTTGGAAAATTTGACGCTCGAAGTGATGAAGGAGTATTTGTCGGATATTCGGATCATAGTAAGGCTTATAAAATATATAACAAACGTACCATGAAGATGGAGGAAAGCGTACATGTAATATTTGATGAATCAAGTTTGTTTATTTCTGATGATTAGGATGAAGAAGATGAATATGATGATGACTTTGGTATTGGCATGATCCGTAGCGATATGGATAAAGTGCTAGAAGAGGACGAGCAACAGTCTGATCAACTGTTGCATGAGGAAAACGGCCAAAATTCAGGGGGAACTAACACTCCCTCACCAACAGAAGAAGCCAGCTCCTCAGGGGGAAATCTGGAAAGGGAACAGCAACTGACCACACAAACAGGGGAAGAACCAAGTCCTCTTTCAACAAATTCCCAAAATTCAACAGTAGCTTCTACTGTTGCACCAGAAACAAATAACTCCCCCGAACCACTTGTTCTCAAAAATTGGAAACATCAAAGCTCACATCCTCTATCAAACCTAACCAGTGATCTCAATTCAGGAGTAAAAACCAGATCCTCCCTCCAAAATTACTGTGCATTCCATTCTTTCATCTCAAAAATTGAACCAAACAATGTCACAATGTCCTTGACTGATGAATACTGGACCACAGCAATGTAAGAAGAATTAGAGCAATTTGAACGTAACAAGGTATGGCATCTGGTTCCTAGGCCTGCCCAACGTACTGTCATTGGTACGAGGTGGGTCTTTCGCAATAAGCTTGATGATGTTGGAGAAATCGTACGTAACAAGGCTAGACTAGTGGTGCAAGGGTATTGATGCGTGCCTATTTTATGATGTTTTACATCTATTTTTACACGCATTTTGTCGCTCATTTACTATGTTTTAGCCTTTATTTCCCAACAATTGTCTACTTTCGTATTTTTATGCTCTTTTGCAGATTTATGCGGAAAAGGGACGATTTTATACCAAATTTATGCCCTCGGGATTTTTTATGACTAAGGACAAGAAGGAACGAAGCCTAGCGCATATTTCAAGGCCTAAAGATAGCTTTAACAAGCAAAGAATCGATCCACGACATTGCAGCCTGTTTCAAATGGCTATATCTCGAGTTCTAGAGCTGATAATGAAGTGATTCCAGTTGGAGGTGAAAGCTTATCCTCTTAGCTTTCCAACGCCGCAAGAATCGCTTGATTAAGATAAGTAACGAAGAAATGGAAGCTGTTTTAAGAACGATGCGCGCTGCAGTCCCGACAGTTGGTCGACCGACCCACTATTTGGGTCGACCGACCAGGTGCCTATTGGAAAAGCCCAGAATTTGCCTGAAGCCCAGAAATTGCATAAAATCCGTAAAGCGGTCGACCGACCGAAAATATTGGTCGACCGACCACAGAACCGACCCAGAAGTTTTCGCGAAGCCCATTAAAGTATTTAGGTCATTAGGAAACTCTTTTTTTTCGCCTATTTAAACCAAATTTCGTAATTAGGGTTTAATGATTCAGATTTCCATCAAGTTCTTAATCCAGTTTTCTATCATAGAATTATAATCAAGTCCTAATAGAGAGAAGCATCCTAGTTTAGAGAAAAACTCCATAGCTTTAGAGAATACTTTCCAAGTTTCAATATTTGTTCTTGAATTCCAATTAAGCTTGTAAGTTTGCTACAATTAATCTTTCTTGTTGCAATTAATCTTTAATCATGTTATCTCCTTTAATGTTCTTGATTCTTGTTATTGTTAGTTTTACAATTGAGATTATGCATAGCTAATTCTTGTGATTAGGAATTAGGGGAACCATGGTAAAGACTTGACTTTGATAAGTTTTATGATTAAATTACCAATCCCCCATTGTTGTTGGTAAACTAATTCTTTTAGATTGAAAGATTGTTAGGATTAGTTTAACAACAACTTTGGGATTGCCCTTGAACGAAAGTTTAGTGCTTTTCTAGGAACCCTAAGACCGTAAGGATTGGGTAGAATATTGACCTAAAGGTTTATTCTTTGTTCCTTGGGATTGTGTTATTTGATTATTTTACCCTTCATTGACTTGTTTTAACCATGGGGAACCAAAGTTCCTAATCTCCTTTTCATCTTATTTTAATTTCCTTATTATTATTGCATGTTTAGATTAATGTTCTTTATGATTTCCATGTTTATTCCTACTTTTATTTTTGTTTCAATAGTTATGAGTAGCTAATTTCATATGTTAGGATGTAGGGAGTAAATATGCATAGGTAGTATAATTCCCGAATTGACATGTCGCAGGCAGGAGGTCGACCGACCATCATTACAGGTCGGCCGACCGACTCGTGTTCGAATTCTGTTTCGCTTTTATTTGTAGACTATAATAACCTACAATGAGACCAAAAGGAGACTTGTAGGATGTTAGTATTGACCTACCCAAGATTGAGAGATTTGGGAAGGGCATTGGTTTACATCTTAAGACGGATAGGTTACTTAAGACTGAAAGGTTTGTGACCTAGAATTTAGGAATCACCCTTATTGTTGACACCCAATAATTGTGAGACCTAGGAGCTATTAGGTAGCATAGACCTAAAGGATATGTTACACCCCTTACGCGACTGCAATGCATGTTGACTTAGGATTTATATTATCTTAGCTGTTTATTACCCAAACATCATAGCATCTCTTTTATTATAGTTTATTTTCATCTTTATTTACTTGTTTTATTTTATATTTGTTTTAGACTTAGCAACAATCAAAACACCCCTCTTCTCATTATTATTTTATAGATTAAAAATTAGCAAATAGAATTAACCTTGTCTCTCTGTGGTTCAACCCTTACTATCACTATCTATAGTTTTAGTTTGGTTTATAAATTTTATCTTTGACACCCACAACGACGGGTATCAAATTTTGGCGCCGTTGCCGGGGAGACGGTATAATTTTGTTTGTTGATTTTTAGTTTATTTTTCTTGTCTTAAGGAACTCAGGTTCCTTAAGACCGTTTCTTACCTTTTCTTCTAGTTTTGTTTTAGAAGACAGGTTTTTGAGAGGAAGACTTGAGTACTCTCAGTACTATTGCAATCATGCCTACTATGTCCGAATTAGAAACGACTTTTCAAAGCTTCATGACTCAAATGGCGGAAATAAAAAAAGAACAAGATGCACTTTTGAAGAGGGTTGAAAGGCGATCAGCAATCTTAGCTGCTAATCGGATTGCTAGCTCTCCAGTTGGTTGTAAGAGTTCCATAGAGACATTAAATGCTGTAGATCTCAGGAGTGCTCGTGCTTATGAGAGAACAACCCCAAAGGATGATTATGCCAAAGTTCAGGACGAAGAAATCGATCCCGTGCACAGGTCAGGAGGTCGACCGACCACAACATCAGGTCGACCGACCTCGACGCCTGACGTGAGATCAGTTTCTACAGACCAGAAAAATTCTGATAATACAGCGTCTGGTCGACCGACCACTATATCAGGTCGACCGACCAGGGATCCTGAGCAGATTGTGGATTCACCTCCTGAGCTACCTGTCTCTCCTCTCGTCAATGACTCAACGGAGATTCTGAAGTTAAAAGAGCCAAGGCTTGCCGATTCCGCGACAAGCATTGTGGTCCCGTTTCCGTATCATTTGGAGAAATTAATGTTGGAGCATCAGTTCAAAAAAACCTTGGAGAGGTATAAGGGCGTTGATATTAGTAACCTAGATATTTCTGTCAAATGTGATCCCATCACACCCATTACTAAAGAGTCGCTCATTCTTAAGGATGAGAATAATAGGTTACTTGATTCCCTCTCCCTCCCCGTTGATGATACTAACTTGGATCTAGAAACAACCAATGAGTTAGACTTTCACCCCTTGACTGACCAACCTATTTTTGTAGGTATTAGTGATGAACATGTTCCTAACATAATTGAACCCTCTGTTGACGAACCTTGTTTTTTGCAGGATTCATTTATTGACATTCCTGATGTTTTTAATAATATTAGTGAATGTTCTATGCAAGGATCCTTTTCAAAGGATCCTTCGGAGGCTTTGATGTGTTTTGAGGCATGTGCAGGTGAATCTCTTGCTCAAAAGACTGATTTGGATGCTCCAGAAATTGCAACTCTAGTGATAGAGTCTATAGGCGATAGGAAGAGAGATGTTCTCGATCGAGTAGTACCACTTACTCGATCAAATGATGTAGAGAACGAGGTCACTCAAGCAAGTGATCATTTGGCTAAAGAAAAGAGCCCTAAGAAGAAGAAACCCAGGAAGGTGTCGGCCCACGACTTGGGAGTCAACAACTCCGGGAGATGGATGGCTAGAGCTGTGGATGATAACCCACCCATCTACATGGTGGAAAGAAACTCATCTACCCAAATCACCATAGCTGAAGGAGTAGCCTGTAGTCAGAGCCCTTGGTCAAAGAAACGCCGAATCCTTCGCGGATGACTTCTTCTTTTTGCTCGTTTCTGTTTTTTCTTAAGACATTTTTTTTGATTTTTGCTAAGACTTTCTAGCTTGCTTTCTTTAAGTTTTTAGGACAACTTTTCCGTTGTGTTTGCGTAGTTAAGACTTTTTGGACTTGTTTCTGGGATCTCGCGCACTTGTTGGGCGCATATTGGATGATTTTTCAGGTTTCAAGAAGAATGACGAGGTTGACACAAGTTTTTCCCGAAGAAAAGGAGACCCCTGCATTCCTGGAATTTCTGAAATCCACAGGAAGGTCGGTCGACCTGAAATATAGGTCGGTCGACCTACCCGTCCGTCACAGTCTGTTCATTTTCTCTTCAGGAATTGTGCAACCACCTTGGGTACTTGAGTGGCACTGCTAGCCACCAAAACCTCCCAGCTTACGCTGGTTTGGGGAGGTTTTTCTCATGCGCTTAATAATCCAGTGAGTTCTTTCCAATTCTCCTTGGTTTTTTTTTTTTCTCCTTGCATCTCTCCTTTAATTTTTCTGAAACCTTTACTTAGGCTAATGCACAATGGGGACATTGTGCGGGTTGGTTTGGGGAATGGTTTCATGTCACATGCAGTGCATTCTGTCACACGTTTATTGCATTTCCGTATTGCATTGTTCTTCTCTTTATTTTCCTTGCATAAAATACAAAAAAATGAAAAAATTCAAAAAAATTCCAAAAAAATGCACGTTTATTTTAGCATATAGGTCGAGTCGGAACGAAAGTATTTCAAGGATGATTTAGCTATCTTACATGTTTATGCCTTTACCTTGCCTTGTCAACTTGTTTTAGTATAAGACTCTTTTGCATATCTACGAGTTTTTGTCAATTTGTATATCTTGAGACTTGACTTGTACCTTGGCAACCTACTATACATTCTGAGTTTTTAGAGCTTATTTCCTGGTTTCATTCTTAAACCAGTTGTCTAGGATGTGAGTAGTACTCCCCTTGGAACATGTTACATCAATATGCATAAACATGAACTTGAATTGCTATATAATTGTTTTACTATCTCGTTTTGTGAATCTTGGTACGTGCATTTGGGATACCTTTTCTTATATTTACCCATAAGCTTCACATAGCCAAAATTGCCTTTTTATTCCCCAAAACTACATCCTATATTTAGCCTACCCTTCCAAGCTAGTATTTGTGGTCTTTGGTTTAATTTTTTGAGGCATCTTGGTTTGTATGCTATCATGAGCAAAAAGAGAAAAGAAAGAAAGAAAGAAAAGAAAAAGAACAGAAAAAAAAATTCAGAAAAAGAAAGAAAAGAAAATCGAAAACGAAAAAAAAAAAAAAAATCAAAATATACAGTAGAGTCAGTCGACCGACCGCCTCTATAGGTCGGCCGACCACCCGTCAACTGACAGAATCAGTGTCAAAATTTCGTTCAAAAAAAAAACCCCTTTCTTTTGTGTTATCACTCCCATACTTCATTCAAAAATATTTGGGAGTCCTTTCTTATATTTAATGTGAGAGTTGTGCTACAAAAGAGCACTTTCTTAATATCAAAAGTTGTGAAATATGTTGTTGGGAACCGGTTTTACTAGCTTGGCTACTAACCCCACATATCCAAAAAAACATCTTAACCACTTTTTACCTTTTACCTCACATATCTTTCATAACCCCAATTGCATGTATCCAAGTCACTTAATGAGATTGTTATACAAAGTTGTAGAATTCTTGTTCATGTTAGATTGCAGGCATGTTTCCATGGGTCGCAGTTAGGTGAGTGTCTCTACAAAATTACTTCTTCCTATCCTCTACATATACTCACCCTTTGCTTCATGAGTGTCTCGAGCGTACCGCGAGAGTCCATGGTATAAAGTCTCTATAGTCTTTATTTTTGCAAGTCTGACAACACCATAACTCGTTTGCATGATTTAAATGCTTTCTCATTTTGTACTTAGCATTGGTTTAGGCTTACATGTAAATTTCGCTCTGAGATTGAAATCGTTCCATTAGTTAAGATCGAGTCTATTTCTTGCTCGAGGGCAAGTAAGGTTTGGTTTGGGGAATTTGATGCGTGCCTATTTTATGATGTTTTACATCTATTTTTACACGCATTTTGTCGCTCATTTACTATGTTTTAGCCTTTATTTCCCAACAATTGTCTACTTTCGTATTTTTATGCTCTTTTGCAGATTTATGCGGAAAAGGGACGATTTTATACCAAATTTATGCCCTCGGGATTTTTTATGACTAAGGACAAGAAGGAACGAAGCCTAGCGCATATTTCAAGGCCTAAAGATAGCTTTAACAAGCAAAGAATCGATCCACGACATTGCAGCCTGTTTCAAATGGCTATATCTCGAGTTCTAGAGCTGATAATGAAGTGATTCCAGTTGGAGGTGAAAGCTTATCCTCTTAGCTTTCCAACGCCGCAAGAATCGCTTGATTAAGATAAGTAACGAAGAAATGGCAGCTGTTTTAAGAACGATGCGCGCTGCAGTCCCGACAGTTGGTCGACCGACCCACTATTTGGGTCGACCGACCAGGTGCCTATTGGAAAAGCCCAGAATTTGCCTGAAGCCCAGAAATTGCATAAAATCCGTAAAGCGGTCGACCGACCGAAAATATTGGTCGACCGACCACAGAACCGACCCAGAAGTTTTCGCGAAGCCCATTAAAGTATTTAGGTCATTAGGAAACTCTTTTTTTTCGCCTATTTAAACCAAATTTCGTAATTAGGGTTTAATGATTCAGATTTCCATCAAGTTCTTAATCCAGTTTTCTATCATAGAATTATAATCAAGTCCTAATAGAGAGAAGCATCCTAGTTTAGAGAAAAACTCCATAGCTTTAGAGAATACTTTCCAAGTTTCAATATTTGTTCTTGAATTCCAATTAAGCTTGTAAGTTTGCTACAATTAATCTTTCTTGTTGCAATTAATCTTTAATCATGTTATCTCCTTTAATGTTCTTGATTCTTGTTATTGTTAGTTTTACAATTGAGATTATGCATAGCTAATTCTTGTGATTAGGAATTAGGGGAACCATGGTAAAGACTTGACTTTGATAAGTTTTATGATTAAATTACCAATCCCCCATTGTTGTTGGTAAACTAATTCTTTTAGATTGAAAGATTGTTAGGATTAGTTTAACAACAACTTTGGGATTGCCCTTGAACGAAAGTTTAGTGCTTTTCTAGGAACCCTAAGACCGTAAGGATTGGGTAGAATATTGACCTAAAGGTTTATTCTTTGTTCCTTGGGATTGTGTTATTTGATTATTTTACCCTTCATTGACTTGTTTTAACCATGGGGAACCAAAGTTCCTAATCTCCTTTTCATCTTATTTTAATTTCCTTATTATTATTGCATGTTTAGATTAATGTTCTTTATGATTTCCATGTTTATTCCTACTTTTATTTTTGTTTCAATAGTTATGAGTAGCTAATTTCATATGTTAGGATGTAGGGAGTAAATATGCATAGGTAGTATAATTCCCGAATTGACATGTCGCAGGCAGGAGGTCGACCGACCACCATTACAGGTCGGCCGACCGACTCGTGTTCGAATTCTGTTTCGCTTTTATTTGTAGACTATAATAACCTACAATGAGACCAAAAGGAGACTTGTAGGATGTTAGTATTGACCTACCCAAGATTGAGAGATTTGGGAAGGGCATTGGTTTACATCTTAAGACGGATAGGTTACTTAAGACTGAAAGGTTTGTGACCTAGAATTTAGGAATCACCCTTATTGTTGACACCCAATAATTGTGAGACCTAGGAGCTATTAGGTAGCATAGACCTAAAGGATATGTTACACCCCTTACGCGACTGCAATGCATGTTGACTTGGGATTTATATTATCTTAGCTGTTTATTACCCAAACATCCTAGCATCTCTTTTATTATAGTTTATTTTCATCTTTATTTACTTGTTTTATTTTATATTTGTTTTAGACTTAGCAACAATCAAAACACCCCTCTTCTCATTATTATTTTATAGATTAAAAATTAGCAAACAGAATTAACCTTGTCTCTCTGTGGTTCGACCCTTACTATCACTATCTATAGTTTTAGTTTGGTTTATAAATTTTATCTTTGACACCCACAACGACGGGTATCAGGTATAATCAACAAGAAGGGATTGATTATGATGAAACCTTTGCACCGGTAGCTAGACTTGAAGCCATACGTATGCTCATAGCTTTTGCATCCTTTCAAGGTATCAAACTCTTTCAAATGGACGTGAAAACCGCGTTTCTAAATGGATACCTTGAAGAGGAAGTCTTTGTTGAACAACCTCCCGGATTTATAAACAATGAATTTCCTAATCACGTTTTCAAACTTGACAAAGCACTTTACGGTTTAAAACAAGCTCCTCGAGCTTGGTATGACAGATTGTCTAAGTTTTTACTAGAAAACGGCTTCTCACGAGGTTCGGTTGATAAAACGTTGTTTATTAAGTCACAAGGAACTGAACTGTTGCTTGGACAAGTATATGTCGATGATATTATTTTTGGTGCAACAAATAACGTTCTTTATAAGTATTTTTCTGATTTGATGACATCCGAATTTGAAATGAGTATGATGGGAGAACTAGGATTTTTCCTTGGTCTTCAAATCAAACAAAATGAACATGGAACAATGATTCATCAACAAAAGTACTTAAAAGAAACGTTAAACAAGTTCGGGTTGTCGACTCCAAACCAATGCCTACCCCCATGATGTCCAAAGTCAAAATTGACAAAGATGAAGAAGGTAAGAGTGTAAGTGAGAAGATTTATCGAGGTATGATTAGCTCACTTCTCTACTTAACCGCAAGTCGTCCGGATATACAATATAGTGTTTGTGTATGTGCTTGTTTCCAAGAAAATCCTAAAGAATCACACTTCAAAGCCGTAAAACGGATTTTTAGGTATTTGGTTGGAACACAAGGAGTACATCTTTGGTATCCAACTCATTTTGAACTTGATCTTGTAGGTTTTTCGGATGCGGACTATGCCGGTGATCTCGTGGAAAGAAAGAGCACGTCGGGAATTGCAACGTTCCTTGGACCGTGCATAATTTCATGAGCTTCAAAGAAACAAAACACCGTTGCATTGTCCACGGCCGAAAGTGAGTATGTAAGTGCCGCTCTTTGTTGTGCGCAAATTCTATGGGTAAGACAACAATTACATGACTACGGTCTAATTTTCGAAACTACCCCTATTTTTTGTGATAACACTAGTGCTATCAACATTTCGAAAAATCCAATACAACACTCACGTACCAAACACATAGACATACGACATCATTTTCTGCGTGATCAAGTGGAAAAAGGCCATATATGCTTAAGTTTTTGTAGAACCGAAGATTAACTTGCGGATATTTTCACAAAACCGTTGGAAAGAGAACAATTCGAAAGACTTCGGTCGGAAATTAGTTTGCGTGACAAAATGTAACAAAATTGAAAAATCACGTACTTCTCCTACATGATTGACTAGAGGAGATAACTTAATGCATGCTAAAATAAGTACTCATTACTATGTTTAATATTATGTGTAGTACAAGTTTATGTGAAATAAAATTACAATAAAGAGAATAGTGTACTTTAAACTTGTTGAACCACTCAAACATAAATGACTTGTCAAATCAAACCAACCATCCTTCTCAAAAGTACAATCTCCTACACTTAAACTTAACTACCTACTCTTATCCCTTCATTTCACATGCAAATTGTACTCTCATTGTACAAATCCAAAAGCAAAAACTGCCAACTTCTCTCATCCCTCACCCGTGCATAACCGTACACCCTCCATCTCCCCTCTTCAATAAAATGCCTCCCAAAAATCTTTCAAGAGAACTACAAAACCTTAGAAATACCTTCAACCCAAAATTCATTGCAAAAAGAAAAAATATGTCTGCTCAACCCGAATCCAACGTTACCACCGCCTCTGAATCCACCAAAACTGTCCAATCCCGTAAGAAGGTGGCTGTCAGAGGAGGTAAGACGGGTAGAAAGATGCGTGGCAAGGGACGAAGGGAACCCATTTCCCTTCAACTTGATCCATCGGTTGATTTCGATACCGATGAGGAGGAAGAAGGTGATAAAAATAAGAATGCCAATGTCAGAGAAAGTGAAGAAGAAGCAAGGTCTGACATCCCCGATTTAAATATCGAGGAAAATGAGGCCACTGAAAGTGATGAGATTGATCAAATCATGGCTGATCTCAGTAAGAAAAAGGAAGAGGAGATGAAAAAATTAAAGGAAAAGGAGAAAAATAAGAAGGAAACAACCAAGAAAAAATCGAAGGTGGTTATGGAGGAAGAGAAAAATGAGGTTGTTGAAACACTCAATGAAATGAGTGCTAGAAAAGAAAAGGAAAATTCAGAAATGAATGAAGAAAGTGTGGGAACGAAGGAGAAAAATACGGAGGATATGGAAGAGGATGAAACAGTGAACACCACTGTTGAAAAAGAAGGAACTCAGAATGAAGATGAGGTGTTTGAGTAAACGCTTGACCCACTGTTTTCCGAACCCTCCTCCAAAACCCGTTCCAAAGGAAGATGCCTGCAATATTTGAAGAAGAAGAGGCTGATGAGATCCCCCATGAAAGTCCACCCACCAAAGCAACCAAAACCGCGAAGCGAAAAGGGTCCGGGTCCAAAACCCGCACGGCAAAGAGGGCCAAAGCCTCAAAGCTCTTGTCCTCTCTTGAAGAAGAAGATGAGGAAATTATGGAGGACAAGACACTCACCAACACTTGTCGTGCTCTCGCCGTGTCCTCGTATTCAGATGCCTTCAAAAACGATGTGGCCAACCATCTCAACTCTCTTGACTTGCCGGAGGACACACTGAAAACATGTCACGGTATCCTCAACTGTTGCTTTCACAGTGGAAGACGCTACCGCAAGTCTTGGTATGATTCATCACCCGCTTTTAAGTATTTTAAGGAGGCTATGTATGCACAGGGTTGGGTGAACCTTCTCGACAAGTATAGTCCCATGTACTTGTCCGAAGTCATCCAATTCTATGCAACAGTCAGAGTTGATGTTGCTTCGGGTACCCTTTCTGCTGTGATAAACCGTAAACCATTTGTTCTTACTGTTGAGAGACTTGCTGGGTTGCTTGAGATCTCTTATGTGGGGTTGACAACCTTTCCCAAACGTGACTAGGGGGAAGTTGGGGAGGTCACAAGTGCCCAAGTACTCAAGGTACTTCGCCCTAGTGCTACCGAGGGCCCAACCAACATATATACCATTGAACTTCCCGCCCCAATCCGTTTTGTCTTTAACCTAGTATTCCGCAACCTAGTGCCTAGCAACAATAGCCGAGGGAGATGCTCTCTTCTCGACATGCTCCTCATTCACCATATTGTTAAGCACAAACCCATCAACCTTCCGCGCCTTATATTTTCCCGAATCCATGAAGCGGCCATCGGTTTCCAAAACGGTGTTTTTGACACTACTTTAGTGCCATATGGTATGTGGCTGTCATTGGTGTTTTCTGCTGAGAGGGTGGTGAAAAAGGGTAGCCCAGCTGTGGAGAAGTTAAGTGATGAGATGTCACGGGTTTGTTGTCACGGATGAGCATGGCCGTGGTAATGGAGTTTTGGTGAAGAAAACTCAAGCAACAGTGGGACAGAATGTTGATCAGCGTAAGGTCCTTGCTCGGTTGAATCAGTTGGCTGAAACTATGGGGCAGCTGGTCAAGGACGTGAGCTATTTGAAAGGAGCAATGGCTGAGCTCAAAACCATGAATGAAGGCCTTCTTGAGCGCTTTGCCTCCTAAACAATCAACCATCCCCACTAATCATTAACCCCCCTTCCCGTGGCTTTTCAAAAACTTGTTCTAAGTACACTGTTTATTTTGTCGTTGATTTTGTTTTATGAACTCTACGTACTATGCTTGTATGAACTGTGTTATGAACTCTTTTGCAGGTGCTTAAGTCCCCCCTTGATGATGTCAAGAGGGGGAAGTATGTGGTTTAGCATGTGTTGTTTGTCTCGTAACTCTTAGGCTAACGTTCACCTTGAATATGTCTTAGCTTGATGCTTGGAACGAAATACCTAGACTAAGGCATATTAATCTTAACCTCTTGATCATATGTGAACAATTATGTTAGGTGTTTAGACCGACCTTGGGTTTAGGGGGAAAAAATCACATGTTTTAGGCTTGTCATCATCAAAGGGGGAATTTGTTGGAACATTTTAAGTTGATGATGACAAGTCCTTGTTTATATTAATTGTTTGTTCTTAAGTAGCGTGAATTGAGTATTCAAGGCTAAGCAAATGGATTGAAGAACAAAGGCAACAAAGAGATCATCCATTGTGTCTCAAACATGATCAAGAAGAACAACACAAGTCAAGAACATCCTCTTGTAACCTAAGTAACAAATGTAAGAGTAAGTGGAACATTCTCGTTAAAATCAAGTGTTAGCTTTGTCATGCAACAGTCCATCAGACTGTTGCGTCTGTACCGCATGGAGTTTTTTAGTACGAGAAAAATGTTTTCGAGTAATGTGCAAAATAGTCGTTTTAGTTTTCTGAAAATAATTGTGAAAATTTATTTTCTTGTAAAATCGTCTTCTCTTTTGGCACGCACTTCATAAAATAATAAGAACTTATGAATTGTTTACATTTCAAATGTAAATAGTACTAGAGCATCTTATTTGAAGATATTTTTACAATGAAAATCTGATTTGCTTTATCAAACAGCCAATGAAAACTAAACAACCATTTTTGCTTGTCAAGTGGACTAGCTATTATCCAATGGATAAAAGTACAATGAATTACACATTGGGTAATACCCACATTTTGAGTACTATAAAAGAAACCACTTAGCCTCATTCAATGCTAAGGCTTTTACAACATTTATTGAAGTATTTCTGCAAAACTCTTATGCTTTCAAAGTTCTTTCTTTAAGTTTTGCAAAAATCATTTTAAGTTTCAAAAGTCTTCAAACGTTTTCTCAAACACGGTCTGAAAACCTCCATGCATCAGTAAGCTACACTGTGACATAATGAGTTTGTTCCATGATTCTCGTGTTTAGATCTTAAATGTAAATCTCCACGTTCTTAAGTGAACATCTGAGATTCTGATCCTGTAAACCAGAGATAGAACATCTTAAAACTCTTGAAGCGGAGTAGCTTTAAGTTTGAGTCAAGTCTTGAAGCGGAGTAGTTTTGAGCAAATGCAACCGGAGTAGGTTGGCGAGTTATTTTACTTGTATTCGTTTAGTTGTTGGAGTAAATTTCTAAACAATCAATAAAATAACGGTTGGACGTAGGTCTCGGAGTAGAGACTGAACCAATTTTTTTAACTTTGGTTGTTTGTTTATTTACTTACATACTCTTCGCTTTTTCTCGCTTGCTTGAACGATTCCAAGTTTCCGTGTAACAGTCAATCATACTGTTACATAGAACACTTTGCTCATCTTGTGAACTTACTCGTTATTAAGTCTCTCAAGTGTTGTCGTCGTTAAAATTTTAAAAAGGTCACACCTAATTCACCCCCTCCCCCTCTTAGGTGTTTAATCGTTCTTAACTCTTCAAAGATACTTTGTCAAAATCCAAATGGGTTGTAAGAGACAATATTGAACCCCGTAAAGTGAACTGGATTAACTTAATATAGCCTCTAGCCGCTTATATGAGGTGACATCTCAAAGCGACTAGAGTGTGAGGCGATTGATGGCAAGTTCAAATGCCATAGAGTCATATGGGATGACTAGTCGATCACATAGGCAGACTGTAAGAGACACTCTGTCGGGCAAAGTGACCGATTATAGAGTTCTGGAAATTTTATAATAGCCGGGTCGTGGCAAGAGCTGCTATAGTATTCTTGTGAGTCAATTCTTAGACTAAAGACTACTCTCCCAAGATGGTACAGTTTAGGCATAACCTTGATCCATTCTCTACGACTTTTCGTAATTGGAGTCAAATGGGATTGCTTTGGGTTGTGACTGACTGTGACTAGTTAAAGGAAGTAGTACGATAGAAATTGTCCACCCCTTGTCAGGGTTGTTCAAATCTCAAGGCCACTCGAGGAGAAGTTAACTGGAAATGCGTGACCACGCTCGGAAGGTATCTATGGTAAATAATTCCGGTCAAACAGTTATTCTCCAGATCGAGGAAACCACTCATGATATGATCGAATGCAAGTACGACCTCAGAGAGACACCTTGCATTGAGTGGGAGATTGTAATAGGACAAGAGAATTGGTGACGCACACTTGTCGAGGACAAGTGGGAGATTGTTGGGAATTATGTCCTCAACAATAGTGCGATCACATAATTAAATCTCATGACGAGAATGCGCAAGGGATGATACAAAATTATATAGTCAACTGGTCAACATTAATCGGTAATGATTGGCTTGCTAAAGTTTGACATTACTGTCGTAATGACGGTTGTGACCAGTTGATCCCTTTAGGTCACACCTATAGGACAACTCTCTTAATGGTAAATGAAATGACTGTATGTTGATATGGGTCAGTTCAATTCTAGTTCGTAATTATATGAGGAGAACATTTATAATAAGATTATAAATTATGAACTTTTAGAGATTGACATGTCGTCACTAATATTTACATGTTTATGAAACATATTTACTCGAATGAATTATTTTAAACTACAATTGTTGTAGTGGCAAGGGATTGATTAATTAGATGTTAGTGATTTTGAATTACTACTAATTTTATGAATAAGTGTTTAATTGTTAAACTACGAATTTCGTAAAACAATGTGGTCGATGTAATTGTTTCATACCATATTAACATGTATTGTGTGTAAGTCCATTTCGGTAATATGGACCGTATGTCACATTCTTACACACATATACATTTTACATATTAACACAATATATGATAGTGTGTTAGGAATAAAAAAACATCTAATTAATGCATAAGTTAAGTGGGAGACATTTGAAGGTATTTAGGTGCCCATGTATTGGGTATTCGACCCTAACCAACCGGCCATCCCTAGAGAAGAACAAAAGAGACCCTTGTTCTCATTCTCTCATTCATTCCATGTTCAAGTTAGGTTTTTTAGAGAGAAAAACAAAAAGAAATTGTTCATCCTTGCTCTCACCAAAACCGTGTGACATACCTCATTTGTCAAGACAAAAATAATTGATAATATTATACTAAATGTCTAGTAGTAATATTATAAATAATAAGAACTAGTATTTGTATTTGATTTCTAGCAAAATAAATACAAATTATAAGAGTAGGTTGTCTTGGGTGCATCTTGGAGGAGGTATCCTACTTTGGATACTAAGGGTTGGATGTTCATCCTAGCACCGGTTTTCGTCGGATTGTAAGTATTCGACTCCTTTATTCCGCATAGATTATTAGCATGCATAAGATCTAAACAACATAATAATTAAAGTGTTAATTATAATTTATTTAGTATGACTAAATTATTCGGTTATGAGATATTTAAACCTAACACGGTTAAAGTTCGGTTTTGCTCACTTCCGCGTATTCCTACATTTAAAACATAGAAATGCCAAAGTAAACCGTTTCGGGAGCAATAGCAACTAAAAGTTACGAAAATGCATAGAAATACGTGCCGAAAGTATAAATAAAATGCATAGTATAGGCACGTATCAATATGTTTTTGTATATGATTAGATGTAAATTAGAACATGTTAACAAAAAAAGATAGAAATTATAAACATGGGAGGAAAGAGAAAACAAAGAACAAAAAATGAACGTGGGGTTTATAACAAATAAAAAAAAATTTACTCCTAAATATTAGGGACCAATAGAAAAGTTTTAAAAGCTATTTCTTTTATAGTATAGGGATTATCGAGTAAAATATTAACATGAGACTCACATATTAAGAGCACTTATTATTGTTACAAGTAATTTAAGGGTATCTAATAAACAAATTAAAATTAATATTGACGATAGAGGATGACTCAAGATTATAATTAATTAACGACACAGTGAGGATATTTGTATTATTTTCTAGTCTTTTTTTTAAAATGAGGTGTGAACTAGTGAGACACAAAATAGATGATTCATGACAAATGATTCATACTCCTTACAAATAAGGATATCTTTTTGTTGACAGCCGTTTTTTGGGTTTGAGAATGCATGACGAATTGATGTATCAGTCCGGTTTTTGTAAGACGGATGTACCCGTCGCAAGCTTGCGACGGGTCAAATATGGCATAAATGGTGCAAGTAGATACCGTGTAGTTGGGTGGTGGATCATGCAAGTGGGTAAGATGTTGTGATGATGTCATGGGTTGGTTAATTAAATAATGGGGAAAAGGAGGTTGTACATTTATGTAATACCTCGAATATTTGTTACGATGTTCATTTTATAATTGACGTAGAGTTAGTTTTAAGCGTATTAATATTAGATGTTTATATTAAATATTTTGTGTTTCTCATGTCACCCGTGGGTTTCGAGCACGGGACCTCTAGGGTGGTGGTGTTGGGCTTCGATTTTGTGCATAAGCACCACAGCCCGTACACACTAAAACCCTAGCAAAACTCACTAACTCTCATTCTCACGGAAAACCCTCCTCTGCCGCCATATAAGAGTGCCCAACACTCTATTTCTGACCTACCTTCTACACAACCCATACCCTAGATCTTCTGCCGCCACCACACGGAAAAGAGAGAGAGTGCTCACGTCCAGTTTAGTCTTGCCTAGTCCCCTTCGTTTTTGGTCAGGAAGCAGGTATGTGCTATCGTGTTTAACATCTCTTGTAATCGTGTGTGTCTGCTGTGTTCGTCGTAGTTTCGAAGGGTGGTAGGGTGTTGTTTTTACTGTGGTGTTGTCGTTAAGTGCTGCTGGTGGGAGAAGGGATGTCAGGGGGGTTGTCACGGAGGGCCTGGTATGTCGCAGTCGGTGTCGATAGGGGTGTTTGTCACCCCTGTTTGCGTCAATCACGGTATAGGCGTGTTCAGGGGAGGAGTTTGGGGGTGGTACCACCGTTGACTCGGGGGAGGTCGACGCGGTGGTACCACTGTGGTGTCTAGGTTGCGTGTCAGGGGAAAGGTGTTGGTGGTTTCAGGGGTTGTTAGAGGTGGTAAGTGGGGTCGATGGTGGTTGTGTTTTCAGTCCAGGGAGTTCAGGCGGTAATTCAGGTCTGACTTTGGGGGCATAATTCGCCTCGCCGGTGCTCGTCGGTGGGTTGGTAAGGTGTCGGTGGGGTAGCCGGTGGTTCTGGGTGTCTAGGTTGGTGGTTGTCGGTGGTGGGGCAGGTGCTACGTGGCTGTTTAAGGGTCTGTTTTGGGCGTGTGCGGTGTCGCGGTAAGGCTGTTAGTCGTGGGTTGTGGTGTTGCATTTCTTATTATTATTCCTTATTATTATTATTATTATTATTATTATTATTATTATTATTATTATTATTATTATTATTATTATTATTATTATTATTATTTTTAGTTTTTATTATTATTATTATTATTATTATCTATATATAAGTATATAAGAAGAACCACTAGAGACGTGGCAACCCCACATTCACTCTCACAAATTGCTTTTCCCGCCTAACTATCCTCCCTATTTATAGAAATATTCTATTAACTAAATTTGTGTTAACATATGATATCAATGACTAAATATAAATGATACAATATTTTCCAAATCATTCTTTGAATATTCTTTAATAATTAATCTATAAAATAAACTAAAAAAATCGGCAACTAATATGTTGAATTTTCTTTTCTTCCCATCTATAATAACTTTCCAAAAGAATATTTAGTTAATTATTAATAAAATACACGACAACTAATTTGGTGAATTTCATTTCACTTCCAATATATATTAACTTAGGAAAAGAGTGTTTACATAATTATTAATAAACAATTAAACAAATACCCTCAAGAAAAAAACGTCAACTAATCTCTAAATAATCAATAAAAAAATACACTTGAAAAAGGGCAAATAAATTTTATTTAAAGAACCAATCAATAAAAAACAAGCAATCTTGAGTCAATCTTTTATGAACCGTCAAATATACGGGATAAAATCCTTTATAAAATATATTATTATTATTCGCAAAACGCTATTGAATAAATATAACACTATTAAGAAAAGTTGTATCATATATTATCAATTGTAATTATAAAAAAAACTAACTACTGAATAAATTATAAATATAACAATACTAAACTTTATAGACAGAGTATACCCCAGCCATGCTCTTCAGTAATCAAAGAATAAAAGACAAACAAATCATTCAAAATTATACTACATTACGAATATGGTAAAACCGTGTACAATTTGATACAATAAATTATACTATTTCATATTATTTATGTGTATATTATTATGTAAGAGTACCATACGTCATACTTATAATTTGTGGGGAATTTTTTTTAATAGGGGTATATATAGTTAGCCTATAATTACCCAATTATTTATGTGTGTTTTGTTGGAGATTGTGTCCTCCACATGTAGTGTGATAACGTCATTGAACATACCCTTGTACGGACAAGTGGGAGATTGTTGGGGCTGGTGTCCTTGACAATTAAGTACAATGACTTATTAAATCTCTTTAAGGATCACAAGGGCATACTTTTGTATTATTACCAGTTGATCCACGTTTATCAATAACGGTTGGCTTGCTAGATAAGTTTGACGTTATTGTCATACGGATGGCGGTGGTCAACTGGTCCCTATACGTCACACCTATAGGACACGTTTGAGAGATGTGAAGGTATGAAAATACAGTCACATTTTGCCGGATATGACTAAACGGTTAGTCAGAGGTATTGACTATTAAATTAGTCAATAAGATGTTGAGAATTATTATTTAATACGGATTAAATATTTTTAGCTAATACGGATTACAAGATTAATTCGTAAATTAAATATAAACGGTTATATTTAATTAAATATTATATTCGCGTATTAATATAAACAGTTATATTAATTTGGGTAATTATACAATATCGTATTTTGTCAGACCATTATTAACATATCGTCTGTATTAATATCTGATAACATGTTACGATTTATAATCATAAACCCGCGAAATATATTAAAGCTAATTGGGTCGAATCACGCATTGGGATGAGGTAAGAGTGGAAAGCCCACTCCTACCCAAACCCTATTTCGGCCGGCCTCTGTTACAAAAGGAGGAGACTTCTCCTTTTGTCAACTACTCTTGGTGCACTGTTAAATTATTCTCAAAAGAAAATTAGGGTTTGAGAGCATTCTTCTCCCAAAACCTCAGATCTCACATCTAAAACCTCAAGGGCTCTCCCTATATTGCAAGGCAATTGGAGAGGATTTCTAGCACACGCGGCCACGTCTCAAACTAAGTCTTGGGTGCAAGTTATAGGAGGGAATTTGCATTAATTCCTGTTCTTAGGCCTTTTGCGCGAGGACTAAAGGTTGTACTTCTTTTCTCATGTTTTTAATCTTATGACGATATTCACAATTGCATATTTCATTATAATCCTGGAAATTTAGGGTGAATACGCGTTTTATTCCCCACAAGTGGTATCAGAGCCTTAGGCCATGAAATTTTTACAATTGTGTCTTTCATAAGTTTTAAAATTGTTGAAAACCGTACAATCTGCTTAGGCACTCGATCGAGTCCCTGTTGCACTCGATCGAGTGCCCTCGTACCAGGCTTGTGCGTGTGATTTTTGTGAGAAATCGATCTTGTTTTTCGATTATTATTTGCATATTGTTAATTAATCGATATTTTTAGCAATATGTGAATCTTTTGTTTTGTTTATATATGATTTACAAGTTTTAAATCCAAGTTATAAACTCGTTTTAATTTAAAAGTGCAGCGATTTGCAATTTTTCGAGCCACTCGATCGAGCCATGCTGCACTCGATCGAGTGACCCTGACACTCGATCGAGTGCCCCTGTTACTCGATCGAGTGCTCTCGTTTCGGGGTGTTTATTTTCGAAAATAACTTGTTTTCTTATTTTCACATGGCTTAAAATAATATACTGTATACGGAAATAGTATATTATTTAGTGAAACGGTTCACCCTCGTTTGATACATATTGTTTTTAAAGCAGTTTAAAACAATGGATTATATGTTTGTTAAAATTGGTGATTAAAACGGTATAGTCACTTAATTTTAATCTTAAAAGGTGGTTTGGTATAAATTTATTAATCATAATAACGGTATTATGTCATGTATAAATTGTTTTTAGTTGATGCATTTTATTTATCGTCTTGTGAATGCCTTGAATGCTTTCAATAACGTATTTAATTTTTGCAAACGGTTGTAACTTAGTGTGGCCTTAGAAGATTGTGTTACCGTAATGATGGGACACGATCTTGCTTGTAATTTTGAGATCTTGAATCTCCGTTTTAGGTTTTTGCCATGTAATTACTTTTGTATTTAAATTAGAATGTATCTAGGTTTACTCTTGTAATTTAAATTAGTAATTTTGTGAAGACCAAAGACAAGACGGAGACCGGATGCTCACTCCCGCTGCAAGACCAAGATGGAACATCAAGACAAGCTTCTAGGGTCCAACGGTGGATTCCAAGTTGTTTTATGTTTATTTTGGTAGGATAGGCCACACTAGGACTTTTATTTACGTTTATTGCATTTATCTTTACGCTTTCATCGATAATAGCTTGCATCATATTCCGCCTAAAAACCAAACCACCTATATCATGCCTGAAAACTGACTCATGTAGAGGTCTCGCGTTAGTTTTCTGTGACAATACAGATGTCACATGTCAATTTTTTAAAAGCCATCACTTTATTTAATTCATTCACGCACATGCTAGATATTAGTTCACTTAATATGAATAAATAAAAGTTGATGGGGTCTTCCTCGTATAACCAAAAATTGAGATTAGTCTTTATAAATCAGCCTCCTATGAATCCCTTCTTCGTCGGTAGGCATAATATGACCCCTTCTACGTCGGGTAAGTGGGAACAGATGATTTATTTTATCTCAACATCATGGTCACTCGATAATATTCCAGTGACTGAGATGGACTAATAGATAGGATATACGGAAATCTATCGACCAAGAGTTCCAACGATTGGAATTAGCCAAACTGTGGGCTTATCAATATACGGAAATTGAGTCTTGGGATCGTTTATATAATTCTTGAGGGAGATCAATTATATAAATGCATGAGTCTACGAGTTTAAATTCACATTTAATATAGACTTAAATCACAACAATAAGTTGCTTATATGGTTTTGTTTTATCTTCTTTTTCAGTGTAGAACACGTTCATTAAAACTGCTGTAAAACTAAAATGGCTGGTGAAGACCCAATGCCACGTGCCAAGCTAGCACGTGAATCCTGGCTAAAAGCCTTCATGGACTCCATGAATCAGTCAACTAGACTGAGGAATGATGGGTCAAACTTCTCTGACTGGGAGGCAGCACTACGGAATGCTGCCATTGCTGACGGAAAGCTTAAGTTCTTAACTGAGCCCATTCCGCCACACCCAGGAACTGGAGCTAGAGCCAACGAAATTCGCGCTCATAGCGATTTCGTTATGGAAGCGGGTGCGATAAAGAACGTACTCATCTATGCAATGGAATCCAATTTGCAAAGACGCTTCATAACCCATGGTGCAAACAAGATTTTCACCACGCTCACTAACGAACTCTCCAAGGCTCCGAGAATCGTTTCTTATGAGCATACCTATCGCTTCTTTGAAGCGAAACTCCAGAAGGGCCAAGCTGTTAGCCCACATATTCTCAACATGATTGAGAATATCGAGAAACTGGAGTCCCTAAACTGCAAGATCAGTGAGAACATCATCGTTGATCGCATGCTTCATTCGCTTCATGACGGGTTCGCCCTCTTCAGGGCCAACTACTACATGAACGACATGAAGAAGACTCCCCATGAGCTCCACTCCCTTCTCGTACAGACTGAGAAGGATCTTAAGTTGAGTGGGAGTCTTAAGCAGGATGTTCTCATAATCTCCAGTAAGGGGAAAGGTAAAGGGAAGGCTAAAGCTCAGGGCGACCTAGCAGTAGGTAAGCCCAGGTTCAAGAAACCAGGATTTACTAAGAGTGGGCCTGGTGAGTCGAGTAACTCACAAGGCAAGACAAAGAGCAAGGATACAAGCATGGAATGTCACCATTGCCACAAGACTGGGCATTGGAGGCGCTCATGCCCCGTGTATCGCGAGGACATTAAAGCAGGCCGTGTTACTCCTGTTGGTATGTCTTCTTCTTCTTTTATTCACATGATTGAGATTAACCACGCAAGTTGCGGAACTTGGGTACTTGATACTGGTTGTGGTTCTCATCTATGTAATCATGTGCAGGGCCTCCGAAACCAAGAACCCCTAATCAAGGGTGAGGTGGACCTGCGTGTCGGGAATGGAGCACGTGTGGCTGCAGTCTCGAAGGGAACATACGTAATCCAGCTTCCA
Organism: Silene conica; assembly: GCA_029255685.2. Classification (NCBI taxonomy): domain Eukaryota; kingdom Viridiplantae; phylum Streptophyta; class Magnoliopsida; order Caryophyllales; family Caryophyllaceae; genus Silene; species Silene conica. The sequence continues at coordinate 60,967,366 of CM055315.2, forward strand.
AGTGGATTCGAGTTATTTTTGTATAACTGTTATTATGTTCCTAGTTTATCCAAAAACATTATTTCAGTTTCTGCACTTGACAAACTCGGATTTTCATTTGTAATAGAGAATAATAGCTGTATTTTCTCTTTGCACAATATGATTTATGGCAAGGCAGTTTCCATGAATGGAATTTATGTTTTAGATCAAACTACCGAGATATTACATGTGAATAATAAAAGAATAAAGGTAGGTGACAAAGATCAAACTTACCTATGGCATTGTCGTATGGGACACATAAATGAGAAACGCGTTAAACAGCTCATACAGAATGGAGCTATTTCGCCCTTTGATTTCGAATCATATGGCACGTGTGAATCATGTCTCATCGGCAAAATGACTCGTATTTCCTTCAAAGGTGTTGGAATGCGCGCTGCCGACCTATTAGGACTCATACATACGGACGTATGTGGCCCTATGTCGATCAACGCACGAGAAGGCTATAGGTATTTCATCACTTTCACGGATGATTTGAGTAGATATGGCTATGTCTACTTGATGAAACATAAAAGTGAATCCTTTGACAAGTTCAAAGAATACCAGAATCGGGTACAGAACCAGCTGGGTAGAAAGATTAAAGCACTACGCTCGGATCGTGGTGGTGAGTATCTTTCACACGAGTTTGATCAACACCTAAAAGACTGTGGGATCGTGCTACAGTTGACTCCACCTGGAACACCACAATTAAATGGTGTGTCCGAACGGAGAAATCGAACTTTACTCGATATGGTTCGATCCATGATGAGTCACACCGTTGTGCCTGATTCATTGTGGGGCTATGCTCTTTTGTCAGCCGCTCTAATTCTTAACCGAAGTCCGTCTAAAGTTGTTGACAAGACTCCATTCGAGTTATGGAAGGGAACGGTCCCTAACTTGTCCTTTATTCGGGTATGGGGCTGCGAGGCTTATGTCAAGTGGAGACACGAGGATAAGCTCGGCCCGCGATCGGTCAAGACATACTTTATAGGCTACCCAAAGGGAACGTTTGGTCATTACTTCTACTCGCCTACCGAACAACGTGTTTTTGTTGCGGCTAGTGCGACGTTCTTAGAGAAAGAATTTCTCGAGAACAAGTCGAGTAATAGAACCTTCGAGTTATCGGAGGTTCAAGAACCAACTACCGAGCAACCATTGGAGGAAACAGTACCTTCAACCGAGGCTGCGGTAGATATCCCTGAGGAACCTAGGAGGTCGGGAAGAGTCTCTATTCCACCGGACAGATACATTGGTATGGTCGAGGAACACGATACAGATGACGTCTTACTCCTAGAGGGTAACGAACCCACAACCTATAAAGGTGCCATGACCAGTTCTGACTCAAAGCTATGGCTAGAAGCCATGCAATCCGAGATGGACTCCATGTATGAGAACAACGTGTGGGATCTTGTGGACCTACCTGCAAAGGTACGTCCCCTTCAATGCAAATGGCTTTACAAGATAAAGCATGCCGTGGAAGGACAACAAGATATCCATAAGGCTAGACTAGTTGCTAAAGGTTTCACCCAAGTGCCAGGCTTGCACTACGATGAGATCTTTGCACCCGTAGTCATGCTACGTTCCATTCGGATTATCTTAGCGATCGCCGCATTTCACGATTATGAAATATGGCAAATGGACGTTAAAACCGCCTTCTTAAACGGTTATTTGGAGGAAGAGTTGTACATGGTACAACCCGAGGGTTTTATTGATCCAGCACATCCTAAGAAAGTATGCAAGCTTAAGCGTTCCATCTATGGACTTAAGCAAGCATCGCGGAGTTGGAATCATCGCTTCGACCAAGTGATAAAAGAGAATGGGTTCATTCGATCAGTCGAGGAACCATGTCTCTATATCAAGTCGAGTGGGAGTAAGATTGTATTCCTAGTACTGTATGTCGACGACATACTCTTGATTGGGAATGACATACCTCTCTTATCTTCGGTTAAAGCATGGTTGAAAAACCATTTCCAGATGAAAGATCTGGGAGAGGCACAAAGAATTTTGGGCATCCGTATCTACAGGGATAGATCACGACGGATGTTGTCTCTCAGTCAGGAATCTTATATAGAGAAGATTCTGGAGAGATTCAGCATGACGAACTCCAAGAAGGGGTTCCTTCCTATGACTCCTGGGCTTCACTTGAGCAAGACTCAAGAAGCTAAGTCAGTGGAAGAGAAAGAGCGCATGAGTCGGATTCCTTATGCCTCGGCAATAGGATCGATCATGTATGCCATGATATGCACACGTCCAGACGTTGCATATGCATTGAGTATGACCAGTCGATTCCAAGCTCATCCAGGTGAACCACACTGGATGGCCGTGAAAAACATTCTTAAGTACCTACGGAGGACTAAAGATTGGGGATTGACTTATGGAGGCGACTCAACGCTCTGCGCCACGGGTTACGCAGATGCTAGCTTCCAAACAGATCGAGATGACTCGAAATCTCAGTCTGGATTTGTCTTTACTCTTAATGGCGCTGCTGTCAGCTGGAAAAGTTCTAAACAGAGTGTTACAGCAGATTCTACGACTGAGTCCGAGTACTATGCCGCCTCAGAAGCAGCTAAGGAAGCAATATGGATGCGTCAATTCTTACAAGGACTATCAGTAGTGCCTAGTTCGAATGACCCAATCACCGTCTATTGTGACAATAGCGGTGCCATCTTCCAAGCTAAGGAGCATAAGTCTAGCAGCAAGGCTAGGCATGTACAACGGAAAGCTCATCTAATCAGAGATTACGTGGAGCAAAAGGAGATTTTTATTGAAAAGATCGCTACGGATGACAACATAGCTGATCCTCTCACAAAAGCATTACCACGTGATAAGCATGAAGGGCACATTCATTCCATGGGAATTGGATGTGTTCCTAAGTTGTAGTACTCTTTTATGAATTCATGTAATAATTCATTTTCTCGTGTACTCTATTCAACCTTATTGTTATGATATAAAATGTTTTGTTTCTCATGTGGAATTGTACGCCAATTTTGAACACCACAAAGTGAACTGATTAACATTACATCGTTTTGGTCCTTGATTACCCACTTGAGCTGATAACTCAGGTAATCATTTTGAGACGTTGGTTGATGGTGGGTTCAACGAGCCATAAGTCACGTGGATGACTGACCAATCACAAAGGCGAGTTATACGGATATCTCGTAGGACACCCCGTGACATCGTTATGGAGTCCTAAATGTTTTATAACATTGGGTGCCAGGTCGTGGATAGGACCTCCATAGTGTTCCTTAGAGTCGAGTCTTTTGACTTTCAACTGTTTCTTGAGATTAAGACAGATTTTGGGTAACTTTGGTTTCTTTCCCACGGTCACCGTAACAGGGGCTAAGAGGATTTTTTCTGGGTTATTTCATGCTGGGCGATATCGGCAGGATTCGAGTTGAGGGAAATATCCAAACCCTTATCAGGATTTTATCATTTCTCAGGGCCACTCGAGGAGTAGTAACTGAAATGCATGGCCATGCTCGAATACAGATTCGTTTTATCAGTTAAGTTACTCTCTAGTCGGGGAAACCACTCTTGATACAGATCGCTTGTGAGATACGACCTTTGCGAATGCGGATTTGCAAATTGTCTTACATTGAGTGGGAGAAATTTTAAAAGGATATGAGATTCGGTTATCGCACCTACACTTGTACGGACAAGTGGGAGTTTGTTGGAGATTGTGTCCTCCACATGTAGTGTGATAACGTCATTGAACATACCCTTGTACGGACAAGTGGGAGATTGTTGGGGCTGGTGTCCTTGACAATTAAGTACAATGACTTATTAAATCTCTTTAAGGATCACAAGGGCATACTTTTGTATTATTACCAGTTGATCCACGTTTATCAATAACGGTTGGCTTGCTAGATAAGTTTGACGTTATTGTCATACGGATGGCGGTGGTCAACTGGTCCCTATACGTCACACCTATAGGACACGTTTGAGAGATGTGAAGGTATGAAAATACAGTCACATTTTGCCGGATATGACTAAACGGTTAGTCAGAGGTATTGACTATTAAATTAGTCAATAAGATGTTGAGAATTATTATTTAATACGGATTAAATATTTTTAGCTAATACGGATTACAAGATTAATTCGTAAATTAAATATAAACGGTTATATTTAATTAAATATTATATTCGCGTATTAATATAAACAGTTATATTAATTTGGGTAATTATACAATATCGTATTTTGTCAGACCATTATTAACATATCGTCTGTATTAATATCTGATAACATGTTACGATTTATAATCATAAACCCGCGAAATATATTAAAGCTAATTGGGTCGAATCACGCATTGGGATGAGGTAAGAGTGGAAAGCCCACTCCTACCCAAACCCTATTTCGGTCGGCCTCTGTTACAAAAGGAGGAGACTTCTCCTTTTGTCAACTACTCTTGGTGCACTGTTAAATTATTCTCAAAAGAAAATTAGGGTTTGAGAGCATTCTTCTCCCAAAACCTCAGATCTCACATCTAAAACCTCAAGGGCTCTCCCTATATTGCAAGGCAATTGGAGAGGATTTCTAGCACACGCGGCCACGTCTCAAACTAAGTCTTGGGTGCAAGTTATAGGAGGGAATTTGCATTAATTCCTGTTCTTAGGCCTTTTGCGCGAGGACTAAAGGTTGTACTTCTTTTCTCATGTTTTTAATCTTATGACGATATTCACAATTGCATATTTCATTATAATCCTGGAAATTTAGGGTGAATACGCGTTTTATTCCCCACATGTTTATCAACATCATAACCATATTCTACTAAAGGTGTTGGGTAAAAAGTTTATATTAATTTAGTGTACAAAAGTGTACAAAAAATCTACATACCCTCACCCAAAATATGGGTATTAGTAACAAGTTTTAGCCTTTAACTATTTAAAATAGGCGAAGCAAGAGAATTTATAATAACAGATAAGATTAACAATTGGTTAACAAGATTTACTATCAAATTAAATTAACAGATTAGGAAAAAAAATAATTAGCAGATTATATAAACTTTTTATTATTTTCGTATTTTTAAAATTATAAAAATTATTCTTTCATATGGCCTGTTTCTACCATGTTTTTTTTTAATTTAACTTCATACAATCCATATCGTACTATGTCATTAAAAATTACAGGGAGACTGTTGTGTAGTGTTAAAAAACATAAGGAAACAATGATCCGTAAACATCACATGTATATCTCTTATGCAAGACAATACTTATTTTACATGTGTACATTATAATTATAATTATTTGGATCATCTATATTGTGATTATTACTAAAAATTAAAGATGTTAGTTATACAGGTACAACCCCGATGGGGCGAGTATGGATATAGCATTTGCAGAGGGATACAAGTACACATATTTCACCCGTGAATCCGTGATGGATAATGGGACGGGATGCCCACCTACACATCAAATATGTTTGCATTTTTCATGATTTAAGAATTAATGATATTTTTTAACTAATGATTTATAAAAGTTATGGGACGAATGTATTTCGTTTACTGTCGAAGTTATCATCGATATGAAATAAGATATGAGTATAATTAAGCATATGGGATTATGAATGCTTGGGTGAAGATATGACACACGTGCATACAAAATTATGACCGATTAATATACCAATTATATATGAATTTTATCTGAATGTTAGGAGAATTATAAATGTTCAATCTCAATTCAATATTGTACTTTAATTTGAATGTGCAAAATATTTTATGTTCATACTATAATATTGAATAAAAGTATAGCTATAAATTTCAAAAGACTATTTATATATTTTTTTATGCATGCACGTGCAATTTTGCACGGGTTCTAAGCTAGTTATTATTATATTTTCTATTGTATTATTATAATCGAATCTAAGGTTGTTGTCATTCGCTAGTATTACGTTTTATTATTATTCTTACTTTTGATTACGGTTTTGGGTAAGTCGAATTTATGAGTCGGGAAAATGATGAGTCATGGGAATTTCTATTTTAAGAAAGTTTATATTTCTGGAAACTTTCCACTTATGGAAGGTTTCTATTTATAGTAAGTGTGGGTTGTTTATGGGGTTCGGGAAGTTTCTTAATTCGTTACGAATACATGTTTAGGTAGCGGTTTTCGCGTGGAACATTTCCGAGCTTTGGATTTGTCTGCGCTTCTGCAATTCGAGGTAGGGGAAATACTGTGTATATAATGATGAGTGATCAATTTGTTATTTGATGATAACCATGTTTATTTCATACTATCATATGGTTGATATATTGTATTATTTGGTTATATAATTCTGAGATACGATACGAGGTGATGATTAATGGGTCTTGTGATTGGTGCGGAGTTAATGGGTCTTGTGATTGGTGCGGAGTTAATGGGTCTTGTGATTGGTGTGGATAATAATGAGTCTTGTGATTCGGAGTGGAGATGATTGACTTCTATTTATAGTAATGTTTGATTGTTTACTTTTCCTCTACTCAACCTCGTGGTTGACCCTGTGTAATCGTGATCACCTGTGATGAACCAATTTATTGGGAAACAGATTGACAGCTGCTTGAGACTATGGGAGCTATGGGAAGGGAGAGCTTGGATCCGGACCAGACTAGAGTCTAGATCACTATAGTCGTTTTATCATGAGTTGTACTTCTTTTTCATAAGACAGTTTTGGAAACGGTTGTAAGAACTTGTTACTGAGTTTAACATTTAATAATTAAAGTACTGTTATCTTTCCTTTGTATCTACTGGCTCGGGAAACCGAGATGGTAACATCCTTATTTATCTGGGAAGTCCTTGTACAGGTCCTTGAATAAATGGGGGTGTTACAAAGTGGTATCAGAGCGAACGATCCTCAGGCCTAACCTAATGAACTCAATGAATGTAGGATGAGTCTAAATAAAAATGAACCCCGGGATAGGACTGTTAGGAGCACACTAAAGGAAAAGTATGAGTCTGGGGCCCCTCACACCGAACCATTGGCCCTCTCAGTTGGGGAAAAGGAGGTTGTACATTTATGTAATACCTCGAATATTTGTTACGATGTTCATTTTATAATTGACGTAGGGTTAGTTTTAAGCGTATTAATATTTGATGTTTATATTAAATATTTTGTGTTGCTCATGTCACCCGTGGGTTTCGAGCACGGGACCTCTAGGGTGGTGGTGTTGGGCTTCGATTTTGTGCATAAGCACCACAGCCCGTACACACTAAAACCCTAGCAAAAGTCACTAACTCTCATTCTCACGCAAAACCCTCCTCTGCCGCCATATAAGAGTGCCCAACAATCTATTTCTGATCTACCTTTAACACAACCCATACCCTAGATCTTCTGCCGCCACCACACGGAAAAGAGAGAGAGTGCTCACGTCCAGTTTAGTCTTGCCTAGTCCCCTTCATTTTTTGTCAGGAAGCAGGTATGTGCTATCGTGTTTAACATCTGTTGTAATCGTGTGTGTCTGCTGTGTTCGTCATAGTTTCGAAGGGTGGTAGGGTGTTGTTTTTACTGTGGTGTTGTCGTTATGTGCTGTTGGTGGGAGAAGGGATGTCAGGGGGGTTGTCACGGAGGGTCTGGTATGTCGCAGTCGGTGTCGATAGGGGTGTTTGTCACCCCTGTTTGCGTCAGTCACGGTATAGGCGTGTTCAGAGAAAGAGATTGGGGGTGGTACCACCGTTGACTCGGGGGAGGTCGACGCGGTGGTACCATTGTGGTTTCTAGGTTGCGTGTCAGGGGAAAGGTGTTGGTGGTTTCAGGGGTTGTTAGAGGTGGTAAATGGTGTCGATGGTGGTTGTGTTTTCAGTCCAGGGAGTTCAGCCGGTAGTTCAGGTCTGACTTTGGGGGTATAATTCGCCTCGCCGGTGCTCGTCGGTGGGTTGGTGAGGTGTCGGTGGGGTAGCCGGTGGTTCTGGGTGTCTAGGTTGGTGGTTGTCGGTGGTGGGGCAGGTGCTACGTGGCTGTTTAAGGGTCTGTTTTGGGCGTGTGCGGTGTCGCGGTAAGGCTGTTAGTCGTGGGTTGTGGTGTTGCATTTCTTATTATTATTCCTTATTATTATTATTATTATTATTAGTTATTATTATTGTTATTGTTATTACATTTCCTATTGTATTATTATAATCGAATCTAAGGTTGTTGTCATTCGTTAGTATTACGTTTTATTATTATTCTTACTTTTGATTACGGTTTTGGGTTAGTCGAATTTATGAGTCGGGAAAATGATGAGTCATGGGAATTTCTATTTTAGGAAAGTTTATATTTCTGGAAACTTTCCACTTATGGAAGCTTTCTATTTATAGTAAGTGTGGGTTGTTTATGGGGTTCGGGAAGTTTATTAATTCGTTACGAATACATGTTTAGGTAGCGGTTTTCGCGTGGAACATTTCTAGCGAGCTTTGGATTTGTCTGCGCTTCTGCAATTCGAGGTAGGGGAAATACTGTGTATATAATGATGAGTGATCAATTTGTTATTTGATGATAACCATGTTTATTTTATACTATCATATGGTTGATATATTGTATTAGTTGGTTATATAATTCTGAGATACGATACGAGGTTGACACGGCTGTCGCAACCCTATCAAAGATAACCAACTGGCCTAACTAATGTAGCAAGGAAGTCGGGATCGTATCCATAGGGAGACTAATATGAATTCTAAATGCTAAACTAAGTCTGTCAAGGTAACCGAAAATGGGGGTTTTGATTGTTTGTTTTGACTAAACTAAAAGTAGAGAAGGAAAGAAAGAAATATAGAGCGTAAAAATATGAGAATAAAAATAAGAGAAAGAAAAACTAGGACAGTCGGTTCACCAATGAAAGTATAACGGTTAAGGACTAGGTTGCAGATCGGTCACAAATAAAAGTCCAAGGGGCAGTGAAAAGGTCCTCTCAGATCGCTATTCGCCCTAAAATGCTTCCAGTGGGCTCTCGCAACTTACTAGGGCACTCTAATGTTTATGACAGGTCTAACCCTCACCAGGCTCTCGATCTTAGGTCGGGGTTTACCAAACAATTAATTAACTACGTCGACTTAACCAATTAAAAGCAATAAAATGTCATAAATAGCAACAAAGGCAAAGACTAATAACCGATCTAGCCTAGTCAAGTATCGTCACAATTTCATTGGATCCCCTATATCCTAGTCAAGGGAATTAGCTATTCATAACGGGATTGACAATAAGGAAAATCAAAATAACTATGGAATATAACATGTTTGCAAGAAAAACTGGAATTAAAAAAACAGAAAGATGAAACAAGGAGAAAAGAGAAATAAGAATAAAACAATTGCGAGAAATGAATTACCAATTATCAAAAGTGTGGCAGAGAGAAATTCCAAAAAGCTAGGTCTCCCAAAATACAGAGAAAAACTTCCACAATTTTTGTTCCAATCTAAAAAGTAAAAAGAAGAGTATGGAAAATAGAATGCCCTAATGAGTACCAAGTACAAGTCTTTTATACTAAAAGCCCAAAAGAAATAAAAACTAAACAGTAACTGACAAAATAAACCTAAAGAACGAAATTCTGTCCCGCATACATGTGTCGATCGACATAGATTTGTGTCGATCGACACCTTCAATGCTCTGTCGATCGACATAAACTTGTGTCGATCGACAAAACACTATAGCTTCAAAGAGTGGGCTTTCTGTGACGATGGCCAGTCTGTCGATCGACACTCTGTCGTCGCACAATTCTTGCAACGCGCACTGAACTTCAAACGGCTGCCATTTCTTCGTTACTCAGGCAAATCAAGCGTTTTTGGTGGCGTTGGAAAGCTAAGAGGATACGCTTTCATCTCCAATTTGAATCACTCGATTATCATCTTTATAACTCGAGTTATGGCTCTTCAAAGTAGGCACTAGCGGCGTGAAGCTCTTCTTTCGCTCGATAGACTTCCATTACTTCTACGCGCATCTCAAGATGGTAGTAACGAGCTCCGACTCAACTCTTCTCCTAAATTCATGCATGGGGACATGTTTTAGGCTTGATTATGATCTTCTCCGGCTCATATCTGCAAATAACACAAGACAAACCAAAGTAGACTATTCGGGAGACATTTGTAGTAAAACACTACGAAATAAGCATGGAAATGCGTGCTAATATGGCCTAAAAGGTTTATATAAAATGCACGCATCAAACTTCCCCAAACCAAACCTTTGCTTGTCCGCAAGCAAAAAGTGTAACAAAGAAGGACTAAAAAGATAAGAGTTAAACACGAACAAGTAATCCGTCGACTCAAACATCTAAAGCAAGTGAATCATCTCTAATCGTCAAATCTTAAGGCAAACGAATCTAAACATGCTTCATAAAGCGGTTAGACTTTGGACTTTGCAAGATTATCTAAACTGGACTCTCACGGGTCGCTCAATCACTCAAATAAACACAGGGAAATATATAGTGCAAGATAGGAAGAATCGAGATCACTTACCTAACTGCGACCTATAAGAACATGCATGCAATCTAACATGAATAGAGTCTCTACAACCGTACGTATGCATTCCAACACTTTAACGACCATGACGCATGCCGAGGATAGTTATCGGATATGTGAGGCTATGGGTAAGAAGGTGATGAAAATGAATTTGGCAAAAACTGGAGTTAAAATCCAAGCTAGTAACCATGAGAACCAAATTATATATATCTCTCAACTTCATACTCAATACATCAATACACAAAAATGTAGATTGGGTGCATCCAACTCTCACTACCTCAAAAACTTATCAACCCCATAAGATACGATATAAAAAAATGGGAGTAGAAAAATTGTCAATCGACTTCTTCAACTTTTCACACATGACTTTTTTTTCCTTTTTTTTTCTTTTTTTCTTTTTCTTTTTCATGCCACTTTTCTGCATTTCTCTTTTTCTCCCTTTTTTTTCTCTTTTTTTTTCATCTTTTTCCCCTCCCATTTTTTTTCTTTTGCATCTCATCTTTTCTCCTTTTTTTTTCACCCATTCTTCGTTTGACAAGATAAAGCAACCAAAATGCAAAACAACACATTCCCAAAATGCTACCATTACTAGCTCGGCTAGGGTGGGCAAAATCATGGATTGTAGCTATATGGGATAAAAATAGGCAAATTTGGCTTTGTGAAACTTACGGGTAAGATGAAAAAAGGGAAACCTCTACCACATGTGTCAACAAACCGCAAACCCGAACGCATACAAGTATAAAGAAGACTGAACTCATGTTTATGCAAATTGATGTTACATGTCTCATAAGGAGTAATTACTCACTTTCCTAGATGAACCGGTCATGAATGTCACCGGTTGTAGGCTCTAATTCCTTAGGAAGTTATTGTAGGTTGCCAGAATATCAAATCCATTCTACTTGTCCAACATGCTTTGAAACGAGATTCGAGAAAATTGCCAAAGAACTTGCTAAAAGATGTGAAACAATTACCTAGTTTGAGTTTTCTGACGGTTTAACAGCACCGAGAAACTCCAAACTGACTCTATCTAGTATGCAAAAGTAAACGTGAGTTTTTTTTTTTTTTGGTAATTTTAGGATGCAAGGGAAATGAAAAAACAATGCATACGTAAATGAACAGTGATAACAGAAATGTAATAAAAACAATATGCAGACCAGATATGGATGCATAAACTCCCCAAACCAAATCGTACAATGTCCTCATTGTACAAAGTAAAGGAAAAGAAATGCAAACTAAAGAGAGTAAGTCAGAAACTTACAAGAATGCGCGCACTACGGACCTCCCCAAACCGAATCAGATATGGGAAGTAATGAGAGACTTGATCGAGTCAATTGTCGCATCAGCAAGCGACGAAGTAGCGGCTGATACTTTTCAGCTGACCAAGTGGTTACTCACGAATGTACATAAATAAAACAGTTCAGAGCCCTTAGAAGTCGGTCAAAAATCTGCGCATGTGCTACACAAAAGCATAAGTAGCACCAGCAATTAATAGGAGCAAATAAAAACAAAGTGAAATACCGTATCACCTTGCTAAACTTTCTTTGACAGCTCCTGTAAAAATCAACCGAATAATTCCACCCTTTAGTCGAGGGTGGAACACCGAAGCTCAAATCACAGGAAAACAGAGAGTTGGAGACCACATAAACATTTAACCATGAAAACACATGAGTAGAAATAACCTCCTTAGACGGGTATTCTACGTGAGGTGGAAGAGTCCAGTGTGCTATAGGAGAAGGTGGGTAGTCATCCCAAATGCAAGGGGCGGTAAAGTCAAATGTGTTAACGGGGTCACCTATAACATACTCATCTACCATATTATCGTATGAGTCCCATTTGGCCTCTAGACTTTCCAATCGCCCATCCCCACTCTCCTCATCGCAAGACTCGTCACGAAACGGATTCTCTATAGGGTCCCTCAAGTCTTCCTCACGTGGCTCGATATCTGTAAAAGTATCATAAAGAGGTCCTATATCATCCTCAAAGAAGGGATTATCAACTATGCCAATGGTTCCGTCAACGTCATTTTCATTCTTTAAAACGGTTTCTACGGTCTCACCCACCCCCTCATCCATGTCTGACCGAAGTGAGAAAGTGGGTTTGATACTCTCAATGGCAAACCAGTCAAAAATTTCCAAAAGCTCATTGACAGGTTTCCCACTGAAATCTCCCTTACCTATTGAGCTAAGGTATGATCGTGTAGGGTCATTCATACCCCGGATGATACAGAAGCAAATTTGGAGGGCAGTCAAAGTTCCATAATTCAACGTATCCAGCCACTCCTCGAACCTGTCTATGTAAGCACCAAATGATTCGTCTTCACCCTGTGGAAACTGGATAGAAGACATTAGAATGGCCTCAAGGAACCGAAGTTCCTTGAGACAAAAGACAAACTAAACTAAAGCAAATAAAATATCACCGTCTCCCCGACAACGGCGCCAAAATTTGACACGCCTGTCGCAACCCTATCAAAGATAACCAACTGGCCTAACTAATGTAGCAAGGAAGTCGGGATCGTATCCACAGGGAGACTAATATGAATTCTAAATGCTAAAGTAAGTCTGTCAAGGTAACCGAAAATGGGGGTTTTGATTGTTTGTTTTGACTAAACTAAAAGTAGAGAAGGAAAGAAAGAAATACAGAGCGTAAAAATATGAGAATAAAAATAAGAGAAAGAAAAACTAGGACAGTCGGTTCACCAATGAAATTATAACGGTTAAGGACTAGGTTACAGATCGGTCACAAATAAAAGTCTAAGGGGCGGTGAAAAGGTCCTCTCAGATCGCTATTCGCCCTAAAATGCTTCCAGCGGGCTCTCGCAACTTACTAGGGCACTCTAATGTTTATGACAGGTCTAACCCTCACCAGGCTCTCGATCTTAGGTCGGGGTTTACCAAACAATTAATTAGCTACGTCGACTTAACCAATTAAAAGCAATAAAATGTCATAAATAGCAACAAAGGCAAAGACTAATAACCGATCTAGCCTAGTCAAGTATCGTCACAATTTCATTGGATCCCCTATATCCTAGTCAAGGGAATTAGCTATTCATAACGGGATTGACAATAAGGAAAATCAAAATAACTATGGAATATAACATGTTTGCAAGAAAAACTGGAATTAAAAAAAACAGAAAGATGAAACAAGGAGAAAAGAGAAATAAGAATAAAACAATTGCGAGAAATGAATTACCAATTATCAAAAGTGTGGCAGAGAGAAATTCCAAAAAGCTAGGTCTCCCAAAATACAGAGAAAAAATTCCACAATTTTTGATCCAATCTAAAAAGTAAAAAGAAGAGTATGGAAAATAGAATGCCCTAATGAGTACCAAGTACAAGTCTTTTATACTAAAAGCCCAAAAGAAATAAAAACTAAACAGTAACTGACAAAATAAACCTAAAGAACGAAATTCTGTCCCGCATACATGTGTCGATCGACATAGATTTGTGTCGATCGACACCCTCAATGCTCTGTCGATCGACATAAACTTGTGTCGATTGACAAAACACTATAGCTTCAAAGAGTGGGCTTTCTGTGACGATGGCCAGTCTGTCGATCGACACTCTGTCGTCGCACAATTCTTGCAATGCGCACTGAACTTCAAACAGCTGCCATTTCTTCGTTACTCAGGCAAATCAAGCATTTTTGGTGGCGTTGGAAAGCTAAGAGGATAAGCTTTTATCTCCAATTTGAATCACTCGATTATCATTTCTAGAACTCGAGTTATGGCTCTTCAAAGTAGGCACTAGCGGCGTGAAGCTCTTCTTTCGCTCGATAGACTTCCATTACTTCTACGCGCATCTCAAGATGGTAGTAACGAGATCCGACTCAACTCTTCTCCTAAATTCATGCATGGGGACATGTTTTAGGCTTGATTATGATCTTCTCCGGCTCATATCTGCAAATAACACAAGACAAACCAAAGTAGACTATTCGGGGGACATTTGTAGTAAAACACTACGAAATAAGCATGGAAATGCGTGCTAATATGGCCTAAAAGGTTTATATAAAGTGCACGCATCAGAGGTGATGATTAATGGGTCTTGTGATTGATGCGGAGTTAATGGGTCTTGTGATTGGTGCGGAGTTAATGGGTCTTGTGATTGGTGCGGAGTTAATGGGTCTTGTGATTGGTGCGGAGTTAATGGGTCTTGTGATTGGTGTGGAGAATAATGGGTCTTGTGATTCGGAGTGGAGATGATTGACTTCTATTTATAGTAATGTTTGATTGTTTACTTTTCCTCTACTCATCCTCGTGGTTGACCCTGTGTAATCGTGATCACCTGTGATGAACCAATTTATTGGGGAGCAGACTGACAGGTGCTTGAGACTATGGGAGCTATGGGAAGGGATAGCTTGGAATCGGACCAGATTAGAGTCTAGATCACTATAGTCGTTTTATCATGAGTTGTACTTCTTTTTCATAAGACAGTTTTGGAAACGGTTGTAAGAACTTGTTACTGAGTTTAACATTTAATAATTAAAGTACTGTTATCTTTCCTTTGTATCTACTGGCTCGGGAAACCGAGATGGTAACACCCTTATTTATCTGGGGAGTCCTAGTACAGGCCCTTGAATAAATGGGGGTGTTACAAAGTGGTATCAGAGCGAACGATCCTCAGGCCTAACCTAATGAACTCAATGAATGTAGGATGAGTCTAAATAAAAATAAACCTCGGGATAGGACTGTTAGGAGCACACTAAAGGAAAAGTAGGAGTCTGGGGCCCCTCACACCGAACCATTGGCCATCTCAGTTTTACCCGGGAACCCAGAGTGTATACGAGAGAAAAAGGGTAGAATAGGAAGAGATGGCAGTAATGGTGGATTGTGATGAAAATGTCCTCATATGTGAATAACCTGGATAAGCCAGTAAGTATATGTGCATGAAGGAATTTTATTTGTATGAATACAAAGGATGCATGATGTCATGGATGCATGAGGTGATTTGAATCATATAAGTAATTTATTATGTCTAGTGGTATGCGGTTATGTGATCCCTGAGCCATGTTATTGATAAGTATTACTCAATATGATAGTTGTTTATGGACTTTGATGCTTAGGGAACATAGCCCTAATCCAAGTGAGTTTCCACTTGAACCGGGACTCATTCTTTTTTTTGTATTATAGTAATGCCTCCGAGGAGAAATAATGTTGCAAACATCACCCAAGAGGAGTTGGATCGTTTGATAGCGGAGAATGAGGCTCTAAAGGCCAAACGCATGGACTCCGCGAAGATGAGCACGATCATTGCGAGGCATAACCCTACCCAATTCACTGGGGAGGGGGAACCTCATCTGCTAGGAGCATGGTGTCGGGAGTTAAGTAACTTGTTCGAACTGGTGGATTGCCCCGAAGAACTGAGGGTTGACCAAGCAGCCCACTACCTTAGGGGTATGGCCGGTGACTGGTGGACCGGGAACAAGGGAGAAATCCGTGAGGCAGCTAGAGAGGATGGGACCGAGTTTGTCGCCTGGATCGCGTTTAAGAGGATCCTATATGAAGTGTTCCTACCGGAATTTCAGAAAAGTAAGCTGAGAGAGGAGTTTGATACTTTCAGGATGACGGAAGATATGACGGTGGAGGCTTATTATCGGAAGTTCATCCAGTTGCTGAGCTATGTGGGGGACATGGGTTTTGATGATGCTATGCTGGCGATGAAGTTTGAGAGGGGGTTGACAATAAATATCAAGAAGAGGCTGATTGCGGCTCCGCCCACCACAGTCCGGGACATCTACTTACGGGCTGGGGCGGCGGAGAGGCTCTCAGAAATGATTAAGGAGGACAAGAAGACAAAGTCTGAAAAGAGGAAGGCTGAAGTGGTGACTGAATATTCTGGGTCGAAGAAGCAAAGCACCAACAAGTATAGTGGGTATTTCAGCAACAGCGCCTCAGGAGGTGTGAGGAATCAGAGTGGGAGCAACTACAGGAGTGGGGGTTCTGGCAGTGGTTCGATTGGAATAGTTTGTTTTGGCTGTGGAAAGACGGGGCACAAGCAGGCGGTGTGTCGCTCATCTGGAGGAAACCAGTCCGGAGGTTATCGTACGCCTACATCATGATATCAGGGATCACGCACTCAGTCTTATGGTAGCAGTGGCTATCGTACAACCATGTCGAACTATGGTGGGGGTGCGAAGTCAGGAGGCAGCAGCAATTATCAGAGAAACTACAACAATTATCAGAATCGTTCGTACCAGAATCAATACAACGGAGGTGGAAGCAGTCAGAAGACGGGAGCGGAAGGAAACCAGCAGGCTGGGACATCTAGTGCCAGTCAGAGTGGAGCTAAATCCAGTGACAAGCTTTTTGCCATGGGGAAGTAGGCCGCTAAGGATGATGCTCATGTTGTGACCGGTACTTTTCTTGTGAACTCTAAACCTACTTTCGTACTTTTCGATTCCGGGGCTACCCATTCATTTTTTCTAGAGAGCATGTAAGGGCCTTGGTACTTGAGAGATTTGACTTAGTCACAGACTCAGTAACCATACCTTCGGGAGAGTCGATCACTTGTAATAGAGTTTATATAAGTGTACCCATCAAAATCGGGGAAGCAATTTTCTATTGTGATCTCTTAGAATTCCCACTGGGGGGCTTTGAGGTGATTTTGGGGATGGACTGGCTGGGGAAGTAAAGAGCTTTTATTGATTGTCATCAAAAGAAGATTTCCTTGAAGGGACCTAAGGGAGTGAGGGTGTCTTACAAGGGATATCGAGTCAAACCTAAAATCAAATTCATTTCCGGCAATACCCTTAAGTCTGGCTTGAGGAAAGGAGATAGTCTGATCTTATGCCAAATGTGGAATTGTGAGGCCGAGACCCCTAAGACTAGTGAGATACCTGTGGTGCGGGAGTTTGAGGGAGTATTCCGAGATGACGTTCCAGGGTTACCGCCAAGGAAGGAAGTAGAATTTTCCATTGACCTAAAACCAGGGACGGGACTAATATCTAAATCACCGTACTGTATGGGACCGAAGGAGATGGAGGAATTGAAGAAAAAGTTGGATGAACTAGCTGAGAAAGGATTCATCCGACCCAGTGTGTCGCCCTGGGGAGCACCCGTTTTATTTGTGAAGAAGAAAGATGGAAGTTTGAGGCTTTGTGTTGACTATCGAGAGCTGAATAATGTGACCATCAAGAACCGATATCCTTTGCCAAGAATTGACGACCTGTTCGATCAGTTAAGTGGAGCTGGGGTTTTCTCTAAGATTGACTTGAGATCCGGGTATCACCAGTTGAGAATAACAGATGAAGACATACCAAAGACCGCTTTCAGAACGAGGTATGGCCACTACGAATTTGTGGTTATGCCATTCGGATTGACTAACGCTCTAGCTGTGTTCATGGATTTGATGAACCGAGTCGTTAGCCCATATCTGGATAAGTTCGTGGTGGTATTCATTGATGATATCCTAGTGTATTCCAAGAATGCGGAAGAGCACGAGGAACATTTGAGGAGGGTACTTCAGACCCTGGAGGAGCATAAGCTCAATGCTAAGCTAAGTAAGTGTGAGTTCTGGCTGGAGAAAGTCGCATTTCTGGGGCATGTAATTTCCAAGGAGGGGGTATCTGTCGACCCTAGTAAGATCGAGGTTGTGACTAAGTGGCAAAGTCCGAAGAATGTGAGTGCGATACGAAGCTTCCTGGGATTGGCTGGTTATTATCGGAGGTTTGTCAAGGACTTTTCGAAGATAGCAAAGCCCTTGACGTCGTTAATGAGGAAGGAGAACCGTTTTATCTGGGATGAGAGTTGTGAGAAGGCATTCCTGACCCTTAAGGAACGTCTGACAACAGCTCATATCCTCGCCTTACCTATTGGGAGTGATAATTTTGAAGTTTATACTGACGCTTCCAAGCATGGACTGGGTTGTGTGCTAATGCAGAATGGGAGAGTGATCGCGTATGCTTCTCGCCAACTGAAGACCTATGAGGAAAATTATCTGACTCATGATTTGGAATTGGGAGCAATGGTCTTTGCACTTAAATTGTGGCGCCATTACCTTTATGGAGCCACTTTTAAGGTGTTTTCTGATCATAAGAGTTTGAAGTATATCTACACCCAGCGTGAGTTGAACATGAGGCAGAGAAGGTGGATAGAGTTGATTGGGGACTACGATATGCAGATTGTCTACCACGAAGGCAAGGCAAATGTGGTAGCAGATGCCCTAAGTAGGAAGTCTGTTCATGCTTTGAGTTGTGCTAGATCGCGAGTGAGGTTGCATGGCGAACTAAGGGAAATGGGAATTTTCATGATCCGGAAAGGGGATGCTCTTAGTGATTTGACTGTGGAGCCTGAGTTGTATGGGGAGATTCGGGAGTTACAAAATACTGATGCGAGAATCCAGAAGTGGCGCAAGATGGTTGAGAGTGAGGGTGGAGAGGCTGCATCCAAGTTCAGTATTCATACTGACGGTAGTTTGAGGTTCAGTGGGCGATGGTGTGTTCCGGATATTGAGGAGCTAAAGAAGAAAATCCTGACTAAAGCTCACGCTACTCCATATTCCGTTCACCCAGGGGGTGATAAGTTGTATAAAGATCTTAAGAAGACGTTCTGGTTGCCAAATATGAAGAAGGAAGTCGCGGAGTTTGTGTCAAGGTGTTTGACATGTCAAAGAGTGAAAGGGGAGCATAAGAGACCACAGGGGAAAATTCAGCCATTAGATGTGCTAGAGTGAAAGTGGGAGAACATCTCGATGGACTTTATTGTGGGGTTGCCTCGGACTCAGAGGGGCAACAACATAATTTGGGTAATTGTGGATCGATTGACTAAGTCTGCTCACTTTATTCCCATGAAAGATACCTGGAGTAAAGCTGAGTTGGCTAGTCATATGTTCAGAATGCGGTCAAGTTACATGGGGTGCCCAAGGACATTGTTTCAGATCGAGACTCGAGGTTCATATCTAGATTTTGGCAGGAGTTGCAGGCCGCTTTGGGTACCTAGTTGAAGATGAGTACAACTTTCCATCCAGCTATCGACGGCCAGACGGAGAGAACGATTCAGACCCTTGAGGATATGTTGAGAGCATGCGTACTTGAGTTCGGAGGAACTTGGGAGGATCGACTGGGATTGATAGAATTCTCTTATAACAACAGCTATCATGCCAGTATAGGGATGGCCCCTTTTGAGGCTTTGTATGGGAGGAAGTGTCGGAGCCCTGTGTGTTGGGATGATCAAGCCGATGTTGTGGCCTTAGGGCCAGATGTGATCCAGGAGATGGTGGAGCAGGTTCAGATCATTCGACAGAAAATGAGGGCCGCCCAGGATAGGCAGAAGAGGTACGCGGATCTTAAGAGGAGCGATATCTCGTTCGATGTGGGAGAAAAGGTGTTGCTGAAGGTATCTCCAATGAAGGGTGTGATGAGGTTTGGGAAGCGTGGCAAATTGAGTCAGAAGTTTATTGGACCATTTGAGATTTTGGACAGAGTTGGAGAGGTGTCATACCGTTTAGCTTTACCTCCAACCCTATCCAAGGTCCATAATGTGCTCCATGTGTCTCAGTTGAGGAAATATGTGAGTGATCCATCACATGTTCTATGACACGAGGTGATTGAGGTAGATGAACAGTTGTCCTACGCTGAGACTCCGAAGGAGATCCTAGACAGGAAGGTGCGAAAGACTCGGAATGGGGAGACATTGTTGGTGAAAGTGCTGTGGACCAACCATAATCTGGAGGAAGCTAACTGGGAGGCTGAGGCGTCCATGAGGGCGCGCTATCCACATCTGTTCGATTGAGGTAAGTTACGAGGACGTAACTTTTCTTTAAGGGGGGTGGAATGTAACATTTCGTATCTTATCGTGTTTCGACTTTATCTTTATGTTTTGGAATCGATTTCTGTGCGAGGTAAGTATGAGTGAACTTCGGGACGAAGTTCATTTTAAGGGGGGAAGACTGTAATACCTCGAATATTTGTTATGATGTTCATTTTATAATTGACGTAGGGTTAGTTTTAAGCGTATTAATATTTGATGTTTATATTAAATATTTTGTGTTGCTCATGTCACCCGTGGGTTTCGAGCACGGGACCTCTAGGGTGGTGGTGTTGGGCTTCGATTTTGTGCATAAGCACCACAGCCCGTACACACTAAAACCCTAGCAAAACTCACGAACTCTCATTCTCACGCAAAACCCTCCTCTGCCGCCATATAAGAGTGCCCAACACTCTCTTTCTGACCTACCTTCAACACAACCCATACCCTAGATCTTCTGCCGCCACCACACGGAAAAGAGAGATAGTGCTCACGTCCAGTTTAGTCGTGCCTAGTCCCCTTCATTTTTGCTCAGGAAGCAGGTATGTGCTATCGTGTTTAACATCTCTTGTAATCGTGTGTGTCTACTGTGTTCATTGTAGTTTCGAAGGGTGGTAGGGTGTTGTTTTTACTGTGGTGTTGTCGTTATGTGCTGCTGGTGGGAGAAGGGATGTCAGGGGGGTTGTCACTGTTGGGGCTGGTGTCCTTGACAGTTAGTACAATGACTTACTAAATCTCTTAAAGGATCACAAGGGTATACTTCAGTATTATTATCAGTTGATCCACGTTTATCAATAACGGTTGGCTTGCTAGATAAGTTTGACGTTATTGTCATACGGATGGCGGTGATCAACTGGTCCCTATACGTCACACCTATAGGACACGTTTGAGAGATGTGAAGGTATGAAAATACAGTCACATTTATGCCGGATACGACTAAACAGTTAGTCAGAGGTATTGACTATTAAATTAGTCAATGAGATGTTGAGATTATTATTTAATACGGATTAAATAATTTCGCTAATACGGATTACATGATTAATTCGTAAATTAAATATAAACGGTTATATTTAATTAAATATTGTATTCGCGTATTAATATAAACAGTTATATTAATTTAGGTAATTATACAATATCGTAATTTTATCAGACCATTATTAATACATCGACTGCATTAATATCTGATAACATGTGTACGATTTATAAATAAAACCCGCGAATTATATTTTTAGCAAATTGGGTCGAATTACACATTAGAATAAGGTAAGAGTGGAAAGCCCACTCTTACCCTAATGGGTCAGCCGGCCGTGTAATACATAAGGAGAAGAATTCTCCTTATGTCGGGTTACGGTTTCTTTGATTGTTTTTTCTGACAAAACAAATCTCAAGAAATTAGGGTTTTGAGAACTGTCTTTGTCTTTTCCCAAAACCTAGATCTCACATCTAAAACCTCACATAAGCTCTCCCCATATTGCAAGGCAATTGGAGAGTATTTCTAGCACACGCGACATCGTCTCAATCAAGTCTTGGGTGCAAGTTATAGGAGAGAATTTGCTTTAATTCCTGTTCTTAGGCCTTTAGCATAAGGACCAAAGGTTGTATTCTTTTCATGTTTTTAATTATCTTATGACCATAATTCACAACTGTAAAATTCGTTATAATCCTTCATGTTTAGGGCGAATACATGCTATATTCCCCACAAGTGGTATCAGAGCCAAGGCCACGAAATTTTTACTTTTGTGTTTTTCATAAGTTTTAATTTAAAAATTTTGAAAATCGTTTTCTGTCGGCGTGTGGGTCGGTCGACCCCTTGATGCGGTCGGTCGACCGCCTCCTGGTAGGTTTTCTGTTTTCGACAGTTTATCTTTTGTGAGTAATCGATCTTGTTTTCGATTCCTGTTTGCATATTGTTAATTAATCGATATTCTTGGCAATATGTGAACCCTTGTTGTTGTTTAATTTGATTTACGCGTTTTGAATCAAAGGTAAAAACTTGTTTTGATTTCAAGTGCAGCAATTTTGCGATTTCAGAAACTCGGTTTCTTGTTTTGTGGTCGGTCGACCTGTTTGATAGGTCGGTCGACCATACTGCTGTTACAAGAACTTTTTTTCCCTGACAGAAGGTCGGTCGACCTCGTCCCTGTAACAGTCGTTTTATTTTTCCCGAAAATAACTTGTTTTATTTTCTTTGGCCTTTAGTAATATACTATATACGGAAATAGTATATTATTTTTGTGAAACGGTTCACTCTCGCATGATACATATTATTTTAAAACGGTTTAAGATAATGGATTATAAACTTATTAAAACTAAAGTGGTTAAAACGGTATAATCACATAATTTTAATCCCGTAAAGTGGTTTGGTAAAATTTGTTAATCATAATAACAGTATTATGTCATGAATGAATTTTAATTTTAGTTGATGCATTTTATTTATCGTCTTGATTGAATGCCTTTTGAATGCTTTCTATAACGTATTTAATTTTTGCAAACGGTTGTAACTTAGTGTGGCCTTAGTAGATTGTGTTACCTTAATGATGGAACACAATCTTGTTTGTAATTTTGAGATCTTGAATCTCCGTTTTGGGTTTTTGCCATGTAATTACTTTTGTATTTAAATTAGAATGTAAATAGGGTTATATTTGTAATTTAAATTAGTAATTTTGTGAAGACCAAAGACGGAGACCGGATGCTCACTCCCGCTGCAAGGACCAAGATAGAACATCAAGACAAGCTTCTAGGGTCCAACGGTGGATTCCAAAGTTGTTTTTATATTTATTTTGGTAGTATAGGCCACACTAGGACTTTTATTTACGTTTATCGCATTTATTTTATGCTTTCATCGATAATATCTTGCATCATATTCCGCCTAAAACCAAACCACCTATAACATGCCTGAAAACTGACTCATGTAGAGGTTACGCGTTAGTTTTCTGTGACCATACAGATGTCACATGTCAAATGCAAAGCCATCACTTTATTTCATTCATTCACGTATATGCTAGATATTAGTTCACTTAAAATGGATAAATATAAGTTGATGGGGTCTTCCTCGTATAACCTAAAATTGAGACTAGTCTTTATAAATCAGACTCCCATGAATCCCTTCTTCGTCGGTAGGCATAATATGACCCCTTCTACGTCGGGTAAGTGGGAACAGATGATTTATTTTATCTCAACATCGTGGTCACTCGATACTATCTAGCAACTGTGATGGACTAATAGATAGGATTTACGGAAATCTATCGACCAAGAGTTCCAACGGTGGAATTAGCCAAGCTGTGGGCTTATCAATATACGGAAATTGAGTCTTGGGATCGTTTATATAATTCTTGAGAGAGATCAATTATATAAATGCATAAGTCTACGAGTTTAAATACAATTTAAAATAGACTTAAATCACAACGATGAGTTGCTTATATGGTTTTGTTTTTATCTTCTTTTCAGTGTAGAACACGAACATTTGAACTGTTGTATAACTAATGGCTGGTGAAGACCCAATGCCAAGTGCCAAGCTAGCACGTGAATCCTGGCTAAAAGCCTTCATGGACTCCATGAATCAGTCTACTAGACTGAGGAATGATGGGTCAAACTTCTCTGACTGGGAGGCAGCGTTACGGAATGCTGCCATTGCTGACGGAAAGCTCAAGTACTTAACTGAGCCAATTCCGGCACACCCAGAAACTGGAGCTAGAGCTAACGAAGTTCGCGCTCATAGCGACTTCGTCATGGAAGCGGGTGCGATAAAGAACGTACTCATCTATGCAATGGAATCCAATTTGCAAAGACGCTTCATAACCCATGGTGCAAACAAGATTTTCACCACGCTCACTAACGAATTCTCGAAAGCTCCGAGAATCGTCTCTTATGAGCATACCTGTCGCTTCTTTGAGGCGAAACTCCAGAAGGGCCAAGCGGTTAGCCCACATATTCTCAACATGATTGAGAATATCGAGAAACTGGAGGCCCTAAACTGCAAGATCAGTGAGAACATAATCGTTGATCGAATGCTTCATTCGCTTCATGATGGGTTCGCCCTCTTTAGGGCCAACTATTACATGAACGACATGAAGAAGATTCCTCATGAGCTCCACTCCCTTCTCGTACAGACCGAGAAGGATCTGAAATTAAGTGGGAGCGTGAAGCAGGATGTTCTCAGGATCTCTAGTAAGGGTAAGGGTAAGGGAAAAGCTAAAGCTCAGGGCGACCTAGCAGTAGGTAAGCCTAGGTTCAAGAAATCAGGATTCACTAAGAGTGGGCCAGGTGAGTCGAGCAACTCAAAGGGCAAGACAAAGAGCAAGGATACAAGCATGGAATGCCACCATTGCCACAAGACTGGGCATTGGAGGCGCTCATGCCCCGTGTATCGTGAGGACATTAAGGCAGGTCGTGTTACTCCTGTTGGTATGTCTTCTTCTTCTTTTATTCACATGATTGAGATTAACCATGCAAGTTACGGAACTTGGGTACTAGATACTGGTTGTGGTTCTCATCTATGTAATCATGTGCAGGGCCTCCGAAACCAAGAACCCCTCATCAAGGGTGAGGTTGACCTGCGTGTCGGGAATGGAGCACGTGTTGCTGCAGTCTCGAGGGGAACATACGTGATCCAGCTTCCAAGTGGATTCGAGTTATCTTTATATAACTGTTATTATGTTCCTAGTTTGTCCAAAAACATTATTTCAGTTTCTGCACTTGACAAACTTGGTTTTTCATTTGTAATAGAAAATAACAGTTGTATTTTCTCATTACACAATATGATTTATGGCAAGGCAGTTTCCATGAATGAAATTTATGTTTTAGATCAAACCACCAAAATATTACATGTGAATAACAAGAGATTAAAGGTAGGTGACAAAGATCAAACTTATCTATGGCATTGTCGGATGGGACACATAAATGAGAAACGCGTAAAACAGCTCATACAGAATGGAGCTATCTCGGCCTTTGATTTCGAATCATATGGCACGTGTGAATCATGTCTCATCGGTAAGATGACTCGTATTTCCTTCAAAGGTGTTGGAATGCGCGCTGCCGACCTATTAGGACTCATACATACGGATGTATGTGGCCCTATGTCGATCAACGCACGAGAAGGCTATAGGTATTTCATCACTTTCACGGATGATTTAAGTAGATATGGCTATGTCTACTTGATGAAACATAAAAGTGAATCCTTTGACAAGTTCAAAGAATACCAGAATCGGGTACAGAACCAGCTGGGCAGAAAGATTAAAGCACTACGTTCTGATCGTGGTGGTGAGTATCTTTCACATGAGTTTGATCAACACCTTAAAAAACTGTGGTATCGTTCTACAGTTGACTCCACCTGGAACACCACAATTGAATGGTGTGTCCGAACGGAGAAATCGAAGTCTACTTGATATGGTTCGATCCATGATGAGTCACACCATTGTGCCTGACTCATTATGGGGCTATGCTCTTTTGTCGGCCGCTCTAATACTTAACCGAAGTCCGTCTTAAGCTGTTGACAAGACTCCATAGGAGTTATGGAAGGGAACGGTCCCCAACTTGTCCTTTATTCGGGTTTGGGGCTGCGAGGCTTATGTCAAGTGGAGACACGAGGATAAGCTCGGCCCGCGATCGGTCAAGACATACTTTATAGGCTATCCAAAAGGAACTTTTGGTCATTACTTCTACTCGCCAACCGAACAACGTGTTTTTGTTGCGGCTAGTGCGACGTTCCTTGAGAAAGAATTTCTCGAGAACAAGTCGAGTAATAGAACCTTCGATCTATCGGAGATTCAAGAACCAACTACCGAGCAACCATTGGAGGAAACAGTTCCTTCAACCGAGGCTGCGGTAGATATTCCTGAGGAACCTAGGAGGTCGGGAAGAGTCTCTATTCCTCCGGACAGATACATTGGTATGGTCGAGGAACATGACATAGATGACGTCTTACTCCTAGAGGGTAATGAACCCTCAACCTATAAAGGTGCCATGACTAGTTCTGACTCAAAGCTATGGCTAGAAGCCATGCAATCCGAGATGGACTCCATGTATGAGAACAACGTGTGGGATCTTGTGGACCTACCTGCAAAGGTACATCCCCTTCAATGCAAATGGCTTTACAAGATAAAGCATGCCGTGGAAGGACAACAAGATATCCACAAGGCAAGACTAGTTGCTAAAGGTTTAACCCAAGTGTCAGGCTTGCACTACGATGATATCTTTGCACCCGTAGTCATGCTACGTTCCATTCGGATTATCTTAGCGATCGCCGCATTTCATGACTATGAAATATGGCAAATGGACGTTAAAACCGCCTTCTTAAACGGTTATTTGGAGGAAGAGTTGTACATGGTACAACCCGAGGGTTTTATTGATCCAGAAAATCCTAAGAAGGTTTGCAAGCTTAAGCGTTCCATCTATGGACTTAAGCAAGCATCACGGAGTTGGAATCATCGCTTCGACCAAGTGATAAAAGAGAATGGGTTTATTCGATCAGTCGAGGAACCATGTCTCTATATCAAGTCGAGTGGGAGCAAGATTGTCTTCCTAGTACTGTATGTCAATGACATACTCTTGATTGGGAATGACATACCTCTCTTATCTTCGGTTAAAGCATGGTTGAAAAACCATTTCCAGATGAAAGATCTGGGAGAGGCACAAGGACTGTTAGGAGCACACTAAAGGAAAAGTATGAGTCTGGGGCCCCTCACACCGAACCATTGGCCCTCTCAGTTGGGGAAAAGGAGGTTGTACATTTATGTAATACCTCGAATATTTGTTACGATGTTCATTTTATAATTGACGTAGGGTTAGTTTTAAGCGTATTAATATTTGATGTTTATATTAAATATTTTGTGTTGCTCATGTCACCCGTGGGTTTCGAGCACGGGACCTCTAGGGTGGTGGTGTTGGGCTTCGATTTTGTGCATAAGCACCACAGCCCGTACACACTAAAACCCTAGCAAAACTCAGTATCTCTCATTCTCACGCAAAACCCTCCTCTGCCGCCATATAAGAGTGCCCAACACTCTATTTCTGACCTACCTTCAACACAACCCATACCCTAGATCTTCTGCCGCCACCACACAGAAAAGAGAGAGAGTGCTCACGTCCAGTTTAGTCTTGCCTAGTCCCCTTCGTTTTTGGTCAGGAAGCAGGTATGTGCTATCGTGTTTAACATCTGTTGTAATTGTGTGTGTCTGCTGTGTTCATCGTAGTTTCGAAGGGTGGTAGGGTGTTGTTTTTACTGTGGTGTTGTCGTTATGTGCTGCTGGTGGGAGAAGGGATGTCAGGGGGGTTGTCACGGAGGGTCTGGTATGTCGCAGTCGGTGTCGATAGGGGTGTTTGTCACCCCTGTTTGCGTCAGTCACGGTATAGGCGTGTTTAGGGGAGGAGTTTGGGGGTGGTACCACCGTTGACTCGGGGGAGGTCGACGCGGTGGTACCATTGTGGTGTCTAGGTTGCGTGTCAGGGGAAAGGTGTTGGTGGTTTCAGGGGTTGTTAGAGGTGGTAAATGGTGTCGATGGTGGTTGTGTTTTCAGTCCAGGGAGTTGAGGCGGTAGTTCAGGTCTGACTTTGGGGGCATAATTCGCCTCGCCGATGCTCGTCGGTGGGTTGGTGAGGTGTCGGTGGGGTAGCCGGTGGTTCTGGGTGTCTAGGTTGGTGGTTGTCGGTGGTGGGGCAGGTGCTACGTGGCTGTTTAAGGGTCTGTTTTGGGCGTGTGCGGTGTCGCGGAAGGCTGTTAGTCGTGGGTTGTGGTGTTGCATTTCTTATTATTATTATTATTATTATTATTAGTTTTTATTATTATTATTATTATATTTCCTATTGTATTATTATAATCGAATCTAAGGTTGTTGTCATTCGTTAGTATTACGTTTTATTATTATTCTTACTTTTGATTACGGTTTTGGGTTAGTCGAATTTATGAGTCGGGAAAATGATGAGTCATGGGAATTTCTATTTTAGGAAAGTTTCTATTTCTGGAAACTTTCCACTTATGGAAGGTTTCTATTTATAGTAAGTGTGGGTTGTTTATGGGGTTCGGGAAGTTTATTAATTCGTTACGAATACATGTTTAGGTAGCGGTTTTCGCGTGGAACATTTCTAGCGAGCTTTGGATTTGTCTGCGTTCTGCAATTCGAGGTAGGGGAAATACTGTGTATATAATGATGAGTGATCTATTTGTTATTTGATGATAACCATGTTTATTTTATACTATCATATGGTTGATATATTGTATTATTTGGTTATATAATTCTGAGATACGATACGAGGTGATGATTAATGGGTCTTGTGATTGGTGCGGAGTTAATGGGTCTTGTGATTGGTACGGAGTTAATGGGTCTTGTGATTGGTGCGGAGTTAATGGGTCTTGTGATTGGTGCGTAGTTAATGGGTCTTGTGATTGGTGTGGAGAATAATGGGTCTTGTGATTCGGAGTGGAGATGATTGACTTCTATTTATAGTAATGTTTGATTGTTTACTTTTCCTCTACTCAAACTCGTGGTTGACCCTGTGTAATCGTGATCACCTGTGATGAACCAATTTATTGGGGAGCAGATTGACAGGTGCTTGAGACTATGGGAGCTAAGGGAAGGGAGAGCTTGGATCCGGACCAGACTAGAGTCTAGATCACTATAGTCGTTTTATCGTGAGTTGTACTTCTTTTTCATAAGACGGTTTTGGAAACGGTTGTAAGAACTTGTTACTGAGTTTAACATTTAATAATTAAAGTACCGTTATCTTTCCTTTGTATCTACTGGCTCGGGAAACCGAGATGGTAACACCCTTATTTATCTGGGGAGTCCTAGTACAGGTCCTTGAATAAATGGGGGTGTTACAATTTATGTTTCCCAAAACTTCTAGAGAAGCCAAACTTGTCTACTCATTTCCCATTTCCACTGCATACATCTCCTCCAACTCCCTCATCCATTCATCACAAAATTCATTTCCTAAAAATTCAGTCCTTCTCTTTACATTTTGTCTTCGTTTCTCTCTACCAAAACCCACAAAAACACCGAACATACAACACGAAAATGGTGACGAAGCAGATTGCGAGGCGTGGATTGGGTAAGAATGTTGTGTCATCGAGTAACAATGATGAAGGTATGCACATATTTGATTATTTGAAGTGTGTTCTCACTAATTTGTTGATAATTTGAGTTTTTTGAAAATACATATTTCAATCATACAAAAAGTTCTTCATAATTAATGATCTTCGTTTTTTGTTTTGTAAATGTTAGATATTGTTTGGTGGTTTCATTGGTAAATGCATGTGGTTTATTTTAAGTGTCGTCGTCTTTTTTTGTATTTTCTAGGGTTTTCTGGGAAATTTTAGGGTTCCTTGTATTTTAGGATTTCTGGGTTTGTATGTTTTTTTCGTGGGTTTGTGGATTTTGGGGCTTTGTTGTTTTGTTGTTTAAAGATCTTCATTGGTATGACATTTTATTGTTTAAATAATGATGTTTGAATTGTTTTATCTGGTTTTATTGTAGTTATTTATGTGGGTTTCTGGGTATTTTAGGGTTTGGTTTGAAGATCTTCAATGTTCTGACATCGTAAAATGTCAGACATGTTTAAATGTCTGACATGAGAATATCTGACATGGTGAAAAGGTCTGACAGGTAAAAATGTCGGACATGTTAAAATGACGAACAAAAAATGTTGGTACTTATTCTGATAATGTATTGGTTATATATGTTGGTAGTTCATCTGAGAATGTATTTGTTGTATATGTTGCTAGTTATTCTGAATATGTATTTGTTGTTCTCGTGATGTAATGTAATATATGTTGGTAGTTGTTCTGAAAATGTAGTTGTTGTTGAAATAGGTTTGTGTTTGGGGGGTGGGGGGGCATGGTAACATTGTATCTGTATTTAGATGTTGTTATTCTTAAGCATTATGTTGGATGGTGACATTGTTTTTTATGTTGTCCACATATATTCTTCTTTTGTTTAAGTGGATATGTTTTCTTCTTTGATTATTATGTAGCATACATTAAATAATGTTATATGTTGCGTACATATGGTTAAACTGATTTGTGGTTACCTTTTATAATTATGTTTCCCCTGGTTGTGTTAACATTATGCTTTAGTTGGTTAACATACAATTTATTTGAGGTGTGTTTGGATGTTGTTATTCTTAAGCATTATGTTGGATGCTTACATTGTTGTTTATGTTGCCCACATATATTCTTCTTTTGTTAAGTGGATATGTTTTCTTCTTTGATTATTATGTAGCATACATTACATAATGTTATATGTTGCGTACATATGGTTAAACTGATTTGTGGTTACTTTTTATAATTATGTTTCCCTCTGGTGGTGTTATCATTATGCTTTAGTTGGTTAACATACAATTTATTTGAGGTGTGTTTTGATGTTGTTATTCTTAAGCATTATGTTGTATGATTACATTGTTGTTTATGTTGTCGACATATATTTTTTCCTGTTGTTTAGTGGATATGTTTTCTTTTTTGCTTATTATGTAGCATACGTTACATAATTGTATATGTTGCTTACATATGGTTACACTGATTTGTGGATACCTTTTCTAATTATGTTCCCCTGTGGTGGTATTAACATTAAGTTATAGTTGGTTTACATACAATTTATCTGAAGTGCGTTTTATATGTTGTTATTTTTAACCATTATGTTGGATGCTTACATTGTTGTTTACGTTGTCAACATATCTTCTTCTGTTGTTTTGTGAATATGTTTTCTTCTTTGATTATTGTGTAGATTCCATTACATGATTTTATATGTTGCGTAGATATGGTTATACTGATTTGTGGTTACCTTTTGTAATTATGTTTCCCTCTGTTGGTGTCAACATTAGAAGTGTGTTTAGATGTTGTTATCCTTAACCATTATATTGGATGCTTACATTGTTGTTTGTGCTATGGACATATCTTCTTCTGTTGTTTTATGGATATGTTCTTTACTTTCGTTATTATGTAGCATGACTTACATAATTTTATTTGTTGTGTATAAATGTGCATAATTATTTGTGGTTACCTTTTGTTGTTTTGTTCCCATACGATGGTGTGAACATTATGTTACCGTTGGTTTACATTTATTATAATTGAAAAAAATTGACATGTTGTTATTACTACCCGTCATGTCACGTGCTTACATTCTTATATATGTTGTGGCCATATCTTCTTCCGTTGTTTTTGAAATATGTTTTACGCTTTTGTTATTATGTAGCATGCATTACATTATTTAATTTGTTGTGTATGCTTGAAATGATCGTTTGCGTATGTTATAGGAAAAGGAATGAGGTTGACGGGCATGGGTCACCTCGGCCATTATTCAACCTGATTGCTATTCTGACGGAAGCTCAGAAAATGGATGTCGAGGACATTGGTTTTGGCGGTCTACTTCAGCTGAAGACTCACGCCTACCTTCATCAAATGGCTGACTACTTGAGCTGAAGACTCACCCAGACTACAACCTGCCCCACCCGCAAGAAGACTGGCGGAGCCAAGTAATGTGACCAGATATTAGGCAGGACATGTTTTCGGGAGGCCGATATAATGACCTGGTTTGGATGTACAGAATATTTAGCTTCTCGTTGGTGTACGACCTTTTGTGTGGGACAGTTTAATGGGTAGGTCTATTTGTTTTGGACTACCGGTGACATTTTGAAGGCCTATGTTGTGCCTTAGTTTATGTATTCAGCTGGCACCTAACTGCCAAGACTGTGAATGGTCTGCATCGACCATCGTTTTGGGGTCTCATCCCGTACTGACTTATGTATCTTTCCCTTGGGGGGCTTACCCCCTTTGGGCATTATGCATAAAGTCTTTGTATTTATTCCTTGTGCTTGTTCCTTGTGTTATCGATAGGTTTTTGAGACAAGATATACATTTTCGTATAGGGGGTTACGGTTTGAGGTTAGGGGTTGTTTGAACATGTAAGATTAACAATGTACAACTTTATCAAACAGAACATAATGGTTAAAAATAACAAACATGTCAACACACGTCAATACAAAATGTATACACCTGTATGGGGACAAAATAAGTTTGAACATATGTACCCAACAAATAAAATAATGTAATGCATGCTACATAATAACAAATGCAGGAAACATATTCATCAAACAACAGAAGAAGCACTGTGTTTATATTTTATCAAGACATATTACTGTGTGTTATGTTTTTTTGTTTTAATATGTTCATATTTTCGGGTAATATGTAAAACCCCTCGCGAAAGCGGAAATATAAAACACACAAAGTACTAAAAATGCAGCGGAATTAAAACTTTTTAACATAAACAACATGCGAGGTGAATTAAAACTAAAACTGAAAGTAAAATATAAATACATACAGCCTGGGATGACACATCCCTACAGGCACTCAAAACTGAAATGTAAACTAAAGTCTAGCTAACGTAAACGTGTAAGTCAATCGATGAATAGGATCATCGCTCGCTAGCTCCATGAAACCCTCTGCCAACCACCTGTCATGTACCTACATACATGTAAACATGTACGCCACAATCAGTGGGGAGTGACTAGAGTTCTCCTAGCCACCTTTTGTAACGACACGTAACACAGAAATACAAACAGAATACTCCAACATATATAAACATGTGAAGCATAAAAAGTCTCATCAACTGATCTCATACTATCATGCAATCACTAATGCACGGCTCTCAACCAACTTCGGAAACTATTTGGAAGGAGAGCCGGTTTCCCTACCGGTTACCCGGTCGGGGGGTCTTTCAGTCCAAACCATTTACGAAACTGACTTAGAATCATCCAATGCCTTGGATGAACAATACAAGTCAAAACATCTATATCATCAATATCAACATCTATATCATCCATATCAACATCTATCTGACACTGTACCAACTCAAGGCAAGCAGATAAAATTCAACAAGTATAAGGTTCAGCGGTCAACTTAAGACATAACCTACATACCAATCATTCAGCAAGTGTAAAGGTTCAGCGGTCAACTTAAGACATAACCTAAACACCAAAACATTCAGCAAGCAAGGACTCAGAGGTCAACTTAAGGCATAGACCCGCCAATCAGCAAGACACTAGACTCAGAGGCCAACTTAAGGCATAGACTAGCATCCAAAAGTAAAGGACTCAGAGGCCAGCTTAAGGCATGTCCCTTCACCACATCACAAGATACTAAACTCAGAGGCCAGCTTAAGGCATGTTCTAGCATCAAACATCTGCACTCCGGGTGAGGTGTTACGACCTAAATGCCCCGTTGTGCAGCTGCTCTACTCGTCAGACTCAGAGGCCAACTTAAGGCATGTTCCAACGCGATCACAACAAACATGTCTGGACTCAGAGGCCAGCTTAAGGCATGTCCCAGACACGACAAACATACACATATAGGGCTCAGAGGCCAGCTTAAGGCATATCCCCATATATGACAAACAACTCACGTATTAAGTTCAGAGGCCAGCTTAAGGCATAACTTAATACGCATCAATACAATATCATCCAAGTCTATGAACTAAACTATAGTTCTACTTTTCTTAACTTCTAACCAACACTTAATTGACCCCGGGAACTAAGTTGAGGGAGAGCCGGTTTCCCTTTCGGTGACCTGACCGGGGGGTCTCTATCCTCTCTCCATTCCCGAACCCAATATAGTGTCGCCCATCCTCCGGGGACCTCAAACACATATAACATAAGAGAAAGGCCAAATCCGATTAAGTTATATCTAAACAACTGTTGTCTATTAAAATATCTTAGTCCGATGAGCATTATTAACGGACGCTTAAAAACTAACTAATTTTAGACGAGTCACTAATTACTTACTAAATCTTACTTAGCTCAAATATATTTCACTAAGTATTTGATTACGTTTTAATTAACCGGTTTAACCGATAAAGGAAATAACACGATTTAATTTAAATTAAACATCAAATAATATTACCTATATTTTATACGGGAAAATTGACTAACTAATTAAATTATTTCGACATGCTTCTAATAATAAAACCGTAACCCATTACTAATTCGTAACGATTTCTAACGTATAAAATTTAAACGTAAACAAGCTAGCAAGCACGTATGTAAAATAATAATAAAATAATAATATAATAATAATATAATAATAATATAATAATAATACGTACTATGCTTTGGAGTAAAAGCTACACTTTATAAATCAAGGCCCACAAACTCATTGTCAACGTAAATGGCGATTGGAAATGCAAATACAACACGATATTCATGGTTAATTAATCAACGCACTCATCAAGAGGAGTAAGCAGCAGCAATTAGATTTATTAGGCGAAGCGGTTTAAATTGTTTATGTGCAGCCCCTTTAACATCAATTATTAACATTAGAACAATAAAAGTAGAGGGCAGCAGCGTGAAAACATAACCATTTCAACAACGATTACAGCACCAATGCCGACAGTAACAACAATGAAATGGCAGTAACAATGCCAACAACAGCATCAACCCTACAATAAATAGACCAGTAATAGTATGGAAATGTTGCAGCAGCAGCAAGCAACACCCTACCCATGGCAGTAATGCAGCGACGGTAGGAGCAGTCAAGCAGGTAGCAGCAGTAATTAACAATGGTACAAGACAGTAGTGAGCAGTAGTTTAGTGATGCAGTGGAGTAGTGATAGCAGCAACACGCAGCAGTTTAAGACATATGCACACTGAGATAAACTAAATAGCAGTGGGGTAGTCTGGTGTAAGGGCAGTACGTGTGCAAGGCCTGCAATGCAGTTGCAGCGGTAGTAATCTGGTCTGAACAGACCCACAAGGACAATGCAGGGGGGGGGGGTGCAGAAACAATAGAGAAATGGGCAGCACCAATGTACATCAGGGGATGCAGTATATAATACAATTAAGTAGTAGAGAAGTATGGTAGAAACAGTAGCATTGAGTAGTAACAGCAACAACAATGACGAACAGAACGGAAATGGGCAGATTTCGTGTAAGCAATAGGGAGCAGTAACATATACTATGAACCCAACAACGCCACTCATCAAACATTACTAAATCTCATATTATACCATTTCCCTTCTTATTTAGTAAATGAATTTCAGAACACATTTTCCCATGACCACACCAGTTATAAACAACGTTAAACACCATAAACACTCAACCTTAACAACATTCCAGTTCATAAATCATATAAACACAATATTTAAAACCACATATGGTGCTGATATAAACAATAAGGCCGAGTTACTCATTATCGTCACCTTTAAAGCGGGTTAAGCTCCTAAATCTTCTTCAATAACGTAAGTATCAACCTCCGGGTCCTCTAATCGAACTCCTACAACAACAAAAACGAGAATTAAGAGCTTGAGACGAAATTTGGGTAAAACAACCCATTTTTCGAAGTTGATAAAATTGAAATTGAAAGAGATAGAAGGATTGCAAATCTCGAGAGGATTCCGAAAATATAAAATTTACCTCGATACGAGTTCGGGGAGGGGTCGAAATGTTGATTTTGAGCTTGAAGGAAAAGATGAAAATGGTGTGTTTGGGTTTACAGTGGAAATGAAATGAGGAGGAGATGTCGATGGATGGGTCTCATGTAGGGTTTAGGTTGTCCTTTTTACTTTTACTTGAGTCGGGTTTATTGTTTTTGTGAAACGGATTCAAGTCGGGTTTGATTTAGCCAAGTTATTTCGTCTTAAGGACTTAAGGTTCTTAAGACGGATCTGAACGGAAGTTTAAAAGTAACATTACGATTTATTATTAAAATATTATTTTATTCCGTAAAATAAATTAAAACCTTTAAAATATAATTTACGAAAATGCGGGATGTTACATAATATGTGTCCCTGTAAGTGATGTAACGTTACATTTTTTTTTGAAAACCTAATAATGGACCTTCAAAGATTATTGTCTGATTTCATGACTCGTATATCTTATTGGTTCACATATCTTTTACCCACTACCGTGGCCCCAAAAACCAAGGTAACATCGTTCAACAAGTCAATCATGACCTGAGATTCAGACATATATGTATATACAATCTGCAAAAGAAAAGGACCGTAAATATGTTCATATTTTCGGGTAATATGTGTCCCTTTAAGGGCTCTAACATATTACGTCATAGGGCGCACTTAACTAAACTAATTAAAGGGGTACATATTGGCCACATTCCTAGCCAGTACACCCCCCACAAAAAACTGATTGCCTACTGATTGTTCATTTTCGTGACATGTGATCATCTTGTAGGCTTCCACTGGGGGTTCTGGGTGGCTACATTGCTTGCGAAATCCACCCCCACAAAGTAAAGATTCACCAATTCCCTAGCCAAAACGGTGTCATTACTCCCACGACCATGTAAACACCCGGCTCCGCCACTCAAAGCAGCCGCGGGATGGGGGTGTATGCGTCCTGATTAGCTTGAACGCTTCCACCTGGGGTTCTCGTTACCTTCCTCTTCCCGACCTTCCTTTTCTTCTTTTGGCTCCTCTTTGTTGTGCAGCGGAGAAATGAGTATTGTTCAGCGCAGTACACCAATTAAAACGCAGGCCATACAATCTCTTGAACCAGGGGTTGTCGCCGATATCGTACTTTGACATCATTCCCTGCCAGCATCCTTCGAACTCGGTCTCGTTGTAGTACCCATTAAGGCATTTATTGAACAAATCCTGGAATACTCTATCATGCTTCAGAGAACCGAAGTGAGAGATGGCGTTTGTTGAATGTGCCACTAGCATAGCCAATGCCTACTTTGTGGATAAACCTGCATAAAAACGGAAGATAATGTCACCATAATAGGTTGGTATGTTCATAACAAAAAAGACACACACATCTGAGCGTATTGTGGTACCATAATGATAAGGTAAATAATGTCCATATAAAAAACATGTATGTATCATACATGCCAACTATACTCATCACTGCATTCCTCTTCTGTTTATTGTCAACATGTGGCAGCCCATCCCCACCTATCCGGCTACCGTTTCCATGGGTGCCTTCAGCGGAACACACAAAATACCTCTCGACAACCGGAGTTCCGGGGTCATGCGCCCTCCGAGAAGTCCCTTTCCTGACACTGAAACCCCACGCCTGTGAGTGCTTCGGGTATATCTCGTATACACCCTCCCATGTTCCAACTTCCATGCCGACTAGAGATCGTAAAAAATCTGATGACACAAACAACAAATGTTCACATTTCCCCCGTAAAATATATACATAACCACACATGAATGACGACATTGTTCTGAATAGAGTATCTTACAATATTTTGCCAGGGAAACATTTCCACTAAACCTATCAACATTTCTCTAACATCTCCACCTACTCAGATAAATTACTACTACATACCTGCAACCCCAGCTGGTAACTAAAGTACTCTGACAGGCCTCATATACCCCTAAAACTAACAACAATTTACTGACTTTAATCTGAACAAACTCTTACAATACTTTGCCAGGGACACATAACCCCCAAACGCAACAAACATTTTACTGACGCGTAAACTTCATAACAAGAAACCCAGAAAACATGAAAGACACCATATTTGCTCACTCAAAACATACAAAAAAGGAGAAGCTTGTAAGAAACTTTGCCAGGGAAAATATCCTTTAAACCTATCAACATTTCCCTGACATCTCCACCTACTCAGATAAATTACTACTACATACCTGCAACCCCAGTTGGTAACTAAAGTACTCTTACAGGGCCTCATATACCCCTCAAACAAACAATATTTAACGGACATTAATCTGAACAAACTCTTACAATACTTTGCCAGGGACACATAACCCTGAAAAGTAGCAACATTTACCTGACATGTAAACTTCATACCAACAAAAACCGCAAAAACAGAACCCAGTGCCAACATGTTTGCTCACTAACAAAGATGAAACAAAAATAATACGACCAATATAGAACAAAAAACACAAAGAATATAAACCCAACATAGATGATAAACAATAACCTTCCAATAAACTTCATGAAACAAATATAGTTCTCCTCTTTCACACCATTTCATCACCATATCCATGTTTACAACAAAAAAAACACATTTACCTTTGATACTACCATTCCCTTCGGAAATCTCTTGAGTTGTATTATCTCCATCACTCCGATGATCGAATATTTCATTATTAGCTAAACCGACATCAACCACGTCCGTCGTCTCTTGATGAATTGTAATGTCTCCCTCACTCATTTCATTACTAACCAAACCGACATCACCCCCGTCCATCGTTATGCTCATCGTCAATATTTTACGAAAAAGTTCTGGGTTTTTTTCACTGAATTATATGAAAAAAATTAGAGAGAGAAATGAGATGAGATGATGTTGTGTTCATGAAGAAATGAGTATAATTTGAAAGAGAAAGAAGCGGTATTGTGATTGTAGGAAAGTTGTTTGTATGATAATATTAGGTTATTATTATTATAGTATTATTTTATGTAATATTAAATAACCAATTATTAGTATTAAATACTCAACAAGTACAATGGAGGACAATGTTAGCAGTAGTAGGCGGCAAACATCAAATCCCTGACCCAGACCCGTTAAGCTACAGTACGGTGCGTATTTGGCCCGTCCCAAGCTTGCGACGGGTAGTTCCGTCGCAAATAAGAATTTGTGTTGATGTTTGACATCGATCGTATTTCTAAGACCTTCTACTTTCACATTACTATTAATTAGAACGGAATATAATAATA
The DNA here is from genome assembly GCA_029255685.2 of Silene conica. Classification (NCBI taxonomy): domain Eukaryota; kingdom Viridiplantae; phylum Streptophyta; class Magnoliopsida; order Caryophyllales; family Caryophyllaceae; genus Silene; species Silene conica. The sequence continues at coordinate 61,006,129 of CM055315.2, forward strand.
TGGTAATGTGTAGGAGTCCAGAGATTTAAATTCTGAACAAAAACTGATTTATGATACGACTACGCTTAAAATGATTTATGATTTAAATTGTGAACAAAAAATGTGGATGTCTATTATCCTTCAATCACACTAAAATATACGATTACCGTACTAATTTTACACGGTTTAAACAAGAAAATAAAAATGTGTTTAACGTGTAAGGAGACTTACAAAAATACGAGATATGAGATGAGTAAATGTTCTAAAAAGATGAGATATTTTAACGCAATCCTTATAAACAGGAACACGTTGGGTGAGTTGTAATACTCAAAATCATCTCTATTTTCTCTTAATGGTTACAACTTACAACTTTTACTTTAGGCCAAAAAAAACCTGATTCATTTAACATTGTTCAATCAACATCATTTTTTTACATAATTGTGATAAATTTTATTTATCAAAATTTTCCAAATTAAATTATACTCATTTTCATATGTATGGAGATTAACAAGAAATTGAGAGGAATTTATCTCCGACTACCACGGTTAGTTTGGACAAAGTTATATAACACCAAACGAACATGAAACAATTCTTACAACGTATCCATAAAGAGTACTTTACAATCGACAATAAATCTAATCATAAGAAAGATGTGTGTTATTTATGCTCTAAAGGACAAATGTCCTTTAAAATTAAATTGGTGTAAATTTGCACGGTATATTATTGTAAACATTGTTAGAATAAAAGAAGTGTACAAAATATAATCTTGGTATTAAGTCATATTTAAAATATAATGGTTTTAATAATACATTAGCTTATTAGTTTTCCATGAAATCACGGGATTTTTCAAACTTTTCATTAATAAATTTTGCAAGCGTAAATATTGTTTTACTGCATTTTGTAGTAGTTTGATATTCACATCATTTTTTGTAGTAGTATTTTTTTTTATTATAATATAATATTTTGTTATTTTCATTCTCATTACTTTTGTAACCAAAAAAATATGTAATATTAATGATAGTTTGGATACCCCTGTGTTTTTCTAGTTTGAAATTAATAATGATATTTAAAACTTCAAATATTCTTCACTCATTTTCTCTGAACTGATGCAACGTGTAATCAAATAAACATAAAAAAATAAAATAAATGAGGTAAGTAAATAAATAAAACAACATGGATTCTCACTTGAAATTTCAAAAAAGAAAATATGCTACTCATTATTTAACTAGAAATTCGAATTGACCTAACCATGTCCAACCCGGCCTAAAAAAATAGGGAAATTTAACAAATATAATCTCAACTATCACCCTTCTTCTCAAAATAATCCCAACTATCAATAATCCCGCAATAATCTCAACTTTCATACCACTCTTCTCAAAATAATCTCAACTATCACCCTCCTTCTCAAAATAATCTCAACTATTAATATTTCCGCAATAAACATAACCTTTCTTATGACTTACTAGTCATAGTAAACTATTTTGAGAAGGGTGGTATAAAAGTTGGGATTATTGCGGGAATATTGATAGTTGAGATTATTTTGAGAAGAAGAGTGATAGTTGAGATTATATTTGTTAAATTTTCCAAAAAAATATTATTACATAATGACTAATGCATGCCTCCAAATAACTTGATAACAACTCATAAAAAATAATCCAACTTAACTCAAAATCTTGCAAATCCAAATCTAATCCAACTCAAATTCAACTCGATTAACCCTGTTTACGAAGTTTGCCCCATTTAGAAGGTTATCTAACTAATGTTGATGTACATGAAATCTATCCCTAGATCTCTTGCCTGATCTTTGATAAAAAAGCAACTATTTTTCCCAAAAAAATGCTAGTCCTATAGAGTAACTACTAACTAGATCTCACAAAATGATAGTCTTAAAATGTGAAACAAACCTCAAATTATTAATCCATAAAAAAAAAAGAGAGAGAAGTTATTCATATTAGCATTTCTTAGTCCACAATAAAAGTCTAAACACTCCTTCCCTTCCACTTTCCTCTCTTCTCTTCTTCCCTATCTCGTCTTTCTCTCTAGATTTCTGGGAAGAGAGATTTTTGTTCAAACACCTCTTCAAATCCCTAAATCTGAACTAAAATGGGACAACAAAATCTGATCTACAGTTTTGTAGCAAGAGGTACAGTTGTATTAGCAGAATACACTGAATTTACTGGTAACTTCACCAGTATTGCTTCTCAATGTCTTCAGAAACTTCCTGCTACTAACAACAAGTTCACTTACAATTGCGATGGTCATACCTTCAACTTCCTCGTCTCTGATGGCTTCAGTAATTTCTCTTCTTTTTCTTTTGTTTTTTATTTACGTTTTCGGATTTGGTATCTGGGTTTGTTTTGATCTGACTATGGAGGTTTTAGTTCGTTAGGTTTTTTTAGTAGGTTGGTTTTATTTTCGTGTTATGTTTGTTTGTGGAATCTGGGTTGCGTTAGTTGAACTTGTTTATGAGGTTTTGTTATTGGGTTACAATGTGATTGATCATCTAGGTTTTGATGTTTGGGTGTAGATTTGAACTGGGTTACTCGATTTAGGTCTTTATATGGCAAGATTTTTGATTGTTTGAGTTATGGTGGTACAATTTACCATTGGATTTTTGAGGAGGGTTTTTCGTCGATTTGATGGTTTCGGTTTCGGTTTGGATTTTGTTTGGAGTTGCGGTAGTTCTTTTTGAGTTGTGGATTTGATATTTGATGAAGGGTGGGTTGTTTGATTTGGGTTTAGTAATTGAGGTCTTAGGTGGAAGTGAAGGATTCTGCTCTTTTGATGTTTGTTGCTGTAGTTTTGGGTTTTCAGATCGCTTTTTTGTCTAGGTTTTCGATTGAGAGACGTGTTCAGTAAGATTTCCTAGGAGTTTATACGTGGAGTTGTGTTTGATGTTGACCATGTGTGTTTGATTTGCTATTTGGTTAATTGGGTTTCATTCTAATGATGGTACGATGACGAGACTTCGATGTCTATGGAAGGTTGTCTGTTTTATGATCTGGCAGGATGGGGAACATGATTTGGACATTGGGTTAGGTTGAAGTCTGAGATGTGGATGACTTTGTATGGGTGTGTGTTGTATAATTTGGTTTTGGACTTAAGGACTTGTGTTTTATACAGTGCTTTTTCTGTCAGTTGTCATTTACACTTTGTTTGGATATGGGTGTGAGGGTTTTAAAGGAGGGAAAATGGATCCTCCGTTTCCATGCTACAAGGCAGATTATAATCTCTCTTAACTAGGAATGATGATCTGGAAAGATCCCCCCCCCCCCCCCCCCCCCCAAACCCAACCACACACACACCTACCTTATTTTGTATCTAAACAATAGCCTCCGGTCATACCTTTGTTTTGGGTAGCAAAATGAAGGTGGATGGAAATAGAGGGGGATGAAATAATTTGTTTGTGTAGCAATCTGAATGTGGAGGGTTTTGGAGGGAGGGAAAATGAATCTGTGCATTTCCCTCCAAGGCTAACTAAAATCTCTCTAAGAAAGTAGAGGTTAGAGAAAAAACTCCTCCCTTTCCCATGCCGTCCCCCTTTCGTTTCCCTCCCTCCCCCTCTCCTTGTGCTAGTACTTTGAGCTTTCTCCATTTTCTTTGCTGCTCCATCAACTAGGTTAGTTATTCGTCCTTACAGTTTAAATACTCTAAGTGATCTAGTTTAGTTGACAATGAATTAGGATTATAGGGAGGAAGGGTAATGTTTCTTGTTCATTACAGGTTTAGATTTCAGTTAGGTTTGCTATATTCTCACTGCTCATGAGTAACCAGCCTGCGGTACTTTATAGTATAAATGGGTTGGTGGGAAGTTGGAGATAACCGATAACCTATCTTGTCCCTCTCAGTTTGTTGGTTTATTTCACTTTACCATTGCCCATGTGGGGTCCTTGCACTTTATATAACCTCACTTGTTATAAGATATGCTGTCACTTTTTAGTGTTGCAAGAGCTAAACGTTGGGGTTGCAGTCTGACTTCTGAGTCGTATTCGATATATACTTCGTAATATCTTAAACAGTTGTTTTGTTTAGCCCTAGATGTCTAATGATTTAATTTTTTGCAGCCTATTGTGTTGTTGCTGTTGAGTCTGTTGGCAGGCAGATTCCAATGGCTTACTTGGAAAGAGTCAAGGATGACTTTAACAAGAGATATGGGGGTGGAAAAGCCGCTACTGCTGTTGCAAAGAGCTTAAACAAAGAATTTGGGTAGTTTTCTGGATCTTGATCTGACCGTATTTAACAAATTATTGTGTAGATTTGTTTACCGTGAAACTTTTGATGTGTCTTTTTAGGCCCAAACTCAAAGAACACATGCAATATTGTGTTGATCACCCGGATGAAATGAACAAGCTCGCCAAAGTTCAGGCCCAGATTTCAGAGGTCAAAGGAGTTATGATGGAGAATATTGAGAAGGTACAAACTTTTTATAAGTGTGTGAATTTGTTGATGATAAGTGAGTTATGTCAAATTGTTCTGACACAACACCAGGAATCCAGGATATGCGTTTATGTTTCAAACTTTTAAGCAAAAAAAAAAGAAAAGAAGATAAAATAGCCGATCCGACATTTGGACACATACACCGATGCTTTAGCCGAGTGATGGAGTCTCTAAGTAACTTATCATTTAAGTTCTGAATTGCTGATAATTAGGCTGGGGTTACATTGTAGTTACGAACATCTAATCTTCTTTGACAACATATTGTCCAATATTCAAAGGAGCTTGCTCAAGTCTGATTGCATTTGCCCGCCCTCTAATCAGGTTCTAGATCGTGGTGAGAAGATTGAGCTCTTGGTGGACAAGACAGAAAATCTGCGTTCACAGGTTTGTGATAGTTTCTGATTCCTGCATCATAGCGATAGTAGCATCTTGCAAACATGGTAGAGAACATGCAACAATGTTCGTCTAGTACGGCCGTACGGGCCAGATTGTATATGTTTGCATTTCGGTTAGGTTGGGTCATTTTTGGGTGTTATTATCGGCTTTGTTTGAGGCCATTGTAAATCCAGGTCAGTTGTGTTGCTTTGGGTTTCAAGTTGATTTTACCAGGTCTAAATATTCGTCTATATGTTGAGGGATTTTGATTATCCTTCTTTAATTTTGTGATGATTGTGTGCAATAGGCACAAGACTTCAGGCAACAAGGAACACAGATGAGGAGAAAGATGTGGCTTCAGAACATGAAGATCAAGCTGATTGTGCTGGGAATCATCATCGCATTGATCCTCATTATAGTGTTGTCAGTATGTCATGGGTTCAATTGTAATAGGAAATAATCTGTGTGGCTGAGTCAGGTTGAAAATCTCGAGTTAAATATATGATTGTAGTGGCCTTCGACACGTCTTTTGCATATGTATTTCCTGTCTCTACTAAGTAGTTCAGACTTTAGATGATTCATGGTAGAATTCTATGTTTAATTGACTGGTGTTTTTGGGATGAGAATGCGTGTTTCAAAGTCTCGTGTGTATAGGTGGTTATAAAAACAGGAATTTTGTGTCATGGAAATTGGAAAATGTACCCATTTTGTATTGTGATGAAGAAAGCCACATGGTTGCGTGGATCATATTGGAAAATGTACCCATGCGTGTTTCAAGTTACGAGTAATGCCCTTTATTATGTTGCTGGCTATACCATATGCCTGAATACGTTCTTTTTTTATAGCTAAGATGGCGACTGATCCCTCGCTCTTAGCTGGACAGATCCTTGCCATTAGTGTTGGTTACATAACATGATGGGAAGTTCGGGCCGTGAGTGGCTCCAAAATCATATACCAGCACGTCCTGAAGATGACAGACCTTGAACATGACATCAAGTGTAATTTGATTGCTATTCGACCTAATCCATAGAAAGGCAATTTGTTACGGATTACTTCATAAATTATGATTACACAGCTTAGATGCCGTTCCCTAGTGGAAGAATACTAGTCTTTGCTTGAACAGCATGCAAATTCATATAAAGAAAATGTTCCTTGTAAAACTTGAAAACTGCATACTTACGCTGATCAGAAAAATCAAAGTATCAGCAGCTAGGGGGGTCAGGGGTGAGCCTTGGTCCACGACCAAACTGGACCAGACAGAACACTAAATCTAACATTTTCTGAACCTTTTTGTAGCATTTGGTCCAGTCCGGTCAGACATAATAGGACCAAAAGTTTCAAAAATGTCGTCAAATATAATATACTCATAGAAAAGCTGAACTAAATAAATACATTACACATTTACACCTATCCATTTTTTACTTTGAAAAAAACACGAATAGTATAGTTTGTAAATGATTTTTCCCGTATAAATATAAATAATTGTTAACAATTTCTGAAAATTAATTGAAAAGAAACAAAAACGTCCGGTCCATTTGGCCTAACCAAAAATTTCCGATCCATAGACCGGAGTTGCAACTAAAATGAAAAAAACACGGGGACTAAGAACTGGGCTTGAATGTATTCTGCTCGAGTTTGGTCCACACTGAAGAATTCAGTCCAAACCATTTTTCAAGTCCAGGCCAACAAGTGTTCACCCTAAGCCGGCCCAAAGACAAAATTTCAATATATGCTGTCTTTTTTATCATCCTCGTTGAAAAGAGAAAAGAGAGAATTTTCCTTGTCACCTTGCATCTTGCTTCTGAATTCATTGGCTGGAAAGATCGCTGAACTTGTAGTTTTGGGGGCAGGCTTTGCTACAGATATGAAGGCCACTTTCTTGTTCGAGCTAAATGTCGGCTTGTATAAACATGTAGAAGTTGACATGGTTGAGTTATCCAGAACTCCATCTGGCTCCACATTTCCCGAGTCATCTTGTGGGTTTGACGAGATTAAAGTTTGATCTATCTGACTGGCTTCGTGGGAGAGTTTTATCGGTGATTCAGTTCGTTTCCTCTTGACATTAGAAGCATCATCTAGACTGCTCTCGTGAGCATCATTTTTCGTGAGGTCGGGTTCATCATCTATGAAAAATAGGCATATCAATGTTGTTACAAATTTCTCCACTGAAAAGCATTCATGACAAATGTAACAAGTACTCTTATCCCACGAATAGTTATGTATTCTACTATATCCTAGACAATAGGTTACATTCCATTTTTTAGGAGTGATTTGCGGGTTGGAGAATAAATGTGGACGGACTCCGCTTGAATGTGGTTACATAATAATTAATCAACAAGCGCATGTAAGCTATATGCGGGGTAGTTAAATTAGTCATCCTCATGGTTGTTCAAAGCCTTTAAGCTTTACAGAAAGAAGAACGTCTAGCCAGAATCCACGTTTACATGGAAAGGTTTATGAATAACAATATAGCCCAGAAGTACCCAGAAATTGAAAAGAAGCACGATAACATGATAAAGTTAGATTCATGTTCACGTACAGTACATCAAAAGAGGAGGAGGATGGCTGGGTTACCTTCAAGAGAAATCCCAACACTTCGATATTTTATGGTGGTTTTCAAAATTTGTCCAGTTTCCGAACTTCTGTCTTCACTTATATCGACTTTGACTTTGGTAGTCGTTTCTACTAAAACAAACTTATCTGTTTGCCAGGCACAATTTAATGTGACAACTTCGTCCATCATGGGATAGTATTCTCGAAAAACCTGCATCATAAAGAGGAAAATCATACAATAAGAAACATTAGTTTAAGTATACAAGGATGGTTTTGTGAGGACAAATTATTTACCTCTATTCCATCCTGGGTTATCTTAATGGACTGTTTCTTTTGAGCAAGAGAAGAAACTTCATTAAACAAAGAAACAACATCCAGTAGCATCTGCAGTACGGAATTAAGTCAAATACCAAGCAACGGAATTAGCTTTCATCATTAATAGGGGATACGGTTGAATAAAAATCATGGTAAAATGAACAAACTCTATGCATTGCTGGCATCAAACAAAGTTTTGGTTCTTACATGTCACAGTTACATTCTACAAAAATAAAAAGTATTTACAAGAAATGGCCAAGATACCAAGCATTTCCTGTTTATTAAATTGATGAACATACAAATGTAAAAATGAATCTCAATATCTCATTCAGCCACGCTATAATAAATTTACGGGGTCATCTTGGTCAGGTTTCCTTTCTTACTGAAAAAGACAGGGTCGTCTAGGGAGATCTCAACATAATAAGAAATGCAGAGGAAAGGAAACGTAAGGCTCCTCCTATGGTGACTGGTGGCAAAAATGGAGGAGTTCAATGATTGTAACCTGACCTGTGGGCTGTGGCTTTAATAACATTCACAGTAATGGCTGAATTCACATAGACTAATAAAATGAGGGTGTTGATAGGGCTTAGTCTATGCTTCGAGGGAGCCATTGTTAGTAAAACTTGGAGTAGCTCTTTTCTGCCTACATTTCAGTGAGCATGTAAGATACTCCCTCCGATTTTAGAAATGCCCCATTAACTTTATGCACAACGATTAAGGTTGTGAGTGGGCTGGTGGGTCTCACGAATAAAGGAGGAGGATTTTATTAACAAAACATGCTCTAAATGAAAATGGGGTAATTCTAATGAATAGGCCGAAAATGGAATATGGGGCATTTCTAAGGAATTAGAGGGAGTACAATAGTACATGTTCAAGGCACCCTATTTAGCCAAAAGCTCGAGACACAGCACAGAGGCTTCACTAACAAATAACTTGGCCATTTGTTAGAAGTGATGAGATAAGAGTAAAGGGAACAATTTTAGTGGGTCTGAGTAACAAGTAAACAAAGTATACCTGCTGAACCAAAACTCTAAGTCGTCCAAGGAGAGCCAGTATCATCAGAGAAAAGCCCATAAAAAATGTACGAGCAAGCAAAGTAGAAATTTCTCTGTCAATAAATCAAGGAATTGCTCACGGAAAAGGGTGTGACATGTTGGAGACACATGGCATGACCCAAAAATAACTCATTTGACCAGAAAATGTAATTGAGTGGATCTCTTACATGGCAGATTCTTAACAAATAAAGGTCAGCCTAGAATCAAAGGATACATAGCTGTCTTTAGAATAGGCTCAACCATCTGCACAATGGAGCATAGAAACACAGCATAAGAAGTTGGACATGATCAAACCAGCCTGCAGCATTGTACGAGTTACTCATCATTACTCTGAAAGGTTCAAACAACGTGAATGTTCTGACCTGAGAGAGTAGTCGAGCGACTCCAAGAAGACGTTCCATGAAATTAAAAGTTCCATTGTCACATTTGGTCTTCTTCAAACTGGGTCCAAGAGATGATGAAAGACGTTAAAAGGATGAGCACAGGAAGATAGAAGTATGTCTTAAAACCTTACTATTTCCCTGAATTAAGAAACTAAAACTCATACGTTTCTAAGAAATGAGCCTTTGCTTTTGGCTTACGGCCAGTAATGACATTAAAACAACAATCAAAAAGGTCTTCCATGTGAATGGTACCTAAAATCTTAAGATTCCTGCGCACCTGAAATAAGACGGAATATCCATGAGAAAATGACAGTAGTTGAAAGGCAAGATATATGTAAACACAAGAAGTGGAGAAATGGAGAAATGGAGAAAGGACCTTTAGAAGGTACTGAAAGTAGGAGCACCTTCTGTGCTGATTCTTATTTTTGTAAACAATGCGGTCCAGAATTCCATTTTCCACTTCCAATTGAGACACAAAGGATTTAAGCCTTCCCTCCACTAACTCCATCTCTGAACCCATTTCTAACACCAAAACAAATAAGATAAACAATTGTGGGTGTAGGCCGTAGGGTTTCGAATCAGGTGCGGATCCAGGATTTGAGTAAAGGAACATACTAAGAAAAAAGTTGAGGATAAAATCTATATATTAACGTCAATACAAAGTAATATAATTTCAAAGGAGTCAAGAGTGACAGACCACTCACATCCGTGGTACTCCCACCTTTGTGTGTGTAGGCTCTCGAGACCCCACAGGTTTTTGTAATCTTACCGTATAGAAAGCGACCGTGTGTAAAATCGTCTTGGATTTTACTATGTAAAACCCGGTTATTTTTATGGGTGGTTCTGGAATTTATGTCAGGACCCAGTGAATTTCCTAGCTATGCCACTAACTCACACCATGTAAATTTAGAAGCCAAATCTTGAGAAGAATAGTACAAGACCTATTACTTACCAAGACTAATGGACTACATAGAAGCAGTCAAAAAGGTATATGACATTACCTTTGATGGAAATAAACACAATAAAATGCTCAACATTACGGAAAGGAATTTGCTTTAAGCTTCCATTACACGAATTTAATCTCACAAGTATACACTCAAAAGAGTGTTCCTAATAATCTTTTCAGTAAGAAGTTTCACATATACCTTAGCTAGAAAAAACAAAATTGAAAGGTACCATTCTCAGAAATTAGAGCTAAAGCAACAAAGATGAGGTATGAATAAGAGAAGGGCAAGAGCAATGTACTATAGTACCCTTATATCATTTTTTTCCAAATTCAAAGTTTCGAAAGAACTTGGACAAACTTTATATGTATAAAACTACAGGTAATGCATACGAAAGTACAAAATTAATTGCTAAGTAAGACAGTGATTTAGGGTTTGAGAAAAATGATATAATTAACCAATCATTCAATCTAAACCAACACACATCCAATTACACAAATAGATTAACAAATTAGTAATAAAAATAAAGAATTAACTAATTAATATTCAATCAAATACTCAATAATCGAATTTGGGGAAAAATTAACTCACCAATACCTGCAGCCGTACCGTGGACGGAGTAACCCAGTGGTGGAATGTTAACCGTGGCCGACGAGGAGGAGTGAGGCGGCAGGTGGGGGTGGGCAGTTGTATTCGGGGATTTGAAGCGTTTTGGTTTTACTGTGTGTATAGTTGTTTACGCGGATATAGCAAATTGCCTACGACTTACGGTATAGATTACGGTAAAACTCTCCAAAATCTCACTAATTTTTATTAGGGTTATTTCATGACAATAATCCAACCTAAGTTTCATCTTCTCATATTAATCAATCTTAGTGTTTAACTGAGAATAATCTTAGCTATTACGGCCCTGTTTGTTTTGGATTTATTTTTGCTTAATTTAAGCTAAGTTTAGCAAAAATAAGCTAAGTTCAGAAAAGTTCAGCAAAAATAAGTTAAGCTCAGAAAAAATAAGTTAAGTTAAGTTCAGCAAAAATAAGTTCAGAAAAGTTCAGCAAAAATAAGTTAAGTTTAGAAAAAATAAGTTAAGTTAAATTAAGCAAAAAAAATAAGTTCAGAAAATTAAGCAAAAATAAGTCGGATTTAATTACCAAAAAGTGTCACTATTAACAAAAAAAAAAAAAAAAATTGCAAGGGTTAACAATTATTTAAGCTAAACCTTAGAATACTTTAAAAAGAAGGAGAAAAAGAAAAAAAAATTTACTGCAGTACGCAGCATAATTCTCAACCAACCCTAAATTTACTATTTTACTAGAATTCCTTTGTACGTAATTTATACTAACATAATTTTTTTAGCTACACTCACCTGAACTCCTTCTCCCACCCCAATCAAGGTATGTCTTTTATTTTATTTTTTTCTATTTTCGTTACATGTCTTGTATTATTGTACACAAATTTTTATTTGTGACGGTTATATTCGTCACAAACTTGCAGACAGCATCCTCACCCAATTCCCCCAAAGAAGAGAAAGAGAACGGCAAGAAACCGAACCCATGCCCCGCACACAAGTCCCCATACTTGGCACGCTTCCTCCGAGCAGCATCAACCACAACCCCTCCCGGCGCAAAATCAGCCATCCCCGACTGAGTCAAAGGAGAAGACCCAACCAGATCGACACACACATCACGCCCCTGTCCCAAGAATAGAGCAGCAAATCCGCAGGCCGCAGAGGCCCTCCAGACCCATCGAGCAAGCCAATATCCACTTCCCGGCCAACAGATATCCCCGACCGGAAGCAAATATCCAGAAGAGTATCACGAACAAGGTTATGCCGATGCTTGACCCCAACAACACTAACACAAGATACAGCATGATCCCCGAAGATATCGCCATCAAAAACACGGGAACAAGCAGAACAAGGCCCGACCACCGAAAACAACGGAATGCCCAACCGATAACTAAGGACGCACCGGTAAGTCCTACTGTTCATAGTCTGCCCCAAGCCGGAAATAGGGACAACCCGCAGCCAATCAGACGAGCAACCTCCTTGCTGAGACTTCCAAAGCACTACCTGACGCGGAGTCAAAGAGAACACTGATTCAGCCGAAGCAACAACCTGCGTGAAATAAACATCTGCCAATTTCTTCATAAGTTTGGTGGCAGCGGCTTCACAAGGATTGCGCAGAATGTCTGAACCCGTAACCGCAGCAAAAGCATCCAAAGCAGACTGAAAAGACGAGCCAGGGTCAAAGACACCCGCAGCCCGCAGTAGCCGATCCTGCAAATCCACAGACTGCAACCGAGAAGCCAGAAAAGCATAGTGAATGACATCTCTAGCGGCGTACACACCCAGCCCACCAAAGGAAAAGGGGAGGGTGGCAAGCCGCCATTGCCAGTCTCCAAAACCTGGTCCAGAAGCAGTGACGATGCGCTCTAGATGCGAACGTAAAGCCGCATCAAATAAAGGAGCCGCGAATCCAAAAGCATCAGGGGAACAAGTGCGCAGAGCGAAGTAGAGTTTCGAGATACCTGTACAGGCCCGGAGCAAAAGAAGCTCACATTGCGGATCATCAATCAGAGAAACGGAGTCCATGAGCTCAATGGTCCGAGTTACTCGCCCCACCACAACCTCACTACAAAAATCAGGACATGCACTCACGGGACCCCCAAGAACAGTGACACCCCTCAGTGGGCGAGCAATATCAGAGGGAAAAACACCCACATCCCCGCTCCTGGGGTCAACAGAAGGCCAAAAGACCTCAGTCTTGCTGATATTGAGATGCAGACCTGAACGCGGCCCATCCTCCATAATCATCTCCAAAACCTTCCCCACAACTAAAGTATCCCCAACTATAGTGCCATCATCCAAGTACGACGCCTGCAAACTCAAATCGAAGGAGTCACGGATCTTACAAACCAAAGGATGTAAAACCAGCGAAAAGATCAAAGGGCCCAAAGGATCACCCTGCTGAACACCCTGGCTAGACCACAAGCTGTGCTCACCATAATATAAACGAGCGGGTCGGGAATAGCAAAACTCCACCCAACAAGAAAGAGCAGGGCACTGACGACGTACCTCACACACATGACCTCCCGATCAACCATGTTGAAGGCATTTTGGAAATCAACCAACAACATAGAAAGACCCACCTCATCTCCCCGGCTCTCAACCAACCGGTTCAAGGCATGCAGAATAGCCTCACCTCCACCAGAAACACCAACTCCAAACTGGAGCCCAGCAAAGTAACCACCCAGAGATGGCCCAATCAAAGAAGCACCAACCTTGGAGACAAGGCGCCTCCAAATCGTACCCACGACAATAGGACGGATACCCCCACCCGGCTTAACAAGCGGGGTCAGCGGCGTACTAGCGATATACTCACTAAGAACCGGAGGACACCTCCCCTCAAGAAAGAGGTTAACAACCCCAGTGATAGAAGCCAGCAACTCATCGGACACAGCAGCCGCAGCCCCACTCAAACAATCCAGAAGGTGCTGAGCGCGAAGACCATCTCTCCCACATGAAGTACTACGTGGAAAACCCTGAATCATACCCAGGACAGCCGAGACAGAGGCAACAAGAGGAGGTTGCCCCGCAGACATAGAAGGCAAAACAGGCGAAGGGACAATGGGATGCTTACCCGCCAAGGCCTCAAGAGTGGCCGTATTATAAGGAGCAACGCCCGAAGAAGATAACACACGCAAAGCGGCGGTGTAATGACCATCACAGATCTTCCGCCGACACTGCTTAACATTAACCTCACCTAGATCGAGCCCCTCATCAAAACGAAAAGTAGGAGAGGACTCAGCCAATGTCCCCCGAAGGACCTGCAACATACCACCAGGCGCACCCCAAGAAGAAATGGCACTGGAAATGCTCTCCTCCTGCCGCTGACGCCGAACAGCCGCACGACACTCACGACTACTCCGCGGAGAGAAAGTCTTGAGAACACAAAGGAGCAAAACAAGCAAGGCAACCCACGAGGAGAGGTCAGAAGGAGAGCGGATCACAGCATCAGGGGCCCCTTTAAGAACCCGAGAGAAACCCAAACGGCACCGATGTGGGATAAATTTCACAGTTCACAATCCTTTAGACAACAACCGATCAAGAGTAGTAACAGTGAACCCAACCCCATCACCATCACCATCAGCACCATCAGACAAAGGGGGGTCTGGGGTAGACGGCCTAGGGAAATCGTATAGAACGTAAGAGACAACCCCATCACCAGAATCTGGCGCCTCAATAACGGACCCATCCCCATGCAGACAACGCTTACTATGAGCATGTGTTTTAAAACAAACCCCACATAACCAAATGCCCATGCGACGAAAGGTAGTTTCAGCCTCTTCAAAAATAGATAGAGAAGTAAGCGATTGTCGAGTAATAACCTGAGCATCCCCGGTACAGTGCCTATCACGCAAATGAGTAAGCATGGGAGCTTTTTTGAGACCATTGCCACGACCATCTTGACATCCCGAAAGTCCCACAAAAGGACAATGGTACCGCACGAGCCCGGTCATGACAACCACGACCCCAAAACCAAGAACAACAAAACTCCGCAACACTGTAAACTTGATGAACAACAGCCCCACGATCCACACCCGGCAGCAGCCAAAACACACTGCTAAAATGCCGACAGCAGCAATAACACGCCCGGCACCTACCAAGCTCCACGCACGCAATCACCACGAGCAAGGAAAGAGCAACCAAAACCCGCAAAACAACACCGACAAGCACACCCCTACAACTACCTACGCCGACAAGGCCGCCGGAGACTGCAGGCACGCCTACCAAACTACCACAACCACCAGCAACACAAACAACCTTGAAAAACCACTGAAAACCCGCAAAGCCCTACCGTAAAAGCCGAGACACAGGAAAACCACCACCCACGTTGAAGCACCGGGAACGTGAGGTAACCAGTACAGGGACGAAGTTTACAGCGACAACGTGAGGTTGCCGCCGGTGAGGGTGATTACAGGCGGCTAACACAGGCAACGAAACGAGGAAAGCGATAAAACAGAAACTTACCGGAAACAGAAGCAACCGCCACGCAACACCACGTCGGTGATGTCAGACGCCGTCAAAATTGGCGCCGACGACGCCTGGGCACCACAGAGCGGCGAGGACAGAAGACTCAGCCCTAAAAACCGCAACCCTAGAAGCCCTGCTGCAGCGTTCCCCTTACTCTCTCTCCACCCTAAAACACCACCCCAACACTCGCCAGCGACGGAGGACGCCGAGAGGTTGATCGCCGGTGACGTCCAGGCCCGTAGAGGGTCGGAAATTGAGAACACACAACCGTAACCCTAATTCGCCCTAATTCGCGTTTCCTCGCTCACTCCTCTCTCTCTCATTATTATTATTATTATTTTTATTATTTTTATTATTATTATTATTATTATTATTATTATTATTATTATTATCATTATTTAAGTTAATATTTATTAGACTCATATAAGTTAAGTTTAGAAAAGTTAAGCAAATATAAGTTAACTTCAGCAAATATAAGTTAAGTTAAGTTCAGCAAAAATAAATTCAGAAAAGTTCAGCAAAAATAAGTTAAGTTCAGAAAAAATAAGTTAAGTTAAGTTCAGCAAAAATAAGTTCAGAAAATTTCATCAAAAATAAGTTAAGTTCAGCAAATATAAGTTAAGTTCAGAAAAATTCAGAAAAATAAGTTAAGTTAAGTTAAGTTAAGTTAAGCAAAAATAAGTCCAAAAGAACAGGGCCTACGTCATTTAACTTGTACTGAACTCAGCCCTTATTTGACCTACTACAACCTGTTTTCCAACAGGTCACAAGGTAAATCAACCACTTTCTATTTTTTCTAGCCCTTTCCTGGTTTCTTCTTCCTCCCATCAATTCATCAATTCTTCAATTCTCTCCCAATTTTTTTGATTTCTTATTCTTCCTCGTTGATGAAATTCCCGAATCTAAAAAAAAAAAGATGAATATTCAACCCAAATTCAGCAAAAATCCAGAACGTAAGTATATCATCACCAAAAACATTGAAATCCAGAAAAATATTATACCACCACCAAAATCCAGAAAAAAATGAATGTTCAACCTTATGAATCCTATTTTTTCTTCTAATTCATCTTCTTTATAAATCTACCATTTCTAAATCACCCAAGTTAAAACTTTTCCACCAAGCTCCACCAATTTCAAGCTTAAACCTTCATTATCATCAACCTCAACCCCATCACTATTTAATTAGGTCACTTTGTTAATGGGTTTTTCAAAAATTGCTGGCTATGGTGTTTTTAGTTGGGTTTCTATTAATATTGATTACAATAACCGAATTTGGGGAAAAATAAAAAAAGTGTTGTTGGGTATCAATTAATATTAAGTCTTGGATTTTGATTAATTAATATGTTTTCATAAAGGCTGTGTTAATTTCTTCAAAATTTCTGGGTTTAAATTTTTAATTGAGGGAATTATAGATTGTGGGTGAATGAACAAAAAATAGGGCAAACAATGGTATGACCGGTTGTTTAGGTAACCCTTCCATTGGTCTACTAAAAGTTAAATGACGTCAAAGATGAGATTATTCTGAGTTAAACACGAGGATAGATTAATATGAGAAGAGGAGGCATAGGATGGATTATTCTTGTGAAATAACCCTTTTTATTATTCGTTTATTATTCAGGTTTAGAGTTATCTCATACCCTACTTTTCCCCTACATCACATGATAGTCTATCGTAATTTATTTTCGCAGTACGTTTGTGACTCAATACAGTACTTTTTCCACCAAATTTTCCATTTCTTGTCCTTTTCTAGAAAAACATTAAACCTAATCCCCTCTTCCTTCTCTCTAATATAAATCTTTACCATCTTCCACCCCATTAAAAATTTACAACTATGAACGATTATTCAAGTGACGAACAGGTAATTAATTCATTAATTTTATATTACTTAATAATTTGGTTGTTTTTTAATAATATTTTGTTTTAAATTAGGGTTTGTTCATCAACATGAAAAGAAGAATCATTGTTAATTATTTAGAAACGAATTGACATGCTTAATACTACGTAGTACTTCAATTGATTTAGAAACCAAATCAACATATGTTAATTGCTTAATCAATCTTTGTCAATTAGTACTAAACAAACTTATTTCATTAATTTGCGTTTTTTTGTCTTACTCAAAGTAGTACAATTATTTCTTGCTTTTTTTTTCGTGTTTTTTTTCAATATATTCTTAATTATTACTATGTTACAATTATTATGTTTCAGGTGGGTTGGCTGGCAGCCATTTTGGAAGGCTGGAAGTAGAGCAGTAGAGTAGCAATGTCTTGAGGTAGCAGGAGGATTTGCACAGGAGCTGCTACTGAGTGCAGGAACTTTCAGGTTTATGCAAAGGAGTTGCAGCTTTGGTGAAAGTACCCTTAGTTACTGTGGCAAGCAGGTAGTGCAGGGCGTTATTCTGTTCTGTTCATACCTGGGTGCTGCAGGGATTGTGATGGTAGGCGTGGGCAGAATAGAGGTAATGATGCAGAGTCTATATATAAACTAGGCTAGTAGCACAGTAAGGCAGAGCACTCAGTGTGCTGAATAGCAGGTAGTAGAGAAGCGGATATGAATGTGTTGGGGCTGACTTGAACACAAGTATCTATGGCTAGATTACGTGATGGGCAAGCATGAAACGATATCTAGTGGGTTTGTGTGAAAGTAGCAGCAGCTTCAGGTTCTGTTGCAGCGGTTCACAAGGCAGTAGTGCAGATGCAGGAATGTGCCTCTCGGTTTGCTAGAAGGGTTTACAGTTGAAATTTGGATGCGATCGATGGTAGTGTAGAATAAAAGACTACAAGGAGCTATCATAGGGCAATCTTAGATTGTTTACGAAGTACCTTGTATTAGATGTAGTCTCATATGTACTTTTGTTTTGATATATTATATACTTACCTTTTACCAAAAAAAAAAATTATTTCGCGCATATTATTTTTATAAAATTACTCGTCATGAATAGGATACAAAAAAGTAAAAATAATAAAAAAAAATTAAACTTATAATTATACTATTGAATTTCGCAGTACACACTTTACTGTATTGAGTAAAAATGTACTGAGAAAATAACTTACTTTTCTTAGTACACATTTTGATATTGGAGAGAAAACATTAGAGAGGGACTAGAGAGAGAAAATTAAAAGGAAAATGAGAGGGGCAAAATTGTCAACAATGTACTGCATCGAGTAAAATGTGTACTGCGAAAATCAGGACCCGTCTATTTGGTTGTTATTATAAAATGGAATTACTTTTTCACATACGGACTTTACTCTTTCACATACACTTTTTTATAAAGTTTTCATCTTCTACCATTTTCTAAACCTGAACTCTTCTTCCTAAACCAAAACTCTCCTTCCTAAACCTAAACAAAACAACTCATATAAATGAGTTTTTTCCTTTACAATTTAATCAATTACTCTAAAAATTTAAACAATGGATTACAATTCTTCAAGTATTGATTTAATATTGTTTATTAAATCAATTGAACGTCGTCAATTTCAGTTTCTTTGTATGCATATTCAATTCCAATTTCATTGTTTGCAATTCTTGTCTGCTTATGTCGGCAATTTCAATCCTTATTGTGAAGGGTCTAATCAATGTATAACTTCTTGCGTGTTTAGCTAGCAATTTCGACTTTTACTTTGTCTTCTTCCCAGATTTGTCTGCAACTCAACTTTGATTTTGTTTCTTTGATTTTTGTTCATTACGGAGTATTTCTTTAGTTTTTGTTTAGTTTTAGCTTTTTTTTTCTTTTTTAGTTTTTGCTTCTTTTTTTAAAGTTTTTCTTTCATTATTTTTTAGTTTTAGTTCTTCTTTTTCTATTTTTTTAAAATTTAATTTAATTAATTAATTATTAGTTAATTAATTTTTTTTAAAATTGCAGGATAATGACTATTTTGAAGAATTTCCCGACGACTTGGTTGATACTTCAAATATTTTTACTAATTATTCATTTTAAGAGACGTGCAGATTTGATATCAGAAACTAAAAGAATTAGACTTTAATTTTAAATAATATTCATATTCGTTTACATACATATTTCGACGATCGTGGTTTTGGAGAGCAGTGGCCTTGGTGTGACCGATCTAGACCATATCAGTTCCGATCAGATATAAACACTCCATCTAGTAAATACTTAACCGGGACAAAAAAAATGTTTATGTCCATTTAGATTGAAAGGTATTGGACCATCAAACGGTACTTGGAAGTTATTTGTTACTAATGGGTTTCATAATCAAAAGCTTGTTGAAGAGGATGAAATTCTGAATGATAGAGTCAAAGAAATTATAATGAGAATGACTGCAAGTCAAGTTCCCGTGGCTAATATATTGATTGAATTGGCTAATCAAAATTATAAAGTTACGAAAAAACAAGTGTACAATGTTCGAGCTAGAGAGAGGACAAAGACGAGAGAAAATCGCACGTCATCAGAACAATTATTTAAACTTGCTTCTGATCATGGGTATCTACACTTTCGTCAAACGATTCCTGGAAAGATAAAAGGTACAGCTGAGCTAACTGATGTCTTATTTGCTCATCCAGATTCAGTAATTCTACTAAAACATTATCCTTCTGTCCTTCTTGCGGATTGTACATACCAGACAAACAAGTTTAAAATGCCATTATTGGAAATTATTGGTGTCACACCAATAAATAAGAATTTTTCTGTATTTTATGGATTCATGGAAAATGAGAAGACTGCGGCTTATGAATGGGCGTTTAAGTGTATTAGGGAAGTATTAGATACAGATGAGAAGATAATATTTGTGACTGATAGAGAAACAGCGTTAATTAATGTCATTCAAAAATATTTTTCAAATGCTATACTATTACACTATGTCGACGTCATATAGAAAAAGACGTGGAGGCTTGGGTGAAGAGAGTATTGGGAAAAAGGTTCGATGGGTGAAGCATTCGCAAAAGGCAGATGAAAAAATTTGGTAAATTCTCTAACTGAAGCAGAATATGTATAAAATGAGAGGATACTTTTTGAAAAATATCGCTTTCTCCCGGGCTTGGAGAAATATTTGAAAAATACATGGCTTATACCGTACAAAGAGAGATTCGTGTCAGCATGGACTAATAACATCCTACATTTTGGGAATGTTACCAGAAACAGGTAACATCTAAGTAGACAAATTATTATAGTTAATAATTCCAGATAATTTTTTAAAATTTATTAAACTCGTATTGTGTTGTTTTGCAGAGTTGAGAGTGCACATGCGTCGCTTAAGAGATTGTTAAAAACAGTCGTTGGTGGTTTGGACATCTTTTTTGAATCAATTAATAATTCTGTAAAACTTCAGATTCGAGAAATAATTAGAGAGTTGGGCCGCTCAAGAATTATTCGTTTTCATGTTGGTGTGGCTTTGAATATGTATCAAAGATTGAATTTAAATGTCAGTCACCACGCGATAAGAACTCTTGATCTCGCACTACAAAAGCCAGAATGTAATAGTTGCGTCATGAAGACAACACATGGTTTACCTTGCTCATGCGAGCTTATTAAGCTGCTAGACACAGGTATTTCTAAATATTATCCATACATTTATTTGACGATATATGTTATTCCAAAAAATAAATTTTGCTTTTTATGTGCAAATAGTTATGTTGAACTAGATTTTGTTCATCAATTTTGGAAAACTTTAGAAATCAAGACAAGTGTTAAAGAAGGTGCTGTCGAAAAAGAGGTAGAAGAAGAACAGAGGTTCCGCAAACTAGTTGATGAAGTGATAAGGTGGTGTACAGTCGATGAGAAACGTTTCCGAGCACATTGAGAATATGTTGCATCCTCCTAATATTGTTGACCCAGAAGTTAAAAAAAACAAAAGGGCGCCCCAAAAAGACATCGGTGTCTAGAACACCATCAGAGTGGGAATATGTTGAAAAAGAATTCCCCACTCAAACTTCTAAAACTAGAAGATCAAAAAAATCAGTGGGTAAGGAGAAAGAGGTTCCTAAAAGGGCTCCTAAAAGAGGGAGAAGTAATGATTCAGTCACAAAAGAGGACGGGGTTACTAAAAGGAATAGCTCACAATTTCCGTGGCAACAAGCATTACATGATATCATGGTACCTTGGGTAATAGACTGGTTGAATGTCATAGGTGATGGGAATTATGGGTTCCGCTACCTTGCTTTAGATATTTATGGCGACGAAAATGAATGGTTAAAGGTAAGACATGATTTGTTGGGGGAGTTGAAAGATAACAAAGAATTTTACATAGATTTGTTTCTCGAAGATAAATTCAATGATCTTTGCAATAGAGTTTCGTATGAGGGTGGACCTGCCCCTCGAAATAAGTGGTTTGACGGTGACTTACTATTTGTTGCTGCCAATTATTACGATGCAATTTTTGTGTGCTTGTCATACGCTCAGAATGCAACTTTTTTGCCAACAAAGACAGCAAATGTAGAAAAAAGTGGTGCAAAAAGAATATTTTCAATAGTGCACCTTGAACCCGAGAAACATTTTGTATGGGTAAGTTTACATTGTTATATTTGAATATTTTAATGTTCTTTTTAATTATATTACATCGTCTTACATTACTATATTAATCGTATTTTCAGGTGCATTTTGATAGCAGGTCGCCATTACCAAGACCTTATCAGATGGGTAAATTTCTTTATTTGAGCCAAATTCAAGATAGAGTATCCCATTATCCACCACGAGTATCATTCAAATCAAGCAATAAGGGAACACCTATTGTATTGGACGACTCGAATAATGTAGTTCAGTAGTATCTTTTATGTATATAGACATTCGTTATTATTATTGTTTCAATTTTCGTTTTAATTTTTATAGTTGAAATATATAATTCCGTTTTAATTTAATTGTGTTTCTTACTTAATTGTTACTACTTTTTACAATGATAATAATAATAATTTTTTTTGGTAAAAGGTAAGAATATAATATATCAAAAACAAATGTACATTATGAGACTACTTCTAATACAAGGTATTCGTAAACAATCTAAGATTGCCCAATAATAATTCCATGTAGTCTTCCGTTCTACACGACCAGCGGTCACATCTAAGCTGCTAAATCTCTGCTGCATCAGAACCCGTAAGCTGAATCTGCTGCATCATCAAACCAAAATGCTTATTAAAGCACGTCTTATTCTAATTCCTTGAGTGCATAATAGTTGCATTTTCACGCAACAACCCTACCAAGCTGCACCAAAACAGCCTGTTGCAAAACTACTCGGCATATTCAGAATGCCTCTAACAAAACAGAGTTTCTGCACGAAAGATATCAGCATCAGACGCAGACTACCTAAGCCATTTGCCATTCATCCCTGCAACTTCTCTACCAAAGACAGCCACTGCATCCTACCAGACATTCTGCAAAACTGCTCCATGCTCTTGTTGCTTTCATCCACTGCCAAAAGCAAGTTCCATATACCTGCATCACACTATGCAGTCATCAACCACACACTGCTCAACAACAATTTCAGAGTAAAAGAAAAACTCTTGCTACTCTGTACTTCTCTCTCATCAGACCCAAAAAACCTCTGCCAGACAACCTTGCCTCAACACTGTACTATGCAAAAAACAACGTGAATCTGCCTTATCCAGTCCAGAAACTGTGGGGAATAAAACATGTATTCGCCCTAAACATGAAGAATTATAACAAAATTTACGATTGCGATTATAGTCATAAGATAATAAAAACATGAAAAGAATTACAACCTTGAGTCCTTGCGCAAATAGGCCTAAGAACAGGAATTAAAGTAAATTCCCTCCTATAACTTGCACCCAAGACTTTGTTTAAGACGATGCCGCGTGTGCTAGAAAGGCTCTCCAATTGCGTTGCAATATGGGGAGAGTTTTTGTGAGGTTTAGATGTGAGATCTGAGTTTTGGGAGAAGGATACTCTCAAAACCCTAATTTTCCTTGAGATATGTTTGTCAGTAAAACAATCAGTAGAAAGAGTAACCTGACATAAGGAGAAGTCTTTTCCTTATGTACTACACGGCCGGTCGACCCATTAGGGTAAGAGTGGGCTTTCCACTCTTACCTTATTCTGATGTGTGATTCGACCCGTTTTGCTAAAATATAATTTGCGGGTTTTAATTATAAATCGCACACGTGTTATCAGATATTAATGCAGTCGATACATTAATAATGGTCTGATAAAATTACGATATTGTATAATTACCCAAATTAATACTTGATTAAATATAAGCGCTTATATTTAATTTACGAATTAATCATGTAATCCGTATTAGCTAAAATTATTTAATCCGTATTAAATAATAATCTCAACATCTCATTGACTAATTTAATAGTCAATACCTCTGACTAACTGTTTAGTCGTATCACTAGTAGAAAACACCCCTACGGTGGCGGTCATAAATGACCTTTTGTGGCGGTTTTGAGAAATTTAGGGTGCGTCGTATATCGCGGCGTCGTATAAAGTTTACAACCGTCGTATAAAGTTTTTACAACCGTCGCTATTACTCTCCTTTTGTGGCGGTTTTTATAAAAAACTGTCGTATAACCTTATAAAACACGGCGTTTGTTTGTTTTACAACCATCGTTAAATGTTCTAAAAACCGCCACTATAACTACAGAACCGTTGGGAAAGGTATTTATCACGTCGGTTTCCTTTACAAAAACCACCACTAAATATAATTAAAACGTCGATTCTTTGATGTTAAACCGTCACTAAAAGTTCTAAAAACCATCGCTAAAGGCGTTTAAAAGTTAATTTACTACCGAAACACATTTTCTATTACGATAGTTGTAATTACTGAACCGCCGAGAAATGTAGTTATAAAGTTAGTTTCCTTCCAAAAACCGCCATTAAAGATTATTACAACATCGGTTGTTTTGTGAAAAACCGTCATTAAAAGCGAATTTATTTAACCTTATTATGTCGGTTTTAAAGAAACCGTCGTGACAATTATATATATTTTTTTTAAAAATGAAAATTTCTACGAAAATTTCAGCTGCACTTTCCTATAAATTTGATAAAACAAATGTCATATAGACAGAATTAAACCTGTAAATAGAAATGTAACCACATAAATAGTATTCCAAACGATACAAGTCCAATAAACGTACACCAATCTTGCATCACATCTAACAATATCATCATCACTATGACCAAGAATACATCCTAAGTGTATGAATAACATACACGCTCTAGTTGATAAACTAATCTACAAGTTCGCTTAACATTTGGTCGTCCACTCTTCTTTGTTCTCATAAATATCGGCTGTTGACATGGTTGATTCCTCCATAAGCTATAATTAACAAATTGGTCAATTAGTAAGAATATAAATCTACAACTAGATAAATAAAACATACCAAGAACGGAAAGAAGATTGTCGACTTGTAGGGAAGAGATTGTCGACTTACTGACTTAAAAGAAAAACCATAGAACGACTATAGAAAAGAATTCAACTTACATAAAAAACCTACTTGAAATGGTATCAAAGACAGGGCAACATCATTGAATTGCTTGAAGAAGAAACCCCTGCTATGTTGCACATTACTGATGATGATGTATAGGAGGAGATTGACTACTGGAAACATGCAGTCTATGGGTTCATAGTGGGAGCCAATCCCCCTTGGCAGATTCTTGAGGGTTTCCTGAAATGGATTTGGGAAAAGCATTCAATGGATTTGACTCGCTTTGCAAATCAGGAAATGCAACAACAGATACTTCATAGTGGTCATTATTTATTTGACAATAAACCTTCGATACTCAGACCATGGAATCCTGACATTAATTTGATCAAAGAGGAGGTGAAAAGTTTACCTGCCTGGATACGTCTACATAGCCTTCCTTTGAAATTTTGGGGGAAAAGTCTGCCCAAATTAACAAACCTTAACGGTAAGTATATCAAATCAGACCCTGCAACAGAGCAAAAAAAACAACATTTGGATTCGCTACAGTGATGGTAGACCTTCAAATTGGTCAAAACTTTCATATTCAAATCAAGTTTATGGATGAGAACGCTCAATTGGTTGAAATACAAGTTCAGTATGAATAGAAACCTATAGTTTGCAAAAAGTGTAAGCTGATAGGGCATGAGCAAGCTTTATGTAGAAAAGGGAAGATTAAAACAGTGGACAAAAAAGGCATGGGACATCTTCACCAGAAACAGATATGGCGGCCCAAACTAACCATACCAGACAATGTAAATCAGTTTGAGAACAAAATAGAAACAGAGAATAAGGACACTGAACCTCAAACTGAAATGGCTGTAGAAACAGTTCCTGCCCAGATCTTGAGAAACCTTGAAGAAGGAGAAGTAGGCAGGCTCGATAATAACGCTGAAACTGAAAAAATGGAGTTGAATAGTGTGCAGATCTATTTTTGTTGTAAGGATAGAGGACGAGGATACTAGCTTGCGTCCTTATCCTCTTTTGGTTAGCTATATTGTGTTTTGGGCCTAGGAGCTACAAGGTCGTGTACTTGTTTTATGGGGTTACCCAACTTACATGGGTCTACCTTTTGTATTATCGTTAACTCTCTTTTTGATATACTACTTACATTTTATAAAAAAAAAACTGCTTATATAATAAAAAATTAACTTATAGCAAAAAAATAAAAACCTGCTTAAAGATTGCGATGTAGAAGGTTGACCTACCACAACAATGTCCCCTGTATTTATGTTAGGCCCGTTTCCCATTCTGAGAACATGCATTAAGAAAGTAGAAAGGTTGATTAGAATGAGATCGAAGAAGGCAGAAGGGTAATAAATACTCAGTAAAAGCTAAAAGTGTAGGATAACCTTATACTGAAGACCAGAAAGAGTTTAAGTGTATGTAGTCAGGATATCGCATCAATGGAAGTTTAATAAAATCATTGGGTCGCAGATGAAAGGGTAAATTGGTCCACTGCAAAATAGAGTGATAGTATGAACTATGAAATACGAAAGGACATCTACTGGCACCCGATCTGAGATTCTAAGTCCAGACTAGGACAAAAAAGGCTAAAGCCCAGAAGAGAATTTATGTCAAGAATATCAACAGTACACAACGACTAGCAAGCTACTCGCACCAATATCCCAGTGTGCACTTTGTTTTCTCTCAGTTAGCTGAATAGCGTGTTTCAGCTCCGGTACGTATGGCAATGGTCTTGGCCTGTGACCAATGCTTGTCACCATGATCGTCACTGCCACATCAAAACTAAAATTGTCATAAATTACAACCATAAAAGTTAAACGTATTAGAATATACGTTGAAAATGTATCAACCTTGTCCATGGTGCTGGGCTGTTGTCACATCTAACAAATAGATATTTGCACACCTTATGTTGCAGAAGCACAAAAAAAAACCAAAAACACCATCGGAACATGTTATTCAATATTTTCTAAACACAAAGGGACAATAAACAGTTAGACTTTTTTACCTTTCCATATTTTCCTTCTTGTCGGAGCTTAAGCCAGCACTTCTCAATTCTGTAAATGCCCTCATAACGAACCCCGGTTTCCGGTGCATAATTGGAACTCTTCTATTTATACGATCTATATGATATCAAAATATCATTGACATCGATCATCGATACAAATAATCATCAGTACTCTTTATAATATATGGACTCTTCCTTACTAGTTGCCTTACACAAGAGTTGTAACTGCTAAACCTGCTTCCCTGGTTAATTTGTAGAATGGAATCAGTGGTAAAGGCTTCATCAGCGCAATCATCGTTGTTAATGAATTGGAAGGCTCTTGGGCCTGTTGCTCTATATAATAGGAGTGTTAAGGAGAAGCTATAAGAGGGAAATAAGCTTTGATCAACGAGCACGAGTGCTTGACTTGGCTCAACTCAAAGAAACCTACTTCAATTTCCTAATACAATTCACAGCAACCAATCCGAGCAAAACAGGCAATTGAAGTCTAAATACCCTAGTTGATTATTTAGATGAACAACCTCTTAAACCAACAACCAGCTATATACTTAAAGTGCATTTATATAAGACTCTTCCAGTAGAGTATTTAGCGGACAATAGTGAGGCTATTTTTCAAACAAAAGAGCTCAAATCAAGTAATTTTTTCCGGAACCAAAACAAAAAAAATTTAGCGTTTCATAATACCTCAACAAAGAACAAACAGACTAAATCAAAGGAACACGGTTTCATAATACTTCAACAAAGAACAAACAGACTTTTCATGTTTCAAGTAAGGCACACTAGCAATAAACTCAATTCAATGAGAAAATTCAATCAAACTTGGCTCCTAGAACCCTATACTGCTATGAAAATTCTTAGGTTTCATAATATCTTCCCTGTTCAACACTTTTTACGATTTCAAATCCACATATCCATCTATTACGTTTCCATTTAGGGATTCGTGAGCGTACAAAAGGCTATGAACTAATTCTTGAAAAATATCTCACAATTATAATCACTAAAATTAGGGTTTAGGAAATTGGGCGAAAATAAAAATTCGAAAACTGAATTAGGTTTTAAAACTTACCCGAGGACAACGATAACGAACAAAGCTCAAGAGAAGACGAAGGAGGGAGAAAAGTAGTGACTGAGGAAGAGAAGACGACTGAGGAAAAATGAAAGGGATCGAAGAAAATTTTTCTTCGTTATGACCAAAACGAAAAGATTGAATCCTAATGTTCATCATGATTATTTGAGCGGTGAATGTGTTTTTTTAGTGAGTTTTAATTTTATTATTATGAATCATTATATTTTACTTCATAAATAAAAGATTGATGTCTTATTTGGCTGAGTATTATGTCGGTTCTGGTTAAAAACGCCACAAAAACATATGACGACGGTTGTTTAATAAAAAATATTGTCAAATATTATTAACTTTAACGTCGGTTGTTAATACAACCGCCGTAATTGACTTATAGTGGCGTTTCTTATATGAAACCGTCGTAAATATCTAATTCTATTATGTCGGTTCTTAATTTAAACCGCCACAATAAACCTTCTACACCTTGAAAAATTTCCTCCCGCCAATTTGTTATGTTTTTTGCGACGTTTCTATTAGAACCGCCACGATAAAGGCGTCGTAATAGGGGTTTTTTCTACTAGTGTATCCGGCATAAATGTGACTGTATTTTCATACCTTCACATCTCTCAAACGTGTCATATAGGTGTGACGTATAGGGACCAGTTGATCACCGCCATCCGTATGACAATACGTCAAACTTATCTAGCAAGCCAACCGTTATTGATAAACGTGGATCAACTGATAATAATACTGAAGTATGCCCTTGTGATCCTTTAAGAGATTTAGTAAGTCATTGTACTAATTGT
The DNA here is from genome assembly GCA_029255685.2 of Silene conica. Classification (NCBI taxonomy): domain Eukaryota; kingdom Viridiplantae; phylum Streptophyta; class Magnoliopsida; order Caryophyllales; family Caryophyllaceae; genus Silene; species Silene conica. Next base: position 61,034,412 of record CM055315.2, read on the forward strand.
CAAGGACACCAACTCCAACAATCTCCCACTTGTTCGTACAAGTGTATGTGCAATGACGTTATCGCACCACATGTGAAGGACACAAGCTCCAACAAACTCCCACTTGTCTGTACAAGTGTAGGTGCGATAACCGATTCTCATATCCTTTTAAAATTTCCCCCACTCAATGTAAGACAATTTGCAAATCCGTATTCGCAAAGGTCGTATCTCACAAGCGATCTGTATCATGAGTGGTTTCCCCGACTAGAGAGTAACTTAACTGATAAAACGAATCTGTATTCGAGCATGGCCATGCATTTCAGTTACTACTCCTCGAGTGGCCCTGAGAAATGATAAAATCCTGATAAGGGTTTGGATACTTCCCTCAACTCGAATCCTGCAGATGTAAGCGCAGCATGAAATAACCCAGAAAAAATCCTCTTGGCCCCTGTTACGGAAGACCGTGGGAAAGAAACCAAAGTTACCCAAAATCTGCCTTAATCTCAAGAGGCAGTTGAAAGTCAAAAGACTCGACTCTAAGGAACACTATGAAGGTCTTATCCACGACCTGGCACCCAATGTTATAAAACATTTAGGACTCCATAACGTTGTCACGGGGTGTCCTACGAGATATCCGTATAACTCGCCTTTGTGATTGGTCAGTCAACCGTTTGACTTATGGCTCGTTGAACCCACCATCAACCAACGTCACAAAATGTTTACCTGAGTTATCAGCTCAAGTGGGTAATCAAGGACCAAAACGATGTAATGTTATTCAGTTCACTTTGTGGTGTTCAAAATTGGCGTACAATTCCACATGAAAAACAAAACATTAAATATCATAACAATGAGGTTGTAATAGAGTACACAAGACAATGAATTATAACATGAATTCACAAAAGAGTACTACAATTTAGGAACACATCTGATTCCCATGGAATTAATGTGCCCTTCATGCTTATCACGTGGTAATGCTTTTGTGAGAGGATCAGCTATGTTGTCATCCGTAGCGATCTTATCAATGAATATCTCCTTTTGCTCCACGTAATCTCTGATTAGATGAGCTTTCCGTTGTACATGTCTAGCTTTGTTACTAGACTTATGCTCCTTTGCTTGGAAGATGGCACCTATATTGTCACAAGAAACAGTGATTGGGTCATTCGAACTAGGCACTACTGATAGTCCTTGTAAGAATTGACGCATCCATATTGCTTCCTTAACTGCTTCCGAAGCGGCATAGTACTCGTACTCAGTTGTAGAATCTGCTGTAACACTTTGTTTAGAACTTTTCCAGCTGACAGCAGCGCCATTAAGAGTAAAAACGAATCCAGACTGAGATTTCGAGTCGTCTCGATCCGTTTGGAAACTAGCATCTGCGTAACCCGTGGCGCAGAGCGTCGAGTCGCCTCCATAAGTCAATCCCCAATCTTTAGTCCTCCGTAGGTACTTAAGAATGTTTTTCACGGCCATCCAGTGTAATACCCCGTATTTTAGCCTTAGTCAACAACTGTCAAACCATGTTTTATAAACGTATATTTCAAACGGAATGTTTATTACGCATTTTACGTAAATTGTCATTGTTTTATAAGTCGTATTTCTACGATTATTTCGTATTTCATAATCTTTTATTATTGATGTTTATTTCATAAAATGACGTTTCAATTGTATTTCTTAAATTTTTATAATATATTTATAATTAAATATATTTCCTATTTAATATTTATTTATCGTTAATATATATTTCTATTTTAATAATTAAGGCGTAATTACGTTTGAACCCTATTATTTTATATATCCCAATAATGTTTATATTTTGTAACTAATTAATTAGTATTTACTAATATTAAATTACAAGTAATACCCGTGTTTTATTTATGATTAAACGAGTATAATTAAGTTACATGTGCTCGTTTATCTTTAGTTACGAGTCGAGAACGGTATATAGATGGTCAAGCCCCTCGAGATGCGTGATGGGTTATGGGTTCGGGTTGTAATTGTGAGAAACCACCCTACCAAACATTTAAACCTAGCTAGACCATCGACAAACACAAAAAAAAAACCCTATACACCCATATCACGTTGCCTCCCTCCATCGACTACCCAAAGAACCCTAATTCATATCAGTCACCATGGGATAGAGGAAGAACGAAAGGTAGATGAAACCCGAGCACCAGTCATCATCGTCAACCACCGTGACAATCATGTAAGCATTCGTGTTAACAATCGTACATTTATTTGCTCTACCCGTTTTCTATGTGGTTTTTCAAACTGTTGTTGGTTTAGTTTTGGGGTACGAGTCTTGAGTAGTCGAAGTAGGATATGGGTAGATGGTTTTGGTTGTTGTGGAGTGTCGTGTGGTGGCCGGAGCACCACCAGCCTGGTGGTTTAATTGCGGCAGTTCAGACGAGAACAGAGAGTTCAGAACAGGGGAATTGAGCGTGTTGAACATGCGTTTTGGTGGGGTTTGTGTGACGGTTATAGGGAGAACCGCGAAGGGATAAGACCACCCCTAGAACCACTGTGGGTCATTGGTGACGATGGTGGTGGCCAGAGGTGGTGTAGATCACGGTGGTGAGAGAAACAAGTGGTAAAAGGAGAGGGTATGCGAAGGAGTTTCTGGAAAAAAACAGATGTCGGGTGTGTGCAGGCAGTTTAGAGGTGTCGTGGTGGTGACTACGGTGGCCTCTGGTGGTGGCTAATGGGTGACTTTGGTAGTTGGTAGTACGTAGTTGAGGTTGGGTCTAGTGGTGGTAGTTGTCGGGGACCGGGCTAGTGGTGGTGGTGTCGGGAAAAGGTCTGCAACAGACCGTTGTTTGCGTTTTCTGCTGGTGTCGGGGTCTGTTGCTTGCGTTTGTCATTGCTATTACTATTTTTGTCACTATTATCATTACTAATGTTATTATTATTATTATTATTATTATTATTATTATTATTATTATTATTATTATTATTATTATTATTATTATACTACTGTTGTTGTTGTTGTGTTTTGTTTTATTATTATGATTATTATAATTCTAAGATAATAATAATAATAATATTATTATTATTATTATTATTATTATTATTATTATTATTATTATTATTATTATTATTATTATTATTATTATTATTATTATCACTAGTATTATGATTATTTTGGTATTACTCCTTTTGTTGACATTGCCATTATTATTTAAATCATTATTATTATTGTTTATGCTATTGTTGTTGTAATTATTAGTATTAATATTGATACTAATGTTTGAGTATTCTATTTTATTAAAGGGATATTCTACATGGTACCCCTCAATTTTTTGACTTTCTACATGGTACTCCTACACTTTTTAAAACATACTTGGTACCCCTAACTGTGGTCATTATCACTACGTGTACCCCTAAACTTTATTTTCCGTCAAATAAACTCAATTTTGGGCGTTAAATGATTACTTAAGCGCATGACAAAACTTGGCATTTATCATCCAATGACATAAGGACTCTATTAGAATTAATATCTATTCTTTGGACGTGATAATTTGGCAAAGATTAATAATTTTTCCGTCAACATTTTTTTAGCTCATATATATCTATAAATATTAGGATCGCGATGGAAATTGAGCCTAATAGAGTTCATATGTCATGTGATAGTAAATGATAAGCTTGCTTACGCGTTCAAGTTATCACTTAAAGCTTAAAAATGAGTTTAATTGAAGTAAAATAAAGTTTAGGGGTACACGTAGTGATAATGACAACAATTAGGGGTACCGTGTATGTTTTAAAAAGTGTAGGGGTACCATGTAGAAAGTCAAAAAATTGAGGAGTACCATGTAAAATATCCCTTTATTAAAAGTAGTAATAATTGATTATTAGAATGGTATACTATAATTAGTATGTTTTCAATTGTTAGTGTGGGATAAATTTATTATAATGTTTTTATAAGTAGTTCAATATATTTGTTAATAAGCGATTAGTGATATAATATTGTGATAATTACATGTACGTGGTTATGAGCAATAAAATATAAATATGAACGAATAACTAATTGAAATGATTTATATATTATATTATTTTGCATAATTGTATTAGTTAGTGATTGCGTATATTATAATTGTTAGGTGACGATGTTGACGAGGCATAATTCGGTTTACTTGCTGGCTTGTTGTTGGATTACATTGCTATCCAGGTAGGATACACTGGCACTATACCCTATGATGTGTTATGAATGGATTTTGGATTTTGTGTTATGGGTGCTGAGCATGATTGATATGAGAATGATATTGGTTGAATTGAATAATGATTATTATTATTGGCATGGGCATTTCATTATTTAATAGCATGATTGATTAAGAGTATTGTTGCATTCATGAGCATGGCATATGCATTGGTTACTGAGAAAGTTGTGAATCAGATGTTGTTCTGATATAAAGCCCAGGGTGGTTCTACAGACCAGGCCTGGTGTCTTATCAGCTATTGAGCTGGTGTTCGGTGACGACCGATGATAGTCTGCCGGGAGGTTCGGTATGGCTGGGTGTTTCGGGTTTGAGATTGAGATTGTGATTGAGCTCGAGCATATCATGGCATTTGCATATCATATTTGTTGCATTATTTATTATCGTGTTATCCTACTCAACCGCGAGGTTGACAGTGTATTCGTGTACACCTACGATGATCCGGAATGGGGAGTTGACTCTACAGGTCAGAGACAGATGGACTAGGAGCTTGGGCAAGGAGTGAGACATGGCTTGGACCTACTTAGAATTAGATCACAGACTTAGATATTATCAGTTGTACTTTTATTCTTTCCGTAATTGTTGTAATATCAAAAGTTTAAATTTAATCAGTTTTTATATAAAGTACTTTGGTTTGTTTACCTTGTTATTCACTACCTCGGACATTCCGAGATGGCAACAGCTCTATTTATTTGAGAATGTCTTGCTAAAGGCTCTTAAATAAATGGGGGTGTTACATCCAGTGTTGTTCACCTGGATGAGCTTGGAATCGACTTGTCATACTCAATGCATATGCAACGTCTGGGCGTGTGCATATCATGGCATACATGATCGATCCTATAGCCGAAGCATAAGGAATCCGACTCATGCGCTCTTTCTCTTCCAATGTCTTAGCTTATTGAGTCTTGCTCAAGTGAAGCCCAGTAGTCATAGGAAGGAACCCTTTCTTGGAGTTCGTCATGCTGAATCTCTCTAGGATCTTATCTATATAAGACTTCTGACTGAGAGACAACATCCGTCGTGATCTATCCCTGTAGATACGGATCACCAAAATTCTTTGTGCCTCTCCCAGATCTTTCATCTTGAAATGGTTTTTCAACCATACTTTAACCGAAGAAAGGAGAGGTATGTCATTCCCAATCAAGAGTATGTCATCGACATACAGTACTAGGAAGACAATCTTGCTCCCACTCGACTTGATATAAAGACATCGTTCCTCGACTGATCGAATAAACCCATTCACTTTTATCACTTGGTCGAAGCGATGATTCCAACTCCGCGATGCTTGCTTAACTCCATAGATGGAACGCTTAAGCTTGCAAACCTTCTTAGGATGTTCCGGATCAATAAAACCCTCGGGCTGTAACATGTACAACTCTTCCTCCAAATAACCGTTTAGGAAGGCGGTTTTAACGTCCATTTGCCAGATTTCATAGTCATGAAATGCGGCGATCGCTAAGATAATCCGAATGGAAAACAGCATGACTACGGGTGCAAAGATCTCATCGTAGTGCAAGCCTCGCACTTGAGTGAAACCTTTAGCAACTAGTCTTGCCTTGTGGATATCTTGTTGTCCTTCCACGACATGCTTTATCTTGTAAAGCCATTTGCATCGAAGGGGGCGTACCTTTGCAGGTAGGTCCACAAGATCCCACACGTTGTTCTCATACATAGAGTCCATCTCGGATTGCATGGCTTCTAGCCATAGCTTTGAGTCAGAACTAGTCATGGCACCTTTATAGGTTGTGGGTTCATTACCCTCTAGGAGTAAGAAGTCATCTATGTCATGTTCCTCGACCATACCAATGTATCTGTCCGGAGGAATAGAGACTATTCCCGAGCTCCTAGGTTCCTCAGGAATATCTACCGCAGCCTCGGTTGAAGGAACTGTTTCCTCCAATGGTTGCTCGGTAGTTGGTTCTTGAATCTCCGATAGATCGAAGGTTCTATTACTCGACTTGTTCTCGAGAAATTCTTTCTCTAAGAACGTCGCACTAGCCGCAACAAAAACACGTTGTTCGGTTGGCGAGTAGAAGTAATGACCAAAAGTTCCTTTTGGATAGCTTATAAAGTATGTCTTGACCGATCGCGGGCCGAGCTTATCCTCGTGTCTCCACTTGACATAAGCCTCGCAGCCCCAAACCCGAATAAAGGACAAGTTAGGGACCGTTCCCTTCCATAACTCATATGGAGTCTTGTCAACAGCTTTAGACGGACTTCGGTTAAGTAATAGAGCGGCCGACAATAGAGCATAGCCCCACAATGAATCAGGCACAACGGTGTGACTCATCATGGATCGAACCATATCAAGTAGAGTTCGATTTCTCCGTTCGGACACACCATTTAATTGTGGTGTTCCAGGTGGAGTCAACTGTAGAACGATGCCACAGTCTTTAAGGTGTTGATCAAACTCGTGAGAAAGATATTCGCTACCACGATCAGATCGAAGTGCTTTAATCTTTCTGCCCAGTTGGTTCTGTACCCGATTCTAGTATTCTTTGAACTTGTCAAAGGATTCACTTTTATGTTTCATTAAGTAGACATAGCCATATCTACTCAAATCATCCGTGAAAGCGATGAAATACCTATAGCCTTCTCGTGCGTTGATCGACATAGGGCCACATACATCCGTATGTATGAGTCTTAATAGGTCGGCAGCGCGCATTCCAACACCTTTGAAGGAAATATGAGTCATCTTTCCGATGAGACATGATTCACACGTGCCATATGATTCGAAATCAAAGGCCGAGATAGCTCCATTCTGTATGAGCTGTTTTACGCGTTTCTCATTTATATGTCCCATACGGCAATGCCATAGGTAAGTTTGATCTTTGTCACCAACCTTTAATCTCTTGTTATTCACATGTAATATTTCGGTGGTTTGATCTAAAACATAAATTCCATTCATGGAAACTGCCTTGCCATAAATCATATTGTGTAACGAGAAAATACAGCTATTATTCTCTATTACAAATGAAAAACCAAGTTTGTCAAGTGCAGAAACTGAAATAATGTTTTTGGATAAACTAGGAACATAATAACAGTCATACAAAGATAACTCGAATCCACTTGGAAGCTGGATCACATATGTTCCCCTCGAGACTGCAGCAACACGTGCTCCATTCCCGACACGCAGGTCAACCTCACCCTTGATGAGGGGTTCTTGGTTTCGGAGGCCCTACACATGATTACATAGCTGAGAACCACAACCAGTATCTAGTACCCAAGTTCCGTAACTTGCATGGTTAATCTCAATCATGTGAATAAAAGAAGAAAAAGACATACCAACAGGAATAACGCGACCTGTCTTAATGTCCTCACGATACACGGGGCATGTGCGCCTCCAATGCCCAGTCTTGTGGCAATGGTGGCATTCCATGCTTCTATCATTACTCTTTGTCTTGCCCTGTGAGTTGCTCGACTCACCTGGCCCACTCTTGGTGAATCCTGGTTTCTTGAACTTAGGCTTACCTACCTCTAGGTCGCCCTGAGCTTTAGCTTTCCCCTTACCCTTACCCTTATTGGAGATCATGAGAACATCCTACTTCACGCCCCCACTTAATTTCAGATCCTTCTCGGTCTGTACGAGAAGGGAGTGGAGCTCATGAGGAGTCTTCTTCATGTCGTTCATGTAATAGTTGGCCCTAAAAAGGGCGAACCCATCATGAAGCGAATGAAGCATTCGATCAGCGATTATGTTCTCACTGATCTTGCAGTTTAGGGCCTCCAGTTTCTCGATATTCTCAATCATGTTGAGAATATGTGGGCTAACAGCTTGGCCCTTCTGGAGTTTCGCCTCAAAGAAGCGACAGGTATGCTCATAAGAAACGATTCTCGGAGCTTTCGAGAATTCGTTAGTGAGCGTGGTGAAAATCTTGTTTGCACCATGGGAGATGAAGCGTCTTTGCAAATTGGATTCCATAGCATAGATGAGTACGTTCTTTATCGCACCCGCTTCCATGACGAAGTCGCTATGAGCGCGAACTTCGTTAGCTCTAGCTCCAGTTCCTGGGTGTGCCGGAATGGGCTCAGTCAAGTACTTGAGCTTTCCGTCAGCAATGGTAGCATTCCGTAATGCTGCCTCCCAGTCAGAGAAGTTTGACCCATCATTCCTCAGTCTAGTAGATTGATTCATGGAGTCCATGAAGGCTTTTAGCCAGGATTCACGTGCTAGCTTGGGACTTGGCATTGGGTCTTCACCAGCCATTAGTTATACAACAGTTTAAATTGATCGTGTTCTACACTGAAAAGAAGATAAAAACAAAACCATATAAGCAACTCATCGTTGAGATTTAAGTCTATTTTAAATTGTATTTAAACTCGTAGACTCATGCATTTATATAATTGATCTCCCTCAAGAAATATATAAACGATCCCAAGACTCAATTTCCGTATATTGATAAGCCTACTGCTTGGCTAATTCCACCGTTAGAACTCTTGGTCGATAGGTTTCCGTAAATCCTTGTTAGGTTTTTAGTTGCTCATAAACTAAATATTTAGTCATACTAACATAATCCTTTAATTAACATTTTAATTAACATATATTAATGATCTTATGCATGCTTAATTATGCGGAAATAGAAGAGAAATCGAGTCCTTACACTCGGTCCTAATGCTAGCAAGGATGATCCTCCAATGTTCAACAAGAACACCTCCTCCAAGATGCACCAAGACAATCCCTTGTATGAACCGAAATCTTCGAATAAGTTAGTATCAAGAATCGGTTTTCCTTAAACAATTCTAATCTCTCTTATTAGAATATAAATACTAATATTATAACTTATTATTATTAGTATTATTATTATCTCACAATAATAATTTAGAGGATTTTGTTGTTGTTTTTCTTACCCTTAGAAAAATACACAAGCATTAGGAATGAATTACTTTGCAAGCATGCCACAATATTTATTTAGGTGTGGCTAGGGTTTTGTGGGTGGCCGGGTTCATGGGGAAGAACAAGGGGGACATTCACCCTTTTCTAAGTCATTAGGGTGGCCATAGGTATTAGTTCCAAGGTCACCTTAATGATTATGTTTGTTGGGTAATTAAGATAATAATACCCACATAAAACACCCCATAAATGAGCCTTATAAAACCGGCACATACACATACAAAATGGACCTTATTTTACAATTTTATCAACCTTACAATTTTAGGTTATGTGACATACAATATGTCAAAATATAACAATTGTTTTAATTTAATCATACATATTTATCAAATAAATATTATTCATAAATTAATAAATCTCATTTATCAAGTTGACAAGTAATTCGAAATTACTAAATGTAAAATGGTCACTTATAATAATCGTTAACACGATTTACAACTTTTGTAATAATTATAACCCAATTCATTCTAATTACGATATTATAAAATATCGTTTATTTGTTTAACAATTGACACGTTTCAATTTTAAACATAAATCTTACAATAAGATTTAACCTCTGATTTCTCGATATACGAGTTTAAGGAATATGATCAAATCGTATCAATATACATTTGATCACTTTATCAATTAAGGGAATTGTCCTAAAGGTGTGACCTAAAGGGATCAACTGACCACCACCGTCATACGACAGTAATGTCAAACTCTAGCTAGCCAATCATTACCGATTAATGTTGGTCAGTTAACTAATATAAAATCGTATCATCCCTTGCGCATTCTTGTTATGAGATTTAATTACGTGATCGCACTATTGTTGAGGACACATTTCCCAACAATCTCCCACTTGTCCTCGACAAGTGTGCGTCACCAATTCTCTTGTCCTATTACAATCTCCCACTCAATGTAAGATGTCTCTCTGAGGTCGTACTTGCATTTGATCATATCATGAGTGGTTTCCTCGATCTGGAGAATAACTGTTTGACCGGAATTATCTACCATAGATACCTTCCGAGCGTGGCCACGCATTTCCAGTTAACTTCTCCTCGAGTGGCCTTGAGATTTGAACAACCCTGACAAGGGGTGGACAATTTCTATCGCACTATTTCCTTTGACTAGTCACAGTCAGTCACAGCCTGAAGCAATCCCATTTGACTCCAGTTACGAAAAGTCGTAGAGAATGGATCAAGGTTATGCCTAAACTGTACCATTTTGGGAGAGTAGTCTTTAGTCTAAGAATTGACTCACAAGAATACTATAGCAGCTCTCGCCACGACCCGGCTATTATAAAATTTTCAGAACTCTATAAGCGGTCACATTTCCCGACAGAGTGTCTCTTGCAGTCTGCCTATGTGATCGACTAGTCATCACAAATGACTCTATGGCATTTGAACTTGCCATCAATCGCCTCACATTCTAGTCGCTTTGAGATGTCACCTCATGTAAGCGGCTAGGGGCTATACTAAGTCAATCCAGTTCACTTATGGGGTTCAATATTGTCTCTCACAACCCACTTGGATTTCGACAAAGTATCTTCCATCTTGAGTTAATCATAACTCAAATGACATTGTTATGCAAAAATAGTCAATACTATTGTGCATCATCTATTTGTATTGATGTTTTGCGGATAAACCCTTTTATTCATGATTGCAAAACTTACAAATTTTGGTCTCCTTCCGACTCATATTATCCCACATAATATGATCTTATTTGAGCACATATCTAGAACCCTTTCTAGATTTTGAGTTTCCTTTCTTAAGGAAACCTCCCACTGTTATCCTATACTCGTGACGTATTGATATACTAGAGGGATTAAAGAATCACTCGGAATTATCTAGTCACTTATGTGCTTAAATCTATATTGTAGTTATTAGTGATTTTATCACTCTCACAATTTTCAAACATCTTGGCTATTAGATCATGATTTTGTTCAACATTATGAATGATATCTAACCACTTTAATTTCTAATGGGCGACCCTTTTATTATCAATATAATAAAACTTCCCGTAAAGCTCCATCATCGTATGATATAAGGTATTTGATCATCTAGAATTCAAACCTCTTATTCTTTACACCTTAAAGAATCACCCATCCTCTCTAAATGGTAGGCTTAATTCTTTTAATGAACATTGCTCCCACTAAAATCAATATTACTCGATCTCTTAAATGAACCTTTCATTTCTCGCATGTAAATCTTTTATTTATCTTTTGAATCATTATCACTATCACTATCCCTATAGTGATCTATTTTCATTCAATCAATCATCACCCTATTTTCATGTCTTCGTTTACTCGAGACGAATATGACATGATTATTTCCTTATAACTACATTGAGAGAATTGAGATGATTTCTTCTCTTTTATCTTATAAACTTAGAAAAATCATTTATTAAGGAACCGGTCTTTCCTCCCGTATAGATAGATGATTTCTCCTCTATTATCTTATAATCTTTAAAAAATCATTATCTCAAGGAGCCGATATTCCTTCCGAATTCATACGGGGTTTCATGTCTCCTCTCTTTGAAACACTGAACATAAAGAACCTTTCTTCGAGTGTCCTCCCGTAGTTTCTTCAGTGTCCTCTCGTAGTTTCTTCAAATCATTTAGGGCTCTTCTTAAGACTCCTAAGTAGGAATCTTCTCTAAGATCCTTTATTTTCATCATTGGTTTGTGAGCGAAATATTTTCTCCCACTCTATCCTTCTAACAATAACCTTTATTCGTATAAGGATAGCTATTTCGATTAACCAATGCATATGAATGTTTGAAGTTATATAGGTGTGATGAATACATTCTCATTTTCACTTAAAATGAAAATCTTATAATGAACTAATGTTGTCTCATTTTGATTGAAAGTATCTCATGGGGTGTAGTTCTCCGTTTTAATGAACACTTTGATTACATTATTTTGATCGTATCAATGTTTATTGTGTGATAAAATCACCATTTATTCATGTTTAAACAAGGTATGCAATTTATTTGAGAAATCAAGACATTGATTAAGAACAAAAGTAGTGACTCGGGTTGAAAACCAAGTCACCAATATCCAAAATTACAACCATTGTTTTAGGATTTTAATCCTTGTCTTACAAGAAAATAAATTGTTCCATAAAATGCAAAATATGAAAGAAGACAATATGAAAATTAGAGCCTAGCTCTTCAAGTCCTCGATCAATTGGATGCTACCGTAGCCATCCAAGTAAGGAACTTCATGCTTCCTTCTCCTTGCCCTTATCATTATTAGGGGGTGGCCCTTTAAAACAATTAAAAAGGGTAAACATCAACACATTTGTATCACTATACATAAGTTGATCAATGACATGAATCATAAACGAGAATTATTACCTACGGCGGTTGCCTTCCCATTTTTAAGATCGCTTAAGTATTTGGGGCAATTACGCTTCCAATGACCGATCCTCGTACAATAATGGCACTTGTCTTCCGATTTTGAAGACGAGGTGGAAGCGCCTTTCGAAAAGGTCTTTTCTTTGGTCGTTTTGGGCTTGAACGTTTTCTTGCCCTTGCCTTTGTAGGCATTCTTCTTGAAGCTCGTTTTCCCTTTCTTTTCGATGTTTAAAACATCCTTAGTGGAACTTTCATGAAGTCCCATGTCCCTTTCGGCTTGGACGAGCATCTTATGCAACTCATCCAACGTGGTCTCTTGGTTTCGCATATTGAAATTCACCCGGAATTGAGCATGCATACGCTTTAACCTTATTGAGCGAGTGAAGAACTCGGTCAATTATGAGAGAGTCGGGAACATCAACGTCTTGCGCTTTTAGAGTCTCCGCGAGCTCAACGAGTTTGAGCACATGAGGGCTTTTCTTTTGTCCTTCCTTGAACGTGCTGTCGAAGAAGGCGGAAGCCGCCTCATATTGGATCACCCTTGGAGTTTGTGAAAACATGGTCGCAAGCTTGGTGTATATCTCATACGATGTGGTCAACTTAATCATACTCCTTTGGAGATCCGGCTCCATGGAGAAGATGAGCACATTTTTAAGAGCGGAGGACTCTTTCATGTAGGCTTCATAGGCCTCACGATTTTGGACCGATGAACGAGCGGTCGGAGCGGTCGGAGCGGCTTCGGATAGGTAAAGACTCTTATCGTCACCTTGAGCGGCCAAAAGTAATTGCGCATCCCAATCCTTAAAATTGGAACCATGCTTATCGAGTTTGCAACGATCCATAAAGGACCGAAGCCATGATACGTTAGTGAGAGGTGGAGCGTTGGTTGCCATTGATGATGTTGAAAAATAAACTACAATAAAATGAAGGAAATAAAACAATATCATTTTAAAATTCATAATTTTAAATTAAAAACTTAAACAAGTTAAGTATATTTACTTAATGATCTCTTACCCAATTAAGTAAACAATCCCGAGACCCAAACCCATACTAATCCGGGTACGGTGTAGCCGATTCAACCCGTATCGGTATAATTTGGTGGATTAACCCTTTAATCGGTTCTACCTTAGAACTCTCGGTCGACAATTTTCTAAAAATCGTCTTTAGCCCGAACTTATTGCAACTACGGTTACGAATACTTTCGTTGAGATCGACCAAATTTCAAGGTGTAATCTTATTACCCCACTTACCCAACGTGACAATTTTAGTACTCCGGTGTAGCCGAGCCTACGTTCTTGTGAAGAAGGGATTCATGGGTCCGTACTTTTTGGTAAGGCTAAGTCTCAATATTTATATGTAAGAGATCTAGTCAAATTATTATCTATCTCCGTTTAAGTGAACTAAGTCGGTGAATTATCGATAAAACAAATGACTAGGTCGACTAAATCGAAAATGCATGAGACGATATATGACGATTTGGCTATGCATGCAAACATATAAAAAGCAAAATAAAAGCATAAAATAAATCCTAGTATGGCCTTTCCTAGAAAAGAAATAATAAAAGTAAAAATTCGGAAACCAACTCCTTTGGTCCCTTGAACTTCACGAGGCACACACTTCGAGGTAAACACCGTCTTGTCGGAACTCCTTTCCGAATGGCACCGTCTTCAAGGAACTCCGGATTTTACAAAAATTACAACTTTTCTAGTCTACTTTATACATTATAAAATAGAAATAAATTACAATTGGGTGATACGAGATCACAAAATTACAACCGAATCGGTAACCCCTTACATTACGGGAAATACCGATTTAAAACTAAGGCCATACTAAGTAAATTACATAATTCCCAAAATTACGTAAATAAAACCATGACATTCATAATTAAAATATGCAATGCGTATGAATATATGAACTAACATGCAAATCCTAAGCCAAATCGTCCTATTTAAATAAATAGTTATCGTATACCTTGGTTTTTATGGAATCGCGTGTTTTAACGATTAACAACACTATGCATAATATGAATCGGTATTCATCCTTAAGTTAATCATCCTAACTCATATAGGTTTCAAAATTTAGTCTTACTCAAACTTTGAACATGACTTAACTTAACATATTTTAATATTGTTCGGTATTACTCGGTTTTACGGGAAAAATAATATAAAAATCCAAAAGAGTCATAAAATTTCGAAAAATTCAAAATTCAAAATTTGAAAGATCTGGAATGTTCTTAAAATTTCAGAACTTTAAAAATATTATTATTTATACGGTTTTAACATAATTTCGAAAATAATACGTAAAACGAGCATTTTAAGTCGGAAAATTCAATAATTAGTTCCATAAATGCAAATAAAATACTAATAATATTTTTACACCTTCCAAAACACTTTAAGAACATAAAATGGACAGAAAATTAAATGGTACACTGCCCAAGAGCCGAAATTTTAATTAGATGACTCTTATTATTCAATTTTAAATGCAACATTTTAACAAATTAAAATTAAATCAAATCTGAAACTTTTGGCTCCCAAGAATATTTTCATGATGAACATATCATATATGACTAATATGGGTTAAATTTTTCGGCCATTTTAACAACTATTGCAAATTTTAACGATTTTCGTCATATATCGTACGATTTTAATCTTTAAAATTATTTCTCAAGCATAAAATAAGATAAAAATCTCGAAATTTTTATACATGCTGGAAATAATATATATGACATCGTGTTAAATTTTTATGGCCAAATTCCAACTTAAACTATTAAAGTCGAAATTATGTCACTAATTACCCGATTTTTACATTAAAAATCTATAATATTTCAATATTTGAGATATATTTCTGGAAAATTCAACATATATTTTAAATATTGCATGTGACATACTCATAAATGTTTATAGTCAAATTCATAATATAACTATTTTAACCCATTTTTATTCATCTTATTGCATTTTAACCTTTAAAATTCATATCACACGTTTTATAAGTCCATAATTTACGAAAATTCATATTCATAACATAGGATATACATGTGATAACATACTGAAAAATCTCGGCCAGAAGCTTATTTTAACTATTTTTCCCAAAAATAAACGTTTTTAACCATTAAAAATCAATAAAACCGAAAATAAAAATACCAAAGAACAATATTCATGCAAAATATATTCCAAATATTCTAAAAACATTTTAGAAACAGTAGGTATTCATGCTAAATAATTTCGTGCATATCATATATTAAACGAAAATACCAAATTTTATTTTGTTATCACTATAACTCCGTAAAAATGTAAACGAAAAGCATGCAAACAACCTATAGCTCTGATACCAATTGTTAGGTTTTTAGTTGCTCATAAACTAAATATTTAGTCATACTAACATAATCCTTTAATTAACATTTTAATTAACATATATTAATGATCTTATGCATGCTTAATTATGCGGAAATAGAAGAGAAATCGAGTCCTTACACTCGGTCCTAATGCTAGCAAGGATGATCCTCCAATGTTCAACAAGAACACCTCCTCCAAGATGCACCAAGACAATCCCTTGTATGAACCAAAATCTTCGAATAAGCTAGTATCAAGAATCGGTTTTCCTTAAACAATTCTAATCTCTCTTATTAGAATATAAATACTAATATTATAACTTATTATTATTAGTATTATTATTATCTCACAATAATAAGTTAGAGGATTTTGTTGTTGTTCTTCTTACCCTTAGAAAAATACACAAGCATTAGGAATGAATTACTTTGCAAGCATGCCACAATATTTATTTAGGTGTGGCTAGGGTTTTGTGGGTGGCCGGGTTCATGGGGAAGAACAAGGGGGACATTCACCCTTTTCTAAGTCATTAGGGTGGCCATAGGTATTAGTTCCAAGGTCACCTTAATGATTATGTTTGTTGGGTAATTAAGATAATAATACCCACATAAAACACCCCATAAATGAGCCTTATAAAACTGGCACATACACATACAAAATGGACCTTATTTTACAATTTTATTAACCTTACAATTTCATGTTATGTGACATACAATATGTCAAAATATAACAATTGTTTTAATTTAATCATACATATTTATCAAATAAATATTATTCATAAATTAATAAATCTCATTTATCAAGTTGACAAGTAATTCGAAATTACTAAATGTAAAATGGTCACTTATAATAATCGTCAACACGATTTACAACTTTTGTAATAATTATAACCCAATTCATTCTAATTACGATATTATAAAATATCGTTTATTTGTTTAACAATTGACACGTTTCAATTTTAAACATAAATCTTACAATAAGATTTAACCTCTGATTTCTCGATATACGAGTTTAAGGAATATGATCAAATCGTATCAATATACATTTGATCACTTTATCAATTAAGGGAATTGTCCTAAAGGTGTGACCTAAAGGGATCAACTGACCACCACCGTCATACGACAGTAATGTCAAACTCTAGTTATCCAATCATTACCGATTAATGTTGGTCAGTTGACTAATATAAAATCGTATCATCCCTTGCGCATTCTTGTTATGAGATTTAATTACGTGATCGCACTATTGTTGAGGACACATTTCCCAATAATCCTATCCATTAGTCCATCACAGTCGCTAGATAGTATCGAGTGACCACGATGTTGAGATAAAATAAATCATCTGTTCCCACTTACCCGACGTAGAAGGGGTCATATTATGCCTACCGACGAAGAAGGGATTCATGGGAGTCTGATTTATAAAGACTAGTCTCAATTTTTGGTTATACGAGGAAGACCCCATCAACTTATATTTATCCATTTTAAGTGAACTAATATCTAGCATATACGTGAATGAATGAAATAAAGTGATGGCTTTGCATGTGACACGTGACATCTATATTGTCACAGATTACTAACGCGTAACCTCTACATGAGTCAGTTTTCAGGCATGTTATAGGTGGTTTGGTTTTAGGCGGAATATGATGCAAGCTATTATCGATGAAAGCATAAAATAAATGCAATAAACGTAAATAAAAGTCCTAGTGTGGCCTATCCTACCAAAATAAACATAAAAAAACTTGGAATCCACCGTTGGACCCTAGAAGCTCGTCTTGATGTTCCATCTTGGTCTTTGCAGCGGGAGTGAGCATCCGGTCTCCGTCTTTGGTCTTCACAAAATTACTAATTTAAATTACAAATATAATCCTATTTACATTCTAATTTTAAATACAAAAGTAATTACATGACAAAAACCAAAACGGAGATTCAAGATCTCAAAATTACAAACAAGACCGTGTTCTATCATTACGGTAACACAATCTTCTAAGGTCACACTAAGTTACAACCGTTTGCAAAAATTAAATACGTTATAGAAAGCATTCAAAGGCATTCAAAGGCATTCAACAAGACGATAAATAAAATGCATCAACTAAAAACAAAATTCATTCATGACATAATACCGTTATTATGTTTAACAAATTTTTACCAAACCACCTTACGAGATTAAAATTATGTGATTATACCGTTTTAATCACATTAATCTTAATAAATTTATAATCCATTATCTTAAACCGTTTTAAAATAATATGTATCATGCGAGAGTGAACCGTTTCAAAAAAATAATATACTATTTCCGTATATAGTATATAACTAAAGGCCAAGTGAAAATAAAACAAGTTATTTTCGGAAAAATAGAACGCCTGTTACAAAGACGTGGTCGACCGACCTCACCTCGGGGTCGACCGAACATCTGTCAGTCATAAAAAAAACTTCCTGTAACAGCACCAAGGTCGACCGACCTATCAACCAGGTCGACCGACCACCAAACTGAAAAACGAGTCTCTGAAAACACAAATCGATTTGCTTTAAAATCAAAACAGGTTTTTATCTTTGATTTAAAACGTGTAAATCAAAATTAAACAACAACAAAAGGTTCACATATTGCTAAAAATATCGATTAATTAACAATATGTAAACAAGAATCGAAAACAAGATCAATTACTCACAAAAGAAAACTACCGAAACAGAAAACACACGCAGGAGTCGGTCGACCGACCGCAACAGTGGGTCGAGCGACCGACTTGGCGACAGAACACGATTTTCAAAATTTTTAATTAAAACCTTATGAAAAACACAAAAGTAAAAATTTCGTGGCCTTGGCTCTGATACCACTTGTGGGGAATAAAACATGTATTCGCCCTAAACATGAAGGATTATTACGAAATTTACGATTGCGATTATAGTCATAAGATAATAAAAGCATGAAAAGAATTACAACCTTGAGTCCTTGCGCAAATAGGCCTAAGAACAGGAATTAAAGTAAATTCCCTCCTATAACTTGCACCCAAGACTTTGTTTAAGACCATGGCGCGTGTGCTTGAAAGGCTCTCCAATTGCCTTGCAATACGGGGAGAGTTTTTGTGAGGTTTAATGTGAGATCTGAGTTTTGGGAGAAGGATGCTCTCAAAACCCTAATTTTTCTTGAGATATGTTTGTCAGTAAAACAATCAGTAGAAAGAATAACCTGACATAAGGAGAAGTCTTTTCCTTATGTACTACACGGTCGGTCGACCCATTAGGGTAAGAGTGGGCTTTCCACTCTTACCTTATTCTAATGTGTGATTCGACCCGTTTTGCTAAAATATAATTTGCGGGTTTTAATTATAAATCGCACACGTGTTATCTGATATTAATGCAGTCGATACATTAATAATGGTCTGATAAAATTACGATATTGTATAATTACCCAAATTAATATTTGATTAAATATAACCGCTTATATTTAACTTACGAATTAATCATGTAATCCGTATTAGCTAAAATTATTTAATCCGTATTAAATAATAATCTCAACATTTCATTGACTAATTTAATAGTCAATACCTCTGACTAACTATTTAGTCGTATCCGGCATAAATGTGACTGTATTTTCATACCTTCACATCTCTCAAACGCGTCCTATAGGTGTGACGTATAGGGACCAGTTGATCACCGCCATCTGTATGACAATAACGTCAAACTTATCTAGCAAGCCAACCGTTATTGATAAACGTGGATCAACTGATAATAATACTGAAGTATGCCCTTGTGATCCTTTAAGAGATTTAGTAAGTCATTGTACTAACTGTCAAGGACACCAACCCCAACAATCTCCCACTTGTTCGTACAAGTGTATGTGCAATGACGTTATCGCACTACATGTGGAGGACACAAGCTCCAACAGAAACACGGCTGCTCTCAGAACTTCAGATATCTATACACATATTCCTGCAACACATCTGCATCCAGACCCTGCAGAACAGGACTGGTCACGCTGCACTTCTGCACACTACTGCGCATTACCACAACAATAATTAGCCCATGCAACTGTACAGGATTGTGCACTCCACACCATCCCATACAGCTGCGCCTCAGCCGTCCCAATGCCTACTCTGGTCTGTGCATTGCAAACCCGCTGCTCCTTTTCAGGCCTTGTGGTTGCTCTGCCCAGAGTTGGGAATTGAGAGTCATCCAGGACATCCGATGCTTCTGAACCATTCAAACGAGATACGCCACTACCCGGTGCCTTAGACTTCCCATTTTTAATCACTTCCTTAAATGACTGTTGTCCAAAAGCAGCAACCCCTACCTTCCCAACACGCTGCAGTGGAGTATAATAATAATAATAATTATTATTATAGTCACCGTTCTACAATTTCGAATAAACGAGAAACTAAATTATCATAGTTAATTATGAAAAAATAAAATAAAATTACTAATAAAAAAGAAAAAACCCAAAACTAAAAACAAAAACAAACTAATTAAAAACAAGAAATTAATTAATTAAAAAAAAAACCAATTGAAAAATGTAGCAAAAATTAAAACCAATTGGAGTTAATTAATTAAGAAAACAAATGAAAAAAATTAAAAAATAGAAAAACAAATACAGAACAGCAGGGGAGGGGGGAAGTTGCACTGCGCGGCAGGAGGAGGGAGGGGGAAGGGCGGCGGGAGGGAAGGGTTGCTCGACATGAGAAGGGGGAAAGGGCGGCGAGTCGACGACAAAGTTGATATGACGGACGGTTGCGCGGCAGGGGGAGAGGGAGGATTGTGCGGCAGGATGAGGGAGGGGGAAGGGGCGGCGGGAGGGGAAGGGTTGCGCGACAGGAGTAGACGGCGGCGACGGAGAAGACGACGGTTAACGGAGTTGATGACGGAGGAACGATGAACGGAGTAGTTGGTTTAAGAGGATGAGGGAAGGGAGAAAATCAAAATTAATGGAATGAATTGAATGTTAAAAATATGACAAAGGTAGGAATTAGGATGGTAAAAATCGTACGTGAAAGAGTAAAATTCGTATGTGAAAAAGCACGTCCCTTATAAAAAGGTGGAGTCAAGACTCTACAAAAGTTTTAAGTTGAGTCTTGCATTTTTAAGATTCGACTTAAGGCTTTGTTAAGACTTGAGTCTTGGGTGAGTCTTATCCTAAAACTTGTCAAAATCTTGTCTAAAAACTACCAATAATCTTACCCTTATATACTATGTTTAAAGATTTTTTTTAAAATGGACGATTCTCACAAATAATTAACAAAATATATAGGTAAGTTTTGAAATTTAATACCAAAACGGGTCCACCTTGAATTTAATTTCCCGAAATTGGCGAAGAACTCTACCCTCAGCGATTTGGCTTAAAACAGGCTTAGATTCAAATCGCCCACCGCCAGGTGCCAGGGCAACTTAGGTCTTTGTATTAGAATTCCAGCAATCTTCCTCTCCTCAGTATCACGACTCCCCAAATTGAAAAAACAATTGCAAACCCTAAATACACGAAACACAATTTTTTTCCAAAAACATACCAAATCAAATTATTAGTCTCTAAGCGATATCAAAGAAGTATTTTGGTATTTCTTTCTCAATTTACATACATATGGAAGATATTAACTATAACTTGCTTTCTTAATTAGTAGTTGATTAGAATAATTAGTTACTCTAGTTTATGTTTATTATTCCAAATAATCGATAATTTTGTTGAATTTAGGTGGTTGTTAGTGTTTTAGTTGAATTCATTTGGTTTTAATTATGGAGAGAAGTCATTTTCCCTTATTGTGTTATTGAAATGGTGAAATAGTTGAAGGAGATGAGTGTGTAAGCTATGTTGGTGGAAATGAGTATTTTATTTTTGCTAATAGAAACATGAGCTACAATGGTCTCCTTAATGAAGTATACACAACAATTGTTGTTGATAGTAGTAAGTATAAATTTAGTGTTGAAAATGAAGTTTCCTAGTCTCGGATGTTTAAGGTTGTTTCTCTTAATAATGATCGTTCTTTACAAGCGATGTGCTAGTATATGTCATTCTAAGGCGGGATCTATGAATATTTATGTTGAGTTGCTACTAATTCAAGAAGTTCAAGTGAGTAATGCAAATCAATCAATCAATCAATCAATATCAATATAAATATATATTTGAGGCTTTTTTCGAGCGACGTGGTAATCTCCAACTTTTCTAAACTACCTAATTAATTATTTTTTATATTTTAATTAGGATTATATAATCCCACATCTACAAATTAGGAGAACAAAGAAAGTTTTAGTAGTATGTAAATAAATATTTGAGTTTTTTTTCAAGCGACGTAATAGTCTCCATCTTTTGATTTTAATTAAAATGGACAATATATTATACATCTAAATATTAATATTTTAATTTAATGAGGATAAACAACATATCTCACATCTAAAAATTAGAAAAACAAACAAAAAATGTCCCACATCTAAAGATTACGAGAACAAAGAAAGTTTTAGTAGTATATAAATAAATATTTGAGTTTTTTTTCAAGCGCCCTGGTAGTCGCTAGCTTTTGATTTTAATTAAAATGGACAATATATCCCACATCTAAATATTAATATTTTAATTCAATGATAAAAAACATATCTCACATCTAAAAAATAGAAAAACAAACAATAAATTTTAGATTTTAATTAAGATTAACAGTATCTCCCACAATTGATTATAAATCCCCTAATATTTTGCATGAGAGTACACCTAATTAAATTAGGAGTAGTAAACCTATCTCATATAAATACTTTTTTCGAGTAGTAGATAATATTAGACAATATAGTTGATTATTAATTTTATGAATACGAAATAATGTACTTATGATTAACAATATATCCCACAATATATATTTGAGGTTTTTTTTTTCTGTAAAATTGGTTATTAATTTTATGAGTACCTATTATTTTAATTAAGATTAACAATATCTCCCACATCTAAAATTAATATAACAAAGAAAGTTTTTAAGATTTTAATTAAGATGGACAATATATTCCACATCTAAATATTAATTAATTTTAGTTAGGATTATATTGTCCCACATCTAAAAATTACGAGAACAAAGAAAGTTTTAGTAGTATATAAATAAATATTTGAGTTTTTTTTCAAGCGATGTGGTAATCTCCAGCTTTTGAATTTAATGAGGATAAACAACATATCCTACATCTAAAAATTAGAAAAACAAACAAAAAATGTCCCACATCTAAAGATTAGGGAACAAAGAAACTTTTAGTAGTATATAAATAAATATTTGAGTTTTTTTCAAGCGTCGTGGTAGTCTTCAGCTATTGATTTTAATTAAGATGAACAATATATCCCACATCTATATATTAATATTTTAATTTAATGGGGATAAACAACATATATATCTCACATCCAAAAATTAGAAAAACAAACAAAAAATTTTAGATTTTAATTAAAATTAACAGTATATAATACTTTTTTAGAGTAGTATATAATATTAGACAGTATAGTTGATTATTAATTTTATGAGTTTGAAATATTGTACTTATGATTAACAATCTATCCCACAATATATATTTGAGGTTTTTTTTTTTTTCTGTAAAGTTGATTATTAATTTTATGAGTACCTATTGCTTTAATTAAGATTAACAATATCTCCCACATCTAAAAATTAATAGAACAAAGAAAATTCTTAAGATTTTAATTAAGATGGACAATATATCCCACATCTAAATATTAATTAATATTTTAATTAGGATTAAAAATATATCCCACATCAAAAAATTAGAAGAACAAAGAAAATTTTTTAGATATTAATTAAGATTAACAATATATCCCACATCTAAATATTAAGCGAGAACGAAAAAAAAGATAAAGTTGATTATTAATTTTATGAGTACCTTATATTTTAATTAGGATTAACAATATATCCCACTTCTACAAATTAGAGGAACAAAAAAAGGTTTTTAGATTTTATTAAGATTATAATATATCCCACACCTAAATATTATGAGATAAAAGAAAATATGTATAAACCAATTTTAGACAGTAATGTAACACCCCGATAAATTCAAGTTATCCTATATTATTAAAATCCTATTTTAATAATAAGTATGATCCTATAAATAAAATCCCCATCTAAATTTTATCGTTTTTAACAACGATATTTAAAATGCC
Organism: Silene conica; assembly: GCA_029255685.2. Classification (NCBI taxonomy): domain Eukaryota; kingdom Viridiplantae; phylum Streptophyta; class Magnoliopsida; order Caryophyllales; family Caryophyllaceae; genus Silene; species Silene conica. Next base: position 61,058,264 of record CM055315.2, read on the forward strand.
CGTCTTAAACCTATACCCCTTCAACTACGAACAACTACTTTGTCCTTGTTACTAATTTTGATATATTTTAAAGACATATTTAGCTCTTGCTTATAAAATAAAGTTTTAGCTCTTTTTCTTAGCTTTCCAACGCCACCGAAAACACCTCATTCCGAGTTCTGTGGAGGAAATTATGCCTAAAATACGAAAGGATGTCGCTGACCATCTAACGAGACACTCGCTCGTTGCTTACTCTTTACTCTTTTCCACATGTCCTTCTTGGCTAAGTATGAAAACTTTGTCTTGCTGCCCAAGGTCAACCTCCTCCTTCCTTCTTCTTCAATCCTTTATTTTTTTTCAGCAAAAGCTCACAAAACACAAAAGAAGAAGAACACCATTGTTGTGCACCTCCACCGTAAAACGATCGTAAAATCTTCGTTTCTTATCCGTTTTCGACGATTCTCGCGCCATTTTTCTCCTCTCGTCGTTCCCCTCCTTGATAAATAAGAATTTTTCATCTCCTCCCCTTCCTTATAAATTTCAAAATCCAAGCTTTGACCCAAGTTAGATACTTCCGTTTTTAACATCTCATTTTGATTGTAGGATTCGAGTCAAGTGGTCCGGAGGGCGATACATACGAGATTGACGAGAGTTTGGACTAAAAGGTAACGGTGATGGGTTACTCGACTTTAATCGTCTAAGTCTGCATGTGTTACATATATATTAGTGATACATATTATACTAGAAATATGTTTGATTAATTAGTTGTATGATTAACTTTATAAGTCATATGTTTGGATGATTTTCATCTTGCATGGTTGTGTTGGATGATATTCTAGCTGGAAATTCATTAAGGATTATATTGTTAAATGAGGTTATGATCATCGAGGATGGTTAGTTTGATAGTCTTTTAAGTTCATAGTGCTTTGTCTACATTGGTTATTTCATAAGTTTCAACACCTTGACAAATCTGTCCATTGTCTTGTACAATTTATTTCGACGTCTTAGAGTATCCATATTTGAAAATGTTGAAAATAGGCCACTGTTTATTTTAAGTGTAGAGTCTATATCTAAAATTTCGTAATTTTCTTGCATGTCGTTTGTTCACAATAAATTATTTACGAACATTGCGCTGAAATACTCGCAGAACGGACAGTACCTCAAAGATTATTTTGAAAACCATTTTTATACTTTGAAACTATTCTGGACCTTTTCCATAATTAAACTTTGAAGCATTTATATGATGTTAGGAGTTTACTTTTGCCCCAAAATGTTTTGTTAAACCCGTTTTATGAAGCAATACCTTTAATGCGACGATTTACGACACACTGTAAAGATCAGATTATAAACCCCTGTTCAGTTCGTCTTTTGAAAATGGTTATTCGATAAAAATTGTAGCTAAAAGTCTTATGTATCCGACCCAATTGGCCTTGTATCATTTCGATTATATTTGAATTAATTATGAATTTTACGGCGGAGGATAGCTGTAATTTGAAATGCATTTTGAACTTTTGTTTCATTACTCAATCCCGTGTGTTCTCTTTCCGCATAGAATGAATATAAGTGTTGTCTTATTTATCCATTGTTAGCTCATGTGTTGTTAATGAGTTGGTTAACGGTTACATCATCCTAAGTTTGTGTAGGTGACGGTTATGTCATCCTAAGTTGTGTTGGTGACGATTATGTTACCTTGTTTGTGGATAGATAGCGGTGGTACAATTTGTGTACCATTGTAATGAACAAATGCCACCCATGTAATGGGATTTTAGCTATGTTCGGGATTGGTCGGAGGTCATGCATTTCAGCGCTCCAGTCCCCGTGTGTCGTTCGGTGTAGGTTATTACATCGAGAGGTCTGGCCAGGTCTTAGGCATATAGGCAGTGGTTATACGCTATATATAGTTGGAGGTCGTGCCTAAGCGCTCCCGTCGTTGGAGGTCGTGCCTAAGCAATCCAGTAGTTGGAGGTCGTGCCTAAGTGCTCCCGTCGTTGGTGCCTAAGCGCTCCGGTAGTTGGAGGTCGTGCCTAAGCGCTCCGATTGGAGGTCGTGCCTAAGCGCTCCATTAGTCCGAGGTCGTGCATATGCGCTCTGATGGCGTTCATTCAATTCTTGATTGTTTTTGTTTGTGTGATTGGACATGTCATCAAGTGTTGGTCTCTGAGTCAATCACCTGGTTGTTTACCTGATTTTGAGTATCATGCTTTGATATTTCTCATATTCACATGTACTACTTCATATACAATATGTTCTTATTATTATCTATTTGTATTTTGACGTAAAGTGGCTGAGAGAACCCTGAGTTACTCCCCACTGACTGTGGCATTCATGTTTCATGAATGACAGGTTTGTGAAGCAGTGGTTGGGTGAGACATGTGGGCTAGCGAGCACTTACCCCTGGACTCTAGTTTCACTTCGTATCGCTAGACTACCTTACGTTATGTTTCTATCCGTGGGATATCTTTTCCCCGTACACTATTTACTATGTTTGTATAACTAATATGGTTTCTTTTATTTCCGCACTTTTATTTTAGTTTGAACCTTCGAATGATAGTTATTTAATTCTGCAAGAAAAGTTTTAAAAACCTCATATTTTTCGTATTCTTTTGTGTTTATTTTTTCGCTAAATCGCGGGGATTCACAAGTGATTATTAATTTTATGATTACGTAATATTTAAATTAGGATTAAGAATATATATCCCACATCTAAAAATTAGAAGAGCAAATAAAGTTTTTAAAATTTTAATTAAGATTAACAATATATCTCATATCTAAATATGAGGAGAGAAAGAAAAAAAAACTCTAAAAAATTAGAATAACAAAGAAAGTGTTTTAGATTTTAATTAAGATGGAAAATATATCCCGCATCTAAAGAATAATATTTTAATTAGGATTAACAATATATCTCACAAAAATTAGAAGAACAGAAAAAGACATTTTTAGATTATAATTAAGATTACAATATATCTCACATCAAAATATTAGGAGATAAAAGAAAAAGGTGTAAACCAATTTTAGAGTATTAGATAATATTAGACAATAAAGTTGATTATTTATTTTATGAGTAACTAATATTTTAATTAGGATTAATTAGCAATATATCTCACATCTAAAAATTAGAAGAACAAAGAAAGTTTTTTAAATTTTAATTAATATTAACAATATATCCCACATCTAAATATTAGGAGAGAAAGAAAAAAAATCTTAAAATTAGAAGAACAAAGAAAGTTTTTTAGATTTTAGTTAAGATGGAAAACATATCCCACGTCTAAATATTAATATTTTTATTAGGATTAACTACATATCCCACATCTAAAAATTAGAAGAACAAAAAAAAAATATATCCCACAATATTTAAAGTAGATAATATTAGAGGGTAGACTTTATTATAAAATAAAGTCTAACTTTTTAAAAGTACTTATTTAAATTACTTAACTATTTGAAGTAGGAATAATAATATATCCAGCTGAAAAATTCGGGGTAAAAAGAATGGAAATAAGATATAAAACAGTGTTTAAAGTAGATAATATTAAAGGATAGAGTTGATTATAAAATAAAGTCCAACTTTTTAAGAATACCTAGTTAAATTAATTTACTATTTTAACTCAGAGTAACAAAATATCCACAAAACTACCATAAACATTAACTACCAAATCTGATGCAGTCATTCTTATTCTAACCTCAGATAACCATCACACTCATTATCAGCACCCTTATTGTAGCCCTAATACAAACCTAAAATATCTAAGTCACCCTCCTTACGAAATACCTACACTTAGCCTCCGTCTCCATTTAAAAAGTTAATTCACCTAACAGAAAACTAACATCTACTTTTGAAATCTCATTTTTACACCAAATAAAAATTAATTTTGTTTGTTTTGTTTTACCTATTACACCTCTCAAAACTATTATCTAAAGGAAAAAAAAGAGTCATCCAAGTTGTTGGAACATTTTAAGTTGATGATGACAAGTCCTTGTTAATATTAATTGTTTGTTCTTAAGTAGCATGAATTGAGTATTCAAGGCTAAGCAAATGGATTGAAGAACAAAGGCAACAAAAAGATCATCCATTATGTTTCAAACATGATCAAGAAGAACAACACAAGTCAAGAACATCCCCTTGTAACCTAAGTCACAAATGTAAGAGTAAGTGGAACATCCTCGTTAAAATCAAGTGTTAGCCTTGTCATGCAACAGTCCATCAGACTGTTGCGTCTGTACCGCATGGAGTTTTTTAGTACGAGAGAAATGTTTTCAAGTAATGTGCAAAACAGTCACTTTAGTTTTCTGAAAATAAGTGTCAAAATCTATTTTCTTGTAAAATCGTCTTCTCTTTTGGCACGCACGAATTGAAGCGTAAAAACCCGTCTTATTCGTAGTGTACCGCATTTCGTAAAATAATAAGAACTTATGAATTGTTTACATTTGAAATGTAAATAGTACTAAGCATCTTATTAGAAGATATTTTACAAACAAAATCTGATTTGCTTTATCAAAAGCCAATGAAAACTAAACAACAACTTTTACTTGTCAAGTGGGCTAGCTATTATCCAATGGATAAAAGTACAAAGGAAGTACACATTGGGTAATACCCACATTTGAAGTACTATAAAAGAAACCCCTTAGCCTCATTCAATGCTAAGTCTTTTACAACATTTATTGAAGTATATTCTGCAAAACTCTTAAGCTTTCAAAGTTCTTTCTTTAAGTTTTGCAAAATCATTTTAAGTTTAAAAGTCTTCAAACGTTTTTCTCAAAATCGGTCTGAAAATCTCCATGCATCAGTAAGCTACACTGTGACATAATGAGTTTGTTCCATGATTCTCATGTTTAGATCTTAAATGTAAATCTCCACGTTCTTAAGTGAACATCTGAGATTCTGATCCTGTAAACCAGAGATAGAACGTCCCAAAACTCTTGAAGCGGAGTAGCTTTAAGTTTGAGTCAAGTCTTGAAGCGGAGTAGCTTTGAGCAAATGCAACCGGAGTAGGTTGGCGAGTTATTTTACTTGTATTCGTTTAGTTGTTGGAGTAAATTTCTAAACAATCAATAAAATAACGGTTGGACGTAGGTCTCGGAGTAGAGACTGAACCAATTTTTTAACTTTGGTTGTTTGTTTATTTACTTACATACTCTTCGCTTTATTCTCGCTAACTTGAACGATTCCAAGTTTCTGTGTAACAGTCAATCATACTGTTGCATAGAACACTTTGCTCATCTTGTGAAATTACTCGTCATTAAGTCTCTCAAGTGCAGTTGTCGTTAAAATTATAAAAAGGTCACACCTAATTCACCCCCTCCCCCTCTTAGGTGTTTATTCGTTCTTAACTCTTCAATTGGTATCAGAGCCTCGTGCTCTTGATATTGGCTAAGCCCCAAAAGAGTTGATCCTATAGTTATGGACGAAAATAAACACACTAAGTATCCCATCTTCAAGGGAGATAACTATGTCTGGTGGAAACATCGCATGGAGCACTACGTTAAGGGTACTGATTATGAGTGTTGGTTAATAATCAAAAATGGTCCCCTCGCTATTTCTGTCACTAATGCCGATGGCACTAGTACACCAAAAAGCGAGGACAAGTACGTTGAGTCAGATTACAAAAAAGTCGAAAAGAACTCTAAAGCCATGTCCATCCTTCAATATGGCATCGGTGAACAAGAGATCAATCGGATATCTGGCTGCACGTCGGCCAAGGAAATTTGGGACACCCTATGCCTTGCATATGAGGGAACGTCACAAGTAAAGAAGTATCGTATAGATCTTCTTATGCAACAGTACGAGATGTTTAACATGACTAAGGATGAATCCATAAATAGTCTCTCCTCTCGTTTTTCTAGCATTGTCAATGAACTCAAAAATCTAGGGAGGGTTTTTGAACCCGAGGATCTAGTTTGCAAAGTTCTTCGTAGCCTAACCGAAAGATGGCAACCAAAGGTTACCGCTATTGAGGAAGCAAAAGACCTATCTATTCTATCCCTTAATGAACTAATGGGCTCACTCATGGCTCACGAACTAACCCTCGTGAAGCGTTCTGAGGAAAGTTCCAAAGGGAAAGGGCTCGCTCTCAATGCTCTCTCTAGTGATGAGGAGGATGGAGATGATGAGTTTGCTTTGTTTACCAAAAACATTGCGAATATGATAAATGGGAGGGGTTCTCAAAGGTTTAAGACTAATGCTAGTAAACGACAGTTTCCTAAAAGAAAATCGACCTCCACTATTGGATGTTTTAAATGTGGTGATAAGGGTCGCCAAATCAAAGAATGTCCAAAGTGGGATCTATTTAAATCAAAGGAGAAACGTGACGTTGCAAAACAAGAATATAAGGCAAAGGTCATGACGGCTATTTGGGGTTTATCTGATTCCGAAGAGGATGAAATCCTTGAGGACGAATTAGATGCCAAGTTATGTGTCTCGTCAAATTCCTCAAAAAGTGTCTCAAAATCCTCCAAAGAAAAGGTCGTATGTCTTATGGCCCACTCAAATGATTCCAACTCTGATTCCGACAATGAGGTAAACTCACTTAAGAAAAAAGCTCGGTCTTTCTCAAAAGATAAAGTGTGCATTATATTAGATCAATTCATAGATAAGTGTCGTGTTCAAAATGATAAACTTGAAGCAATGCAAGAAGAAATCGAGAACATTGCTGAAGAAAACATTTGTCTAAAAGAAAGTCTAAATGAAACTGACATAACCAGCTCATCAACCATTGTCGAAAATGAAATCAAGAGTTTGCAAAAACAGAACCGTACTCTCACCAAAAAACTGGAACAATTTCAAGTCACAGACTCTTGCACTGTTGCATCAGATCTTGACAAAGAATTGAGCCGTCTTAACAAATGTGTCTCCACAATCACCAAGGAACGTGACTCTTTGCTGTTTGAACTCACCTTCTATAAGCATGATAACAAACAACTACAACAAGTTGGATCAATGTTGAGTGATGAAGTGAGTCACGTGAAACATGCTCTCGACAAATCACAAAAGCTAAACCACGAACATCTAAGTGAAATCAAAACTTTGAGTCAAAAGTTAGATGAGGCCAAAACCTTCTATCTCAAATGGGAAGGTAGTCAGAGAGTCCTAGAATTTCTTCTAAAGCAATCACAAGAATACGAATGTCGAGAGAAAATGACTGGACTTGGTTTTTCACGCAACAGTAACACACACTGTTGCATCAGAAACCAAGACCCAAGTCAAACTGACTTCAGAAGAAGAAAATACGCTGGTCTTGCTGAATACATAATCTGTAACTATTGTGGTAACACTGGTCATGAGTTCAATGGATGTGAAAAGAGAAAACTTGACCTAGAAACAAGTACTTCAAGAGCTAAACAATCACGGGTCAAAAAGGAAGTGTCTAAAAAGGAGAATGTTAAGAAGGAACCCAAGCTAGTCTGGGTTCCTAAACTAACGAATTGATTATGTGCAGGCAATAGTGGGAGGCAGCAGCAATTGGTATTTGGACAGTGGATGCTCACGTCATATGACGGGAGATAAAAACCAATTTCTCTCACTAAAGGCCTATGACGGCGGTATGGTGACTTTTGGTGACAACAAAACGAGGTGAAATAGTTGGTATTGGAAAAGTTGGTAAGTCAAAGTCACTATGCGTCGACAAAGTGTTGCTTGTCAAAGGTTTGAAGCACAATCTTCTTAGTATTTCTCAATTATGTGATCGTGGTAATATTGTTGAATTCCGTGCAAATGAATGTAGAATAATAGATGAAAAGACTAGGAACCTCATTCTTAGTGGTAGTCGTGTTAGGGATGTTTACATGACCAATCTTCACTCATTGTCGGGACAAACCTTGTCTTGCATGAGTGTTCAAAAGAATAACCCTTGGCTTTGGCATAAACGACTTGGTCATGTGAATGCCAAAACACTAAATACCATAAGAAAACTTGACCTAGTAGATGGCATTCCGAACATAAAATTTGAATTCAAATCCCTTTGTGATGACTGTGTAAAAGGGAAACAAGTGAAGAACTCCTTTAAATCCAAAAATGTCATTAGCACCTCTCTACTATTAGAACTCATCCACATAGATCTATGTGGACCAATGCGTATACCTAGCAAAGGTGGTAGTAGGTACATTTGTGTAATTGTTGATGACTTCTCACGGTACGTTTGGCTTCTGTTTCTAATTTCTAAGGAACCTTTGATGAATTCTTTATTTGGGTCAAGAAAGCTCAAAATAAATTTGGATACAAACTCATTTCATTAAGATCCGATCATGGATCCAAATTTGAGAATTCATCTTTCAATGACTATTGTAATGAGTACGGTGTTAGCCATAACTTTTCTGCCGCTAGAACCCCACAACAAAATGGGGTAGTGGAAAGAATGAATCGAACTTTGGAAAACATGGCTAAGACTTTACTCATTAGCTCTAAGGTTCCTAGAAATTTTTGGGCAGAAGCGGTCAATATTTCTTGTTATATTTATAACCGTGTTATGATTCGAAAACTGTCAAACAAGACTCCTTATGAATTGCTTCGAGGTAGAAAACCTAACATTTCACACTTAAAATGTTTTGGTAGTAAGTGTTTTGTTCACAATAATGGAAAAGACAACCTTGGAAAATTTGATGCTCGAAGTGATGGAGTATTTGTCGGATATTCGGATCATAGTAAGGCTTATAAAATATATAACAAACGTACCATGAAAATGGAGGAAAGCGTACATGTAATATTTGATGAATAAAGTTTGTTTATTTCTGATGATCAGGATGAAGAAGATGAATATGATGATGACTTTGAGATTGGCATGATCCGTCGTGATATGGATCAAGTGCTAGAAGAGGACGAGCAACAGTCTGATCAACTGTTGCATGAGGAAAACGGCCAAAATCAAGGGGGAACTAACACTCCCTCACCAACAGAAGAAGCCAGCACCTCAGGGGGAAATTTGGAAAGGGAACAGCAACTGACCACACAAACAGAGGAAGAACCAAGTCCTCTTTCAACAAATCTCCAAAATTCAACAGTAGCCTCTACTGTTGCATCAGAAACAAATAACTCCCCCGAACCACTTGTTCTCAAAAATTGGAAACATCAAAGCTCACATCCTCTATCAAACCTAACCAGTGATCCCAATTCAGGAGTAAAAACCAGATCCTCCCTCCAAAATTACTGTGCATTCCATTCTTTCATCTCAAAAATTGAACCAACTAATGTCACAGTGGCCTTGACTGATGAATACTGGACCACAGCAATGCAAGAAGAATTAGAGCAATTTGAACGTAACAAGGTGTGGCATCTGGTTCCTAGGCCTGCCCAACGTACTGTCATTGGTACGAGGTGGGTCTTTCGCAATAAGCTTGATGATGTTGGAGAAATCATACGTAACAAGGCTAGACTAGTGGTGCAAGGGTATAATCAACAAGAAGGGATTGATTATGATGAAACCTTTGCACCGGTAGCTAGACTTGAGGCCATACATATGCTCATAGCTTTTGCATCCTTTCAAGGTATCAAACTCTTTCAAATGGACGTGAAAACCGCGTTTCTAAATGGATACCTTGAAGAGGAAGTTTTTGTTGAACAACCTCCCGGATTTATAAATAATGATTTTCCTAACCATGTTTTCAAACTTGACAAAGCACTTTACGGTTTAAAGCAAGCTCCTCGAGCTTGGTACGACAGATTGTCCAAGTTTTTACTTGAAAACGGCTTCTCACGAGGCTCGGTTGATAAAACGTTGTTTATTAAGTCACAAGGAACTGAATTGTTGCTTGCACAAGTTTATGTCGATGATATTATTTTTGGTGCAACAAATAACGTTCTTTATAAGTATTTTTCTGATTTGATGACATCCGAATTTGAAATGAGTATGATGGGAGAACTAGGATTTTTCCTTGGTCTTCAAATCAAACAAAATGAACAAGGAACAATGATTCATCAATAAAAGTACTTAAAAGAGATGTTAAATAAGTTCGGGTTGTCCGACTCCAAACCAATGCCTACCCCCATGATGTCCAAAGTCAAAATTGACAAAGATGAAGAAGGTAAGAGTGTAAGTGAGAGGATTTATCGAGGTATGATTGGCTCACTTCTCTACTTAACCGCAAGTCGTCCGGATATACAATATAGTGTTTGTGTATGTGCTCGTTTCCAAGCAAATCCTAAAAAATCACACTTCAAAGCCGTAAAACGGATTTTTAGGTATTTGGTTGGAACACAAGGAGTACACCTTTGGTATCCAACTCATTTTGAACTTGATCTTGTAGGTTTCTCATATGCGGACTATGCCGGTGATCTCGTGGAAAGAAAAAGCACGTCGGGAATTGCAACGTTCCTTGGACCGTGCATAATTTCATGGGCTTCAAAGAAACAAAACACCGTTGCATTGTCCACGGCCGAAAGTGAGTATGTAAGTGCCGCTCTTTATTGTACACAAATTCTATGGGTAAGACAGCAATTACATGACTACGGTCTAATTTTCGAAACTACCCCTATTTTTTGTGATAACACTAGTGCTATTAACATTTCGAAAAATCCAATACAACACTCACGTACCAAACACATAGACATCCGACATCATTTTCTACGTGATCAAGTGGAAAAAGGCCATATATGCTTAAGTTTTTGTAGAACCGAAGATCAACTTGCGGATATTTTCACAAAACCGTTGGAAAGAGAACAATTCGAAAGACTTCGGTCGGAAATTGGTTTGCGTGACAAAATGTAACAAAATTGAAAAATCACGTACTTCTCCTACATGATTGACTAGAGGAGATAACTTAATGCATGCTAAAAAATAAGTACTCATTACTTTGTTTAATATTATGTGTAGTACAAGTTTGTGTGAAATAAAATTACAATAAAGTGAATAGTGTACTTTAAACTTGTTGAGCCACTCAAAATTAATTGTGTTGTCACATCAAAACCAACCATCCTTCTCATAAAGTACAACCTCCTACATTTAAACATAACTACCTACTCTTATCCCTTCATTTCCCATGCAACTTGTACCTTCATTGTACAAAATTCAAAAATTAACTGCCAAACTCCTCTCCTTCCTCACCCGTCCAAAACCGTACAACCTTCACCTTCCTTCTTCAATAAAATGCCTCCCAAAAACCTTGCAAGAGAACTACAAAATCTTAGAAATTCCCTCAACCCAAAGTTTGTAGCAAAAAGAAAAAATATGTCCACCCAACCCGAATCAAATGTTACCACTGCCTCCGAATCCACCAAAACCGTTCAATCCCGTAAGAAGGTGGCTGTCCGAGGTGGTAAAACCGGTCGAAAAATGCGTGGCAAGGGACGAAGGGAACCCATTTCCCTTCAACTTGATCCTTCGGTAGACTTTGATACCGATGAGGAAGAAGAAGGTGATAAAAATAAAGAGGCAAATGTCAGAGAAAGTGAAGAAGAAGCAAGGTCCGATATCCCTGATTTGAATATCGAGGAAAATGAGGCAACTGAAAGTGATGAGATTGATCAAATCATGGCTGATCTCAGTAAGAAAAAGGAAGAGGAGATGAAAAAATTAAAAGAAAAGGAGAAAAATAAGAAGGAAACAACGAAGAAAAAATCGAAGGTGGTTGTGGAGGAAGAGGAAAATGAGGTTGTTGAAACACTCAATGAAATGAGTGCTAGCAAAGAAAAGGAAAACTCAGAAATGAATGAAGAAAGTGTGGGAACAAAGGAGAGAAACACGGAGGCTGTGGATGAGGATGAAACAGTGAACACCACTGTTGAAAAAGAAGGAACTCAGAATGAAGATGAGGTGTTTGAGGAAACGCTTGACCCACTGTTTTCCGAACCCTCCTCCAAAACCCGTTCCAAAGGAAAGATGCCTGCAATATTTGAAGAAGAAGAGGCTGATGAGATCCCCCATGAAAGTCCACCCACCAAATCAACCAAAACCGTGAAGCGAAAAGGGTCCGGGTCAAAAACTCGCACGGCTAAGAGGGCCAAAACTTCAAAGCTCTTGTCCTCTCTTGATGAAGAAGATGAGGAAATTATGGAGGACAAGACACTCACCAACACTTGTCGTGCTCTCGCCGTGTCCTCATACCCAGAAGCCTTCAAAAATGATGTGGCCAATCATCTCAACTCTCTTGACTTGCCGGAGGACACATTGAAGACATGTCACAGTATCCTCAACTGTTGCTTTCACAGTGGAAGACGCTATCGCAAGTCTTGGTATGATTCATCACCCGCTTTTAAATATTTTAAGGAGGCTATGTATGCACAGGGTTGGGTGAACCTTCTCGACAAGTATAGTCCCATGTACTTGTCCGAAGTCATCCAATTCTATGAAACAGTCAGAGTTGGTGTTGCTTCGGGTACCCTTTCTGCTGTGATAAACTGTAAACCATTTGTCCTCACTATTGAGAGGCTTGCTGGGTTGCTTGAGATCTCTGATGTGGGGTTGACAACGTTTCCCAAACGTGACTGGGGGAAAGTGGAGGAGGTCACAAGTGCTCAAGTACTCAAGGTACTTCGTCCTAGTGCAACCGAGGGCCCAACCAATATATATGCCATTGAACTTCCCGCCCCAATTCGCTTTGTCTTTAACCTTGTATTTCGCAACCTAGTACCTAGCAACAATAGCCGAGGGAGATGCTCTCTTCTTGACATGCTCCCCATTCACCATATTGTTAAACACAAACCCATCAACCTTCCGCGCCTTATATTTTCCCGCATCCATGAAGCGGCCACCGGTTTCCAAAACGGTGTTTTTTACACTACTTTCGTGGTGCCATATGGTATGTGGCTGTCATTGGTGTTTTCTGCTGAGAGGGTGGTGAAAAAGGGTAGCCCAGTCGTGGAGAAATTGAGTGATGAGATGTCATCGGGGTTGTTGTCAAGGATGAGCATGGCCGTGGTTAATGGAGTTTTGGTGAAGAAAACTCATGCAACAGTGGGACAGAATGTTGATCAGTGTGAGGTCCTTGCTCGGTTGAATCAGTTGGCTGAAACTATGGGGCAGCTAGTCAAGGACGTGAGCTACCTAAAAGGAGCAATGGCTGAGCTCAAAACCATGAATGAAGACCTTCTTGAGCGCTTTGCATCCTAAACAATCAACCATCCCCACTAATCATTAACCCCCCTTCCCGTGGCTTTTCAAAAACTTGTCTTAAGTACACTGTTTATTTTGTTGTTGTTTTTGTTTTATGCACTCTAAGTACTATGCTTCTATGAACTATGTCATGTGAACTCTTTTGCAGGTGTATTTGGTCCCCCCTTGATGATGTCAAGAGGGGGAAGTATGTGGTTTTAACGTGGTTTTAACATGTGTTGTTTGTCTCGTAACTCTTAGGCCAACGTTCACCTTGAATATGTCTTAGCTTGATGCTTGGAACGAACTACTTAGACTAAGGCATATCGCAAATGGATTGAAGAACAAAGGCAACAAAAAGATCATCCATTATGTTTCAAACATGATCAAGAAGAACAACACAAGTCAAGAACATCCCCTTGTAACCTAAGTCACAAATGTAAGAGTAAGTGGAACATCCTCGTTAAAATCAAGTGTTAGCCTTGTCATGCAACAGTCCATCAGACTGTTGCGTCTGTACCGCATGGAGTTTTTTAGTACGAGAGAAATGTTTTCAAGTAATGTGCAAAACAGTCACTTTAGTTTTCTGAAAATAAGTGTCAAAATCTATTTTCTTGTAAAATCGTCTTCTCTTTTGGCACGCACGAATTGAAGCGTAAAAACCCGTCTTATTCGTAGTGTACCGCATTTCGTAAAATAATAAGAACTTATGGATTGTTTAAATTTGAAATGTAAATAGTACTAAGCATCTTATTAGAAGATATTTTACAAACAAAATCTGATTTGCTTTATCAAAAGCCAATGAAAACTAAACAACAACTTTTACTTGTCAAGTGGGCTAGCTATTATCCAATGGATAAAAGTACAAAGGAAGTACACATTGGGTAATACCCACATTTGAAGTACTATAAAAGAAACCCCTTAGCCTCATTCAATGCTAAGTCTTTTACAACATTTATTGAAGTATATTCTGCAAAACTCTTACGCTTTCAAAGTTCTTTCTTTAAGTTTTGCAAAATCATTTTAAGTTTAAAAGTCTTCAAACGTTTTTCTCAAACTCGGTCTGAAAATCTCCATGCATCAGTAAGCTACACTGTGACATAATGAGTTTGTTCCATGATTCTCGTGTTTAGATCTTAAATGTAAATCTCCACGTTCTTAAGTGAACATCTGAGATTCTGATCCTGTAAACCAGAGATAGAACGTCCCAAAACTCTTGAAGCGGAGTAGCTTTAAGTTTGAGTCAAGTCTTGAAGCGGAGTAGCTTTGAGCAAATGCAACCGGAGTAGGTTGGCGAGTTATTTTACTTGTATTCGTTTAGTTGTTGGAGTAAATTTCTAAACAATCAATAAAATAACGGTTGGACGTAGGTCTCGGAGTAGAGACTGAACCAATTTTTTAACTTTGGTTGTTTGTTTATTTACTTACATACTCTTCGCTTTATTCTCGCTAACTTGAACGATTCCAAGTTTCTGTGTAACAGTCAATCATACTGTTGCATAGAACACTTTGCTCATCTTGTGAACTTACTCGTCATTAAGTCTCTCAAGTGTAGTTGTCGTTAAAATTTTAAAAAGGTCACACCTAATTCACCCCCTCCCCCTCTTAGGTGTTTATTCGTTCTTAACTCTTCACAAGTGTTAATTAACGTAGCTAATAAATCAAAAGATGAAACAATAAAGTTGATTATTAATTTTATGGGCACATAATATTTTAATTAGATACATCCCACATCTAGAAATTAGAAGAACAAAAAAAAGTCTTTTAGATTTTAATTAAGATTGACAATATATCACAATTCTAAATATTAGACAGTAAAATTGATTATAAGTAAAGTTCCTAACCTTTTTAAACTACCTATTTAAATAATTTTTTTTAGTTGAATCCATAATCTTACTACACCTAATTAAATTTGAAGTAGTAAACGTATCTCACATTCCTAATTAAATTTGGAGTAGTAAACGTATTTCACACAAATATTTTTTAGAACAGTATGTAATATTAGACTGTAAAACCCCTCGCGAAAGCGGAAATGTAAAACATACAAAGTACCAAAAATGCAGCGGAATTAAAACTTTTCAACATAAATAAACATGCGAGGTGTTTTAACAAACTAAACATGCGGAAGATAAAAACATAGATAAGTATATAAGTACTATACAAAAGCAGCCCGGGATAGCATATCCCTACAGGCACCAAAGTACGGAAAACATAAAGCTAAGGTCTAGCTAACGAATGGGTAAAATCATCGATGAAGGATCATCGCTCGCTAGCCTCAACGTAACCCCCTGAAGAACAGCATCAAGTACCTACACACATACAACATGTGCGCCACATTCAGTGGGGAGTGACTAGAGTTCTCATAGCCACCTAATGTCATACAACACAGAACATGTAATTACAAATATTATACTCCAACATAAACAATCATGTGAAGCATATATCTCAACTTCTCAAACTCTTATCATCATGCAAATACTATGCAATGCTCTAAACCAACTTCGGAAACTATTTGGAAGGAGAGCCGGTTTCCCTTCCGGTTACCCGGCCGGGGGGTCTTTCAATCCAAACCATTTACGAAACCAATTAAAGAGTCATCCAATGCCTTGGATGAACAACACTATAATCAAAGTATTATACTCATCACTATCAACATACATATCTGACACTGTACCAACTCTAGGCAAGCAGATATACAACAGTAAGTATATAACACCGTACCCCTACTCAGGCAAGTATATACCATATTCAGCAATATCAAACCATGACCCCAATCCTAGGTATGGAAGGATACAAATATACATTACAAGAGAAAACTCATATCAAGACTCCGTTATACAACTACGGCATAAATACATCGCCTCAGCAATTATAATCCACATGCATAAATACACCTCAGAATACAAAGGCAAACGGAAACTGTGACCTAATCCAAATCACAGATCCCACAACAGTACACCTCAAAATACAAAGGCAAGCAGAACTGTGACCTAATCCAAATCACAGACCTACAGCAATACACCTCAAAATACAAAGGCAGGCAGAACTGTGACCTAATCCAAATCACAGACCTACAACAATACACCTCAAAATACAAAGGCAGGCAGAACTGTGACCTAATCCAAATCACAGACCTACAACAATACACCTCAAAATACAAAGGCAGGCAGAACTGTGACCTAATCCTAATCACAGACCTACAACAATACACCTCAAAATACAAAGGCAGGCAGAACTGTGACCTAATCCAAATCACAGACCTACAACAATACACCTCAAAATACAAAGGCAAGCAGAACTGTGACCTAATCCAAATCACAGACCTACAACAATACACCTCAAAATACAAAGGCAACACAAACTATGACCTAATCCAAATCATAGTCCACAACTTCAATTCCGAACTTACTCAATTCGTAACTAATCATGCAAGCGACGTATATACAAACCAACACTTAATTGACCCCAGGAATTAACCCGAGGGAGAGCCGGTTTCCCTTTCGGTTGCCCGACCGGGGGGTCTCTATTCTCACTCTATTCCCGAACCCAATATAGTGCCGCCCGAACCTCGGGGACTTCAAACAAGCATACGAAGCATACGAAAAAGGAATCAATACAATCCGACTTGAAAATCAAAAGTTATAAGCAAATAACACAATCCGGGGCTCTCAGCCGGTTGGCCACAGGCGGAGAGTCTCATATTAAATAAATATACATCTCAAACCAACCATATGAGCCTCACAACATGATTAAAATATGCTTAGACTCTTCACAAGAAAGTCCCTAAAAGTTAACTATCTTCATGCACAATTTCCGCAATCAACTCCTTATGAGCTATTTGACTCGAGACGGATAACCACGCTTCTTATGATGACTTTCCTAACTCCAATCTACATTTAATACCAAGTATATTTACCACCAAATATCACTTAAAACATCCTAAAACAATTGGGAAACAAGCCCCCAAAACGGCTCGACAATCCGATAAACGAGCAGAAAGTTACAGCGGTTTTTGCGCAGCCTGCGCAAGGGGGTGCGCAGCTGCGCCTGGGCTGCGCAGCCTGCGCAATTTGAGGCGCAGCCTGCGCCCAAGCACGAGACAGGTAGTTCATACGCATTTCCTGCAATTCGACAATTCAATCTATCTTTCGACAAACACTTCTAAACCATGATTTCTAGTATAAAACCTATACTATCAGCACATATCAACCCATAACAATCCCAAGTGTGTCTCATATATAATCTTTGCACAAAATCAAGCACTAAACAAGCATAAGAACGAAAATCCCAAATGATACCGATCTTAACATGTATACTCTTAAAACCACTTTCTCATCCAATTCCTCCTCAATCATCACAACAATCAGTTTGTAAA
This sequence comes from Silene conica, assembly GCA_029255685.2. Classification (NCBI taxonomy): domain Eukaryota; kingdom Viridiplantae; phylum Streptophyta; class Magnoliopsida; order Caryophyllales; family Caryophyllaceae; genus Silene; species Silene conica. The sequence goes on from CM055315.2 coordinate 61,075,631, forward strand.
TCATCATAAGAACATTAAAGAACCTAACAATCATACTAGCTTCATCAAAACACATTCAAATCACATATAGTGCTAATTTAGAAAAAAATGCCGAGTTACTCATAATAGTCACCTTTACTCCGCGAATGTACCGGTTTACTCTTCAAGGATCACAAGCTCTTCCTCCGGGTTGTTACAAGCACCACCTTTAAGCACAAAAACACGGATTAAAGGGTAATTTCGTGATTAGGGAAAAACAGTCCCGAAATGAAGTTTCACGAAATTGAAAATGAAAGTGATAGAAAGATCATAAATCTCGCAAGGATTCCAAATATGTAACTTTTACCTCGATTTGATGAACGGATGATGAAGAATTAAGCAAAAGAAGATGAGGATTATGGAGGTTTATGAGAGAAATGTGTTTACTGTGACAAGTTTGAAGGAAGGACTATTATGTCGACATAAGGGGTTTTAGGAGGGTATAAGATGTGTCCTTTCCGTTTTAAGAAAACGGGTTGGGAAAACACAAACGGGTTTTTAAGATAAACTTATGTTGCCAAGTTATATTCGTCTTAAGGACTCAAGGTTCTTAAGACGGATCTTATTATTTATAAAATACTTCTCAATAGTTTATTAAAATATTGTTTTGCTACCTAAAATAATTAAAAACCCCCTTTAAAATATATTCTATGAAAATACGGGATGTTACATAGACAGTAAAGTGAATTATTAATTTAATGAGTACATAATATTTGACAATACACCTATTTAAATTAGGAGTAGTATGTATATAAATATATCCGACATGAAAAGTTAGGGGGGAGTAATATTAGATAGTAGAGTTGATTATAAAATAATATGACACGTTTAAGATGGACCAAATTCTCATTTATGACGGATATTATTAAATACATATCAAATCATATGACAAGCTTTCTAAAAAATACCAAAACATTTGTCTTTATTACCACCATGTTGTAGTATTTAATTCGTTTAAATTTAAGAAAAACAATATTCGTTTTAGGCTACATTTACTATACATGGAATGGTAAAAACAACTTTGGTTTCGCTTCAACTCACATTCAACGAGCTATTATCACATAAGCTTATTAAGTATGGTTCAATTATTAAGACGGGGAGGAGAAATCTGAAAAAGAGAGATCTAAGAGGATTAAGGGTATATGACATCTATATCGGTCATTTATTATACTTTAAATATAACAAGTAAGAAAGATGCATGTATTCATGCATATATATTGTATCTTAAGTAAATGAGTTGTTCTGCCTGTTTTGATTTACGAATTAAAACCTTTTACAACAATAATGTAAAGAAAAAATGTTCCATTCAAGTGTCAATTAGCGTACCTAATTAAATCACAAGATGTGTTAATAATGATCGTTAATCAAGTTATGTTAACCTTATAATTGTACAATTCCCTTTACACAATAAAGATCAAAGCACTCTTAAACATTTTACATATAGCCAATCACTTTAGAACCCGTGCAACGCACGGGCATCCCACTAGTGTAGTAATGAATGTGTCTTTACTAGGATGTTAAATGACAATAATCTCTCTCAATAATTTTATGTCACCCACACACAACAGTCTGAGAATGGCACATCAGATGTATTACATCCGAGGTTATAAAAGTCTTTTTACCTATTTATTAATTAAAAAAAGGAAAAACTAATCAAACGTGGGAAAAACAGGAAAAAAGAAAAAATTGGAAGAAATTGTCAAACGTGATTGAAGTTAGTTATCACCAACAAAACAAAAAATCATTTCCGTTATTCTAATCTTTGTCGTAACACCCCAAGAGTATGAGAGGAACGTTGTCCCACATGGGAAAATATAAGGTTGTGTGGATATTTGTCCCACATCGGTAAAATGCGAAGCTTGTGAGGAAAGTTGTCCCACATGGGGAAAAACTTGCTTTTTCTACCCGACATGGTATTTTACTAGTGTTTAATAGTTGCATTGTTGTGAGGTTTGCTTTTAGTGTATTAAGGGCGTAGTTTGCTCGAACTTTATGTAATACGTCTTTCTTTACCGCTGCACACAAAAAAAAAAAAAAAAAAAACAAATAAATTACAAGATAGCTCGCCTTTCACAACCTTCACTAGTTTTACGCCCGTGCAAAAAATGCACAGGCTTAATTTTATTAAATTGAAAATGAATAAAAAGGTGAATATATATTTAATAAAAATACGATTTTAGTATTACAGTTATACTAATGTAAAATGTAAAAATAATTTATACGCTTAACTTAGACGTAATTAAAAACACACATTAGCTCGACATGATAAACAAAAATAAATCTTATTTAAGATAGATCAAATATATATGTAGGATGGATAAGAAAAAACAGTAACATTATGTAAAGGAAAACTAAAATATTTGTCCTATATATTTAAGGGGCTGAAATTAAATTATTTTAAACTTAAAACGGAAAAATAGCCAATAAAAATAAGTATAAATCTGAAAATTATACTTATGGTTTAAATCTTAAATTCCTAACTTGTCCTCAAAAAGGTGACATTTTGGCCCGTCTTCTAAAGGAGACGGAATTGGTCCGTCTTCAATGAGAATTTATGAACCTTTATATAGTTATATTAGCATATAACAAAGTGAAAAATTATATGTTCGTTTATTTGATAAACTCCACATCTGCCTAACCTCATTTCAACTCACAACTTTACTTTTTTTTTCCACTCTCTAATTCTCCCTCACTACTTTTCCTTTAATCTAACTACTATGTCGCCTCTCTAAAATCTATTCGGGGTTCGTTACAACGTTCACTTTTGTTATCAAACTCAATAAATTACCTCTTTATGTTTTTACAATTCCATCAATATTCTTTGGATTAATTAAATTGCTTAATTGATTGCTAATTAATGTTTAACGCATGAGAAGGAATCAAATGAAAAGTTTAATTTTTTTTCCGTCAAATATATAATACGGATTGTTATTTTGCGTATTTGTTGTTGCAATTTTTTATCGTTTTTTTTCATTATTTATATATTATATATTTACTTTTTTCGTTTTTTGGCTCGTTAAATTTGATATAAAATACGTGTTCAAAATATACTACCTTTAAAATTTTTTGCTACTCTCTTTTCATAAATTTTAAATTTTTGTTGTTATCTTTGTTGTAAAGGTAAATCTGTAACTTTAAAAAATATTGGTAATTATCAAATGAATAATGCTCTTTATACGACGAACAATAGTAATACTATCTAAATGCACTACAAAAATTACGTTTTTGAGCGACCGTATTTAACAGTAGCCAAAAAGACGACGAATATTAAATTCTCTCGGCTATTTACTTGTTGGTTTTTTAAAAATTAAAGTTATTGAAATCTAATGATTATTGAAAGTTAATTAATTTTAATGATTTTAGAATTTATTGAATTAAAAAAAAATAAACCATTGAATTAATAGAAAAACAGAAAAATAGGAGAAGAGACTAACTAATTAACTTGGTGATCATGGTGAACCCTACATCAACAAAAATCATTTTTTTATAAAATTCAATAATCAATCAAAATGCTTTAAATAACCTTCCTTTTATAGATAGAGGATATAAGAGTACAGAGGTACACGAGACCTGAGTCAGTGAATTATTTTTAATATCCCAGCAGTGATTGTTATTAACCTATATACAACATACTCACTTTATCATCTCTAAATTTTACATGAGAAACTTCAAACATTGCTGTAACGCTGTGGATATACACAACTAATTCTGATGAGCTTACATGTCGAAATCTAGACAGAACAAGTACAGTAGCCTCTAATTACATTCCAAGCAGAGCATAGTCTGTTGAGCAACAAAAGAAAACATATTAAGTACAAATTAGAGTCACTAAAAGATATATGTAACCACAAAAAACCAATAGACTTGTACAAGTTATAAAATGCTTTACCGTGTTGAGCAGACGAAGAGCAGCAGGTCGGGTAAACTTCCTTGCGAAGAGGAAGCATGAGGCAGGTTTCCCCTTGCTACTGCACCACTCTCTTCTGTATTCAGTTTCATAGTATATATTATCTATTTCCTGCAATCAATCATGTAACTATGTTCAAACTAGCAAACAACACTCACATGATCAGTGGTGCCAGCAATTACTACATCTTTCTACCTATATCTAAATAATATGCTTCATGCTTCGTTAAAAACGATACATCTGCAGTCTACATCAAGTACGACTCCGTCAGTTCCCAAAATAGTTTATGTTTGCGTTTGGATCGGTTTTTATGCAAGTAGAGAAACTGAGAAAGCGGCTACGGATTTTAACATTCATTTTTTTTTGCTAAGATAAAATAGCAAGGGGAACCAAGAGAGTGACGCCCATGTACAAAAGATATCATAGACATGGCGTCCGTCTAAAAAAAGACACAACAGGCTACTACAGGTACACACAAAACACCTTAAATGTGACACCCATATACACAATGAGAGATGGATAATTACACGCTCAAACTATCATGAGCAATTTTATCCTTAAGTTATCACGAAGACATGGTATTTTATAAAAGGTGGTTGTCACTCAATAAATGATACGGAATAATTATAATGATGGATCGACAATTATATTTGAAAAATCAAATAGAAGTGGCAAAACATAATTGTTAAAGGAGGCAAGTTATAGTATTTTGGTTAGATTATAAACATTTTATTTAAGTGAAGGGTATGTTAGATTTTTTTTTTAAATTATAATGATGGATCGACAGATTATTTTTGAAAAAGTGGAAGTGTCTAAACATAATTGTTAAAAGGCAGCAACTTAAAGTATTTTGGTTAGATTATGAACATTTTACACAAGTCGGCCAGTCAGGGGTATGTTGGATTATGAACATTTTACACAAGTCTGCCAGTTAGGGGTATGTTGGATTTTTTTTCCCCTTAAAGAATGAAGGGAGCATAATAGACTTTGCAAAAAGACAAGGATAACAGAGAAAATTCCCAAAAAAGGTCACAATATGAAACATGGGTTCAAGGTGATACTTTGGCAGCACTACACTAAGGTATCAAGTGTCCCAAGATATTGCGTAAATCAGATTCCCTGTTTAGATCCTACTTATAGTGTTTGCCATAAAGTCCCTCGTGCTTTAATGGAGAGGAAAAAGCAATGTGTGCAAAATATGACCGTTTTATGAAGAAGAAAAATCACCATTTGTTTCTCACTATAACTATGAGGGTCATATTTTTTTTTGGCGGACGCAATTCTAGCACACTATTCTCCTGTGCAATATGTCATTTCCAATCAAGCAACAGTGTAAGCCTTTCTTTGGTCGAGATAATGGTACAAACAAAACTCAGGCGAATGAAGCTGTAGATGCAAGGGAATTATGGTCAATCAACTACTTCCGTATATATAGTCGGCTAACTAGGACTAGGGCTAGTCATCCAGGGTAACTGAGTAACCCTTACCCCTCAACAAAAAATAGGCCCACATTAGTACCTCCCCCAACCAAAATAAGAGAGAAAACACTGGCTTCAGTTTCAGAAATGAAATCAACCCAAGAAGACACAACAAACCACAAGGGATCCCAAGATTCCCAACAAAACCCATACGGTACATACTGTCGCCGTCTCACCAGTACTTTTGGACCGTTAATCTTCGCCATTTTGTTCATTTATCTTAGATTTCTATAAACCATTTAAGACTACCAGATTTTGCACGAGTGCAACGCTAAAATCAGCTACTAATGTGCCAATCATAACGACATGTATGTTTCTCTCTTAGTGAAACATGTGTCACTTTGTTATTTAAGCTACATGCCCACCACGACACATTTTTTAGTTTAAAACATGATTTTTTTTCAGAAAGTAGTCATATCCTACACTCGAAACTGTGCATTACTACTTGCGTCATTTCAACCAAGTCGGAGCAACGTTAAGTGAAACAAGGTTATTTCACCCTCAGAAGACATAGTGAGCTAAGCTTGTTCAACAGCTCGCCATAATGAAAACACAGCCTAGCCAACACTGTGCGCACATATTAAGATATAAAGTGAACACAAACTGAAAGTTATCTAGCTTCAATCCTGGTTATCAATCAGTATGCAGAAATTGTTGGTAATTTTAGTGTAATTACCGGTTCATTATAGCGTATTCGCGTATTCGGGTTTGGTTCATAGATGAGTAAGTTCGTTATAATATAATGTAAGTTTGGGTAGTACGGAGTGTACACTTGCATAATTATTTACGAATTTACGGTGTAGTTTTCATTTGAACAACTATGACGGGGTTCCGAGGCAATTCCCGGGAAACTTTGATGGGTTTTAATTTCCACAGTAGAAATTAAATATGTCAGAAATTGTGAAAAGTTACAACTCTTCACAAATACATTCCCCTATACCTTCTTTTCATAACTATATAAATAACATGGATTGAAGATGTTTGTAACATAGAAAGAAAATAATCTCATCTTCTGCATTATTATACATATAACAAACAACACAATATTTCTGAATTACATCTCTTATTCTTGTGTCAGAAACATAGGGCATCGTCTTATCTCAATGGGAAATTCGGTATAACCCTGACACTAATATAGGGTTGAATTGTTCTATTAGGAAAACGAAGTCGATTCGATGTCGTTTATTATTGTCAATTCTTATTCGTGCATAATACAATATCTAACAGAAATTAGGCAGCAAACATACCTTGATGGATTGTATCAGTTGAGGGGTAGCGTCAGAAAATTTATAACTAACAGGATGCCATCCACGCCTTTCACGGTCTCTAGTGGATGGAAGATCCCAAGCCGTATGTGTCAAAGATCTCCGTGTAATCTCCTCTTCAAGGCCTTCTTGCTGGATTTTGTCAGCAAAAGGGAGCACAAGTTCAATGGTATAATTATTAGAAATAAAAATTGGCAACAATCCTTTGACGATCAACAATCAAATATAACTTCCTGAACTATATGTTGGTTTTTGTCAGTCTATTCAGTGCAAACAGGATTCAGTTAAATTAGTAAAATCAGCATATCAAGTTATCACCTGCATAATCAAAGGGCAAAAAACAGAAAATATGGAGGACTATTAGTCTGTTAGGACGTATTAAGATCAAATCACTGCTTAGGTTGAAACTTGAAATGGTTCTTTGCATGGTATCATGGCCTCAATGAGGTCTCAAGTTCAAATCCTGAAAACCCCCATTCTAACCAATGAAATTTCAGAACTAGGTATGCGTGGGCCTATGTATAAAATTTAATGTAATCTAGTCATTATATGCCTAAGTGTAAAATGACCTGTTTCATAAAGCCATAAACAAAAAGGTGACCAACTATGCTACACTAATCATTTTTTTTTTTTGTTCTAGTTTCTATCCTCTGTTGCTTCAATGTCGCAACTTCTAGCTTCCTAAACAGGATCCTTAAAAGATCCAAAATAAATAGCGGTGTTTGGGCATAAAGCCGTCATAAGGCATATACCTTCACCTTGTGCGTTGGCTTTAGGAATCCTTTGCACCATGATGCAGCTTGCACTTCCCAAAGCAGAGCTCTTAATTGGTCTAAATTAGAATAACGAAAACTTCAGAAACACGCACCCGCAAAAGACGTGTTTCATAATGAAAGTAGAGAGCTAAAATTGGAAAATATTTTTGACTACGTTATACTCCCTACAACGTGCAAGTGTATTGGAAAACATTCTGCAACGTTATTTTGGTCTTAATATTATTTTTTTTCCAAAAACGAGAATGTACGGAAGTACGGAACCCATTTAGGACCAAAATTGAATACGTGTGGAAATGAATTGGATGTAGGGAGCACGAGTTTTTGGTTAGGTTCTACCTTATATTTAGGGGATTTCGTAAAACAACTACACTTGCTTTACTTTTCTTGGTTTTTTTAGTGAAAGATCAATTTCTTTAATAAAAGGCCATATGAAATCTAGAACGGATACTAGATTGAATGAAATACAATTTCATAAAGAACTAAACAAATCAAATCCTTCCTAAAACAAAGATCGCTATTAGAATAAGACAAGTGCATACCCTCCACTATACCATTGTTTATTGACACAAACTTTCCCAGGTTAATGGATGTGGCGTAGTTTTCAAAAGGATGAAATTTGTCTATTCTGACAGATTGTAGACAAAGATCTGACCTCAATCACGATACCATATTTAGAATTGTTAAGGCACTTTTCTTCCACATACTCCTAACCGAAGTTCTTGACCTCTCACAGTGAGAGAACAGAACCACCAAAATACGGGAAGAAACCCATCAATTGATGGGAGTAGAACTCCCCTAAATGGAGAGCCAAAAGCTATTTGAAACACAACTACTATGATATTAACAACTAAAATGAAATTTGAGGCTTACCACTAATCACTACCAAATATGATAGACGGTGCCCCAATAAAGATGGAGAGGGTTTTTCTTAGGGTTTTTTGGGGAGTGAGAGTAGCTTATTTTTCTTGCTTTACAATACCTTGTGTTTTCATTTTTTTCGCCAAACACTACTAAAGTGACTATTCTGGCCGAAAACGCCAAAACTACGACGTTAACTTGCTTCTATTTTGCAAAAAACTACCTTACTTTCTCACTTTCTTTTACAAAACTACCTAGCATTTTTATTTGTTTGCCAAACTACCTGACTTTAATTTCTGCTCTAAACTAATTTCGATTTTCTTTTCTTCCCAAATTTGATTTCATTTTACCAATTACAATTACATGTATGTAATAATAAAACCTTTTTTATTATTTTACAGTCAAATAAAAAAAAAATCTAGTACATTATTAGAGGATGGCATGGATTTCACAATGCCAATAGACACTTTGGAGAGGAGGGGCACTGAAAGGAGTGTAAAGTTGTAAACCTAAGTCCATAACAAAATAAGAACTTATCCTAAAACACATGGACACCGGAGGATTGCGCACTAGACACCTTAATCATCTGAAATGGAGCATGTAGAAACAATACCCCATGCCCTTTAAGTCATACATTTACCTTTATGTTACTGTTCCACATGTGTACACAATTAGCCATAGGTAATCATCTGATCCCCTTGGTTTCTAACCCGGTTTCAGAACCAATAAACTCTCTTTTACTTGCACAGCCCCTTAACATATTATAATTCAAAACATGCCACCACTAATTAAACCCATGGTCTTACAACCACTAAGTTCATCAGAATGGGGTAGGAATCTTAGAGACTTTATCACTAGTTTCACAATGGACCTTAACCAAGCGCTAGCGTTCTAATGATTCTGTCAGATTTATTCCAAAATGCCGAATTTTGGGTACTTGACGCCTATTGAGTATTGACTTGTAGCCTTGAGCACTTCGGCTTCTTTGTTAATATGATAAAATGATTTACCATAACACCATTTATATGAAAAATTGGCACTTTTTACCATTGATATTAATTTTTTAATTTGGATAAGATGAGGTACTTCATAAGAGCTAACAAAATCAGACAAGAAAAATATTTTATAATGATGAGGTCCTTTCACGAAAGTTAAAACATCCTGTTGTGTAAATTGAATATCAACAACTAAGAAAACCATACTGAAAGCTGAGAAGCCATGTAATGTGATAACTCACAGCAAGTAAACTTTGAACATAATGTTCATCTGGTATGCAGTTGTGCTCCTTTGATGGATCGACAGGCTGCAGCCACATAAAATTACAATTAGAAAGTATGCTATGTGGCTCTCTATAGTAATCAAGTTAGTTTCAGCCTTCAACGGTCTCAGACTTTCAGGTTTGATGAACAAAAGAAATTGTTGCTGAAATGCTGAACAAGAGAAAGGGAAAGCAAACATGACATACACACAATTAGAAAGGACTAAGTGAGAACTCTTACAAAGGGTTGGTCACGCCAAAATTCGGGAAGTGATTTTCTCTGCAAATTGACAAAATAACTGATGTAAGGGCCACCACGGCTGGCAGAAGAAAACCACGAATAATCCACAAATAACAGAGAAAATACAATGAAGAACTCTGAGGTCTTGGAGAAATTACAGTGAAAAAGCTTTTGAGACATTAAGTTTTAATTTGAGTAATCACAGCACAAGCTACAATCATAAAGTCAAAACAGCCTATGTTGACACGTGACAGTATTTGCTTCTGGCTTGTTTCATAATTGAACGTGAACCATAGAGAGCAAAAAAGTATAATAGTTTGATTTAATCAAGGATCCTGCCACCACATTTTACAATCACCAACATCTCATCCAGCGTGCTGCTGCCAACTTGGCATCCTAAAACAGCAATAGGTGCAGCCACGTCCTGCTTAAGGTTTGAGCAACTTTAAGCAGCAAGGTAGCATAAAGTTTGAACAGCTTAGAAGGACCAAAGTCAGCTGTCTCACAAATTTAACGTCAAAATTAATCTCCAGATACCTCCATGTAGTAACACAAAATTCCCCAAAGAATAAAATAAAGGAAAGAAGCAGCTCAGTATTTCCATGATTTTGAATGCACGCAAATCCATTGTCTAAACAGTTTACATTCTAGTGCACAGAGATGACGGCTTGAGGGGCATAGATCTCTTCCGAGAAATAAAAAATGAACAGTTTCAATATCAACCTTGCCATTACCTAGCCAGTTCGTCACAAACAAGATGAAAGTATGAAACTTCATCTCTAATTCCAATTTCCAAATATCAAGACCATCTTGCCATCTCCTATGGCAACAATAAGCCTAGAAATTCACTAAGTGCAGAAATATATTTCTAGTTGAAAGCAAATAAATGGCAACAGCAACATTAGTGCGGTGCATCAAAGGGTCTCACAGTCCCACAAATGGAGGGGCAAGGGAAGTAGGATGTATGCAGTTTTTCTTACCCCTATGTTAACAATGAATAGGGGTTCTTTCCGGATGACCCATATGAAATTGCGTTGAAAATTGCATCGTACGACGGCTACTTCACCCAAAAAATAAAGAACCACAACTAGGGTTTTTACTTTATTTTGTCATAATCCAAACCCACTGGAAATGAAAACATGTAATGGGCACATTTTTAAAATTTTAGGTAGCAAAACTTGCCCTGCAATGCTGCTGAAATACAGGGAAAACCGTTTCATCTTTCACGACGACCTCTGCATGTTTCCTATTTAGCACAACCCACTGCAACAAAAGCACAAAAGCTTAGGAAAAGCAAACAAAACAAAGAAATAGAATATCCTCCATGCTATTCAATTGTTTTAATATCCCTACCTGTGAACCTTTGCGCCAATTACTAACAGGAATAATAGGGTGCATCTTTGGATTGTAGCGCCCATCCTTTTTGTCAGCGAAACTGTAACCACAATAAAGCGTCTACCACAGTCAAGAGCTATCTAGAGACCTGTATGGGCAAGCCATTATGACCCAGTCCTATGTTGTACTAATTTCAAATTTGAAATTTTGAACACACAAAAACTAGCTTTTGTTAAGATGCGAGCACATAGTGGAACATAGGCATTAGTATACAAACCAACAAAAGGCAAGACATGTAAAATAAAATGTGAAAAGGAAAACTATTGTAGCAAATAGCAGATCCTTACCTATCTACAAAACTCCTTGATGTTGACATGATATAATCGTATGTATAGCTAAAGTTGTACAGGGGGATACAGCTGAAATAAGATCAGTTAGCTGAAACATTGTTAGAATGAATAAACACAAACTGAAGCATCCTGGCAAATAGTTTCAATAATACTCTTCTGGCTGAGTATTCATAATTGACAGAAACCTCAACCAGCTACTTAAACTACTATTGTTTCTCTTGGATACATTGAAACTACCAAATGTAAAGAGAGACAAGAGAACTTTATAAATAACCCTTGATTGGAATGTGCTCACCTGTCAGAAAGGAAAACAAATCGTTCATTTAAAGGATCTACAAGAGCATTTTTCAGCAGAACACGCTCTGCCAGGATCATGGTAGCTTCTCCCCAATCTACCTAGTGAAGTAAATTAGCACAACTGTAACTGTAAGAAAAATGTAACAATGGAGTAGCATACATATAGAGAATATTGCATAAAATCAATACATAATATAATATCTTTTACGTATCTATTAATTATAGTCATTGTATATTTCAACTATTTGCTAGCTTAAATATTTGACGGCTACTCTATAGGACATTAGGTTTAGTCTAGCTCTTGCAATATTAGTATATAATGTATGCTCATCATGAATGTAACATATGCAATTCTCAATGATAAAACCGTTCTCTTATTTCTCTAAACTCTATCATGGTATCAGAGCATAGATCTACTCGGCCTGATTCTATCACCCTTATTCCGCTGCAACCAACCACCACCCGTCTTCCACCTCTTACGAATTGTATCAAAACGTCCTTAAATGATCATATGATCAACCCTTATTTTGGCAACGCACGGCCACCCCTTGCAAACTTGGTCACCTCTAGCCTATCCATACAAAATTGGTTATCTGTGACAACACCTAACGAATTTGGTACCTCTGGCCACCCATTCAATTTGGTCACTCACGGCCACCCATGCAAATTTGATCGCCCACGCGACCACCCCTTTATAAATCTGGTCAACCACTCGACCACGCCTTTATAAATCTGGTCAACCACTCGACCACCCTTATAAAACTTGGTCCCTCATGACCATCCCAACTTTGCCGCCAACGTGGCCACCACTTTAAACTTTGCGCTTATGCGGCCACCACTTAAAAATTTGTCGCTAACTCAGCAACCTCTTAAACTTTGTTGTCCTCTCGGATACCCCTTCAAATTGGCCACAACCCTCGCGGCCACACACAAATCTCATTAATCTCTATTGACAATCCATGTTCTTCATAACTCTATCCCAACACCAACTATTACGATCATCTAACTCTTCTTGACTTTGTCCAAATACAAGTTTTATTCCTTACTTCTCAAACTCTTATTCAAAAAGAAAAAAAATCCAGTTACAACCCACGACGCCCATGACGACCACGACAACGACCACGACAGAACATCCCTTCTCAAAAGTCAAACCCCGTCACCATGCACACTCAAATTAATTGTTCGTCGTTTTTAAATGTTCAACTATATTCATAACTTCAAAAGAATCTACTTCTCCCTTAGAAAACCTCTGATTGACATCAAAATCGTTTCACCAAATCAAGGAACCTTGCTTTAACATTCTCATATACACTCAAGTCACTACGACAACACCAAACTCGGCCCCTCCATGGCTGTCATGACTCTACCGATCCGTCTACTTGTCCTTGTCACTATGTTTGAGTGCTCCAACCAAAACAACCCCGATCACTTATTCCTCAACCAAACCTTCAACCTCTATCTATCGAAGCCAACTCTGGTACAACTGTGATCGTCGCAAATCTCTTCCTAGTGACGTCCACCACGCTTCACATTCATATTCATCTTCTCCTTACCAAGATTGTACTTACTCTTCGAGGACGTCCATCTTGCGAGAATAGTGCATAGAATCAATCCATAATATAATTTCTTTTATGTATCTTCTAATTACGGAATTACTTTTTCACATACGAACTTTACTCTTTCACATACATTTTTTTCATAAAGTTTCCAAACTCTACCCTTTTTCCCAAACATAAACGAACAACTCTCCCTTCTTCTAATTCTCCAATTACTGAAATAAGTTGTTTATTAGAAATTAAGACGTTTTGTTAAAATTATTAAGTTTAATATGTTTTCTAAAATTACATGTTTAGACAATAGAATTTGTGATTAGGGTTTACGGGTGTGGATGGCATGATGGTCAGCGTCGGCGTTGGATGACAGTATGGTGGTGGTCGGCGTCGGAATTGTTGATAATTGTGTTTCGTGGCACGTTGTATTACTGTTGTTGTGCGATGTTTCACTGTTCATCTTCTTTCTTTTTTTTAATTAATTAGTTTATTTTTATTTTAAATTATAATAATTACTTTGGTGTTTCTAGTTTTTACTGTTTTTTTTAAATTATAATATTAATTAGTGCCAACAGTCGCAGGGAGAGGGGAGTGTGTGGCAGAGGGAGGCTGGCCGGGGTCGACGGCAGGAGTAAGGGTTTCCGGCAAGTGGAGTGATTGGCGGTGGTTAATGGAGGTGGGTGGTGGTGATTTAGTGGTGAAGAGGGTTAGGGAAGGGAGAAAAAAATTGATTTGGCATAAGAGGAAGAAATGACAAGGGTTGTACGGTAAAAAGCGTATGTGAAAGAGTAAAATCCGTATGTAAAAAAGCACGTCCCTTTAATTATAGTCTTGTATATTTCAATTATTTGCTAGCTTGTATATTTGACGGCTACTCTATAGGACATTAGGTTTAGTCTAGCTCTTGCAATATTAGTATATAAGGTATGCTCATCATGAATGTAATGTATGCAATTCTCAACCATAAAACCGTTCTCTTATTTCTCTAAACTCTATCAATACAAACATACTTTCAAATTTAAACCTAACTTTTCTGGTAAACTTTTTTAAGATCGATGAACATAATTACAATTTACAAGTCGAAAGAAAGACAAAGGATAAGAACCAAAAGTAAAATGAGCACATACAACAATCTAAAGAAACTCAGCCAAAACTATTAGGAATATTAATAATAGTTGGGCCTCAACCATCACCTTAAGGTTTTGGTTGAGACTTGAGATGTTTCATCTATCATGGTATCAGAGAAGGGTGGAACCAAAGGTCCACAAAAGTTGTGCAGCAAGAAATAGAGAAGTGCTATGAAGCATTACAATAGATACATATTAGTGACACAACATATTAGTGACGTGACAGGGATGTGTGTCGAATGGGCAAAATCAAAGTGCCTCTCTCTCTCTCCCTCACACAAACACATGCGCGCGTGCACATGCACACAGATTTTCTAATTCGAAAATGCATGGCTTGAGGTGAAAGAATTTGTTAATTAGGTGTGAAAGATTGCTGGTTGGGCTTGTTAGTAGCTACCACAGCTTTCTTTCAGCAAAAAGTTGGCTAACTTAAAACAACAATATCAAAAAAATGGAACCGAGATGTTTTGAGGCATTTTAAATTTAATAAATAATTAAAACTTGGTGGTCAAGATTCAAGTTTGAATGAGAACTGAAAAGGAACAACTCGAGACACCTTCACTAGCCTAGAAACTTAAGATTGGAGAAAAATATAATGAAAACTTCAAACTTAGTAATTTCTTATCTAAGTGAATATTATTAGTTGCTTCATTTTCTTCCTCAACCAAAACAAGCTCCAAACATAGCCATCTCTAATGTAAATGAATATTTTGTAGATTGAAGCCTCGAAGGATGGAGTTTGCTTTCAATTTTCCTATTTTTGCTCCATCTACATCACTCATTCCTTGCCATTTTTGGCAAATTCAATGAAAATTAGGAGAACTTATGTCCGAATGAAACGCAATTGATTCATGATTTGATTTGTAGGCTAGTTTGTCAAATTTGGCACCCGTGTTCCTTATTGCTAATGAATGCATGGATTCATTACAAGAGTCTAACCACCAACCGAGTCCTGGTGCAAACTTGAACTTGAACTTGAAAAGGCTTATGACCATTTTTCTTGAAGTCTTATAATGTTTAATTTGGAGGAATGATTTTTCCTTATGAATGGTGAGAGTGGTCTCTTTTTCGCATCATTACTAATTAATTCCCGGTGCTTGTTATTTCAATCTGTCGATTCCTGGCTAGCTCTAGAACCCTGAGTCAAGGAGACCCATCCTCTCCTCTTCTCTTTGTATTAGGTTATGAAATCGCTTAGTCTTGGATATTGGATATACGAGGCAGTGAAGATAGGCTTTTTAGATGGTAAACGTAAATATCAACAATTCTTCTGGACATTTCACATTTCCACAACTTCCCACTGCAAATGATACCTTGTTCTCCTTGCCTTAAAGATTAATCTAGTGCATGCTAATACGTTCATTAAGTGATAGACTTGGTTGCAGATTGGATTCTTTCCCTAACTTGGTCTGCCTCTCAATGCTAATGACACTGCATCAAAAAGTGGTCCTTCACAACCTGAATAAGTTGAACCGGATGCAATTCCACGACCTACATGCAATACCATGACTCGTGATAACATGAAGCATAATTATTATTACTCTCATTTGTACAAGTGTCACCTCATGATATCTTTTTATACACAAGCATCGCCCCTTTAGTAACCTTTGTCATTTATTTGGATGTAAGGTGTGTAGGGAAGAGAAGGAATGAGAAGGCAAGCAATGGAGGTATTCTCATTCCAAGTCATTCTTATATTGGGAAGATTTTGATATGCGTTCAAGGATGAAGATAGGTCCTTCATTTTCCATCACTGTATTTCCTCCAAATCGACCTACTAGGCTACTATCCAAACAAGAGAAACTGATTATCTTTCCTCCCGATTTTCAAACTTCATCCGAGAAAAAACATCAAGTTTACGAATTTCATACGAAGATATTTAACATTATTTTTAGTTAATTAAAAAAAATTATATTTTGAATACTTAAGACCAGAGAATTACAATGTCAATTATCCTCATGGTTTAAAAGATATATATCTCTCCTCATATTCACATCAAAGTATTAGTAATACTCACTTAAAAAAAATTAGTCCGGCATCAGCCCTAATGCCCAAGGGTTTCAAATAAATGAGCCAAATATAAAAGATATGAGCTATAAGAATGAAAACGACAGTCCAGATCATTGCACAAGCTGAGTTAACTTCAAAGAGGCCTTTCCTACCCAAAACTTAAGACAAAAGATATACTTCGACCTGACGAACTGGCAGCCATAGAATGAAGAGCAAAGTTTGTACCAGGAAATCTATTAGCGAAACGAATTCAGATTTTCATTCATGGCTACTCCATCAGACTTAGTCAAGGTTCTATACTAGTAAGAATATCAAAGTTTAAAATGTTATGATAATATAAAAGCAAAGATATTTAGGATGCAAATTGTGCATTGGCAAGTTTATAGAAGTGAAATGTGATGATTGGATTAGAATGGAGGGAGTAGGAAAGAGTATTGAAGAAAAGTGAGTAAAATGGATTGCAATTTGAGATGGAAACAGAAGAAAGCATCCTAAAGGGTAGTGTTGTTGATTAAACAGAAAATGAGGGTCGAAGCATACTTGTATACTGTCATTCACTTGGCGGTCTAAAAAGTAGAGGGACTTTGTTGTTGCCTTGTTCAAGAGGAACCCAGGTCTTGAGTGAACATAGATACTGAATTTGTTCTCCTTGTCTGCCTACACAAACACCCACATTATTATTATTATTATTATTATTATTATTATTATTATTTATTAACAAACAAAATGCAGGATATCATCCAAAGGATCCACCATAATAGTATGGGGTTCTAACCATATACTAGCAAGTAGTAACCGAGTAAATAAAAGAAAAGAGAAGCATACCCTGAAAAATGCATCCCAGTAAAAATCAAGAGGAAGACGATTGCGAGAAATGAAGAGGAAGGCAATTTTAGGGTTAGAAGCAAAGGGATTAGGCAAAACTAAACTAAGAGACCGGGAATTGAACTCAAGGAGGAGTAAAGATGCAATGCAAAGACATAATAGTAGTGCGAAGAAAGTGGTAGTGTTGCATTTATGGAGTGATCTTTGCTGGAAACTGGATCTTCTCTTCATTGCCTCCCCTTGTAGATCCCGCAATGCATCGGCTATTTCCTCTGATTTTACATCACACAGATGCAAAAATGGAGTAACAGACGAAGAGTAAGATGGAATCAAAGTGGACTCACTACTAGTTTGGTCAAGTCACTTCACCCGTCTCACTTCCAAACCACAAACTAGATAGCACGGACACTTCTCGTAATGAGTCGTATCGTGTCCGATACCAACACTCCACGGACACACGCTGAAGCTTGTCGGACACCTATAAAGTCGTATCTAATTTTCTATTTTTATTTGGGCACGTGTCTGACGCGTGTCCATGGTATTTGAGTCGTATTCATCGCGTGTGCACGGTATTTGGTCATCATTTGGAGGTGAATGATGTTTTTCATACAGGAAATGCGTTATCGAAAGAGATTAATTAAAATATTGGTTCGGATGAGAAACAAAAATGAAGGGCAAGTTTTACCTTCACTTATTTAAAATTAATATCAAACTTTTACAAAAATAAAATTCAACATTTATAACTATAAAATGCGTGAAAGTGGTGAATAGCCCCCATAACTTTGAGCAATTGTGAGATTAAGCCTCATAAGTTTCAAATGTAGTGATTAACCCTCATAACTTTGAGGGAAAGTGCAATTGAATTCAATTTTTTTGATTTCCAACTAAAATTGCACCCAGAAAACCAATTTCATTCATTTATACAATTTATCAATACAATAAAAGTTGTTATACATTTATAAATTATATGAAATTTATTACACATTTTGGGAAAAAAAAATAATATTTGAATGAATTACGTAAAATTTAAAATTTATCAAGTAATTTCATACGTATATCAATTATATTAACACTAGTTAAAATATTTAAATATCCTATATAAAAACTATTTTAGTTAATAAATTGTTTAAATTCTTGTAAAATATTAAAAATTATTTAATATACAATGAATATAAATATAAAATGATGTAATGATATATTTTATGTTAAAATTAAAAATAGAGTTGAGTTTCACTTTTTGTCAAAGTTACGGGGTCTAATTGCTACATTTATAACTTATGGGGCTTAATTTCACAATTGCTGAAAGTTATGAGGGCTAATCACCACTTTCGCGCTATAAAATGTACTACCTCCGATTTCCTATGATGTTTCCCTTTCTGTTTTGGTCTAATAACATTGATGTTCCCTCTTTCCTCTTTTGGACAACTTTATGTGGTCCAAAATCAATTTCATGTGGGGTCATGTAACATTCTGTAATTAAGTAAACTTTTGGTGATGCTTTGTTTCCAAGTTCGTTGAGTTGTTTTGTTTTGTCACCTAAGTGGGGATGAACTTCGGGACGAAGTTCAATTTAAGGAGGGAAGATTGTAATACCTCTAAAATTTAGACGCGATAATTGATTTTATTTGTTTGTGTCGATAGTTAAACCTATTTGTTAAGTAACAAATAGAGTTATGAGATTAGGTTGTTGTGAGGGTTCGAACCCTAGACCTCTATCCCTATGTTTAGGTCGTGGTGGGGATCGATCCCTAGACCGTATGCGCGTGGCTTGGGCCTCGAAATGTGTGCCACAACCCCAAGCCCACGGCTATTTTAAAACAGCTCCACAAAAACCCTTTTAAGAAGACCATGCTACCGCCACCTTTGTACACCCTCCATAAACCCTAAACTTACCCTAATCCGTGTTCCAGTATCCCATACCTACAGCCGTCACCACATAGAAAAGAGGGGCAGTAATCACGGTGGTCTTAGGTGGTCGTAAGGCGGCTCGATTTGACTGAGAAGTTGGGTATGTCACCTCTCGTTGTAATTCCAGTTTTGGTTTATGTTTTTATCGTTTAAGTAGTTGTCTATAACACGATCTACCTTCACAGTTTTTGCATAAATTCGTCATATAACATGTAATGAACATATGTAATTTGTTAGATGGTGGTCGTGGGCTGTTAAAGGGCGTTGTAGGAGGTGTTTAAACACGGTGTCAGTAGAGGGTGTCTTCGTTCTGTCTTTATAATATGCTGATGTCTGTGTTTGGGTACGTTCTAGAAAGGTTTTGTGTTAAGATCTGTGGTTGGGTGGTACGGGTCTTTGGTCAGGGAGTCGGGTGGTAGTCAGGCGTGGTCATGGCGGAAGGCTGTGTGGTTCCAGGTGTAACACCCCCATTTATTTAAGAGCCTTTAGCAAGACATTCTCAAATAAATAGGACTGTTACCATCCCGGAATATCCGAGGTAGTGAATAACAAGGTAAACAAACCAAAGATATTTTATATAAATACTGATTAAATTTGAACTTGGTCTTACAACAGTTATGAGTTCCAAACTTGATAAAAAGAAAGTACAACTGACGATATCTAAATGTGATCTAACTCTAAGTAGGTCCATGCCATGTCTCTCTCCACGCCCAAGCTCATAGTCCATCTGGCACTGACCTGTAAAATCTACTCCCCATTTCGAATCATCGTAGGTGTACACGAATACACAGGGTCAACCGCGAGGTTAAGTAGAAAGATAATTAAGACAACAATATAAAATACTCCGCACCGATCCAACGCCAAATAAACTCCGCACCGATCACAAGACCCAATATACTCCACACCAATCACAAGACCCATTAACTCCGCACCAATCACAAGACCCATTAACTCCACACCAATCACAAGACCCATTATCTCCGCACCAATCACAAGACCCATTAACTCCACACCAATCACAAGACCCATTATCTCCACACCAATCACAAGACCCATTATCTCCGCCTCATCGTTATCACAGTATAATATAAGTTCACAATATAAAGATCACATGATAATATATAACAACATGTTTGTTATCAATTATGAACGGTTTACACATCATCGAACATTAGTAGTTTCCCCTACCTCAACTTGCAGAACGACAATTGAACAGCTGCCAGAATTATTCCACCACGAACTCAGTTCCTATAACCAGTATTTAATATCAATTTCTACCCATACAATCGCATTACCAAAATTACTTGACTCTATCCAAATTCACATCAATCATCATGAACTCCTCATTTATATAAATCATCACTTGTCAATTAACTTACTAATTATAGACTTACTATATATAGATAGTAATAACATAACTAGTATATATCATACAAATACAACCCATGGTAAACAATAATAATAATAATGGCACATGAAACACAACCATAACATTTGATAAGGTATTATTATTGATAATACTAGTAACAATATTAACAACAATATCAACCACGACAATTACCAATCACATGATGGGTAATAAAACACTAATAAGAACTTAAATTTTCCAAGCATGATATACAATTATAACATTTGCCCATAATATACTTAATAATTACGATACTAATATGAATAACATGATTATCGTATAATTGTAAAAATCACCTTAATAATAATTGACCAATAACAAAGATAATGAATAAAACAACAACAACAATAATAACAATAATAATAATAAGAATAAGAATAGTAATAATAATTATATTAATAATAATAATAATAATAATGATAATAATAATAATAATAACAATAAAAATACTTAACATACAAAACTAACCTACCCTAGCAACCCCCACGTCTTGACACTAACACCCCAGCCGCACTCAGCCTTAAACTTGGCCGACAACCACCACCGACCACTCCCCACCACGGCTGCTACACCAGCGACCACCACCAGGTGGTTCGACTCCCTCCGACCAGGTGGACCAGGGACTCAAACATCCCTGATTCCACACCCTCTACCCGTGACACCCATCTGAACAACCTGCCACGGCCACCACTCTCCCACATCAGACCACCGAGACCACTACTAACGACACCCCTGCCCTTGGACCCTCAGACTGCGGTGGTACCACTGCACCGACCTCCCCCTAGTCGTCGGTGGTACCACCTCCAAACCCACCTGTCACACGACCCAAAAGAAAACTAAAACCCCTGCCCCTGTTCTCTTTTCGCAGTCTCCACGGAAAATCCCTTGACCGCCACACAACACCCTCCTGGCCACCACGACACCTACTAACCTCCTCCTTGACTCACACGTGACCTTAAAACAACAGCCCAGGTGCAACCCATAACCGAACCTCCAACAAACATTAACACCAAGACACTATACCCAAAAACAACCCAGAATTCGACACTGACAGCCTCTAAACAAACACCCTTCACGGCGGTGTTAGGGTGTCCAAGGCAACACAACCAGACTATAAAACTGACTCCCACACGTCATAGATTAAAAACAAGTAAAGACCAGAATCCACAACCATGAAACACGATTAAAACAAAGCGAGTAAGACAAGCAGTAAAATCGTGAAAATCGAAACAACGGTGGACATACCCGACTCTTTGCCAGTTCGAACCACCCTAGTCTAGGTTTAGACCACCGTGCTGGACTCCTTCCTCCTCTATGTGGTGTCAGCTAGGGTTGTGTATAGATGGGTTGTGAGTTCTTAGCTAGGGTTAGGGTAAAACATGCCTCCAACATGACTGCCTGTGACTGTTGTGTTTAAGAGTTATCACCATGGGCTGCTTGTGGATTCTGAAAACGAGGCCCATACTAAGTTCCCAATGGTCATAGGTTCGAAACCCTAGCACGACATAACATGTTAACATACTTTTGATAGTCTAGGTCCCCATTTCGAGCCCCACCAAGGCCTAAAAGCCATATCGTTACTCGTAATATACACTTAGCTCGCTAACGAATAAATAATATAATTTTACCATCGACATCAATGATAACTATATATATATATATATATAAAATATACATATATATACCAATAAAATATAAAATATAAAATTACCAACAAATATAATAAAATTTCGAGGTATTACAGTCTTCCCCCCTTAAAATGAACTTCGTCCCGAAGTTCAACCACACACATATATCACCGGCTTACACCCTATACCACATACTTATATAGGCCCGAACCTAAAACACCATAACAAGACAATTAACATAAGTGAACTCACATTAATACGCACTATGAAGTTACGGGGTATTACAGTCTTCCCCCCTTAAAGTGAACTTCGTCCGGAAGTTCACCATCCCTAGTCTAGGCATGTACAAATACAAAACTGACACGACATAACATCTACCACCAATAAGATGCACAACATCAGTCACAGGACCATCAAGTATATTCAAACAATCATGACACACCAACTAGCCATGTCATAGCAACTAATCATATCGTAAACTAATAAGATTTTACAATCCTACCCTCCTTAAAACATGGTTACGTCCCCGTAACCCCATAAACATTCTAACACAGTACTCCATCTCACTCATTACTTTATCCCATAAAATCGAACTCCACGTAACCAAGTATCGCACTCATCGTCGCATCTAAGACCAAAGACTAGGGTGAGTGAAATGGCGAAGTAAACCCGCAATTGAAACTTCCATCTCAATATCGATCTCAATTTCCGAATACAACTCAATAACCAAGGTCACACTGGACCGTAAACACGATATGACACAACGGTCACATAACTCATAACTCAGTACTAGTGACCAATCCTCATCTCACTCCAATACCGATATTGTCAAATATTCCCTCAAAGGAACTGTTCAACACTTAGAGAGTCAAACTCTAAGCTACTCACCCACGAGTCAAGGTCAAAGAATACGACAACTCGATAAAATACTGAACGACAATCTCAAACTCAATACAATTCAATCATGGCCTTTGTCCCAGACTCACGGCCACTCAGTCTCATCAGTACATACCTTCCAAGTTCTTTGACATAATTGTATGTATATATACTGTTCCACAGTTCATAACATAAGGATCTGGACCCTATACCAAACCAACCTAATACAACACCATTATGCATAAACAACTAAGCAATTACAAAAAGTTATCCATCTCACAACTCAACCCGTTTCTCAACAAAAGGATTATCTTATTAGTAGAAAATATTAACTATCAAAATGAAGGAAAACTTACCAAATTTCACTCAATTAAGTACTTGTAAGAAACTTATAGCAATTATCATGCAATTATATATAACCTTCGAGCAATAACAAAAGTATATGATTGGTAGTAACCGTGTTACGCAGTAAAACAGATTCAGGGTAGCTAACATATACATACCTCTGAAATTTTAACACAAATTTAATATATCTACAACAATGTAAACAAGCAAAAGCCCATAGTTCATACTTGACAATTCAAAGTGTCTCATGCTCATATTCATATTATAGAAGCAGAATTAATTAACGTAATTAAACATGGAATCATTGTCATAGTTCACAAAATGTTCACCACTTATAAACTCACATGACCGTTTAACATTCCCAACATCAATGAGTTAACACAATCACTTAAGTACATTTCTCGTCTACTCACATTACTTCATTTATCATGAAACTATTTCTATATACGACTCGCAAAATAAGGATTGTATACAATGCGCAACAATTAAACATTCAAGCAGGGTTTCATCAATGCGTAACTACAGAATTTGTCATGTTGCAATAACCATAGTTATCAAAACATAAGTATTATCATGGATGATCATCACTTGAAATCATTTTGAAACTTTTGGAACATTAAAGTGGTAATTTGTGACAATTTGTAATTACGAGCCACAAGACAATATTACTAGCTATAGATCGAAACAAGATTACATAGAGACATTCTGACTCTTCTATACTAAAAGATTATTCTTGTAGTTCATAACTTATGAAAACTGGATTAACGATAAAAGTAAACGAATTCACCAGACTGGTACTTCCATAAATCATATGTTAACAATTTGATAATTCAACACATCGTGATCAGATTCTAAGTATAACCTTATGCGATTCACCGTATGGTATAACAATATACTCGAAAAAAGTTATAAGGACTATAAACTCAGAGGACTAGACAGAGGTAAACCATCAATATACGAAAGAACATCAACTAGATTCACATTGTTCAAATAATCACAATTATGTATAACCATTAGATTGCTATATCATGCTAATATGCTTACCAATTAAATTTCATCCTGCCACTTGGCACAGATAAACACGCTTTTAACATCACATATGAGCAGTACACATCCATTTTGGGGTCATAATATTAAACATATAGTTGGAACGATTCTATATTAAACTTGACGAAATAAACAAGATTACGCTATCACATAATGAGGTTCATACTCATACCATATGCCTACTATTCATGTTACTAATGCCATATCAGGATATCACGTGGTCGCATCACATAATTCACATACGATTAAACTTTCATATGTACTTACATATCTCATAAGTTCACCAATTAAATATTATGCAGCAACTTACCAACCATAATTAAATAACAGTTTATCTAACGTGTGAGCGATTATAGTTTTGAGGAAATATAAAGGACTAGATATACATAAGAAAAGAATCGAATGCATATTTCAAGGAAATCATTTAATACAATTTTATAACTCAATCCATCAAGCAAGAATTTTACAGCAATTCAACAGAAAATTAGGCAACTTGCAAGAATCACAATTAAATAGCGACTCATTAAAATCGACACGGTTTATCATACATAAAATTTTCATACTCATATAGAGGACACACTTTAGATGGCAGCTTTTGCAAGCGGGTAACATTTTGAAAACTTATCAAAATTTTAGTTCTTTTACAACTTCACATTCGACTACGAGGCTCAACCATTTCTCTTCCATAACACGTTGACATATTATTGATGCATAAACACTACCATATTAACATATATTCATCACTCAAACTGTGACTGTCATCTAGAACACGTTAAGATTTCTAAACTGGAAGTAGAACCAAATAATTACTCAAAATTTATACATTGCATGTATATACCATCGTATCACATATTTATATAAGAGGCAACACACTCCGCATATCACTAGACATGAGTTACTATAACATTTAAATCTGATAGGTCATATCCAAATACTAAATAATATATTGCAAAAGTTACGTTAGTCATTTAATAACCAGATACACTATAGGCAATTCGAGACATCAAAACACATGATCATATCACTCTAATTCAGTATACAATAAAAAAAAAATACACTCATTCCTGAAAATTTCGATTCAATCATATATATCCATCAGCGTTTCAATATCAGTCGCATTCTTCTCATGCATATCATCCTACTAGCCAAGCTTATATTTCAAACTCGTATTTCAATTTCCATGTCCTTAATACTTGAGGTAATACATTCCTCAATCACTTTCCGATATCAAACTCATAGAATACAATGCATCATTAACCATGTACACATCATTACTTACCTCATTCCGCCCCTGCAAAATTGTTAGCACAAGATAACTAGGTCGCTATATAATCTACCCCACTCTTCAATTACTCTCATTGGGTTCCCGAGACAGAACAAAAAGGGCCCAGGACTGGTGTGAGGGGGCCCCTAACTCATCCCGTTCCTTTTTGGGGCTCCTATCAGTCTCATCTCGGGGTTCATTTTATTAGACTCTTCCTACATTCGTTATTATTCATTTGGTTTAGGCCTGAGGATCGTTCGCTCTGATACCACTTTGTAACACCCCCATTTATTTAAGAGCCTTTAGCAAGACATTCTCAAATAAATAGGACTGTTACCATCCCGGAATATCCGAGGTAGTGAATAACAAGGTAAACAAACCAAAGATATTTTATATAAATACTGATTAAATTTGAACTTGGTCTTACAACAGTTATGAGTTCCAAACTTGATAAAAAGAAAGTACAACTGACGATATCTAAATGTGATCTAACTCTAAGTAGGTCCATGCCATGTCTCTCTCCACGCCCAAGCTCATAGTCCATCTGGCACTGACCTGTAAAATCTACTCCCCATTTCGGATCATCGTAGGTGTACACGAATACACAGGGTCAACCGCGAGGTTGAGTAGAAAGATAATTAAGACAACAATATAAAATACTCCGCACCGATCCAACGCCAAATAAACTCCGCACCGATCACAAGACCCAATATACTCCACACCAATCACAAGACCCATTAACTCCGCACCAATCACAAGACCCATTAACTCCACACCAATCACAAGACCCATTATCTCCACACCAATCACAAGACCCATTATCTCCGCCTCATCGTTATCACAGTATAATATAAGTGCACAATATAAAGATCACATGATAATATATAACAACATGTTTGTTATCAATTATGAACGGTTTACACATCATCGAACATTAGTAGTTTCCCCTACCTCAACTTGCAGAACGACAATTGAACAGCTGCCAGAATTATTCCACCACGAACTCAGTTCCTATAACCAGTATTTAAT